>JAESUZ010001308.1:0-1200000 GCA_017311185.1 Proteles cristata cristata | reverse complement strand
AGATTCATTTTCCTTTTCAGAACTATCAAAAACAGTAACTTACTTAGAAAGAATTCCTCGAAGTCAGTTTTCTCCACACAGCTAGTATACATGCGCAGGGCCGCAATCTTAATCTTCTAGATAAGAAAAATAAAACCAAACTCAAGGTATGACCAAGTGGATGTTCTAGTGCTATTAGACACAAGTCACAAAATCTTCTATTTGTTCAACTAGGATGATGAGTCCAAACTTGTCTCTAGGCAAACTTAATAGCTTAACCGATATCAATTCTATCCTTCTTTTCTTAAAGCCAACCATTCACAGACATTTTTTACATTTATGAGTTAGCATCAAAATGTCAAAAAGATTCTTCCAATATATAAATGAAATCTCTCCTTTAATTCAAACTCATTTCATCACATTTGAGTCTCTATACCACTATTCAGCATCATTCACATTAACTCTTTAAAATCTGAAACCCTTTATATTAAAAAATTACCCATTCTTATGACCAAAATCAAACAAGCAAAAACAAAAACTTAAACAAAAAACAAACAAACAAAACCTCAATCCTTCGATCTTTCCTCAGAAGCACTACTATCTATTCTGTCTTTTTTATATCTTGGAGAAGTGATAATTTTTTTCTATATTTTCCCTAGTTTTATAGTTTGCTGATTAAGAAGACTGTGCATACAAATAAGGGTTTTCAGTGAATGTAAAAAAAAATACAGTAAAAGGATCAACTGTTTACTATTCCCAAAAGCACTAAGAATTCTCTTAGTACCTTTATAAAAAAATTTTTTTTAATGTTTATTTATTTTTGAGAGACAAAGAGAGCACAAGCAGGGGAGGAGCAGAGGATCTGGATGACAGCAGACAGCTGGATGCAGAGCTTGACCTCACAAACCGCAAGATCATGACCTGAGCTGAAATTGAGTCATATGCTTAACCAACTGAGCACCCCAAATTCTCTTAGAATCTTGATCTGAGTGGTGGTTTTAATTTATTCATTGAGTTGTATACTTAAGATTTGTATATTTTACTGTATGTACATTATGCCTCCATAAAAATAAATCTAAATGTGAAGAATAAATTCTTTTATGAGTTGAACTGTAGGCCTGAAGATCAACTCAGTGCTCAAGTAAGGATTTCCAAGGACTTTGAATTAAATAAATTAGCCCATCCACAACAAGCTTGTAAGAAGCTTACTTTTTCTTAAAATGACAGAGAATTACAAACGCAAATATACAGACTAAAATAATCTACACAAACTGAGACTGAAACAGAAACTGAAGAAAAAACAATCCAGAACTTTAGCAAAGCTATGTTTTTAAGGTTCAAAGTCACCAAAAATATACTACATCCAATGTTATATAATGCTCATATTTCTCTATACAATCTAGAGTCAAAACAACAGTGTCTCTGATGGGCAGAAATACCTAGAATAAATTAAAGAAGGATTATGTCTCAAATTATAATTAAGATTTTTTTCTTTACTAATTTGAGATCTGTCACGTTTTCAAGGCTTTCAGAGTAAAGCTCATATGAGAGGAAACAATAAACATATAACAACTGGAAAACAGACATATCTACATGGGAAATAAATCAGCATTTGAAGCCAATTTAAGCAAACCCATGGGAAGTCACAAAAAAAGAAGAGCAAATTAAACCTAAAAGCAAGCAAAAAGATATAATAAAGAACAGAGACTCATAATATTAGAAACAGAAAAATCACACAGAAAATCAAAGAAGCCAAAGCTGGTTCCTTGAAATTATCGATAAAATTGATAAAATGTAAGTAGAACTGATCAAGAAAAGAAAAAACAGGAAAGATAAAAATTAGCAATATCAGGAATCAGAAAGGAGGCACACCTGGGTGGCTCAATTGGTTAAGTGTCCAACTTCAGTTCAGGTCATGATCTCTGTCTTCATATTCTGTGTCTCCCTTTCTCCCTGCCCTTCTCTCGTGCCTTCGCACACGTATGCCCTCTCTCTCTCTCAAAAAAAAAAAAAAAAAAAAAACACATAAAAAAAAAAAAAGAATCAGAGAGGATACCACAACATATCCTAAGGATATGAAGGGAATATTATGAACATCTTTAGGACAATAGATTTGATTATCAGAGAAAATGGATAAATTCTTGAAGAACACACTACCCAAACTCCCTAGAATAAATAACATGAATAGTCCTGTATCTATTAAAGAAATGGGATTTGTGGTTAAAAAAAAAAAACACCTTCTCCAAAGAAAACTCCACATATTCAGACAATCTTCAACATCACTCAATGTTGATAGAAGGGGTGCCTGAATGGCTCAGCTGGTCAAGGTTCTGACTTCAGTCTCAGGTCATGACCTCATGGTTCATGAGTTCAAACCCCGCATCTGACTATCTGCTGTCAGTGCAGAGCCCACTTTGGATCCTCTGTCTCCCATTCTCTCTCCCCCACCCCATGCTTTCCTCTCTCTCTCTCTCAAAAATAAACTTAAGTTCACAGCAACACTCTCAATAATAGCCAAAACACAGAAAGAGCCTAAGTGTCCATCAACGGACGAATGGATCAAGAAGATGTGGTTAATCTGTACGATGGAATACTACATGGCAATGAGAAAGAATGAAATCTGGCCATGTGTAGCAACATGGATGGAACTTGAGGGTGTTATGCTGAGCAAAATAAGTCAGGCAGAGGACAGCTACCATATGTTTGCACGTATAGGAGGATTAGGAGGAACTTAACAGAGGTCCATGGGGGAGAAGAAGGTGGGAAATAGTGGGGGAGAGGGAGGGAGGCAAACCATGAGAGACTCTTGAATGCTGAGAACAAACTGAGGACTGATGGGTGTGTGGGGGGGTGATGGGCATGAAGGAGGGCACTTGTGGGGATGAGCACTGGGTATTGTTGGAAACCAACTTGACAATAAACTACTTATAAAAAACAAACAAACAAACAAACAAATAAACTTAAAATAAAAGGATACTAAATCTACATAAACTGTTCCAGAAAATAGAAGGGAAATACACTTTCTAGCTCCTTCTACAAGGCCCGTATTACCCTGATATCAAAATCAAAGTCATTAGAAGAAATAAAACTATAGAGCCATAGCCTTCATGAACATGGATGTAAAACTCCTTGACAAAATATTAACAAATCAAACATAGCAATATTTTTTAAAGATTTTTTACTTTTAAGTAACCTCTACACCCAAATTGGGGCTTGAACTCAACCCCGAAATCAAGAGGTGCACGTTCTACCAACTAAGCCATAAGGTACCCCAAATCTAGCAATTTTTTTTTTTTGAGAGAGAGACAGAGAGACAGAGACAGAGAAAGCATGAGCAGGGGAAAGGAGCAGAGGGAAAGAGAGAGAATCTTAAGTAGGCTCCATGATCAGTGCAGAGCCCAATGCAGGGCTCAATCCCACAACCCTGGGATCATGACCTGAGATGAAATCTAGAATCGGATGCTCAACCAACTGAGCCACCTAGGCACCCCAATCCAGCAATATTTCAAAAGGATAATAAATCACAACCAGCTGCGATTTATCCCTGGAATGCAAAGCTGACGCAACATTCACAAGGCAATCAATGTAATTCACCATATCAGCAGGCTAAAAAAGAAACCTATTTAACTTTGTTAACATCTGTAGCTCTTGGAAGTGTTTGACAGAGAACACATTTTGGGTAGTACTGGTCTATACCATCATTAAACTAATGATATTCTAATATCATATCTTATTCTCTTGGCTTTGACGGGCCTACTTCTATTCTCAAGACAGAGCATTTAGGATATCTGTTAGCTCTTCACTTCATTTGACAAATAATTTATTGAGTATCTAACTGAGTGCCTGACATGGATTTGGATGTTGGGAATACAGCAGTAAACAAAGAAGTCAAAAACTCCTGTTTTCATGAAGCTTATGGCCTACTTCGACTACAGACACATTTATAATTTTTTTTTTTTTTGCCTGTAAACATAAGAGAAGACATACAACTTTATTGGTAACCAAAGGAATACCAATTAAATTTAAAAATACCATTTCACACCATCTAATTTGTAAACATTAAACAGCTTGACAGTATCAAGCATTGGAAATGACATTGAACCTTTAAATCCTACTGATAGACATATAAACTGATATAACAATTGATAAGTATTACTTAACAATTGATAAATACAAGTTAATGGAGCACCTGGCTGGCTAAGTCAGTGGAGCATTTGACTCTTGATCTTGAGTTGTGAGTTGGGTGTACAGATTACTTAAAATCTTAAAAATATAGTTAAAACTGTTCATACGCTAGTAACCCAATAATTATATTTTTCTTCCTCAAGAAGCTCCTGCACAATTTAAAACATACTATTATTATGAAAAGACTAAAACAAGTGTCGTTAGTAGAGGAATAGTATAGCTATAGTTTAATTATACAATGTGAAGCTAATCAGCAGTTGAAATGACAAAAATCAGCTCTCTACTCAAAAACATAATGTTGACATTATGTTTTTTCCTGGACAAATGTCTAAAACAAGTTGAAAAGTAAGATACCACTTATATAGCGTTTATGAACACAAAATAATAGTATATATGTTGTTTATGGATAATATATGAGTGGTAAAAGAACAGAATTTTACAAGACAATGACAAAAACCAACTTAAGAATAGCAGTGATCTCAGTGGGGAAATGAAAGGGAAGAAAGGATAAATGGCTGGATTTTTTTTCTGCAAAACTTTATATTGGAAAAAATAAAACTAAACCAAATATGGCAAAAACTAGTATCTGTCAAATATGGGTACTAGTAAATAAATATCAACACATTTACAATTTTAAGTAAAATTCCTAATGGCCTATTTCTTGATTTTTAACTCTGCATTTTCCTTCAGATTCTTATATAGACAGTTCTCTAAGTTCATAATTATTCTGCCTGAGGAAAGGCAGATCTACCACCATGACCCAAGTCATCCCTTGAGAAAGCTGTCTCTCGCATGTTCATGAAGAAAGCCTTCATCGCAAATAATGAAGACCTCAGCAGATTGGCCAGTGTATTTACACAGTGCTCATAATAAAATGGCAATCAGGCGTATTTTATAGTTCTTCGCTTTTCTTGCAGTGAAGCCAAGCCTTTATACTTGGGTGAGCCATTTTCCTGGACAAATGTCTAAAGCAAGTCCCCTAAGACCATCACAGAAGGACTGGAAATAACGGGGAAAGGATTTCTTCAAGATTCACACAGTAATTTAAGTTAAAGAGGTAAGTCAGCCTAAATTCCATCCCGTCAATACACATTGTTATGGTTCTCATCTGACTTCATGTTTATTTCATTCTAATTTTGGAAGACCTCATTGGTGTACTTGATGAAAACACAAGCACCTAACACAGCTTTAAGAAATGAAAATCAGCTCTCCCACTGACTGAGGCATCTAGTACCATCTTACAAGATAAAAAATGAATGTAGTAAAAAGTTTG
The DNA here is from genome assembly GCA_017311185.1 of Proteles cristata cristata. Lineage (NCBI taxonomy): Eukaryota > Metazoa > Chordata > Mammalia > Carnivora > Hyaenidae > Proteles > Proteles cristata. Next base: position 1,194,563 of record JAESUZ010001308.1, on the reverse strand, counting down.
TACTAACAGCTGTGTGAGAGTTGGAGGGGCTTTGAAGTCATTTGAACCTTCTATTCCATACTGAAATTCCTTCTACAACATTCTTGATTCACAGTCAACCATCTGGGCCACTGTTCAAACAAGTCCAATGACCTTGTGAGGTTACCTATCCCCCTAAAGGACAATTCTTGTTGTTAGATTTTTATTTTATTGAATGTAAATCTTCTTCATGTAACATTCATAAAACATCTACTGCCCAGCGGAATACCTTAGTTAGATTAAGTCTCTCTCTATCTCTCTCTCTCTTTTTATTTTTTTACAAATACCTGAGAAGAACCATCATGATGTCTTCTCTTTTCCAGGCTAAGCATCCCTATTTCTTTCAACCTTTCTTCATTCAACACACTTTCTGAAGCCTTTACAAAACTCACTGCTCACTTCTGAATACATTCTAGTTTGTCAGTGTCCTTCAGAACAGAAATAATTTTTTGGCTTATTGCTAATCTGGAAACCACCTATTCTATGACATGTGGCTGAACCCGGTAAATGTCCTTGTTTTACCTGTATATTGCCACATAAAGATAATGGAAAAGAATGGTTATTTTAGGACAAATAGATAAGGAAAAGCTACATTTAAATTCCTAAATATGAATCTAGAAGAAAAATGAAACTACAGATGACAATGTTATAGAAAAAAAAAAAATGGAGGAAAGACAGTTGATATTGCCGTCAAGCAGATATTTTTCTCCCTAATAAAAGACATGTGAAAACACAAAACTCAAAGAATCTTTCCAGGGTAACCCAATACAAGGGTCTAGCCATAGATTTCTGAGTCAACATTTGCTGAAAAGGGCTTGCCATCTTTCAAAATGGGAAGTTATACCTATGTTTTCCCACCTACTATTATACTAGAATGTCATACTTTGATGTTTCTATCACAAATTAAAAAATAAAGGTTACAGAAAGTAGACACTGCCACATCACAAAAGATTTTGAAATGCAAATATTAAGCACTTTGTTGAGGTCACAAAGGAACCAAGAAAAATCTAAGGCTAACTTAAACTACAACAGTGAAGAAATTTTCCTGATGATTTAGTAATCCTCCAAATGGTAGCCAACTTTCCCTCTGGAATCATAAAAAAACAGCCTAGACAAAGCAATGGTAGCAACCAAGTGGAACTCAACCATCAAGAAATAAATAAAACAGCAAATTTTCCACTTTTTTTTTCTTTCTGCTCTCATTTCCCTTCTCTTTTAATTAATTTCTAATTTTCAAACAAAACACACTAGCTTTTAAATGCCATAATCACATTTCTTTAATAAGGGAAAAGATTCTTGTCAAAAACGTTACCAAACATACCAATGATTATCATTTACAAAAAATTAAGATATAAAAAAGATAACTTTAATGAATATAACTAATATTTCACTGATGATTAACAATGCACATCAGAGTCTTACAGTCTCAAGAACATCATTATTACCTAGGATATGTGTTACCTTTTTTTTTCTTTTTAATTTTTTGTTGATGTTTATTTATTTTTGAGAGACACAAGAGCACAGAGAGAAAGGGAGATACAGAATCCAAAGCAGGCTCCATCCAGGCTCTGAGTTGTCTGTATAGAACCAGAGTTCAATGCAGGGCTCAAACTCATCAATCGCAAGATCGTGACCTGATCTGAAATCAGACACAACCGACTGAACCACCTAGGGCCCCAGATATGTGTTATCTTCTATACTTTTCAAAGCCCCTTAAAAACAGAATGCTTGGGGTGCCTGGTTGGCTCAGTCAGTTGAGAGTGTGACTCTTGCTTTCAGCTCAGGTCATGATCTCACGGTTTCGTGGGTTCGAGGCACACGTTAGGCTCTATGCTGTGATACAGAGCCTGCCTGGGATTCCCTCTTTCCCTCTCTATCTGCCCTCCCTCACTTGCACTGTCTCTATCTCTCTCAAAAATAAATAAACTTAAAAAAAATTTTAAATATGCTTATAAAATTACCATTTGCTTTTTAGAATTTATGTAAAAAAGAGATATAGAGAAACCTATACTTGCTGCAGTGAGAATTATTAGGAAGAGAACCAGACATTCCAAGAAGAAACTACAAATAAAGTCTGTAATAAAATTTAAATTCTAATTTGAATCCATCCTATTGAAATGGTATAACTGGCATTGTTTGATCATTTGGGGCAAAGCTTTTCTAGAAAAGTCCTTGTTAATGCTTTGTGTTGATTTGCTTTGATTAATACATAACTTATGATTGATTAGGCTTATCCAACATTCTAACAAACCTGAAAAGCATTAAAAGGCACTTCTGCTATAAAACTAGAGAGAGAAATGCTATCATCAGGAGATAACTGGGTTGAGAAAAACTCAATGGTTAATGTTTTATTACTTTAATTAGTTACAGGCATTGTTATAAAAACCCATGGGCATTGCAACTACGTGGATGGAACTAGAGGGTACTGTGCTAAGTGAAATTAGTCAGTCAGAGAAAAACAAATATCATATGACTTCACTCATATGAAGACTTTAAGATACAAAACAGATAAACATAAGGGAAGGGAAGCAAAAATAATATAAAAACGGGTAGGGACAGAAACATGAGACTCATGGAGAACAAACAGAGGGTTACTAGAGGGGTTGTGGAAGGGGGAAATGGGCTAAATGGGTAAAGGGCATTAAGGAATCTACTCTTGAAATCATTGTTGCACTATATGCTAACTTGGATGTAAATTTTTTAAAAATTAATTTAAAAATATATATATATATATATATACACTTCTTATGATTTTTTCCCATGGCATAAATCTTAACCCAAGAGTAATATTTGGCTGTACCTAGTAAATTCTTGTTTCCTTCTTAAGATATAACCTAATTAAAATCGTAATAAGAAAAAAAACCTATTCATTAAATAAACTGAATAGTCTTACCAACCTGGTAAAAAAAAAAAAAACTTAAAAAAAATAATAAAAAAATAAAAACCCATGGGCAATATACACCTGGTGCAGAGAAGACAGTCATTCATATATAGCAATTACTATGAAACAGATAACATGGTAGGCCAAGGCTTGACTAGGAATGACACAGATAGCAAATAATCCTCCATAATAAGAATAGCAATAAACTGCAGAATTGATTAGTTAATTTGAAAAATGCTTATTAATAAAATTTTAACAAAAATCACTACAGTGACCTCATGAAAAAATCATTTATGAGTATGGATTCATCAGAGAGTAATATTTCCTTAAGAATGCTACCCATCAGAACATCTGGCCCATCTACTTCCTTAAAACTCATTTGTATAGCATATCATGTAGAAAGAGCCTAGAAAGCCCAGTCTCAGCTTGCACTGAGATACTTCTAAGGAATCAGGTTCAAGGAATAGAGGGAGTATTTCAGCCCACATGATACACAGATCTGACTTAGAATGGGAATGTGGAGGGGGACAACACATTTTGAAGCTCTCAAAATAATGTATGAATTTCACAAAAGCAAAGTAGAAGCTTTAAAAAATCTTCTATGAGGAGCAGAGAGCACAAAGCCTGAAAAGAAAATGAGAAGAACTGAAAAAGACTTTACCCATTTGCTGTATTTCAAAGGTCCTGTAAATCCCATGGCTTCTATTATCTTCGTGAAGGCACCAACCTTCTCCTCAACAGGCTGTGGGGAATCCTTGGTAGCAAAAAGCTATTTAATCAAAAAGAAGGTGACAAAATTAGTTGCAAAATAATTTTTTAAAAAAGAATGCTTTTGTTTCTCATTAGGCCTAAGGGCATTTTTATTGCTTAGATTTTTTTTTTCATCTACAATTTTTAATTCTCATTTTTCTGAGCATCTTATCACTTAGTGCAAACACATCTGGAACTCTATCTAAAAGATGACCTCAAAATTCAGAGCCATCTCACTGACCTTATGCCTATGAACTCATGTCTAGGAAATGACCGATTTGGGTTTTCAGAATAAAAGTTCTATGGAAAACAATACTTATAAAAGGAAATCTTGACCCTCATCTCCCAAAGACTTCTAAAAAGAGGAATGTTGTATGTTTTTGACATAACAGGAAAAGGAAAGAAAACTACTATCTGAAAGCAGTCAAAAGTCATTCAAAATCATAATCACCCAAACCAAGCACTGAATAAATGTTTCTAAACTCATGTTTTTTGGCCTAACAAATTTTATTAATAACTATAGAAGACACAAGTCTTGTAGTTTGCAAATAAACTCCAAGAAAAACCTATTCTAATGATAGGCTTCTCCAAATGAAAGCAGGCTATATAATCAATAAGACATTTTCCAGGGGCACTTGGGTGGCTCAGTTGGTTGAGCATCTGACTCTAGATTTTGGCTCAGGGTCATGGGACTGAGCCCCATGTTGGGCTCCACACTGAACGTGGAGTCTGCTTGAGATTCGCTCTCCCCCCCCCGCCCTCTTCTCCACTCTCTCTCTAAAAATAAATTAATTAAAATTCTAAAAAAAATAAAAAAGAAAGAAATCCTGCAAAAGTTAAATGCTATTTGATTTTTAACATAAAAAGTCCATAACAACTTTCTTCTCTAAAGTGTTTTCCAGAGGCACCTGGGTAGCTCAGTCAGTTAAGCATCTGACTTCAGCTCAGATCCTGATCTCGCAGTCTGTGAGTTTGAACCCTGCCTCAGGTTCTGGGCTGATAGCTCAGAGTCTGGAGCCAGAGCCTTGAACCTACTTTGGATTCTGTGTCTCCCTCTCTTTGCCCCTCCCCCTCCATCCCTGCCTCCCTCTCTCTCTCTCTCTATCTCAAAAATAAACAAACATTTAAAAAATAATTTAAAAAGTGTTTTCCAAGCAAGATACTACAGTGGAAGAAATACAGGACTCAGGATCAGAGAACTCTTAAGTTCAATATTCAATTGGCCTGTCACTTATCCTTGTGACCTTGGGCAAGTCAGTTTACTTCCTTGAGCCTCACCTTCTGCATTCAATAAAATTCCTTGCCTCATCCAGCTAACAATTTTGCTGAGATTCAAATAAGAACACCTGTGTGAAAACAGTCTATAAATGTAGAAAGCACTAATAATTCTCACCTTATTTGTGGTATGATACTTCCTATTCCACTGTACATCTATCCCAGGAATCTGTTCTGAGCCACCACACACTAGGGACTGGCTTATCTGGGGCCACTGGGGATTAAAAAGACAGATATAAGCAACAGAGAGCATTCACTTAGTTAATCTGAGTAGAGCTACTTCAAAGTAAAGATTATAGAATCTTTCCAATCTTGCTTAACCTAGCTCCTGGTGGTGTGATCACCAAAAGAATCAAAGATGGGCATTAAAATGGTGTCTGGTACATGGTAGGTATTCAATAAATATCTCCTGGATACGTGAATAAATTAAAGGATTCTGTCTTGGAAACCTGGAACTAAATAAATCTGAGTCAATTTTAGGAACTAGAATTACAATAAATACCTATCTAAACATGAGCAGCAGCAGGGGCAGTTAAAAAAGACTCTTTTAACAGTCAGTTTTAAGTTTAAAACCTGCTTCTGACTTGGCGCCTGGGTGGCTCAGTCCATTAAGTGTCCGACTTCGGCTCAGGTCATGATCTCGCGGTTTGTGGGTTCAAGCCCCACGTCGGGCTCTGTGCTGATTGCTAGCTCAGAGCCTGGAGCCTGTCTTCAAATTCTGTGTCTCCCTCTTTCTGTTCCTCTCCTGCTCACACTGTCTCTCTCTCTGTCTCAAAAATAAATAAAACATTAAAATATTTTTTTTAAAAAACCATGCTTCTGCCACTTACAATTTTTTCAAGTAAGAAAGCCTCACTGTAGCACTATGCACAAGAGTGAAAACTGGAGGGGCGGGGGAAGCAATAAGATTTCCAACAAGATGGTTAATTAAATTACAGCAAAATCATTCAATAGAAAATGAGGTAGTCCCTGAGATTTTTTAAATAGACTTTATTTTTTAAAACAACTTTAGCTTCACACCAAAATTGAAGAGGAAATAGAGAGTTCCCATAAACCCGCTCTCTATACACTCCTCCTCCACTATCAGCATCTCCCAGCAGTGGCCCCATTTGTTACAACAGATTAACCTACTCTGACACATCATTATCACCCGAAGTCCATAGTTTACATTAAACCTCATTACTTCTGACAACATGGAAACATTTATATGTATAAAATTATAGGTAAAAACATGAATGTATATGGGCATCTCTAGAAAGAAAACATAAACAAATGAAAGAGGTATGTTGTTAAAATTATGGATAAATTTAGGAATATAGTTTCCAAAATCTCAATACTATTATACTACCTTTACCCAAAAAGGGGTGAGAGGGAGAAGGAGGGTTACCCCTTTAATTCTGGTTTATTCCAGAAGAGAGTAGACACAGGAAATAAAAATGATTTTTTTCCTTTAATCCTAATGAGGGAAAAACAGAACTTCTAATAAAGAATTACCATTTACTGGGGCGCTTGGATGGTTCAGTCCGTTAGGCGTCTGACTTTGGCTCAGGTCATGATCTCATGGTTTGTGGGTTTGAGCCCGACGTCGGGCTCTGTGCTGACAGCCAGCTTGGAGCCTGCTTTAGATTCTGTGTCTCCCTCTCTCTCTGATCCTCACCTGCTCACACTGCCCCTCTCTCTCTCAGAAACAAATAAAACATTAAAAAAAATTTTTTTTAATTACCATTTACTTTTCTTTCCAAATAAGGGTATTAAAAAATTAGTTAGGATTCTTCTAGTCAGTCCCAGGAATACTTATGCTTTAACTTATAGGTATTAAGCAGGTTTTGAAAAACAGACTAAAAAAAAAAAAAAGAAAAACAGACTAAACACAGAATACCTCCCATTACATCACATACATCAACGTAATGGTCCATCGAGAACACAAAGTACCTAAAACAGGTTCAAAGAACACAACTGACAACAATTTCAACTAGCAAGTTCTCTCCTACTAGATTATATGATCCTTCTCCCATAGCTCCAGGAGTAATGAATGGATGCACCAATAGCTGTATTTCTGTCTGACCATTATTCCTGAGTTAACATTAACACTATTTGAACCACTGAAGTACCCAGGTACTTAATACTAAGGACAATACCTAGATTCCCCATACCTACACATATCTATAAATACACACATTTACTTAATCGCCCCTCAGAAAAGACTCCCTTGACCTTTAAAGACATCAATTTTTTCCTTTATTTAAATTGAAAAGATACCAATAAATAACTTTTGTAAAAGAAAAAAAATACTCTGAAATATTCAAATGTCACTTTTTCAAAGAGGCCTTCTCTGACCATTTTACCTAAACATAGTTTCTTATCATCACATTATTCTCTATCATAGCAGTAACCTGTTCATTTCATTTATAGTACTTATTGTAATATAAAATTATATTTATGAAACTTGCTTATTTTCTATCACCACTACCAAAAAGATTCTTGAGGGTAGAAATTAGGTATATTACCAGAATCAAACATAGCGTGTTAGATACGGGAAACACTCAAATGTTCGTTGAATGAACAACCACTTACATGGTTATTTATTTCCTTCTTGTCCTTACCTACATATGTGCTGTGCGTACATGTTATTCACCCAACCTTTATTAACTGCCCACAGTATGCCAGTCTTTATGTCCAGTTTTGGGATACAGACAATCCCTATCCTCGAAGAGCTGATAGTCTTGTGCAGAAAAGAAAGAAGACTCACACAAGAAACAGAACCAAGTATCATATTTTAAAATGATTAAAGATCATGCACACACACACACACACACACACACACACACAGAGAAGTGTTAGCAAAGCTGCAGAACAACCAGAACTCCCACACATTTCTGGTAGGATTATAAAATGGTACAATCACTCTGAAAAATTATTTGGCTATATCTACAGAAGCTGAATGCATACGCATTCTGTAAGACTCAGCAATTCAACTTCTAAGCATATAGCCCAATAGAAGTGTGTTCACAAAAAAAAAACCCCCAAAAAAAAAAAAAAACAAGGAGAATGAATAAACTATAACCACACAGAACAATATTGATGAATTTCTAAAACAAAGTTGAATGAAAGCAAACACAAGAGAGTACATATTGTTTTTTTAAAAGATAAAACTATTTTATGATATTCAAAGTGAAGACTGGTTAAACTTGCTTATGTGTGGTGACGGGGAATTAAGGAAGTTCTTGGGTTCTATTTCTTGATCTGAGTGCTGGTTAGTTAACCTTGTAATTATTAATTAAGGTGTATACTTATGATTTATACCTTTTTCTGTATTTTTATTATACTTCAATAAAATGTACAAAAATGCTTAAAGGTATGTAATGAATAGGGTAAACAATAGAATTTGGAGGGAGAAAAGAATTACCTACAGTCACCCAAAAAGACCTCACAAAGAAGCCTTAAGAAGTGGGCAGAATAGAGAAGGTGAGTCAGAAGACAAAGTTGAGGAAGCACGGTATAGTAGAAAACATTAAGTCAGAAGTCCCAGCTCTGCCTATTATAAATTTGTTTTGAGAACCAAATAAAACAATGTGAAAAAGATAAGCAAATTGCAATACATAACATAAATGCAAAGACCTGCTCCAGACAACTCCAATGATAAAATCTTTTGCAGGCAGCCCTCATTAAAATGAATGTAAGATTTCACTTTTATTTTATGCTTTCAGAAAGGTTCTATAAGTAAAGACCTCCCTGATCTAAAAAGAAAAAAAGGAGGGGGAGGAAAGGAAGGGGAAGAGGAGAGGAGGTAGAGGGGAGAGAGCAGGGAAAGGAAGGGAAAGGCAGAAGAAAAGGGAAGAAGGAAGAGTAGGGAAGAAGGAAAGGGATAGGGAAGGGGAGGGAGGGGAAGGAAGAAGGAGAAAGGGAAGGGGAAAGGGAAGGGAAGAAAAGGAGTAAGGGAAGGGAGAGGGAAGGGAGGGAAATGGGAAGGAAGGGAGAGGGAAGAGAAAGGGGAAGGGAGAAGGGAAGGGGGAAGGGAAGGGGAATAAAGGAAGGAAAGGAGGGAAGGACTCAAGAAATTCCTAAATTGTCAGTGTATATCTGCTCCATTAGTAAGCTCTACCAAGGCACAGTTTACCATATACTTCATACTTCTTTTATTTTCTGTCCCATTGCTCAAGATCATTCTGGGCATAGAGTCGGTACTCAATAAAACTTAGGTAGAATTTTTTTCAAAAAAAATTTTTTTAAATAGAAGGACAATCTGGAGAAGATCCAGAAAATAACCACAGGAATGATCAAAGAGATGAATAGAAGGTCCTAGTGAAAGGTTAAAAGGAATTAAAATGAAAGGCTAAAATGTTTAGCTTGGAGAAAAAGCAATTGAAGAACTAAGGAGTAACTCAGAATAACAACACTTGAGCTGGAAGAAATCTGAGATCTAAGTCCAAACTTTTCATTTCACAGATGAGGAAACTAAGACTAGGGAGAGCTTGCAACTTGTTTAAGGTAGTTTTAGGAAAATTAATTTTTTTGTTTCAATATATACAGTAGAGATGAAATTTACCCAAGTAGCATGAACACACAAATAGCAACAAAAACAGCAGTTACAATTTATTGAAGATCTCCTATATGACCAGGACTTGGTTGTTTTTTTATGCTTGATGTTTTACTCGCATTATCTCAACAACTTTGCAAGGTTGGTATTATTTTTTTTTCTATTTTAAAGATGAAGATACTTAAGCCCAGAGAAGTAAAGTTCATTAAGGGATTAAACATACATTCAGAGCTATCTTCTTTCCCCTATTTTAAGCTGCTTTCAAAAACCTAAGTAGGAGTCAATAACATATGATCATGCACACCAAGCACAAAGATGTGGATTTCTAAACATTCCAAATACCATTCTCTAATTAAAGGAACCAAGGCTCCTTAGGAGAAACTGTTGAATCTAGGGCCAAAGCAAAGAATATACAAGATAAACCTGAAACATCTTGTGGTGATAGAAAATAAAGAATGTTTAAAAATGATGAAAGTATATAGAAAAGGAACTTGAAGGAGTTCCTAATAGCCAAACCTGGGACAATCTGATCAACAAAATAAATAATAGGCATAATAAATTATAACTCATAGAAGGAAATAAATATCTATGAGCTCATACTCATATAAATAATTGAATAAATAAATGGAGAAGTGACACCTCTTCCTTACAGTATAATTCCAAGCAATAAATATAGTAGTAATGATGGAAATAGAAAATGACCTTTATACAAACACCACAGTAATGATTACTGCAGTCAAGAACCATCAATAGAATTACCACATGCTGCAGCAATCTCACTTCTGAGTATACAGCCAAAAGAATCCAAAGCAGGATCTTGAAGAGATATTTGCATACTATATTAATACAGCATTATGCACAATAGCCAAGATGTGGAAGCAACCCAAATATCCATCAAAATGGACAAAGCAAATGTGGTATATACATAAAATGGAATATTATATAACCTTAAAAACGAAAGAAATCCTGTCACATGCTACAACATGGATGAACCTTAAGGACATTATGCTAAGTAACATAAGTCACAAAAGGACAGATACTATATGATTCCACCCATATATAATATCTAAAATAGTCAAAATCATAGAAGCAGAAAGTAGAAATGTGGTTGCCAAGGGTAAGGTGGTATAGAATTAGTGTATAATAGGTATAGAATTTCAGTTTAGCAAGATGAAAAAGTTTAAGAGGTCTATTGTATGACAATGTGAATATACTTTACACTACTAAACCATATACTTCAAGTGGTTAATACAGTAAATTTAAAGCTATGTGGGGTTTTTTAAGCCACAATTTTCAAATTAATTAATTAATGTTATATATCTTAAAAAAAAAAAAAAAGAACCACTGATGAATGTTAAAAATAGTGAGCAAAAGTATAATGAGAAACAAGGTATCTGAATAGTCTCTAAGTATCTGCTCACATGGTACTTACTAATTACAAAAGGGAAAAACATTAACTTAGTAGGGAAACCTGACAGGCAACAATTTAATAATCAAGTGATCAAAGTCAACGTCATCAGCAATAAGACACATTGGCATCATATATCCCCAGATATTATACACTAAGAAAGATACATCACTTTTGCCAAAAATGCATAACCTAATTATAAGAAATCCAAATTGAAGAACCAAAAAAAGGACATTAGTAGAAAAGACTGGTAAAATTGGACTAAGTTGCATAGATTAGTTAATAGCATTATATCAATGTTAATTTCCTGGTTTCAGTAACTGCACTATAGTTATACAAGATTCTTAACATTAGAGAAAGCTAGACAAAGGCTATATGGGAGCCCTGCTACGTTTACAATTTTTCTATAAGTATAAATTACTTCAAAATAAAAAATGTTTAAGTATATTTATCAAAATATAACAGAGCTTTAAAATGTTTTTTTAAGTGTATTTATTTATTTTGAGAGAGAGGGGGAGGGAGAAACAGTGATGGAGGAGCAGAGAAAGAGGGAGACAAAGGATCCAAAGTGGGCTCTGTGCTGACAGCACAGATTCAGCACCCAAACTTATTAACTCCAAGATCATGACCTGAGCTAGAGTCAGGTGCTTAACCAACTGAGCCACTCAGGTGCCCCCAAATATGACGGAACTGTAAAGTTTATCTAGGAAAGACAGAGATGATGGGGTGCCCGGGTGGCTCAGCTGGTTAAGCGTCAGACTCTTGATTTTGGCTCAGGTCACGATCTCAACAGTTTGTGGGATCAAGCCCTGCCTCGGGCTTTGATCTTCCACTGACAGTGGAAAGAGCCTGCTTAAGATTCTCTGCCCCCTCCCCCACCCTCCCTCCCTGTCTCTCAAAATAAATACTTAAAAAAAAAAAAAGACAGAGATGAGCATACAATGTCCCTAGCTTTTTGAAAATGATAACAGGATTATAGCATTGGACAGTACCTTAGAGATCATGTGATACTATCACTCAACCAACGAAGGCTTCTTTTATGTCATACCCTTAGTATACAATCTTCCAACCATTGCCTGAATATTTCCAGTAACAGGAAATTTACTACGTCAAAATGCAGCCCACCCATCCCATGACACCATTAACACAAAGTTCTTCTTCATTCTGTGCTAAATATGCCTCCTAGTCAGACATGTACCTGAGGAAAACCACAGTTTTCCAACCAGGGGTCCTCTAAGTGGGAAGATGTGCCAATAAGGCACATATCTAGTTTATTTACACTGGCTAAAATTATATCTTGTCAGCACAAGATAAACCACTCTAAGTTATTTACATGAATGTTTTGCTATAATGCTGTCCCAGAATCTAATACAGTATCTGATACATATTAGATAGTCAAGAAATGTTTACTGATTCAAAGAATGAGGCACAAGTTGGAGACTCACAAAATGAGTTCCTCCCTCCACCACCTATATACACACAAAAACAAATGACTTAGAACTCTATGATAATTCTACTAAAATTTTCCATGCACAAAAAGTAGCAGAATGTTGCCCAACTCTGAAAAGAAATAGCTGCATGCCAACACAAAGTAGATGCCTCTTCTGTATAGGCATATTCCTCATTCATTCAACATACATTCGGTGCCTACTCTGTGCCAGGGTTAGTGAGACACCCAGGAAATACAGGCACAAACAATACATGTCCTCATTAAGGGCAAGGCTTACACACTAGCTAGAGGGAATTATACTATATTTTAAATAGTTTTAATATATTATATTTATATGAGTAAAGTATATATGATTATATATCAAAAATAATTTTAATCACATCACATATGAAAAAGTTACTGGCTACAGAAGGAATTCATATAAATTGGTAAGAATTTATATGAATTTAAATTTATAAAATTTATAAATTTATATGAATTTAAATTTATTTAAATTTATAAATTCTTAAAAAAGAATTTATAAGAATTCCCATAGATAAATGGAGAAATGATATAAGCATATGATTTTTACAAACTAGAATACAACTGACAAACAGAAAAATATTCAACCTTGATGGATGAACAAAGAAATACAAAGCAAAACAAGGTAACATTTTCTACCCAGTTAGTTTAAATTTTTTTAAACACCCAATTTAGAGGAAGTTAATGAAAAGTTAGTTATATACATTGCTGATGGCAATATAAATTAAAACAATCTTCTGGAGAGAGAAACTGCTCACATTCATTGACCCAAGGTATATACCCTCCTAGGAATTTATCTTTAATAAAGTAAAAATTTTAAAAACTATCAAGAAATGGTAACTACACTAAAGCCTACAAAGGCAAAAAAAAAAAAAAAATTGCAAATAATTTCAGTATGAAACAAAGCCTAAGTAAATAGAATAACACGTAGCCATTAAAAAATATAATTATGCAATCTATCTAACATGAATAATGTCTGCTTCAATAAGTGAAAAGGAACCAGAAAATAAAATTCTGTGGATATTTGTTAAGGTATCTATGGAAAAAATTAGCACGCGCACACACACACATAAGGACTGGGAAAAAACCAGCAGATGTTTTCACATTTGAGGTCATGGGTGATTTTTATTTCCTTTATTACTAAATTATTTGTATAATTAACAAATATCAGGAGAAAATACTCTCAAGGAGGGTCCAAAGTAATGAATCATGTGGTCAATGGTAAACTAAGGCCTCAATAATTGTTCCTTGGATTCTGTATTCATAAAAAGAAAAAAAAAGAAAGGAAGAAACATTTCTTACCCCAAATAAAAGTGGCACAGTGTGGCTACAAAAAGAAAACTGCAGTTAACTCCGAGATGAATATCTGGAAACATTCCAAACAGTAAAAATCATCAGACTGTAGCATGGTATCCTAGGCTAAGTTCCACTGCTGGGGTATTTAGAAGCAACGCCCTAGACACCATACTGTAAGAATCAGTCCTGAGCTGGCACCACAGAGACCCAGAAGTGGTCTCATGAGGTTTTTCCATCACACAATTTGTTTGGCTAATCTATAAATACATGACATTTGCAAATAAACACTAAGGTTTTCATACCAAGCAAAGGAACAACAAACCTTACCTGGTAAGTACCAGACAGAGCCATGCCCCACTGTGCCTGTGTAGAAGACACAGGTACCAATCGGCTGCATACTGGAACCCACTGGGAAATCCGGTTCCTCTAGAGAAAGAAAAAAAAAAAAGACTGTCAAGAATCTATATCCAACTCCAAGAGTATAAGTTTAGAAATTCTGCCAGATGAGGGTACATGAAAGGAGAACTTCAAAAACAGGGCCAGGAACAAGCTTTCTCATGCTCATCTATCTAAGGTATTTTATCTTTAGAGAAGTACCCCTGCCTACTTCTAATCCATGGACTAAAATAACTCTAGTAAAGGCTGACTCAGGCAGGGGACATGGGCTCCCTCTCAGGAGAGTAACAAAATAAGCAGACTTCAGGCATTTTACAATTAAATTATCATTTAAATGAGTCTGCAATGCCTTTTCATAAACACTGATTTATCTGATCTTCACAGAATCCCTTTATAGTAAGCAATGTGGAATTACTATCATCCCCAAAAGGATGAAGAAACTAAGGCTGACATTTTTAGGGTAGGAAAATATACTATGCCAATTTGATTTCCAAAACAAAAGAGAGAGATTAAATGGCTGGTAAGAGTTAATGACTGAAGTTCAGTTTCCCCCTCAGGTACTAACTGACCTCAGAAAGGTCTCCAGGCCAAAGCGAAAGACTAGGCTGGGAAAAGGAAGAGCTCTATCTTGCTACATGAGAAGCCTACTCTATATTATGAACCTGAAATACATTCCACTGTATAAATGGTATTCATGTACACAATACTGGAGATGTCTATTCTAGGAACCAAGTCTGAGGGATCCAAGGGTTTCTTTCATTTGGCCTATATATAACTTATAGAGCCACAATGAGGGCTGGATATAAAATTGTTTTAAAAACACTTTGCCTTGGGGCACCTGGGTGGCTCCAGTGGCTCCTTGGTTAAGCGTCAGACTTCAGCTCAGGTCATGATCTCACGGTTTGTGAGTTCAAGCCCTGTGTTGGGCTCTGTGCTGATAGCTCAGAGCCTCGAGCCCGCTTTGGATTCTGTGTCTCCCTCTCTCTCCCTCTCCACTGCTCGCTCTCGCTCACTCGCTCTCTCTCAAAAATAAACATTAAAAATTAAAAAAAAAAAAAAAACGCTTTGCCAAACATAAACTACAATTCTAGGAGTCAAAGATCTGGATTCTAGTTTTAATTCAGCTATTCTAATATGATCTTTACAAGTAACTTATTCTCTACAATGCACAGGTTCCTTATAGCAATTATTAGTAATGCTTACGAGCATTTGCTCTGTGACGGGCACTTTCCTAGGTACTTTACATATATAAACTCATTTAAAACTCACAATCACCACTCAATGACCTAGGAATATTGCTATTATTCCACTTAAATGGATAAAGAAACTGAGGTATACAGAGAATAAGTAATTTCCCAAGGTCACATAGTTAATATAATGGCAGGGTTAAGATTTGAACCCAGACAGCCCAACTCCTGGATTCATGCTCATTTATGGGATGAAAGGCTAAAAGGAATATCAACAAAGTATCTTCTAACACTCTGAACTAGTCTTAAAACACAGTATAGTATAGGGGCAAGAGCCATGTATTTGGAATCAAAAAGCACTGATCTGACTCTGGGCTCCACTGAAAGCTACAAGCCTCTGTTGCCTCTTCTATAAAATAAAGAAAAAAATCCCTACTTCTCAGGATTTAAGAAAAACATGTCCAACTCAATAAATATTAAGTTGAATCTGAATCTCCATTTCCTCATGAGTAGGCAAGAAGGGATAGGAGTGATATACATGGAGAAAGATGCAGGAATTTTAAACTCAGAGAGGCTTTCTAAAGTGTCTCGCAGTTTTAAAATCGTGTAACTTTTTAATAAGCTACTCACAACATCTTATGTTTCAAATGAAAAGTAAAGCTTCAAAATATTTTATTTCAGCTGAAGTTTGATCTGGTGGGATAATGTTCAAATAAGAGAGAAAGTTATTGGCTTTTTGTTTACTAATGTAGAATCATTTACCAGAATCACTCAATGTTAGATGTTCCTTTCCTAAAAATGTAAATACGGGATTCAACTTCTGCAGATTCAAGCCCAAGGGAGGCGGGGCGGGGGAAGTAAGAGGAAATTACAAGTAGGAACAATGCAAACTTTTGGAAGATCTTCTGAAGAATTTCATCATATTTTTCCCCACGTCAACAAAATTCTTCTCTGTAATTTTGGTTCTACTTGGTTTTATGCCAATACTTTAAATCAGTTCTTATTAGAAGAAAGAAGGAATCAGCTCTGTTCTTTCCTTCTCCAATCCTACAACAACAATTCTTGTCCAAAGCCTTAATTGAAACTGAGGTGTAGCAGAAAGGGTATTTGAATCCCAAGACTGATATTAAATAGCTGTATGACCCTGAACTAGCTACAACATTCTGGACCTCCATTTTCCCTTATGTAAAGTGGGAATAATAAAAGCTACCTCACAGGAGTGTTCCATGGATCCTATGTAAAAGCACCTCCAGAACACTAACACACACACAAAAGCATCATTATTGTTATTAACAATTGTTACTGAATTATGTAAGTAAGCTTCTCTTCCACCAGCAAACTACTACAGAAGCAAGAAGTATTTTCTTAAAATATTGTCTTGAACCTGGGAATTCCTTTTCTCAAAAGCTCACAGTGCCTCCAAGTGCCCCTTTAATCAAACTTCAACAACTGATCTTTACCAACTAGACCCCTCTAGAACTCATTTTTATATTTACATACTGTCTTGTGTTCTCCATTCAGCAGTTCCAAAACCTGACTCAGATTCTCTGGTTTGGGAATTACGACTCCTCTCCACACAAGCTAATTCCCTTCTAGTTAGTTCCTTTGGGACTCTCTTCTTCCCTCCTACCCAACCCATGAGTTCATTAGCTTCAAAAAGTCTCCCCAGGGGCACCTGGGTGGCTCAGACCATTAAACAATTGACTCATAGTTTCAGCTCAGGTCATGATCTCAAGGTTTGTGAGTTCAAGCCCCACATCATGCTCTGCTCTGACAGTGCAAAGTCCACTTGGGATCTCTCTCTCTCTTTCAAAATAAATAAATAATCTTTTTTAAAAAAGTCTCTCCAGACTCTAGGTATGGTTCTCCTGACTCTATTTGGTCCATTTTCCTTCCACTTCTCCCAGTACTTCATTTATAAATATAAGTTTATGCAAGTGCCTGGGTGGCTCAGTCAGTTAAGCATCCGACTTAGGCTCAGGTCATACTCACGGTTCATCGGTTCAGGCCCCATGTAGGGCTCTGTGCTGACAGCTTAAAGCCTGGAGCCTGCTTCAGATTCTTCCTCTCTCTTTGCCCCTCCCCTGCTCGTTCATTCTCTCTCAAAATTAAATAATTTTTTAAAAATTATAATAAATAAATAAAAATCTGTGGACGGACTTAACTCCCTCTTATAGGTACTAACATATTAGGCCTATAACAATTAACAAACCTCAACTTCCAAGTTCAGGAAAACATTTATAGCCATTTCTTACAATTAGAATTACTGCCTTAACTTGGGATAATATATACACTATTAGTAAGCAGGAAGTTGTTTTACTGTCTTTTTGCCTCACCAACACTTCAAAACCAAAATCTTAAAGATGGGTTTCATGTTTTTATTTCCTTGGCATACAGTTAAATGCAGGTGACTTTACATTTGTATTTCAAATTATTCTGATGGACCAGTTTTTCAACTACAGCTTTAATCAGTCCAGACCAGTCTGTTGCTGCATATGCTTTTTAAGATACTGTACATAGTATTTTCCTTGGCTTACTAATGAATTGGAGAAGGCTTTACAGGCAGTCCATTCTCCTATTCTCCATAGTTTTGTTTTATAAAGTGACCACAAACACTGAGTTAGCAAAACTGAACCACTGCTCCAAAAGGAAATACAGGGTTAGGTTCCTACAAGCCTCTGGGTCACAACATTTTCATCAACCAATCAATATATAACCTTGTATGTTTCTCTTTAAAAACATCTTATTATTTATAAATTATTTATATACTGTTAACTCATTAACATTGAACTCATGACCAACAGCACTATAACTCACTCCCGAATGAAACCCAGGGGCGCCTGGGTGGCTCAGTCAGTTAATCATCCAACTTCGGCACAGGTCATGATCTCACAGTTCGTGGGTTCGAGCCTTGCATTGGGCTCTGTGCTGTCTCCCACTCTCTCTGACACCCCCTGTTCACACTGTCTCTCTCTCTCTCTCTCAAAAATAAAAATAAAACATTTAAAAAAATTTTTTAAGAACAGAAACTTTTCTAACACATAAATTTTCTCTGTAAAGAACATCACAGCCTTCTTGCACTTAGTAACACTAGATACTACATTTAGGGGCCATATTTAACAGGGAAATCACCAACAAGGTACAAAAATGCAAAAACCGTGGCATTAAAAAGACTATGAAAATGATACTTATTTACAGTACAAGAGCTAAAATAAGAGGTCAGCATATTGATCTCAGCTAGGACTTGCATGTTGAAGCTCAAATTTTTCACTCCTCTGCATTTACATATCTGTAAATGATGGTAAAAGTACCATTAATATTGATTTTGGAATTATAAATAAGTCTTAGCAAGTATACTGAATTCAAAAATACAGAATCTGTGAATGATGAAGATCAACCATACATCTACTCTGTAAATGTCAACAGGTCCCTGTACTCTGAATGCCATGGATACTAATTCACTTCCACAATCCAGAGGATAAACACTACTGTAGCAAACTGTCCTGCAAGTTACAAAGTGGCATGCTACAAAAGGATATTTACACAGACAGAGGAAGCAGAGAATGTTCAACCATTCCCTCCATCATTACTGAATATTCTGCCTCCTCCCACTTTGTTGGGGGTGTCCAATCTGAGCTTTAAAAGATTGATTACATGTGGGAAAGATTTGAGCATATCTATAAATATATTAAGATTGAGCATATCAGTAAATATATGTATTAATTATTATACACATTAAAGTCTCTAGTGGAGAAAGGAGTTAAATATGAAAAGGCTGAAGGGTACAATAAACCCTGTGGTACTAGGATGAATTTAAAGTAATTGGTACGGGTTTTTAATATATATAGACAAATACAGAAATAGATGTGTGCATATGTAAATATATACATACATGCATTTCCTATTCCTGTCCTGACAGGTCCTGGAAGCAATGACCATATCCAGCATCCAGACTTGGTTTCCAAATAGCACTAGTCACTAAAAAGAACTAGTCCTCTCTGGAAAAAAGTTGACTTAGGAATGTGGCTGATGCTCCTTAAAGCCGTTTCCCCAGGAGCACTAGTTGAAAACAACTGTTTAACTTCATGGCTGCCTAAGACAATGGATAATACTTGGGGAAACCAAGAAGCTAACAAAAGAAGCTTAAAAGGAAAAGCAAGGGAATGAGCTTTGAAAAGGTTTGACATAATCCTGGGAATCAGAAGGCCACTCATATGCACAGGGCTGTGCTCAAGAACAGGAAAAACCTGAGACCTCTGGTTTACCTTGAGGCTCTACACAAGGAGGAAGTGAAGTTTAAGCCAGGGATGCTAAATGATTGGCAGAATGTTGATGGTGTACCCCAGCATGCACACAGCGCCCCTCAGCAAAAACCAGAAGACTTACTCATTACCTGACCACAAAGCTAACTGAGCTGAGACCACACAACAAAGAATACAACCTTTACAGAATTAATTCAGAAAAGTCACTAAACAGAAAAACAATAACAAACTATGGGAAAGGACAGACCTGATCTCCAGAACTGTGATATTATATTATTTAAAATGTCCAGTTTTCAACTGAAAAAAAAAAAAAAGAAAGAAAGAAACCTGTAAAGAAACAAAAAAGCATGGTCCCTACAAGGGGCGGGAGGGGGGGGGACTACAGAAACTGTCCCTGAGGAAGCTCAGATGTTACACAAACTAGACAAAGATTGTGAACCTATTTTCCTTAAAGTTTATTTATTCTGAGTGAGAGAGCATGAGCAGGAGAGGGAGAGACAGAATCCCAAGCAAGTTCCATGCTGTCAGTGCAGAGCCAGCCCAGAGCTGGACACCATGAACTACAAGATCATGACCTGAGCCAAAATCAGGAGTCGGACACTTAACCTACTGAGCCACCCAAGCACCCCTAAACCTGCTATTTTAAATGTTTAAAATCTAAAGGAGGGGCACCTGGGTGGCTCAGTCAGTTAAGCTTCCAACTTTGGCTCAGGTCATGATCTCACGGTTTATGAGTTCGAGCCCCACGTCGGGCTCTGTGTTGACAGCTCAGAGCCTGGAGCCTGCTTCAGATTCTGTGTCTCCCTCTCTCTCTGCCACTTCTTTGCTCATGCTCTGGTTCTCTCTCTCAAATATAAATAATGATGTTTTAATTAAAAAAATAAAATAAAGGAAACTATTCTGAATATAGCAAAGTATAAGAATGCAATCTCACAAAATAGAGAATATCAACAGAGAAATTATTTTTTAAAAAACAAATTATGTTTTAAAATAAGAAAAAAGGAACATTTCACTAAAAGGGTTAAACAGCAGATTTGAGCAGAAGAGAAAATCAATGACCTTGAAAATAGGTCAACCAAGATTATCCAAACTAAGGAACAGAAAGAAAAAAGAATGAAAAAATTTTAACAGAGTCCCAGAGACCTACAGGATACCATCAATTTTACCGACATATTATAACGGGAGTCTCAGAAGGACAAGAGGAAATAAAGAGAAAGAAAAAATATTTGAAGAAATACTGGAAGAAAATATCTCAAATTTGATGAAAAACATCAATCTATAAATCCAAGAAGCTCAACTAACTCCAATAGCATAAATCAGAGAGATCTATCAATAGACATATCATGGGCACCTTGGTGGCTCAGTTGGTTAAGCATCCAACTCTTGGTTTCAGCTCAGGTCATGATCTCAGTTCATGAATTCAAGCTCTTTATCTGCTGTCAGTGCAGAGCCTGCTTGAGATTCTCTCTCCCCCCTCTCTCTGCACCTCCCTGCCTCTCTCTCTCACTTTTAAAATTTAAAAACTTTAAAAAAATTTTTTTACTGGAGCACCTGGGTGGCTCAGTCAGTTAAGCCTCCGACTTCGGCACAGTTCATGAGCTCATGGTTCATGGGTTGGAGCCCCACATTGGGCTCTGTGCTGACAGCTAGCTCAGAGCCTGGAGCCTGTTTCACATTCTGTGTCTCCCTCTCTCTCTGACCCTCCCCTGCTCACGCTGTCTCTCTCTCTCAGAAATAAATAAAACATTTAAAAATTTTTACTAATATATAATGATAAATAAAGCATTAAAAAATAGATATCATAATCAAGCTGTTGAAAAACAAAGACAGAATCTTGAAAGCAGCAAGAGAAGCTATTCAACATGTACAAGGGATCCTTGATAACATTAAGAGGTGATTTCTCTTCAGAAACCAAGGCAATGGGATGAAAAATTAAGACTTTCTAGATAAACAAAAACTGAGAAAATCAATAGCAGACATGCTCTACAGCAAACACTGGAAGGAAAACTTCAGGCTGAAATGAGACTCCTGACACTACAGTAACTCAAATCCACATGAAGAAATCAAGTGTACTGATAAAGGCAACTACTTAGATAAATACATACTCTCTCAAAAATAAATAAATAAACATTTAAGAAAAAAAAAACTTGATTCCATTCAGCTCCATTCCTTCCTGACTCCCTTGTGCCATTAATGTCATTCAAATTTTATATTTAAACATTGTGTGCTCATCAGCATAGATTTGCAATTATTGCTTCATGCAGTTGCCTTTTAAATTAAAAATAAAAATAGAAACAAAATAATTAAAAACAAAAAGTATACTTGTGCTGTGTATTTGTCCAAAGATATACAAATGGTCAACTTGGATATAAAATATGTTCAACATCATTAATCATTAGAGAAATACAAATCAAAACTACAATGAGATATCACCTCGCACCATTAAGATGGCCACTATGAAGAAAAAAAAAGAAAGAAAAGAAGCATTAGCAAAGATGTGGAAAAACTGAAGCCCTTATGCTTTCCTGGTGGGTATGTAAACTGGTACAACAACTGTGGAAAATAAAATGGCAACTGCTCAAAAAATTAAACATAGAATTACCATATGATCCAATAATTCTACTTCTGAATATATACCCAAGCGAAGTAAAAACAGGGACTTGAAACGATATAAATAGTGGCAGCACTATTTCATAATAGCCAAAAGATGGAAGCAACCCAAGTGTCTGTCCTCAAATGAATGGGTAAACAAAATGTGGTTTATACATACAATGGAATATTATTCAGTCTTAAAAAGGAAGGAAATTCTGACACATACTACAACATGGAAGAACCCTGAAGCCATTAGGCTGAGTGAAATAAACCAGTCACAAAATGACAAATACCGTATGATTCCACTTATGCAAGGTTAACTACAGTAGTCAAAATCATAAGGACAGAAAGAATGATGGCTGCCTGTAGAGGGGGGCATGGTGATTTTGATAGGTAGAATTTCAGTTTTGCAAGACAAAAAGAGTTCCGTGAATGATGGTGTGATGGCAGCACAACATTGTGCTGTATTTAATGCCACTCTGAACTATATAGTTAAAAACTATTAAAATGGCACATGTTATCTTGTATATATTTTACTACAATTTTTACAAGAGTGGCTTTCTGCAATTTCTGCTAATGTCAAAGTAAAGCAAAAATGACCACCAATGCCCAGGACAGCTCATAAACCATAAACAAGTCCCACTGCACTTAAATATCCAGTTCCGCTGCTGGAGCTCCTCAGCAATAGCTGTGATTTAGCTTCCTCTTCCTTCCTAAACCCATTATTGGAGAAGGCGAAAAATAAGGGGAAACTAATGAGAATGTTTCAGGAATATCCCTTCTCTGTGGTTCAAATTTCTTATTTTAAAATGGGGAAAATAATAGTGCCTACCTTTTCAAAGGGGTATTGTAAGGATTAAGTAAATTCACATATATAAAGTATTTAAGAGTGCTTACCACATGGTAAGTGCCCTGTAAATATTAGGTATCCATATTACTGCCCAGGAAATCTCAACATCTTATTTCAACTACAACCTATATCTCAGCTTGCTTAGTCTCTCCTGAACACCAACTCTCCAGCTGCTTAAAAACCAAACAAAACAAAAAACTGCCGGTGCCTGGATGGCTCAGTGGGTTAAGCCTTGGACTCTTGATCTGAGCTCAGGTCTTGATCTCAGGGTAGTGACTTCAAGCTCCACGCTGGATGTGAAGCCTACTTAAAAACAAACAAACAAACAAAAACAACAAAACACCACCATCTCCAACTGGACATTCTCAGTGAAGGTCACTGCTACATTAACTCAGTCATCCAAGGCAGACCTAAGACTCACTGTTAGATATCCCTCCCTCTCCCCCTCAATATCTAACCTTCCACCAAGCCCTGCAGACTCTGTTTCCTCAATGCTTGTTGAAATCATCCCCTTCTCTCTAGCCACACTTCCCCAACCCCTCTTAAACAGACCTTCCTACGTCTTCCAGGATTACTTGAGTAGTTCTGACTGGACTTTGGGACCCGAACTTCAGCCTACTCTGACTGATCCATCCACAATTGATACAGGGATATATTAAAGCAAAAATCTCATAGTGGGTATACATGTTTACTGTGAGGTTTTTTTTTTTAACTTTTTTATACTTTCAAAATGAAATTTATAAATTTCAATTTAAAAATGATAACAGAAACTAGGGGCACCTGGATGGCTCAGTTGGTTAAGCGTCCAACTTCGGCTCAGGTCATAATCTCACAGTTTGTGAATTCAAGCCCCAAGTCAGGCTCTGCGCTGACAGCTCAGATCCTGAAGCCTGTTTCAGATTCTGTGTCCCCTCTCTCTCTGCACCTCCCCCTCTCACACACTGCCTCTCTCTAGAAAATAAATAAATCTTTTAAAAAGGTTTTTAATTTAAGAAAAAGGAAGAAACTAAAGTGTTCCCCTCATCAGTGGTGGTTGCAGGAGGGAAGAAGAATAGGAGAAAAGGACTGCAAAAGAGTACAAAGAAATTTTGGAGAGTGACAGATATGTCCATTATTTTTATTGTGGTGATAGCTTTTCAAGTGTATACCTATGCTAACAGTTATCAAATTATATAATTAAGTAAGTGCAAGTTATTACATGTTGATTATTCTTTAACTTTAAAAATTTTAATGAAAGGGGCGCCTGGGTGGCTTAGTCGGTTAAGCGTCCGACTTTCGCTTAGGTCATGATCTCGCGGTTTGTGGGTTCGAGCCCCGCGTCGGGCTCTGTGTTGACTGCCAGCTCAGAGCCTGGAGCCTGTTTCGGACTCTGTGTCTCCCTCTCTCTCTGACCCTCCCCTGCTCACGCTGTCTCTCTCTCTCCTAGAAATAAATAAAAAACATTTAAAATAAATAAATAAATAAAAATTTTAATGAAAAAAGAATATCAAAAAATCTTAGAAAACTAATTCCTTTGCCCTAAAAACAGAAGCTTTAACATAGATGCTATTTACAGCATGATAGATGACTCCAAGCAATATGTATACATCACCTTCATGGACTACCTGCCTATCTCCAACACAAGTACCAAAAGGTCAGGGAGTGCATAACCTTGGCCTAAAACCCAGTCTCCAGGACTAGGGACAAACTGGGGAGCACAGGAAACCAGCCTAGACACTGAGCTACTATCAGTTCATGTTAGTTTGTACACCATTCAAAGCTCCTCAATGTGCCTTTGCAGCTTACCCATGATGCATCTCCTCAACCCATTTGAAGGACTCAGGGTCTCAGCCAACAGAAGTACCTCAGTGGTTATACTATAGGCAGGAGAGCAACTTTAAAATGAAGACTGGGGGGGCGCCTGGGTGGCTTAGTCGGTTAAGCGTCCGACTTTCGCTTAGGTCGTGATCTCGCAGTTCGTGGGTTCGAGCCCCGCGTCGGGCTCTGTGCTGACTGCCAGCTCAGAGCCTGGAGCCTGTTTCAGTCTGTGACTCCCTCTCTCTCTGACCCTCCCCTGCTCACACTGTCTCTCTCTCTCTCTCCTAGAAATAAAATAAAAAAATATTAAAAAAAAAAAAAAAAAGAAGTCTGTTTTAAAAAAAAAATAAAATAAAATAAAAAAATAAATAAAATGAAGATTGGGTTGGGGCTCCTGGGTGGCTCAGTTGGTTGGGCGTTCGACTTCAGGTCATGATCTCACAGTTCATGGGTTCGAGTCCCGCATCGGGCTCTGTGCTGACAGCTAGCTCAGAGCCTGGAGGCTATTTCAGATTCTGTGTTTCCCTCTCTCTCTGACCCTCCCCTACTCACGCTGTCTCTCTCTCTCTCAGAAATAAATAAAATATTTTTTAAAATAATAATAATTTTAAAAAATAAATAAATAATATGAAGATTGGGTTGTTTTCAACTTGAAAATTATTTGTAGAATAAAATTCAAAAATAAAAATTATTTGAGGGGTGACCGAGTGGCTCAGTCAGTTAAGCATCCGACTTCAGCTCAGGTCATGATCTTGTGGTTCGTGGGTTGGAGCCCCCTGTCAGGCTCTGTGCTGACAGCTAGCTCAGAGCCTGGAGCCTGTTTCAGATTCTGTGTCTCCCTCTCTTTCTGACCCTCCCCTGTTCGCTCTGTCTCTCTCTCTCTCTCAGAAATAAATAAAAACATTAAAAAATTA
Organism: Proteles cristata cristata; assembly: GCA_017311185.1. Classification (NCBI taxonomy): domain Eukaryota; kingdom Metazoa; phylum Chordata; class Mammalia; order Carnivora; family Hyaenidae; genus Proteles; species Proteles cristata. Next base: position 1,168,929 of record JAESUZ010001308.1, on the reverse strand, counting down.
TTATTATTATTATTTGGAAAAAAAACTTTTAAAAAGAAATTTTTCCTTGCTTAAAACATTTCAAAGGTTCCCCTCTGCCTCAGGATAAACCTCTAATCCTAACCATAAGACACATGGCCCTGACTCCTGCCATTTCCCCGTAAGTGCCTACATCAAGCCAAAGATTCACATACAGTTCTTGGTTGTCTGGCATTAGTACCACAAGCTAACACTTCTCTTCTATGCCCTCTCTCTCCTTCTCTAATGCTCTCATTTAGTTCAGGCATCACTTCCTGATGGATGCTTATCCTCAAGCTGGTTTAGGTATGTCTCTACCCTGCTCCTATAGCACATGGTACAAACGTCTATTACAGCATTTCAAGTGTTGTATTAGTAGTTCTCTTTCCTGTCTCTATTAGACTATAAACTTCAGAGAAAGGTCTATGCTTTTCATCCTCAGTCCCTTGGATAGTTTCTAGAATGTAGTAACTCTCAAAACAGGTGATGAACTAAAAGGAAGAGAATAAAACATTTAAATGTCATCTGTATCACCCGATTTTCTGATCAAGCCTATCAAACTTATTATTAAGAAAATCTGAGGTTCAGAGAAGTTAGGGGACTTGCTCAAGGTAAGTAATAGAGCTACGCTTTCAACCAAGGCTCTTCAGACTCTTAGACGGGTAGATTTCCTGTATTTGTGAATTCCTCATCACCCAACCCAAAGGCCTCTTCAGAATAGGTAATCAATAAATACCTGCTTTCATGTTTACTGTTACTTTCATCTAGAATTAGGGGAGATTCCATTGCTTTGTCACACAGCACATTATATCATATAATTAGAAACCTTTAAAGAATCATAGTATAAAGTAAAAGTGACTTTCCTTACCTAAACTTGCTTTTTATCTAAAAAGATGAGCAGAAAGGAATAAATATAAAAAAATCTGACTAATAGAGGGCAGTTAGGTAGTTTATATGGATTCTACCACCTAAGAATAAATAAACCTGCAATGGTCCACACACTCAGGGGCAAGAATATTTAATATATCGAGCAGGCCCTAAATTCCAAGATAAATCAAGGTGTTCATTAAGGTATACAGCGCAATAAACTTTTCATCCTTTTCCTGATATATCCACCTTTAAAATGTAATAATTTATGACATCCTAGTTGCCATTTCCAGCAGTTCTCAGATCTGAATCAAGTTCTGCGCTGGCATCAACAATTGCTTCACCAAGTGAATCTTTCTGTAGGTTATATGAGCTATTCTTCAAACAATTACTGAGAAGGAATAGACAGTACTGCACTTTGCTAGGCTGACAAGAAATACAAGAAGTTAAATTGCAGTTCTTATAAACCATATATAAAAAGATTAGGAACATAAGCGTAAATTAACTCACAAGAAAGCCAGGGGCAGGAATGGGCAGTGTCTGCTATGAAAAACAATGTCCTTGACCCAATTTTTGAAAGTCTGGCTAAAATGATAAACCCTCCCATCCCTCAATGATTAGTAACTAGGCTCTATATTATCCAAAATTCTTCCGCTGCCACTTTCCTTCTCTTTGAATTCCCAGATGTCAGAGTATGCTAGAAGGATAGGGATGAATCACAAGGGCAGTAGTTTCCCACAAGGGTGCTAAGAAGTCTAGTAATTCCTTCCTCACTTTATTAATTCCTTACACATTTATTGAACACCTTTGGTGTGCCATACACTGTGCTCGACAGAGCATGAGCCCGTTTTTCAGCCAGCTTTCAATCTCATAACCTGTAACAGTATTCCACTTAACTGTACAGTTAAGAATCGTCTTCCTGATGTCGGAAACAAACCCAGAGAATCTCGGAAACCGAAGGAACTGCAGATTAACGTCCTCATTTTTCCCATCGGGACACTGGGGCCAGAAAGTGACTTGTCCAAGGTCACACTGGATATCAGTGACAGACAGAAACAGGAACCCAGGCCTCTCGAAAACTCCAATCAGTGCCCCCACCCACGTGCTGCCTCTCCCTGAGGGAAAGCGGTCCCAAGAGATAGCTGCGGAAAAGCAAACTTCGCCGAATTGAGGTCCGATGTCACTCTCTCCCTCCTCTAAAGACGGGGATGCCACCACCAAACCGAGGGGGGGGGGGGGAGTGGGAAGCTGCCTCAGTTTCCCCGCAGAGAGGCGACCGCGCAGTCTCGCTGCCACACAGGCTCCCCTCCTGCACTCTCCTCCGGTTTCTCCCGCCCTGACTCCTCCGACTGCAACCCTGGGGGCGACCGCAGAAAATTACTCCTTCACTCACAAGGACTCGCACCAGCAACGCCATGTTCCTCTGCAACCACTTCCGGGTAAAGAGTGGCCTTCCGGAGTCCCCGCTGCCCCCACCCCTTGTCTAAGTTGTCCTTTCGCGGGCGGGTGCCCGGCAACGGCAGCGCAGGCGCCTGCGCCTGCGCTCAAGAGCGCGCGCTTTCCCCACCGTGGCGCGAGCGTCGGGTTCTCCCCAGTCTTCTCCCTAAGACACGGCACAGAGACTCGAGTCTTCTCCGCTGCACCTGTCCTCCTTGAGGAATAGCCTTGGGCTTTTCGTAGCTCTCTCCTTAGCCACCTCCGTCCCCCTCACCCAGCCTCACTCCTCAGCGCCCCGCTGTCAGAATTCTTCCTTCCTAGACTTCCCCCACGGGAATCCCTCCCCTTTTCACGGGGGGTGGTGGGATTGGGAAAAAAACAGGACTTTGAGGGATCCCAGCATTGAAGAGCTCCCCCCCCCAAAAAAAAACTTGAGAAGTTGTAAGAGGAACACGGGAGAGTGTTCAGCTGAGTCCTGAAAGTCAAGAGGGCAGTCACCTGCTGAACCGAGGCCTGAAGAGAAGGGAACTTTTGGGGTTTCTGACTGGTTGGTTGTTTAATGTGAACATCTTTGAGTATTGATAAGAAATGATTGTGAAGATGAAGACAGAAGAATCAAGGGTACAAAGAGTTTCTTGAGGAGGTGGGGGAGAGTGGCCTTGGCTGGTGGACCTCATCCACTGTATCCCAAGAGCAGTAGAGGAAGGGAGCTGTAGGTAGGTGCTCCTGGGGTTGACTGGGAGCAGAGGGGCAGGATGCTAAAAGACTTCCTTTTCATTCAGTCAATAAAGATCCAGTGAATGTTCACCTTGTGCTGGTCACAAGACAGGTGTGGATAATGGCTTGATGGAGCTCTAGACTGGTGGAGGAAGCATACAAAAATATAGTAAACCAATGAAAAAATAAATAATTAAAAAGTGTGGGAAGTGCTTTGAAGGCAATAAAGAGCTAAACTTGAGAATAACATGGGAAACTACACTTTAGATAGTATGGCCAGGTAAGGCCTCTCTGAGGAGGTGACATGTACATTGAGACCCAAAGGATGAGAAGGAGCTAGCCATGGGAAGTGACTTTGAATATGCTATTTTATCACAGCAAATATTGGAGGATGAGAGAGGGATGGAAGATTCCAGGACAAGAGTCCTGAAATAGGAAAGAACAAGGGTTTATTTCAAGAAGCCAAAGAATTGGGTATTTACCTCAAAAGGATATATGCACCCCTATGTTTATTGCAATATTACTTACAATAGTCAAGATATGGAAGCAACCTAAGTGTCTATCCACAGATTAATAGAGAAGATGTAGGGTATATACAATGAAATGTTACTCAGCCATAAAAAAGACTGAGATCTTACCATTTTCGACAACATGAACAAAGCTAGGGGGTATTATGTTAAGTGAAACAGTATGACAGAGGAAAACAAATACCATATGATTTCACTTATATGTGGAATCTAAAAACAAAACAAATAAGAAAGCAGAAACAGACTCACAAATACAGAAAACTGGTAGCTGTGGGGGGCAAGGAGCTGGGGAATGGGTAAAATAGATGAAGGGAATTAAGAGGTAAAAAAAAAAAAAAAAATCCCAGTTATGGGGCACCTAGATGGCTCAGCTGAGTGTCTGACTTCAGCTGAGGTCATGTACAAGCCCAGTATTGGGCTCACAGCTTTCGGGCTTGCTGCTATCAGCACAGAGCCTGCTTCTGATCCTCTGTTCCCCCTTTTTCTCTGCCCCTCCCCCCTCTTCCTCTCTCTCCCTCTCTCTCTCTCTCTCTCTCTCTCTCAAAAATAAACATTTTTTAAAAATCCCAGGTATGAAATAAGTTACAGAAATGAAAAGTACAGCATATTAATAACATTGTGGGGCACCTGGGTGACTCAGTCAGTTAAGCATCCAACTTTTGATTCTGGCTCAGTTCATAATCTCATGGTTAGTGAGTTCAAGCCCCACATCAGACTCTGCACTGACAGCACAGAGCCTGCTTAGGAGTCTCTCTCTGCCCCTCTCTCTCTCTCTCTCTCTCTCTCTCTCTCTCTCTCCCTCCCTCCAAATAGGTAAATAAACTTAAAAAAAAATACTGTAATAACTTTGTATGATGACAAATGGTGACTACACTTATCATTGTAAGCATTGAGTAATATGTATGGTTGTCATATCACTATGTTGTACATTGGAAACTAATATAACAGCATATGTCAACTATACTTAAATTTTTAAAAGGGGGGGGTTGTCTTGGTGGCTCAGTCAGTTGAGCGTCTGACTCCTGATTTTGGCTCAAGTCATGATCTCACAGTTAGTGAGTTTGAGCCCCACATCAGGCTCTGCACCAACAGCAAGACCCTGCTTGTGATTCTCTATCCCTCTCCCTCTATCCCTCTCTCTCTTTCTCCCTCTGCCCCTCTCCCCTGCTCAGGCATGCTTGCTCTCTCTCTTGCTCCTTCTCAAATAAAAAAAATGTAAATGTTTTTAAAAAGAATCCAAAGAAGGAGCTCCTGCATGGCTCAGTCAGTTGAGCGTTCCACTTTTTTTTTTTTTAATGTTTTATTTATTTCTAGGAGAGAGAGAGAGAGACAGCATGAGCAGGAGAGGGTCAGAGAGAGAAGGAGTCACAGACTCCGAAACAGGCTCTAGGCTCTGAGCTGGCAGTCAGCACAGAGCCTGACGCAGGACTCGAACCCACAAACCGCGAGATCATGACCTAAACGAAAGTCGACGCTTAACCGACTAAGCCACCCAGGCACCCCGAGCGTTCCACTCTTGGTTTAAGCTCAGGTCATGATCCCAGGGATGTGGGATTGATCCCCATGTTGGGCTCCAAACTGGGTGTGGAACCTGCTTAAGATTCTCTCTCTCTCTCTCTCTCTCTCTCTCTCTCTCTCTCTCTCTCTCTCTCTCTCTCCCTCCCTCTCTCTCTCTCAAAATAAATAAATAAACATTAAAAAAAAGAATCCAAAGAAAACTAGTGTGGCATTAAAATTAATCTGAATTAATTTTAAGAGATAATTAAGATAGGATTAGAGAGGGGTAAATGTGAAAATACAAGATCTATTAGTAGACTAATAGCCTCCAAATACCAATAATTGTTATATATAAATTTAGTTTTGTTTTTATATAGAATATGAAGATTTCCCTCATCAATCTTTCACATGAAGGCTATTATAAGCCAAAATAAAGATGCTTCCTGCATTCAAATCGGTAACATATGTGTAGCATTACAATGGTGTAATGCTCCTGCATTAGGACATTAGGACAAGTGGCATCACATATTAAAAAGAGAGGAGAGGGGTACATGGATGGCTCAATTGAGCATCTGACTCTTGGGTTTCATTTAAGTCATGGTCTCATGGTATCAGGAGCTCAAGCCCTGTTTCAGGCTCTGTACTCATAGCAGGGAGCCCGCTTGAGATTTTCCCCCTATCTCTGCCCTTCTCCTGCTGGCACTCTCTGTCTCTCTCAAAATAAATAAATAAACATAAAAAACTTTAAGAGGAGATAAGAGAAACCTCCTTGTTAATCAGATTCAAGAGCAAATGTGATACAAAAATTGTGCAGATAAGCCAAGTAAACAATTCACACAAGAGATGATGGGCTGAGACGTTGGGCACAAGAGAAAAAATTGGAAAGATTGATATTTAATTTCCTTTCTGATGCTTTCTATTTTCTCTGCAAACTAGGGGGCAGAGATTTTCTACTCAGGGGAATATAGATGGTATGAGACTATAGATGAGTGGAGAAAGTTTAAAGCTTAATAAAGAACAAAAGAGGGGAGCCAGGGTGGCTCAGTGGGTTGAGTGTCCAACTCTTGATTTGGGCTCAGGTCATGATCTCAGCATTTGTGGGATCAAGCCCCGCATAGGGCTCTGAGCTGACAGTGTGGAGCCTGCTTTGAATTCTCTCTCCTCTCTCTCTCTGCCTCTCCCCTGAATTCCCACTCTCTCTCTCTCCCTCTCAAATAAGAAAACATTAAAAAAGAAGAAGAACAAAAGAAAAAGGGACCAGTGAAACATGGAGGGTCTAGTCGAAGTTGGTAACTCTTCATTTTTTAAATTTTGTTAATTTTAGATGAAAAGGATATATATAATTACATTCTTTTTTCTAAAAATTAGCATGTTACAGATAAAGCTAAAGTTCCTTACATGACCACCTTGCATCCCAATCCTTTCTACCCTCTCTAAAATTTAATTTCCTTCCGGATATTTTTGTTAGTTTATTTTTATTTATTCTGAGCAAGCAGGGGAGGGACAGAGAGAAAGGGAGACCGAATCCTACGCAGGTTCTGTGCTGCCAGAGCAGAGCCCGATGCAGGGCTCTGAATCACAAACCATGATCTGAGCCCAAGTCAACAGCCAGATGCTCAACCAACTGAGCTATCCAGGCACCTCACCTTCCAGATATTTTTTAATGCTTTCGAATGTATTTGCTTAGAAAATACATCATTCTGATTGGTGTGGATTTTATTTCCTTCCTTTTTTAAAAAACTTAATTGACACCATTCTTATGTTTTATTTTGCTGTTTCCTTTTTTTCACTCAACAGTTGTTTTTTTATTCTATATATGTTGCTCTATATAGATCTAGGTCATTTTCTTTTATTAGCTGTTCTATCATATGATACAGTTGTCAGATATTTGTTTCCTTTTTGTTGTTGTTCTTATGACCAGTGTTTTTGTGAGTATTCTTGTACATTTAAGAGCAAAAAAATTAATAGCACCAATCTACCTCTTTATGACTTTTCTTCAAAATCATCTGCCAGCCTGGAATTAGCAGAAGAGAGAGGTGATAGTTGGATTCAATAAACGATTAAGTTTTTTTCCAGGTCACGGAATGGATATCATCAGCACAAAGAAAGTAATGATATTGTCAAAAAAAAGAGGTTGAAGTAATAGGCCAGGAAATCTGTATAGTGAAGGATTTAAAGAGACCAAGAAGCTGTTAGAAAAGAATAAAGAACAAGTGACTAAAAGAAAAACAATGAGAAAATTCAGTGAGAGGTTAAAGAATAAGAAGTTGCAGTCAGACAGTGAGAAGATTTTATTTTATTTTATTTTATTTTATTTTTTATTTTTATTTATTTGAGAGAGAGAGAGAGAAACACATGCAAGCAGGGGAGGGGACACAGGGACAGGGAAAGAGTATCCAAGCTGGCTTCATACTTAGCAGGCAGCCCATTGCTGAACTCGATCCCACGACTCTGGGATCATGACCTGAGCTGAAATCAAGAGTCAGACACTCAACTGACTGAGCCACCCAGGCACCGGGAGATTTTTTTTTTTAATATTTTTAATGTTTTATTTACTTTTGAGAGAGAGACAGACAGAGTACAAGCGTGAGGGGTTGGACAGAGATGGAGAGAGAGAGAGAGAGACAGAATCTGAAGATGGCTCCAAGCTCTGAACTGTCAGCACAGAACTCAATGCAAGGCTTGAACTCGTGAACCACAATATCATGACCTGAGCTGAAGTCAGCACTTAACCGACTGAGCCACCCAGGCACACCATTAGATTTTTTTAATATAAATTTTTATGGTAAGAATTGTTCTGAGTGATGACCAAATGCAGGGGGTGACTGTAGCTAAAGTAAAGGAGAAGTAAAAATTCCTAGGGTGGAGGCCTTCAAAGAATTGATGGCCTACGTTTTAGGCGTCATCTATACAGACATTGAGGTTACCTAGGATGATGCCTGGATTTGGAATGAAGAGGCGTATTCTATGCCTGAGGTCAAAGGCTACGATAGACAGAGAGCGTCCATGAGTTTGGAAGTAGTATGAACATACAGCATTAGTCATGAAGGAGCAGCAGACAGGGGGGTAATGGATTGAAGGTAGTATTGGAAAGCAAGTGGATGAAAACTCAACTGTCAGTCTTAACACACACAGGGTATAGAATAATGACAATCATCATCCCAGAGAAGGAAGGCTACCGGAGAAATAATATTCAAAGAGGAAGGCCAAGTTTCAGTTAGGACAGAAAGTAGAAGGAACTTTCTGAGAACAAACTGAGGGTATGGACAAGCTTATCTATCTTGGAACCCATGGAGATTGCAGGGTTCCATAAGGCCCTTCACAGAGCTCCTCCCCCTGCTCCTTGGTCTCAACTCCCCAGGGCTGCTAAGCTGCTTTCTACAGCCAGGGCTTGCTAGCAACTTGTGTCCTAAACCCTCAGGCTGAAGCCTCAGCAACCTCCATTGTTCTCCCAAAGCTCCCTCTCCCTGTCTATGTTTCATCTTCTTCTGTACTGCTTCTACCCCTCAGGATTCCCGTGCTTCTCCTCAGAGGCTCCACATTGAAATTCAGACATTCAGGGCACCTGGTTGGCCCAGTTGGTTAAGCGTCTGACTCTTGATTTCGGCTCAGGTCATAATCTCACAGTTCTGCCCTGACAGCACAGAGCCTTCTTGGGATTCTCTCTCTCCCCCTCTCTCTGCTCCTCCCCCACTTGTGTGCATGGGCTTCTCACTCTCTCTCAAAATAAATAAATAAACATTTAAAAAATAATAAAGTTGAAATAAAAACATTTATGTCACTCTCAAAATCTTATTCCACAAAAAATATTTACTCATCGGCTTTATGGAAAATACAAAGAACTATGGGGCACCTAGGTGGCTCAGTCAGTTAAGCAACCAACTTTTGATTTCAGCTTGGATCATGATCTCACAGTTTATGAGTACAAGCCTCGCACTGGACTCCATGCTGACAGCGTGGAGCCTGCTTGGGGTTCTCTCTGTCCTTCCCTCTGCCCCTCCCCCACTGGCATATGCTCACTCTCATCCATCCCCCCCCCCTCAAAATAAGTAAATTAATTTAAAAAAGAGAAAATACAAAGAACTAGAACTTGGTCATTGCCCTCAAGGATATTACAATTGGGGGTGGGTGGGCACGTGGGTGGCTCAGTCGGTTGAGCGTCCAGGATTGGCTCAGGTCACGATCTCACCGTTGGTGGGTTCGAGCCCTGTGTTTTGGGCTCTGTGCTGACAGCTAGCTCAGAGCCTGGAGACTGTCTTCAGATTCTGTGTCTCCCTCTCTCTCTGACCCTCCCCTGCTAATGCTGTCTCTCTCTCTCTCTCTCAAAAATAAATAAAACATTTTAAAAATTAAAAAGAAAAAGAAAAAAAATAAATCTTCATGATCTTGCATCCAATAAAACCTTCTCAAATACAATATCAAAAACATGGATAACAAAAGAAAACAAATTGGACTGCATAAGAATTTTAAATTTTGTGTTAAAAAATACCATCAAGAGGGGCGCCCGGGTGGCTTAGTCGGTTAAGCGTCCGACTTTCACTCAGGTCATGATCTCACGGTTCGTGGGTTCGAGCCCCGTGTCGGGCTCTGTGCTGACTGCCAGCTCAGAGCCTGGAGCCTGTTTCAGTCTGTGAATCCTCTCTCTCTGACCCCCTGCTCATGCTGTCTCTCTCTCTCTCCTAGAAATAAATAAAAAACATTAAAAAAAAACTAAAAAAAACCATCAAGAAAGTAGAGAGGTGCCTGAGTGGCTCAATCAGTTAAGTGTCCCGACTCTTGATTTCAATGTCAGTCATGATCTCATGATTTGTGAGTTAGAGCCCTGCTTGGGCTTCTCAGTCAGTGTGGAGCCTGCTTGGGATTCTCTCTCTCCCTCTCTCTCTGTCTCTCCCCAACAGGCACACTCACACACACTCTCTCAAAATAAATAAATACACTTAAGGGAAAAAAAGGGGGGGGTACCTGTGTCGGTTAGGCGTTCGGATCAGGTCATGATCTCCCAGTTTGTATGTCTGAGCCCCACATTGGGCTCCTTACAAGCCTGCTTGGGATTCTCTTTCTCTCTCTCCCAACCCTTGGCTGCCCCTCCCCCACTTGTGCTCTCTATCAAAATAACTTTATTTTTTTTTTAATGTTTTTATTTATTTCTAGGAGAGAGAGAGAGAGAGAGAGAGACAGCATGAGCAGGGGAGGGTCAGAGAGAGAGGGAGTCAAGACTGAAACAGGCTCCAGGCTCTGAGCTGGCAGTCAGTACAGAGCCCGATGTGGGGCTCGAACCCACGAACCGCGAGATCATGACCTAAGCGAAAGTCGGACACTTAACCAAGTAAGCCACCCAGGTGCCCCAAAATAACTTTATTTTTTTAAGTTTATTTATAAATTTTGAGAGAGAGAGAGAGAGAAGCTGAGAGAGAGGGAGGCAAAGAATCCCAAGCGGACTCTGCACCGTCAGTGCAGAGTCTGATGCAGGGCTTGAACTCATGAAACGTGAGACCATGACTTGAGACAAAACCAAGAGTTGGACACTTAACCAACTGAGCCACCCAGGTACCCCAATAAATAAACTTCAAAAAAAAAAAAGAAAGAAAGAAAGAAAGAAGATACAGAATGGGAGAAAATATTTGCAAATCAGGTATCAGATAAGGCACTTCTATCTAGAATATATGAAGAAGCCTACAACTCAGTAATAAAAAAAAAATGAACACTCAATTAAAAATGGGCAAAAGATTTGAATAGACATTTCTCCAAAGAAGATATACAAATAGCCAACAAGCTAATTAAAAGGTGACCAACATCAATAGTCATTAGGAAAATACAAACAATATACAGACACATACACACACACATGCAATGAGATATCACTTCTCATATCCACTAGATGGCTATAATCGAACAGACATATAATACAAAGTGCTAGCAAGAATGTAGAAAAACTCGATCCCTCATACATTACTGACGGAAATGTAAAATGGTACAACTGTTCTAGAAAACAGTCTGGTTGGCTGTTCTTTAGAATGAAAATGTAGAATTACCATATGACCCATTATCTCCATTCCTAGGTCAAAATTAAAACATATGTCCACGGGGTGCCTGGGTGGCCCAGTTGGTTAAGCGTCCGACTTCAGCTCAAGTCATGATCTCACGGTTCGTGGGTTCAAGCCCCACGTTGGGCCCTGTGCTGACAGCTAGCTCAGAGCCTGGAGATTGTTTCGGATTCTGTGTCTCCCTCTCTCTCTGACCCTCCCCTGCTCACGCTGTCTCTCTCTCTCTCTCTCTCAGAAATAAATAAAAAAAAACATTAACAAAATTAAAAAACAAACATTATGTCCACACAAAAACTTGTACATGAATGTTCATCACTGCATTATTCATAATAGCCAAAAAATGGAAAAAACCTAAATGTTCTTTAACTGATTAATGGATAAATAAAATGTGGCATGTTCAGAAAATGGATTATTATTCAACAATAAAAAGGAATGAACTACCTGATAAGTGCTACAATATTGATGATCCTGGGAAACATGCTAAATTAAAAAGTCAATCACAAGAGGCTATGTATTATATGATTATAGTTCCATATCTATGAAGTGACCAGCCACCCACTCCCATGGACAATTCCTGGACTTTATCACTGAATCATTTTAATTCTGAAATTTTTAATTTATGCCATTCTGTGTTTTTACCATCCTATTCTTTTAGTTTTCATTTATTACTTTTTTTTATAGTTTATTTATTTTTGAGACAGAGAAAGACAGAGCACAAGGGGGGAGGGGCAGAGAGAGAGAAGGGGGCACAGAATCTGAAACAGGCTCCAGGCTCTGAGCTGTCAGCACAGAACCCGATGTGGGGCTCGAACCCACAAGCTGCGAGATCATGACCTGAGCCAAAGTCAGACGCTTTAACCAACTGAGCCACCCAGGCACCCCTCATTTATTACTTTTAATATACCTGTCATTTTACCCCCAATGAGACATCCAGGTTTTATTATCTTCTTTCTTTATAGTCTGTCAACCCTCTCCTCTCTATACTTCTATCTAGCTCAGATCCCATGGTTTATCATTTTAATTGTTCTCTTACCAATATTAACTCCCTTGCTCAAACGTCCATCTATCCTGTCCATCTAGAAAGACTGCAATTCTGTACTTGTTCATCTATTCCATGCCTGCATCCAGATTATTGAGTCCTATTGAAGAAAATCATGCAAGGGGCATATTAGTACCACTAAATATGGTATCCAACCTCTGTTAATGCTCAACTAGGCTTGCTATCTCCAGAATTGCTATTTAGTTTCCTGAGGCTACCATAACAACAACAACAACAACAACACAAACACAAACTAGGTGGTTTAAAAAAATGGAAAGGTATTGTTTCACAATTCTGGAGGCTTGAAGTCCAAAGTCAAGGTATTGGCAGGACCATGCTCTTTCTGAAGGCTCTAGGGGAGGATCTCTCCTTGCTCTTTACCTTGATATTTCTTGGTTTATAGCCGCATAACCCAACCGCTTCATCTGTCATCACATGATCTTCTCTCTATCTGCCAGTCTCTGCATCTCTTTTCTTCTGAGAACTCCAGTCATATTGGGCCCAGCCTAATGACCTCACCTAACTTGGTTACATCTGCAATGACCCTTTTGCCAAATAAGGTCACAGTCACAGGTATGAGGGTTGGGGCTTTAACAAATCTTTTTGAGCAATACAATTAAACCCATAACAGGAACCTTTTCTACATTCCTCAAACCTTGACTCTGATCCCTTCCTACTGGCTCTGAACAGATGGCCTCATCTCCTATTTCACAGAGAAAATAGAAATTGGGAGCCATCTAGGGCACCTGGGTGGCTCAATCAGTTGGTTGAGTATCTGACATCATCTCAGGTCATGATCTCGTGGTCTGTGAGTTCGAACTCCACATAGGGCTCTGTGCTGACAACTCAGAGCCTGGAACCTTTTCGGATTCTGTCTCTCTCTCTCTGCCCCTCCCCCTCTCGTGTGCGGTCTCTCTCTCTCTCTCTCTCTCTCTCTCTCTCTCTTTCAAAAATAAACATTAAAAATTTTAAAAAAGAAATGAGAAGCCATCAGAATGAAACTTGACTTCCCACCGCTCAACCAACAAACCTGCTTTTATCATGTGTATGTATCCTTTCTTCTTTTTATCACTTCATGAACGAATTCTGCTTTTCCTATTTAAAGTTAATGTCTTAAGAGTTCTTAAAACCTGACATGTCCAAAACTGACCTCATCATCTTCCTCTAAAAATCTTTTCCTCGTTCTGTGTTCTTTTCTGTTGTTGTTAAATGGCACACCTTCCACCTAGTTGCCCAAGCAACCAAGAAAACCACAAGATTCACCCTTGACTTTGCTTCTCCCTTACACTGTCCATCCAATACTCCCCACATCCTGCCTCACAGAGCAGAACCAAAGCTTCCTTGGGTTTGCATATTACATGCTTATTAATGAAGCCCACACTAATATTTGCATTGAGGCATCCACATTATATTCAGTTGATTCAATTCAGTTCAGAAATACCTGTAACACTATCTCTTTCCCATCTGAAGTTGTGAAATCACATTTTTTTTAACAACCTATACTCGTATGGTGGGTTTCATGCATTCAGATGGAAAATTTTTTATGTTTATATTATATATTAATAAATATATAAATATTAAAAAATTTTATTTCTTATTTTATTCCATCTCCTTCAATTCAGCCTATTATGATATCATCCTAGCATCCTTCAGGATCTTTATCTTCTCTTTCATTCATTCATGGAACTTGAGAACATGGTCATGGCATGATAAGAGAATTCAGGTAGTGCTTAGCACAGTACCTAGCACATAATAAGCCCTCAATAAACATTTACAATTGTGGTTGTTATTATTAAATTTTTTAAAATGTTTTTTATTTATTTCTGAGAGAGAGACACAGCATGAGCAGGGGAGAGTCAGAGAGAGAGGGAGACACAGAATTCAAAATAGGCTCCAGGCTCTGAGCTAGCTGTCAGCACAGAGCCCAATGCGGGGCTTGAACTCACGAACCATGAGATCATGACCTGAGCTAAAGTCAGGCACCTAACCAACTGAGCCACCCAGACGCCCCTGTGGTTGTTATTATTATCCCAAAACTCAGCACAGCATCTGGGCCATAGTAGACCTTCAATAAATATTTATTGATTAAAGAATGAATGAATGGGTTAAAGGTTAATGGAATGAATAAATATCCCCTCTCCCGAATCCCAGGCCCATTAAATTTGATATTATTATCCCTCTCTTACAGATAGAGAAACCAAGGCTTAGAGAGGGTCAGCCGGCAAGTGTTAGAACTAAAACTGAAACTCAAATCTGCCTGACTCCCAAGCATATGTGATTAACCCTTTCTTACTCTGTTTCCTTACGTGTGTATACAGATTCAAGGAAGTAGTTGTGGAGTCGAAGTGAAGTCTGAGAGGTTTCCCAAGGTTGTGTGTTCCAAGCCCTAGAAAAGCAGAGTCTCCTGCTTATGGCCCTTGGACATGGAGAGGTGGAAAGGGATAAGAGACGGCATCAGAGCACAAGGAGCCTCACTTCTTTCCACCCCTATGGGCCTCTCATCGTTCCTGCCATAACCAATATGCTTAGCTATTTCTCCCCAGAAACTAACATGCCGTGCCCCCAAGGAGAAACTTTTAGGATTGGAAGGTAAGCTCTAGGAAGGTAATTCGACTACTTGCCAGGACTGGAGTCAGTGGAATTGGGGGTCCAGAGAAGTAGCAAGAATGGCACAAAGAATCTCTCTGGGTTTCAGCTTCCTCATCTATAAAAACAGAGGGTGATAGTTCTTGCCCTGCTTGCTTCACAGTACTGTTGGAGGCACAATAATGATAACAGCTAATATTTATCAAGTGCCACCTCTGTGCTGGCCATTGTGTTGAGTGTCCTTCATATCCTCCCAGTTAGCCTTATGAAATAGGCATATTGTCTACCCCTCCCCCTCTTCCTCCCCACCCCCACAATGAGGAAACCAAGGTTCATGGAATTAAGTTACTTGCCCAAGGCCTCTAACTCTAAGTGACAGATCTGAAATTTGAAACTGGGCTGCCTTTTGAGCCCTTCAGAGCCGTGAGCATGTTTGCAAACCTCAGCTGAGAGCCTGTTTTTGACCTCTGAAGATGATACCAACCTTGCGCCCTTCTGCACACAAGTGTCCTATATGAGTCCGCAGCTTGTTCTGACTGGCACTGGAAGTGGATGCCTGGTGATGATAACTGTTCAAGGAGGCAGCTGATGGGATGGTTAGCATGGAAAGGCTGTTCCCCACACTGATCTGATTGGATCCCCATAAGTCTGGGGAGGGAAGGGGGAGGGTACACAGTCTGAGTGGCTCTTTTGTGAAAGCGAATTCTAGAGCAGGTTGAGGTGGGAGAGGAAGCTCCTAGGTACCAAGCCAGACCACAACAGTCGATTCAGTGCCCAGGCCTTCAGCAGGAAGAACACGGAGGCTGAGATGACAGGAAGCTCTCTGACAGGGCTCAGGCAGGGTGCCGCTCCAGTCTGTCAGACTTTCCAAGAAAGTAGGGACACACGGCCCAGAAAATCAGTGTGTGTAGGAGCCAGCCCCACCTGTGACCCCTTCGTCCTCTGCCTCTCTCTCTGCCTTTGGGTTTCCAGCCACTCTGTTTCTACACTGCTCTCCCTGTGTCCACAGCCCACAGGTTGGCCTCTCCGGCACTGCCTCCAGGCTTACTCTCCTCTTTCACACCAGAACTCTGTCTGCTGTGGCAGCTCCTTTGTTTACTGCCAGAGCTCACAGGCTTGCCACCAGCCAAACACAACGAAGCCTGGCCAGGGAGGGCTAGGCTCCAGGTTCAGACTGGCCCCTCAGGGACAGGTAATGGCCTCCAAGCCAGGGAGGCGGCTCAAAGGTAGGCTGCCCCCTGCGCTGGGCTCTTGTTTCAGGTCCTGACAACACAGGTTTCGGGCCTAGAGGGAAGGGACACAAGATCTGCCCATAGCTGGGCAGGAATCCTTACTGTTGAAACAGCTTTGGCTAGGAGCCCTGGGAATCAAAGACCCAGCTGGAGAGAGATGGGGAAAATGTTGAGGCCCCCTGGGTGGGAAGCGGAGGCCTAGACTCCCTTCTCCTAGTCCTCCCTCTCTTCAGTCAGGCAGAGCCTGGTCCTGAGCCTTTAGAATGAGGACTTAGGTGCCCAAGTTTCCCTGCCAGAAGGCTGTGTTCCCCTCCCAAGTGTTCATGCCTCATGCCCCCAACTAAGGATTCTAGAGGATAAAGGGAAATGGGCATTTACTCTGGGCCAAGCCCCAAGCAGGAAACATTGTCAGGATGTGTCTGGCCTTGGTCTGTCTAAGGTTAATGGAGAGATTACTTATCTAACGTATAAGTATGTACTTGTATGATATATAATGTAAAGGGGAAGGATTCCAGCTCTGTTTCTGGAGATGGGGCGATGGGTAGGAGGTAATGGATGAGCAGGGAGGAGTGGTAAAGCTGCCAAGCTGGAGGGTAGTGGAGCTACAGACTAGATCATTCAAGGAACAGTGGTCAGTGGCAAAAAGAAGATTCCCCAACAGGGAGGAGGAGAGCCCTAGAAGCCCAGGTTCCCCATGGAAAGGTAGAGGACCCTCTAAATGGTGGCCAGCTGATTCTGTGAGTACATGAGGAGGGGAACAGGTAATGAATGAAGTGGGGATGATTTTAGAGGAAACGAAATCCCCAATTTCCCTCCCATGGAAGGTTCCATTTAGAAGACAACAAGCTTGACTAGGGAACGTCAAAAGAAAACCTATGTCTGTTTCCAGGTCCCAGAGGAGCAGATGGAGCTCCAGACCCAAGGGCCTTTGGAAGGAATGGGAGTGGGGTTGAAGGTAGCATTGGCCCTACTCAGCTTGTACTCTCTGTCCCGAAGTGCTTGAGGCAACCCACCTCCCCTCCATGGGTCAGTCTTTCTTTAAGGAGGTCACTGGGTCCCCCAGAGTAAACAAGAAATTTGCCACAGTTTTAGTAACAGTTTTGCTTTTTATCTCATCAATGTACATTTTAATCTAACAGTCTAACAGCCTCACACTCCTCACCCCTGCCCGAGCCCTCTCCCACTCTTGCCCACCCCTGCCCAATCAGCATCTCATCTGCCCCAGGGGCAGGAAGTCCCCAGGCACAATGGTGATTCAAGGTGGGGATGGCAGCTGTGACTTTCCCAAGAGGAGCCCTCCCTGGAGAGTCCAGAAGCCAAAAAGGCCCAGGTAAGAAGTTGTGGGCTGGGTCTCGGGAAAGAAAACAAGGTCTTCTGGGTCTCAGTCCCATTCAGAGTTTGTCTCGCTGGGTCTGTCCCAGCAGTTAGAGCAGCAGAAAGGCAGAAATCCTCAGACAAGGGGACTTGTGGATAGAAAGGAATCTCTAACCCAGTCTTACTCAGAGTAAGAGTAAGGCTGTTGGACCCCCTTTCACGCAGTCTGTGTAGACACTCCCAGCTGTAGCTTCCCAGCCTCTCTGATTCCGGGAGTGCAGGGAGGGGCTCTTGTGACCAGCGTCCTGGATGTGCCAGCCAGGAAGACAGAAGGCCAGTGCTGCTACCTGCAGCCACAAGACTCCACAACCATGTCCTCATACTGCTTATAGACCACGTTGTTGGCAGAGTCAATGAAGAGGATGCTGATGGGACTCAGTCGTGTGGGCACACAGCAGGTCGGTGGCGTGGACTCAGGGTCCATGGAGTTCATCAGGGTCTGGATGACTGCATGGTTCGTGGGCTCCAGATGGGAGCGCAAGGGGAACTCACATAGCCCCTCACAGTGGAAGGCCTCATACTCAAGGGGTGCGATGATCCAGTCATCCCAGCCCATGTCCTTGAAGTTGACATGCAGCGCCTTCCGACTGCAGCGGGCCTTGGGGTTCTTGCTGGGCCGTTTGCCCTGGCCCGTGGCCAGTGGGGCCCGCCTTTTTCGCCGCTGGCTGAACAGGTACTCATACACAGTCTTATCATCCTGGCCAGAGCGGGCCTTAATCTCATTAAAGAACAGGTCCCGTTTCTTGGTGCGGCCAAATACTAAGAACAGGGCCTTCTCGTGGACCTGCCTGGCAGCCCGGTCAAAGCCCAGGCCACGGAGGTCCATGGCCCGGCCCCGTTCCCAGGCCTCCAGCTCCAGGCACAGCTGGGCCGAGTTCTTAAAGTTTCGGAAGAGCTTCCAGATGTCGAACACCTCCCAGCCAGATCCGTCCAGGCCTGGCACGGAGCGCATATCCAGCAAGGCTGCCGGCTGCCGGCCGCTGGGGCAGCTGGACAGCTTCAGCTGGGCAGCCCGCCTGATGCCGGGGGCCACTGGCTTGGCCGCGTCCGAGGGCTTCTTCCGCAAGATCCGCAGCTCGGCCCCTAGCAGCCCATCCTTCTCCAGGGCACTAATGTCAAACACGTACCTCTGCTTTCTGACCACAGGACCTCGGTCATCTAGAGAGAACACCCAGAAGTCATTCCCTGCAACCTCACCAAGGGAGCCAGTCACCTTGAGGCCTCAGGGAAAGGCCACAGCTCTCTCCCTTCTGGAGATAGCTTTCTTTAACCTCTCCCCGACTCTGTGACAGAGGCCAAGACCCAAACCACGAGAGCCTTTTTCAAAATAAGGGAACTTTTGAAACAGCCTACCAAAATAAACAAGGGTTGTTCATCTGTAGCTGTGGCTGTGGTGATTTGAAAGATTCTGGGTGTTTGTGGCAAAGACAACGCACATCAGAGATGCTCTAGCTGTCCCTCTCCCATTTATTAATTTACATGATATCTCATTGGAGTGATAGGTGGGGTGGGTACTATAATTAGCCCTATTTTCCAGAGGAGGAATCTGAGGCTCAGAGAAGTTAGGTGACTTGCCCAAGATCACCTAGCTAAAGCAGAGTTGGAACTTAATGCTTATTTTTATTTTTGAGAGACAGAACGTGAACAAGGGAGGGGCAGAGAGAGAGGGAAATACAGAATCCAGGCTGTGAGCTGTCAGCACAGAGCCCGATGTAGGGCTCAGACTCATGAACTATGAGATCATGACCTGAGCTGAAGTTGGACGCTTAACTGACTGAGCCATCCAGTGCCCCTAGTCTAGAACTTTTTATACCAAATCCTGAACGGCTTCCACTATACCTTAAAGAAGATCTTGGTCTTCTCATTTTACAGATGAGGCACAGAGAGGGAAAGTGACTTGTGAAAGTCTGCAGGTAGTTAATGATAAAGTTAGAATCCAATTTTCTGACTTCCTAGTCTAATGATTTTGTTGTGTACATGTCTTACTGTGCTGGGTATATGAGCATGTGTGTGAGTGACTGTGTGTGTGTGTGTGTGTGTGTGTGTGTGTGTGTGTGTGTGTGTGTATGATTGGGCTTATAAAAGGTAAAGTATGGGGCGGGGCGCCTGGGTGGCTTAGTCGGTTAAGCGTCCGACTTTCACTTGGGTCATGATCTCGCAGTTCGTGGGTTCAGGCCCCGCGTCGGGCTCTGTGCTGACTGCCAGCTCGGAGCCTGGAGCCTGTTTCAGAGTCTGTCACTCCTCTCTCTCTGACCCTCCCCTGCTCATGCTGTCTGTCTCTCTCCTAGAAATAAAAAAAAAAAAAATTTAAAAAAAGGTAAAGTATGGGGCACCTAGGTGGCTCAGTCGGTTGAGTGTCCGACTTCGGCTCAGGTCATGATCTCGCGATTCATGGGTTCAAGCCCCATGTCGGGCTCTGTGCTGACAGCTCAGAGCCTGGAGCCTGTTTCAGGTTCTGTGTCTCCCTCTCTCTCTGCCCCTCCCCTGCTCAAGCTCTGTCTCTTCTCTGTCTCTGAAAAATAAATAAATATAAAAAAAATTTTTTAATAAATAAATAAAAGGTAAAGTATATGTGAGAGACATGTGCACATGTGATTGTGCTTGTGTATATGTACGTATATGTAAGAAGATTCTGTGTATACATGCAAGAAGCTGTGTGTTCACATGCATACATGTGTGTACGATTCAGCGTATATGTATTAATATAAGGCTGTGTGTGTGAGAGAAACTCTGTCATGTCTCTGAATCAGCATGCCCTCCTTCCTAAATACCAATTTGCCATTGGGAAGCATTCATACATTGCTCTAGAAGGTGACTAATTAGGCCTTTAAACTCCCCATCTCCCCCTCTGTGAGTTCCCTTAGAGCTGGGGGGCACAAGGACTTATTTTATGAGCCCCCAAGGGGTCACAGCTTTCCCCAGCTGGGCAGGCAGCCAGGCCACCTCCCCCACCCCAGCCAGACCTGCTGCCTTCTGCTTCCTCCCACCCTGTCATTCCCCCACGGCCAACTCTAATGAAGAGCCTCTCCCAATCTCTGACCCCTCCCCCACCCTGCCAGCCAAAGTCTTAAGACTCACAGAACCAGAACATATGAACTGCAAGCAACCATGGCAATAAGTAATCCATCTCTCTCTTCACACTCACAGAGAAACTGAGGCCCTAAGAGGGGAAGGAACTTGCTGAGATCACACAGCAAGTGGAGAGGGAAACGCCAAAACAGCAATACTAAGTGAGCATAGGGAGAAGTGAAGAGAACAGATACCCTCCTGGGCTGATGATAAAAATTGTGTGTGTTTAGGACAGGATATAAAGTGTTCATATTTGAACGGCTGTCAGAAATCACCCAGTCTTGGGATGCCTGAGTGGCTCAGACAGTTAAGCATCCAACTCTCGGTTTCAGCTCAGGTCAGGATCTCACAGTTTGTGAGTTTGAACCCCAAATCAGGCTCTGAGCCTGATCAGTGCAGAGCCTGCTTGGGATTCTCTCTCTGACCCTCTCTCTCGGACTCTCCCCTCCCAAGAAACAAATAAACTTAATTAAGAAAAAAAAAGAAAAGAAAAGAAATCACCCTGTCAGTACCCTTATAGGTGTGCAGACGGGGAAACTGAGACTCCAAAGAGAAA
Organism: Proteles cristata cristata; assembly: GCA_017311185.1. Taxonomy (NCBI): domain Eukaryota; kingdom Metazoa; phylum Chordata; class Mammalia; order Carnivora; family Hyaenidae; genus Proteles; species Proteles cristata. The sequence continues at coordinate 1,147,987 of JAESUZ010001308.1, read as the reverse complement.
AGGAACTCCCTCAAGGTCACATTGTGAGTTAAGACCCTAAGTCTGTTGCACCCCCCACGCCATACATTTAAATGTTGTTCCGTGACTCCAAGATGTCTCATTTACGGTCTTCACCTATCTTGCCTCCTCTGCCCCTAGCTTGAAGGCAGATTTGCAGAACCACAGGTTTCTAGAGATTAATTTCTCTCTCTGCAAACCTCTGGAGCCTGGAAAGTCTGGCTAGCCCACAGAGGAACAGAGCATGGCCTGTCTTAGAGTGTGGTCCCCAACTCTGCCACCAACTGGCAGCTCTTGTCCCCTCTCCAGGCTTCAGTGACCCCTCTGCACCTTGCAGGGATTGGCTCTGACTCCCTAGCAGCCTCGACCCAGTACGTGGGAGGTAAGTCCCAGATACCACCCCAGGCCGATGCGCGTGCTATCTCCCACCAGTGCAGTCAGGGCTCTGAAAGGCCCCTCCATGCATGCAGATGCCCCTCCCACTCAGCCGTGCCCCTGCCCCCCCCCACCCCCTCACCTTGCCCTTTGTCAATAAAGCTGGTGATGGTGTTGGCCAGGCCAGCCTCCAACTTCACGCTGCTGTTGCCTCCCTTTCTGTCAGCATCGGACAGCGTCCTGTACAGCGAGAGCATGTACTCGTGGGGTGTGATGGGGGGCGGGCGGAACGGCTCCTTGGGCTCTTGAGGGGGCCCAGTCTCCCTGGCCTTCTTCAGCAGGAAGGGGCTGGGGACAGATCCTGCCTTTGGAGGTGCCTTGCCCCCAGGAAGCTGTCCTTTTGGGGTCACAGTCCGCGTTGCAGCCTGCCTTGTCTGGGAAGGGTGTCCTGCCTTGGATTCAGGGCCACCCGATCTGGGGGGCAGCTTTTTGGGTTCATCCTTCTTGGGCTGTGTCAGGCCTGCTGTCTGCCCAGTGCCCCCCTTTGCCCTGGCATTGGTGGCCCCCCCACCATAGCTGTGACCCCCCGGCCTAAAGATGCTCCGGGCCAGAGGGGGCCTCTCCTTGGCTTCTGCTTTGGCCAATCCTGGCCTGGCCCCCTGGGGTCTCTGGCCCAAGTCAGGGGCACCCAACACAGTGCAGATGAATCCCAGGTCCAGCCAAGCCAGGTGCCAAAGCAAGAAAGTGAGGAGTTTGGGGAGTCTCATCCTCTGGCCAGCCGCTGAATGACACCAAAGAGAACGGCGGCAGGAGCGAAGGTGCCTCTGGTTTGGCAGGAAAAACCATGAAAGGAGTGGACCCTCAAAAGCAGCGGCAGCAGCAGTAGCAGCAGAAGGAAAGGCTTTCTCCTCAGTCTGAGACTCTTTAAGTCTGCCGGGTGTGTGTTTGTATCCAATCCCATAGTGGAAATGCTCTCGTATCCAGACGTGCACCGTCTCCAGTCAGCAGCTGAAAATAACTCGTTCTTGAAAGGAGAAAGCCGACCGCCCCCTTTCTCCTGCACAACTGACTGAGGGCTTGAAGGAGGCTTGTATAAGGCTGAGGGATTTTTCCAAGAAGGAAGAATGGCGTAATGCTGCCTGTGTGCTCCAGTTTTTTTTTTTTTTTTTTAAGTTTTGAATCCTTTCCAGTGAAAATACTTCACACACACTCACACACACACACACACACACACACACGCCTGCAGGTGCTCAGAAAAATCTTTTACAAACCTGAACTCAGGAATTGGAAACGGAATTCCAACCCAAACCAATTTAATTACTCTCTGATGTCATGCTGTCTAAACTCATTTAAGTGCGATATATTTATGTGAAAAAAATCACCGCTGCCCTTTCGAGGCCATGGCTCACGGGGGCTCTTGGCACAGAGCCCCGCAGCAGGGCTTTAGGCTTAGGGGGCCTCTCAGTCCGTGGTGCAGACTCAGGGGTCTTCACCTCCACCTCACGGGGCAGCCCACCCCACCTTCCTGAGGAGGGATACTGAGGAATGAGCTCAAGATCTTAAGCCCCAGAAGCATGGGGAGTGTGGGTTTTCAGTTAAGTCCTTGGGGTGTTTTAAAGCAGCTTCAACCCCTGCGTCTAGTCTGGGGCCTGATTTGTTGTGGAGGGGGACAGCACAGATGGCAGCATTTACCCACAGTTGCTTTTATTTTAATAAACTTGTGGTGACCCAGAGACAGAAAAATATCTGTACCCACTACACCCCTCCCCCTAAGTGCCATTGACGGAGCTCAGATGATTTCTTCAGGCTTCAGGAGGCTCTGCTACCCCTGAGTCCACTTCTTCGATGGAAGCAGGTCCAGAGTGTACCTCACTACCACCCCAGCAAAGACAGACTCCGAGTTTTGTTGGAAAGGACTGGCGGAGTGCAGAGGCGGCAGCCTCAGCCTGGGGCAGCAGCGACCCCTGCAGGAGACTGGAAAAATTATTTCCCTCATGATGTTTTTTGGTGTCTCTGGAAGAAGTCTGAATTCCAGCCAGCCTCATGGGGGAGAGCTGTTCCCTTCACCTGAAACATCAACTCCCACAACTGGAGGAGGTCCTCCTCAACCTGAGAGCTTCAGCCGAAAATTCACCTCCTCTGGGAAGCCTTCCCTGATCCCCAGACAGAGCCAACTACCCCTTCTTGTACATTTCTCGAGAATACTTTGTCACACTGTAAGAAGCAGTGTAGAAGCAGTAACTTGGAAAGCTTCCTTTTTAAAAATAATTTTAGAGAGACAGAGGCAGAGAGAGAGAGAGAGAGAGAGAGAGAGAGAGAATCCTAAACAAGCTCTGTGCTGTCAGTGCAGAGACTAATGCCTGGCTCAATCTCACTAACCGCGAGACCACAACCTAAGCCAAAATCAAGAGTCAGATGCTTAACCGACTGAGCCATCCAGGTGCCCTAGGGAAACCTCCTTCTTAATCTGAGATTTTTTGAGACTGACTAATGGAGATCTGTTTGCACCCTAAGATCACCAGATTAGTTTCCTAGCACAGCCTGGCACAGAGTAGAAGCTCATCGAGTGTTTGATGAATAAAAGATGAAACTGGGCTGGGATGTACAGGTGCCTGAGCAGCTTTTTCATGGTGATGCTCCCAGGTCCTCTCTGATCTTCAGAGCACAGCAGCATAACTTGGCCATTTCAAACTTCATGAGGTGGCCCTGGGTCAGAACCCCCAGTAGAGCTCTACCTCCCCATCTCAGAGGACCAAGACACCATCAGACACTCTTTTGGGAGAGCTTTCAGGAAGAGCTGAATTCATTACTATCCCTCTAGTTGCCAGATTCACAACACTTGGCTTCCATTTTGACTTGTCCCCATTTAAGCAGTCATCCCTGACACTCCTCTCTCCTCTCCATCTACCACTGCCTCACTATCTCTATTCTCCTCAACGACTGCCCTACTGTAATTTCCTGATAAATGGCTTCTAGGCCTCCAGGATCTCTTTGTTCCAACACTTCCCCTGTAAAACTTACCTGTTGAAAAGTGCCGCTCATGTGCCGTCTCTTCCATGAAGCCTTCCCTCATCCACCAGAAAATACAGGCTCCTGAATTGCCATCACACATTTTCTGTTATCCTTTCTGCTTTGGCAGCTCAAAGGTTACCCAGTTTTGCCTCTGCCCCCTGTCTTGAACACAGTTCATTTCTTCTATTCTATATATGTATTTTTTGCATATTTTTTAATGTTTATTTATTTTGAGAGAGACAGAGAGAGCACGAGTGGGGGGAAGGGCAGACAGAGAGGGAGAATCCCAAGCAGGCTCCCACAGCCAGCACAGAGTCTGATGCGGGGCTTGAACTCATGAAGCCGTGAGATCATGACCTGAGCCAAAATCAAGAGTCGAGACACTTAACCGACTGAGCTCCCCAGTTCCCCTTCACTTTTTTTATACTTTTAAAATCACAACTTAATTCCTTACAACTGAAATAATTTGTTTAAATTTCTGTCTCCTCCATTAATTTATGACTAAATTGTGCCATATTTATCTTTCACTTATTCCCAGTGCTGGGCGTAGTGTCCAGGACACAGAAGATTCTCAGTGTTACATAGATGAATAAATCTCTAACTAGCCCTTATATACAAAAGCCATAATTTTCTACTTCAAGGTATAGTTACTTGTGGATATATAACGCCTTCCTTGCCGGAATCTGAGCTCCTTAGAGGGAGGGATTCTGTCTTGCTACTTATTAGGGTACTTTGTAAGCTTGGCTGAGTGAATAAATGAATAGATGAATGACTCAAACAACTAAGACATCCCTGTACATGGTTTAATAAAGAGTAAGAGCCCTGGAGGCAAACAGACCTGGTTTAGAATTCTGGTTCTGCTAGATGGTTTAGTGCATTGTGTGATTTTTGGAAGCCTCCAAACCTCTCTGAAACTCTGAATGAGGATCATTTTAGTACTTATCTTATAGGGTTTTTGTGGGGATTCAATTAAATGAATCATAAAAAGTGATTAGCCTAGCACCTGAAAAATACACAAGTAAAAATTTTTATTTTTTAAGTAGGCTTCATGCCCAGTGCAGAGCCCAACATGGGGCTTGAACTCATGACCCTGAAGTCAAGACCTGAGCTGAGACAAGAGTTGGTCACTTAATCAACTGAGCCGCCCAGGCATCCCTAAACTCTAGCCTTTGTAGTCCACTGTATTTTTACCTTATTTATTTTCACAATAATCCTGTGCTGAAGGTGCTCCTGGTAGACATATTTTGCTGATGAAGAAATTGAAGTTCAGAAAGGTTAAATTACTTTTCAAGCCTAATTCCTGCTTTGATACATTTTGTACCCAAGAATTCTAACCTGGCCTCTAGAAACACAAAAGTAAAAGTGTGGTGGGGGCAATTCTGGTATTCTTGGCTTTCAGTCAAGGTCTCATCCAATGCACTGGGACTTTGGGGACATGGAGGAGTCTCAGAGCAGGGCTGGAACTTTGGGGACATGGAGGAGTCTCAGAGCAGGGGCTATTGTTTGAGGATCAGGGAACTCCAGAAATGGGGTGGGAGCAGGAAAAAGGGACTCAGAGCTTGCTGAGAAGGCCCTCTCCAGGGAGAAGCCCAGGGGACCGACCTGGCTCTCACTATAAAGGTGACTAATCACTTCAGTCCCCTCTGGTAATTGCAACCAGATGCTGCCGCTGGCAGTGCTTCAGTCCCAACATGTTTAATTATTGGGACGCAGAGTCCCTTTGTCCCCCATGTCCCCCTACCTCCCCCACTCCTGTCAGCAATATTAATGTCAAACTCGACGTAGAGGATGGATGCCTTGGGAAGCCATGGGCATGGAAATAATCTGTACAGTCCCTTCTACCATATAGAGCCTTTAACTTTTATATGTTTCCCCATCCATTATCTCATTGACACTCCACAAAACATCCTCTTCAAGTTGGCTGGCCAGAGTATTATTAGCCCCATTTCACTAATGAGTAAGCAGTGACCTGAGTAATAATAATAATAATAATCCTTAACTTTTTTCAGGCACTTAGCAATTTTCAAAGTGGTTTCACGTTCATTACGCTATCTGAACCTCCTGGCATCTGTCAGAGCCAGTCTAGCGCAGCACAGCAGCTAACAGCATAGCCTCCAGGACCACACAGCTCTGTTTGTGTCCTGCCTTTGCCTCTAACCAATTGCGTGGCCTTGGATATTCATTCATTTATGTACTTAATTACTCAGCAACTATATATTGGGTGGGTCCTACACTTGAGCACTGGATATCTAGCAGTGGACAAGAGAGCTAAGTCTATGCTTGCATTCATCGGAAGAGACAAATAAGCAAACGAATGTATACTTTCAGAGAATTCTAAGTGCTGTGAAGAAAAATTAAGTGGGATCAAAGGATTGTTTATTTTAGATAGGAATATCTCTTTGAGGGAGTGAAGTTTGAGTAGAGATCTGGATGTAGTGAGACAATGAGCCATGCAAAGGTCTGGGGGATGATCATTCCAGGTGGAAGGAACAGCAAACGCTAAGACCCTGAGGCAGGAATGTGCTCCACAAATCTAGGAACCAAGAGAGGTTGGTGCAGCTGAAGCAGAGTGAACAAGGGAAAGAATTATAGGACATGAGGTCAGATTATGCCTGGACCACTTCGAGTATGCCCTTGCAAGCCAGAGAAAGGAAGTTGGGTTTTATTTTTAGTGAGGTGGGAAACCCAATGGAAAGGTTGTTTTTTTTTTTAATGTTTTATTTATTTTTGAGAGAGAGATAGAAACAGTGTGAGCAGCAGAGGGTCAGAGAGAGAGGGAGACACAGAATCTGAAACAGGCTCCAGGCTCTGAGTTAGCTGTCAGCACAGAGCCCGACGCGGGGCTTGAACCCACAAACCATGAGATCATGACCTGAGCCGAAGTCCAACACTTAACCGACTGAGCCACCCAGGTGCCCCAACCCAATGGAGAGTTTCACAAAGGAAAGTTTAACATATAACATGATTAACAGCTGGGCTACCTACCTTCAATTCCGGCTCCCCAATTCACCAGCTGTGGGATTTTAGGGTAATTTAATCTCTGTCCCTCAGTTTCTTCCTATATAAAATGAGAATAATATTAATATACCTACCTTATAGAGTTGTTATCAATTGTTGTAAGTTCTTAGAACAGTGTCTCATGCATAGTAAGCAGTACATAAATGTTACCTATCGTATGTTACCCTCTCTCTATATTTTTTTTAAATCACTTCTTGGGGCACCTGGCTGGCTGAGTCAGCAGAGCATGTGGGGATTCTTGATCAGATCATGATTCTTGACCCAGGGTGAGTTCAAGCCCCACGAAGGGCATAGCAATTAGTTAAAAATAATCGCTTCACTGAACCTCTTTCTTTACCTATAAAATTAGAATAAAAATATCTTCTTTTAAGAACTAAATTGTACTTACTATACATCAAGTGCTTTTCTTTCAGTGACCAGCATACAGTAGAAGTTCCATAAATTATAGTTTAAAAAAAAAGGAATCAGTTGTTCATATGCTATCTTTGTTCATAAATGACGACTTTGAGTCTCAGAGAATTTAAGGGACCAACAGTAGATCACATAGCTAGAAATGATAGAGGCAGGACTCAACCCATACACATGACTCTGAATTCAGAGAGCATCCCACAACAAGGATAGATTGATCTTTCCTGGTATCATCATTCTGCATGTTAAGGGTAATTGGGAAGACGGCTGAGAATCCCTGACACTTCCTCTGTGTTTCTTCTGATTTGTGGGACCCATGTTGTTTACATCTAGGGAGCCCAGAAAGCCCTTCCATCCCCAAGAGCACAGCCACCTAATCCTTCCCCTAAATACCATTCTGGCTTTTTTTTTTGTTTTCAATGTTTGTTTGTTTGTTTATTTACTTTATTTCTAAGAGAGAGAGAGAGAGAGACAGCATGAGTAGGAGAGCGTCAGAGAGAGAGAGAGACACAGAATCTGAAACAGGCTCTAGGCTCTGAGCTGGCTGGCAGCACAGAGCCCAACGTGGGGCCTAAATCCACGAACCCTGAGATCATGACCTGAGCCGAAGTCAGACGCTTAACCGACTGAGCCACCCAGGCACCCCAATGTTTGTTTGTTTGTTTTTGCTTTTGCTTATTCCTTTTTTTGCATTTATTTTTTTTTTCTTAAATAGTTTATTGTCAAGTTGGTTTCCATATAACACCCAGTGCTCTCCCCACAAGTGCCCTCCTCCATGCCCATCTCCCCCCTTCCCCTCTCCCCCACTCCCATTAGTCCACAGTTTGTTCTCAGCATCAAGAGTCTCTCATGGTTTGTCTCCCTCCCTCTCCCCAACTATTTTTCCCCTTCTTCTCCTGCATCGTCCTCCATTAACTTCCTCCTAATCCTCCTATACATGCAAACATATGGTATTTGTCCTTCTCTGCCTGACTTATTTCGCTCAGCATAACACCCTCTAGTTCCATCCATGTTGCTATACATGACCAGATTTCATTCTTTCTCATTGCCATGTAGTTTTCCACTGTATAAATATACCACATCTTCTTGTTTATTTATTTTTGAGAACAGAGGGAGACAGAGCACTAGCAGGGGACTGGCAGAGAGAGAAGGAGACACAGAATTCAAAGCAGGCTCCAGGCTCTGAGCTGTCAGCAGAACCTGACATGGGGCACAAACTCACCAACTGTGAGATCATGACCTGAGCCAAAGTTGGACACTCAGTCGACTGAGCCACCCAGGCGCCCCTGGTTTGTATTGTTCAAACTTCCCAAAGCTGCCACTCCTAGGAGCTCTCCTGCAGTGAGCTCTCAATGGCTCCTCCACCTGATCTACTTGGGAACTGCACCTTTTCAGAGGGAGGACCTAGGTCAATCCACACCATTCTCTGCAGATAATATAATCTGGAAACTGTGTGCAGGTGTATATGTGTTTCTGTCTGTTTCAGGTGTGGGGCATGAACAAAGTAACCATACATTTTTCACTTTTATTCTCTAAGTTTTATTATTTTAAAAGTAATTTGGGGGGGCTGGGTGGCTCAGTAAGTTCAGCGTCAGACTTTAACTCAGGTCATGATCTCACAGTTTGTAGGTTTGAGCCACGCTATCAGGCTCTGTGCTGACTGCTCAGAGCCTGAACCCTGTTTCAGATTCTGTCTCTCTCTCTCTCTCTCTCTCTCTGACCATCCCGTTTGTATGCTCACTCTCTCTCTCAAAAATAAATACATAAAACATAAAAAAAGTAATTTAAAAACCCTTTTAAAATTATACATATTAGAGAAATAATATAAATTTATGATGAAAAAATTCAAACAGTACCAAAGAATACACAGAAAGGCCCAGTTCTTCTAGTCTTTCTCAGAAACAGCTGCTCTTATCAGTCTCCTGGATGACTTTCTATGCAATATTTTTGAAAACTTTTTATTGAAGTATGATATCCATATTGAATATATTTTAATTATAAAATTAGCTCATGCTCATTGTAAAAAAAAATCAAGCAACAGAAAAGCTTTTTAATTAAAAGAGCAAGTCCCCTCCACATGGCTCCCTAGTGTCTCTCCCTGTAGATAATCATTGTTAATATTTGGGACCTGAAAACCTTATTGTCATTCTTTTTTTTTTTTTCTTATTGTCATTCTTGAACTCAGAAAGCTCAGATTTTTGCTAGACTTCTACTCCTCCCTCCCTTTACCTAATTTTATCTCTCATTTTGCACATAAAATCTTAATGGGTATTATTATCCTTATTTTGCACTTAGGGATTTGAGGCTCAGAGAGGGGAGACTGGTTGTTCAAGGACACAAAGTAGAGCCAGTTCAGGTCCAGGTGAGTGTGTCTATTTCCAAGCCTAATGCTTTTTTGACTATGTTCCTCCATCTGATTCCCGTTTGGAATCTTTTCTTTTATGTTCTTTTATTTTACTTTATTTTACATGTAGAGAGAATTAGGGAGAGGTGCAGAGGAAGAGAGAGATTCCCAAGCAAGCTCCATGCTCAGTGCAGGACCCAATGCAGGGCTTGATCCCACAACCCTGGGATCATGACTTGAGCTGAAATCAAGATCAGATGTTCAACCAAATGAGCCATCCAGGTGTCCCTCATGTCTGGAATCTTAGACCTTAGTTGCTGTGTCACATGAGGCAGCATATAAAGTCTCAAGTTAAGATATAAGTAAGGACTCAGTTTTTGAGGCGGGAGAGGACCTGGTCCTGTGGGAGCTGTCAACAACATCGTTTGCTGCCCGAGTCCTGAATGGTGGTACAAAGATGCCACCCACAGAAATGTCAACCTTAGATGAGTCAGTTACTTAGAGCTTGACTTTGTCAAGCTGAGGCAAGTCAGGGCCAGGGGGAAAATATCCAGCAAATGAAAGGGACTGTATTATTATCATCTAATAATCCAGTCCAAGAAAATTCATACAATCCAACCAAGTGGTAGACTCAGCAAGAGGAGTGCCCAGAGGGAACCCCGCATTCCCCAAATATCCTATGCCTTTGTGTTACTCCACCGTGCCGTGCCCATTGCTTGGAACGTCCTTCCTGCCTTCCTCTGCTCAGCAGATTTACCCTTCACAATCAGGTTGTAGTATCACCACCTCTCTGAAGCCAGAAACTCCCTCTTTATAAGATTTGCCACACTGTGCTGTGTGTGTGCAATATGCGTGTATTTGTCTGCCTCCCGTGTGAGTCTGTGAACTGAAGCTCTAGGCAGGGTTCATGTGTTCTTTGGGTCTCTTCCAGGGTCTAGCTCAAGATTTGGCACATAGTAGGTGCTCAATCAATATTTGTTTAATGAGGAATGAATAGACTTAGGTGGACAGTAGCAAGTTGCCACAATCTACTCCAAGATACTATATTCTTTTTGTGCCTCTAGCTTTGCTTCAGACTGTAGGCTTGGAGTGAGAAAGAGGGGAATAGTTAGGTTTTTTCCTCAAATTTTCCCCCTCTGTCATCCTCAGCTTGCTTCCGTCACTCAAGGTGTTGACGTGGAGTGGGAAAAGTCTTCTTTGAACTAGTAATGTCATTGGCTTTATGCTTTCTGGGTCTGGCAGATGTTTATAGCTGTTCCTGTCCATCATCAAAGCTTCACGGGGTGCTTTTCCAGGCTCTTCAGGGGTTCCCTGCTGGGTCCCTCTCCCGAATTCCCCTTAGCAAAGGCTTCTCTATTGCCAGTGGTCATTTGTCTTCTTACTTCTGGGGTCTCTTTACCCCTCTAGAGGCCCTACTCTACAGGACCCAGGGCAGGCCTCGGCAGGCTTTCTCTCACTTAGCCCACATCTGGCCTACAGAAAACATTCCTTGAAAAATTCTGGGAGAGCAGGCCAACCCCAACACAGCAGCACTCCCCTTAGCCTGCTACCAAAGCCATTATCAGGCTTGTCCCTTGTTGCTAGATTTCCCAGGCAGGAGGTGGATCCAGTCACTATGTTCTCTAACTGCAATGGGGACAGATTTGGCACCTCAAACCCTTCTGGAAGTCCCCTGTTCCAATTACCTGGCTTAAGACATTAAATCTTCTCCAAGAAGGGTGGGGACTCACAGCCAGAAATAGCTCCACACAAATTCTCTATCCTCCACTCTCTTGGCCCAATAGATAAGGGATTTAAGAACTTCAAAATAGATTTTAGGCCATTAGAAAAAAACATATATTTTAGCACCTCACTTTGAAATTTCACATATATAATTTCAAAAAGAAAGAAGTCCGTCACTCCAGGAAGCTTTTTGGCATGGTGGGGGTGGGAGAGAATATCTACAAATAATGAGCAAGGCTGGGGTGCAGGATCCACAATATAGCCCTGGGAGAGGATTTGGATATAAAGCATGTTCCTAGAGATGGAATTCGGAGCATAGAGGAAGAAGGCTGGAGGGGACCAGTGTTGGTTTTCTTCCCACTGATCCGCTGTCTTTCCCTTCAATCCAGCCTCCTTTGAGAACTTCTTCCCACTCTGGTTCATCATGGCCAGACTCTAATTGTGTCTAGATTAAGTCTTTTCTCAGAGGGCACTTGGGCCTCAAGCAATTCAAGTGATGTGTATGATTACTAGTTTGTCCCAAAAGTCCCTGGCACTTTGAAGAGCATTTGAAGGCTGATGTACTTTCAAAGTGTAGAGAACCTCTAGGGGTAATGTTACTCACTTTCACACATCAGTAACCACACTTTCTGCTCTTGCTCAGACAAAATACCCAGTTGTACTATTTTTTTTATGTTTATTTATTTATTTATTTATTTTTTGAAATGTTTTTATTTATTTCTAGGAGAGAGAGAGAGAGACAGCGTGAGCAGGGGAGGGTCAGAGAGAGAGGGAGTCACAGACTGAAACAGGCTCCAGGCTCTGAGCTGGCAGTCAGCACAGAGCCCGACGCGGGGCTCGAACCCACGAACCGCGAGATCATGACCTAAGTGAAAGTCGGACGCTTAACCGACTAAGCCACCCAGGCGCCCCATATGTTTATTTATTTTTGAGAGAGACTGAGAGACAAAAAGCTAGAGAGGAGGGACAGAGAGAGAGGGAGACACAGAATCTGAAACAGGCTCCAGGCTCCAAGCTGTTAGCACAGAGCCCAACTCTTTGGGACTCACGGACTGGGAAATCATGACCTGAGCCAGAGTCGATTGCTTAACTGACTGAGCCACCCAGGTGTTCCCCAGTTGTACTACTTTATGTTTAGTACAATTTCTAATGTATTCTGTTAATACATTGTATTATTATCTAATACTAGTACATAATATATGTTCAGTAAATGTTAGCAGGGTGAATGAATAAACAGATGAGAGATTGCACGAACAAACCCCCTTTACAAAGATTGAAGATTAGTTTGGTGTTAATCCCCTTCTATTCCATTTACCCTTTATAAGTAGTCTGAAACCTACATTTACTTCTCATGGTCTTAAAACAGATTGTGTAGTTCGCTGATGGATTTTATGCTATTAACCTTTGTAACACTGATGTTGACTGGATTCATTCATCCAATGGGTGCTTATTTAGAACCTACCATGTATCAGGCTCTGTACTAAATGCTGGGAATAAGTCAGATATAGTTTCCTATCCTCATGAAGCTTAAATTTTAGAGGGGGAGAAAGATAATAAGTAAACAAAAAATGATAATAAGTGGAAAATACTATGAAAGAAACAGAGTACTGTGATAGAAAATGATAGGGTATTATTTTAGATGGCATGGTCAGGGAAGAACCTACCTGAGGAAGTATCATTTAAGCTGAGGCCTGAAGGAGGGGTAGGTATCAGTTAAGCCTAGAGCTAGGGGAAAAGCAGTCTAAATAGAAGGCCTATTTAGGGCCCTGGGGCAAAGAAGTCATTTCTTTTCTCTCCATTCCAAATATGGTTGTAGTGAACATTCTTGCACAGTACCTGTTCTGGGGTGGATTTCCACACCACTGATTCTTTGCATCTTTTTCTCTGTCCAGTATCTGCGATGTTTCTTTTCCACCTCTCCCATTTACTTTCTCTTTTTCTTAAAGTAACTATTAAGAATTTTTTTCTTATAGAAGAAAAGAAACAATATAGCTCTTATCAAAGTGTTCCATTCTCAGGTTCATGTGGCTGCAGATTGTTTCACTCCATCCATCCATCCATCTATTCACTCAGTACTTAATAAGGACCTATTTTTTAATATTTTATTTATTTCTGAGAGAGACAGAGAGAGAGAGAGAGAGAGTGAGTGAGTGAGTGAGTGAGCAAGCAGGGGAGGGTCAGAGAGAGAGGGAGACACAGAATCTGAAACAGGCTCCAGGCTCTGAGCTGTTAGCACAGAGCCTGACGCGGGGCTCGAACCCACGAACTGTGAGATCATGACCTGAGCCAAAGTCAGATGCCTATCCGACTGAGCCATCTAGGCGCCCCAATAAGGACCTATTTTGTAGCAGGCCTTGTGCTGGGTGCTAGAAATACACAGCCTTGCTCAGTGCTTCTCAATCACTTAAGGTATTTGTCAAAATGTCGATTCCTGGGTTCCACCCTTGGTTTACTCACTCCCTAGAAGTGGAACCCAGGACTTTGCATTTTAAGAATTTCCTTTTTTTTTTTTTCTGAGAGAGAGAGAGAGAGAGGTGGGGAGAGAGGGAAAGAGAGCACGCACACAGGGAGAGGGAGAGAATATCAAGCAGGCTCCACAACCAGCATCAAGCTCCCATCTCATCACCGTGAGATCACGACCTGAGCCAAAATTAAGAGTCTGATGCCCAAGGACTGGGCCACTCAGGCGCCCCTGGTTTTGTTTTTAATCCCAACTAAATATTAGAACCACTGAGTGAAAAAGAGGCAGGTAAATTAAATTTCTAACTCTAAGGAAATGTTGTGGTTGATAATGCATTGATAATTTAAGCACAAAATGCTATAGGAATAACACTTGGGCCATAGAGTCTTCTAGAGGAAGTCAGGCTTACACAGAATATTAGGTAAACTGCAGTTCTCCGAATGGATGTAAGACATTCAGGCAGTGACCACCTTGTGCAAAGACGTCAGTGAAAACAGTGCTGCGTGTTCAAACGACACTAAGTTGTGTAGTCTGAGTCGGCTTGGAGCTACGAGGTCTGAATACAAAAAACCCCACAACTCTGCACCCTACAGGTTTCATTCAGACCCACGGGCCCGTTCCCTAGTAACTCAAGCACTTGTTAATTGCATTCGGGTTTGTGGGTCGAGCAGTGAGCAGGCGCCCGTAGAATTAAGCCCCATACACATGCGCAGTGTGTAACCCCGAAGCCAAAAGGGGGATGACTGAACGCGATATTTTCTGTTACCAAAACTGCCCTTGCTCGAATCCAGCAACTCTGGCTGTCCTCATTTCTGGCCAGGGAATCTTACGTCTCTTTATGTAATCCCGCCTTTCCATCTGGGCCACTCCCGTAAGTCGGCTGCCAGTACTCAACATGGCGGCAGGCGCCGAAGTGGTGCAATCCGCTTAGGGGCACTCTACTTGTGGGGGTGGGGGAAGAGCTCTGCCAGAGCGGGAGTCTGGGGGGCGGGGTCTGGGCCTGGGCCCGGTGCCGGGCCCCCGCCCCCCGCCGGGCCTTAGTAGCAACATCTCCCACTCCGGCGCTGAGGATCACGCTGGAAATCGCGGGAGCCGAGAGTGGTGAGGTGGGGCAGGCGGGAGGTGCCCGGGTTAACGGTTCAAGGCCCAGAGACCGGTCCGCCTAGGGCGCCTTAGGGAATCGCGTTGGAGCCCCGGCCTCCCGTTACCCGGGAGGAACCCGAGGCCCAGAGCGGGGCTGGGCCCCATCCCAGGGATCCGGGCCCCTTGCCTCCGCATCCGGCTGCGGCCACCGCTCTGGGCTCCAATCCGCGCAGAAAGGGATGATCCCGACCCTCGTGTCCAATAGCTGACGAGCCCGCTGCGCTCTGTTGCGCGTCTCGCTCCCGGTTCCCAGAATTTTGCCGCTCCCTCTGTCCTTGGGGCTTTGCACGTGATCTGTCCCACAGCCCAGTCCCACTCCCACCCTGCTCCGGAACTTTGGTTCTTCGCGACCCAATTCAAATATCACTTCCTTGGAAACCTTTCCCAACCGCTTTTCTGCAGGCACTGTTAATCTCACTACTTGGTTTTTGCACTCGTTGCACGGAATTAGTTTTTCTGCCCGTTTCCACAACGAGCACTTGGGCGTCATTCCAGAGTCTAGCGCATGATGATACTAATATTTTGCTAAATAGTCACAAGTGCCAAGTGCTACTAAATGCATTACATGTGAAAACCCATTTTATCCTCAGCAATTTCATGAAATGGATTCTATATCTTCACATTTTATGCATGAAGAAACAAGCATTCGTAGATCATTTTGCCTAGAGTTCCACAACTAATACGTGAGTGGGTCTGGGAAGTGAATTCCAGGCTGTCTGTCCCCGGAGCATGTGATAATTTCACTGGGTTTGATAAATGTCTGTTGAATTGGTCCTTACATTAACCCCATGAGTTGTGGAGGCCATGATTATGATGTGCATTTGCCTGAGAAGGCTTGGAAAGGAGAATTGATGTTCCCAAATGTACAGACTGAGTTCATGACAAAACCAGGGCGAGAACCTGCTACCAGCCCTCTGTTCCTTCACAATCTACCTTTCTTTGCTGCCTTTCTGTCAGAGAGCTGCAGACCTAGGACTCATCAATTCACACCCTTTAGGAAATTCCCTTCACAGAGCTGTGATTTACTATTTCATTCTTTGGGAGGCAACTTAATGTAGTGGAGAAGGCCTAGGGTTTGGAAGCAGATTGGGGTTTCGTGCTTGTTCTGCTACTGATAAGTTATATCCCTTACATGTTTTGAGCCTAGTTTTCTTCTCTGCAAAATGAAGGCAATGATCTTATCACAAAGGGTTTTTTTTTTTAAGTTTATTTGTTTATTTTGAGAGAGAGAGCATGAGACAGAGCATGTGAGAAGGGGAGGGGCAGAGAGGGAATTCCAAGCAGGTGTGTCTGCACTGTCAGCACAGAGCCCAGTGCGGGACTCCAACTCATGAACTTTCAGATCATGACCTGAACAGAAACCAAGAGTCGAAAACTTAACAGACTGAGCTACCCTGGCACCCCTTATCGCAAAGGTTTTTTTGTGAAGATTGCAAATAATTGTTTTGAGAGAGTGAAGTGCTACATGATCTTTTTTTTACGTTCTAGAAGGTTATAGAGCTGTCAGTGTTTTGTAAGACCATTGGTAACATAGACCATGGTACCTAATGGTCTTATATTCCTTCGTTCATTCAGCCAAATAGTTAATGAGTACCTGCTATATACTAAGCACTGTTTTAGGAGCTGGGAATATAGCAGCCAATAACACTATTCTTACACTTGGGAAATTTACATTCTGATAAGTATATTACACATAATAATCAGATAAGAACAGATAATGCATGATAAGGTAAATAGAAATACCAGTGTGTGTGGAAGAGTGGTGGTATTTTATATGGGGTTAAGGAACAACTTTAACTGAGATGGTGACATTTGAACAGAGGCCTGAAGGTGGTAAGGGCGAGCAAGCGAATCAAGAAGATAACTGGAGGAAGAGACCCAGGGATGGGTGGGTGGCTTGGTGTGTTTTAATACGTGAAGCAAGGAGGGCTTTGTGGCTGGGGAGGAGTTGGGAGGCTGGGAGCAAATAATTAGGAGCCTGTGGGCCATGATGATGATTTTGGTTTTTACTGAGTAGCCTTTGGAGGGTTCTGAGTTGCATAATCTGTCGCTGTTTTGAAAGGATCACTCAGATTACTCTATTGAGAAGAAATTCTAGAAGCAAGGGTGGAAGCATCACTACCATCTAGGAAGCTTTTGCAGTAATCCAGATATATTAATTCTCTGTCTCTGGGCAAGGAATCACTCCCAAATTTAGCAGCTTGAAATAGCAATTGTTATCTCATTCAGTTGTGGTTTAGAAATCTAGGAGCAATTTAGCTGGGTGTTTTTGGTTTATAATCTCCCAGGAGACTGCAGTCTAGCTGATGGCCGCACTGTTCCCAGGATGGTTCCTTACTTCTGGGCCTTCTCACAGGGCTGTCTGAGTGTCCTCAGGACATGGGAGAGAGAGTAAAAGAGAGAGAGGCTGCAGTGCCTTTTATGACCTTGTCTTGGCAGCCATTTCTACTTTATTCTACTCAAGGGGAGAGAATTAGGCTTCACCTCTTTTTTTTTTTTTTTAATGTTTTATTTATTTTTAGGAGAGAGAGAGAGACAGCGTGAGCAGGGAGGGTCAGAGAGAGAGGGAGTCACAGACTGAAACAGGCTCCAGGCTCTGAGCTGGCAGTCAGCACAGAGCCCGACGCGGGGCTTGAAACCCACGAACCGCGAGATCATGACCTAAGCGAAAGTCGGACGCTTAACCGACTAAGCCACCCAGGCGCCCCTAGGCTTCACCTCTTAAAAGAACGTGAATCAAAGAATTCTTGGGCAAATCTTATTCCATCCCACTTGGGCTTGGCCCAGGATCATGGTGGTTAGGGGTTGAAATGTGATAGGATCTGGTAGAGCCAACAGGGTTTACTGATTGATTGTTACAGGGTGTGGGAGAATGGAACAAGTATGACTGTAGGCTTTGGGTTTGAGCAGCCAGAATGATGGCATTGCAATTAACTGAAATGGGGAAGATTGGAGGAGCAGAAGTTCACTTTTGGAGTCCGTTGCGCCACGAGGTCATCAGAAGTTCACGTTTGGACAAGTTATCGTTGAGGTGCCTTTTAGACACCCATGTGGAGAAGTTAAAGGTGTTTGTACTTAGTCTGAGAGTGTAAAATCCCAGAGGGAAGTGTGGGCTGGAGATGTAACATGCGGAGTCATGCATGTCTAGGTGCTATTTTATGTTATGAAACTGGATGAGGGTGCCTAGAAAATGAATGTAAATGGAGGCGAGGGCTGAAGCCTGAGGTCTGGGACCTCCAACCTTCAGATGTTGGGGAGATGAGAAGCCAGCAAAGGAGACGAAAGGGAGATCCCAGAGAGGTGGGAGAACAGAGAGGGGTCCCCCATGGGAGATTTATGTAAGGGGACCGCACACTAAATTTTCTTGTGTGGAATAAGAAACAGAGATTGTCTCTGCAGACAAATGTATGTAGTTTCTTTGCACAGGAAGTAAACTGTGCCCTCAAGTGTTTTTTCCTTTTTGACTTTAAGTGACAAATTCTATTTAATAAGACTAGTCCCCATCATAGTCCTTGCAGTATGTATACGTCCAAGTGTAGGTGGTGTTGCTTCTATTTGAAACTTTATTTAGGAGTGCCTGGGTGGCTCAGGCAGTTAAGCATCCGATTTTGGCTTAGGTCACAATCTCGCGGTCAGGGGGTTTGAGCCCCATTCATGGGTTTGAGCCCCTCATCAGGCTGTCAGCTGTCAGCGCAGAACCTGCTTTGGATCCTCTGTCCCCCTCTCTCTCTGCCCTTCCCCTGCACTCGCTCTCTCTCTCTCCCTCTCATTCTCAAAAAGAAATAAACATTAAAAAGATTTTTGGGGCGCCTGGGTGGCTTAGTCGGTTAAACATCCGACTTTCGCTTAGGTCATGATCTCACGGTTCGTGGGTTCGAGCCCCGCGTCTGGCCTTGTGCTGGCTGCCAGCTCAAAGCCTGGAGCCTGTTTCAGTCTGTGACTTCCTCTCTCTCTGACCCTCCCCTGCTCATGCTGTTTCTCTCTCTCCTAGAAATAAATTAAAAAAATAAAAATAAAAATAAAATAAATAAAAAGATTTTTGAAACTTTATTTAAATACCACGTTTGGAGTATTTCAGATGAAGGGAACTAAATACGTAATGTAGATCACTCTTCTGTCACTTTCCACCTTAGGTTCAGAGGTTACTGCCCTTCCAGTCTGGTTCCTCGCAAGAGGAGGAAGTCCATCTTGCTCATGTCTGTATCACTGGGGCAGACTGCCAAGAACTGAGCTGAAATTCATGAGCATTTATGGGATACATTAATGCATGAAAGAAGTGAGTCTTTTTCCTTTTCCTGCAGTAATGACAGTGTCTATTCAGTGCTTTACAATTTACAAAGCACACTGACATCCATTATCTCAGATGAATGTAATTCAGTCTGTCACCATTTACCAACTACTGACCTTTTCTTTTTCTGGGGGATTGAAACCCACCTTTCTTTTGACACTCTGCTAATTTGTTCTCTGGCAGATCTGTTAACAAAACAGTGTTAACAAAACGGTGCTGAACTGCGTCTTTGAGGAAGCTCAGAGCTAAATCTCAATTTCAGAAAGATTCTTGATGTAATTTTCCTCTGTTCCCTCCCTCTTTTTATTCTAGTTTAAATGAATTTCAGTTTTATGGGGATATTTTTTTTTAGTTTTAATCATAAAACACTTCAACTAGTTTTTAAAACTTTTTAAGAACAATTTTAGATATACAGAAAAATTGTACGATACAGAGAGTTCCCATATACTTTGCATCCCATTTCCCCCATTAGTAACGTCTCCCATTCATGTGGTCCATTTGCTACAATTCCAAATCATTTTTTGAGATAAATGGGGCATATAAATAAAACAGGAACAAGTAAAAAAGTTACTTGCTTTCTGGAGGCCTCAGTTTCCTTCTCTGTAAAATGAGAAGAAGATTGGGCTACATTTTTATTTATTTTTTTTATTAAAAAAATTTTTTTTTTATATTTTTATTTATTTCTAGAAGAGAGAGAGAGACAGCGTGAGCAGGGAAGGGTCAGAGAGAGAGGGAGTCACAGACTGAAACAGGCTCCAGGCTCTGAGCTGGCAGTCAGCACAGAGCCCGACGCGGAGCTCGAACCCACGAACCGCGAGATCATGACCTAAGCGAAAGTCGGACGCTTAACCAACTAAGCCACCCAGGCGCCCCTATTTAAATTTTTTTTAAATGTTTTATCTATTTTTGAGAGAGAGAGAGAAAGACAGCGTGAGTAGGGGAGGATCAGAGAAAGAGGGAGCCACAGAATCTGAAGCCAGGCTCTAGGCTCTGAGCTGTCAGCACAGAGCCTGACACAGGGCTCGAACCCATGAACCATGAGATCATGACCTGAGCCAAAGTCGGACGCTCAACTGACTGAGCCAACCAGGCGCCCCTGGGCTAAATTTTTAAATAGCTCTAAAAATTGTAAATTATCTGCTAAAGTAAAATAATATAGTTCTAATATAATTCCACTCCTTTTTAAAATTATTTTTTAGAGAGGGAGAGTGAGTGGGGAAGAGAGGCAGAGGGGGAGAGAAAGAATCCCAAGCAGGCACTACACTCAGCGTACAGCTCGACATGGGGCTCGATCTCAGGATCCTGGGATCATGACCTGAGCTGAAATCAAGAGTTGTATGCTCAACGGACTGAGCTGCCCAGGTGCCCTTAGGTCCACTTCTTTACTGAAGTATTACTATCACCTTACCAAATAACGTATACATGTTACCAACAGCCTTGCCCTTATCCTAAGAGGTTAGTCAGAGAATTCTGGGAAGTGTGGCAGAGCTGCTTATAGAGATAGTAGGTTAAACTATATGACATTACCATTTTTATAGGTTACACAATGGACACATATTGACAATTTTGTATGGTTCAACGAAACACTGGGGTTTAGGGGTTCCCAGGAGGGAGGGGGAGCCTCTGAGACTCCCACTGCGTGCAAAAGCGCAGCCCAGCTCTCACAGTATTAGGGGAGAAAAGGCTCATCAGGTCCCATGGAGCAGCCCAGACCTACTCTTGCTGGCACTGTTGGCCCCAAAAGTGGTTTCCCGGCAGGTTTGTGCCTCCAACTAGCAGAGAGCAACTGAGCCAGCATTTCAGAGAGCCACGGCGAGCTGGTTGACACAGCCTCGGTGGAAAGGAAGGACAGAAAGAGAGGATGTTTGGAATGTGAGGAAGACTGCATTCAGCCAGGTTCTAGGTTAGGAGAGGCAGCCGGGGGCATGGGTGCCACTCTACTTTTCCTGCTTTGTGCACTTTCCTTACTGCCTGCTACAAGCTCTGCCAACTCAGCTGTCTTCTGTTGCCCAGGAGGTGATGTGAATTAGGAAACTGAGTTTTCCCCTGTAACTCTGTTATAAGAAAAACAACAGCACAGGGTACCTGGGCTCAGTTGGTTAAGTGTCCAACTCTTGGTTTCGGCACAGGTCATGATCTCACAGTTCATGAGATGGAGTCCCTGTGCTGACAGCGTGGAGCCTACTTGGGATTCTCTCTCTCCCTCTCTCTCTCTCTCTCAAAATAAATAAACATTAAAAAAAGAAGTAAAACAACAGCACAAGTGCAAGAATTAATGGCAACTAAAATTTGCTATCAGTGTGAGGGAGAGGATAGGCTGGGGCGGGGTGGAATCTGGTGAACTGGAGAGCCTGTGCCTTATCTAAGACAGTAGACACTGCAGCTCTTGTTGCCTTATAGGAATGTGAGTCCCAGGTCACTAGATATTCTGATTTTCCAAAGGAGCCAGAAATAAGAACTTTTTAAAATTTTAAATTATTACTATTATTTTTTATTTGAGAGAGAGAGTGGGGGAGGGGGTAGAGGAGGGAGGGAGAGAGAGAGAGAGAGAGAGAATCCTAAGCAGGTTTCATGTCCAGTGAGAAGCCTGATGCAGGGCTTGATCCCACAACCTTGGAATCATGACCTGAGCCGAAGTCAAAAGTCAGACACTCAACCGACTGAGCCACCCAGGCACTCCTAGAAATAAGATTTTTTATATGTGTTCTCCCAGTGGTAAATGTTGATACCTAATTTTAATTCGTAAGGGGCGCCTAGGTGGCTTAGTGGTTAAGTGGCCGACTTCAGCTCAGGTCATGATCTCACGGTTCGTGGGTTCAAGCCCCGTATTGAACTCTGTGCTGACAGCTCAGAGTCTGGAGCCTGCTTTGGATTCTATGTCTCCCTGTCTCTCTGTCCCTCCTCCACTCATGCTCTGTTTCTGTCTCAATAATAAATAAACATAAACAAATAATTCGTAAAAGCATGATATAGGCCACATAATGATTGAAAAGAACCAGCAGGCCACATTTGTAACCTCTGCTAAGAGTTTAGATCTGCCTGGAGTGAGGCCCACATGCATTTCTTCAACCTACTAATGACCAAAATGGATTAGACAGCTTCTGCTTTTAAGGAATTCACAGATTAGTAGAGAAAACAGATGATAATGATAAAATGTAATATGGACATTAGATTCTGTCTCTATTATATATAGTTACATATAAATGTCTTATATATAATGGTGTCGTGTGTGTATACATATACATGTGTTTGTGTATACGTGGCTATAAAAGTGATTAACTCTTCTTGCATATATCTGGGATGACATGATAAGAGGTGGCATTTGAGTCAGGATGTAGGAGATCAACAGTTTGGTGCATGAAAGGGATTTGGGGCCCCTGAAATTCCCACTATATATGCAAATCTTAGATTTCCATTTGCTATATATACCACTTTCTTCAGATGTTCACACTGATGGGCTGCTGGCTGCACCAAGAGGGAAGCTCTAATATTCCGTTTTCTTGAGAATTAATTAGAAAATCAAATATTCCTTAATCCTTTTGGTGGGTGTCTCATGTCTCAGGATTAATAAAACAAGAACTCTAATCTACCCGCCTCCTCCCACATTACCATGTGTTTTAGAAGCCTCAGAAACTCAGAGGTCACGTAGCTGGGAGCCCTAATTTTTGGATGAGGAGACTGGAAGGAGAGTGGTATGTCCGAGGTCACTGAGCCCATTAGAGGCAGAGCTTAATCCCAAACTCTTCCTGACCCCCGTGCTTCTCTCTCCCCTGAGTGTCTCTCAAGGTCACTGGTTAGGCTAGTCTCCCTCCCCCTCAGCCAGTCTCCCCTCCTCCCCCACAGGAGGCCCATTGCCCTGTTTTGGCCCAGCTCCTGGGGGGTGAGAAGGCCTTGCTATCCTACTGAAGCTGATTCTTTTTTCCCTTGCTCTCTTAATGGATCCCCTGCCTGAAATGCCTGCTATTTCATTTCTTTGTCAGAGAGTCAGGCTGCTTGTATTCAAATTCCTAATCAACCAAGTGCCAACCGTACGAACTTGGACAAATAGTTTAAGCTTTCTGATTTTTTAACTGAAGCTTAACCTTTGTAAGCCTCAGTTTTTTCATCCATGTACCAAGAGTTATAATATTACCTACCCTGAAGTATAGTAGGAAGGTTTCGAGATTCTTGTGATGACAAAAATGACATAGTATGTGTAAAGCGCTTAACAGTGTGACTGACCTGTAGACCTACTTAACATGTATTGACTATGATGATGTTGATTCCCACAGTTCACAGACCCCCAGAAGGGGTTAAATGCCCTTCCACTGTTTTCCCATACCATCCTATAATGTCTCTGTTATTATTACACATACTCCATTGTGTTATAATTGTGTCTTTCTCCCCTACCAGACTAGAAAGACCCTCAGTGATTCATTCAACAAATGTTTATTAGGCACTGTGCCAAGCACTAGGGACGCAATGGTAACCCAGGGTTTCTTGGTTTAGTGTGGAGTTCAAGAAGGCATGCCAAGAATCACTGGTCCCGTGAGCTTGTCTCATGGCCCAATAAATTTGGGAAATGATGCTTATCATAGCCTTCCCCCTCCTAATCCTAGAGATTAGGGTCCATGTCGGTATTTTAAAGGCTCTGAGGGGTCCTGTAGTAAAGGAACTCACTTATCCAGCTTTGCGGGACTGAGTAGGAAGCATTTGATGAGGAAATTTGAATCACCTAGACATCCCTTTCACCTCCTCTGTGTGCTTTGGTCCCCAGCTCAAGAGGAGATCCAAGTGGCACAACAATGATCAGAGACCTTACTGGGAGTGAATAGCTTCTGGCTGGATAGGGGCCTTTGGGCTGGCCTGTCTGGTGCCCCCATGGAGGCGGGAGGCCCTGGATCGAACAATATGAAGCCCCAGTCACTACAGCTGGTGCTGGAGGAGCAAGTACTGGCGCTACAGCAGCAGATGGCAGAGAACCAAGCCACGTCCTGGCGGCAGCTGAAGAACTCCCAGGAGGCCCAGCAGAGGCAAGCAGCTCTCGTGAGGAAGCTGCAGGCCAAGGTGGGGCAGCTGCCCTTCCAGGGAGGCGAAGGGTGCACCTCTGAGCACTGGGTGCTGAGGTGGGACAAGGGTTACAGGAGACGCCAGCCTCTCCCATGATGCCCACAACTACTCCATGAGAGATACAGCCTGTCCCTTTTTAAAATTTTTAATACTTAAAAAACATAAATGTTTTTAATGTTTATTTATTTTTGAGAGAGAGAGCGCGCTAGAGTGTGAGTGGGAGAGGGGCAGAGAGACACAGAATCCAAAGCAGGCTCCAGGCTCTGAGCTGTCAGCACAGAGCCTGACTTGGGGCTTGAACTCCCAGACCATGAGATCACGACCTGAGCTGAAGTCGAACGCTTAACCGACTGAGCCACCCAGGCGCCCCAA
The DNA here is from genome assembly GCA_017311185.1 of Proteles cristata cristata. NCBI lineage: Eukaryota > Metazoa > Chordata > Mammalia > Carnivora > Hyaenidae > Proteles > Proteles cristata. Next base: position 1,123,798 of record JAESUZ010001308.1, on the reverse strand, counting down.
TATCCTGTCGCTTTTAAAGATGGTGGTGACAAGGGCTAAATTTGTTGTCTATATTTGCTCGCCTAGGATAGAGCTAGGACCTAAGGCTGTATTTTCTGGTTCCGAAGCCTATAAACCTCAACTCTCCAATACGAAAGATATAGAGAAAGTATTATTAACTGACCAAATAGAAACGACCTTACCTCACTGTTATCACCCAGACCCTGTTCACAACAGGTTTGCCCAAGATCCTCCAGGGCCTTTGTTTTGGGCTGTTTGTACTAGGCGTGCCCATTGCCCACATCCTGCTCTGTTTGCCTCAGGTGTTGCAATACCGGACCTGGTGCCAAGAGCTGGAGAAGCGGCTGGAAGCCTCTGGGGTGAGTGAGGCTGTTTTGTGTTCCCCCTGTGCCCTCGGTGAGTATGCTCGGAAGGAAGGCCTCGTTTGCAGAATGAGGGAAGCTGGGGTATGATAAGGCAGTGTTTGGTGGAAGTCTCTCTCTGTGTTCAGCTCCTGAGAGCTTTATCACACAGACACTTTCATTGAACTATCTATTCTGGGCCTGTCAGATGCCAGCCCTTGGCTCTCTAAGGACAAAATGCAGCTTCAGGAGACTTAATTGGAAAGGATGTGAAATCAGAGGGAAGAAACGCGTTTTTCCTCCAGAAGGTGTCAGTGTTTATCTGTCTTAGCTGTGGGCCTTTGCAGGCCTAAAAAACATGTTTGTGGCAGAGGGATTTATTCGTGCTGTTGGCTGGGTTGACCTGGCTTTGAAAGACCCATTTGCCTTTGTTTCAGCTGTCTCTCGGCACCTTCTCACATTACTCTTGGGAAAGTTCCCCCAGAGGAGGGAAGGAACCAAAACTTACTGAGCACCGTTCTATGTAGGCCAAGCACCATTTAGCATTGTCATATGATGATGTCACTTAATCTGCAAGGCAGATTTCTGAGAGGAATGGTAGCTGCTTCATTTTGTATTGAAGACTTTGTGGCTCAGAGAAGTTGCATAACTTCCTGCAGTCCAAAATGTAGTGTAGTAGAAGTCAAGGCCATTAGTGGAAGATATATCTCATGCTTCTTAGGTTGAAAGCTCTTTTCATTACCAAATGCCACCTTTGAGGAGAGGTCACTGGTTCACTTTTGGAGAAGGGGATGCAGCGGATTTACCTTCAGGACGTAGCAATCAAGAAAAGGGACATATTGCTAATTTCAAAAGAATTAAAAGAAGGAATAAAAAGGTTGCTGCAGAAGGGGACATCGGGGAATTGATTTGAACGGTGTTCTCTTTGGAGGTAAATAAAGCTTGTTTCTGTTCGGCCAAGGGACCGATCTCTCAGAGATGGGAAAGCATGGAGGAGCCGAGTCTGGAGCAGCTGCTGGTCCGATTGGAGGAGGAACAACAGAGGTGATGAACCCCACGTTCTCTGGCTGGGGGTGATTCTGTTTTATTAATTTTTAAAATGTTTTTTATTTATTTCTGAGAGAGAGAGAGAGACAGCGTGAGCAGAGGAGGGTCAGAGAGAGAGGGAGACACAGAATCCAAAGCAGGCTCCAGGCTCTGAGCTAGCTGTCAGCACAGAGCCTGACGCGGGGCTCGAACCCGCGAACCGTGAGATCATGACCTGAGCCAAAGTCGGACGCTCAACCGACTGAGCCACCCAGGTGCCCTGGCCGGGAGTGATTCTGGTAGCCAGTGGGTTCAGAAGGCTCAGGGGAAACTTCAGCTGTGAGGCCTAACATGGATAAAACCATGCACCTCACCCTTAGCCCTCAAGTTCCTGGCAATGGAAAATTCCAGTGTTTGTCACCTTACTCCAAGAGGTCCACGGGTTGGATCAAGCCTTTATTTTGCACTTGCTCCCGCCCCTCCCCAGTGCAGGTGTGAGAGTCTAGCAGAGGTGAACACCCAGCTTCGACTACACATGGAAAAAGCTGACATGGTGAATAAAGCGCTTCGGGAAGATGTGGAAAAACTGACAGTGGACTGGAGCCGAGCCCGGGATGAGCTAATGAGGAAGGAGAGCCAGTGGCAGATGGAGCAGGAGGTAGGAGGAATAGGGGGCTGGAACCGCCAGGGAGCGGGGCTTATGCTCCGGGCACCTCCATGCTGGTCAGTGCTGGGAAAGGTTAACTTCGGGACCTGGATGGAAGCTGAACCATTGCTAAAGTCCCTGAACCTCCACCCCACTCGGGCTGGCAGCTTTCCCCCTGCTGTGGTTCTCAGCTGACTTCTGTCCTTAACTACCTGGTCAAGGTTTTGCTGGCAGGTGAAATGACACTCAGGGCAGCTCTGTCCCTGCATAACTGGCCAGCTTCAGTTTTAGATAGATGTGAAAGCTCACTGACTCCCCTCTTCCAGAGGCATAGATATCTAGATGCTGAGAAGGTAGCTACTGAACCTGAATGGAGATGAAAGACCGGATACAGACCCTGGGGAATTTTCAGGTCCCAGCTAATGAAACTAATGTCTCCTGAGCCTTTGCTGCCTGCCAGGTATTCTGCTAGGTGATTTACACGTGGTATGCCCTTGAATCCTTATTGTAAGTCTGCAGTAATAATGACAGTGGTTTGTTGAGGAGCTACTGTTTATCTTTTTCTGATCAGCTCAGAGGAATGTCATATGCCATCTCAACCCTTTGACCTCTTGAGTACCACTGCTAACTTTATTAAACTCTTCAGCGTGACCTGAATATAGGCACCCAGTCATAAGCTGTCTCCCGTAAGTCCATCTTTCCCTTCCCCCGGAGAGCCAGGAGGAGTCTGAGACTCCTGCGCTGGCGAAAGACGGTCCTCTGCCCTTTGATATGACCTGGATTTCTGAATACACAGTTCTTCAAGGGCTACCTGAAAGGGGAGCACGGTCGCCTTCTTGGTCTGTGGCGGGAGGTGGTGACCTTCCGACGCCACTTCCTGGAAATGAAGTCAGCCACTGACAGGTTAGTGTGGGGTTAAGAAGGGAGGTTTCCCCCTACCGATTCTAGACTTAATGAGAGTGGGCTGCTGTGGAAGTAGGGGATGGGGGTAGAGGGGAAGGAAGAATGGGTGGGGAGGGATGGTATTGTTGGATTCAGATGATTTTCCCCAGACCTGCTCCTCAGGCTTCACTGGGCCTGATCTCCATGTTCCCTTCCTCGGTCCCTACCGGAGTCTGCTCTTTCCTTGCTTGTACTCAGAGATCTGACGGAGCTCAAGGCTGAGCATGTGAGGCTTTCAGGGTCCCTGTTGACCTATTGTCTGCGCTTGACTGTGGGTGCCTGGTCTCGAGAACCTGGTACATCTGGGAGACTGGATGGGAGTGAGCCAACCCAGCTGCTGCTTCTACTAACCAAGACCCAGGAGCTGGAAAAGGAAGCCCATGAAAGGAGCCAGGAGTTAATACAGCTGAAGAGTCAAGGGGATCTGGAGAAGGCTGGGCTACAGGATCGGTGAGATAGCAACCCCATAAGAAGGGGTTGCTGAGGGTGTTGACTCCTTTAGTGAGATAGAGATGGGTGGTAGGGGGTGGAGGGTGTGAAAAGCATTCCTCCCACAAGAGGGAAGATGCTGGAGGGAGTCTAGTTTGGAACCCAGTGCCCCAGTTGAAGCCATGTCACTGTCCTCTGCCCTCACACCACCCTGCACCTCATTGTCTCTCATGTTGATTTATAGAGCTAGCTACGACTGTCCTCTATCAACACCAGACTACTCGCCGTTCCCAGAACAGCCAAGCTCTTCCGTGCCCCCTGCCTTTGTACATGCTGACCTTAACCTGGAAGGCCTCTCTCCCTTCTCCCTCTGCTTCATCCTTTAAAGCATGGTTCAGATGTCACCTCTTCTGTGAATCCATCCCTGACCTCAGTAGCCTGATAAATTACTATGCCCTGACGTGGTCTTTTGACCTGCTTGTTATCTTATTGATCTCACTGTTTCTCACAGATTATTAACCTTTTCTGTTGTTGTTGTTAGGTTCTTTTTTTTTTTTTTTTTTGGATTATGATAAAATAGGCTTTTTAAAAATAAAACTTAAGAAGGGCAGGGCCATAAGCAAAAAGCCCCATTTGAATTTCAGTGGAGAGTTGGATTTATACCCCATGGCTAGGGTTGTGTCACCACCTGTTGGTGGTGTAGGTAAATAGCAGTCTGTTTTGTTCTGGGTTGTGAAGGCGCTGGGGGGCGCCAAGGACAAAGACCATGTCTTAGTATGTTTGTGTCTCTAGTGCTTTATACTTCATCTACCACATACTAACATTCCATGGATGTTCATTTAAAGATACAATCATTAAATTAATGGCCATACAGTGAATAAAGGTTCTTAGAGATGATACAAAATATAATTATTAAAACTAAAAAAAAAAGAATTTTAACTCCTGGATAGCATTCATTCAAGAAATATTTATTTAGGAGCGGCTGGCTGGCTCAGCTGGTAGAGTATGCGACTCTTGATCTTGGGGTCGTGAGTTCGAGCCCCATGTTGGGTGTAGAGGTTACTTAAAAAAATAAAATCTTAAAAAAAAAAAGAAATATTTATTTAGCTACCCATATCGTACCAGATACTGAGCTCTAGGATATAGCATAAAGTGATAGAGATATATGATGATTTCCCTGAACCTTAGGATCACAGAAGGTTGACCATATTTTCCCAATTGACTCCTCCTCTTTCCTTATCAGAGTCAGACCCTTGGGCTGGAGGGACCTTGGGACTGTCCCATGTGGCAATTCTGATGTTCTTATTGGCTTCAGGGTGCTTGACTTCAGGATCAAGCGGGGCCTGGAAGGGCCTGGGACAGGGCTTTCCTTCAGCTCTCAGGCCCCCAGACACGTGTTCCAGCCTTGAGATGTGGTAAATCCCTGCATGTGTCTGAGTGGCTTTTGACTGCGCCCCACCTCCCAGTTCAAGACTATAGTATCATATGGTCTTCAGGGAGTATAGGGGCCAGGGGCACCCAAGTGACTCTGGGGAGGCTGTCGTGGGAGTGTCTGGATTGGGGCTGGGTTGTGCTGCATAGTAGCTCTGTCCACCTCAGTGCACTGCCCAAATGACAGTGCCGTGTTCTTCTCTGCAGGGTGACTGAGCTCTCTGTTCTACTGAGCCAGGCTCAGAAGCAAAATGAAGACTATGAGAAGATGTTAAAGGCTCTGAGAGAGGCAGTGGACATCCTGGTACGTGATCCTTTGTTCTGGAAAGGGATTAGGGGTGGGCCTATAGGTTCCTTGTCCTTTATGGACAGATAAGCAAGATACCAGTTAAATGTTCCTTGATAAAACACTAGAAAATAAATTTTGGCTGAATCTGAACATTCATTCATTCATTCATTTATGCATTCATCAGTAAGTTCTATCTATCATCCCTACTATATTCCTGGGGAAATTACAATGATGTATATGCATGCAGTTTGTCCTCATCGGAAAGAGTGGAAGATACATTAGGAGGCACACTGGCAGAGGATGAGGATGTGTGATTCAAAACCTAGTCATATGGGAAACAAGTGAGGAATATGGCAATAGTTAGCTTGGAGAACAAAGGGCTTGAGGAGGATATGGTGGCTGCCATCACAAATCTGAAGGACTGACACTGGGGAAAAGAGTTGACTTGTCTGATGTTTTCCAGGCGGGCACAAGTTGACTTGTTTCGATGACTAGAAGTCACAGGGTGGTAGAGTTTGTCTAACAGTTAGAGCTGCTTAGTAGGTGAACAGTCTGTCCTGTGGAAGAGTGAGGTTTGTGTCTCTGGCTTCATATCTGCCAGAGATCTTATCAAAGGGATTCTCTAAGGTTGGATATGAGGACCTCTGGCTTGATTCCGCATTTCCTTTCGTTTCTAAGAATTTTCAGATCTTTTATTAGGTGGGTCCTGAATGCCTATCCTCATGTAAACCCCTAGTATTATCCAAGCTGGAATCTGCAGGGATTCAGAATTGTTTATGCCTTTTTTGGTTCCTTTTGATCAGGAATTTGCAAATTCAAATGTCCATAGCACCCAGATAATGCCAGAGAGTGAAGCGGGTTCCGTTGTAAGAATTTGGGTTTTCCAGAACTATCATAGTTAGTTTTGAGGGCTACAGGGGACACTTGATTTCAATATTAAGGAAATGGTGAGGTGTAGTAGGGACTCCAGGACCCTGAAGAATACATGTCTCATCTGGAGGAGACACCTACTGTTCAAATTAAGGAAATTATTGCCATGTAGGAATGGGGGCTGGTGTGGCCCATCTGTTAACTTTTTATTTTTTTATTTTTGTTCGTATTTTTTTCTTTCTTTTTTTTTTTAAGTAGGCTTCACACCCAGCCTGGAGCCCAATGTGGGGTCCAAACTCACGACCCTGAGATCAAGACCTAAGCTGAGATCTAGAGTCAGACGCTTAACCGACTGAGCCACCCAGGCACCCCTAGCATCTGTTAACTTTTTGAGAAAAGCCAGAATCAGAATTTCTCAGTTCATAAAATCTCTCAATTTATAAATGCTGGTTCAAATTTTGTATAGGCCAAAGAAAACACAGCTGCAGGTCTGTGTCTTCAGGCCTTCACTAACAATACAATCAGAAGGAACTGAGGAAATCTTGGTCTTCAAGTTTACTGCTAGCTCTGAGGCTAGGGGTTTCTCTTGTGTAACCTTTAGGTCTCCAGCATCAATTTGCTGCACAGAGGCAGCTGCCATTCTCCCTCCAATGATAGCAGACATTCACTGAGCATTTCTTTTGTGCCAGGCACTATGTTGAGTAATTTACATGCATCTTTTTCATTCAAGTTTTAACACAAACGTGTGAGGTAGTTGCTGTTAATTATTCCTATGCTAAAGAGAAAGAATCTCATAGAAGCAGTTGTCTAAGGTTACCAATCTTAGGAAGGTGATAGAGCAAGAGCTCTAATCCAAACTGTCTAATTTGGAGCTCTGACTCACTTAATCTGAACTCTTAATCACCACCTCACACTGTCCTCAGAGTCCTGGGACATTAGTAGCATTTACCTGTGATCAGGGAAAAAGTGGGGTTGATAGAAGAGACAGAATGAGATTCTGGTTGATTTGGAGGGTGAAATGATAGATTCTGAGAAGCTGGCTCACAGCTCTATCTTGCTCCCTGTTTAGGAGAAAAATCATGCAGAATTAATGGAACATGAGGCATCTCTTAGTAGGAACGCCCAAGAGGAGAAGTTGTCTTTACAGCAGGTGATCAGGGATATAACCCAGGTACTGGTAAGCCTTCTCTTTGTGGTAACTGAGTTACAGCTCCCTCCTCCCCAAGCCTCCATGTCCTCTTAGACATGCCTGGATTTCCACTCTCTGAGGTACTTGGGTTTAGGGGCTTTGGGCAATGAGTTCTCTGAGTGTATTTGAAAACCGACACCCAAAGAGGTAGCTAACTTGTGCTAGCACTGCCTGCTAGAACAGCCCCTCTTAGTGCTGGCTGCAGTTCTCAGGCCGGTGGCTGGATTCTGGTCTTCGTTATGTCAGTATCCCCTTCTTTCTTCATTTCTTCATTTATTATTACCTCAGAGAGTGCTCTTGTTGCTAGTCCGAGGTTTGGGTGACCAAAGGTGAGGAGTTGAAGGAATCAATCCTTTTTGCTCTTAGATACCCTCGTCCCAGTCCCCAGGGAGAGGAGTTGAGAAGGAAAACATCAGGTTTGTCCAGGCTGTAGTGTCAAGTCCTCTGTGTTGACTCTAGGCGCCTTGGTCAACAAGGTGATGACTGTGCTGTGCTGGGTTTCAGGTCATGGTGGAAGAAGGAGACTGTATGGCCCCAGGCTGTGGTCACGAGAGCTCCTTGGAGTTGGACTGTAGTGGCATCTCCTCACAATTAGAATCCCAGGACCCAGACAAGGCTCTTACTCTGGTGCGTTCAGTGGTGACTCAAAGACGCCAGGCTGTGCAGGTGAGAGCCTCACTATTCTTCCTCAGCCACAGGAGTGAGTGTCTAAACTGATTTGTGTCCCAGGTACCCTCCTGGCCTAGACTGCTGCTTTCACTATGTTGACCAGTCATGAGGTGTTTGGTCAGCATCCCCAAAGTGCTCTTTAGAAATTCTTAGTATATGTCCAGTTGTACTTGTGGGTAACGGGCACATTCTCTGTGCGAGTGGTTCGTTTCACTTTGCATACAACCTTCGTAATAGCATTACACAAAAGTAGGCAACCGGAGCCCTGGGAGACTATGGGTAAGTATTCCCAGCTCTGATGGTCCCAGCCACACCTAACCATCTCCATGACCACCTCCCACTTCACATGTGAAGATGATGGACTCTGAGACTCTGAGAACCACAGAAGCCCAGTAATCTCTGATCCTCTGTCTTCTTGACTGGCCACAACTGGCCACATCTCTTTTTTCTTTCTTTAAATGTTTTTTTTTTTTTTTTGAGAGCGAGAGTGGGAGCAGGGGAGGGGCAGAGAGAAGGGGACAGAGGATCCAAATTTGGCTCTGTGTTAACAGCAGAGAGTCTGATGCGGGGCTTGAACTCATGAACCGTGAGATTATGACCTGAGCCAAAGTCAATCACTCAACCGACTGACGCCCCTCTACCAGCCAGATCTCTGTTCTTAGCTCAGCCTTGTACCAGTCCTCAGCCCCCTTGCCCAGCCCTGCTCTTAGGCCCCTGATGCCCCTCCTTTGCTCTGCCCTCTTGCTCACCATCTCACTTCTGTCACTCTTCCTCCCCAGGACCTGAGGCAGCAGCTTTCGGGCTGTCAAGAAGCTGTGACCTCCTTACAGAGGCAGCATGATCAGTGGGAGGAGGAAGGCGAGGCCTTGAGACAGAGGCTGCAGAAACTCACAGGGGAGCGCGACACTCTGGCAGGGCAGACCATGGACCTCCAGGGAGAGGTGGAGTCTCTCAGCAAGTGAGCGGGGGGCTGTTCATCCCACCCCTCCTCCCAAGTGACCCTGCAGTCACACAGCTCTGGGCTGTCTTGCTTTGTGTTTTGCTTATTCCTGCTCACTCCATTTTGGGTCTTTATGATGATTAAAAAAACAAAACAAAACAGTTTCCTGCCTAAAAAGAAAGATGAGGTTTTTGGTGGTTGTTTTTTGGTTTTTTGTTTTGTTTTTAATGTTTATTTATTTTTGAGAGAGAAAGAGAGAGAATGCAAGCAAGGGAGGGGCAGAGAGAGAAGGAGACAGAGAATCCGAAGCAGGCTCCACGCTGTTAGCACAAAGCCTGACGCGGGGCTCGAACCCACGAACCATGAGATCGTGCCCTAAGCTGAAGTCAGATGCTCAACCGACTGAGCCACCCAAGTGCCCTGGAAGATGCGAGTTTTAAAGGAAACAGACACCTCTGTCCTTTGACCCTGTGACGTCTGCTTCCAGGAAGGATTTGAGGTTCCAAGGTTTCTGCTCATCTCTGGTCTCCTTGTTCCAGGGAGCGAGAGCTCCTGCAGAAGACCAGGGAGGAGCTGCAGCAGCAGCTGGAGGTACTGGAGCAGGAAGCGTGGCGACTGCGAAGGACCAACATGGAGCTTCAGTTGCAGGGGGACTCTGCTCAGGGTGAGAAGGAGGAGCAGCAGGAAGAGCTGCACCTGGCCATCCGTGAAAGGAAGCGCCTGTAAGTGTGACCGCTCCCCTCCTTCCTCGGGCTTGATTTTCCCATCTGTTCCTCACGCTCCTCCACCCCACCTCCATCTCTTAGGAAGTGGAGTGAATCGCAGCCTGGTGTGCAGTGGGCTCACATTAGCTTCCTGCTCCTTCTTTTGCAGAAAGATGAATACAGAAAGTTCACCGAGGCTTTTCTCAGTAGTCATGAGGGCTGCAGGGAATACAGAAACAAATAAGACCCGGGCCCTGATCTCAAGCAATTTGCAATCTAATGGGGGAAAACAGACAAGTAAATGGTGAACTGTGCATGAGGTCAGATGACGTATGAGTGAGATAGAGCTTCAGGATGGGTCCTCTGGGAGCATGGGAGTGAGAGTTCACAACTGAAGGTTTCATGGAGGAAACGGTGGCCTTTGAGCTGGGCCTTGACATGTTTTGATTGGTGGAGAGTGGGAGAGGGGCGAAAAGTACAGATCAGCAAAGATGTTCAGGGTAGGCTGCACTGGCTGAAGGGTAGGACTTATTCCGGGAAGTCATGAGAAATGAGTTGGTCAAGAAAGGGAATTCCAGAGTCAAGAGACCCAGCTAATCCATAAATTCCCCTGTATAATGTCATAGAGAAAGCAAGGACTTTCAAGCTGGCAAGTGTGGCTTAAATTGTGGCCCTTCCACTTGGGCAGATTTCTTTATTTGTAAGATGGAGATGATAGTATTTACCTTGAAGGATCACTGGGAGGGTTAGAGTGCTGTTTTGCAAAATGCTGGCATAGAGCCTGGCATGTGGTGGATCTTCAGTAACTGGTGGCAGGGACTGTTTCTTCACTTTTGGTGTATGTATCCCCCTCCTCCTTTGCCTTAGCACCTTGCAGCCAGTAGGCACGAAGGACTGTAAAGGTCATGCTGTAAAGGTCATGACTCGTGCAAGGAATGGTCTCCCCTGTATCAAGGAGGAGAATAGACAACCCACAAAAATGATTATTTGTTTTTAAATTTAATAAGCATGAATCAGTAATACATTTATCAATATCTATAACGATCTGAAAATCAAATCTACTTAAAAGGGCAAACAAAGATTTACCTCTCTGCTTCATCTTCCCATTCCCCTTCTTTCTGTAGGTAACCATTTAAATTGCTTTCTTGGGGAGCCTGGGTGGCTCAGTCAGTTAGGCGTCCTCTTGATTGCACCTCAAGTGGGGGTTTGAACCCCACATCAGGCTCTGTGTGGGGCATGGGGTCTGCTTAAAATTCTCTCTCCCTCCCCCTGTGCCCTTTCCTGCCTCAAAAAAAAAAAAATAAATAAATAATAAATTGCTTTCTTTTTCTCTTTCCAGCTACTTTATATAAATGTATGTATATATATTCTTATTTCTCCCAATTTCTTGCCTTTTTCACTTTATATGTCATGGAGGTCATATAGTTTTTCGAGACCTTCATCATTCTTTTGCTTGGCAAAGGTAATTATACTCCTGTTCCCTTTCAGGGGGTGACCACTCCCTGAGTTTGCCCCCAGCCTCCTCTCCTTTCCATTGTAGTCAGGAGACGCTGGCAGGCCTGGAAGCCAAGCAGTCCGAATCACTCAGTGAGCTGATCACTCTTCGGGAAGCCCTGGAGTCCAGTCGCCTGGAAAGGGAGCTGCTGAGGCAAGAACAAACAGAAGTGACCGCAGCACTGGCCAGGGTGCGTGGTCCCCCACCCCTCACTTGCTGGGTGGGGTGGGTGGCTTGGAAAGTTGTGCTTCTGGGCAAAGGGCATATGGCCTGCCTCATTCTTCACCCTTCAAGCCCCGACCCTTTGAATGTCCTGTGTCACTTACTAGTCTCTGCTTTTGGGTTCTGCCCCTCCCCCTGTACTCTACATTGGAGTTAGAATGGTTTTCAAAAGTATAAATCTGGTTACATCAGTCTCTTTCATATAACTGTTCAGTGGCTTTTCAGCTGCTTGGTGCCACATTCAAAGCCCTTTGCCACCTGGCCTCCTCCTGTCTCCATAACCTGTCCTAACTCCCCATATACTTGGACTCCAGCCATATCCTCAGTTTCGTTGAGCTTTTTCATGACTCTGCTGCTTCCCATGTATTCTTCACTTCCCCTAGACTGCTTCTTTCCTCTCCCTTTCAACACAAACTGCTCCTTACCTCTCAGTACCCAACTTAATTACCAGCTCTCCTACCCAGCACTTTTGACTCCCCCAAACCCAATGAATGCTTTTTTTTTTTTTTTGAGTTTCCAGAGCACTTTGTGCTGACACTGTGTATGAAGTCATCCCAGTGACAGTTGTTTGTACATCCTGATGTCTGTGCCTCTGTACCATGAGCTCCTCTCTCACTTCTCAATAAACGAACTAAGGAGTAATGAAGGAAGGGAAACCTTGTTTCGAATGTAAGGGAAGGAATTTACCTGATCTCTGTGCAAGGATGGCAGCAGGTGCTGGGGATGTGAGCTAATCACCGTGGTGGGAAAACAGGAACAAGGAAACCGTTTAACTCTTTGTTTTTAGGCAGAACAGTGTGTTGCAGAGCTGTCGAGTTCTGAGAACAGCCTGAAGGCAGAGGTTGCAGACCTTCGGGCTGCAGCTGCGAAGCTCAGTGCCTTAAATGAGGCTTTGGCCTTAGATAAAGTTGGACTGAACCAGCAGCTTCTCCAGGTGAGTGCAGATTTCTCTGATCCTCAGAGTAAGGGGTGGGTCCTGACAGAAGGCAAGCCAGTGACTAGTAAAGCTCATGCCCACAAAAGGGAGGAGTCCTTAATGGATCAGTGCAAGACAAATCAGCTCCCAAACGCGGTCCTGAAATGAGCAAAAGGAACATTAGTGGAACAGAGGACAGCAAAGACTATAAGGCCTGGGCTTAGCCATTAAAAACAGTCTGCTCTCACACCTACAGCAGAGCCACCTTTGGGCTGAAGGGTAAAATCTCCAGGACTAGGAAGGAGGCCTGTGTCCTCTGGAAGGAAGAGGCTGTTAATCCAATTGCCTGAGATAACAGCGGTCACTAGAAAAGGATCTGCCAAAGAGCCTACGTCTCAAAGCGTGTATTCCCTATAGGTTGCAAAGTTAACATGTCTCTTCACTACTCCTGTTCCCTTGAACCCTAGAAATGTTCCAGATTCCCTTTATTCTGAATTCTTAGAGAGTACGGTTTTGCCTTTTTAATCTTCAGTCTCAGCATCAACCCATCTAGTACCCAGAAAACAGGCACCAGACCAAATAAATGCCTAGTCCTCCTCTCTTACAAGCCCTCCAATGTTCCTCTTTGGAGCATAGATTCATGTCTCACTTGAACTTCTGTCTTAGCACTTGGTCTATAAACTGTAACCATTTGTCTTTGATGCCTTTCCCCTTTTGACCAGTAGTTGGAACAAGAGAACCAGTCTATGTGCAACAGAATGGAAGCAGCAGAGCAGGCAAGAAGCACTTTGCAGTTGGGCCTGGCAGAAGCCGAGAGGAGCAGGGATGCCCTGCAGGAGAAGAACACTCACCTAGAGGCTCAACTGCAGAAAGCAGAGGAGACTGGTGCTGAGCTGCAGGCAGATCTCAGGGGCATCCAGGAGGAGAAGGAAGAAATTCAAGAGAAACTAAGCGAGGTGAGAACACAAAACCGATACCATCCCATTAAGATTCTGCGTGTACTCAGGGTGCCTGGGTGGCTCAGTTGGCTAAGCATCCGACTTCAGGTCAGGTCATGATCTCACTATTCCCGAGTTTGAGCCCCACGTCACGATCTGTGCTGACGGCTAGGATCCTGGAGCCTGTTTCAGATTCTGTGTCTCCCTGTCTCTGCCCTTCCTCCGCTCGTATTCTGTCACTCTCTCAAAAATAAATAAACATGATTCAGGAAGTGAAAAGGTATTACTCCCTAAAAGTGACCAGTGTTACTTGTTTTGGGTACACCTTCCCATTTTTTTGAACAATTCCCATAGGAATCCTTCAGATTCCTCACTACTTCACACTCCAGTTTGAATTAGATGCCTGTCCTGGATGCTCTAACAGTACCTCCTGCATGTTTCAGCTGCCACACCCTTCATACTGTTTTGTAATTATCTGTTTACAGTCTCCACCGTTAGACAAAAAGCTCCTTGAAAGCAAGGCTGTGTCTTACTTGTTTTTATTCCTCCATTTTTTAGCACAATGTCTAGCATACGGCAGCGGCTCAGTAAATTTTTTTTGAACGAGTGACCCAGCTCAAAGGTCATCCTTCACCTCTACCAAACTGTTCTGAAAATGATACACAATCTTCCTTCCCAGAATCCCTTTCTCAGAGGCTGAGATGTCTGTCTCTTCCTGATGTTATGCCTGTTCTAATTCTAAAGACTGAAAGCTCCTTAGAAGTAGTTCTCTTGCAGCCCCAACACCAGATCTTGCACGAAGGAGAGTATGCTTCCTGGGCTGGGAGGTCTATAGGTTGATGAGGGAAGTAGATAAATGCCACTTGTGTGAGTGGACAATGCTCAGGAGACTCACAGAGCTGGGTCCAGAGTCTCTTAAGGGCCAGTGGCCCCTGGTGATAGCAGCCCTGGGAGAATCCTGCCTCTGCCCTGTAATCTCGCAGGGTTTCTTCCTCTCAGGCTCGTCATCAGCAGGAGGCAGCCTTAGCTCAGCTGGGGCAGCTGCATCAGGAGACAAAGCGACGGGAAGAAGTGCTCACTCGGGAAGTGCAGGAGAAGGAGGCCCTAGTACGAGAGAGAGCGGGCCTTGAGGTGCGGCTGCAGGCTGTGGAGCGAGACCGGCAGGACCTCTCTGAACAACTAATGGGGCTCAGGTAGGGCCCATACCCAGTTCAGCAAGGGGCAGAGAGAGTTCTGCAAGGCAAAGGGTGGCCAACCTAAGCTTCCTGCCCAAAGTAAATGGGTCGTAAATGAGTTATGAATTTGTAATTGCCCCTTAATTTCTCTGGGTAGTCAGTACTTAGAATCCAACACTTCTTAAGGAAGGTTAAGGGGCTTGATGGGTGAGAACTCTTCCTGCTTCCTGAACCTGACAGCTCAGCCAAGGAGCAACTGGAGAGCAATTTGTTCGAGTCCCAACAACAAAATTCTCTGATAGAGGTCACCAAGGGACAGCTGGAGGTCCAGATTCAAACTGTCACTCGAGCCAAGGAAGTAATTCAAGGTGAGACCCTCCCAACAGGGATGGGGACACTTCATTCCATGGGGATGTTGAAAGCCAGGAAGGCAGTGGAAAGCTGTCAGAGGTCCTCTAGCCAGGCCCAGGGCCTCCTGGACGGGAGTTGTTTATGAGATCTGGGGAGTTGGGGTAAGAAGAAGAAGACAGAAGCCCAGTGAAAGATCACCTGTCCTTGGTATCTTAGGGGAAGTGAGGTGCCTGAAGCTGGAACTGGACACCGAACGGAGCCGGGCACAGCAGGAGCGGGAGAACGCAGCCAGACAGCTGGCCCGGGCTGAACAGGAGGGGCACGCTGCCCTGCAGCAGCAGAAGTCAGCCCACGAGGAGGAGGTGAACCGGCTCCAGGAGAAATGGGTAGGTCATGGATGTGACTGGGGACAGGAGAGGCAGATGTGGCTTCCCTTCAGTGAGTGTTCCACCTACTGCCTCTCGGGACAGATATTGTTGCTTATAAGAATGAAATCTGAGCAGGACTAGCCTGGTCACCATGGTGTAAAAATCCAGCTTCTAGCTAGTAATTGAGTAGTATATGAATAACGTTAAGAACAATTCATGGCATATAGTAAAGTTTATGTTTGTGTTAGCTGTTATTGTTGTTGTTTGAGTGTACACAGAGAATTAAACATGGATCCTGGGATTTAGGCCAGGTTACACTGGCCCCAGAATGTAAAGGGAGCAGAGGAATGCCTTAGACCCCTTCTTGCCCAATTCAGAATTGTACTTCTTTTGTCCTTAAATTATATAATTTAGTCTGCTTTTATTGTGACTATAGGTATATTTGGATTCATTTCTGCCACCTGATGCTATTTTTCCTGACTTTTTTGTATCTTTTGGTGCGGGGAGGTCACCTTTCTTAACTTCATTTAGGGAGTTCAGTTGGATGATTAAGTTGTAATTTTTTCTCCATTCTTTTTCTCTCTTTATTACTTTGGATCGTTTGTTCTCTATTTTAAAAAAATTTTAGTTGTTTTCTTTAATATATAAAAATATGTACTTAATGAAATCTTAAGTTAATCCGTATGTTTACCATTTTCCTGAATGACGTAAGGATTGCATTCACTCCTCCCAACCTATATACTGTTTTACTCAATGTGTTTTGTTTTAACTAGTTTGTTAACTACATAAATTAATTTGACTTGTTTTAAACCATGAACATTTGTTTAGATATACTGAAAAAGTTAGAAATTATTTTCACTCATCATCCTTTATTGCATATCAGACTTTCTATTTGGATTTATTTTCCTCTTTAAAATAGAATTTCTTTGGTGACGGCCTGTTGGTAGTTAATTGTCTGAAAATATTTCTATTTTACTTTTATTCTTGAAAGATAGTTTCACTGGGTATAAAATTATAGGATGATAGTTATTTTCTCTCAGCATATGGATTATTCTATTGTTTATGTCAAGAAGACCCTGATTTGTTGTTTGTCAGACCTTCTTACTGTATTCTCAATGTTATCTTGACTCTCTATTACATTTTCTATGTTCATTTTTCTTTATACTGTATTGTAGATTATTTTTCAGATCTGTCTTCTACTCACTAACTCCCCTTTCAGCTGCCTAATCTGCTATGTAGTCTATTCACCAAGTTTTATATTTCACTTATTAAAAATTTTTTTATTTCTGAACATTCTATTTGGTTATTTTTTCAAATCTTCTTGGTCATGTTTTAGTCTCTTTTCCCTAATTTATATTTTCATCCTCTCTTTTATTCTTTAAACACATGAAACATATTTTTATGCTGTTTAATAACACCAATAACTAAAGTTGTTTTGGGCAGGGATGCCTGAGTGGCTCATTCAGTTAAGTGTCCAACTCCTGATTTCATCTCA
The DNA here is from genome assembly GCA_017311185.1 of Proteles cristata cristata. Taxonomy (NCBI): domain Eukaryota; kingdom Metazoa; phylum Chordata; class Mammalia; order Carnivora; family Hyaenidae; genus Proteles; species Proteles cristata. The sequence continues at coordinate 1,107,362 of JAESUZ010001308.1, read as the reverse complement.
GGTCATGATCTCATGGTTAGTGAGATTGAGCTCCACATCAGGCTCTGTACTGATAATGCGGAGCCTGCTTGGGATTCTCTCTCTCTCTCTGCCCCTCCCCTGCTCATGCGCTTGCTCTCTCTCTCTTTCAAAAATGAATTAATTTTTAAAAATAAACATAAAATCTTTTCAGGTCAGATTCTGTTACATATTTTTTCCATTGGTTCTCCTGTGTCTTATGATTCTTGACTCTGAGTTCATTTTCTTTAGAAATTTTTCTGTGGGAATCCTTTTAGGCTGAAGGCGAAAGAGTTTTCCTTCAGAGAATTTGCTTTTGATTCTGTTCGGAATTTCCTAGCAGAAGAGGAGGACACTGTTGTTATCCCCATTTTTATAGATGAGGAAACTGAGGCACAGAAATATGATAGAAATTAACTGAGGTCACTTCCACTATAGTGTTGGATTAGAGGTCCTATCATCTCAGAGCCACCTTAAAATAAAATTTTAAAATGAAATGAAATAAAATTTCTGTTGAAAGTGTTTGGAGTCACATTCAGGCCCTGTGCCCACGTGAAGACCAGGCTGCAGTTGACTTCTCAAGGGAGATTTTTTTTTTAATCCTGTGTAAAAGCTGAAGCAAATAAATGTTCTTGCTATTTCCTTCTGTGGGATTTTTTGTTTTGTTTTCTCTACCCCTACTTTCTCTCCATTCCTCTTTCTTTCCTTCTCCTCTCTCTCAAGTTTATCCTTCTACTGAGGGCATGATAACCCAGGAATAGGCAAGTTTTTTTGTAAAGGGCCACATATTAGGCTCTGTGGACCTCATAGTCTCTGTCATAGTTACTCACCTCCCCTATTGTAGTACAAAAGCAGCCAGAGACAATATGTAAACAAATGAGTATGTCCGTGTTCAAATAAAACTTTAAGTGTGGACACTGAAATTTTAATTTCACATAATTTTCACATGTCACAAAATTTTTTTTTCATTCCTTTTCAACCATTAAAAGTATAAAAGCCACTATTAGCTCCACAGGCCATACAGCAATAGGAGACTGGCCAGATTTTGCTCACATGCCATAGTTTGTTGATCCCTGGTTAGCCCTTTGGAGGTTCACTTTTATGTGGGAAACTTCTGTTGGACTTCCCACCTCTGTCCTCTGTTTTCTTTTCCCACATAGCATTAAAATGAATTTCAGAGTTATTAGGTATAGCAAATACCTCCAGTGGAAAGCCAGTTCTGTGCTCATTTACCATTTACAAAGCACAAATCTTGCTTTGATTTTGACTGCTATGAAATTTTTATTATTTCCCTGCTGGCTCACTTATACATTAGAACATGTATTGGGGCACCTGGGTGGCTCAGTCGGTTAAGTGTCTGACTCTTGGTTTCAACTCAGGGCATGATCTCATGGTTCCTGAGATCAAGCCCTACACTGGGCTCTGTGCTGATGGTGGTGCGCCTGCTTGGGATTCTCTCTCTCCCTCTCTCTCTGCTCTTCCCCTGTTTGCACTATCTCTCTCTCTCTCAAAATAAGTAAACACTGAAAAATCCCACAACATATATTTAATATTTTATCAGTATTTCTTGCGATCTTGCAGCTAGAGGGTTCAGAGATCTTGTTTATCAGGTCTCTGGAAATGGAAGTTGATTTGTGCTTTGTGTGTTATTTGTGATTTGACTGTTATTCCAAGGCAGACTTGTTGGCAAGATGGTAGCCAGAAGTTTTCTTGTTTTAAAATCATGTGCCTGAAGTAAATAATTTAATTATTTGTTGAACAGTGTCCAGAAGGCCCTTTCCCCAGCAAGAATCAGATGTACCACCCAGGGAAAATCCTCCAAGTGAAAGATACAATAAAGTTTCAGAATAATGAGTAACCACCTGACATAGCCTAGTCTTCTCTGGAAGGACTGACCATCTCATGGCCATACCTGAGTCATGGGAGGGTATGTTGCATCTTTTCATTTCCTTGCATTCAGACAATCCCCCTGAATTCTGATCATGTGGCTTTATGATCTCCCTACTGATTGAAAAGGTTGACTACTGTCATAACTCTTGGGATCCATTAGTTTGATTGATTGATTGTAAGCTCTATGCCCAATGTGGGGCTTGAACTCACACCCTCAAGATCAAGAGTCACACGCTCTACCGACTGAACCAGCCAGGTGCCCCTCAGAGTCTGTTAGTTTTAACTATGACTGCCTTCTCCCGGAATCCTAGCAATTGGAAAAACTCTTAGAGGCTATAGTCTTCACTCTTCCACCTTATGCATGTACCTCCTTTACTTGTAGTGATAGTGGACACTTGTCAACCACTTCCCAATACCACATGCCTTGCTAAATGCTATTTACATTATTTCAGATAGCCTACCTACTACTAGCTAGTGAGGAAATTGAGATGTAGAAATATCACTCAAGATCACATGGCTAATAAGCAGGAGAGCAGGAATTAACCATCTCTTAACCATTTATGCTATGATCATTCCTGCAATATCCCTTCCAGATGGTCACTTAGCTTCTGTTGTATTCCACCAATGGCTGCCCATTCATTTGTAGGTAGACCCTAGTTATTGGAAAATTATTCCTTATGTCAAGCCAAAATCTATTACATGAAACAAATCACAGCTTAGATTTGCTTGAAATACCTCACCAACATACTTGCTTTCCTCTAGACATGTTACACGTTACTCATGACCCAATGTGCAGAATATTCCAATCCACAGCCTAACTGGCTACCCTAGACTGTTAACTTCCTGGACATCACAGAGTTGGCTCTTTCGGTAGCCATAACACACTTCTAATCAAATTGAGTGAATAGGTCAGGTTTTTTTTAAACACTTACTACTATTAAAATTCATCTTTCTCATATTTTCACAGCTGCTTTTTGAATCAGAGGGTATGATTTGATATTCATAGCTGTTTTATACCTGTGGCATTATTGATTGCTATTCTTAGGCATCTTAATAGTCCAGTTAAGTGAAATGTGATTCACTCACGCAATGTTGAGTGTTTACTGTGTGATGGGTGTTGAGGAAACAGTGGAGAGCAAAATAGACATGATTCTCCTTATGGGGCTTAAAACCTCAAAGGAGAAGACAAGTATTAAACAAGTTAATATGTAAATGTGTAAATAATTATGGAAGATCTATGAAGAATAAGAACTGGGTGTTATAAGAGCAACAGCAAGGGGGGGGCCGTTTCAAGCATGTGGTCTGGGAAGGCCTCTCTGAGGAAGCATTAGTTAAGCTGTGAGGAACAATGGTGTGGGAGGCAAACAAGGGCATTCTGGGGAGCAGGAAAGCATGAGTAAAGAAAGGCCTTAAGGTATGAGAGTGTGTAGTGTTCTCAAGGTCCTGAAAGGAGGCCAGGGTGGCCAGTGAGGGGGAAGCCACACAAGACGATGTTGGAAAGGGGTGAAACCTATTAAATGAATGCATAACTCAAGCAAGAGTATGTAAATATATGTATGTATGGATGTATGTATGGATGTAGCTGCATGCCCAATGTGGGGCTTGAACTCATGACCCTGAGATTGAGAGTTGCATGCTCTACCAACTGAGCCAGCCAGGTACCCTGAGAGCTTATAAATATTTTAAAGGAAAGGTACAGGGAACTTCTCTCTTGATGCTAACAATGATAGGTGTTAAATACAGAGTGCTTTCCAGGTACCAAGCACTGTCTAACGTGCTGTATGTGACTCATCTCAGTCCTTAAAGCAACCCAAATTGTTATGCCCATTTTTTTGTGTGTGTGTCTGAGTAAACATTTATTAAATACCAACTGTATATAGGCAATGCTTTGTTTTGTGACAAAGAGGCAAGTGAGGACTGATCCCAGTTTCTAGAGGCACATAATCAGTTGAGAGAACAAAATTAGTACATGATGCACATATGATGTTATGCCCATTTTTATAGACGAGGAAACTGAGGCACAGAGATGAGACTGAAATTAACCCAGGTCACTCACACTAGTGGTATTGGATTAAATAAATACTGTAACCCAGGCAGGCTGGCTCCAGAGCCCTTCACCAACTATCCTGAGAAGCTAAGAGAGGGTGCCGGGTTAGTCTGGGGGATTGGGGAAGGCTCTAGTCACTGGCCAACCTCCAGGAGGACCAGAATGCCCTGTCCTCTTGCTCTTGTTTAACAGGAGAATCCTAGCTAGACACGGCCTGACTTTTTGTGAGGCTACGTCTGCCATCCTGAGCGGGGGAGAGTGGGCAGCAGAGAACCAGTCTGCCACCTCAGTTCATTGTTATAACCGTCAACCATAAGTGGTGTGGTTGTTTTAAAATAACATACCTGGAGCTTATGTTAGGGACAATTGCACTTTAGAAAGTACTTTTTTGTGTATTGTATCATTTGACTTTTTTATAACTCTTATTTGATTTTCATAAAATTTGGTGAGACAGATAAGCCAAGAGTTAGCAACCTTACTTTATCGATGGGGAGACAGGCAGAGAAAGGTACCACGGACACCCAGCTGAGACCTTCTCTGCCCCAGCCCTCCTTCTGCCCCCTGTCCCTACCCACTGGGTTCTAACAGTGTGCCCTTCACACGACCAGGAGAAGGAGCGCTCCCGGCACCAGCAGGAACTGGGCAAGGCTCTGGAGAGCCTAGAGAGGGAGAAAATGGAGCTGGAAATGAGGCTGACGGAACAGCGAGCACAAACGGAGGCCATCCGCACACAGAGGGAGGAAGAGCGAGCGGAGGCAGAGAACGCCCTCTGCCAGGTGGGAAGCTGGGGAGATGGGAGCTGCAATCCCCGTGCCTCTGACCACTTCCTTTTCCACTCCCAGGAGTGCTGCTGCAGGGGGGCTTCCAGAAGAGACGTACCTGCCCACTTTACTGCTTAGTGAGAAGGGTGACTGGCACCGTTAGCTGTGGGGCCGACAGCGTGTCACACTTCCTGAAGGAGGGCTGGTGTTCACCACATCCTGTCAGCTTACAAACCAGTGACAATCTTTGCACTTCCTGGTTCTTAACCAGTGGGTCCAGTCCTTCTTTGGCCCTCAGCCCCCACTCCATTTGCTAGAAGACCCTTGAGCAGCTAGACTGTGTCTGTGGCCTAGTGGGTGAGCATGGTTACCCCTGATGCAGCAAGCCCTTGCCCTCCTGCCTGTCCACAGATGCAGCTCGAAACCGAGAAGGAGAGGGTGTCCCTCCTGGAGACACTGCTGCAGACGCAGAAGGAGCTGGCAGAAGCCAGCCAACAACTGGAACGGCTGAGGCAGGACATGAAGGTTCAGAAGATAAAGGAGCAGGTATGGAAGGTGGTCCTGGGCAGGGAGGAAAGGCAGCGTTGATGTGCCCCTTCAATATCGACCAGTTCTCTGTTGCTTCTTTGTACCAGGTCCTGGGCTAGGTGCTGTCACATGACAATTGTAAAGGTGCAGCACAGCAGTGAAATGACAGACATGGTCCCTGCCCTAAAAGAGCTCACAGTCTAGTGGTAGAGCGGATGAAAATGAGCAGACACAAAATAAATGAGATAATTACAGAATGTGATAAGTGCTGTAAAGGAAATGGATAGGGTGAAATCATTGAGAGTGAGTCAAAGGAAGCCACTTTGCATAAGATAGTCAGGGGAGGGGTTCACTGAGAAACCAACATTTGAGCTAAGACATAAAGGTTAGAAAGAGCTAACAATGTGCAACAGTAAGGATGAATCCTGAGAGCATTATGCTGACTGTAAGAAGCCAGTCACAAGAGGCCTCACAATGTATGATTCCATTTGTAGGAAGCGTCCAGGATAAGCAAGTCTATAGAGTCAGAGAGTAGATGGGTCTTTGGGAGTAGGGATGGGGTTAGGGAGGGTACAGGCTTGCTTTCTGGGATGATAAAAATGTTCTAAAATGGATTGTGGTGATAATTGTACAACTCTGTGAATATACGAAATAACCATTGAATTGTACGCTTAAATGGGTGAATTGTATGGTATGTGACCTATATCTCAGTAAAGTCCTTAAAAAAAAAAGAGAGAGAGAGAGAACCCAGCTATTTGGAGAACTGATTAGGCAGAGGAAATAGCCACCATAAGGGCTGTGGCACAGACAGAAAAGGGCTCAGGGAAGGCCAGGGCAGAAGGAGGCCCTGTGGCTCCAGCACGACAGGCTCAGGGGCGAGTGGAGAGGTGGGCGGGAGCCCTTGGTCAGCTATGATAGAGCTTGGAATTTGTTCTAAGGGCAGTGGGAAACTGTTGGATGGTATTTAAAAAGAAGAGTAGGACGTGATTTATTACATGAATCTTAAAAAATACTTTAGCTGCTGAGTGGAGAAGTGTGTGTGTGTGTGTGTGTGTGTGCGCGCGCGCGCACTCGCGTGTGCGCATGCTTTGCAACAGGAGGCCACTGCATTGGTCTGGGTGAGGGACTGCTACCCACTGAGGGGCCCCGACCAAGAAAGCCTGGGGGAGCCAGCAGGCTTTGTGAGGGAGGAGAGGGAATAGGAGGTGAGGGCTGAGGTGGCATCGTGGAAACAGCGTAGATTGCTACGTCCTGCCTCAGCTTCACCAGTTGAAAAGCGAGTGTTAATATGACACAGGTCTCAAGACGTGGGAGCTTCCCTCTGCTCACCGTGCTCTTCTCCTTTTGCAGGAGACCACCGAGATGCTGCAGACCCAGCTCCGGGAGGCTCGGCAGGGGCTTGAGCAGGCAGCCCAGCAGGACAGGGATGACCTTGCTGGCCTCCGGGAAGAGTGCGGCGCCCTGCTGCAGGCCAAGACGGGCCTGCAGGAGCAGGTGTCCCTCCTCTCTCCCCGCCCCGCAGCCCTTCCCCAGCGTAGCCAGCCTCTCCCACGTCTCCACTAGGAAAGGGGAGCCCTGGCCCTGCTGCCTGAGCTTGGGAAGGAGTGGAAAACAGAAGGGTGCTGAGAGCTGAGCACGTGCCCTCAGAGCTCCAGCATAGTCCCCTCTCCCTGTGGCGACCACAGAACTTAGGTTCTCTCTAGTGTCCTTCATTCTTCCCACCCTCCCCAGAGATCCAGTATTTTTTATACCAGGTTCCTTTTTCTACTCTGATTGCTTTTCCTTCTCAGAATCCTGTATCAGCTGGTGTTTATCTTTTTAAAATACAGTCGCCATCCACTTGCCCATCACTTTGCCTTTGGGTAGTTATAGTCAGGCAAGGTTTCTACTTGTGCCTGCCTTTACATAGCAGGTGTGGGGCTCGGGGATGAGGGTGAGGCTGAACGGTACTGGGGGAGGGGTGGTAAGAATAGTGTGTAAGGGTTAGGGGAGGCTCTGGAGCATTGGACATGGGCCAGTGACTGTGCTAAACCTTGAAGGACCCCAGAGCCTGAGGTGAGAAGCCTCCTCCCACTGGCCCCCCACCAGTGGTCCTCATGTCCTTATCTTCCCAGGTGGAGGACTTGAAGTCTCAGCTGGTTTCCAGGGATGAATCCTGGAGGCTGGTGGAGCAGGAAGTTGAAGAGAAGCTGAGAGAGGCCCAGGAGAATAGCCGAATCCAGAAGGAGCTGGAAAGCGAGAAAGCCAGGTAGGCTTGACGGGCCGTGGAGTGGGCTTTAGCTTGTCTCACTGCTATGGTCACGTTGAGGTGGACAGTTCTTTGCTCAGGGAACCTAGCCTCTCATGTCTCCAGCCCTGGACTGTACAGGTCGCCATGTGGAGACGATGTGGTTCTTGTCTTCAAAGCTTATACTTCATCCATTTAGTATATAAATGCTTATGTGAATACCAGGTGCTGTGCCAGGGCGGGGGCGGGAGTGGAAGCAGTGATAAGCAAGACAGCATGGTCCCTGCCCCTGTAGAACTTACAGTTTTGTGGGGAAGACATCAATAAAATAATCCCCCAGATAAATCATTGCAGATTATGTTACATAGGATGGAGGGAAGAAATAAGATGCTGCAGTAGAAATGGGGGTTGAGGATACATACTTTAGATAAGATTTTAGGGAAGGGAAGGCCTTCCTCAAGGAGATTGCCTTTAATTTTTTTTTTAAATTTATTGATTTACTTTTGAGAGAGACAGACACAGCATGAGCAAGGGAGGAGCAGAAAGAGAGGGAAAGAATCCCAAGCAGGCTTTGTGCTATCAGCACAGAGCCCGAGGTGGGGCTTGAACTCATGAAACTGTGAGATCATGACCTGAGCCAAAACCAAGAGTCAGATGTTTAACTGACTGAGCCACCGAGGTGCCCCAGAGGTTGCATTTATTTATTTATTTATTTATGTATGTTAACGTTTTATTTATTTTTGAGAGCGAGAGAGAGAGAGACAGAGTGAGCAGGGGACAGACAGAGAGAGGGGGGACAGAATCTGAAAACAGGCTCCAGGCTCTGAGCTAGCTGTCAGCACAGAGCCCGACATGGGGCTCAAACTCACGAACCATGAGATCATGACCCGAGCCAAAGTCAGATGCTTAACTGACTGAGTCCTCCTTGGTGATCAGTTTAAATGCAACCTCCAGGAGGCACCTGGGTGGCTCAGTCGGTTAAGTGCCCAACTTCAGTTCAACTTCATGATCTCACGGTTCGTGAGTTTGAGCCCCTCATCGAGCTCTGTGCTGACAGCTCAGAGCCTGGAGCCTGCTTCAGATTCTATATCTCCCTCTCTCTCTGACCCTCCCCTGCTCACTCTCTCTCTCTCTTTCTCTCTCTCAGAAATAAATAAAAACATTAAAAAAAAAAAAACTGATCACCAAGGACCACCTGGATAGCTCAGTCGATTGGGCATCTGACTCTTGATTTCAGCTCAGATCATGATCTCACGAGTTGTGAGGTCAAGCCGCATGTCAGGCTCTGTGCTGGGTGTGGAGCCTGCTTAGGATTCTCTCTCTCTCTCTCTCTCTCTCTCTCTCTCTCTTCCCTTGCCCCTTCCCTGCTCACATTGTGTGCGCATGCTCGCTCACGCTCTTTCTCTCTCAAAAAACAAAACAAAACAAAACTGATCACTGAAGTTGAACTGAAGCCAGTCATGCAAAGGGGTGGGAAAGCTCTATGGCAGGCATAGAAATCTCACGACGACCCAGAGGTGGATCAGAACTTGGGTTATTTGGTTGGGGACTCTGAAAGGACTGTATGACTAGAGCCCGGTGAATGAGGAGAGGGTGCTTGATCTGGAAAGTTTGTGTCGTTCAGGATTTGTGGGCCACAGACAGGAGTTTGCGGTTTATTTTAGGTTTAGTAGTAAACCACTGGAGGGCTTTAAACAGATTTCAGCATGATCCAGTTTATGACGTATCAGAAGGGGTAGTGATGGCGAAACAACAACAACAACAACACCCACAGCAGCAGTGAGATTCAGCCATTCGGGTGAAGTGCAATGAGTTTCAGTGATGTAGGTATTTGAAAAGGGGCAGATCTTCTTGTTGATGAAATTATAGGCAGCAAGACAGTTAAAGAGGTGGGTGCAATTGTCTGGGTGAGAGATACTAAGGCTGCACCTGGGTACGGTAGTGGAGACGAGGAAGAAGGAGGGACTCATGGGACACTAAGGGAGTTGGACTCCCATTATATGTCACCATAGATTGGACATCGGTGGGAGGGGCAGAGGGGATGGGCAGAATTTGAGGTTGAATTTGAGGTATTGTGTAGGTATTTCTGGAATCTGCCAGAGAAGAAGAAACTGTTGACCTGAAGGCAGGTATCATATGAGTGAAGTACATAGGAGCACTCAGTTAGTGCTCAATAAATGCTAGCTTTTATTGTTATACTGTGATTATTATTAGTTTTTATCTCTAATTATGAATGCTGTGTTTAGCGCAGTCAGTTCTTCATTCCCTGAGAGAATGACCTTAGACCTCTGACCTCTCTTTAGCCTGATTCAGTCGCTGGTGGAAAAGGAACAGAAACTCCTCGTTTTACAAGAAGCGGACTCTGTTCGACAGCAAGAGCTGAGCTCCCTGCGCCAGGACTTGCAGGAGGCCCAGGGAGGGCAGAAAGAGCTCAACGCCCAGGTACTTCCCACGCTGGTGATGGGCCCTGTTCCTTGGTGGAAGGCTGCTCCCGACATAGAGAGGGCGGCTGCTCAGGATCCTCTCATAAAGAGGGCCATTCTCTTTTTCCGTATTACAGGGGGTGCTAGGACTTTAGCCACCCTGGCAGGAGAGGCCGGTCAGAACTGGGCAGGGTGGGGGCTTGGGGACCTGACCCAGAGTTGAGAATGGCCCCTGGAGGAATCTGACAGCCCAGAACGTGTTGCCTAAAGGAGCAGACCTCCCATAGGCCTGGTTCAAGCATGGCCATGTCTAAGCACACTTGGTCAGCTCAGCAAGACATAGCAGTGGGACAGGTTATTACGCAGATCAGGTAGGCAGCAGCAAGAACACTTTGGGACTCGGTCTTCGCACTGCAGGATGCCAGACCTCGGGTGCAGAGGAAAGCCAGAACTAGGACAGGGAGAGTGAGCCAGGAAGAGCTGGACAGTAGACCAGGGAAGAGAAGGACCAGACTGGTCATTGGTGCTGGTTTTGGCTCCCAGCTCTACTGCTTCCAGGTTGTGTGAGCCTCAGTGCCTTCAGCCACAAAACAAGAATGATAATTCTTAACCATTGTAGGAATGTATAGAGTGTCAGGAACACAGTAGGCACTCTATAAATGGCAGCCGTTATTACTGTGACTGGTCTTAATTAGTCTCAGTGTCAGGATTTCAGGCAGAGCTCTGATCACAGCAGGGATCTGGCATCACCGCCAGGTGAACCAGGGCCACAGCCCACTTGCGTCGCTCAGGCCCATGGGTCAGGAGTCAGTAGGTGGACATGCAGGTCAGATGGAGGGTGACACTCTTTCCAGAGCCCTCCGTACCTGCTGGAGAGCTGGGCCTCCTGGCCCCAATCTAGGCATGCATAGGGATTGAGTGGGGTCAGGCTGGGGAGAGTCTGACGAGAGGGTATCCACTCCCTACTCGGAGGGACAACACTTCTTTCCTGGCAGGTGGAATTACTAAAGCAGGAGGTGAAGGAAAAGGAGGCTGACTTTCTGGCCCAGGAAGCACAACTGCTAGAGGAGCTGGAGGCATCCCAAGTGACTGAGCAGCAGCTGCGAGCTTCCTTGCGGGCCCTGGAAGCCAAGGCAGCCCAAGTCCAGCTCCGGCTGCGCAGCACAGAGAACCAGCTGGCGGCCGTGGCGGCAGAGCAGCAGCCTGGGCAACAGGCGCAGGCCCAGCTGGCCAGCCTCTGTTCTGTCCTGCAGCAGGTCCTGGGGTCTGCTTGTGAGAACAGGCCTGAGCTGCATGGCGGGGGGGACTCTGCTTCCTTCTGGGGCCCAGAGCCAGGTAAGGCCACCCACAAACTCAGGTCTGTGCTCCCCGGGGATAAGGAAGGGGCATGTGACTCCTTAGGCGATATTGCAGCAAGGCTAAGGCCACAGACTCCAGTAATTAAATCAGAGTTTAAATCCCCGCTCTGCCATTTGGTAGATGTGTAAAGTAGCCTATCCTCTGGGCTTGATTTTCTTTAAACTTTAAAATGAGGATGAGGTCACGGCACCTGGGTGACTCAGTTGGTTAAGTGTCCAAGTTTGGCTCAGGTCTTGATCTTACAATTCGTGGGTTCAAGCCCGCGTTGGGCTCTGTGCTGACGGCTTGGAGCCTGGAGTCTGCTTCGGATTCTGTGTCTCCCTCTCTCTCTGCCCCTCCCCCACTCACACTCTGTCTTCCTCTCTCTCAAAAATAAATAAACATTAAAATGAGGATAGGGGCACCTGGGTGGCTCAGTTGGTTGAGCATCCGACTCTTAATTTCAGCTCTGGTCATGATCTCATGGTTCGTGAGATCACGTAGGGCCTGCTTGAGATTCTCTCTCCCTCTCTCCCTCCCACTCACACTCTCTATCTCTCAAAATAGACTTAATAAAGTAAAATAAAATGAGTATGTTAAAAGTACTTACTTCTGGGGATTTTTCTAAGGAGTTAATGAGATTACATAGTAAAATAGCCATTTACTAAATGCTTACTTAACAAATGATAGCTAGCATTATCTAGTGCCTACCAGGCTCCTGGAACATAGGAATGCAGAAAGTGGATGATGGGGTTTCCTGGGTGTCTGAGTTGGTTAAGCATCTGACTCTTGACTTTGAGTTAGGTCATGGTCTCATTGTTAGTGGGATCGCGTGCCAGTTAGTGGGATCGAGCACCGCGTGGTGCTCTGTGCTAATAGCAGGGAACCGCTTTGGAATTCTCTCTCCCTCTTTCTCTGCCCCTCCCCCCTGCCTGCTCGTGCTCGCTCTCTCTCTCTCTTTCTCTCTCTGTCTCCCTCTCCCTCTCTCTTTCTCAAAATAAATAAACTTAAAAAAACGCATGATAAATAAACTGCTCAGAAGGGGTTCTTTGGGGGAAAGGAGGGATCCAGGGGAAGGCCAAGGCTGTATCTGGGGAGGTTTGGCTGTTACCTTTCATAGTGCCGCCAAGTCAGGAGGTATTTCCTCATTTTTTTCAGACCAGAATGGAGCCAGGATTCTCTTTAAGGGAGGGCCCCTCCTGACAGCTCTGTCGGCTGAGGCGGTGGCATCTGCCCTCCACAGGCTTCGCCAAGACCTATGGAAGACCCAGCAGGCTCGGGTACGATTCTCTGCTTTCCTTCCTTGAACTCTTCCCTCCCCAGAAAAGGACTCGATTTGACTTGTTTTATTCCCAAGATCAAGTTGGGATGAGTCCCACCTCCATCACTTACTGCCTGGCAAGCACAAGCACCAAATGTGGCTTCCTAGACCTGGGCTTCACTCGCTAATTGAACCAAATCATGTCTGCCCCTACAGGTGTGAGGATTAAGTGAGTGAAGGACTTGAGCGGGTTCTGTGAGCTTGAAAAGCCTGCACAGATGAGGGATATTGTTTATATTATTTTCCTCTCAGCCGTGAGTTATTTATTCTTGGCGCCAAGATGTCCAAGAAAAACCCAGCAAATTAGGGACCGCTGAAATTGAGGCTGCCATCTATAGGACCACTGTAAGCCTAAGTCTGAATTAGAAGTCCCATAAATTCCACCCATCGTTGACCCTATCATTTAATAAAAACTAAATGCCACCTATACGCCAGCCACTGTGAGCTGATGGTACAGAAAGGAGAAAGACCAAATCTCCACCCTCAAGGAGGTTGAGAAAGCAAACTGCATTCTAACATAAGCAGAACTGATAGAATTGATCAGATCAATAACAGATACAAATGATGATAATGGGGGGAAGGGACGATTCATTCCAGTTTGGAGGGGGTCACAGGGAGGGAAGAAGTGACATTTGAGCTGAGCTTTGAAGTAGGAGTTTGGGGAGAGGGGAGGGAACCCCAGGCTAAAGCATCAGCAAGTTGCATTTCAAAAGGCACACACGGGGTCAGATGGTGACTCTAGGCTCCAGTCAGTTGGAGCAGAGCCTGTCATCACTCTGGGGAATGATCTGGGAGTAGTAGATCCACAGTGGCAGACCCCACAAGGGCTGAGATGAAGGAGAGGGGAGAGCTTGGGTCCAGGGCAGGGATAGCTTTGTGGAAGAAGAGGAGCTTGGGGGTCAGCCTCACCCTTTCTTTCCCAGGATGATCTGAGGGAGCAGGCCCAGAAGCTGGAACAGCGTCTCACAGATACAGAGGCAGAGAAAAGTGAGGTCTGCACAGAATTACAGAAACTGCAGAGAAAGCTCTCCCAGAACCAGGAAGGTGAGAAGCTCAAGGCAGGCAGGGAGGTTCGGAGGGAAGAGAAAGGAAAGGCCAGAAGCGCAGAAGGGGCAGCTGCTCTTCACTGGTCACTAACAAGCATGAGAAAAGATACCTAGAGACATTTCCAGAGAGGTGATGACCCCTGTGAACTAGCTTTCTGCTTTGCTTGGCCTTTGAGGGCCATCCTGGAAGAAGGGATTCAGGGGAACAGATTGGATGAACTCAGAGAAGTTCTTGGCTAGTCTTCCGCTTTCTCTGTCTGCAGGTTAAAATATTGGCAACCTAGGGCCAGGGCTATGAGAACATTATAAAATTATGTATCTTTTATCATTTCTCCACGTTCTTTATTTTTGTTATTTCCAATTATGTCCTCAAAATTATTAACCTTTGACAGCAGACGGATTATGGGCTTGTTTGAGAGACAGCAAAGTGGGGGGATCTGGGGAGAACATACCCCTGCCACAGCCACGGGCTGGAAAGGGTGGGGGCTACTTGGTAAGGAAAGGAGAGGGAGAGTCTTGAGGGCCAAGGCTCCATTGTAGAAGAGAAGAGGACAACTTAGGGAGGGGGTGTAGGTCTTGAAAGTGTCCCAAAGGGCTTTCTGAAAGCCACACACATAGAGCTGGGTTCTGGTGTCTTGTACACAAATGGAACGCAGCCAGCAGAGCAAGTCTGGTTTCTAGCAACCTCTGCAAACCATAGAACTGGAGACTAGCAAGGACTGCCAACGTCATTGGGCTCCATCCACCCGGTCGGGATTCCAGGGGTGGAGAGCTGTGCGTGATCAGGATGAAGTGTATTGGGAGGGCGGTCAAGCAAGTACTCGCACTGGGTAGCAGACCCAGATGTGAGTCTGGAAGCAGCAGGGAGCCTAGATCACCAGGAGCAGCTGGCAGATGGGTGATGTCTCTATGAAACTGGATGTAACTCTCTCCTTCTTGGCCTTCTCCCCCTCCATCTGCCCCTATATCCCTCCTTTCCTCCACCTTCAACCATGGGCCTCGCTCTACCTCCTCCCATCTTCCCAAAGAGAAATCCAAGTGGGAAGGAAAACAGAACTCCCTCGAATCTGAGCTGACAGAACTGCATGAGACTGTGGCGTCATTACAGAGTCGTCTACGGCAAGCAGAGCTACAGGGAATAGAAGCCCAGGTGAAGCGACACTGGTATGGGGGAGGGAATATCTTCTAGAATAGTCCGGGGGGGGCAGGCTGTAGCTCCAGACCCACCTTGGCCAGTGGTCATACCTCATCCATATGTAGTGCCCAACTTCCTTCAGCAAGGGTCTCCGTTTCCCTGACTGTCTCCATGGCCTCGAAGGTCATTATTAAGGCCCTGATGAATCCTCCTCCAATAAGTTATTCTGAATTGAGGTTGAAAATTTTGTCCCTTGCCCCAAAGGACCAGAGTCTAGAATGGCTCATTTGCCTCTGGTTTTCTCCTCTGGGCCTAGCAGAGCCCTGAAATGTGGTAGGGATGATCATTTACAGTATCAGCTTAAGGGGAATGCAGTTCTCTTTGTCACACCTTGACAGTGCTGGTGCTGCAGGGGTAAGGTGAGGAAGGGCCTGTGCGGGGGTGAGAGCATCAGGGAAGTGTAGTCTAAAGTGGTTTTGCATCTTGTGTTCTAGAATGAGCGAGAGTTACTTCAAGCAGCCAAGGAAAACCTGACGGCCCAGGTGGAAAGGCTTCAAGCATCTGTGGCAGAAGCCAGGGTTCAGGCCAGTGCTGCTGGGGCCCTGGAGGAGGACTTGAGAAGCACTCGCTCAGCCCTGAAACTCAAGAGCGAGGAAGCGGAGACGGAGCGTGAACGAGCCCAGGCTCTGCAGGAGCAGGGTGAGCTGAAGGTGGCCCATGGCAAGGCTCTGCAGGAGAATTTAGCCATCCTGGCCCAGACCCTGTCTGAAAGAGAAGGGGAGGTGGAGACTTTGCGGGGAAATATCCAGGAACTGGAGAAACAACGGGAAATGCAAAAGGCTGCCTTGGAAGTGCTATCTCTGGACCTGAAGAAGAGGAACCAAGAGGTGGACGTGCAGCAAGAACAGATCCAGGAGCTGGAGAAGTGCAGGTCTGTTTTAGAGCATCTGCCCATGGCCGTCCAGGAGCGGGAGCAGAAGCTGGCTGTGCAGAGGGAGCAGATCAGAGAGCTGGAGAAAGATCGAGAGACACAGAGGAGCATCTTGGAGCATCAGCTTCTCGAACTTGAGAAGAAGGCCCAGGTGATCGAGTGCCAGAAGGAACAGATTCAGGATCTGAAGAAGCAGCTGGTTACTCTGGAATGCCTGGCGCTGGAACTAGAAGAAAACCACCACAAAATGGAGTGCCAGCAAAAGGCAATCGAGGAGCTGGAGGACCAGAGGGAAGTGCAGAGGCTGGCTCTGACCCACCTTACGCTGGACCTGGAGGAAAGGAGCCAGGAGCTGCAGGCACAGGGCAGCCAGATCCACGAGCTGGAGAGCCGCAGCGCCCTTCTGGCCAGGGAGCTCCAGGACAAGGACCAGGAGCTGCAGTGCCAGCGAGAACAGATCGAGGAGCTGCAGAGGCAGAAGGAGCACCTGACTCACGACCTCGAGAGGAGGGACCAAGACATGGTGCTACAGAGGGAGAGGATTCAGGTCCTAGAGAATCAGAGGACACTGCAGGCCAAGATCCTAGAGGAGGACCTGGGGCAGATCAAACTGTCATTGAGAGAGCGGGGCCGGGAGCTGGCCTCCCAGCGGCCGCTGATGCAGGAACGGGCAGAGGAAGGCAAGGGCCAGAGTAAAGCCCAGCGCGGGAGCCTAGAGCACATGAAGCTGATCCTGCGTGACAAGGAGAAGGAGGTGGAATGCCAGCAGGAACGTATCCAGGAGCTGAAGGAGCACAAGGGCCATCTGGAGCAGCAGCTCCAGGGCCTACACAGGAAAGTGGGTGAGACCAGCCTCCTCCTGACCCAGCGAGAGCAGGAGGTCGTGGTCCTGCAGCAGCACCTGCAGGAAGCCAGGGAGCAGGGGCAGCTGAAAGAGCAGTCCCTTCAGGGTCACCTGGAAGAGGCCCAGAGAGCCCTGGCTCAGAGGGACCAGGAGCTCGAGGCCCTGCGGCAGCAGCAGCAGCAGGCGCAGGGACAGGAGGAGCACATTAAGGAAAAAGCAAGCACACTGCAGAGAGCCCTGGAGCAGGCCCACGCGCTCCTGAAAGAGCGCCAGGGGGAGCTTGAGGACCAGAAGGAGCATGTGCAAAGGCTCCAGGAAGAGCTGGCAGTGGAGGGACAGAGGGTGCAGGCCCTGGAGGAGGTGCTGGGGGACCTACGGGCTGAGTCTCGGGAACAGGAGGAAGCTCTGCTGGCCCTCCGGCAACAGTGCGCCGAGCGTGCGCAGGAGCACGAGGCAGAGCTCAGGGGCCTGCAGGGCAGCCTGCTGCAGGCAGAGGCCAAGCTCCAGGACCAGGACCAGGAGCTGCAGGCCCTGCAAGCAGATGGCCGGTCCTCCCGGCACCAGGAGGAGACGGCCCGGGTCCGGGCTGAGGCCCTGCAGGAGGCCCTCAGCGAGGCTCAGGCTGCCCTGCAGGAGAAGGAGCAGCGTCTCCTTGGGCAGGCAGAATTGAGCCGCAGCCTGGAGGCCAGCACTGCGACCTTGCAGGCTGCCCTGGACGCCTGCCAGGCACAAGCCCGGCAGCTGGAGGAGGCCCTGAGAAGGCGGGAAGGGGAGATCCGGGACCGGGATCTCCGACATCAGGAGGCTGTGCAGCAGCTCCAGCGGGCACTTGCCCAGAAGGATGACGAGCTGAGCCATCAGACGAGACAGGGGCAGCCGCTAGAGCAGTCTCTGGCCCAGAG
Organism: Proteles cristata cristata; assembly: GCA_017311185.1. Classification (NCBI taxonomy): domain Eukaryota; kingdom Metazoa; phylum Chordata; class Mammalia; order Carnivora; family Hyaenidae; genus Proteles; species Proteles cristata. Next base: position 1,089,972 of record JAESUZ010001308.1, on the reverse strand, counting down.
GGACCGAGAAGATCAAGGGAAGCAAGGTGCAGGGCGGGAGGGAGAAGAGGAAGAGATGAGGGGCCTCCGGGAACACCTAAGGGAGTTGCAGCTGACTCTAGCCCAAAAGGAAGAGGAGATCCTGGGACTGAGGGAGGCCCAGCAAAGGAAGAATCTGGAGGACTCACTCCACAGCCATACAGCCTTCCCACCAGAGGAGTCCTCGACAGAATTTGATGCTTTAGGGCCCCAGCTGCAGCAGGAGCTGGAGCGACTTCAGGCAGCCCTGAGGCAGACAGAGGCCAGGGAGATTGAGTGGAGGGAGAAGGCCCAGGATTTGGCGCTGTCCCTGGCGCAGAGCAAGGCTAGCGTCAGCGATCTGCAGGAGGTGGCCGTACTCCTACAAGCCTCTGTTCTGGAGCGGGACTCAGAACGCCAGAGGTTGCAGGTGAGTCCCTCCATGGCAGTAATGGCCCATCTGGCTGAGCCCAAGGGGGCTGCCTGGGACCCTGGGCTTGTGGCACCTCAGAGTGTGAGAGAGCTAAATGGAATCCAGATTATTGTGCTGGTCTGGGGGGGATATGGAGAGAATAAGACACCACAGTTCCTGCCCTCATGGAGTCTAGGGGATAAGAAATTAGAATGCAGTGTCTAGTTATATTTAGTGCCTCATTGGGGAAGTTTAGTGTGCTCTGAGCACACTAGAGGGACACTCAGCTTTTCCTAATGGTAAATCCTGAAAGGCTTCCCAGTAAAAGTGGGGTTTAAGATTAGATCTGAAGGGACCAATAAGGAATTAGCCAAGCATAGGTGAGGGGAGGAGCTTTCTGGGGAAGAAGAAAGAGGAAGGAGAGTGCGGAGTATCTGTGCAGGGACTTTAGGCTGACTGGGATGCAGAGGGACAGTTGGCAACAGAAGACAAGATGGCAGGGGCCCCATTTTTCTGGGCTTATAAGTAATGTTAAGAACCTGGGTGACCAGTGGGATGTGGATGAAGCGTTTGGGGCAGGTGAGGGTTGTGTGTGTGTGTGTTTGTGTGTGTGTGTGTGTGTGTGACACACAATCTGATGTACAGTTCGGAATCTCTCAGGCTGCCATGTGGAGCAACAGTAGATCTAAGAAGACCAACGAGGAGGCTAGATGGTGACATGGGGTTGGACCTAAGGGCTCATAGGACTTCTGGCAATGGAATCAGGGACAGGGGAGTGAAGAGTGGGCAGAAGGAAACCAAACCCCCAGGTCTCTGCTCAGAGGCAGGTTTCAGGAACGCTGTGGAATGGCAATAAGTGAGGTGCCTTGGGACATGTATGGGGTGATATCCAGTGGACATGTCTGTAAAGTCATCTGAGATTGAAGGATGAGACCAGAGATAGACTCAGGGTCCTCCGCAGTTAGGGATAAATGCACTAGTCTAGGTGGAATGCTGAGTGAGAAGGGAAGTGGACCTTAGGGTACAGCATTCAACCTCAAGGTCAGGGGCCATGTCTTAGTCCCCTTTACACCCCCAGCACTGAGCACAAGGCCTTGTACAGAGTAGGCAATCAGGAGAACAAGGTTGACCTGGTCATAGAGAGGCATTCTCTTTTGCCAAGAGCAACCCAGCCCATTTTTCCCGGGAAATTGACTCTACATCCTGGTGTCTTGATCGGGGCTGAGCCCCAGAGAACCCCATCATCTCAGACACACAGCCCTGCAGGGACTTGCCTTTGGAAGCAGTATGCAGAGAAAGGGATACATTTGTGAACTTTGGAGTCAAGTTCCTGGGTTTGCAATACAGTCTTACAGTTTATAGGCTGTGTGATCCTCGGTAAGTGTTTTCACTTCTCTAACTCCTGGTTTTCTCTTTGATTAAATAGGGAATGACAGTAACCAGCCCTGTAGGGCCGTCTTGAGTATGAAATGAGAATACACAGTGCATAGGAAGGAAGCTTTCACCATGTAGAATTCCTTTCCTATTTCTAGGCTTATTTTTTTTTAATTTTTTTTTTAAATGTTTTATTTATTTCTAGGAGAGAGAGAGAGACAGCGTGAGCAGGGGAGGGTCAGAGAGAGAGGAGTCACAGACTCTGAAACAGGCTCCAGGCTCTGAGCTGGCAGTCAGCACAGAGCCCGACGCGGGACTCAAACCCACAAACTGGGAGATCATGACCCAAGCGAAAGTCGGACGCTTAACCGACTAAGCCACCCAGGCGCCCCTCTAGGCTTATTCTTAAACGCACAGAAAAAGTAAGGTGTCTAGCTGAGCAGGACAGTCACTGAGCAGAATTGTAGCTTGGGTCAGGCTCCCCCTTCAACCCCCTACAACACTCAAGAACATCTCTTAGAGGGATGCCTGGGTGGCTCAGTCAGTTAAGCATCCGACTTCAGCTCAGGTCATGATCTCACGGTTTGTGGGTTTAAGCCCTGCATCAGGCTCTGTGCTAACAGCTAGCTCAGAACCTAGAGCCTGCTTCAGATTCTATATCTCTCTCTGACCCTCCCCTGCTCACATTCTCTCTCTCTCTCTCTCAAAAATAAATAAATCAAAAAAAATTTTTTTTAAATAAAAGAACGTCTCTTAGATGCAGCCATTCATTTCAATGCTACCATTTTTTTATTTTAGCATTTTCCATACCGGACACTGTCACTCTCACTTCCTTCCACAACAACTCTGAGAAGTGGGAATTGTTAGCTTCAGTTTATAGTTCAGAGAGGCTAAGCAGCTTGTCATATGGCCAGTCAGTGGCAGAACTAGATGTAAGGAGTCTGACTCTAGAATGCTACCTGTTTACTGCTAAGCTCTTCCTGTCTCCCAGGCAACTTCCACCCACACACGTACATTCATTTCCTCTTACCTGTCTCTCTTCTTTAAAAAAAAATTTTTTTAACATTTATTTATATGTGAGAGAAACAGAGAGAGAGTGTGTGAGCAGGGGAGGGAAGGAGAGAGAGGGAGACACAGAATCCAAAGCAGGCTCCAGGCTCTGAGCTGTCAGCACAGCCCGATGTGGGGCTCAAACTCACAAACCATGAGATCATGACCTGAGCTGAAGTCAGTTGTTACCGACTGAGCCACCCAGGTGCCCCTTACCTGTCTCTCTTCTTGATCGTTATCATTTATGTGACATATGGCATCTAGAAAATATCTAGCACTGGGGTCCCCATTTATCAAGAGGGATTTAGTGCCAAAAGCTCAGTCTATGATTTGCGGAGCTTGTAGTCATTTTACAAATGAGGAAACTGGGTTTTGGAGAGTGCTCATATCTTAACCTAAGTCACATAGCCAGTAAGTGGTGACATAATGCCCAGCTCTACTGAGTCCATGCTCTAGTTTCTACAACACCTCAGTGCTCCAAGTTGTTGCTTAGCTTCTGGGAGATCTCAAATGAGCCAGGTTTTAGTCCTAGCTCACCTAGGAGTATCCTTGAAGAGACCCACTCTCTACTTCTTTGCTTTGTCCATCTGTAAAATAAAGATTCTGCACTAGAACAGCTCAGAGCCTCCAGCAACAATAAGACTATAACCTGATGAGAAAATTAACCTGCTTTCATGAGGGTGAAAGGTAGAATGGTTCTGGTTATGAGGTTGCCATGGTGTGATTTGCTCCACATCTTGATATCCCAGGATGAGTTGGAGCTCACCAGGCAGGCTCTGGAGAAGGAGCGGCTCCTCAGCCCCAGCTCGACCAGCAGAGCAGAACGGGGGCCCAGAGAAGAGGTAGGTGTACTGCTGGAAGAGGTGAGCTGGGAGCCGGGTGGGAAGAGATGGCCAGGAGGAAGCCCATTTACGGGGCTTGTTCCCCCTCCTTTGGAAATTGAGTCCCTGAAGCTCAGACCTGTCAGATTGGTCCCTTTACCCGCTCTCTGTTTCCTATCTGTCTACGGGGCTGCCCAGGTGACAGTCACAGGTCTCTCCTGCAGGTCTCCAGAGTGGAAGCTGAGCCCAGTCCTGGGATGGAGGAGAAGCAGCTGTGGGGACAAAGGCTGGAACACCTCCAGCAAGCAGTGGCACAGCTGGAGATTGACCGGAGCCGACTGCAGCACCACAATGTCCAACTGCGGGCCACCTTGGAGCAGGCATGTGTTTCTCCCATCCCTGGGGTCTGGGGAGCAAACATTTCCACTTCTGTGGCCCCCAGAGCCAAGTAGTAGACTCTAACATAAAGGCCACGTTCAGCCTGCTGCCCACTGCTGAGAAGAAGGTTTCATCGGAACTCCACAGTAGTGGAGTTGAATAGTTGTAACAGAGATCTAATGGCTTGCAAAACCAAAACACTACAGAAGATGTTTGCTAAGCCTGCTCTGAAAGCCTGAGAGGCCGGCTCTACCTCCTCTGCCCCAGCAGCACGCTCTGCTCTCAGGGCTGCCCTGGTATGAGCTCTCCTCAGCCCACGAGCTTAGCTTCTCGTGGTTGCTGTCCCTGTTCTCACACTCACACCAGCTTTCTCTCAAAAAAGGCAGTTCTGGGGCACCTGGGTGACTCAGTTAAGTGTCTTACTCTGTTGTTTTGTTTTGTTTTGTTTTTTGTTTTTAGAGAGAGCACGAGTAGGGGACGGGCGGGGAGGGGGGTGCTCTGCACTGACAGCAGTGAACCCGAAGCAAGGCTCAAACTCATGAACCATGAGATCATGACCTGAGCCAAAGTTGGACACTCAACCCCCTGAGCCACCCCCAGGGGCCCTAGGTGTCTGACTCTTGATCTTAGCTCAGGTCATGATCTCAGGATCATGAGTTCAAGCCCTAAATTGGTCTCCACTTTGGGCAGAGAGCTTACTTTAAAAAGTGAGAGAGAGAGAGAGAGAGACAGTTCTGCTCCAGCCCCAGAGCCAAGACAAGCCCTGACTTCACACTGGCATCTCGGCAGGTGGAACGAGAGCGCAGGAAGCTGAAGAGGGACTCCATGCGTGCCTCGCGGATGGGCGTCCTGGAGGTCAGTGAAGCCACACAGCAGGTTTGCTTCTTTTTTACTGACTGCAACCTCCAGAGGGTCAGAAACAGCCCCCTGTAGTGCATACCCCAGGCTTCCCTCTCAGGCGGAGATGCCCACGTTAGCTGATCAGAGAACCCCTCCTGGCTGGGTTCCAGCCAGCCTAGCCCAGCTCAGTGTGTCCCCAGGAAGGAGGCCTGTCCTCAGTGGGTGGGGATGGGGTCATGGCTGGCAGCCTTGCATTCCCAGGAACTCCGAAAGCCTTCAATGATGTGTAACTTACCTGCTTCCAGACCAGAGCCTCAGGCTTACCCAGGAGTGGGGTTCATTGAGCTTCTGGTCAGAATCCCTGGCATGTGGGTGTTGGGTGATGCTGGCCAGACCCTGCTGTGCTTTGGAAGCTTGATAGTTTTGTGGGGCTTTCTCCCTTGTACTAATGAATTTACAAGATTAGAGTCCATGGTATTTCTTGGGACTAGACTCCCTTTTTCAGGTAAGGAGTTGGGGGAAGATTCCCCAAACCAGCACTCTTCTAGCTGAGTTATACCCATCAGTCAGCAGCACTGCAGCCTGTCGCAGAGAGACTGCTTCTGGTGGCTGAACATCCCCCAGGCTCTCTGTCTCCCTCCCTTTATGAAACCTTCTCAGACAGGCACCTTGTCTTCCTTTCTGCACCCCTAGCTCATGGCCCAGAGCTAGCACAAACCAGATGCATGAAAAGGTGACTCAAAGAAGCCAATGCCGTTCGAGCCTTCTGGATGTTCAGCATCAGGTCTCCATGGGCTTCCGTTAGGCTGGCTTGGGCCTTCCTGGGCTTCCTTGCCCTAGGGTCATGGTGCCCCATGGAGTCCAGTCTGGGTTCAGGCACTTTTGGCCCATAGCCCTTGCCTTGGCCCCCGGGGCCTGGGACGAGCTGACCGAGGCTGCCTACAGAACCCTCAGGGTGGAAAGGCCTGTTCCAACAGGAGTGGCATTTGTCTTCCACAGGATGGCAGAGGAGATCAGAAGGGCACCTCAGACTCCAAGCACATGGCTGAACTGCAGAAAGAGGTATGTTCTGGAAGGGTCAGCTTTCTAAGCCCCCTTTCCCTCTGTTGCAGACAGGCCACAAGGCGTTAGTGTCTGCTGTGCGCTGGACCCTTTGTGCACCTCCAGTAGGGAGAAGGGAAATGTTCCTCCCTCGCAGATCTTCAGTCTGTGTGGGAGGCAAGAGCCCAGTCCTGACTCAACCTCCCATCTGCTTAGGGCAGGAGTGGGGAAGGAAGCATGCCGCAGGCCTCCAGGTTCCTCCTTAGGAAGGGAAAGGAGAAAGAAGAGGGCCGAGGGGCACACAGAAGGTTCTAGGAGGAGAGACAAAAGCAGACAGAAGCACCCTGGCCTCCTGGGCCCTCAAATGCACCTTTGCAGGTAGAACTGTTGCCGGCACACCAGGCAGAGTAGCCTGGCACTAGTGCCAAGACCCATGGACCTCAGCGTAAGCCACCATGCTCAGGGACACCAGCATCGAGTGCCTTCTTGCCTCTTAGGCCTCACCTACAGGTTCACCCTGTCTTTCAAGGAGTAATAAGGACTGTGGAATTTTTATGTCTGAGCCATTAATTACTTCCAAGAATTAATAGTCACTACTGCCAGAGCCTGACTCCACAGCTAGACTTAGCTATCACTCTGAATCCATAGAAAGCCGTCCTGAGACGGGGCCTGGACTAGGTAAGGCAAGGGAAGCACATGGGTGGAGAATTTAAGGAGGTGCTCCTATCAACCTGGAGTCCCTTAAATTTTGCACCCCAGGAGCCTCTCTGCCTCACCCTAGTCCTAGACCCGCCCTGAGCTCCCAGTAACCACTTTCTGGTAGTCTCAGTGTATTCATCAGAGAAATGGAAGGGTTAATTAATCAGGGATTCTCATCCCTGGCTGCACATTAGAACCACCTGGGGAGCTTTGAAAAAAAATACTGACGTCCCGGCCTCACTGCAGTCTAATTAAGTGAGAATATTTCTTAAAAGCTTCCAAAGGGGCACAGTAGAACTTTCTGCAGTGATTAAAATATTCTGTATCTTGATCAGGAGAGTGGTTATACGTGGGTATGTACGTTATGAAACTCGTCAAAATTTACACTTAAAATCTGGGCATTTTATTACACATGAATGACCCCTCAATAAAGTTGTTGAATAGTTTTGTTGTTGCTGTTGTTTTTAAGGTCCCTATTTGAGCCTCCTGTGGAGCCCAGATTGAGAATCATTGGATTTTCCGTGATTCCCAGGGGCCATTCCCCTAAACACTAAAGCCTGATCCTGAGATCTGTGTGTGGTAGTTGATTCAAATGCACTGATCCTGAGCCACAGGAGTAGAGCGGGAAGGTGTGGGGCAGCCTCAAGGCACCTAATTACTCTTTTCCTCTCGGTTTTCCTGCCCTCCCAGGTGGCCCTGCTGCGTGCCCAGCTGGCCTTGGAGCGGAAGCAGAGGCAGGACTACATTGCTCGCTCAGTGCAGACAAGCCGTGAGCTGGCAGGCCTGCACCACAGCCTCTCCCACTCACTTCTGGCCGTGGCCCAGACTCCTGAGGCCACTGTCCTGGAAGCTGAGACCCGCAAGCTGGACGAGTCCCTGACTCAAAGTCTGACATCCCCGGGGCCAGTCCTGCTATGCCCCAGCCCCAGCACTACCCAAGCCACCTCCAGGTAGCAGCCACAGCCAGGGCAGGTTACAGACCAGCTGGGGAACACATAGACAGACAGATGGCCGTCATGGCCCATGAAGAGGGAAGGAAGTCTGCAAGGCTGGAAACAAGCCAAGTTACACCTGCCCGTAGCCCACAGAGTCACCTTAGAGGAGTGCTTTGCTCTGGCCAAGGGATCTCTACTGCCTCTGTCTAGAATGTATTATCCCAGCACCTCACCCAATCTTTCTCTTCCTTTCCAATAATAAACACCGGGTCCCTGTGTTTGTTCTCTGCTGCTGTCTCCACTTGTGTCATTGGGTGGTGGCAGCATGTCAGGGCATCTGTTAAGAATTAGCTGAAGATTCCGGTCAGGTGGCATGAATTTGTCATCTGCCTGCATTGTGATAGAGAAGGCTTATAACAGATGCAACAAGACAAAGCCCCTGTCACAGGGAGCTGGGGTCCAAAGGACAAGAACAGAGGAGCACAGACAGTACTGTGTACTGACTAAAAGTGCGTAGATATTCTGGGGACTGAGGCAGGAAAGCATGAGCTGGCCCTTGAAGGTTGGAGGAGTCAGCATGCTTGTGAGATTGGTCGGCCTGTGGCAGAGCACACGAGGGCTGAGGTTGGATGAGGAGGGAGGGAGATTATGGAGGGCCTTGGGATCCAGATTTGAACTCATGGATAATAAGGAACGATCATATGTTCTTGACTTAAAACCAGTTCTGGGGCTTCAAAAACACTGAGTTGGCCTTTGGCTAAAGTCAGTCTGTGGAGTTCAGACATTCCACCGGGCCTCATTCTTCTGCTCTGGGTGAATTCCCTTGGGATCCCTTCCTGGGCATACCAGCTGGAACCAGCTCTGGTCCTCTGCAGTCCAACCACATGGCAAGCTAGTAAAGAAGATAGACTATGGCAGAATTTGTCACTGATGGACTTACCTGGGTGGAGGCACCCTGGACTGAACCCAGTTCAGAGACTTAAGACTTACTGTTGTCACCTTCCTTGAAGCCTAAGAGAACAGCTTCTCTAAAAAAGCAGGGCATGACCTTTCTCTGTCCCTTGAGCTATAATCTGGAATTCCTAAGCCTGAAGATGGAGCTAAGGCCAATTAAGACTGTGGGGGTTTGGGGCACCTGGGTGGCTCCGTCGGTTAAGCATCCGACCTCTGCTTCGTGGGTTGAAGCCCTGCCTCGAGCTCTGTGCTGACAGCTCAGAGCCTGGAGCCTGCTTCAGATTCTGTGTCACCCTTTCTCTGCTCTTCCCCTGCTCATGCTTTCTCTCACTCTCACTCTCAAAAATAAATAAAAACATTTTAAAAATTAAAAAAAAGAATGTGGGGGTTTAGGAACAGCACCCCACTCCTCCAACCTACTTACTCAGGGCTCAGGCCCTGTCTGTTCCATCACATTACACAGCAGACGGGATTGTTTACCTCTGCTGAAGTTTTGTTCCAGAATCATGGTATGAGACCCAGCAACAGATGCTTAGTAAAATGTTACAGCTTAGAACTCCCCAGAATTAGATCTGGGACCCTAGAGATGTTGGCCTGGACCCTGCCTCTACTCAGAGTCCCTGTGGCTCAGAGTCTTCACCTGGCCCTTCCTGTGCTAGGAGTTCTCAAGGACCAAACCTCCAGGCCTGGGGTCCCCACCACTCATACCACCTGGTAAAAGATGCCCTTTTCCACCTTGGCTCAAGACCACTACAGTCCACACTGCATCTGGAGGCTGCGACAACGCCAGCAGTGTGTGGATATTCTCACCAGGTCATGGGCATTCTCAGGTGCGTTTTGTGCAATACGTTCCATTAGTTATTCTCTGGACCTAAAAGTGGGGCCTGGTTCATTCTGCAGAGATAGGAAAGGAAGTCAGGAAGTCACTGGGGCTCACCGGCTGGCACTGTTCACCACCCTCACCTTCCTGTGCCCATTGAGCATGGTATGGTGCTCCTCAGTGGATACCCCATATTGCGAAGACTTCAGATTCCCTAAGTTCCATGTGCATAGCACAAGACTGGCATGGGTGGGTTTCAGGGTTTCGCTGTGGCCTGGGGGTCAGCTGAAAAGCTCCTCCTTGGCCGGCTGGAATTGGGTTGGGTCTCCTAACATCAGTGCCTACAGTGAAGAGCACAGACGACTTATCACTTCACCCCCCATGTTCTAACACAGGAGGTTGGGCCCCATTGGAGTAGAGAAAGGAGTCAGGGAGGGAGGGGTTACAGCTCAGAGCCCAGGAACTCTGGACGTGGCGGTCTCCCAACTCCACAAGGAGCTTTGGGGCCCATCCAGAAGCACTGATCAAACCAGGCGGACACTGCTGGGGGAATCAGGCTATCCAGATGAGCAACCTCAGGGCTTCTACAGCTCTGGGGCCAGCAGCAGAACTTCCAGAAGTACCTGTGGAGGTGGGGATACCTCACCCCCAAAAGAGCAAGGCAACCCCCAGCCTAAGACTCGGCATGCAGGCCTCATCTCAGCCCATGGAACAGGTCCCTTTCAAGCCACATGGTTGTTTAGTTGTCTGGTCTTAGGACAGATGACATCTTCAGCTGCTTGTCCCCACCCCTGCAATACCTTACCTGCTATCTGACCCACTAAACACCTATTCACTCCCCAGGGCTGAGGATGGAGCGGCCAAGCTCTGTGCAAACAGCAGGCCCTGCAGAACAGGAGCAGTGGTGTGTGGAGCAGGGAGCAGAAAGAAGCAATGTGCTGCAAGCAGTGATCCCTCGAGCACAGCGCGGAAGAGACGCAGACTCAGCTCTGCTCACCACACTTAGAAAGTAGGCGAGGGAGGAGGAAGGCCAAGAACATGGGGTCTCAACTTGGGACCGACCCTAGAATTTACTCCCTCTAGCCTGCTGGGACCAGGGGTTGTCCAGACCCTGGAGGAGGTGAAGATGAGAAGAGAGGCTCCTCCAGAGAAGGCAGAGCTGTACTCCCAAGACTCAACCACTTCATTTACATCAGTGTGCACATTGTGACCTCTTTCCTCTTAGTCTTTTGTTAACCAATGCTAACAGCTCTGTATAGCCTCCCTAGGCCCTGAAGCCTGACACAGGATGGCTTGGAAGTAAAAAGGTGAGTGAGTCGGCAGTCAGAGGAGAGATGTGCCTCTCTGCCAGGGCTGTGCGATGGGCCCCTCAGCCCCTAGGGCTGTGCTTTCTGTTCCCAGCACATGGCCATGTGTGTGGACCTGGGGAGGAGGAGGAGAATAAGTATTCAAATCTGGTTCTTCTTAATGACTGCTAGTCCTTGAGGTGAGGGAATCCGGGAAAGCTTATACCGGTGCCTGATAATCCACACATCTCTCCTGGACCTCCTATCTTGGTTTCCTGTCATGTCTCCTAGATCTGAATATTCCAGACCTACCATTCAGATCCAAGGGTCTAAGGCTTGTTGCTGGCCAAGAATAGTCTCACATTTGAGCTGGCCGATTCCTTTGCCTTCTGCTGTTGCATTGTGGCTCAACAAGTCAGGCTTCAGCCTTTAGAGGTAACTCTCTTCCCTGTATAAAGGCCTGCCTCTTGTCTGCCCGACTCCAGATGCAGAAACTTTACAGATAAAATGGGCTGGTTGCTGCCCCTTGCCCCGAATCCAGCTCTCCATTCACTTGGAAATACTCATTAAACCTGTGTGTCACAAAGCACCGAAAAGAGGAGCTCTTCTCCAGGGAGGACAGAGCCTGCACCTAGACAAACACAGAATGACCTGGATGTCCAGAAGAGACTCACTGGCCGCTCAGGAAAGCCAGAGAAAGTGCCACAGAATATCCTGGAGGAAGAGAGGCCTGGAGAGCCCTTTCAAAGTGTTTTCAAGCTGATTGGATAGATACACTGCATTTATAGGGTCCAGGGGTGTGCCTGTGGGTCCTAAGGGTGGGCGATGGCAGGCTCTTGGAGCTATACCAGCTAGCCTGTTCAGGTTAGATCTTTCCGACCAGAGCTGAGGCATCAGCCACAGGTGAATGTGATGTTCAGCCCATAAGCCTAAAACCCACCATTAAGGCTTCATTCCTTTCCCATGGGGCAATGCACAAGGCAAGTGACTGGCTGACTCGGACACCAAACACTGGGAAAAGTAGGAAGCTACTACGGTCACAGACTTCACTAGCACCACACCGCCCTGGCGGCCTCCATCAGAGCTCCACAGTCACCTGCTAAGCCTTACAGGGTGCTCCACTGGAGGCTGAATGGAGGTGGGGGAGAGCCGACATTTGGTGTTTCCTGTGGCCTCCCTGGAGGAGAAGGGGTTGATGCTCAACGGGGTTCTTCATGCCAGCTCAGTATCAGGGACCCCACCACACAAGTCACGTTGTGAGTTCCTGCACGGAGGTCTTGTTCCTGCCTTCACCTTGGTATTCAGCCCACGGTCCACCTGGTAAGGGTGAGCTTGAAAATCAAGCGTAATGGGGACAGGAATAAAAAGGGTGAGAATATATGCCAAGACTAATGTGGTGCATCTCTGAGATGGGCGCCATCTATTGCCAGTGCAGGGTTGTTAAGCATAAGGCAGAAAGGATAAAAGGAAGAGACTTTTGGCCCCTCTTTAAAAAAAAAATTTTTTTTTAATGTTTATTTCTTTTTGAGAGAGAGAGCATGAGCACAAGCTGCGAAGGGGCAGAGAGAGAGAAGGAGACTGGATCTGAAGCAGGCTCTGCACTGTCAGTGCAGAGACCGATGCGGGGCTCAAACCCACAAGCGGTGAGATCATGACCTGAACCGAAGTCAGACACTTGACCGACTGAACCAGGTGCCCCTTTTTGGCCCACCTTGAGGAAAGAATCTACAGGAAAACTTTGTGATGTAGTTAAAAGTAAATTTCTATCCAACTAAACTTTGTTTCTTTTATTTAAAATGAAACCAGTACATGCACATGGTTACAAAATGAAGTAGAAAAGAAGGTAGCAGTTTCCCATCCAATTCTTTTCCCACCTCTCTCCAGAGGCAACCAATTTTTTAACACTCTATTTTTAGGGCGCCTGGGTGGCTCAGCCGGATGAGCATCTGACTCTTGATTTCAGCTCAGGTCATGACCCTAGGGTCATGGGATCAAGCCCACATGGGACTCCACGCTGAGATTGGAGCCTGCCTGAGATTCTCTCTCCTTCTCCTTCAGCCCCTCTTCCTGAACTCTCTCTCACTCTCTGTCTATGATAGAAAAATTTTAAAGACTCTATTTAACGCTTGAGCTTAGCCAAAAGGCCAAGAAGTGATAAAGACTCTATTTTTACACTGGACAACTTAATTCCTCTAAATACCTGTAATATGTTTATATGATGCCATAATGGGTCCAGTATCTGGAATAACATGGCAATAGATAGCCGCACTGCTCACACCTTTGGGGATTTTTGGACTTTGGCTCTAAACTAGACGTCCCATACACATCAGTCCCTTTAGGGAGGCAGGTATGTATAGTCTTGGTTGGATGAGGGATATTTGCATTGTGTTAGTTTGTGTGTGCGTTGTGGGCAGCCAGGGAGGTAGAACATAGTGGATATTTGTTTCGTATACCCAACAACTAAACATCCTCAGCGGAGGCTATTTGGTTACCCTGAACTACAGTTTCTACAAAAAAAAAAAAAAAAAGGATAAATGCTCTCCCTCCCCCAAGTTGATAGTCTCCTCTAACGAATTGTTTTTATTTCTGAGTATCATTATGGACTCAAGGATTCTTTGTATATTCACTGTGATTCCATCATGACAATTGCTGTTTTTGATGTTGAAATATTCCCAACTTTGATGTCTAGATTTTCCTGGTACTTTTCCTGTCCAGATCTGGAATCTTTTCATGGGAAAGAAGTATTTAGAAAACAAAATCTGAGTTCCAGGATTGATCATTGCTACTGGTATTTATGGCATTTAGACCATTCAGATGACAGAGCAGAAAATGTATTTGGAAAATCGTGAGTTCATGGTGATGTGGGTACGCAGTAATGTGAATGTACTTAATGCCACCTAACTGTACACTTTCAAATGATTAAAATGTAATTGTTATATAGATATTGCCACAAAAAATAATTTAAAAATTGAGTTTATAATGATGTTTCCAGTTTGAATTTAATGTCACAGAGTTTTTACTATACCTGTCTGACTTCGTATTTGGTTCCTAATAATATTAATATTATTACTTAATTACTTTATTCCATGAAACCCATTATATAGTTTCAAAAATAATACTAATATTATAATACATCTGCTAAGTGAAGTTTAAAGTTTCTTTGTAGTTCTTTTTGTCCACAGAATATATCCTCCAAAGGATACATAGTGTATTGAGTACCAAAGGAACTTGAAATAATTCTTTTCTCTGGTGCTTATATTACCAATTTTACCTAACTATATATCAGATTGGTGCCTCAAAATTCAGCAAGGGTCCCTCTGGAGTCCCCACTGTCACCCCCTACAATGGCTCTGCTCACTGCCATACCCAGGGTTTATTGGGCTTCTGAAGCTCTGTTCCCATAGCACTTCCATAAACCACTTTAGGCCAGATGAATTTAGAGGAAGCAGCAGCAGCTGGGTGCCATGATCCCGTGTGCTAGCCATCTCGGGGTACATAATGCGCATGGTGGTTTTGTTGCCCACATCTGTCTCAAAGCCTAGGACAGGGGCCTGGTTCATCCTAGAAAGGAGAGCAGGGTGGACATTTGGAGGAGGAAGTGGATTTGGCCTGACCTTCCTGGTCTCCACCTCCTCCTCTGCTCCCACCTGAGGACCATGTCATGTTGGTTAATCCTGAATCCATGGCCAGAGCCACGTAGGAACCTTGAGTTTCCAACCACTGCACAGGTCCGGCAGCTGGACCCCACATAGCCCTGTGGATGTCTGGGAGACTCTTCTATTGGATGCTGCTCCTGATCCTCAAACTCTTTCTTTGACTTGACACCCTGAAGTTCAGAAAAGCATAGTAGGGAGGAATTTAGGAGTTCATCTCAGACTCTCACTATCTTTGGAAGAAGGTTAGAGCTTGGGGCCATAAAGAGAGAGATGTTCAGGGCATGGGGTTGGGAGAGCTGGGACTGCACAGAGACCAAGACTGTGCACTGACCAACCACAATATCAAGGCATCTGAGGACATGGGCTCTTCTGACCTCTGCACAGGCTCAATGGCCCTTACAAAGCATTCATCAAACCAGTCAGATCCTCCACGCGTGTGGAGGCAGGCAGGGCACTCGAAGATCTCAGATGAACACCTACACTTCCTGAAAGATCCGAAGCAGTGGCAGGATTCTGGCCTTGAGTGCATTCTGGCCTTTTCATGGATGTCATTCTGGCTGAACTCTTGGCTCAGGAAGAAGGCCATCAGCCACAATGTAAGTATACAGGCAGCTACCAGACTCGGCTTCAAGTATTGAACCGTCATCTCTGGCATCCACGATGGTGCCCCAGCAGACGGTAGATTAGCTCTGACACCTGGTACTGGGAAGGAGGAGGGGCTGGGGCCAACAGACCAGTGCCCCCTGTCCTGATGGCTTCCATTCCTCCCCTAACCCTTCACACCATATCTCAGTCCCAACACCTCACCTCTTGCTTTCTCAGCCACCTGCTAACTGCTAAAAGGAACTCTGCCAAGGCCTGGACTGAAGGTTGAGAAGAAGGGAGAGGTGACACTTGTATGCTGTGGTCGCCCAGAGGAGATTGACACCCAGTGAGGTCTTTCATGCCAGCCCAGTTATAACAGGGACCTCATCACAGACACCACATTGTGACCTCCACTCTGAAAGCTTATTCTCAAGTCCCCCTCCTTTACTTTGGCATTCATCCCAGAGCCCAGCTGACAAGGGAGGCTTGAAAGTCAAGTGTCAAGGGAACAAGACAGTGAGAAGGAATAGGTATGTGCCAAGTCTGATGTAGACAAGCAGGAGACAGAGAAGGGAAAGGAAGGGCCGCTTGGAACCTCCTGGGTCAGAGAAAATTCATCATATTGACAAATTTATGATAGATGACTACTTGGCCTATTAAACTCTTTAAAAAATATTTTAATGTATTTTTGAGAGAGAGAGAGAGTACGAGTTGGGGAAGGGCAGAGAGAGGGGGAGACACAGAATCTGAAGCAGGCTCCAGCCTCCCAGCTGTCAGCACAGAGCCCGATAGGGAGCTTGAATTCACAAACAGTGAGATCATGACCTGAGCCAAAGTAGGATCCTTAACTGACTGAGCCACCCAGTCCCCCCTGGTCTATTCAACTCTTAAAACCTCTCAGACATTGAATTCATTTTCTTTTTGAGAATTATCACCAAGGTAAATACATGCAAATTATTTTTTTGAAAACAGAAACAAAACAAATCATACTATCCAGAAAGGCTTTAACGTGAAGCAGCTGACCTATGTCGTCTTTACCTGAAGTCTCTCCTCAGACACATCCTCTTCTATCTGTTCTTCAACATTTGCTTCCATATCTCTAAATAATATGCTCATACTGCTGTATCATACTAGGTGTACACTAGCTTCTATGTATGATCATATCATTATGTTTAGCAGTACCCTCTTGGTCACTTTACAATTTTATATAATGGACCCTAACATCTATTTCTCATTCTGTCACCACGAGACAAGATTTCTTGAAGTCTTTCTCTTTAAGATGACAATGTTGTACCATACACTTCTATTTGTCAATTATTTTCCCTTTACACATCCCAACATTGATATTTTGAACTTCTACATCATCAAGGATAATATTTACATTCTGTTGTGTCATTAAGTTTCAAGTGTTTTGTCTCTAGCAGTGCTATCCAAAAGAAATATGTGAACCAATACTTAACCCCGTATGTCTAAATATTGTCATTCCAATATGTATGCAATATAAAAATATTATTGAGATATTTTGCATTCTCCTTGCTTGAAACTAAGTCTCCTTTTTAAAAAAAAATATTTATTTTTGGGAGAGCACAAGCAGGGGAAGAGGCAGAGAGAGGGGGACAGAGGATCTGAAGCAAGCTCTGCACTGACAGGCTGTCAGCAGCAAGCTCAATGTGAGGCTCAAACTCATGAACTGCGAGATCATGACCTGAGCTGAGGTCAGACCCAGGCACCCTGAAGCTAAGTCTTCTAAATTCCAAATTGTATATTACACCCATGGTGCATCTAAATTTGAACACTCAGTTTTCATCAAATACATGATCTATACCTTTTATAAAATTTTATAAGCTAAAAAGTAGATTTACATATCGAAGTTATAAAAAGCATACTTAAGGGTTTTCCAATAACTGAATTGTGGTCACTTTTAAATTTAGATTAATGAAAATTTTTATTCCTTACTTGCACTAGCTGCATTTCACACGCTCATCCACCATATTGGATGGGCAAGAACTATAGACTGATTCTAAAAGTCCAAATTCTATTATGCTCACATTATTGTAACTAGACAAATATTAGTTCCTGTAGAGTCTGATAGTGAACTAGGACTACTTTCCTTTTAATGTTCATTATAATTTCCTAAGAAAGGGTATATAGAAGATAAATGTCTTTGAATCCTTGCATGTCTAGAAAAGCCATTATTCTGCTTACAGTGGGTAGAATTGTGTCCCTGAAAAAAATTATGTTCAGGTCCTGGTCCCTGATACTTGTAAATGTGACCTTATTTGGAAATACAGTCTGAAAATGTAATTGAGTTTTAAAAAATTCATGCTGGATTAGGATTGGCTTAATCCAATGACTGGTGTCCTTTAAAAATGAGGGAAATTTGGGAACTGAACACACAGAGTGCTATGGGACAGATTCTCCCTCAGAATCTCCAGAAAGGACCAACCTAAATTTCGGACTTCTAGCCTCCAGAACTATGAAAGAATATAAATTTCTGTTGTTTTAAGATACCTAGGGGTGCCTGGGTGGCTCAGTTGATTAAGCCTCCAACTTCAACTCAGGTCGTGAACTCATGGTTTGTGAGGCAAGCCCCATATTGGGCTCCACCCTGACAACTTGGAGCCTACCTGGGATTCTTTCTCTTCCCCTTTATCTACCCACCCACCCCCCGTTTAAGCTCACACATGCTGTTAATTAATTAATTAATTAATTTAAAAAATAAAAGAGAAGATTCATGGGACACTTGGTTGGCTCAGTCAGTTAAGCATCGACTCTTGGTTTTGGTTCAGGTCATGATCTCACTGTTTGTGAGTTCAGGCCCCACGTTGGGCTCCTTGTGTGGGAAGCTGAGCATTTTTATGTACCTGCTGGCCATTTGAAGGTCTTCTTTATTTTATTTTAAATTTTTTAATGTTTTCTTTATTTCTGAAAGAGACAGAGAGACAGTGTGAGCAGGGGAGGGTCAGAGAGAGAGGGAGATACAGAATCTGAAACAGCCTCCAGGCTCTGAGCTAGCTGTCAGCACAGAGCCCAAGGCGGGGCTGGAACCCATGAACTGCGAGATCATGACCTGAGCCAAAGCTGGATGCTTAACTGACTAAGCCACCCCAGGCGCCCCTGTAGGTCTTCTTTAGAAAACTGTCTATTCAGTTTCTATGCCCATTTTTCGATTGGACTGTTCATTTTTTTTTTTTTTTGCTGTTGAGTTATATGAGTTTATGTATTTTGGATATTAACCCCTTATCAGATACATGGCCTGCAAATATTTTTTCCTATTCTGTAGTTTCCCTTTTCATTTTATTGACTTCCTTTGCTGTGCAGAAGCTGTTTAGTTTGACGTGGTCCCACTTGTTTCTACTTGCATGCACTGCCTTTGACAAATGGCTATTATTATAGCTGGAAAGCCATAAGCCTCGCATGCAACTTTCCTTAGTGACTTCATGCATATCTGAACTTGTCACCAGTTCTTCCACACATCTAACATCCAATAATTATAATTTTTTTGTTATGATAAAAACTACATAAAGTAAAATTTGCCATCTAACCCATTTTTTTTAAATGTTTCATTTATTTCTAGGAGAGAGAGAGAGAGAGCACGAGCAGGGGAGGGTCAGAGAGAGACGGAGTCACAGACTGAAACAGGCTCCAGGCTCTGAGCCGGCAGTCAACACAGAGCCCGATGCGGGGCCCAAACCCACGAACCGCAAGATCATGACCTAAGCGAAAGTCGGACGCTTAACTGACTAAGCCACCCAGGTGCCCCTAAACCATTTTTAAGTGTGCAGTTCAGTAAAATATATTTACATTTTGAAAGAGATCTCCAGAACTTTTTCATCTTGCAAAACTGAACAATAATTTCCCATTCCCATCCCCACCCCCAGTCCCCGGAAACCACCATTATAACTTTCTGTTCCTATGAATTTGACTACTCTAGATACTTGGTGTAAGAGGAATCATACAGTATTTGTCTTTTTGTGTGTGTTTTATTTCACTTAGCATGTCTTCAAGGCTCATTCATGTTACCAAATATGACAGGATTTCCTTCCTTTTTATGTCTTTAAATTGTATTGATATTAAATACATATAAAAGAATATAACAAGAAAAATACCCATGCACTTATCTTTTTTTTTATGTTTTTCATTTTTGAGAGACAGAGACAGACAGAGCATGACTGGGCAAGGGGCAGAGAGATAGAGAGATAGACAGAATCCAAAGCAGGCTCCAGGCTCTGAGCTGTCAGCACAGAGCGTGATGTGGGGCTTGAACTCATAGACCCAAAGATCTAATCTGAACGGAAGTCAGACACTTAACCAACTAAGCTACCCAGGCACCCTTCCCATGTACCTATATTAATGAATATAGCATCATAAATATCATTGAAGGCCTTTGGTGTTCCTTCTTCGTTGCCAGATGTTAACACTGTGGAGAATTTGGTATTTATCATTCCCTTGGCTTTTTCTTGTTACGATATCTATGTGTATCTAAACATTATTTAATTTTGTATATTTTTTAACGTTGTATATGCAATCACACTATATGTATTTTTGTGCAACTGCTTTTTTTTGTTGAGGTGAAATTCACATAACACACAATGAACATACATAATACAATGAACCATTTAAGTGTACAATTCCGTGGCATTTGGTGTACTCACAATATTGTGTAGCCACCAGCTCTCAATACTTTCAAGACTTTTTCAACACCCCATAAAAACACTCTGTACCCATTAAATAATCACTCACTAGTCTCTCCTGTCCCCAACCCCTGGTTACCACTGATTTTTCTGTTCTTATGGATTTTCCTGTTCCAGATAGATCATATAAAAGGGATCTTACAATGTGACATTTTGTGTATGACTTCTTTCCCTTAGCTTAATGTTTCTGAAGTTCTTCTAAGATGTAGCACGTATTAATACTTTACCTCCCCCCCTTTTTTTGGCTTATTTCTTTATTTTGAGAGAAAGAGAATGTGTGTGCATGCACACATCAAAGAGGGGCAGAGACAAAGGGAGAGAGAGAATCCCAAATGTACAGTGTGGAGTGTGATGCGGGGCTCAATCCCATGAACCGTGAGATCATGACCTGAGCTGAAATCAAGAGTCAGATGCTTAACTGACTGAACCACCCAGGAGCCCCAATACTTGGCTCCTTTTGATGACTGAATAATATCACATTGTATGCACATACCACAATTCGTTTATCCATTCATCCACCGATAGACATTTGGGTTGTTTCCACCTTTTTTAACTATTGCAAATAATGCTGCTAATAAACATTTGTGTACACATGTCTGTGTGGACATATGTTTCTGTTTCTCTTGGGTATCTATGGAAAAGCAGAACTGCTGGCGAATATGGTAATTCTGTGGTTACCTTTCTGAGGAACTGCCAAACTGTTCATTATGGCAGTAAGGCGATGAGTTGCTGCTGCCCACAAGCTCACTGACCTTATCACATACTCACCGCTCTCATGTCACCGCAGGAGAGCGATGAAGACATAGTTTGGGCTCCAGTTCTAGCAAAAGATAACCTGAAAGCTCTCCTATTACAAAAATCCAGAACTGCCGGTCAAAACATAGTATTACATTTTTTTAGTTGTGTTCATTTTTTAATGTGTAAGATAGGTCCGTGGTACATAGTGCAAGAGGTACAAAGAGTAAACAAAAGGAAAGACTCTTTCCCCACCTTGTTCCCCACTTATTCTCCAGAAATAACTTCTATCCCCAGACACACCACCATTCCTAATTAGTCTTGTGTATCTTTCCTGAGTTCACTGAAATTTTTCTAAATGTATATATTGTTTTAATAAGAACTTTTATTTTTTAATGCTTTATTTATTTTTGAGAGAGAGAGAGAGAGAACGCATTAGAGAGGGGCAGAGAGAGGAGGAGACAGAATCTGAAGCAGGCTCCAGGCCCTGAGTTGTCAGCACAGAGCCTGATGCAGGGCTCAAAGTCACAAACCACAAGATCATGACCTGAGCTGAAGTCAGACACTTAACCAACTGAGCCACCCAGGTGCCTCTAGTAAAAACAACTTTAAATGCAGAGCAGAGGCCAAAATAAAAACATTTGGAAGTCTCCAGATGAAAAGAGAACTGAAAAACAGGTCAGTGCTGCCTGAGGGGTCCAGGAATTTAGGAGGTTAATGCCTGTGTGGGCAAAGGACCTTGAGCCCAGAGGAGGTGGAGATGGAACGGGGGCCCCTCAAAACACTGGGAACTGCAAGGAGCTGAACCTTCAGTAAAAAGCTAAACTAGGAACCCACCCCCAGCTTAGGATGAAACATGAAGCCTTATCTCTGTTATCAGATGGAAAAAGAGCTTTCCCCAAGAACTCAGTCTGGCCTTGTACTTTGTGTGAGCTTGGGTCTAAATAAATGTACACCACCTTGCATGATCTGGGATCAGACAGAAATTAATGAAAATATTGCCCCTGAGATCTGGATATCAAGTCTGGCCCTTCCTCCCCTGACATTGTCCTCATAGGCAACAGACATGACCAGAATTTTATTCAGCACCAGACTGGTCTCCATATAATTTCCTTTTGCCTGTTACCCACGCAGCTACTGCTGTCATCCCAACAACCCGGTTTGCTGAGGTTCAAAGGACTAGGACCTGCATGGACTCTGCAGGGTGTCACCTGTGGACAGTGAGTTTGCCCAACACACTATAGCTAATTTCCATTTCAGCTTCCATGCTCTGCATGGACAGAAGCTTCTGGTAGCCATTGTCTGATTAACAGCCTCCCAGTTATTGCACCCCTTTCTTCACTTTTCTGATCCAAATCCAAAGCAGGCATCCTGGTGAATGAGAGAGGAATGTATGTGTCAGTAGGCTGAATCCTGTCTTTGTCTCAGCTCCCCTCATTCAACATCAAGTGTGACAGACTGCCTCCTAGAGTGGGGGGAGGACAGAGTTCATCTTCTCCAGGGAAGACACACTATGAACACACAGAGGGACCCTTGAGCCCAAAAAATAGAATACCAACTAGCTGCTCCTCATCATCTTAGAGGGAGAGAAGATTCCCCAGGGACACAAGAGAAGGGCGTTCCAGGCTGAGGCAGCAATGTGTGAAAAGACAGAAGGCAGCTGGTGTTTGGGGAACACCAGGAAGCCCAGTGTGTGAGACTGGGAGAGAAGAAGGGAGGGGAGGGGTCAGATTATGCACCATCTTGAAAGCCAAATAGAAATTTTTAGACTCTATGCTGAAGGTATAGAGGAGAGAAGTCTTGTGTGGGTCTTGTGTGAGAAATGGACAAGACTCTTTCCTAACCTGGTCACAGATGTGCAAGGCACAGAACAGAGCCATGAGCCCCAAGGATGCACACTGACCCTAGTCATCCAGCCAGCTGTCCTGGATATACCTGAGGAAGGTGGGGCTGATGACCAGGAGGTGGGGAAGAAGGGAGAGGGGTCTGACTTGGGCCCCTTCCCATAGCACCCCGCAGCCACATCTTACTCCCTCCCATATCCTTACCTGGTCTTTGCTGTCTTCCATTCCATTGTGGAACTGAATGACCTTCCAAAATCTAAGAGAATTGAGGAGTGGGGGAGTTTCAGCAGGCTGAGACCTGGAAGGTTCTGCAGGTGTTCCTAATAAGTCAGCAGAAGGTCTCTCTGGAGCTCTGTAGTCCTCCCTTGCAGTGACCTTCCCTCATCCCCAAACTAAGAACATCTGGAGTCCCAGACCATCACCTTCTCACTTGGAGCATCTGAGGTCCATGCCAGACCAGAAAGCTTCAGCAGCAGCACCAGCTGTCTCCAAGAGCCCTGGCTGCCAGGATTCCCGGGATAGATGAAGTGTCCTGTGGTTTGGTTCCCCACCATCTCAGTGCTCTGGATAGGGCCCTGGTTCATCCTGGGAAGGAGAGCAGGAATTGCCAGAACTCTGAGGACACACTTGACCTTCCCACGTCCTGCCCTCTCCCCAAAATACACCCAAAGGCTGGGGTCCATTGGTTGACATTGTTTTCAAGGCCGGAGGCCCGCAGTATCTTGGAGTTCCCCACCAAAGTACAAGTCCCACAGTAGAAATGGAAATGGCTCACCGAGGGTCTGTGAATCACCTTAAACACCTTTTCCCACATTTTCCAAGCCCACTTGCTGAGTTCATGGCCTGCAAACAGCAGAAGGGAGGAGATTGGGGGTTGGGTCCAGGGTATCAGCTCTAGTAGAAGGAAAGCAGACCTGGAGGGTGAGACCCCAGTCCTGATGGTCAGGGGTTGAGGTTGTGAAGAGGAGAGGTGTGGGGCGTCTGGATGGCTCGGTCAGTTAAGCATCTGGCTTAGGAGATGGGAGAAACTATCTCCTAACTATTGAAACTATTGAAACTATTTTCAATCTATTTGTTTCTGTCTCCAGATCACCTTCGTCACCTCCTCTCCACTGCCAGCCCCTTAATTCAATCTTCACCAGCAGAAGATATTAAAAAACAAAATGGAAACAAAGGTTTAGAAACCTTTTTTTGTTTGTTTGTTTAATCAAAATGTTTTCTTCCCCAGGTTGAGAACAATAAAACAGTTCAACCTCAACTCATGGAAATCTGCACTGGATATTTTATGGCTTTTAAAACAATTTGCCCAGGGGCGCCTGGGTGGCTTAGTCGGTTAAGCGTCGACTTTCGCTTAGGTCATGATCTCGCGGTTCGTGGGTTCGAGCCCCGCGTCGGGCTCTGTGCTGACTGCCAGCTCAGAGCCTGGAGCCTGTTTCAGTCTGTGACTTCCTCTCTCTCTGACCTTCCCCTGCTCACGCTGTCTCTCAATTTCTCTCTCCTAGAAATAAATAAAAAAAATAAAATAAAATAAAATAAAAAAATAAAAAAATAAAAAACAAAATGGAAACAAAGGTTTAGAAACCTTTTTTTGTTTGTTTGTTTAATCAAAATGTTTTCTTCCCCAGGTTGAGAACAATAAAACAGTTCAACCTCAACTCATGGAAATCTGCACTGGATATTTTATGGCTTTTAAAACAATTTGCCCAGGGGCGCCTGGGTGGCTTAGTCGGTTAAGCGTCGACTTTCGCTTAGGTCATGATCTCGCGGTTCGTGGGTTCGAGCCCCGCGTCGGGCTCTGTGCTGACTGCCAGCTCAGAGCCTGGAGCCTGTTTCAGTCTGTGACTCCCTCTCTCTCTGACCCTCCCCTGCTCACGCTGTCTCTCTCTCTCCTAGAAATAAATAAAAATCTTTAAAAAAAAATAAATAAAAAAAAAAATAAAACAATTTGCCCAAACAATCAGATTAAGGTCTGTAGTCTAATTAATTGTATTGCACTGATGCCCATTTCCTGGTTTTTTGGGACTCTATGGTAAGATGCTACCATTAAGGGTAACTGGGAGATGAGTACATGGGACTTCCCTTTACTATTTTTGCAATTTCTTATGTGCCTATAGATATTTCAGACAAAAACTTTTTAAAAATCATCTAGAAAAAGATGCATAGTAACCTTTATTGCAGTTCCCTTTATATTAACTGATATAACATTTTTTATACAAAAAATTACCTTTCAACCATTTTAAAGTTTACAGTTCAGTGACATTTAGTACATTCACAATGCTGTGCAGCTCCAGAATATATTCATCCCCACAAAAGGCAACTTGATTCCCATTAAACAGTTTCCATTTCCCTCTTCTCAAGACCCTGGCAAGATATGACTTTTTAAAAGTTAAAACATCTTGGGTCACCTGGGTGGCTCAGTCTTTTAAGCATCTGACTCTTGATTTTGGCTCAGGTCATGATCTCACAGTTCATGGGATGGAGCCCTGTGTCCGGCTCTGGGCTGATAGCTGAGAAGCCTCCTTGGGGGTCTCTCTCTCTCACTCTCCCTCTCTCTCTCTCTCTCTCCCCCTTTCTGCCCCTCCCCTGTGTGTGCGCACATGCTCTGTCTCTAACAGCTTTGTTGAGGCATAATTTACAGGCCATAAAATTAACTTAATATTATACTTAACACTTAATAATATACTTAATATTTTAAGTATACATTTCCATGATTTTTTAGTAAATTTATACACATGTGCAAGCATCACCACCATCTGATTTAGAACATTTCCAGGGTGCCAGGGTGGCTCAGTCAGTTAAGCGTCCAACTTTGCCTCAGGTCATGATCTCATAGCTTGTGAGTTTGAGTCCCATGATGGGCTCTGTGCTGACAGCTCAGAGCCTGGAGATTGCTTCAGATCCTGTGTCTCCATCTCTCTGCCCTTCCCCTACTCGCACTCTGTCTCTCTCTCTCTCAAAAATAAACATTAAAAAAAATTTTTTTTAAAAGAACATTTCTATCAGAGACCCCTCATTCACATCTACTGTCAATCCCATTCCAAGCAACCACTAACCTACTTCCTCTATAGATTTGCCTGGTTTGATCATCTCCTATAAATGGAATCACACAGAATGTAGTTTCTTGTATTTGACTTCTTTTTCTAGCATAATGTGTTTGAGGTTTATATTGCAGTAAGTATCAGTAGTTAGTTCCCCCCCACCCGCATTTTTTTTTTTTTTT
The DNA here is from genome assembly GCA_017311185.1 of Proteles cristata cristata. NCBI lineage: Eukaryota > Metazoa > Chordata > Mammalia > Carnivora > Hyaenidae > Proteles > Proteles cristata. The sequence continues at coordinate 1,064,631 of JAESUZ010001308.1, read as the reverse complement.
TTTTTTTGAGAGAGAGAAAGAAAGTATGAGTGAGAGGAGAGGGGCAAAGGGAGAGAGAGAGAATCCCGAGCTGGCTCCACACTCAGCATGCAGCCCTATATAGGCTCCATCCCACAACCCTGGGATCGTGATCAGAGCCCAAATCAAGAGTTGGAGATTCAACTGACTGTGCCATCCAGGTGCCCCTAGTTCCTTTTTTTTTTTTTTTTGATGAGTAGTATTCCATTGTGTGGAAATGCCACATTTATTCAGGTTACACCTAATTACACAGCTTGAGCCAATAAGGCTTCTTCCCTATGCCAGTGGAGTTCTGTGTGGTTTGGGGAACACACTGAAAATTCAGGCAGTTTATAAGTTTTCCCATCTTTTACTTTCTGGCTGCTTAGGGCCTGACATTCAGCCTCTCCTGTCTCTCCTGGACATGTGTACAGGCTTGGGCAAGTGGGCAGCTTTCCGGACCACCAGGGATGTGTGACAGCGTATCAAGGCCTACTATGGCCATCTTGTTGCCAGATCTCTCTTTGAAATGTCTGGCTGGCTTGCCACTCTGTTGTTTGTCCCACCCGGTATCACAAATTCACATTAGCTGCCGTGATTGTTTGCCACTAGTTGCTCCTGTTTTCAACAATGTCTATGGACGAGTGTTTTCCAAGCTGTGCTCCAATTCAGATCAGCCCCAGCACCAGTTTCTTGTCCTCGAAAACTTCTCCGCTCTAGTAGGATTGCACCACAGACCTGGATGGGGAAGACAGGAGCAGCCCTTGGGTAAAATGATGTGGAATCTCATTGGTTTGTGCAGATTTGGTAGTTTTTATTGAATAAATGCTGATATATGTGACATGTCAATTTCCGGAGTCTCGAAGTGACTGTTCATGACAATTTTGTACTGTCTTATCTTTGCATTTTAAGGAGATTTGCTTAGCTCCTCATTTAGCCATTCTGGAGACCCAATCCCTTAACCAAGATACTCTGGAATCATTGTTAACACTAGAGTGAATAATATAATGACATTCATGAAGCCACTATCCATTCTTTTTCCAGATCTTATACTTTTTCTGTTCTTGGTATTATGGTGTCTAGATATGGATATATGTTGTTATCCTGTTTGAATAGATTCAGACTTGCCAAATATGAGAACTCATGTGTATCATTACTTCTGGCTAATTCTCGGCCATATCTTTCAAATATTGCCTCTTCTTTCTCACTACTTTCTCCTATGGGAACTCTTATTAGTCAGATGTTGGATTTCTTCATTCTGAATCTCTCTTTTATAGCTGTGATTTTATTTCTCTAAATTCAGCTCTTTCAGTTCAACATTCCTCTCTTCACCTGCATCTAATTGGTTATTTACAGCTTCCCTTGGCTTTTTTTTTTTTTTTTTTTATTTCTAGGAGAGAGAGAGAGACAGCGTGAGCAGGGGAGGGTCAGAGAGAGAGGGAGTCACAGACTGAAACAGGCTCCAGGCTCTGAGCTGGCAGTCAGCACAGAGCCTGACGCAGGGCTCAAACCCACGAACCGTAAGATCATGACCTAAGTGAAAGTCCGACGCTTAACCGACTAAGCCACCCAGGCACCCTAGCTTCCCTTGACTTTTTAATCAGCTTAAAAGTAACCCACAACCCTCGGACCAACTGTTCCCTTGACTTTTTGACTTAAATTACTATGTTTTTCATTCTAGAAACTCTTTCAAATTTTAATTTTTTTCCAAGTTTTCCTGGTGTGATAGCACTTTTACATCTTTAACGTTTCTAAAGGTTTTTAATCATTCTAAGCATACTTATAGTTTTTATCTGAAAGTTCTATTATCTCAAGTGTATGGGAGTTTAATCATGCTGATAATGGTGTCCATTGACTCTTGCTCATGAGGGATTGTGTCCTTGTGTATTTTGGAGGATTGGGTCAGGTGCTCACCTCTAGCATCATTTTACCCTTGAGAGTGCTATGTGGCTTAGGTTGAGATGAATTCTCTCAGAGCAGTATGCTTCTGCCAGGGACCTTCAACTATAAGTTAGTTTCTCCACTTTGGAGCTTATTCATGAATCAGCTATATGCCCAAAGGAATAATTGTTATTTAGCTTCAAGATGTTTTTCACCAGGAAGGTTTCCAAGATTAAGTCTACATATTACTGGAATCTTTATATTTGCGTTTTTTAAAATATTTTATTTATTTTTAGAGAGACAGAGAGTATGGGAGGGGGAGGGGCAGAGAGAGATTGAGAGAGAGGATTCCAAGCAGGCTTTGCACTGTCAGTGCAGATCTCACAAACCGTGAGATCATGCATGACCTGAGTTGAAATCAGGAGTTGGACACTTAACCTACTGAGCCACCCAGGTGCTCTAAACTAGAAGCTTTATAATTAGCTTTCACACTGGTTATTGTTTTATGACTTATGTAATTATACAAATAATGTTTTACAAATATTGAAAGAAGATTCTTCCGTATGTGGGTTGCATCAGAATGCAAATAAAAAATATTTGCTTGGAACTCTCAGCCCTGTGCTTCTCAAATAAGAGTATGCATCAGAATCACCTGGAAAGCTTCATAAAACTACAGAATGCTGAGCCTCATCCCCAGAGTCTCCCGTTAGTTTTTCTGGGGTGTGCCTGAGAATTTGCATTTCTAACAAATTCTCAGGTGATAACAATGCTACTGATCCAGGGACCACACTTTAAGAACCACTGTCTTAGCTTAATAGATTTAGACAAAAAGTATTTTACAGGGGAAAAAAAACTAATTTCTTTATTAAAATTGATGCTCATTTTCTAATTATATTTTTCCTTTCTAAAGAGAAGCATATATTTTCCTTCTACCACCTGCAATAGCATCCTAACTAGTATATCTGCTTCTGTTGTATCCATCCCTCATCCATTCTTCAGCTAGCAACTGGCATGATCTGAAATTAATTTCCTGCCTACATCCTTAAAATGGTATCAGAATAAAATCCATACAGATTAAAATCCAAAATCCTCACTCATCTCACATTTCTCAGTCATCTGGCTTTTTCTTGTTCCTAGAACTTTCCAAATGCTCTCTTGCCCCAGTACCTTTGCATTTGCAATTCCTCTTCCTGGAACAACATTGCTCTCTCCCATTCAGTACTTCACCTGTCTGGCTTCTTCCCTTTCAAGTCTCGTTTTAAATGACATTCATCTTGGGGTTCATTCCCTGACCTCAGTATTATTAAAGTCTATAAGAAGCTCTCCTAATTGGACTCTGAGACCCACTGACACAGCTATTTTATGATCCTTCCTTCTCAGGAGAATTAGTGGAATTTCTACACTGTGATTATTATTTTCAATCCAGATACACCAAGGTCCCCGTATTTCTCCCAAGAGAAAATCGGTCCATCTGCACTGGGAAAGGAAAACATGTAACATCTGCAAATATATTTATTTCTTTAACAGTTAGAGACAGTTCATTTATCAGTGTGAATATAAGGTAAAAGAAGACTGACAGGGCAGAAGGAACTAATGAAAGGGCCCAAAACCTTCCTCTTCTCTGGTTGGGCTCATAGGCTGCAGCTGCAGGGGACCAGTGACCCTCTCTGCCCACAGCCCCATGTGCAGTGAACCAGTCTGGTGCAGGCCCCACATGCTCCAACAGTTGAAGGATCCCACTTGACGGAGAGGGTTGAAGCATTAGTATAAAGCCTGACATTATGAAGAGTGAAGTCTCTAACTGGACAGTGTCTTGGTCTCCTCGACCACCAGAAATCCAAAAAGGGAAGGACCATCTAATTTTGGAATTCCTGAAATAGAAGGCCCTCCACCCCTGTTGTCCCTGTTAAAGTACCCTGTTTATTTGTTTCAGAGTACAAGGCACATTCTGCTTTTTAATTATTATTTACTTTTTTCCAATCGTTTATGTGGTAAGATACACATAATATAGGGGCGCCTGGGTGGCTCGGTCAGTTAAGAATCCGACTTCAGCTCAGGTCATGATCTCACGGTTCATGGATTCGAGCCTCGAGTCCGGCTCTGTGCTGACAGCTAGCTCAGAACCTGGAGATGGCTTCAAATTCTTTGTCTCCCTCTCTCTCTAACCCTCCCCTGCTCACGCTGCCTCTCTCTCCGAGATAAATAAAACATTAAAAACTTTTTTTAAGGTTTTTATTTATTTCTAGGAGAGAGAGAGAGAGAGACAGCGTGAGCAGGGGAGGGTCAGAGAGAGAGGGAGTCACAGACTGAAACAGGCTCCAGGCTCTGAGTTAGCACTCAGCACAGAGCCCGACGCGGGGCTCGAACCCATGAACCGTGACATCATGACCTAAGCGAAAGTCAGACGCTTAAACGACTAAGCCACCCAGGCGCCCCTACAAATATTTTAAAAAGATACACATAATATAAAATTTACTATCTTAATCACTTCTAAGTGGTATGTATATACATTTTTTGTCTGCCTCTTTCTACCCCATACTGAAAGCTTCTTGAAGGAGGCATAAGCTCTGTCTGTCTTATTCACCATGGTATTCCCATAACCCAAGGGAGATCTGGGAAATAGGAAGAGCTCAATAAAAAGGTGTTGAAGGAGTGAATGAGGGTCATTAAGCCTGGAGCCGCACTGAGGAGAGAGCCTTAGGAAGTCAAACATGGAAGAGCACCAAATGGGCACAGGCCAGAGAGTATAGGACAATTTCGGCTAATATCCCTGGGCATTCATCAGAGAATAGATGCCACTCGCAGTTGGTGGTGGTAGCTAATGCGTGGAAAGGACTCAGGCTCTGAAGCCAGAAAAACCAGGCCTTGAACTCCAGGTCTGCCCCGTTAACCTTAGGCAAAGTCAATTCACTTCTTGGCTTCCTCATCTATAAATGGGGTTCGAAATAGTGTTCTGAGGATAGAATGGATTACAGCAGTTGGCATAATGTCAGTTTCCAGTTCACATGAGCTAGTTCCTTCTTTCCCCCTTCCCTAGAAAACTGCAGCCTGAGGGCAGAAGGGGGACTCTGACATTGCTCAGCTTATCCTGAGTCAGACGCCAAAAAGCAACCAGCTCCAGTGTCCCTCCTCCTCTTCCTGGAAGCCTTCCTTAACCCAGAATGTCAGTCAGTTTCTCTTACAGACTACCACAGTCTCCCGTGCCACCTTTTATCAAAGTTCTGGTCTTAGATCACTGAAATGACTTGAGCCAAGCACCTTCGTGAGCCATGCTCAGAAGCAGGTGAGGCTGTTTGAGTAAAATCAACCCAATAGGTCCTAGCTCCCAAGGTACTTTGAAGTCTAGAAGAATAAGCTGTGATATAGGGCAAGTTACTCAGCTTCTCCAGGGCAGTTTCTCTTTCAGAAAATGGAGAAAAACGTCACACCTATTTTTTTTTCTTTTCCTTCTTTCTCTTTCTTTTTTTCTCTCTCCCCTTCCTTTCTCTCTCTTTTTTTTAGTGAGAGAATGAATAGGAGAGGAGGAGAGGGAGAGAGAGAATCCCAAGGAGGCTCTGCACTGTCAGCACCGGGCCCACGCGGGGTGGATCTGAACTCTGAGACCATTATTACCTGACCCAAAAATCAAGAATCGGAGGCTTAACCAATTGAGTCACCCAGGGGCCCCACACCTATTTTCTGTAGCAGTGATTCCCAAACTTAACTGCAGGGAATCACCTGGGAGCCACTCCTAGCGTTTCTGATTAGGCAGGTCTGTGGTATAGCCCCATAATATGCATTTTTAACCAGTGTCCAGGTGATGATGAGGTTGCTGGTTGGCGACGCTTTGAAAGTCACTGTTCTAGGACGTTCCAAGTTGTTCCAAGAATCTGATGTGAGGTTCTTGGCGTAGTTCCTAAGCCAAGTTAAGCCCGGCAAGCTCCCGGGTACCGGACCCATATAAGACCGCCCTGAGTGTGGGAGTGGTTTCCCCTGAACTGTATTTAGACTCCGCAGCCCTCAGCACCAGTGGGGAGATGCGAGGGTGGGGCCTGAGTGAGACCACTGGCGAGGGGTGGGGCCAAGCGTGTGCGTTGCTGCGCCTGCGTGCGGAAGGAGAGGGGGGCGTGGCTCAAGCTCCGGGCCGGAAGCCGGAGGCTGCAGGGGCGGGCCGGCTGGCGTCCCCTTTCCGGCTGGTCCCCATGGAGGCGCTGGGGAAGCTCAAGCAGTTCGATGCCTACCCCAAGACTCTGGAGGACTTCCGGGTCAAGACCTGCGGGGGCGCCACGGGTAGGCTGCGGCGGGGCAGGGGTCGCGGGGCCAGGGGTGTCCAAGGGCTTGGCCGGGGCTCCTGGACCCTGCCCGGCCTATGGGGGGCTTGAGAGAGTGGAGCAGTGGCCATTCTGACCCTCGCTCCCTTCCCCGCAGTGACCATTGTCAGTGGCCTTCTCATGCTGCTACTGTTTCTGTCCGAGCTGCAGTATTACCTCACCACTGAGGTAAGGGGCGGGGCCTACTCCGTGGGCGGGGTTCGGTATTCTAGGGATGGGAGTGGGGAAGGAGAGACAGGAGGCCAAATGTTACTGAGGTAGTTCTGCTCCAGGTGCATCCTGAACTCTACGTGGACAAGTCACGGGGAGACAAACTGAAGATCAACATCGACGTATATTTTCCGCACATGCCTTGTGCCTGTGAGTACCCACCAGGTGTGGGAGTTGCAGGTTCTCAGGTGGGCTTCCAGATTCACACCGCCAGCCTTAGATTCTGGTCGGAACCCCAGCACAACCTTCTTCCCCTAATCCACTGCAGCCCCAAGACATTCCCCTCCAAAACCCAGATTCCCTTGCTCCTAGGATCCCAGTACCTTACCCTTACTTCTGCTTCCAGATCTGAGCATCGATGCCATGGATGTGGCTGGGGAGCAGCAGCTGGATGTGGAACACAACCTGTTCAAGCAACGGCTAGATAAGGATGGCATCCCCGTGAGCTCAGAGGCCGAGCGTCATGGTAACTGTAGGGAGGAGGTCACATCTCAGATCCCTGAGCTGGACATGCCCAACCACTTCCTTTTGACAAGTGGATATGGCTGACCAAGTGACAAATGTAGCAGCTAAGACCCAGAGAAATCAAGTGGCTTGCTTAGGGTCCCCCAGCTATTGAGTATCAGAATAGACTGAAATCTAGGCTTCTAACCTCTGTACATTGAGTAGAGTACTCTACATGATATTCTCAGAGGTCTCCAATCCCTGCCTATCAGTGTTGAGTAACAGAAGTTTGAGGATGGGATTTAGGTGCCTTTGTCTCAGCAGAATTCCTCTAGATGGACCCAAGCTTCTCTAGGTGTGTGCTTCCCCATCCTGTTAGCTGAATTCAGCCCTTAATGCTCTTCCCCTTTGGAATGTAGGGTGGCTTAAGGTTAAGAACTTACATTTTTTACTTAGATTACCTAAATTCAGATGTAACTTTGTCTCTTGCAGCCTATGACCTTAGCTATAAAGTGGTGATAAACAGTAGTACCCACCACATGGAATTATAGGGTCAAAGGAAGGATCCTATAGTATCAAATACAGGATCATGTATACAATGCCTAGCACAGAGTGCCTCTTCACCCTAGCTTCCTTTCCTGTTTCTAGGCAGCCTCCCAGTGCCTTCATTAACTCAGTTTCCCACCATAACAAAATCCTCCTCAAAGCTATGATTTCTCACACCTTAGGGATTACTGTGTTGTGAGTTTTATCAGTTGTTCATTCAACAGATACATGTTGAACACCAGTAAATCCAGAGAATTTACTGTAGGATTGGATGTAGGGTATAAGAGAGCAGAGTCAAGGTTAATTCCAAGACTTTTGGCCTGAGCAAGTGATGACTTGAAATAGGGATGATCAGAGAGGAAGAGGAGGATTTTGTGTATGAGAGAGAGGTGAGGGAATAGTAGATATCTGCTACTATGTAACATATTGCCCCCAAAATTAGTGCGTTAGAGCAAAATCATTTGTTTTTTTCAGTTGCTGTGAGTTAGGAATTCAAGAATGGTATGGTTGGCTTAGAGTCTCAGGAGATTGCAGTCAAGCCTGTTAGCTGGGGCCGCAGTCGTCTGAAGGCTTGACTGGAGCTGAAGGATCTGCTAAGAGGGCTCATATGTATGGCTGTTGGCAAGAGGCCTCAGTGCTTTCACCACATGGGCCTCTCAGTGAGTATCCTCACAGCATGACATCTGGCTTCTCCCTATGCATGTGAACTGGGAGAGCACAAGGTGGAAACCACCACTTCTGTTAATAACCAAGCCTCAGAAGGCATGTACCACCATTTCTGCGATATGCAAATGGTTACACAGATCAGCCCTATTCACTACGGGAGGTGGAGGGTACATAAGGATGTGAACAGCAGGAGGTGATGATTGTTGGAGACTTCTTAGGGCTTGGTCCCCCTGGGAAGGATGAAGATTTGAGGGTAGATTTCAGGTTTGAGTCCTGTTAAATTTGGGAAGTCTTTTTTTGTTTTTTTTGTTTGTTTTTTTTTTAATTTGAGAGAGAGAGAGACCACGAGTGGGGGAGGGGGCAGAGGGAGAGACAATCTTAAGCAGGCTCCACACTCACATTAAGCACAGAGCCCAATGTGAGACACAGTCTCATGACCTGGGATCATGACCTGAGCCAAAATCGAGTCAGACACTCAACTGACTGAGACACCCAGGCACCACCTGAGATGTCCATTTTATACCCTAGTGATGTTAAGGAGGCAGTTAGATGTACCAGTCTAGACGTTAGAGAAGGGCTGGAGAAATAAATGTAGTTAGTATGAAGATGGCATTTAAAGCTATTGGACTAAAGGAGAAAACCTAGGGAGTAAACATAGGTAGAGGAGAGGTCTAGGGACTGTACCCTAAGCCCTGCCAGTATTTAGAAGTCAGGAAATGAGGATCTAGGAAGGAAGGTTAAGTCATTAAGATGGAAGAAAACCAAGAGATGTTGCAAAAGCCAAGTGGAAGAAGAGTTTCAAGGAGAGTGAGCAACTGTCAGAAGCCACTGATAGTCCAGTAAAATGAGTAGGAATTGACCATCGCAGTTGACAACATGAAGGCTACTGAAGGCTTTAAAAAGAATAGTTTCAGGGCGCCTGGGGTGGCTTAGTCGGTTAAGCGTCCGACTTTTGCTTAGGTCATGATCTCGCGGTTCGTGGGTTCGAGCCCCACGTCGGGCTCTGTGCTGACTGCCAGCTCAGAGCCTGGAGCCTGTTTCAGTCTGTGACTCCCTCTCTCTCTGACCCTCCCCTGCTCACGCTGTCTCTCTCTCTCTCTCCTAGAAATAAATAAAACATTAAAAAAAAAAAATTTAAAAAGCATAGTTTCCATAGTGTTGAGGGTGAAAATCTGACCAAAGAACAGAAAAGGAAATAGAGACATCAAGTAAAAATAGCACTTTCATGAGTTTTGCCAGAAGAGAGGGCAGAGAAGTGGGGGAGGCTGGCAGAGAATGGGGGGGATATGGTGGATTTGGTGGGGAGATTAAGTGGATTCTGTTGCTTCTCTGTTCTTCGTGGAAATCGAAAGTAAGAGTGAAGATAGAGAAAGAGATTATGGAAGCCTAAGATGAAACGAAAAGATAAATTTAGTCATCTCAGATAATGGAAAGTGAGCTGACTAGTGAAATGAGGTAGGATTGCCAGGCAGTCTTTTTTTGTTTATTTATTTTTAAGAGAGAGACAGAGCGCAAGCAAGGGAGGGGCTGAGAGAGAAGAAGACACAGAATCCAAAGCAGGCTCCAGGCTCTAGGCTCTGAGCTGTCCGCACAGAGCCCAACACAAGGCTCAAAGTCATGAACAGCGAGATCATGACCTGAGCCGAAATTGGACGCTCAACTAATTGAGCCACCCAGGCGCCCCTGCCAGGCTGTCTTAAAGGAGGCACAGGCAAGAAGTAGGCACAGACAGTTGAATTTGACTATGGTTGGGTTTTGCAAGGCTTGTACAACAAAGAGAGAGGAACAGATGGGTTCTGGCTATGTGCAAGAGAATAATTACAGCAGTGGACCATGGCATTTATTTCCCAGCTTTGTCAAGATATAATTGAAATATAATGTGTAAAATTAGGGTGTACTGTACAGTGATTTGATTACATATATGAGACAACACAATATGGCTAGCTAACATCCGTCACTTCACATAGTTACCTTTTTTGTGTGTGAGCTGAGAACATTGTTAACTGTCGTCACCATTCTGTACCTTAGATCCCAGAACTTATTCATCTTCTAACTGGAAGTTTGCTTGACCAACATTTCCCCATTTCCCCAACCCCAGCTATTGGCAACCACCATTCTACTCTCTTTCTAGTTAGGCTTTTTTAGATTGCATTTATGAGATCATGAAGTTGTCTTTCTTTATCTGACTTATTTTACTTAGATTAATGTCCTCAGGGTTTATCCACGTTGTTGCAAATAATAGGATTTACTTCTTTTTAATGGCTGAATAATATTCCATTATATGTATTTATCACATTTTCTTTATCCATTCCTCTGTTATAGACATTTAGAGTTGTTTCCATGTCTTGGCTGTTATAAATAATGCTACAGTGAACATGGGACTGCAGATACCTCTTCAAGATACAATTTCTTTCTTCTTTTCTTTCTTTTTTTGCGGGGAGGGGATATATACCCAGAAGTGTGACTTTTTTAGTTCTCTTTTTAATTTTTTGAGGAACTGCCTTACTGTTTTCCTTAATGGCTGTACCAGTTTACATTTCCACCAACAGTGCTGAAGTGTTCCCTTTTCTCCACATCTTTGCCAGTACTAGTTATTTCTTGTTTTTATTTTTTTATTTTTTGGATTCTAACAGGTGTGAGGAGATAACTTACGGTTTTAATCTGGATTCCCTGATGATTAATGATGTTAAGCTCTTCCATGTACCTATTGGCCATTTGTATGTTTTCTTTTGAGACAATGTGTATTCAGGTTCTTTGCCCATTTTTAGTTACATTGTGTGTCTGTTTTGCTATTGAGTTGTATGAGTTCCTTATATTTTTTGTATATTAACCCCTTATCAGATATATCTTTTGTGAATATTTTTTTGTATTCCATTCTGTTAATTGTTTGGGGTTCTTTTGTTTGTTTTTTACTGTGCAGAATATTTTGATGTAATCTCACTTGTTTATTTTGCTGTTGTCTGTACTGTTGGTGTCATAACCAAAAAAATATTGCCAAGACCAACATCAGGGAGTTCTTTTCCTATTTTCTTTTAGGAGTTTTATAGTATCGAGTTTCTTACTTTTAAGTCTTTAATTATTTCAAGTTAATTTTTGTGAGTTGTGTAACATGGGGGTCCAGTTTCACTTTTTGCATGTGAATATTGCAATTTTCCCAACAGCATTTATTGAAGACATTGTCCATTCCCCATTTGGACCATGGAATTTAGATAAGGAGTGAAGTAAGGGCATGAAAGGGTAGTGGTGTCAGTGTCAAAAAAATTGGTGGATTTTGGGTACCAGAGATAGTGAACTGGGAAAATAAGGATAAGTAGTTGAAGATTAGGATACTTGAAATTGGATTTTGGAAGGTTTGCAGTAATTGGTATTAACAAGGTCTAGGAATGTGTGTGGAAATGAAGTGGGATCAGGCTGTGATGAGATGAAAAAATAAAAAGATTTTTGGAAGACAGGAGTTCAAGGTATTGACTATTGAAATCACCAGTTATGAGGAGGTAGTTGAAGGCAGGGAGTCAGGTGGAGGGAGAGAGGCCTGAGGAGAAGCACTACAGCGAAGTGGTTAAAGGCACACACTTGGGAACTGGGGCTGAAGTCTGCTGCTTACTGTGTTGCGTTGGACAAAGTCACTTCTCGTCTCTGAGGCTCAGCACCTTTGCAGGTACAATGGGGGATTATAACCCCCACCTTCACAGAGTCTTTATGGGGGTGATGAGAGACATTACTTTTATTTAAATAAACAACGTGTAGAAGTGCTTAGTGCCTGGCACACAGTATGCACCATATAAATATTAGCTATTAGTATAACTTTTATTATTCCCACGTCACAGGTCAAAGGGCCTATGCAGGGATCAGGGGTGCAGATTTCACAGTGTCTGCTCCCAGCTGATGCCCCTGTCTCTGCGCTCCCCATAGAGCTTGGGAAAGTCGAGGTAAAGGTGTTTGACCCTGACTCCCTGGACCCTGATCGCTGTGAGAGCTGCTATGGCGCTGAGACTGAAGACATCAAGTGAGCCGGACCCCGGGGGCCCAGGGTTGGGGGGACTCCCACCCGGCGGTGTGTGCCAGCCACCCTTAGCCTATGTCAGACTCCAGCAGATGGGGGAAGTTGGACCAAGAGTTTAGTGGAGATGAGGTACATGCCTCAGTCACTTATCTTGGTGCAAGTGACTGAGGCTTCATAGCCAGGCCCTGCCTGGGGCCACAGCTGTGCACGAGGCTGAAGCTGTCCCTGTTCTGGTTCCAAAGTGGTCTCAGGGTCCAGCTGCCCAGGTTCTACCCTTGCGTCCTTGGGCAAACCCACATACCCTCTCCTGTGAAGGGGGGTGATGATGACCTTTCCCCTAACAGTCACATGGGGATTAAATGTATACTGTATGTAAAGCACTGAGGTTGAAGGCCCAACCCAGGTAATTAAGGCCTTGATACGTGGCAACTGCTGTTATTTTCCTCAGGCCCTGGCCACTGAGAAGCTGAGTCAGTGGGTCTAGGGTAGGGACTGGGAAAATGTGTTTAAAGTTTTTTTGCATTGTGGTAAAATGTGTGACTTCTAAAACTTACCACGTTCACGTGCACAATTCAGTGTATTAACTATGTTCATAGTGTCGTGCAGCCAGCACCACTCTGTTCTGAAACTTTTCATCACCCCAAATAGAATGGGAATGTACATTTAAAAAAAAAAAATTAATGTTTTTTTTTTCTGAGAGAGAGGCAGCGTGAGCAGGGGAGGATCAGAGTGGGGTGGGGGGACACAGAATCAGAAGCAGGCTCCAGGCTCAGCTGTCAGCACAGCGCCCGACGCGGGGCTCAAACCCACGAACCGTAAGATCATGACCTGAGCCAAAGTCGGACGCTTAACTGACTGAGCCACCCAGGCGCCCCGGGAACGTATGTTTTTAGAAGGCCTGCTGCCTCTGAGGAAACCTACTTTGAGAACATCGGTGGTCAGGGATGAGGCTGGCAGAGGCTTTCTTAGTAGACAAAACTGCTTTATTTCCCAAGGTACCAGCTCTCTTTTCGTGCCTCTTACCCCACACCTCCCTCTCCTGCAGATGCTGTAACACCTGTGAGGATGTGCGGGAGGCTTATCGCCGCCGGGGCTGGGCCTTCAAGAACCCGGACACTATTGAGCAGTGCCGGCGAGAAGGCTTCAGCCAGAAGATGCAGGAGCAGAAGAATGAAGGCTGCCAGGTGTACGGCTTTTTAGAGGTCAACAAGGTACAGGAGGGACTGAAGCGGGAAAAGGCCAGCTGAGCTGCGGGTTTGCCCCACTCAGGCCCTCGGGAGACCAAGAGAAGGAGGGAAGTGGCTGGAAAATGAGAGGGAATATCCCCTACAGGTGGCCGGAAACTTCCACTTTGCTCCCGGGAAAAGCTTCCAGCAGTCCCATGTGCACGGTGAGTGACGCCACCTCCACTGGGGAGTTTTAGACCCTGGATACCCCTGCACTTGCCTGATCTGTCTGTGGCTCCTCTCATCTCGGGCAGCAGTTTGGTAACAGTTAAGAGCACAGGCTGAGGAGCCAGACTGCCTGGGTTCAGACATCAGTCTCAGACCTTATTGGCTGTGTGAAGCTTTGAGGAACTTTCTTAACCTTTTTGAGCTCGCTTCCTGCCATGTAAAATGGAGATGATAGGACTTATCTCCTAGGGTGCTGGTGCAGGTTAAAGCTTGAGCACTTGGAGCGGCAAGTCAGTTAAGCATCTGACTTCGGCTCAGGTCATAATCTCACGGTTCACAGGTTTGAGATTCTCTCTCTCCCTCGCTCTCTGCCCCTACCCCACTAACACTTTCTCTCTCTCTCAAAATAAATAAACTTAAAAAAGAAGATCGCAGCACAGAGAGAGCCCAGCTTGTAGTAGGGTTGCTTCAAAGGTAGTCCCCAGTATCAGATGACCCATGTGTGAGGCTTTAGGGTCAGCAGAGCTGGGTTGGAACACAGGTTTTTCCACTCCTGAGTTATATCAGATTTGGGAAATACTGAGCCCTACTCCGTTTCTTCTCCTGTAAAATGGGGCTGAAGATACTGATACCATCCTCACAGAGTTATTCACAGGGATGAATAAATGGGATTTATTTTCATTCATTTATTCAGCCGTGCATTCACTAGATATTTCGTAGTCACCTACCTTGTGCCCCATTGTTGTTTGGGTGCTAACAATACAGCAACAAACAAAACAAAATCTCTGTCCTCAGAACATTCTAGTAAAGAAACACCATAAACAAGTATGCAAAATATATGGACTATCAGATGCTATTTTTTTTTTTAATATTTTTATTTATTTCTAGAAGAGAGAGACAGCGTGAGCAGGGGAGGGTCAGAGAGAGAGGGAGATACAGACTCTGAAACAGGCTCCAGGCTCTGAGCTGGCAGCCAGCACAGAGCCCGACGCGGGGCTCGAACCCACGAACTGCGAGATGGTGACCTAAGTGAAAGTCGGATGCTTAATCGACTAAGCCACCCAGGCGCCCCATGGACTATCAGATACTATTAAGTACAGTGAACCAAAGAAAGGCAGGATAAAGATGACAGAGGCGAGGAGCTCTGGTGAGATGGTATGTGTGTGCTGTTGTGTATTGGGCGGGCAGAGAGACTCTGATGGGGACGGCATTTGAGTAAAGACCTGAAGGAAATGAAGGAGCTGGCCATAAGGATGTCTGGGCAAAGGATTTGAAGCAGAGAGAAGAGCAAATGCAAATCTCTAAGGTCAGAGTGTGCTTGGCGAGTGCGAGGTGCAGTAAGAAAGCTGGGGCCTGGAGTACAGCGAGCAGGGCGGCGTGGTTAGCGAGAGGTGAACCAGGTGACAGGGCCACGGCAGGCAAGACGTGGAAGGACCCCACAGGGACAAGGGCTCTTATTCCCCATGAGATACAAGGCCATCCGAGGGATCTGCGAAGATGCTCCCTGATGTGACTTGACTTTGCAAAAGTGGGTGGCACTCTGCTGTGTGGAGAATACAGGGAAGAGGGGCAGGACAGAAGCAGAGAGGCTGATGGGAGGCCATTACCATGGTCCATCCTGGCACAGGATCATGGGGCCAGGTCGGAGTGGTGGCGGAGGGCCAAGCAGTGGTCACTTACGTTTGAGGGTAATGCCAAGAGGAGTGGCTGATGGGCCTGAAGGGTGAGGGAAGGGGAGCGGTCAAGGATGACTCCCAAGTTTTGTGCCGGAGTAGTGAGAAGGATGAAGTTGCCATTTAGGGAGAGGGGAAGACTCAGAGGAACAGGTTTAGATGGCTGGACGAGTAAAGCGGGAATTCAGCGTTTGGTGTGTTCAGAGCAGTGGGATTTGGGCGTCCTTTTAGACCACCCAGATGCAAGGAAGCAGCTGGTTGTTCAATCTGGAGGTCGGGAGAGGTCTGGCCTAGAGATACAGATGTGGGAGTCCTCAGGCATGTAAAGCCATGGGACTCAGTGAGGGCCCCCTGGAGGTGAGGGTAGGTGGAGAGGAGAACTCAAAGGACTGAGTGCGCTACCTCCACCATCAGAGAGTGCAGGCAGGGGGAGGGAGAGGAGGTGGCGGGGAGGGGGGGTGACGCAGAGAGGTATGGGGTATACAGGTGTGGGGAGGTGGTGGGCAGGGAGGACATGTCAAAGAGACCAGTAAGAAACACTGGTGAGAGGAGAATGACCGCTGAGAGGCAGTGTCCTGAAAGCCTAAGGATGGAGGTGTTTCCAAAACCGTATCAGATGGCTTCTGCCCATTGGGTGTGTGACATGGCAGTAGTCATTGTGACCTTGACAGGAGATTTTGCGGAGTGATAGGGAGCACCCACTGCATGGGCTCAGGAGAGAATGGAAGAGGAGTTGGAGCTGGTGAGTAAGGACAGCTCTTTTGTGGAGTTTGCTCTAAAGGGGAGAGTGGGCTGAAGCTGGATGGAAACGTGGACCCCATGGAGTGGTTTTGCCAAAGGTGTGTCGTATGCTGTGGGAAATAGTCGGCTGAATAGGTAGCAGAAGTCATGCTCCAGGGGTGGGAGAGACACTTGTTCGAGTGAAGTCCTTGAGAAGGAAAAAGAAGACAGAATCTAGTACCTCAGGAGTGTAGACTAAAGCCCGGAACTCAGCAACAGGAGGAAAGGCAAAGTCTGGACAGGTAGGATGGCAGCCAGGTGATGGGGACACCGTCAGGCAGCATGACAGGGTTGTGAGGAGAGAGTTGTGGCCAGAGGCTAGATCCACTGTGAAGAGGCGTGGAAGGGCTGACTTGCTGTTCTGGGTGGATCTCTGAGTGATTAAAACAAGTAGAGATAGTTGGGATAGTTTGCCATGGGCTGCAAAGCTGGGGATTTTAGGGCAGCTCAAGGGACAGTGATCTGGAAGTGGCATTAAGGAGCAAGGAGGTCCTCACTTCAGTCCACAGAGGAGGGTAAATGTGGGGAAGAAATTGTCACCGCTGAGGGGGCTACAGAAAAGAGCACCTTCAAGGGAGAAGCCGGGCTGCGGGCTACGGTTGGAGTAATATGATTGGAATGTGTAGAGGTTGAAGATGTAGGGGTTTCCCTGATGAGTGACGGGGTCCCCTGGGAGGGATGGGGGTTGGGATCACATTAGGGGATGTACAGAGCCACAGTGTGACAGGAATCCAGGGGATGAGAGATGAGCTGGCAGTCCTGAGATGCCCAGTCACTGAGGGAAGCGGGAGGGGTGAGGCCGAGTGTTGGGGAGAGGCGGGAGGTAGGTCTGGAGCCCCCTCTCTGTTCTGGAGGGGGTCAGGGGTCTCACTGGGATAGTGGGAAGACCGCCAGTGTGGAGCTGTTGACACGGGACCTGGAGGCATTCAGTAGGCAGCAGCCTCTCTGCCTCTCCTCCTCGGCTGCCTCAAAGTCAGAGGACCCAGGGCAAAGGGTGTTCTGTATCCTGGGAGAATATTTAAAACACAAAACTACAATTGCCTGAGGCTGGAGATCTGGCTGAATTGAAGGTCGGAAGCTAGTTTCTGACATCCTTTTTGCTTTGGGTGGGGGAGGAGGGAAGATTATAAAGTTCATTTAGTACTTGTCTATCTTAGATCCTACCTGGTCCTCAGGACAGCCCTTTATAAAGATCACTGAGGTCCAGAGAGGGCAAGTGACTTGCCTAAGGTCGCACAGCTAGGAAAGTGGCTTGTTGAGCTCTAGGTCTTTTGTTCTCCCTAGGCAATCATACTTCTGCCCCCAAGACCCCTTGTATTTTTCCCTGGCTGGGGAAGAGTTCCTCTGGGGACAGGTGCAGGAGGAGGCTTATTAGCTGGGTCTGGATCCTGCTGCCAAGGCAGGAATATTCCAGTCTTCCTTTCTACCATGTATCTTGCTCCATAGTTCTCATTGTGAAGCTCTCAATCTTTTTTCTCTTCCTCCCTTCTCTCTTCCTTCCCTCCCCCATGCTGCAGTACATGCTGTGGAGAGTAAGTGGCCCTGCCCCCCAGGGAGGCCAAGCCCCACTTCTGGGGCAGCCTACCCTCCCAGGAAGGGGGGAGGTTTGGATGGGCCTGGAATCGGGGTCTTATTTTTCAGGTAGGGTTCCTTGAAGCAGGAGGGATCAGGGCCAGAGGGGAGAAAGCACTGTTCTGGAATAGATGGTACAGGGAACCCATGGCATTTCCTTTGGGGGCTGTCAGGGTAAGGGCAGAGGGGCGGG
This sequence comes from Proteles cristata cristata, assembly GCA_017311185.1. NCBI lineage: Eukaryota > Metazoa > Chordata > Mammalia > Carnivora > Hyaenidae > Proteles > Proteles cristata. The sequence goes on along the minus strand of JAESUZ010001308.1, from coordinate 1,046,962 downwards.
GAAAGTGCTTGGATGGCATTCTCTGGCCCCGCCTCACCTTGGGGTTCAGCATTTGTTGATCACTCTATTTAGTGACAGGTAGTCAGTGGGGTTTATTTCCTGAAGTGCAAGGAGGGACTTGGTGGGAATGAAAACCTGGTGTGATGCCCGTAAAGGGCTCCCTGTGTATGTCAGGGAAGAAATGAGGTCTGTTTTTAAGGCCCGGGAGGATGTGGACTCACACACAGGCTCCAGCAGGGCCAGGCTGAGGGTGATGAAGGGTCAAAGAGGAGCCAGGCAGTCGCACTCCAGAAGGCTGGGTGAGGATGCCTGAGCAAGGACGCTAAGGGAGCCAGGAGGCCAGTCCTGCTCCACCTGGTGACACCTTCTCCTTTCTCTCCTAGTCCATGACTTGCAGAGCTTCGGCCTTGACAATGTAAGTACCGGAAACCGTGTAAGGCAGATGGGGGTGGATGGTTGCTGCCTTCATTTCTCCACAGGGATGTCCTGGGATGGGGGCACAGATAAACCATATTCGGCCAGGGAATCAGTCTGAGGGTCAAGAACTGAGATCTGCACAGGTGGGAGATGGGAGATGAGGCTGGACAGGAACATCCTGGGCAGAGGGAGCCTCCAGCAAAGTTCGGAGGGAGCAGGCACTTCTCAGAAACTGTAGGGGCCAGCATGGCTGGAGAGGTTGGCGGGGACCAGACCGCACAGGCCTCAGGCAGAGCTGCAGTCTGGACTTCCTCCTGAAAGTCTCCTTGGTCCTTTAACCAGGGTCATGATATAATCAAGTTTGCATGTTTTTAAAGATCCCTCTAATAGTTGGGATTGATAAAGACTGGAACAGGACAAGAGTCGGAGTTGGAAAATCTGGGGCCCCTCCAGCCTAGGCCTCCCTGGCTCAAGACTTGCAGGCAAATCTGGCATCTGCAACGATGGGTCCATGCCCCGTCTTTACTTGCCTTATGTCTGGATGCAGCCAGAGTCTCCGACTGTAGAGGCCCAGAGACCACAGACTCTGAGAATGGAGTTCCCCAGTGGGGCATGGGGGTGCTGCCTGTCTTGGTCAGACTCTCCCCGGCAGGATCCTGCCCTGCCTCCCGTCCTGCCACACATCTACTCCCCAAGCCCAGGCAGCCCTGTCCGCCACTGTCCCATGGAACTTTTGATGGGTGAGGCCTGTTGGAGCCTTGAGCGCTTGAGGCTTAGGTGCTGGTGTTGCTTGCAGATCAACATGACCCACTACATCCGACACTTGTCATTCGGGGAGGACTACCCGGGCATTGTGAACCCCCTGGACCACACCAACGTCACTGCACCCCAAGGTACCAACCTGGGAGGTAGCCCCTAGCTACCAGAGCCCTGCCCAGCACCCATGCCCAGTGCTCTCTTCTCCCTTCAGCCTCCATGATGTTCCAGTACTTTGTGAAGGTGGTACCCACAGTGTACATGAAGGTAGATGGGGAGGTAAGTCTGCAGGAGCTCAGGTATCAGGGTTCCTGTTGGTGACAAGCCAAGGCTCAGAGAGGGTAGGTGATTTATCCTCGCAGGGAAGGTGCAGGGCCCACAGTGTCAGACTTTAAAGCACTTGCACTTTCTGCAAACTGCCTCCATCCGTTCCTCGGGTGCTCATTGTCACTGGGGTCCCCCCTGGGCTGGGGGCTAACCCTTCCAGGGTCCCCTGATCCCCTTTCTGCTGTCACCAGTGGAGCAACACCTTTGCAGATAGAAAGTCTGGCCCAGCCTTGCCAGGAGCTCGTGATGTGGCCTTTGAGAGTTCCTTCCCATCCCAAAACCCCCGCTGAGAGAATCCACATGTAGCTGGGATTGGTGAACTGTAAAGAGCTAGTAACCAAGCAGCCCCTGGGCCGGTGAGGCCAAGAGGGGATGCCTAGGTGGTCCCCAGGCCTTCCAGTGTTCATTAGCGACCTGGGGCCTCATTTTCTCTTCCCCCCAGTAAAGGCACTACAGACAAGGGGCAGGAGCAGGGGTAGGGCTGAGGGGCTTTGGGAACCAGGTTATAAAGCCAGCCCTGTCCCAAACTCCCTTCCTGTTCCAGGTGCTGAGGACAAATCAGTTCTCTGTGACCAGACACGAGAAGGTCGCCAATGGGCTGATGGGTGACCAGGGACTTCCTGGAGTTTTCGTGCTCTATGAGCTCTCGCCCATGATGGTGAAACTGACGGAGAAGCACAGGTCAGGGTAGGGAAAGGGAGGGGCCTGGGCCTGCAGGGAGCAGGGGTGCCTGCTGATCCCCTGCCTTGTCCCTCCACCAGGTCCTTCACGCACTTCCTGACTGGTGTGTGCGCTATCATTGGGGGCATGTTCACAGGTTAGAAGCTCAAGGGCATGTTTGGGGTTGGGGCATGGTGGGGAATGTAAAGCCTGGGCTCCCTGCGGATTTTTGGTTGGGGAAGGAGGAGCACCTCGATTGTCAAGGGGATTTGTTGGCCTAGTCAGTCAGGTGACAAGGCTCTGGGGCCCAGCCAAGGGCCCAACTGGGCCAGTGCCAGCCTTGGTCTCTCTCCCCAGTGGCTGGACTCATCGATTCACTCATCTACCACTCGGCTCGAGCCATCCAGAAGAAAATTGATCTTGGGAAGACCACGTAGCTATCTTCTTCCCTTTCTATTCTCTTCATCTCCTGTTTCTCTTTGGCCTTGGGGTCATTTCGCAGCCTCCCCTCCAAACCCTCCGACCCTCTGGAGCATCGGTCTCAGCACAGGTTGATAAATCTATTGATTGTAATAGTACTTGCTGGTCTCCGTGTGCTTCTTGCATCTGGCTGGAGCCTAGAAACAAACCTCTGCACAGCCACTTACTGAAGGCACTCAGGACTGACAGATCGGGCCAGAAGCCCTCTGGGAGCCCCACGTGGACATCCCGTGGCTAATTGGGGTTTATTCAAACCAGACTGATATCTACCCCACTGCCCTGTCCTCAGTCCCTTCTCTGCTGTGCTCTTTGGGCCTTTTGGGTTCAGCTCCAGGGCTGAGATGGACCTTTCTAGTATGAGCTTCATGGGGCCACCATGGCCCTCAGGCTCATGAATGTCTGACCCCAGTGGTGCTAGGTCCCTGGGTGCAGGCTGGGGTTTGCCACCTCTTCAGTGATGGCTAAAGCTGGGGCTTCTCCCTGCCACCCTGGGCTCAGTCCCCTGCATTCCTCATCCTCACTGACCATGCTCTATGCCATGCCCCTGCTGGCTCCTGGCACTAAGAAGGGTCCAGGCAGGTCCTGTACCATCTTCTAGCAGGAAGCAGAACTGAAAAATGGAGGGAAGGCAGCAGTAGCCATTCTGGAGCAAGGCTGGCTTCAGACCCCAGCTCTAGACCTCATGAGGGCTTCCCAGTATAGCCCTCAATAAATGTGGAGAACCAGGCCCAAGACCTCACCACGTGCTGCGGCCCAGGAAAGCAGGGCCATTGACAGCTGGTCAGTTCATATGATCGATTCTCAGGGAGTGTCTGGGTAAGACAATAGTAGGGGGACAAGTAGAAAGGACAGGAAGCAAAGGGTGATGATACCACAATTTCTAGAGCAGACAGACCTGAGATCCAGCTCTGATGTGCTCACCTGCAAGCTGTATGACCTTGGACATGTCTCATCTGTAAGTTAAACATGATACTGCTGACTGTAGTGAGCCTTGTTTTTTTGATCAGCCAGAAACCCAAGTATTAACCTACTTGTTAATAGTATCCTGAATTTCCTCTAGGAACCTCTCTACCTTCTCAGCTTGTGTGTTTGGGAGAAGGTATGACTTCCCACCCTAAGCTTCAGGGGAGCCCTCAATCAGCACATCCCATCCTCCTGGCCACACTGACCCAGGGTGAGGCTCCGTCAGGACTAGGAAAGTCTGGGTGTGTCTTCTGGGTGTGAACGTGGGGAGATGCGAGGCTTGTGCCGCCATCCTGCAGTTTCAAGGGGGAACCCTATCTGCAAATGAGCTGGAGCTCAGAGGCAGAGAACCGGTCCCAGTGACATTATTTTGAGTCCTGTGACAGGCTCCCAGCTAAACACTGGGAATTGCAACTATGCAAGCCCCCCCCCCACCAATCGCTTTTTAAGCCAATAGGGTTGGGATTTCTGTTACTTCAACCAAAAGTGTCCTAATCAATATGCCTACTCTCAAGAGTTAAAGAATAAACAAGCTAATGAAGTAGGGAAGTGCGTAGCTGTCACTAAGTGATCCTGCCATTGTCAGAAGCAGGGCTACTCAGAAGGCATGACAGCTTGGAGGCCAGGGCCCCTGGGCCCTGAGCTTCCTGCCAGGTCCCATTCTTCCTGGTGGCATCCTCCTATCCCCAGCACCTGCCACCTAAGGGCAGCTCTGTTTCCTGCCCCTTGTATTATCATGCACAGCTCATGTTCAGGTGTCAGAATGGAGGCACAGTCAAGTTCATTCAAAGAAAGCAGTGAACTCAAGCAGTCGTGTTGGTGAGAAGGACCCCCAGGAGTGGAAATTATGGGGTTGGTAGGGGAAGAGCGTCCAGGGTCAATTAGGGTCAGGGGGCTGGTGGAGGGGGCGGAAGATGACTTGGCTGATCTGGCCGGGCATGGTGTAGAAGACCAGGAGAAGGAAGATGGTGACCAATGCCAGCAGCAGCAGTAGCACCAGGATGCGCCAGTACCGGCGCCAGATGAAGAAAACAAAGGTCTTCAGCGGGTTTACAAACCAGTTGAAGGAGGTTTTAGGGCGGCTGTGGGGACAGAGGTGGTGTCAGAATGACGAAGAAGCCCCTGGGCCACCCCACCTCCCTCAGGCTCTGGCCCAGCCTCCTGTGCCACCCCCCCTTACTTGGGCTTCTCCAAGGGCTCAGGCTCCTTCCGCCCTTTCCCCACTGGCCGCTTCTCCGCCTCCTCCACGGTCAGCAGCTCGAACTCTGCCTCCACCTTCCCCTAGAGAAAGGAGGGAACAGAGGCCGAGCTCTTAGATGGGCTCAGGCTCGGCCTCATCCCCCCACCTGCCCAGGTCCTGCCCCGGCCGCACCCCTGCACCCACCGTAAGGATATGGACGCTGCCTCCAGCGTCTGTGAACGCTAGGTCTTCCGGGCGGCCCTTTCTTCTCTTCCTCTGCCTCTTCTTGCCAGCTCGTGCCTCCCACTGCTCCCGTTCCTCATCCTCTGCCTCCCATAGCTTCACTACGGGCCACCAGCCCCGCAGGCGGCGGCAGCGAAACAGGTTGCACCTCGGCCCTGCCCCATCGCGGGCCAGCCGCACGGAGCAGAGCTCGGGCCCCCGGGCCCCCCGCACCATGTCTGGCAGCTGCAGCTCCAAGGATCCTGCAAGTGCAGAGCTCTCCGGGTTAGGGAGGAGATCAAGGTTTGTCTGGGCCTGGGGTGGGGGCAGGGAGCACAGCAGGACTGTGCCTCACAGCATCAGGAACTAGGACGTGGTGGTCCCGCCGCAGCTGCAGGCCACACGAGCACAACCACACATCAGCAGTTTGTCAGACCCTGGTGAAACGACCAGACTGCCAAAGTAGTGACCATGGTGTCGGAGTCCAAAGTGACCTGAGTCAGAAGATTGAGTCAAGGACTTTGGGTGGGAATGAAGGTCATTACTGTGTTCAGTAATAATGCCAGAAAGTAAAGGTTAGTGACCTAGGGTCTGAAACCCAGGACTCAGGATTGGGTTAGAGTAAGGAACTAAGGGCCAGGGGGCACTGGCAATGAGGGCAGAAAGTAGGGCTAGAGGTTGAGGCAGGAAGGAGGCAAAGCCCTACCAAGGAAGTCGTTGGCAGAGATGCGGTCATAGTCCCAGACCTGCAGGACAAGCACGGCCGGTTGCCGGAACTCGGCCTCCTCCAGGGCGAAGGGTCCAGACCGGCGCCGGACGCTCACCTCCCGTTCCGTGGGCAAGTAGTCAAAGCGGAACACGAAGCGCCAGTTAAAATTTCCCTCCCCAGTCAGAGAGTTGAAGTGAACGTCTGTCTCCTGTTTGTCGTGCTCCAGCCCCTTTACCCAGCTGGAGCCAGGGGAGAGGTACAGGCGGAGGGGTGGGACTCAGCACCGGGGCCAAACCCAGAACCCAGCTCACCAACCCCTGACAACCTGGGGGGCCCTTCACCAGCTCCAGGCGCCATAGAGGCCCCCAGGAGACAGGGCTGTGGCTCAGCTCAAAGCCCATGTCCCCGACTGCAGTCTCACCTTGGTTCTCAGCCGTTTGGCTGGCCTAGCCTGCAGGCTCACCTTTTCACGTAGATGTCACTTGACATCTCTCCAGTGAGTGGGTTCACATCATCCAGAACCACATCCTCCGTGTTCCAGATGATGACTCTGAGCTCATAGCTGGGGGCAGTATCAGAAGAGAGTTTTCAGACTCTTGAGGGGTTCCTGAGGGGGTTCCTGAGAGTTACTGCAGGAAGCAGCTAGGCTGTGGCCATCACATTCCTCGAGCACCTCCATGTGCCCAGTTGTGTGGTCAGGACATCTGTGATACAGGGGCAGTCCCAGCTATCACTGACCACCCCTACCATAGCAGATGGCACCGGGAATGGTCTCTTGACCAAAGCTGGGCCAACAAGTTTCTCCCATAAATTCGGAATCAGGACAATGAAAGGTTGAGTAACATCAGAGGCAGAGTTGGAGCCACCACTAGCCAGCGTGACATGGCAAGCTGAAGTTTCAGGGCACAGAGGAGAGAAAGCCAGTCTGCAGCAACAAGTGGGAGAGGGAGAGCTACCTAGCGGGGATGAGAGCATGCAGCCCCTGAGCGGCAGAAGAAGGGGCTGCAGCTTTCCTGATCCAACCAGGTTGCCATGGATTTTCCTGGGTAGCTGTTGTTTTCTCTTGCCCAGCATCAACTTCTCATCTGCTGACGGCACCATGATTTTCTGTTGGTGAGCACCCCCACCCTCACCCCTATGCTGTCAATCCATGTGATTCTGGTGGGGAAGATCCACCTCTACCTGGCTCCAGAGGTGGGTACGTCACCTGGGATATCACCCAGGGCTACCAATCAGCAGATTACAGCCCCCTAATCACAAAGGTTGATTAAGAGATCAGCATTTTGGCACAAGCTGATCCAATGAGAGTCAGCCCTGAGACCTGCTCTTACTGGCAAACAGGTGTTTGTTTTTCTGCTCAAGTAGTCCTGTTGGTAAGATGTAAGCCCGGTACCGTTAGCAGCCACCTTGCCCTCACACCACAGAAGCTTCCTTGAGAGTGACACCAAGGGAAGTGGAGCCCCCAGGTGGGAAGTGTAGATTGCTGACAACATCTGAAGTACATAGAGCCTACGCAGAACTCCACTCAGACCAGCTCCACTCATAAGGGGGCAGACACCCAACTGCCATGGCTTATGAAAAGGAAGGGAACTTAATGGCCCACCTAACTGAAAAGGCTGGCTAAGGAGCCTCTGGCTGCTTCACTGAAGCCCAGATTTTCAGAGGGCCCTGTACTGGCAGTCCAAAGGTGCCTACCCCAGGGGAGGCGTGGCCAGAACTCTCACCTGATTGGCTGCCGAGGCTTGATGTCAACTGGGGGTGGGGCAGGCACATCTCGGGGGAAGATGTCAATCCACATGTGAAGGGATCCCTGGGAACACAGGACCAGGCTGAAGGGGCTCCCTGAGGTTCCCATGTCCCGTAATAGGCTTGTGGCCAGAGGCTGTGCCTTGCCCCAGGGGGAGAGGAGCTAGGGTCAGGAGGGCACAGTCAGGCAGATCCTGGGGGATGAGGATGAAGGTGGGGTCTGAAGTGGGAGTTCGGGGGCTAAGGTTAGGTTAAGGATAAGGCCCTGGAAATGGACGGTTGAGATCAAAAGTTAAGATCTGGTGTTCCCAAAGTCCAGAGCCTAGGGACCTGGAGTTGAGGTCATATTGGGAATGCCAGGTCTGAGTCTTGGTGGCCAAGGGTGGGGATCCTGCAGGACCAAAGCCACGGTGGAGGAATGGAGTCCAGGATGGGGGTCTAAGATGAGTAGGGATGCTGGGGACCAGAATCAGAAGTGGCAGTGCAGTGCCCAGTTAGAGGTCCTGGGGAAAGTGCATCCTGAGGGCCCAGGAGCAGGTGGGAGTCCTGGGATGGTGGGAACCCCGGGGTTCTGGGATTGGGTGCTTCTCACCTGCAGCAGCCCTGGGCTGCGGGGATGATAGAGGGGCCGAGTTTCTACATGCTCAGGCACCAGCTGGATCCCAAGCTCCGGCATCTCTTGCCAACGCCGCAGCACCAGCAATGCCTGTACCTCCTCGGGGACCTCACTTGCCACTTTGGGGCCCTCCCTACCTGCAAGAAGAGGTGTATGAGCTTAGGTCCCACACAGGTCCAGATTCTTCCACCTTCCTCCCCCACCCTCAACAGAAATGCAAAGTTGAGGCAGCTGCTGTACTGGACAAAGCCCATGGGCCAGGAGGTCAAGTCCATAAGGCACAGAAAGTGGGGAGATGCTTCCCTAACAACTTTCGCCAGTGAAAAGCCAGAAGTGGAAGGACAGTGGGATTCAAGGGGATATGGCTTTGCATAGACTCTGTTTAGAGAAAGACCACCAGCCATTTATGAGGCATGAGCTCAATTCTGCAGCTATGTTTTGTCATTTGGAATCCCTGGGTAGGCCACCGTATGTTCTGGAAACTTGATTAGCTATGGCTCTGAGGGGTCCACTTTTGACTCTTTGGGGATCATGCTCACCAACAAAGACCATTTTCTCCCCACCATCCAAGAATCTCATCCTTACTCAGCCAAACTCACCTCCTCTGCTTGCAGGAGGAGGCAGGTTCTTTTGGGAGACACATTAGAGTGGGCACTAGGCGACCCCTGTACCTTAACAGTCTTGCTCCCTATGGACTGTCCATCAGAGAGGGGCTGGTACCTGAGGGCGAGGTCTCAGGCGATGTCAGAAAGACTTTGCTGCCCACCTTGACAGCCCCGGCTCGGTATTCAGGGCTGGGGAGGCCACATCGTTGGCACAGCCCAGCCAGGATCTGGGAAGGCCGGAACGCATCACGCCAAGCATTGTACCCGACCCTGTGGGCAGAAAGGGAAGATGCTTCAGTTGGAATCAGCATATGGACACAAGTGGGCACAGCAGCAGGGATGGGGACCCTCGAAGACATGGTGATCCGGGTTCATAACTCCAGTGCAAGACAGATTAGTCCTCGCTTATGGTAACCAAGAAAATCAAAGATGTATTGCCCACGCTCCAATGGAGGAGATAACTGATATTACCTCCATTTTGCACATGAGGAAACTGAGGCTCAGAGAGATCAAGTGACTTATTCTAGGATCCCAAATCCCAAGCCCAGGTATTGACCACTATGCTATAAGGTCCTGATCATAGGGAGGTCCCCTTCTATGAAATCAAAGGATCTGGGTACATCAATGAGAATGTGACCTTGAATGTCTTTGGTCAGACTCAGAATGGCTCCTGAGGGTCTGTAGGACTCACACGTCATACTGGGAGGCCAGCCCACAGTTCGCCCTGTGGTGGCTATAGAATCGGTTTTCCAGATCAATGTGGGTCTCCCCGATGAGGTCATCAGAACCCACGAGGTCATGATCAAACACAGCCACAGTCAGCTCTGGCTCGGCAGGAAGAGAGATGCTGAGCTCCAGGACCCTGGCCAAGAGGAAGAATGGCTGAGGACACCTCCATGCCCCAGGAGATGGTCTTTTTGGGGGGAAGGGATTTCAGGGGGCTCAGCAGCCTCTGTCCATTCCCTCACCATCACCACGCCAGCTGCCTGAATGGGATGCTTTGGGCCACAGGGTCAGATGGTAAAGGTGCTCCCATTCCCAAGCCCAGGGCCCAGCCTCACTCTCCAAAGATGGGGTTCAGCTGCTTGGGGATGTAGCGCTCCTTGGTGTCCTGCCGCTCCCGGCCAGCACTCACCACCACGTAAGGGTCTGCCTTGCCGTTGGGGTCTGCAGGAGCCAGGTTGGTAGCCTAGGGGGACAGTATGGGTAGGGCTGAGAAAAGTGTCACTCTCATAACCCAAGATTACCCTCGCTGGACCAAATCTTAGGTTACATGTAAGCAAGCAGTTACCAAGGCGTTATCTCACACCATGAGGAATCAACTGAAAGGCTGCACGAGATGACTTTTATCTTCTTTTAAATTCATTATGAAATGTTTAAGATATGCAAATAGGCATAATGAAAAAATATAATGAGAGATGCCTGGGTGGCTCAGTTGGTTAAGCGTCAGATTTTGGCTCAGGTCATGATTTTGCAGTCTGTGGGTTTAGGCCCCATGTCAGGCTCTGTGCTGACAGCTTAGAGCCAGGAGCCTGCTTTAGATTCTATGTCTTCCTCTCTCTGCGCCTCTCCCATTCACGCTCTGTCTCATTCTGTCTCTCAAAAATAAATAAATGTTAAAAAAAAAAGTTTTAATATATAATGAAACAGAAAATATGTGGAAAGATGTATAGGGCTTTAATATTCAGATCATAACTTTTTATGTTCACTTTTTTACCATGATAAAGATATTTTAATATAAAAAGAATAATACAATCAGCATATGCACACCCAGCTTAATAAATAAACCCTACCAACAAATGGAAACTCCCTGAATCCCCTTACCTGATTTAAATTCCTTTTCATCATGGAAGTTGCCAGAAGCCTTTACTTGAGGTTTAGAACTCACACACAAAAAGCAAAAATACTTTTACTACATATGCATGCAACCTAAAGCAATGTATAGCACCATTTTGCATTTTTTAACTGCATGTATTAAACTTACTTTTGTTCTGATAGCTACATAAGTTAGTAAATATATAGCATGAATAAATTATTGACGTATAACTTATATACAGCAGTATATTTTTAGTGTTTTCTACACTCCTGTCTACAGTGTATGAGCGTTCCAGTTGCTCCACATCTTTATAAACACTTGGTACTGTCAATCTTTTTATTTTACCCATTCTAGTGTACTCAAAGTTGTAGCTCATCATGGTTTTAATTTGCATTTCCCTGATGACTAGGCATGTTGAGCATCTTTGCATGTGCTTATTTGCCTTGTGTATGTTTTCTTTGGTGAAGTGGCTGTTCACATCTTTTGCTCTGCCACTGAGTTTTTAATTTTGGGGCACCTGGGTGGCTCAGTCGGTTGGATGTCCAACTTCAGCTCAGGTCATGATCTCATGGTTTGGTAGTTCAAGCCCTGCATCGGGCTCTGTGCTGACAGCTCAGTCTGGAGCTGTGTTTCCTTCTCTCTCTGCCCCTCCCCTACTCGTTCGTTCTCTTTGTCTCTCAAAAATAAACAAACATTAAAAGAAAAGTGTATCAGGTTTTTAATTTTAAAAAAAATGTTTAAGTTTATTTATGTTTTGAGGGAGAGAGAGACAGAGCACAAGTGGGGGAAGGGCAGAGAGCAAGGGAGACAGAATCCAAAGTAGGCTCCAGGCTCCAGAGCCCAGTGCAGGGCTTGAACTCACAGATAGATTATGACCTGAGCTGAAGGTGGATAACCAACCAACGGAACCATCTTGATGCCCCTCCCCCAAATTTTTTTAATTATACTTTTAATTTCTAAAACTTCTATCGAGTCCTTCAAATTGGCTGTTTATTTTTATTTTAATCTCTTGTTCCTTATGCATTTTAATACATTACTTCTTTAAACATTTTATATATAGTTATTTTATATTCTCTATCTGGTCATTCCAATATCAATGACTCTGGGAGTCTGATTCTGTTATTTTTGCTATTCTTACTCACTGTACCTTCTTTGTATGTTGGCACTTTTTACCATGACTCATGTTTGGTTTAACTCATCCTAAGGGCCCAAATTGCACATGCTTTCTGCCTGAGAGGGCTTGCTTTTCTTCTAACAGTTTCCTGGGCAAACTACCAACCTGCAGCCATTTTATTTTATTTTTTAATTTTTTTTAATTTTTTTAATTTTTTTTTAATGTTTTTTTATTTATTTCTAGGAGAGAGAAAGAGACAGCGTGAGCAGGGGAAGGTCAGAGAGAGAGGGAGTCACAGACTGAAACAGGCTCCAGGCTCTGAGCTGGCAGTCAGCACAGAGCCCGACGCGGGGCTCGAACCCACGAACCGCGAGATCATGACCTAAGCGAAAGTCGGACGCTTAACCAACTAAGCCACCCAGGCGCCCCTATTTTATTTTTTAATGTTTATTTATTTTGAGAGACAGAGAGCACACACAAGTGGGGGAAGGGTAGAGAAAGAAAGAATAAATACCAAACAGGCTCCATGCTCAGTGCAGAGCCCACGAAGTGCTCAATCTGATGACCAAGAGATCATGACCTGAGCTAAAAATCAAGAGTTGGACACCTAACCGACTGAGCCACCCAGGTGCCCCTAATTTTATTATTTTCAAAACCTCCCAGTCACTTTTGAAAGTCTCTTGTTCTCCATTTGTGAAATACATTAGATAGTTGTTTTACATTTTAGCAGTTGAAGACCCTAACATCCAAAACCCTCAGAGGTTTCATTCTCCTTTGTGTTGTTTTTTTCTGACAATTTTTCCTGGCAGTTTTTTTTCTTTTTTAATTTGGGGTTGTGAGCCCATACTTGGCTATCTAAATCTATGAAAACAAGGAAACCTTGGGGACCATTTTAAACCAACTTCTCAGCTTTGAGTTTTCTGGACTGAGCAGATAATATAAATTCAAGTCTTAAATCAATGTGAGAGCAAAACTCTAATTATAAATTCTCAGGGAAGACATTGTTTTCTACTTCCCCCAGTTGGAGAAGAGGCTGAAACAGACCATTTACCTAACAAGGTCCTTTCCCAGTGAGTAGACTTCCTCTTGCGCACTCTTCCCTAAAACCAGAGCCCTCCCCAGATGCTGCTTCACACAAGGGTCTTGTTGTGGCTCCCATCTTAGGCTGTTAGAACCTAAGCCTCGGGGTCCAGGTATGGACAAACCTCTCAAGACAACCTGTGTCCCAGGGCTTCCACTTGGGAATTCCTTCTGCCTCTTCATCTTAGACCCGCTGGGAATTCCCTTTCTTATGAGCTTAGCATTCATTTAAGATTGTTTATCTAGCATTTCTAGATGTATTACATCAGGAAGCTATTTCTAACCATCTAGTCTGTGATACCGCTAGAAGCAAAAGATCAAGATGATTCCTACTATTGAATTATGCACTAGGATGTGCCACAGAACATTTATTTAAATTATGTCTTAGTCATGATCCTTATATTTAAACCAGATAGAAATACAGTATCTATTCTGGTGCTGGGATCAAAGTAGGCAGAGCAACCCACTCCTGCCTCTCATTCCCTGAGATGCCTTTTGGGAAACTTCAGGGCCCTGCTGGGTACCGTGTGAAAACCACAGCAAGGCAAGAATCTGTGTGAAGGTGTATGGGTTTTTTGTTTTGTTTTACTTCGTTTTGTTTTGTATTTATGCTTCTCCCCCATGTGAAGGTATTTGATGACAAGCCATTGTGAAACTTGAGGTTAAGAGCTGTGCTCTTCCTGGAGTTAAACTCCCCATTCTATAAACTAAGGGTCTGAACTATGACTAAGGAGTCATAAAGCTCTAAATTCCAGTTCAACCATGAGTGAGCTTTGTAACCCTGGGGAGTCTTTTAACTTGTGCCCAAGATTTCCCACCTGAAAAATGAAGAAGGCAGACTCTAATCCCTGAGATTCCTTCCAAATCCTTAGTCTGTAGCTTTCATGTACATTACCTTCACTGGAATTGGAGGCATGCTGTGGCGATGGATGCTCACCTTTACCACATATACTCTGACCAGGAGCTTGATGGGCCGGTTCTGTGGGACCCCCCGGGAGATATGGGGCTCAGAGAATGACACTGCCTCTGATTCAGGGTAAATAAGGAAGGAGCCCTGGATTGGGGGGGAAACAGAAAAGTCATTGGGAAGAGAGTCTTCCTCTGGCATCCCCACCTGTACTCCTTGGCCACCCTTCCTTCCCCAAACATACCTTGAACTTGCCCACAGGGTGTCCAGACCTTTCTTCCTCTGCATCTCCATCCTGGCCCCCTTGCCCTCGGTACAGGGGAAATACATTCAGCCAGTCTTCAAAGTTGTTAAACTCTTCCTCCAGGGTACTGTTGTAGATCTGAAAGTCCAGGGCCTCCGTGACAGACCAATGTCCAGAATCCTAGCAGAATCCCCTTTCCCTGACCCCCACTCACCTTCAGGGTGGCTATTGCTTTCTTCTGGGACACAGAGCCTTTAACTTCAGCCTCACCCTGACCCTGGTCTTGGGCCTCCCCATCCACAGAAACGAGGTGGACCCCATCTGGGAATGGCAGAAATGCCATAATTAGAAATACTGCTGTCGGAAGGGAGGGAGAAAGAGTAGGAACAAGAAAGCCAAATCTCCTACCTGACTCCCCAGGATCATCCATCTCATCCTCATCAAAGCTGGTCTGAAATCAAAGGGCAAGTCAGAGATTCCTCCCTACCCTTCACCTCCTTAATCTACCCCTTTTCCAGAATAGGAAGTCGGGAAACCTTAGTCCCAGTTCAGCTGTGTGAACCACTTGCATCTGCAAAGCAGTTTGGCTAGTCCTGCGCTGCCCAAGACAGTAACCCCACTTGAAATTGAAAATTGAAATGTGCCATAAGTGTAAAATAAAAGAGTTTAAAGACTTAGTATATAAAATAAGAATGTCAAATGTCCTATTTTTATAAAGGTTACTTGTTGAAATGATATTTTATATTAGGTTAAATAAAATTTATTATTAAAGTCCATTTCACCTCTTTCCTTTTTTTTTTAATGTGTCCACTTCAAAAGTCAGAACTACATGTGCAGTTCACATGATATTTCTGATAGCACAGCTCTAGATAATGGAGTCAGTAATTCTCAACTTCCAGAAGTGTTACGAAGGTAAGAAAAGATGTGCAATGAAGAGCTCTGAAAAGCTATGGAGCCCCATATCTGATGAGATCCTTCTTCTTGCCATTTATCTCCCTGGGCTTCCAGCTGCATCCTGGGACCCGCCTCTGCACCCACCTGCACCTGGAGCTCCTGCAGCGATGCGTAGTACTTGGACCACCAGTCAAGCTCTTCAGGATCTGGGATGTCCTCCTCCAACTCAGGGCCTTGGTTCAGGAGGCTTCCCAGGGGGAGCTTCTTCAGAGGAGCCTGAGGGAGAGCGAAGTGAGCACCCCTAACCCAGGACCTCCCAGCCCTTCACTCATCTCCATGCCCCATCACCTTGAGAAGCCGTCTGGGCATCCTCCCTTCAGCCAGGAAGGGATCCAGGGACCTCTGTCCTGGGAAAAGGGAAATGACATCAGGAAGAGGTCAGGTGAAGCAGACTCCATGCCCCACGGGAGGGTCCCCTAGAGCCATCTTGGCCCAGAACCAGAGGGGCTTCCATATGGTGGCCCTTAAGGGAAAGGAAGACCCCTTACCTTGTGGTCCCTTGGGCACTAGGTCCCCTGTCTCTTCCTCTTCTCCTTCCTCCTCAGGAGGATCCTCATGAGCCCGGAGTATGAATCGCAGCATGTGGGAGACAATGTGGGAACCCACAAGCACAGTGCGGCCAAAGGCTCGGCGCTCTATCACCAGGATGCTGAGTGGAGGCTGCAGGTAAGGCTGCTCAGGCAGGTCCTGGGGGTGGAGAGAGGGGAACTGGGTCTCTGAAGACCTGGGGAGGAGGGAGAGGCAGCAGCACAGACATACAGAAAACAGTGTAGCTAAATCTGCTTTCCCAGCTCAGCTCTGCCACAGCCTCATTGTGTCATTGGTAAGTCACCGAACCTGTTTCCCTGGCCAAAAAGGGACACAATCCTGCACTCAAAAGACTGTTGTAAATATCAAAAGACACAATGGATACAAAACTACTGTGGGGCCAACAAAGTGCTATTAGAAACATGTGGTGGTGGTGGTGGTGATTATACAAAGGATCAATGCTCAGTTTGCTAATATAGATTAAAAGCCGTAACAATATGTATGCCTTCTAATATGGGAATTCTAGATCTATCAATGAATCCTAAGGGGGAGGCACAATAATTAAAATACTGTATTGTTGGGTTTATTTTATACATATGTGACGATTATCACACAAAGGAGGGAAGAAGGAATGGCCCTATACTGGAGAAAAATTTTACTGGAATTGAATTCATATTAATCTGAAGTAGATTGTGAAAAATCAGTGCACATACTGTGATCCCTAAAGTAACTACAAAGTAAAAATCAACAAAGGAATTCAAATAGTACACTAATAAATATCATTTAATACAAATAGACTACAAATACAATTTTAATACAAAAGAAGGTGGTAAAGGAGGAACAAAAAATATGAGAGACCTATAGAAAACAAATACCAGGGGCGCCTGGGTGGCTCAGTCATTTGAAAGTCTGACTTTTGGTTTAGGCTCAGATCATGATCTCACAATTTGTGAGATCGAGCCCCACTGTCAGGCTCTGCGCTGGCAGAGTGGAGCCTACTTAGGATTCTCTCCCTCCTTCTTTCCCTCTCTGCCCCTCCCCTGCTTGTGCAGTTATTTTTAGAGAGTGTATTATAAGCCCTGGGAAAGTAAATGGGATCATTGCTGAAATGTCAGCGATGTTCTGGTCTCAAGGCTGTCGAACACAATAGCACTATGAGCTCCAGAGCCCCACAATCTCCCAGGAGCCAGTTAGGAAACAGACCCACTGTAATTGCCTAGCAGTCCTTGAAACTGCACATCTTCCCTGCATGCTTTCATGTAAACACCAGATGTGTGTTTGGTCTATGTCTGGAGGCTCTTTGTGTTTTCCTCTCATGCTTTGACATTCTTTGATGTTTATATCTGGCAAACAGGAAATAAGGCCACGTGTAGTTAGCTGCTGCTTCGCTGGCAGAGGCAGCCACGCACAGCTGCTCCATCTAAGCGTCTGAGAACTTTTTCTTCAGTGCGTGGCTATACCTGTGTGTGCTCTCTCACTCGCTCTCTCTCCCCCTCAATATAAATAAATAAACATTCAAAAAAGAAAAAGAAAACAAATAGCAAAATGGCAGATGTAAATACAACCATGTCAATAACATCAACGTGACTTTGCTTTGGAGAACAAAAAGAAATGCAGAAAAAAATTAAATTTCCTTTGCCTTGGCAAAGTGCTCAAACAGGCAAGGTGACCTTCCTCCAGGAACTCAACTGCCTCTCTGTTAATACTTTGCTAGAGGCAAAAGGCAACCTTAACTTGACATCAGCCTTACCTCCAGGATCCTATAAAAAATTCCCTTTGGAAATTTCTTTTATTTCTATTCCATCCCCTAAAGATATATGTTAGCAATCATTCTCCAAGCAAATGGCCCACTGTTACATCTGAAGGGTCTCATGACTAAGGTTTTACTAGACAGTAGTAAATGACCTTATCCTAACAGCAGCTTAGCCCCTCAAGGTCCTGGAAACCTTGCTCCAAATTCCTCAGAGATTTACGCTATTTCTTCCAACTTGAAGGTATATTATCAGTCACCCCTCACAACCCCAGTGCATTCTGCCCACAATTCTTGTCCCTGTGCTTTAATAAAACCACTTGTTTTGCACCGAAGAGGTCTCAAGGATTCTTTCTTTACCATTAGCTCCCGGACACCAACATTTCACATCAGCTTTATTAAACACTTCAATCAAAAGGCAGAGATTGTCAGCTGGATTTTTTTTTTTAAATATGCAACTTCATGCTAAAAGACATTCTTTAAAAAGACACATATGGGTTGAACGGAAAAGGATGGGGAAAGATACATCATACAAACAGTAACCATAGAGAGCTAGAATGGCTTTACTATCAGACAAAATGGACTTTAAGACACAAAATTTTACTAGAGGCAAAGAGGGACATTTAAATTTTTTTTTTAAATTTATTTCTAGGAGAGAGAGAGAGACAGCGTGAGCAGGGGAGGGTCAGAGAGGAGACACAGACTCCGAAATAGGCTCCAGGCTCTGAGCTGGCAGTCAGCACAGAGCCCGATGCGGGGCTCGAACCCACGAACCGCGAGATCATGACCTAAGCGAAAGTTGGACGCTTAACTGACTAAGCCACCCAGGCATCCCAAAGAGGGACATTTTATAATGATAAACAGATCAACTCATAGGAAGCTGTAACAACTGTAAGCATATATGCATGTAACAACAGAACCTCAAAATACAAGAGGTAGACTGACAAAATTGAAGGAAGAAAAAAACAATTCAACAATAATATCTGGAGACTTCAATACCATATTCTCAGATGGAACAACTAGTCAGAAAATCACCAAGACTTTTTTTTTTTTTATGTTTATTTACTTTGAAAGAGAAAGAGAAGAGAATGAGAGAATCCCAAGCAGGTCATGTGCTGTCAATATGGAATCTGACTCGCTCAATCTCACTAACAATGAGATCATGACCTGAGCCAAAATCAAGATCCAGTGCTCAACCGAGCCACCCAAGTGCCCTAAGAAGGCTTTTTTAAAGAAGGCTTGCAAAACACTATCAACACAGCCTGACCTAACTGACATGTCTATAGGTTACTCTACCTAACAGCAGAGTGCTTAGTCATTCTTTTCAAGTGCACAATGGAGAGAGGTGGAGAGAGGGATAGGATTTCCTCAGTTTGCACTGTGAAATAGGAAATGAAAGGAAACACTCCCTAGAAGTTCAATGAGCAAACTGCTTCCAGCTTTACCATCTTATAGCACAATGAAGTTTCCAAACTGAAAACTCCTGCAGGTGAAAGAGTCAAGAATGTGTTAGGGTTTTTGTTGTTTTTGGTTTTTTGTTTATTTGTTCTTGCAGGGTTTTACCCCCTTGCAGTCTGGAACCACTAAACTTTGTCGCAGTCTCCCCCTCATACAGGCACAGCACTTTTCAGCGTACAAAGCCCTTTCACCAAGATCCTTTCTCTCACTGACTCCTCATAGCACTCTTACAAGGAGGCATTTGATGTATTTCCTTCAATCTTCAATATTTCTTCAAATCAGAAATAGGTTTTTCTTTTATACAAACAAATAGGGATGCCTGGGTGGCTCAGTCAGGTAAGTGTCAGACTCTGAGTTTCGTATCAGGTCATGATCTCATGGTTCGTGAATTTGAGCCCCACATCAGGCTCTGTGCTGACAACATCAAGCCCACTTAAGATTCTCTCTCTCCTCTCTCTGCCCCCCTCGCCCACTGTGTTTGCGCACTCTCTCTCTCAAAATAAATAAATGAGCTTTAAGAATCATTAAACAAACAAAACTTGAAAGTGCAACTAAGACAAGTGATTTGACAAGTTCCTAAATGGCATTGCCAGAATTTGAATCCAAACTCCATACTACAGGAATTACAAATTACACAAAGAATGCATTTCTTTGCCCCTGGTGTCTCAGAGACAAAATAGATTCCTTGTGACCTATCAGAGCCAAGAGAGTACCACCAGTTTATGGATTAATCCAGAGATCAGCAAACTATAATCTGTAAGCCAAATCTGGCCTACTGCTTGCTTTTATAAAGTTTTATTGGAACACAGTCATACTTATTCATTTACTTGCTGTTTATGTCTGTTTTCATGCTACTATTATTACTAGTTGAGTAATTATAACCAAAACTGAATGGCCCACAGAGTCTAAAATATACTCTCTTTTTACAGAAATACAATCTTTTTATGGAAAATTTGCTCTGGACTTCAAGCTGTATTATAACACATAGGGGTGCCTGGATGGTTCAGTCAGTTGAGCGTCTGACTTAAGCTCAAGTCATGATCTCAAGGTTCATTGGTTTAAGCCCTACATCAGGCTCTGTGCTGACAGCTCAGATCCTGGAGCCTGCTTGGGATTTTGTGTTTCCCTCTCTCTCTCTGCCCCTCCTCCGCTTGTGCTCTCTCTCCCTCAAAAAATAAACATTAAAAAAATTTTTTTATTAAAAAAAAAAAAAAGCCAGACACATAGATCAATGGAACAGAACAGAGAACCAGAAATGGACCCATAAATGTATGGCCAGCTAATCTTTGACAAAGCAGGAAAGAATATCCAACAGAAAAAAGACAGCCTCTTCAGCAAATGGTGTTGGACAACTTGGACAGTGACATGCAGAAGGATGAACCTGGACCATTTTCTTACACCAAACACAAATATAAACTCAAAATGGATGAAAGGCCTAAACATAAGACATGAAGCCATCAAAATCCTAGAGGAGAAAACAGGCAACAACCTCTTTTTTCAGCCACAGCAACTCCTTACTTGACATGTCTCCATAGGCAAGGGAAACAAAAGAAAAATAACTATTGGGACCTCATCAAAATAAAAAGCTTCTGTACAGTGAAGGAAACAATCACCAAAAGTAAAAGGCAACTGACAAAATGAGATAAGATATTTGCAAATGACATATCAGATAAAGAGTTGGTATCCAAAATCCATAAAAAACTTATCAAACTCAACACCCAAAAAACAAATAATCCAGTGAAGAAATAGGCAAAAGACACTAATAGACACTTCTCCAAAGAAGACACCCTGATGGCTAACAGACACATGAAAAAATGTTCAACATCACTCACCATCAGGGAAATACAAATCAAAACTACAATGAGATACCACCTCACATATGTAATAATGGCTAAAAATAACAACTCAGGCAACAACAGATGTTGGCAAGGATGTAGAGAAAGAAGAACCCTTTTGCACTGCTGGTGGGAATGCAAACTTGTGCAGCCACACTGGAAAACAGTATGGAGGTTCCTCAAAAAATTAAAAATAGAACTACTCTATGACCCAGCAATTGTACTGCTAGGTTATTTATCCAAATACAGGGGTGCTGATTCCAAGGGGCACATGCACTCCAATGTTTATAGCAGCACTATCAATGAAAGTCAAAGTATGGAAAGGTCCCAAATGTCCATCGTCTGATGAATGGATAAAGAAGATGACGGGCACCTGGGTGGCTCAGTTGGTTAAGCATCCAACTTTGGTTCAGGTCATGATCAAGCAGTTCGTGAGTTTGAGCCCCCGGTCAGGCTTTGTGCTGAGAGCTCGGAGCCTGGAGCCTACTTCAGATTCTGTGTCTCCCTCTCTCTCTCTCTCTCTGTCTCTCTCTCTGTCTCTCTCTCTGTCTCTCTCTCTGTCTCTCTCTCTGTCTCTCTGCCCCTCTTCCACTCGTGTTCTGTCTCTCTCTCTCTCAAAAGTAAATATTTTAAAAAAAAAGATGTGGTATACATATCAATGGAGTATTATTTGGCAATCAAAAAGAATGAAATCTTGCCATTTGCAACTATGTGGATGGAACTAGAGGGTATCATGCTAAGTGAAATGTCAGTAAGAAAGATAAATATTACATGATTTCACTCTTATGTGGAATTTAAGATATAAAACAGATGAACATAAAGGAAGGGAAGCAAAAATAGGGAGGGAGACAAACCATCAGAGACTCTTAAATACAGAGAACAAACTGAGGGTTGCTGGAGGGGTTTGGGGTGGGGGGATGGGCTACATGGGCAAGGACATTAAAGAGAACATTTGTTGGGATGAGTACTCGGTGCTATATGTTATGATGAATCACTAAATTCTATTCCTGAAGTCATTATTATATTATATGTTAACTAACTTGGATGTAAATTTAAAAATAATAATTTAAAAATAAGTTTTAAAAAATTTCCCGATCCCTTGATTAATCTGAGATGACTGGCTAGGAATTCAACATCCCACTGCACTTTCACTTCTTAGCCCAGCGTTTCTTGCTCCCAGCCCATGTCCTCACCACTGTCAGATGCCTGACAAGCTCAGTGAAATTGGGGTTCTCACGGTAACTGGCCAGGACCTCTGACTCCACACGTTGCCCGGCCACCTCCAGCACAACCTGGGGCTGCTCCACTTCAAACAGATGCACACGGCCGAGGCCCCTCAGACCCCAGAACAGCACCTGGGGTCAGGAAGTGAAAAATTCAAGGGCCTGCACTTGACAGAGGGCACCCAGGTGTGTGTGTGCAGCAGGGGTGGGGGGGATATGAGTACGACTGACTACCTCAACACGGAACTCCCTGAGCACTGGACGCACGTTAGGTGGCAGGGACAGGCGTCCGGAGAAGTACTTGGCCAGTGGTGTCAGATCCTGGGGCTCTACATCACTGGGCACCGAGGGCTGCAGGAGGCAAGAAATCAGAGGTCAAGGAGAAATCAGGCCAAAGGAGGGAAATCAGGCCTTGGGGAGGGGCTATTGAGAGCTGCCAGTAAAATATAATTCCAGAGGAACTAAAAAGGCTGGATGGGCAGGAGGGGCGTGTCTCAGGAAGCGGCGGCCACGTACAGGAAGGGAGGGTGGGTGTCTGAGGCATGGGGATCAACCTGCAGCCTGGGGTCTCTAGGGTGGGAGTCCTGGCAAGAGGAACCTACAGTATGCATACTTCTAATGTTCCCTGAAGTCAGGAGGCCCCAATGAGGTGACCCCAGGATAATCTGCAGCCTGCATTCTCTGGGGGGAATATACTTGGATGGGATAATTCCAGGACATGCCCATGGTTCATATTCTCTGCAGCCGGATGACCTGATAGAATAAGAAAATCCACAGCCTGTGCCGGCTAGGCCAGGGTACTCTGACCTCGAGCTGGCCACTGTAGTCCAGTTCAATGAGTTCAAAGGTGGCGATGAGCTCTCCAGCTGCCCGGGGCCCCTTCCTTATGGGGAAGAACTGTAGCTCAGGGCGTTGGTAAGGGTCCTCTGTCAATTTCACCTTTGGGGCAGCCAGCGCCCTGCCCAGGAACACAGGGGGGCCCTGCAGAGAGCAGGGCAGTGAAGACAAAACTAGAAGATGCTCAAGAGCCAGGGGAGGAGAGCATCAAGATGAGGAGTTGGGGGTGGGGTTGCTCGGGGATGGGAACAGACAGTGCCCAGGCCACACTCACAAACTTATTGTGGTCAAAGACATTGATGACCACTAACGGAGGCTCCTCCTGCAGATGCTCCCTCCTCCCGTCTACAATCAGCTGATCAAACACCAGGAGCTCATCCCACAGGGGACTCAGTGTCTGCTCCAGAACCTTGGGGGCATGGTGCAGAGAGGGAGTCAAGGGTAGGCATCAAAGGAATCTCCCAACATACATCCCACGTGAGCACTCTTGCTCTAAAGTGATACTTTTAGCAGCTGTTTACCACAAAAGGAGGGAGAGTGTGGTACAGACAAAAGAGCAGGTCAGAGTGGGGTTGGAGCTTAGTCCCCCTACCTGCAATCTGCCACCCTCGGGGCTAGTCCTACAGTCAACCCTCAAAACAGTTCTTTGCCTCAAAGGCTCTCTAGTTCTATACCACCCTCTAAAACAGGGCAGCCCAATCCAGTATTCTGTCCTGAAAATCCAGAGCAAGAAGAGAGACTTAGGGTCTAAGGAAAAGCTCAGCCCTCACCCCACTGTCTCCCAGGCCCGCTCCCCAGCTCCCTGCAACATCCCAGGGCAGCCCTCACCCGTGTGGTCTGGCACTGGGTAGAGATGAGGACTCGAGCAAAGGGGTCCGAAAGCCCACTGTCATCTGCTGCCAACACCCCTCGGGCCTGGTACAAGTGGGCCCGGAGCTGGAAGTAGCTGAAGTCTGGGGTGGGGACAAGGAGGAGATATTTGCTCAGAGAACCACCGGAGTCCCTGACCCCAAACCCCTCCAAACCCCCAGCTGAGCATCTAGCCCCACACCCGAGGCAAGTGTCAGGCTGTACTCACCATCCCGGCACAGGTGGTGGGGCAGCCCTGCTGAAGGCTCAGGCAGCAGGTCCTGGGGGAGCTCTGAAGTGCAGGCCTTGGCTTGCTTGCCCAGCCCTAGCCACAGGAAGAGCTCCAGCTTGGCACAGACTTCACCTGGAGCTGCCCCAGGTGCCTATCACAGGGAGGTGGCATGTTAGGGCCCACCTCTGACTGCCCCCCCTAGACCTGCCCCTGCTCCCCCAGGGTGTGCCCATACTCTCTGTAACACCAGACCACTCCCCAGTGCCGAATCCAAAGAGCACTCCCTGTACCCTGCCCCTAACCCCTCTCCATGCCTTCTATTCAGTACCCGTTACCCTGAACACTCCCATGTTCTAGGCCTCCGACCCCAACCCTGTCACTTCCTATACCAAACCCCATGCCCCCCAAATGCACTCTAAGCTCTGCACTGCCACACCCCACGCTTACCCACTCTGGCCCCTTGACCCCAACACATTAGATGCCCTGTTCCCTGCCCCAACAGTCATTACTTCTTAGCACTAGGGACCTTTGCTGGCTTCTATTCCAGGGACACCTTGATTAGAGGCATTATGCCTCCAAACCCAGCTGTACTTATAAGGAACAGACTCATTATTCTCCCATCCTTGTCACCTGATGGTCTGTCAGAGTCTAGTCAGCAAAAGGGCCAGTGCAGGCCCAGAGCTGACAAAACTTGATGTTTATCTCACATCAAAGTGGACTTAGGTAAAGGCACAATCTCCTTTTGGCTTTTAGGTTAATTGAAAAGAGTTCAGGTATACTTTTAAAAAGAATAATAATCTTTAAGTAACCTTAAATGTAAAAAATTTTTAAATTAAAGGAAGACATTTTATAACTTAAATTTTTTAATTGAAAGAAGTTTTAAATAAGAAAAATTTGAAGTTTTTTAAAAAAATAAAACAAAGAGGGGGCGCCTGAGTGGCTTAGTCAGTTAAGCGTCTGACTTTCGCTTAGGTCATGATCTCGCGATTTGTGGGTTCGAGCCCCGCGTCAGGCTCTGTGCTGACTGCCAGCTCAGAGCCTGGAGCCTGTTTCAGTCTGTGACTCCCTCTCTCTCTGACCTTCCCCTGCTCACGCTGGCTGTCTCTCTCTCTCTCTCTCTCTCTCCTAGAAATAAAACATTAAAAAATAAATAAATAAATAAATAATAAAACGAAGAGTTTGGGGACCCTCTGTCAGGAACCACAGGCCTCCACCCTGTGCCCCCGCTCCCCAGCCCCTGCCCTAGAAGACTCACCCCATTCCAGTCTCCAGCAACCCACACCCCTCACCGAGAGCAGCAGACTCTGGATCTTCCCGCAGTCCCTGCCTCGCTCCTCCTCGACCACAGAGAACAGCACATCCTGGGCAGGGATCCGGGCCCAGGCCACTCGGCGTCGCCCACTGAGCATCCAAACTAGCAAATCTGGGAGGGGTGGCTGGGGCTGCGGGTGGAGAATATCCATGCGGGTCATGGATAGAGCGGAGCCCACCTGTGCCGCAGCTTCCACTGGACGATGGACAAAAGCACCCATCTTAGCCCTGATACATACCCCTAAAGCCCAGATCCTTATGGCACCTGCCTCCTACACATCTCTCTCCGGGATGCTCCACAGCAACCTCAAAGTCCAACCTGACTTCTTTTTTTTTTTTTTCCTAGTTTCTTTTCTTTCAATTGCAGTAAAATACACATTGCATAAAACTTACCACTGCAACCATTTTAAGTGTACAGTTCAGTAGTACATGGTTGTGTATCAATCAGCATTGTGCAACCATCACCACCAAGGGTATTCAGGGGGAAATAGGTGGCCAGGTGTTACCTCCTGGGCCAGGAAGCGCAGTTTGGCCAAGAGCTTCTTGGCCAGTGCCACCTTCTCTTGCACATTGCCCTGTCTCAGACCCCGTAGAAGCCGCAGTCCTTGCTTTGCCAACAGGTTCTGGAAGGGCAGGAAGAAACATGAGTGGAGGGCCCCAACTAGGTGCCCCTAATCAACCTTCCCCAAACCGTACCAGGCTGTGCACGAGCAGTTTCCCTCGGCATCGATCTAGGGCATTGGGCCGGGTCATTGTCCTGCGCTCAGCACCATGGCAAAACTGTCTGCAGTGAGCAAGGGTGGGAATGGCAAGTGGGAGTCAGAGGAGGGAACGCTGACCCCTAGGGGCCACCTCCCTCAGAGCAGGCTTCCCACACCCACCAGACTCTCTCACAGCTCTGGTCAGTCATGTTCTCAAAGAGGCCCCTTTCCTAAGCCAAGGATGGCTTCCGTACGTGGACCACTCCCAGCTTTGTAGAGGCCAGCCTCACCTTGGAGCCTAGAAGGCACTACTGTGTAACTATCTACTACCCTGGCTACTCAAAGCTGGCCCAGGACCAACAGCAGTGGTATTACCTATTTAGAAACGCAGAATTTCCCCCCTACCCCAGACCTGCTGCTAGAATCTGCATGCTGATACCCTGGGGGATTCCAGTGCACACTAAAGGCTCACAGGGGCTTTACAGTCCCAACATTGACTAAAAGTGGCTCAGACATCACATGCCCAAAGTGCATGATTTCCAATTATACACACACACACACCTCCCCCCCTCCAAAATCTGTTTTACTTTAAAATATTCTTTCTTTCATTCCTATTCCACATCACTCCGTCAACATATTATTTAGGTTCTACCTTCAAAATATGTTAAGCTCCTTCCCCACTCTCCCCGTGAATATTCTCAATATGGCATCCAGAGAGATCTTTTCAATGCTTTTCCAGACCATTTCACTCCCTTCCAGCAGTTTCTCATCTCAAACAACAGAATTTTCAAGAAGACCCTACATATTCAGGCTCCCTTTATCTCCCTGTCCTCATCAAACATCTCTCCCCTCATACACAATCCAACCATTACACTGGCCCTTCTGCTCCTCCATGAATATACCCAGCCCATCATCACATCGAGGCCTTTGTATTAGCTGCTCTGTCTGCTAGAATGTTTGGCGCCTAGATCTTTGCATGGCTGATTTCCCTTCTTCATTCGGGTCTCTCCTCAAATGTTACCTCCTCTCATATCTTCCCTGGTCAGTCAGTTAAGCATCTGGCTCTTAGTTTCAGCTCAGGTTATGATCTCACGGTTTGTTAGTTTGAGCCCCGCATCAGGCTCTGTGTTGACAGCATGGAGCATTCTTGGGAGTATCTCCGTCCCCTCCCCCTCTGCCTCTCCCTTGCTTGCTCTGTCTCTCTCAAAATATATAAATAAACTTAAAAAAAAAAAAAGAATGCTTTTCCACTGTTATTTCTGCACCTAAAACAGTATCTGGAATAGTAACTCCCTTAAATATTTATTGAATAAATGAATTAATAACTTTTGAGAAGAGGATCAGAAAAACACTGATGGGATGCCTGGGTGGCTCAGTCGGTTAAAGTATCCAACTCTTGGTTTTGGCTCAACTCATGATTTCATGGTTTGTGGGATCAAGCTCTGTGTGGGCTCTGTGCTGACATCATGGAACCTGCTTGGAATGCTCTCTTTCTTCATCTCTCTCTGCCACTCCCCAGCTTGCTCATATTCATTCTCTCTCTCTCTCTCTCTCTCTCTCTCTCTCTCTCTCTCAAAATAAAGAAAACATTAAAAAAAAGAAAGAAAGTAAAACACTGAAGTACTTGGAGCAGGTTATGGAATTCAGATCAGTGAAGGTCAAAGATGGAAGTCACTAGAACAAGTTTACATGGTTACAGTAATGACCTAATAACTAGGGACCAGTTGATGCTGCAGAAGAGAAAGTGGACAATTGCAGAGCTAGTTCCTCCAACTATGATGAGGGATAAAATTGAGATCACAGCCTTGGCTGTGGAAGCAGGGACCCTTCCCCCACTATAGCAGGAGGGAAGGTGAGCAGATGGGTGCAGAAGCTGGGATGGTGGTAGACTGGCTGGAGGGAGGTGAGGCTTCTATGTTCTCCATGAAGTAGGAGGGGAGGTCATTAGCTGGAACAGTGGGGGAAAGGCACAAGGGAGATTTGGGGGAAGGCGAGAAAGGCAGCTTAAGTCTCTAAAAGCGTGGACAAGGGAGTTTAGTGGAGCAGAGTGGCCTAACCCCCACTAGTTTCCATCATGTCCCTTGATGGGGACGGTCATCTCCTTATTCTTCTTTGAAGAGAGCAGCAAACGTAGCTTTCAGGTGCCATGGCTCCAAACAGTCACCACGAGTTTCCCGCCCCCTGGAGTTTGGTGGGAAGCCCCTGCAGCAGTGAAGCCGAGGCTCCCAGCTCACCTGCTGCCTGCCACCAGCTCTTCCAGAGCCTGCTTAAGCCGTGTGCAGGCGCCAGGCCCCGGCCTGCGCTGCTGGGTCTCAACCTCCTGCAGCCCCTGGTCCTGCGCAATAGGGCCAGAGGGTCAGAGGCACAAGGGTGGCAAACTCTCTTTTAGACCACACCCCCACCCCAGAGCCTCTCCCACTCACTGCCGCATTTCCACGCCCAGGGCTTCTTTGGTGCCATCCAGTTCATGGTTCCTTTTTTTTTTTTCTTTTTTTTTTTTTTTTTGGTTCTTTTTTTTTTCTCCACCGGCTCCATGCCAGTGGGACTGGGCCTCCAGTAGCACTATCCCATAGACTTTGCCTGGCCTCTTTCTGGGTGTATCAATTCTGAAGCCCTGTCTTCCCACAGTTTCTGGTCTCCTCTGTTCGAACAGAGCTCTTTGGCCCTTTAGCCCTGCACCTAGGGCATGCTGGCTCCTGCGTGCTCTACCTATTAGCCTCGCTCCAGAGCTCCTTTCAAAGGCCACAGTCTTCCCGACATCACGGCCTCCCCCTGTGGACACCCGCCTCGCTCTCACCAGCCTCTCGGCCACTTTCCGCACGCAGTTAGTGCTCTGCAGGCGCCACGTATGATCTTCCCAGCGGCTCCACACGTGCACGCATGGCTTTCGGTGACGCAGGGGCAAGCAGAAATATGGCCTGTACCAGAGGGGCGGGACAGGGCAGGGAGGGTAGGAGAAAAGAGGCTGCGAGGGCAATCCTAGGCCGCAGAGGATCTCCCAGCACCCTCCCTCCAGCCACCAGGAATACTCACCCATTGCCGTCCATAGGCTCAGGCCGCTGAGCAGGGGTCCCTAGCTCCTCCTCCACCATTGGCCCGACTCCCACTTCCGTCTCCAGCAGAGGCTGTACCTCCTCACCCTTGCCTTCTGCTCCCTCCCTGGCCCTGGCCCTGGCCCTTGGGCCCAATTCCTCCTCCTGGCGGCCTGCACAACCTGCCGAGAGCCTCAAAGGTCAGGGAGAACCATGCTGAGGGTCTGACCCTCCTTCAAATTAACTCTGCCTCAATAAAAGTCAGAGCCCAATCCTTACTAAAAGTCAATTGTCCATTCCAGGGTCCTATGTCTGGAACAAGAGTCCCCATCTTCAAACCCATGACCCTCAGGGGTTCAGCTAGGCCACATACCGATAGAGATCTCAAAGCTGATGGGCTGGGAGGCCATGGCAGGGTCAATCATGGTGGCCTCAAAAAGCACACCGAAGAGCAGGAAATCTTGCAAGGGTGCCAGGGCATTCTGAGGAAGGAGGGTCAAGCTGCAGTCAGCCCCCACCCACCCAGGTTGCAACCCAGACTTGGTTTGGCCACAGTGCTGACAGAAGGACACTGTCTAGGACACAAGACCTAGATATACCACTACAAGTATCCTATCTCTCAGTGCTCAGCCCCCTCCTCCTATGTATATACACAAGAGCACATGTCTATACACACGGCATTCTTTATCCAGGCCCAGAAATTCAGACTCTACCCCTGTGTTTAATGCAAGGGAGCCAGTTACACACTCCAGAGCTGAGAATGATCCCATCCCTTTGCTAAAACCCCAACTCCCACCTCTGGGAGAGGCAGCAAGTCTTCCACCTCCACCTCCATGGCACCAGGAATCTCAGGACCATCACCACTGGGGCTGGCATCCAGGTGCTGTGGGATCCCTGCTGGGGTCTGGCCCTGCCTGGCTTTCTTCTTCTTTCTCATGAGCCTGGACAATCTGGGCCCCTGTGGAGCCTGGGGAGGCTTAGGTTCAGCTCTCCCTTCGGATACTTCCATGGACACAGCCACCAGCAGGCGGCCTCGAAACCAAATGCCTTGGCCAAGTCCTTCATTGAAACTTTGAAGACCATCCCGGAGCCCCCCACTGGGGGGAGATCCATAGAGAGGCACCCATGCTGGGCCAAAGGTGGGGTTAAACCCCGCTGTGGGGGACAAGAACAGCGTTTGGAGGGAAGCACAGGGCAGATGGGTACTAGGTCAGGCTATGCAGCACACCCTTATCTCCTGCAAGTCCAAGGGGGCAGGGAAGCGGATTGGGTTTTGGCAGCTCTGAGAGGGAAGTCTGAGAACAGCTGCGGACCGACAGCTATGGACCAAGATCCGAGGGCGCTTCGAATCCACTCCAGATCCCAAAGGCGCTTGGGACAAACTGAACTATTGCTCTACGGCAGGAGCCCTTAGCCTTGGGGGTGGAGTCACGATTGGGGCGGGGCTACAGGTGATCCCGTAAGGGGAGAGGTGAACCGAAGAGGGAGTGGGCTTGTTTTCTGTGCGTGTAAATCCGCAGGGGGAGCACAGCTGGCGCGGTTACTTGATATGCAGCTGTCCTTAGGATTTTGTCAACAGAGAGTGGGGTTTGTAGTCTGGGGGCGACAGGTGAGGCCCCGAAGGGAGGGACCGGCTTGGAGCGGGGCGGAGGGGCGGAGCGGGGTAGCTGGGCTGGAGTTTGCGGTCGGGGGCGGGACCCAGGGCTGGCAGGGCCCGGAGGAGGCAGCGAGCGCTGACCAGAAGCGCTCACCCGCGCGGCCCGGGTGTGAGATCTGCCTCAGGTCCAGCACGTGCGTGGCGACGGCCGCATCGACGAGGGGCGCGTCGTCCCGCAGCTGCAGACGGAGGCCGCGCGTCAGCGGCGGGAAGAGCTCCACGAAGCTCAGCTGCTCGTTCCACTCGGGCGCCGCCGCCTCGCCGCGCACAGACGTCTCGCCCTGAGGGCCGCGGCGGAGTGGGGTCAGCGCGGGACCCGGGACCGCGCCTCGGCGGAGTGGGGATAGAGGGACTTACCTGCTGCCCCAGGAAAGACACGCGCACGTAGGGGTCCATGAGGACGCGCTGGTCCTTCAGGGCGCGGGCCAGAGTGCCCAGCAGCCCCGGGCGCAGCGCGGGCAGCCCCTCGGCCCGGTACACGCGCACGCGCAGCCGCGCCCACGGCCTAATGGCCGGCACCCCGCGTGGCAGGAGCAGGTTCCTAGGGGAGCGGGGCGCTGAGGCCTCGGGACGCCGAGATGTCCGCCCCCAACCTTCTCGGCGTCCCGGAGGCCACGTCCGGTCTTCCTCTTACCCCCACCCACGCCCCAGCTCACTTTTCAATGTCCGAACTATGTCCCGGGCCCGGGGCTGGCAGCGGAGGGGGCAGGTCCCCGCGCGCCCGCACGGACAAAGTGACTTTGACGAAGCCTTTGGTCCCGGCGCGGGTGTCCCGAGGGTCGTGCAGGGGAGCCCATTTCTGGTAGAAGTGACCATCTGGGGACGGAGGGGCGGGCCACGGGTCAGCGGAGACCGGCGGGCTGCCGCGACCCGGGTTCGAGTCGGACTCGGTAGGGAGGAGTGGCGGTACATGGAGGTCAGCCTTCCGAAGAGGCTTCTGTCTCCGAAGTTAGTATCTAGGAATCAGTGCCCAGAAGGTCAGTTCCCCTTGGTGCAGATGAGTCTAAAGCAGGAAAGGGTTCGGTACCTGGCTGGTCGAAAATAATACCCAGGTCCATCCTGAAGGTGCCTATCTGGGAGGCCATAAAGGGGAGGGCCTGCGAATGGAAAGCCTGGAGAAAGGTGGTGTTAGTTTAGGAGCTTGTTATCCTCCCTTCTCTGGCGGAAACCCCTCACCCCTACCCACCTCACCGTGATCTCAAGCAGCAAGTCTTGGAGGTGAAGCCGGGTCTCATGAAATTCGAACAAGAAGTACTAGTTTTAAGTGGGGGTAACAAGAGAGGTGAAGTTGGTTATACGCGAAGGGTTCACGCCAGCGGGCCCCTTCCTCTTGCAAAAAGAACGCCCTCCTTCCCCAGCTGGCCCCTCTTTGTACTTCTTTCATTGAGCCCCTCTTAACACTCCCCACTTGCTCAATTCCACCTGGGCCACGCCCATCTGCGTAATGGGTGCAACCTGGGTTTTGCCCATTCTCTCAAGCTCCACTCTTCCTTGGTCTCGCACACCTCGTTGTAGAAGGGGCAATTAGTCCCGCGTTGCGTAGCCGTCACTCTGCGTTCCTTCCCGACTTGCACTGCCACATAGGGGTTAATGTTGACTCCTACCAGCTTCTGGGCCTCCAGCACTGTGACCCCTACCTGAAGGGTGCAGAAGGAGAAAAGAGCCATCCTGCCGAAGTAAGGGGGGGAGGTGTGGAGGGGGGACCACGTGTATGGAGAGTGGGTGGCATTCACCAAGGGTTAGGGCCTAGAGGGAGAGTGGTACCTGGAAATCCTGAGCTCTAGACATCTGGAAAGGATCCCCTCGAGCCAGGCCCCTGGCACGACTGCCAGAAGAACAGGTCAGTTCTCATTTCACTTCCTCTCCCCTATCACCTACACACTTTTGCCCAGTGCTAGGCATAAGTATCTTCTCTCTTCTGGATTCTGAGTCCTCCAGTCTGTCTTGCATTCATCTCAACCCTACACCCAGAATGTGACTCATTCCTGGAGCCCGGAAACCATTCATTCATTCAACAAAGATTTGTTGAGCACCTACTATGTACCAGCAAACACTATACTAGGCTCTGGGACACTGCAGGAACAAAAGAGACAAAATTCCTTCTCAAACTTTCATTCCCTACATGGGCTCCAGAGACTCTTTGTGTGCCAGTGTAACTGTGTGTGTGAATGTGGCAGTGTCTATGCCTTGGAGTAAGTGACCCTTAACTCCAAGACACCCACTCCTCACTCATAGCTTAGGGCTGTGTGCTTATGAATGTGGATGAGCATGGGCTTACACGGATGAGCACCTGAGGTTGACACACTGGTGGGTGTGGGAGCAGGTGCGGGTACAGGTTACCTCCTGAGGTGGCTAAACACGACTCCAGAAAGCTCCACATCAGGTTCATC
This sequence comes from Proteles cristata cristata, assembly GCA_017311185.1. Taxonomy (NCBI): domain Eukaryota; kingdom Metazoa; phylum Chordata; class Mammalia; order Carnivora; family Hyaenidae; genus Proteles; species Proteles cristata. The sequence goes on along the minus strand of JAESUZ010001308.1, from coordinate 1,014,363 downwards.
ATCCAGCTCCAGCTCCAGCTCACCGTCTTCATCATCTTGCTGAGCTAGGCCTCGAGCTAGCCTGTGGCCCAATGCCACTGCCCGCCGCTCCAGCCGGGCCTCCCCAGACCTGATAGGAAAGGCCTTCAAGGGACATGTCTGGAACCTGTCCCTCATCTCTGGGCACCCTTGATTTCCCTGACCCTAGGACTGACTTCTGACCCTTAGGCTGACCCCACTATTTTCAGGACTGACCCCTAACCTGGGACCCCTAATTCCGGAATTGAACCCTGATTCTAGGACTGACTTCTCACCCCGGAATCAATCCAATACTGATCCTGGACCCTGGGACTGATCCCATATCACTGGCTCCTAAATCCCAACCAGGACTGACTTGGTGATCGCAGACCATCCCCACATACTTACTCCAGCTCCTGGAAGCCCACATTGGGGATGATCAGCTCTGAGCTGGAAGGAGGATAAATAAAAGGAGTGAGGGGACTGGCTTGACTACAGAGCTGCAACCCCAGGCAGCACAGGGCCAAGGGTCACCACACCCAGCGGATCCAGAGAGGAATTAGGTACACTTCTCCCTTCCCAAGACCAGCCTGGGCTGAGACAATCAGGCCTTGCTTGTAGAGAGAGATGGGGTACCTGTCCCGGATAGATGCTCCGAAGTCCTCCTCTGCCCAGGCTCCAGCTGCACCCTCTGGGGGCTGATACTTCAGATCAAGCTCCACCTGGATCTGAAACCAGACACACAGTGTGCCCTAGAGCCCCTCAAACTGCCTGGGGCTAAGGGAAGTCCAAGGACAATGCTTTTTACTCCACCTATAAACAGAGATCCTCCTGGCCTGCATCCATGGTGACTTTGTGGTTCCTCTCTGGTCATTAATAATATTGACTAATTACAACCTATGAAAAACTTAGCACAAGCAAGTTGTTACCCCTTGAAGAGGCCAAACATGACTCCAAAATTCTCTCGTTGCTCTTGGAAATTCATTACTATGGCCTTCATAGCTCTGCATGGTCTGACTCCTGGCCAACCTTCCCAGGTCTATCTCCTATGGGGCCTGCTCCTGCCCTGCACCCCAGTTGTGCTCTCTCAGAGCACTGGGGTTTTGTGTATGCCAGTTCTTCTGCCTAAAACCTCCCTTCCCACTTAATTCACTCCTATCTTCCTTCCATTCCAAGTTCAAGCAGTACTTCCTCAGGGAACCTTTGCTGACCCTCACACAGGTTATATCCCTCAGTTATACGCTTTCCCAGGTAGGTCCCTACCAGCTCTTCTGTAGCACCCATCAGTGACAATTTTACATTTATTTGTGTGAATATTTGTTTAATATTTGCCTCTCTCTCTCTTTGAGTACAGAACTCTAAGAGGGCTAATCCTTATCTGGTTTTGCTTACCAGTCAATCCTTATTGCCCAGCACAACACACACGACACAGCTTATAATCAGAGTGCAACAAACAGACTGATTGAAAAGTTTAACATTTCCTATGACTCCACATAAGGTAAATAAGGAAACAGCTTAGTGAAGCTAAATAACTTGTTCAAGTTATCAGCAGGGAAATGGTGAATCTGAGATTTGATCCCAGGTCCATTCCTACCAGGTTAGATGACCCTCCATGAAACACCAGGAAAATCCAGTCAGGCTCATCCTTGCCTCCCACAAGAACTGAATCTGTACAGGGTGAGGGAGCAGCACAGAATGGCTCTTGGCCCATGTAACTTCATCAGGGGCTACAGTGAAAGGAGCCCTGGCTGGGAGGCCTTGTTACCACTCCTGTCGGGATCTGGATTTTCCTCTCTGAAAAATGGAACTCTCTATCTAGAAGGACTCTCAGGCTTGAGGATGGCAGGCGGAGGACTGGTAGACTCACCGGGGATACCCGCAGATTCTCCTCCACTAAGGCCTCCCGTAGCACCAAATGCCCAGTACTCTGTAGCTGCTGCAGGGAGATCACCAGGGTCCCCAGAGACCTGAGGATGTGGCATGGGGCAGAAGAATGACCCAGGAGAATATACCCCCTTACCATGTCCAGCGCCACCTGCATCCTTGGCTCCCCCAGGCCTACTCACCTGGGACTGAACACACGGCTACAGTTAACCACCTGCACAGACAGACATTCCGCATCTAGTGAAGCCCCATAGTGTGGCCAGCGGAACAGCTGCGGATACGAGGAACCTTGTGACATACAATGCTGGGCTGACCCTGACCCCCAATCCAGAGCCTATCCTAGCCCTGAAATAGATCGAACCTTCCAAAGTTGGAGCTAACTCTATAACCAATGTCCCAAACCTGGAACAACCCCTCCCCCCAACACAGGGTTGACTGCAAACTAGGGCTGATCTGAGGGTAACTACCAATCAAGAGCTAATCCCCCCAGTCTTGATTTTGACTGGGTCTGGCTTCTCAAGCCTGAGACTCACCCCACTTCCTGAGAAGGCAGCTCCCCAAACCCAGGAATATGCCCCCCAACTCACCTAAGGAGGAACTTACATGAGGCACAGATCAATGTCTCCCTATCCAGGACCCAACCCCACTCACCTCACCAATATCTGCTTCTCGACCACAGTGAATTTTCCTTGTTTTCTGGGTGAAGCCTGCTCAGAATGGAAACTAGTCAGTTATCAGCCCCTCACCACAAAAAAAAATCACACACACACATACCCAGCTCAGGATCCAGTCCCCCTGGGCTTACCCTTGGGGAAAGGTAGAAGATGGAGAGGGAAAGAGGCAGACAAATAGGTTAGAGGAGAAAAGAGACAGGCTGGAGGGAAGGCTAGGCACTGGATTGGGGGCCTAGGGAATGGAGGAATGGGAGTCCCCCATTACAAAAATCCTTAGATTTTTAGTCTACAAGACTCACCCCGAAAGCTAAGCCTCACTTGTCGGTCATGGGTGCCTGGCAGCCCTGTAAGTCGCCGCACACACACGGTCAGAGCCATTGTCCCAGGGCCACTGGCTATCCCTCTGCTCACCTGCCCTCCTGCCCACCTGCCTGCTCACCTGAATCGCCTCTGACTCACTGGACTCACTGAACAGGTCCAGCAATCCCTGCCCTTTAGTCAAACATACCGTCAGGCTTGGGGGTCATGGGTGGAGACAGAGCTGAAGGACTGAGAGAGGGGGGTAAAGTCCCTGTGGTCAGCTTGGTCCTTCCTGCCTCCACCAGCTTCAGCCTCCACCTTGCCTCCACCCTGTGAAGTGGGAGCTGGGATAGGGTGGAGATGGAGTCAAGCGGAGAGACAAGACCCTAGTTTGTCCCTGCTAGCCAATGGAGGCCTCAAGGGCATGGGTCTTACAGTGCTTCTTTTTCATCTCTCTGTCCTTAGTGCCCAGCTCAGGGTCTGGTATGTGGTAGACCCTCAAAAAACTTTTTAAATAAATGACTGGATTGGGGCGCCTGGGTGGCTTAGTTGGTTAAGCGTCCGACTTTCACTTAGGTCATGATCTCGCGGTTCGTGGGTTCGAGCCCCGCGTCGGGCTCTGTGCTGACTGCCAGCTCAGAGCCTGGAGCCTGTTTCGGTCTGTCACTCCCTCTCTCTCTGACCCTCCCCTGCTCACACTGTCTCTCTCTCTCTCCTAGAAATAAATAAAAAACATTAAAAAAAAAAAAATAAATGACTGGATTAATAAATGAATTCCCCTAGCTCCCAGCATTAGTGCTACAGGCACTCAACACATTTGAAATAATGAGTGACTGAATGTGTGTCCCTAGCTTGCACTTAGCAGGTGTTCAAAATACTTCCTAACCAGAAGCCTCAGGTCCTTAACTTGGGGTCTTACATAGATAGGTTGCAGGGAGCCTTCAAACTCTTGAAATTGCCTATATAATATTGAGCAATTGTGCATTATTCTGGACATTAAGCTCCTCCCACATCCTTAAACACATGTGCAGTACTTTTACTAAATGAAATAATGAATGTATCTGATAGTCTGAACCCACGTGTGATTGTAACTATGTGTTGAGTGTGTATCTTGGCCATCCATTTAATTATCCTATTTAATGACACCTCCTATATACAGGACTTGTGCTATGCGACCTTCTGGGGTAAGGGGTGCAGCCACAGAGGTGAATTGGACATGTTCTCTGTCTTCCAGTAGCTTCATGAACTCCAACACCAAACAAGGCCTAGAAAGACTGTAATTCCCATCAGAGCAGGAAAGAGTCAGGACTCAGGAGCTCAAGAAGAGGGAGGCCAGAGGTGCTTAAAATGGGTTTTGAGGGGGCACCTGCCTGGCTCAGTCAGTAGAACATATGACTCTTGATCTCAGGGTGATGAGTTTAAGCCCCACACTGGGAATGGAGCCCACTTAAAAAAATAAATAATAAAAAAAATAAAACGAGCTTTAAGGACAGGAGTTGAGCAGAGGACATCCAGGCAGTGGGAAGGAATGCAGGGTGTGTTTTGGGACCTGTGATTTGTCATTTTGACTTGTGTACAAGGAATGTCTTAGGCAGCAGCAGAGATAAGATTAGACCATTAGAGGAACTGGGTCTTGCTATGTGGCTTTGAGCCAGGCATGGTGCCTCCTTATGCTTTAGCTTCTCCAACTCAATAATGGGGTTGGAAAGTCCTGTTCTGTGTCCCAGGTGTTAGTTGCTCAATTGAGTTTTGAAGTCTATAAAACACCAGACAAACAGGCATAGGTTGTTCTGTTTCTTAAGCAAGGTCCAGGTTAGATCTCAAGGTTCCAGATGTTGGGGGAGGGCTTCCCCTCCTCCACTGACATATGGGGGCACTGAGATCCAAAGGAGGGCAGAAGGGGGACCAGAATTCTTAGCTCACAGTGCCCTGGACTTTCCCTACCTTTAATCCTGAACTCTGTGACATCTAATCAAGCAAGGTGTTGAAGCCACCCCTCTGGAAGCTAATGCAGGCACCTCCCCTTCTGGGCAGGAACACAGCCTGGCAAGTTCTCACTCTACCTCCACCTCTAAGAACTGACACTTCACTTCCTAACTTTCCAAAGAAGATGGGATGTGGCAGAAAGAGTATGGACTCTAGGACAGGATTTTGGAACTCTAATCTCTTATCATATACTGTGTGGTCTCTGGAAAGTCCTTTCCCCTTTCTGGATCTATTTGCCTAGCTATGTAATGTGCATATGCACTACATTGCCTGCCCGCCCGCCTGCCTGCCTTCCTTCCTTCCTTCCTTCCTTCCTTCCTTCCTTCCTTCCTTCCTTCCTTCCTTCCTTCCTCTCTCCTCTCTCTTTTTGCATTGCTTTTCAAAGTGTAATCCTTCATCAGGATCACACATGTGGTTGTTAAAAATGCATATTCCTGGGGCGCCTGGGTGGCTCAGTCGGTTAAGCGTCTGACTTCGCCTCAGGTCATGATCTCATGGTTCGTGGGTTCAGGCTCTGCATCGGGCTCTGTGCTGACAGCTAGCTCAGAGCCTGGAGCCTGATTCAGATTCAGATTCTGTATCCCCCCCCCTCTCTGACCCTCCCCTGCTCATGCTGTATCTCTCTCTCAGAAATAATATAAAAAAATGCATATTCCTGCACCCACTCAAGAAATGCTAAAGTAGATTCTCAAACTGACCTGGGAACCTGAATTTCTATTCTGTTGTATAGCAGGAGTCTGGGAACTCTGATCTCCTGGCTGTGACTTTCTGTGATTCCTCATTGCATTTTCAATATCTCAGACGGTTGGTCTGAGTGTGGGTATGGTGTTTGGTGCATACTGAAGCCTTAGCCCACAGACCCCTGGTGAATATGGGTCTGGGAGAGGGAACCACAGATCCTAAGGTCAGACAAGGATAGCCTGGCCTGACGACAAGGATGAAAAGAGGGACCTGAAGGGTTTGCAGAGCAAAAGAAACTAAATGCTTACTTATATGTGCCCTGTGTGACCTCCTGCACCTCCTTAACATTCATTCATTAGGCCTATCTAGGTCCTGGGATATACACTAGTGAACAAAACAAAAATCCCTGCCTTCATAAACTTTATGTTCTAGTAGGTGTGACAGGCAATGAAGAAATATATAAGTAAGATATATAGCATGTTGGTGATATAAGCTGAGGGGAAAAACAAAGCAGGAAAGGGGATATAAATTTTTTCACGGGAAGTGCAGAAGACGGGGCATTTTGGGAAGTGATGTGATGTAATCACTTGCTTTAACATGGGAAAGAATGAGAGACTGCCAGGCTCCCGGGGACGTCATGACTAGCTCTGTGACGCACCGTTAGGGAGTTCCGTAGAGATCACGGGCTCCTTTATGACGTCAGCAGCCAGATCCAGATACAGGGGAGAGGGTTGGATCCCGCCTGGGGGCCCGCCGGCTGCAAGCAGGGTTCGTGGGGTCTCCGCGGCGCACATCGGCTGAAGGAGGGCCTTGGCGGCTGCGGCGGCGACTTTGGCGTCCGTGACAGGGCGCTCCGGGGTCAGGATGCGGCGGAGCCCCCGGCCGGGCTCGGCGGCGTCCTCGCATAAGCACACGCCTAACTTCTACAGCGACAACAGCAATAGCTCACTGAATGCCACCTCGGAGGACAGCAGCGGGCACCGGTCAGCTAGGCCGGGGCCCGGGGAGCCCGAGGGCAGAAGAGCCCGGGGCTCGAGCTGCGGTGAGCCCGCCTTGAGCGCAGGAGTGCCCGGAGGAACCACACAGGCTGGAAGCTCTCGGCAGAAGCCGGCGCCTCGGAGCCACAAAGGGCAGACCGCCTGTGGCGCGGCAACCGTGAGGGGCGGGGCCTCGGGTGCGGGCGGGGTCGAACCCGGGAGAGCTGAGGGAGGGGGCGGGGAATAAGGGGCGGGGCTTGGCACGGAACCGGGATAAATATCGGAGCACCTACTAGGGGGCTGGGCCTGTAGGGTGAAGAGGGGAGGCACCAAATAAAATTCCCTAAGGGGAGGGATCTTGGTTTGATGGACGGTCCTGGGAAGGGGCGGGGAAAATTCTGATTGGACACCACTAAGGAAGCGCGGCCTTGGTGTTAACATAAGTAGCTACCAGCGAAATGCGGCAGCACCAAGACTTGCCTGGGGGCGGGGCCTCCGTTTGTCAGGGGGACCGTTGTCTTGACTGAGCACCCCCTGAGGGGCGGGGCCTCAGAGTGCTGAGACTTGGAGTGTGCATGCAGTCGGACCAATGCCTGTTTGGGGAGGGTGTACTGCCCAGCTTCTGGGCTGGGAACCTGCGGACTGATCCCTGGGAAAGAGTGGAACTGCCTTGCGCAAGGCCCCAATGGCGCCCTTGGGCTCCCGCAGAACCGGCTGGCTCTCCCGTAGTCTCTGAGGAGCAGTTCGACCTTCTCCCGACCGTGGATCTGAGGCAGGAGATGCCTCCACCGCGCGTGTCCAAGAGCTTCTTGAGTACGGGCCAGACCAGCCCGGAAACCCTCTGACCCTCCAGCTCCCCTCTCTGCACTCCGGTTCTCATTTCTGAGATCCTGTTCGTTTGAAGTCCCTGGCCCATGTCAGTCTCCAGCCCCTTCCGTGAGCGCGATCCACCTTCTTTGAGCCTGAACTCATTCTCCTTGCCCCTATCTAATTCTCCTAGCCCACTCCCGTCTTCCCGAGCCTCTCCTGAACCTCGAACCCCACGCTTACCGAGCCCTTCTTCACCTCTGCCCCCTCTGAGCCCCCTCCCCTCTCCCCAGGCCTGCTGCTCCAGGTGCTGAGCGGGTTGTTGTCCCTGGGAGGAGACGTGCTGGTCATTGTGTACAGGTCAGAGGGAGGGAATCGGGAGCCTCAGGGGCTGCTCTTTGGAGGGGGTCGGGAGCAGAGCAGGACCAGCAGAGACTTGACCCTGACTCAGATCTGGCTGTTGAGTCTGACTCAGATCTGGCTGAGTCGTGTCTGCGGCAGTTGGGTCTAGGACCCTGGCGCGGGAGCTGCTGGGTTCACGAGGGTCTGGGGCCTCAGCCTCCCTCCGGTTCTTCAGGGAGGTCTGTTCCATCCGCTTCCTGCTCACGGCCGTGTCACTGCTGAGCCTCTTTCTGGCAGGTGAGGGGGTGGCGAATCCCCTGGGGGCCCCGCCCTGGATGCTTTGGAGCTAAACTCGGCACATTTTCTCCTATATCCCTCAGTCCCCTCAGCGCCTTCAGCTGCTCACAGTCCCTTTCAGAACCCCCTCAAGCCTGTTCCCTCCTCACTGCCCCTTTATGCCAGAGAAACCCTCTCCCTTGGCTTCCCCTGAGAACACCCCTCTTTCCCCAGCTCTCTGGTGGGGGCTGCTGTACCTGGTTCCGCCTTTGGAGAATGTGAGTCAGGGCGTCTGTATCCCAGGGTGGGTGGGTGGCAGAGTATGATCCTGGAGGTTTTGCGGGTCCCCTGGGCTGGTGGGAGGGGAACAAGTGCTGGATATTCCTAAGGAAGGGCTGGGTATAGACAGATCTCTGAAGGATTGTGCCCAGAGGCGGTTGGGGTTCTCTGAGAGGTCCTAGCAGGTCGGGAGGTGGGGGCGGTCTTCAAAAAGAAGGCCCTTTGAGTCCGCTGCTTCCAGGGTAAAGAGGGAGAAGGGGGTGGGTGGGGAGCTGAGCAGTGCTGTATTTTATGCCTCCCTCCCTCCAATAGGAACCTAAGGAGATGCTGACTCTAAGGTGAAAGAGGGCACCTGGGGTGGGGAGTTAGGGGGCTCCAAGGTGCTTCTGTGCGGGGCCTTCCGGGAAGCGCCCAGGAGGGCCGGGAGCCAACCCCGCGGGGCCGACCTCCCTCCTGCAGAGAGTACCACGAGCGCGTGCACTCCCAAGGGCAGCAGCTGCAGCAGCTCCAGGCCGAGTTGGACAAACTGCACAAGGAGGTGTCCAGCGTTCGCGCAGCCAACAGCGAGGTAAGCCCGGTAGCCTCCGCTTGTCCAGCGCGCCGCCCTGTGGCTCGGGCCACCTCTCAGTCCGGGTCCACCTCGGAAGCCCCCTGAGGACCGGCGCTCCCTGGGTCGGGAGCCATAAACTCCGCCCCGGATCCTCGACTTCGGGGTTCCTCCCGGGACCCACAGAGTCCATCGCAGAGAACCTAGCCCCAGAACCCTGCCTCCCTGTAAACCTGCCCGCTGGCTCCGTCCCTCCGCTCTCTTTCCAGAGAGTGGCCAAGCTCGTATTCCAGAGATTGAATGAAGACTTTGTGAGGAAACCTGACTATGCGCTGAGCTCTGTGGGTAAGACCCAGAGACACTGCGAGAATGAGACTCAGGGACACGGAAGAGACGGAGACCTTGACACAGACAGACCTACGCACACGACCGGTCCAAAGAGACCGCCCTCAGAGACCCTGCCCCAGCTGTCGGTCAGGACTGGGAGCCCTGAATGATTGCTTCTCCCTGCTCCAGGAGCCTCCATCGACCTAGAGAAAACATCACACGACTATGAGGTTGCGAACACTGCCTACTTCTGGAATCGCTTCAGCTTCTGGAACTACGCTCGGCCGCCAACAGTTATCCTGGAGGTGGGCCTGGAACCTGGATCCCAGAACGGGACCAGGGGCGGAACTCTGGGGAAAGGACCCAACAGCTCCCTGGAGGTGGGACCCGGCTGAGCTGAGGGCGTGGCGCTGGGGGGGGCCCTGCCTGGCAGATGCCCGGTCTGGCGGTGCTCGGGACTGGACAGGATCTGGCTGGGTATAGATCCGGGGTGGAGGACTGGGCGGGGCCGATGAAGGGGTTGAGCTGAAGACGGGACCTATCCGAAGATTGGGAAAGGGCCGCAGTCGCTCGGTCCGTGGGTTCTGAAGGTCTACCTGCTCGCCTGCAGCCAGGTGTGTTCCCTGGGAATTGCTGGGCTTTTGAGGGCGACCAGGGCCAGGTCGTGATCCGGCTACCGGGTCGTGTGCAACTGAGCGACATCACCCTGCAGCACCCACCGCCCAGTGTGGCACACACTGGGGGAGCCAACAGCGCCCCCCGCGACTTCGCAGTCTATGTGAGTGAGGCTAAGGCTAAGGAGGTGGGGGGTGGGGTAGGATTTTGCCTAGAAAGCTCCAGTTATGAAAATTGGTGTCACCAAGTCTTCGCTTGCTCATCTACAAAATGGAGATACTACCCACTTGCCTCTCAGGCCTACAGGTTATAAATAATTATAACCATATCCAAACATTAGTTATTGCGTTATTGAGCACTTATTCTGTGCTGAGTTCTTTAAATGGGTCATCTTGCACCCACTCAACAACCTATGGAGTGCTATCATCTCCCTCGTCACTGATGAGTAAATGCTCAGAAAGGCGATCTTATTTGCCAAGGTCGCACAGCTAACAATTGGCCAGACTAAACTTTGCAACCTGGTTTGTTGGAGCCCACATTCCACGCTACACTATCCTAAAGCCAAAAAATAAAGGAGGGTGTGCAGCTTTTGCACACCATAGTAGGTCCTCAGTAAAGTTACTTTCTTCCTCTTCCACCTGTGCCTCACTGTTCCCCACTCACTCTTCATCTACCAGGGCCTCCAGGTTGATGATGAGACTGAAGTTTTCTTGGGGAAATTCACCTTCGATGTGGAGAAATCAGAGATTCAGACTTTCCACTTACAGGTGTGTGTCTCTGGGGGTGAGGGTGCTAAAGGAATGGGAGAGTGAGGGAAGACTGGGGAGGAAGGCAGCCCACTGCAGGCCTTGGCATGATCCATTTGTCTTCCCAGAATGACCCCCCAGCTGCCTTTCCCAAGGTGAAGATCCAGATTCTAAGCAACTGGGGTCACCCCCGTTTCACATGCTTGTATCGAGTCCGAGCCCATGGCATGCGAACTTCAGAGGGGGTAGGGGACAGTGCCACAGGGGAACCCCATTAAACATGTTGATTGTTGGAGTAGAGTACAGGTCTGTGCTTAAAGAAGCTGGAACCATATTGAGGTGTCTCTTGGGGGGATATCTGCCTTTGGCATATTAGTTGGGGGGCCTACTTTCCAATGCGCCCTCTTATTGGAGGAGTCCAGATCAATACGGTAGCAGCAGCTCATGTTTATGGAGTGCTTGTCACGTGCAAGAGATGGTGTTCTGAACATGCTACACATGGACTAATCCTCACAACCACAGAAGAGGAAACCACTCAGGTCAGGAAACGCTCAAGATCATAGTTAGTGAAGAATAGGGACATAGGATTCAAACCTACCTTCCCCCAAAGGCCACCCACTTTAACTCAGAGCTGCCAGTCAGCTTGAAGCCATGTTTGTGCAGCTCAATTCCTACCCCCAACCTCTGGAAAAGTCTCCTCAACTCCTGCTAGGTGCAGGTGGAAAGGTTAACTGCTCCTTTTCTTTAGATAAACACTCAAAAACTAAGGAGACTTGAGAACCTCTAGGAAGCATCTGAGTTGATGCAGGCCTGGTAGCCCTACTCAGGTTGTCCTTGCTGCTAGGCAAAGTACAGGTAGCCTAGTGTTCAATCTATCCTTGCCCTCAGGGAGCCTAGTAGGGGAGAGTGCTCCAGAAACAACAATTTATTTATTGATTCAAGAATTCTTTATTCTAGGAATCCAATTAGAATTGGAAGAATAAAAGATGGAGGAGACAGGCATCAAAAGATTAATGATTAGAAAAGGGGGACCAGCATGGGCAAAAGAATATGCAACACCTTGGGCTTTTTAGGATCCTTCTCAGCGTGTTCATGTTTTGGAAGAATATACAGACTATGAACAGTGGTTACACCTCTAGGAAGTGGAATGCATGAGTGTGAGGGTGAAGCATATATCCACTTGTTTAAAATTTCAGGGTATTACGTTTTTAAAATGTTTTTCTTTTTTTAAGTTTATTTCTTTTGAGAGAGAGAGAGAGAGCGAATGCGAGCAAACTTGGGAGGGTCAGAGAGAGAAGGAAAAAGAGAGAGAATCCCAAGCAGGCTCCAACATGGTCAGCTGGGAGCCCCACATGGGGCAAACTCATGAACCATGAGACCATGACCTGAGCTGAAATCAAGAGTGGGGCACTCCTCAGGGTTATTTATTATCTTTGTAATTTAAATTACTCGGGGCGCCTGGGTGGCTTAGTCGGTTAAGTGTCCGACTTTCGCTTAGGTCATGATCTCGCGGTTCGTGGGTTCGAGCCCCGCGTCGGGCTCTGTGCTGACAGCCAGCTCAGAGCCTGGAGTCTGTTTCAGTCTGTGACTCCCTCTCTCTCTGACCCTTCCCTGCTCACACTGTCTCTCTCTCCTAGAAATAAATTAAAAAAAAAAAAAAAAAATTACTCTACTGAGTGCTCTCAAAGCCTAAGGTTAGAAATATGAACTGCAGGCTAAATATTTGGCTTACATTTGGTCCTTGTATTTTTAAAAATAGTTAATGTCTCTAGTCATCTGGCCAGGAATATCCAATTTATTTGATTAGGGCTATGCTGTCAGAGGTATCCTTAATTCAACAACCCCTAAGGTGGACAAACTGAGGCTCAGAAGAAATAAAGATGGTTAATAGCAGATTCCAACTTAAAAACACGGAGTGGTGGCAAAGCAATGATTTTTATTGAATCAAAGACTCCAGGGGCAAGCAGGAGAGATCAAGAGCAACAACAGCAGGGGCAAATATAAAAATATAAAATGTAAAGTGCAAGCACTGGGCAATGTGTTCAGGGTTGAGTCATATCCTTGGGGGACACGAGGCTGAGGACTAGCCACAGCCAACCCCTAAGGGAATCTAGGACTGAGGGGCCTGTGCAGGGCCCTTGGCTGGGGGTGGAAGTGGCTTGAATGGGGCCCAACCTTGGGCCTTGAAGTAGGAGACCAGCTGTGAGGGTACCTCTGCGAGCACAGTCTGTGCTAGTGCCTCCCGAGGGGCCTGCCAGGAGAAGAAAGGCAAGGTCAGTGATGGCCCCCAACAGCTTCCCATAGTCTACATTTCATACCAAAGAAAGGATACAAACCCCAACACCCAAACTTGCCCAGACTTAGATGAAAGGGTGAGTATCTCCATTCAGAGAGAAGTGGAGGGGTAAACTCCCAGATCTGTCTGCCCCCCCAAACTTGCCCCCACTCACATTCTGGAAGCGGCGGTAGGGCACAAACTGCACTATATCACGGGCAGCTGCCTCCCCGGAGCGTGTATGCAGGGGTCCACCATCAGCATCCAGCTGCTCCATGGCCTCGAAGTCAGCACCACCCACACCCACGATGATCACTGACATGGGCAAGTGTGAAGCACGCACCACAGCCTCACGTGTAGCCTCCACGTCTGTTACAGCACCATCGGTCAGCAGCAGCAGCACAAAGTATTGCTGGGGATAAGCCATTCATAAACTGAGGCAGACCTTCTAAACATCCCAGCTACAAATCCCCACACTGACAAGAACTCCTGTTACATAACCCTGAAGGGAGCCCTTGACCAAGATTACCCACCACTACCTCTACTTATGATCCTCACCGAGGCAGTCCTCTGATGTGCAGCCTGGGTTGCAAACCTGGCCACATGGTTGATGATGGGTGCAAAGTTAGTGGGGCCATAGAGACGAACTTGGGGCAGGGCTTGGCGGTAGGCATCCACAATGCCCTGGATGCCTAGAAAAGGAGGGCAAAAAACAAAGAGACAAACAAAAAAACCTTAAAGACTGAGCCTCTTCAGGGTTGAGTCCTGACTTTACCCCATCCTGGCCAGGGAGATATGGTAACCTGGGTACATTTCATTCAGTCATCCCTATAACCTTAGGTACTTAACCTTATCCTACAGATGGAAAAATTAAGACCAGAGAGGAAGGGCACTTGCCCTAAATCACAACATGAATTAAAACTAACGGGTATCGGGGCGCCCGGGTGGCTTAGTCGGTTAAGCGTCCGACTTTCGCTCAGGTCATGATCTCGCGGTTCGTGGGTTCGAGCCCCGCATCGGGCTCTGTGCTGACTGCCAGCTCAGAGCCTGAAGCCTGTTTCAGTCTGTGACTCCCTCTCTCTCCGACGCTCCCCTGCTCACGCTGTCTCTCTCTCTCCTAGAAATAAATAAAACATTAAAAAAACAAAAAACAAAAAAACAAAACAAAACTAACGGGTCTCCCGAACAAATCTAGGGCAGTTGAGCATCAGATTACAATCCACTTAAAAATGAATTATAATCCATTTCATAAAATAAGAATCTATAGATATTAAATAATTAATGGGAAAGAGGCAGCTCTTAATTTTTTTCCTGACCTCCCACCTCCCCCCCTCATAACTCAGTCCAAGACGCTCTTCCTTAATAAATGTAGAAGTAGTAATTACAAAATCATTTGACAATCATAGAGAAAACTGATTCATGCGAAGATCATCAATGGGTGCTAACACTAGAAAGTCCTAGTTGATGAGTAACTGGATATTTATATAGCTTCAAAGTATCTTCCCAAAAGATATTAATTATAAATAGTGAAGAAACCTGGTAGACTCTACCTGAACCAAGTGGTCAAAGTTAACACGACTGGTAATAAGATAAATCAACATCATGGGCCTCCTGACATGGTGCACTGAGAAGAACGTCCACCAAAAGTGCCTAATCTGAACCTAACCATAAGGAAATACCAGGTAAACACAAACCACGGGACATTCTACAAATTATCTAGCCTATAAACTTAAAAAACATTAATTATCATGAAAGACATGAAGAACTCTGGAAGACAAAACAAATGAATGAGTTGTGCAATCTGGGATTTCCTTTATGCTGTAAAAGACAACTGGCAAAACTTGAATAAATTCTAGATTGGATAATATTATTGATGTTAATTTCCTGATTTTGGGAAACACACACTTAAGTATTTAGGGATAAAGAGAACAAAGTTGGTGGGGCCTCAGAGGCAAACTTGGGGTAGGACTTATGTAGTTTGAGACTATAATTCTCAAACATTTCAGGAAAAAAAATATGTATGGGTCTGGATATATAGATCACTTTAGTTTATTGTCTATGTTGGGGGAGCCACGAGGTTTGGCCCTTTCTAAACAAAACAGCTTGGGTAAACGTACCCTGAAAAGAGCTGAACTAAGGCTTTCACTGATGCCCAGATAAGCACCAGTGAGCTTCCAGACAAAGATGAAAATAGAGAGCATTTAATATGTGCCAGGCTTACTTCTTCAAATTTTACATATATCTTTATGGAATACAAGATATTCCTTAAATATTCAATGTCTTGTAATATTTATCCTTTTTATGAAGCCAAAGCACACTGGAACCAAGTCACATGGTTTTAGCAAGAGGGAAGATAAAGATTTGAAACCTAGATATGAGTTGAGACCTAGCTCTAAAATCCACTCCTCTGGACAACAGAATCAGATATCTGCCCCTACTACCCCCACATTCATCTGCACAGGCATGACCCTCTAGGTGCAGACAGATCTGCCTTATGTTGGAGGCTGGAGGAACTTACCTGTGCAGTAGGGATTATTGGGGTTGAAGTTCAAGGCAAATTCATGGGAGACCTGAGGGCAAGAATGAAAATGAGGTTCCTTCCCCATGGTTGTATTTGTGCAAAGAAAAAGGACACTATGGTATATGCCAAGCATTATATAGGAACCATTTAGTCCTGAGTACTTGTTGTATATATGCCTGTAGGGATACATCCCTGTATCTCCACATAAAGCTGGGTGCCAGACAGCAAATCAATGGCATCCCCCCAAATCAGGACCCTGGCACTGAAAATAGAGGAGCTGGGGAGGAGTGCTCACCTGCCAATCAGGGGGCACCTGGGCCCCAAATCCAAATGCTGGGAAGAGCTTGTCCCTGTGGGAAGACACTGAGTTGGAGAAGAGGCAGAGAGGGAACTGTGAGCCCAGAGGCTGAAACATCTGCAGGGAAGGGGATGGGCAAAAGAACAAGTTACTCACGAATCATAGTCTTGAATTACGCTGCCCACACTCCACAGTGCTGTCAGGTACTCGTTGACCCCTGTTGGGCTCAGGTAGTGCAGGGAGTCCGGGGAGGAAGGGTCTCCATTGGAGCCTGTGAAGTCTATACCTACCTGGGAGAAAGGGAGGAGGGAAGCTGAAGACTACTTTGAGCTCCAGATCTGTTCTCTTGCCCTTGATATAGCAACTTACAGTGAAGTTGATTTGACAGCCTCCCATCACATAGTCCAGGAATGAATACTGTGTTTCTACCTGTAGATGAAACCAGTATCATGGCTGGGGTGAAGAAATTGGGATCATGGAGCACAGGGGTCAGAACCTGGGTCACATGGGCTATTACTGTCTCACCTGGCAAATCTTGACACAGACAGTTCCAGAGTTCTTGTAGCTTTTCTTTTTCTGCTGTTTCTCAGGGTGGATGCATTCAAACTCAGCCTGGTGAGGAAAGAAAAACTAGGGTAGGAAACTCCCAGAGCATCAGCCAGAACTGGAGCTGCTCTGCCCTCCATCTCTCTGTCCCTGGGCCTACAGTCCTTTAGGCCCACCTCAACACCCCTGAGCTGGGCTGGCACTCACCGGGATTGCTTGTAACTGGGTCAAGCTGGTGTAGAAGGTACCAATGAGATCATGTGAACCATCGCTGTCATAGTCTGAGCATCGCACCTGGGGCAGGGGGAAGAAGGGGAGGTGAATATGTGTATATAGTGAGAATAAATCCCTCCCCAGGCTCCCTGCCCCTGTTCAGTCCATTCAGGAGGAAAACTCCTCACCTGGATGGGTGTGTTGGGGTCTCCCCCACAGAAGTGCTGAAGGGGAACAGAGAAGCGCTTCCATGTAGGATTCAAGTTGTTCTTGATTACCTGAAGGTGGAAGTCAAGGCTTCTAGTAAGTTCTGGGCTGGCACATGGGGAGCTGTCATCTTCCCTATCCATGTCCAGTCTTGTTCTCCCTGTATTCCAAACCTCGGTAATCACAAGCCCCAGAGATTCTTTCATAACCTATTCCACCCAATCCCAGGGGTCTCACACCTCAGATCTGTATGCCAGGTGCCATTTTCCATCACCCTGACGGAAGAACTCCAAGAACGGATCGGATTTCCCCAGGAAGTCCTGTCAATGCCACAGAGACCCCAGTGTAAGTAAGACTAGAAAGAGATAACTATTTGGCCAGTCCTCACCCTTGCCCCCCATCCCTGTCCCCTTAATTCTCAAATCCCGAAGGTCTCCTCTTTCCAGACACACCTTCTTATCTAGGTTTCTGGCCTCCACTTCCATGGTCACTATACGACTATCCTTCATCTCCTGAGCTGATACCTAGGAAGGGAAGGTAGGAGACTGTATCACCTCATGAATTCCTCTTTGATGTAACTCCCTTCCCCCATAGTTCTTCCTTACCGTGATGGTCCCCTTTCCAGCAGGCTTTCCAGGCTTCAGCATCAAGGGCAGAGTTATTATCTGACTGGACACAATCTGGGGCAGAGCAGGGTAGGTGGGAGAGCAAAATCTCAAACAGGGTTAGGTCTTCCTTGACCCCACCTCCTCCATGTTCCAGACAGTCTGGGCAGTCTGTTAAGGCTCCTAGTAAACATGTGTCTGAAAGATTTTAATCCCTAGCCCTACATACCTGCCCTAAGGAACACTCAGCCCCTCCTAGGAAGTCATCATCCCCCAGCTCAGGTGTCTTGTTGTCTATGTCATAGATGCCAAATCGGAGCTTCTGTACTGTTTCAAAGTGGTACTCAAGCTGCAGAGTCTTGGAGAACTCGGGGCTCGAGCAGTTCCGTACTTGCTCAGTTCGGCCAAGCTGTGGGCAGAGGCCAATTAGTGTAACAGTCATACACTCTTCACCCCCCCAAACAGTTCTAGCCTCCCTTCACAACCTTAAACCCATGGTCCTTCTCACCTCAGCCCAGTTGCCCCCTCCCACATCCTGTAAAAGGACGCAGAGTGGATCAGACTTGGAGCCGATGTCCTTGTCAATGAGGTGGTCACAGGAAATGGACAGCTGAACCAAGGTCACACAGTGGGCCATCTGGGGAAAAAAGGACCTAAGTCAAGCACTGAGGACCCTTTCCCACCCTTCCCTGACTATAGGTCCCCTCTTAGGAAGGCCAGCAGGCTTCACCCAGGCAGGGCTGGGCCTGTATCCAGCTCCATGATACCCACGGAAGAGAAGGTCCTAGAGCCTCCATACTCCCCAAATCCCCTTAGGTGAGCTCCATGGGACAGGGTATGGTGGGTACAACCAGCCCTGGTATGATGGGAAGATGCAGAAAAAGTATACTGGTCTCCATCAACATCTTGGACCCCAAACTAATCCTTACCCTAAAATCCCTATAAATGTTCCCAAGACCCAGAATCCAACGCTGATCTTCTCAGAGACCAATGAATCTCACTCTAACCCTCTTACTGGCCCCAGATCAGATCCTAATCCAAGTTCCAATCCCAACATTGTCTCAAACATGACCATGATCCAGATACCACTCTCCAAAAAGTTTCTTCCTCCAATGATTTTTCACAAACTCTGGGGCCCTGCATCTTGAGATGGTGTTGGGATCCCAACTCAGTCTCCTAGCTTATAGATAATCAGCTGCTCATGTCCAACTCCTCACTACTCCACTGCCACTACCCAGTCCAAGCCATCATCATTTGTCACCGGGTTTATCGCATTAGCCTCTTCAACTGGCCTCCCTTATCCTATCCCATCCCTACCTCCACCCCCATCCTCACACCAACAGACTATTCCCAATATGGCAACCAGGGTGATTCTGTTAGAATGTTAAGTCAGGTCATCTAACACCTCTGCCCAAACCCTCTAATGATTTCCTATTACTTAGAAAACATCCAAACTCTAGCACATCTACAAGGCCTTGAAAGATCTGGATCTCTCGAACCTAAATTCCTAACACCTCTCTTCCTCGCTCCATTCTGGTCACACAGGTCTGCTCGCCTGCCATTCCTCAAAAAAAGCTGGTTTCTTCCCTCATATTATCCACATGGCTTGTTTCCTCACTCTCTCTAGGTCTTTACTCAAAATCATCTTCTCCATTATGAGGAAAAAGGATCTCTTTTTCTAGGTACTTAAAATTTCAACCCTACTACTACCAACACATTGCATACTGGTTTCCTGCTTTTTCTCTTCAGCATTTATCAGTGCCTAATATACTACATATAATCTGTTTTCCCCACTAGAATGGAAACTAAGGGAATGTAAATATGAAGGAAGAGATATTTATCTGTTCTGTTCACTGCTATATCCCAAGCACCTAGATAATAAATACTTGCTGAATGAAATCCAAAAGGCCATCTCCAGCCTCAGCTCCCAGCCCAGCCATCTCCAAACTGGTAATCAAGAAGCTTGGTGCTTCTCTAATTCATTCATTTTCTCACCTGAAACACTATATTCTTGCATGGATCACCATGACTCCCAAGGAACCCTTCCTCCTACAGTCCCCATAACAATTATCTTCAGACTTGTTACTTATCCCTGTGTCCTTACTGACCCAAACATCTGCAGATCATCTGTACCAAAACTGCAGATGAGGTCAGACCTCTCACCCAGCCTCACTCAGCACTCCAGGTTTTCCAGCACTATACCCCAGGATGTCTCCGGCCTTAGCCTCTCCTAAACTGACCCTCAGTCAATTCTTCCCCCAACCTAGCCTATAGTTAATGCTGTTCCCATTTTGGTGCCTTGTGGTCTCCATCTGAAGTACTATTGTCAACCGATGTTGGAATGATTATTACACTTCGGCTTGCATCACAAATTGCCTATGTATTTATGTCATCTCAGTCTCTGCTTGAAAGCACCCAATGACGGGAAACCCACAACTCTCCTAATCTGTTTTTTAAAAATATTTTAGAAAGAGACAGAGAGAGAGAAAATCTTAAGCAGGTTCCAAGCTCAGTGTGGAGTCCAGTGTGGGGCTCAATGCCACAACACTGGGATCATGGCCTGAACTAAAATCAAGAGTCAGAAGCTCAACCGACTGAGCCATCCAGGTGCCCCTCTCCTAATCCATTTAAATAGTCCTGCTCCGTAAAGTCCCACCTGAACCAACAAGTCTGCTGAATCCTCATTTCTACATATTTGTCCTATCTTTCCAGTCTACACTTACACAGGAAAGCCTTATTCCATCTCTCTCTGAGAACCTATCTGACCTGGAAGCAGTGAAACACCCAGCTAAAATCTGGAAAAAGAACCCCAGTTCTTTTGAATGTTGCCCCTAGAAAATGGCTTGTAGACTCTAAGCAGTCTGATCTTCCCTTTGGAAGTTCCCCAAGGACAGACCCAGAGAAGAACACATACTCCCAAAGGAGTGGGACCACAACTTCCCCAAGTCACAACCTGACTCCATGCTTCTCACATCACACGTTCTCTACACAGAACAGAAACAAATGAAGGATGTTCATTTCACTACTGCTGAGAATAGTAAAACACCTGAGAAAAGTAAAAGACCTGAGACAGCTTAAACGTCTATTATGTACTAAGTAAACTATGATACATTAAAACAATGGAATACAGAGCAGCAGCAGGTAAAATACAAGGCAGAACTATATTATATTGGTATTATATGAAAAAACAAAGTCACAAAAAATGGTAACAAAAGTAGGACTCCAGTTTAAACTTCAATTGTATGTGCATATACAATAGATTTGAATATATTGACAAAATAAATATACACACACATGAAAAAATGGACAACACACCAAAGAAATGCAACTTTTAGATGCACCTCAGAGAAGCAGGATGAAGGTAAGGATTTTACATAGTCTATACACTTCTTATTGTTCCCATATTTTATAGTTTATTTTGTAATTTTTAAAGGGCTTCATTAGTTTTTTTCCCCAAACCACAACTCAAGTCCTCTTCACTATTCAAAGCCCAAAGCCTCTACCTCTGGTTCAACAAGCCCTACCTAAATTCAGAGTTTTCTTGCCTCCTCTCTGGCTTCTCCTTAGCACTGCCTCGGCTAGTCTTCCTTGACATCAGTTTCCAGAGTCTCCACCTTAATTAGAAGCCCTGCATAGCTGCCTATGGCTCTTAGATTCAGAGCCAAAATCCCTAAAAAGGTCACCTTAAGGCACAACTCCAGAGGGAACATGTACACAGAACGCATTAGTTGTGTAATATGGTGACCCTGCATCCCTAAAGCTTCAACCTTCAAACTGCTTCCTAGTCTGCTCTACCTCCTACCATTTTACCGCTCAACCAAGCAGGAATCCAAAGTTATTTCTGGTTCGTCAAACACACACACACACCGATACCTCTGATTTTCCTGACTAAAAAATGTCTTGACATCCAAAGTTCTGCTATGACATCATTGCTTTATGAAGCCTTGCCCACAATCCCCAAGTAAAATTTATCATCTCTCCTCTGGATGATTACATGGCTTCCTCATCATCTTCTTGCAAATACACACACGCACACACATTGTGTTTATTAACCAAACAGAAACTAGGTCATATCATTTTTCTGCTTAAAACTCTGGAATGGCATCACAAACACTCCAAGTCCAAAGTTCTTACGAGGGTCTACAAGGCCCTCCCTGCAAGACCTGACCCTTATCTAACTAATCATCTAGCCACATAAGTATGCTCCAACCAGGTTTTATTTCTGACACACACATACAAATCAATCTCATTCCCTATATCAGAGCTTCTGCACGGTTTTCATTCATATACACCTCAGAAAATAACCTGTATTAGAGTAGGAACCATGTCTGGTTTGCCTATCTCCAGTACATACAATAGGACCTACCCTATGGTCGATATTCAATAAATTAAGTATTAGTGATTTAACAATAAAACTGCCACCAAAAATTTGACTTTTGTCTGTCTACCCTCATATTCTATGGGCTCCTTGGAACTAGGGCTGGGTATTATTTCTGTATCCCTAACATCAGCTACTTAGTACATAGGACTCATAACCATTTGCTGAATAAATGGTAACGTGCTTTTGCTCAACTCAAACTTTCAGGCCTTCTCCATTTGAACTACTGTCCAGCAGTAAATCTTCTCTATTTGATCTTGTACAACTGAGTTTTAAAATTTAAAAGCAGGACTCCTGGAACTCAAAACTAAGTGACAATTTAAAAATGAGCAAAAAATTTGTTCAGATGCTTCATAAAATATATGGATTGGAAATATATAAAGGAAGAGTGACCAACAACATTAATCATCAGGGGAATGAAAATTAAAACCACAATGAGATACTATCACATACCCCCCACAATGGCTAGAAGTAGAAAAACTGACAATACCAAAGGTTGGCAAGGATGTGGAAATCTCATACATTGTTAGTGGAAGAATTAAAGAATTAAATATACCACTTTGGAAACAGTTTGGCAGCTTTTTAGAAAACCAAATATACATCTAGTCAAAGAGCAATTCCACTCCTAGATTTTTAACCAAAAGAAAACATTATGTCCACAAAAGATTTCTACAAGAATGTTCATAGCTGCTTTATTTATAATAGCCAAAAGTTTGAAACAGCTTGTGTCCAACAATATGAGAATGAATAAACCATAATATTTATACATGTAAGAGAAAACTACACAGTAACAAAAAGAAACCATTAATATCTGCAACATGGATGAATCTGAAGCATATAATACAGATTCCACTTATAAAGTTTTAAGACAGGTAAAACAAACCTATAATGAAAAAATTCAGAATAGTGGTTATTCCTCCTGTGTCCCCAGGGGAGGGGGAGGGGCAGGGGCAGGTATTAACTGAGAAGGAGAGAACTCTAGAAGGAATGGAAAAGTTCCTTATCTTGATAGGAATGTGAACCACGAATGCATTTTTCATTCTATCTAATGATACACTTAAGATGTATACATCTTACTGTATGTAAATGTTACCAACCTCCCCCCACCACACCTATAATAAATGATGAACTCAAGACATGTTGGAATATTTATGGATGAAGTGTGCTGATACTTGCAATTTCTTTGAAATGCACCAAAAAACTAAAATGGTATGTTGAATGGATAGACACGTGGTAAAACAAATATAGGAACATTTAAATTGTAGAAGAACTTAAATAGTAGATATATGGATATTTACTGTATAATTTTTTCAACTTTTCTATGTACTCAAAGTTTTCACAATAAAATGTTCAGAAAAAATTTAAGTGGAGGCCTTAAAGTAGAGAGCTATGGGTTTATCTCTGATACTTTGTTGAGAATTACAAAGTATTAACAGTAATTATCTGTGGTGGTGAGGTTACAGGCAACAACTGGAGCTGTGGCCTTTTCCCTCCCTCCAGGGCTTCTCCAAGATCCCAGAGACAGAGAGGCTTATGCTTTAGGGCAGACACTTTGGCAGTGGGACAGGTGCTTCTTCCTGTGCTAGGCCTCAATTTCTGGCAGATAAGAGCATTCTTTCCTAGTCTATTACCATTTCCACCCCTTTCCCCACAGCTGGTCCTGTTCTATCCTTTCTTTCTATCCTTTCTATCCTTTCTTTCCTGACCAGACTAAAACCCCAATCGACCGTGATCCACATGTGCAAATGGGACGGGATTCCATTTCTGAAAGTCAGAGCTTCCTGTGCCACCACAGTTGTTTTTCACAAATCTGCCCCCTTTGCTTCTCATTGGAATTAGCAATTCTTTATAAGCAATTCTTTATAATGTGTAGTTTTCTATCATTTGAGTCATATTCCCTTTACATTATCTAATGCCTAATGCCTGGGAGGTGTATTCTCTCCCAAGTCCTGTTAATTTCCTTTAAAATCTAGCTCCAAGCCTACCTGTTTGGAAATCTTACATAATTAAAACTTCTAGTTCATGTCACTCTTCTTTCCATATCCTTTGAACAGCTACATTCTTAACCCAGACTCCTTTACTTTTCATCTAGTGCCATTATAATTAATCTCATGGGACTTTCAGCTTCCTTTATAGGACTGAAATTTTATAAAACCTATTAAATATCACATTTAAGTGGGTTAATAAAAGTCAGAAATTTCCTCATTTATTTTTATAAGAGAGTTCTGGCTAATATTCGCCAGGTCTTTGTGCACTCTCTTCTGAACCAGCATATCTTGCCTGGGTGTCTATAACAGTCTCTGAATTTCTTAACTGGTCTCATTACCACTCTCAGTTCAACAAAGTCACAGACGTTTCCAGACTCCAGCCCAACAATACCCAGCTTCTTATAAACTTATCAAAGTGTGCAACTTGTTTATTTACTTGCTTATTATCTATTACCTCTAGTAGACTATAAATTCAACAAGGGAAGAAACCAGATCTGTCTTGTTCCTATTCTAGTGACTCACACATAGCAGGTGCTTTGTAAGTATCTGCTGAATTAATACTAGGAAAGGAGTGATAATCCAAGGGACTCAGAAATGACCCAAATCTAGTCCTAGCCTGCTGCTGAAACCATCAAGAAGAAATGAGCTTTCTAGGAACACTCAACACAAGACTAGCTTGTTATTTCTTGTGCCTCCAGCACCCCCAAGCCTTCTATTCTATGCTAGTCAGGAACTGCTAACAGAAACAACTAAGTATACAGCACCAATCTTTTCTTCCTTTGTCTTCTACCACTTGAAGCCTCATTCCCTTGTGTCTCCCCTGTAGGGTGCTTTCCTCTATTGGCGGAAATAAGAAAGAACTGAGTGAGCATTTAATCCAAATCCTTCAATTCAAGGGCAGAGAGGTAAAATGTGATTTAGCTAAGGCCACACACGTGGTTGAACAAAATGAGGGCTGGAACTCAAATATTTCAACTCCTACCTCATCTAGAACTTTCATTTTTTAAAAAAAATATTTATTTTTGAGACACAGAGTATGAGCAGGGGGAGGGGGCTGCAGAGAGAGAGGGGGACACAAAATCCAAAGCAGGCTCCAGGCTCTGAGCTGTCAGCACAGAGCCCAATGTGGGGCTCAAACCTATAGACTGGGAGATCATGTGCTGAGCCAAAGCCAGATGCTTAACCGACTGAGCCACCCAGGTGCTCCTCTCTCCTCTAGAACTTTGGACTGTAGTCATACACTTCTCTCCTGAAGAACTTTCCTTCTTGTATCCAACAGCAACATGATGTAGTGGGCAAGAGTATGGGTTCTGCAGTTAAGTGACTAGTTTCCAAATAGTGGCCTTACTCCTCTCCCTGGCCACAATGAGATACTACTAATGCACCCACCAGAACGATGTCCTACTTACATAATTTGGGCAAAATACTCTCTAAGCCTCAGGTTCCTTGAGAGTAAAGCAGGGGATATAATCTTTTTCTAAAGATGTATATAATGTATGCAAGGTGCTTATCACATCCTAGAACTACTATTACCAATATTATTAACAATAAATAATAGCTATTATTTATCCTTCAAGCCTAGCTCTTTTATGTTCTCTTTTTCACAATATTTCCATCACTCAACAACTTTTCACCCTGGACTACTATATTCAATCAACACCACAACTGTATTCTGTCCATGTTTCCAGCTCCTTGACTGTCCATAAAATAACAAACATCTTTAAAACAAACATTACTTCAGGATCTCCTATTTCACACAGCACAGACCTAAGCACAAACAGCAATTCAAAACACCTTGAGGGAGGCTTGTAGCAGTGTGCTGTAGCAGGTCTGTATGGTTTGTAAGAGATGAGTGTTAAATATGAACTAATTTTGTAAGCTAATTTGGTAAAGGTTTAAGCCACAGAGATGGGGCAAATCCTATAAATCAGGGCTTCCCTTCCCTCAGCTAGCCCCTTTACCATTGTTAATAGGGAATCCCACTCTGCCAATGGGGAGTAACCTGTCTTTTTTTTGTATGGCATCCCCTTCCCTGCCTTGGAGATTCTAACTGCTCTTCATAAATACAAGAACAGATCTGTTCTCCTGGATCCACCTGGATCCATTCAGTGCCAGTTGAGCTGAAACTCACTGGTTCTTCATGCTCAGGAACTACACTGCCCTCTTCCCTTCCCAAAACCCTATCAAAGAAAGAAACCAGATTTCAATCCCATTTCCAGGCTTCAAAGAGGAAGAATAGAGCACCAAAATGTCTCGGCAGGATCATTCCAACAAACCAAAGCCATGCTCACACTCCTGTTGCCTACCTGGCATGCTAGAGCAGCTCAAATGCTAGATCAAGTCCTGAAAACCAATCAGGAAATTCTCCACAGGCTTCCAATGGGCAGAACATCACCCATGTAATACTCTTTTCCCTTCAGATTGAAAAGACAAACTATGCCCACCACCACTGTTCCTTTCCTTCTCTGCCTCAACAAGGGACATGGATACAGTAGACAAGTTTTTCTTTAACTCCTGCTTCTCCCTCTATAACACAGAGATTCCCCAAATTTAAATTAGCAGCCCCAAAGTCAGCCTCACAGGTCACAAACTGAACAAAATATCTAAATCCTTATTATAAAACGACACACTCTTTATTCATACATATGACTGACTATAGGCTACTAAAATTGTGTTTACGTAATGTTAAGCAGTAATTTGGTTTAGATCCATGTAATACTAAGAAGTCTGGTTGTCACTGTATTTGGCAATACTATAAAGCTTAAGATGTGAATGTCACACAAAAAGTGAAAAGGGGGAAAATATGGTAAACAGTCACAGGGTTTCCCATCCTGCTATATTTTGTGACAGTCAAAACAGTTTGGAAGTCAAACTACATCAGCATCCCCAAAAGACTTATCCAAAGTTGAATAAATACAAATGGTGTTCAACTATTCAAAGAGAACTTAGCTTGAGGAGTGAATTTGATAGGGGGAAAGAAGCAAACTGTGAAGAACACATAGCCTTCAAGCAAGATTGGACTGTACTGGTGAGAGTTTTCCTCTGCCCTAAGACTCTGAATGTGTCTACACAAAGCCTCCACCTGTCTAACTCAAAATAAACAGAGTACTGGAGCAAGGCCAGAGTCCTTTCCCCAGCAGGCTCAAGACCCCTGACAGAAAGGTGCTGCCAGTGGCCCCTCACATCTTCTTCCAAAAGTAAGGGACAGAAACTGGTTAAAGGAGTCATGCAGGCAGCTTATGACTGAATATTATCTGCTCACCCTTAACTATTAATGAAACTTTGAGCACGTTACTTTGCTCCTCTTCCCCTAGATTTCCCCCAATTGTAGGGTAGGGATAATAACAATAGTGCCAACTTTACAGGGTTGTTTTGAGGATTAAATGAGGCCAACTATGGAAAGCACTCCCTGCCTGACACTGACACAGTAAGTGCCCAATAACATGTTAACTGATCCTCTTCTCAGCACTCATAAATGGATCCTTTTGTGGTATCATCTAACTTGGTGGTTCATGGGACAACCAAGAAAAATATCTCTAGTCCACCTGCCCTAGAGGACTTAACTGGCAGGAATGAAGACCCTCCTTACTTTCCTCTCCTAATGAAAATTTCAAGCTGCAGTGTGAGACTGCTGGCACACTCAGAAAAAGCAGCAGAGCCGTAACCAGACCAAATTTTTGAGTTCCACTGGCCTTTTTTAAGTTTAAGGTTCAAATTACCTACAAACTTCCAGAAACAGAAAGGCTGGGTCCACAGACTCACAGAAGCTTGAAACTGGGCATAATCAGATTATCTAGCTTAATCACATTTTCTAAAACACTAAGGCCAGAAAAAGGAAATGATTAGCCCTGGAACACACCAACAACTGATGAACCACAACCGAACTGCCCAAGAATGTGATTTCTATTCCATCCATTTTAGCAACAGCTCACACCTTGTAATCCAGTCCAATCTGAAATCCATCTGGCCACTCCACATGAGCAGTGAGGCTCATGTGGTCTCTGCCCATGACCTGTACCAACTAGACTTATACACTGATGGAACATAATTCTGCATCTACTGCATGTTCTATTTGTACATCAGGGCAGGAAGACAGGAACTGGACTCAACATTTATAGGACTTATCAAAGAAGTAAACTTTAAATAACAAGGACAAATTCTGCAAGGTATAACGCAACTCAGGAAAATGTGACTTCTACAAAAATTTACATAGAACACCTACTAGGCAGCCAATTTTGCCCCCAGCCTGCCCTGCTGGAATCTACATTCCTTTAATCTACCTTCTTTTAATGAGACTCCTGCCTTTTATCTGCAGAGTGTAAAAGACAACAGTACTAGACCACCTTCCCAAGCATCTCCAGGGCAAGGGTGTTGACAAGAGTGTGTGCATTTCCAGTGTGCAATGTGAAGTATGGCATAAAAGAGCCGAGTGAACAGCAGCAGACCGGCGCCTTGGAAAAAGAAACCTACCAACTGTTCATAATGCAAGCACCTGTTACTGGAATAAATCCACTTGGGATGCACAGGTCTTAAAAATGGGTTGTCCTTCCGAATTTGTATGTTAGGGAAGTTAGGAAATAAAACAGAGGAATTGAACAATAAGGAAACTGCATTACAGACACACAATGACCTGCCCACTTGCCACTGTAGATGAGGGTACAGGGCGGGGTGGGATGGGGAGAAGGGAGAAGATTCTAGTTCTGCTGCTGGATTCTGGTGCAGGATTAATAAGTTTATAATACCTAATTAGTGAAAAAGGTTAACTGTAGTCCATGAAAATGGTAACTGAGGCAAATAAACTGCCTCAAAAACACTTGCCAACATAAAAAGGAAGGGAAAAGGTTAGGAGGAACACAACAAAATTCAAATACTCAAAAGTAAACAAACAGCTAAAAGATACAGCACAGCTAAGAGCAAAATGACAGGGGTAACTTTTCTTATATTCTAAATCTGTAGTGTCCAAAAGGATGGCCTCCTACCCACAAATGGATATTGAGCACCTGAAATATACTCAGTTCAAATCACAATGTACTATAAAATATATATTAAAAATTTGGCTTAAAAAACCCAATTTTTATAGACAGTGTATAACTCCGTATACACTGAAATGGTAACATTTCAGGATATAGAGTTAAATAAAATGTATTATTAACTTCATTTTTTTTAACCTTTTTTGTGGCTACTAGAAAAATTTAAATAGCGTAAGTGATTCTTATTTCTATTGGACAGTTTTGCCTATCAAAGGGAATCTCCAAAGATCAGACATGGAAGAGTAAATTCTGTTGCTCTGTGAACCTAGAATTGTTCAATACAGTCGTCACTAGCCACATGTGGCTTATTAAATTTAACCGTAGCTACTACAGGAGTACCTAGGTGACTCAGTTGGTTAAGTGTTCAACTCTTTTTTTTTTTTTTTACATTTTTTTTTAATTTTTTTTTTTTATTTATTTCTAGGAGAGAGAGAGAGAGAGTGTGAGCAGGGGACGGTCAGAGAGAGAGGGAGTCACAGACTGAAACAGGCTCCAGGCTCTGAGCTGGCAGTCAGCACAGAGCCCGACGCGGGGCTTGAACCCACGAACCACAAGATCATGACCTAAGTGAAAGTTGGACGCTTAACCGACTAAGCCACCCAGGCGCCCCTAAGTGTTCAACTCTTGATTTCAGCTCAGGTCATGATCTCACAGTTTGTGGGCTCAAGTCCCATGTCTGGCTCTGCACTGTCAGTGGAGCCTACTTGGGATTCTCTCTCCCTCTCTCTGCCCCTCCTCTGCTCATGAGCACTCTCTCTCTCTCAAAATAAACTGTTGGGACAATGCTGGTCTGGAATAACAAGAACAAAGTGGACACTTCATACAGAAAAGCTAAAACTATCAAATCAATGTAAAACTAGAAAATGAATGAATGTCCAATAGTCAACTATATATAACTGGTTAAACTGATGGGGGAATTCACTTCAATTCTGAATTCACTTAATTCTGAATCATTTATGGCCATCTGTTTATAAGACGTGGTATAGGGCAGCTAGTCAAAAGATCATTAAAAAGATAAAAGGATTCTATTATCCCTCTACTAGGTCAGGACACCCCTACTACCAACCCTTACCTGCCTGCCTTACCACTCATCTCAGTAACACCACTCAGAATACACTGTTATGGAACAACTTTAAGAGCTTCCAGGACAAATACCATTTTAGGTAGTGTCATTGTGTTCCTTCACACAATTAATTATTTCATTTTATTAAACTAAAATTATGTCTCCAAGAACCTTGGTTACAGATCATGCCTTCCCTCAGCTTACACACAAGGCTTCCATTACACTTGTCCTGTCTGACCATTTAGAAACTGGCCAGGAAACTCTTTATTCAGTTCCTGTGGGACATGAGTGTACCCTGGACATGCACACGTACAATGGAGCACTTACTTGTATAATTTAAAGCCTTAGGTGTTTAAGAACAGGCATCTTATTTTGCTTCATTTTCTACCACATCTTGGAAGTACTGGGTGCATAACACTGCTCAAAAAATTTAGTTAGGATGGGTTACTACCAGGGCTAAGCTGATTATCCACGTGAAATTGTCTTAGAAGCTTGGAGGCAAAAGACATTTCCAATTCCAACCTGTCAATTCAATGATCATCGAAGCAAAGATAACTGGAAGCATCTACTTCACAAAGTAAGAGCTGCATTAGTCTTTCCGCTTTAGCCCGATTTACAGCAGAGGGACCCTGCTGGTCCCATAGGCCCACACCACATAAGGGAGTTCTGTATAAAGGACAGAACCATCTCTGTACAGCAACACCATATGTGGGGGAGTGTGGTGGAGGATGGCATTAACTCACTTCCAAGTGGAACAAAAGGAAAATGAAAGCAGCAGCAGCATCGGTTAGTATGATTAGGACCCCTTAAGTAGCTGAATTTCTTTATCCTTAAGCCTTCCTCACTCTGCAAAGACTAACAAGGTGACTTATTGGTAGCACAGTGCGGTGGTTACATATGGTATGGAGCACAAATGCTTAAATGACAAATGACTAATGAAGAATGGTGAGTGAACTAACATTCCCCCCCCCAACTCTCCATCCCCACTATTAAGAGGCTAGACTACAGAGATAGCAGTGAGAAACTCCTAGGCCTCGTTACCAGCAGGTAAGCAGGTGAAGGAGGGGAGGAGGGAGGAAGTGGTAGTATCAGAACAGAGGGAATCGAACACTAAAAGGCAGCCTGTTTGAATACAGCACACTTACTCCTGGAAGTGTTACAATTCTTCAACATCTGAACCTGTCCATACTGAATTATGTTCTACTGCTGGCCATGCCTCTATTTTCCCCAAAAAGTCACCCCCTCCTTCTCTCAACATGAAACAGCAAGGCTTTGGCTGACTGGGAAAAATGACTTGAAATATTAAGTTACTAAAGTCAGAATCCAGATGTCTGGTTCATCTGAGGTGCCAATTCCAATGTATGTTGTGTCATTTAACCACTTCTTTACAACTGGTGTAAATCTTAGTATCTATGATTTAACTATCAACATGTTCACTAGGGAAAAGTCCCTGGGCCTCTTAAAAGAATTCAAAGATAACAATTAATGAGATTTTCCTCAGCCCTATTTCCTGCCACCAGATTTTTAGAGTGCTACCCTTCTGACCCTGGGGCTAGAATGCTTTCATCAAGTGGCTTATTTTTTTGCCCTTTCTGGACTCTTCAGTAGTAGAGCAACATGTAGAAAAGTAGTGCCACCTTAGCTGCTAGTTGTTAGTTATGTGGGTCCAGAAAAGGAGCCATATTCTAAGAAGCTTCTGAAATCCTCTGGCATAAAGTAGCTCAAGGCAACAAGAATAAATCCAGGAAGCACAGTAAAGAATTAACATTTACATGAACAGGCACCATTAAGAGATGAACTTGCTCATATTTTAAACAGAGTTTTTTCAGAAAAGTCACTACAGCATCAAAGAGTTGTGCCACCACCAGGGTATACTCTTTCCAGAACATTTTAGATAAGTCAACGCAATCTATCAGACTTTATACTAAAAAACACCAAAACTGATATCAAGCAATTTTTTAATTAAAAAGGGTAGTCTTAAGTTTGGATTCTACCATATCCTATGAAAGCTCTACTTTTGGAGGGTAAGGAGAATGGTGGCGATGCACAAACTGATCAGCCATTTCTTGCTGCAAAACACTGGAAAGCAGACAACAAGGAATCAAAAGTGAGGGCTCTCTACTAAGCAAGAAAACAAAATGTTATTATTAGCATACAGTCTATCCCTTTAAGATGTTAAGGACCATTCTGTAGGCAGCTGATTTCATCCTGTGATTTTTCAAATGCTTAGTCAAACCTTCATTAGAACAGTTCAGCAACCACCTGGAATTAAGTATGTTTAAACCTAAATCCCTCTAAAACAACTTCAGTATTGAAACTCAAAATAGACTAGAAACTCATGATGAAGGTAAAAGTTCTATTTTTCAAGAGCCTTGGTTAAAAGGAACAGCCCACTAATTTATCTGCAACTCCGATCCAGATTTTTTTAAAGGCCTCTGGAGTTTATGGAAACTTCATTTGCCATTTTTTTAAGCAGCTGAACAAATGTGGAAAGGACAAAAAGCATCAAGTCAGAAAGCAGCAGTATTTTTGAATTCTCTCCCCTCTTCCCCACCTTAAAATACCTCAGATACTAATTCAAGAATAAGTAAACAAAAAAGAAAAAGTTTTAGAAGTATGTGCAACTGACAATGCATTCTGAAGATTTCTTTTTCCATTTCTTAATCAGCTTTTAAAAAAGACAATTCATAGGCCCCTTTAAGACTCCCTCTGTAAGGAGCATCTGGTTTCTGGTTCTTTCTGAGTCCACATAACGAAGTGGCTTGCCAGCAAAGCACACAAGATAAAAGTCTGAAAAGGTGGATAACCACAGATTTGACCTAGAATCAAGTTTCCTCCCTGCCGTTCCAGGTATCTTCTTTTCACACTTCAGCATTAGCAGACAAGGATAAGCAACAATGGTTACCTCCAAGATCACCAAATCCACCTTTCCAAAGGCACAAAGTATTTGTAGGAGTTAAAAACAAAACAAATAAACAAAAAACCCTGATGGTATAGCTCAAAAGAGTACTCTTGTGTAAAGCATTAAAAGCATCAGCCTCTTTTATTTTGTGACAAGTTTATTGAACAGTATTGAAGACTTCATCTTTATAAACAAAAATCTCTGCTGAATGATGCCAAGGCAGTATTTGCTGGCAATATTGTGGCCGTATTGGCAATGAATCATTTTATTGTGTTTGGTTTCTAAAGCTTGGACTACTGTAGAACTGCCAGTAAAACTATTTAAATGTGTTAATTTTGGAAGCGTGGGAAATAAGTTTTAAAAGTGATCACTGCCAGAAATTCTTTATAGAAGATTTAACTAGCAGCAACTTTACAGTTTCTTTACTCATTTTTAAGTGTTCCTGAAATTGATGAGTGGATTTATTTTTAAACATTTGACCCACACCTGTACACAACTGGACGGAATCCAATAAAAAGGACTCTGAGTTTGATTAAGGCTTTCATGGATCCTTATTTTAGCCAATGTTTGCTTACATACATACACAGCCCTAAATTTTCACCATGTTAAGACTGACCTAATTACACTGAACATTACTCTCTGAAATTCTGAATAAAGTTTCCTAATGAAATTTTCACGGTTGATGCTTTGACAACTTGGAGCACAAAACTAGGAACTACATTTCACTTAACAGTGTTGCAGTTAAAAAAAAAAAAGCCACTAATAATTATACATCCAATCTACAGTATTAAACACAGAATACACCTCCAAATTTTGCTTGCAAACTAAATGTTTCACCGAAGTTCAGAAAAAGATTACAAATTTGCTCATTTATAAAATACATTTTGTATATTTCTCTAATCCTTTAAACTAAAAAATCAAAACACCCCAGCAAGGGCGGGGGAGGTGGGTAGTTAAACCTAATGGAAAGATTCTCTTCCAATCACGTCGCCAAAAACAGACAAAATTTACACATAAAATTGAAAATATCATGATAGTGTTTACAAATGCACACAACTTTAAGCAAAGCTTTACAAATCCTTCATACCATACAAAGCAAATGAGAAATAATTTTTTTACCCCAAACCTAGTTATTATGAGAAAATTTGCAGGAAGAGAGGTATGAATAATTTCACAGAGCATATTTTCAAGATTTTTTTTTTTTTTAACTCAAACTCCAATGCCCAGAACAGGATGAACAGTATGCTTAGCAGTTAGCACTATATCAATAAGTCTCAGATACACAAAAATCAAGTTCCAGAGGGCAAAGCATTTAATTACATTTCACAACAAGAGAAGCACTGTTGTGACTCAACCAATATGAAACATAGTTCTCTCCAATTTCTACACAAACCACTATTTTCTTAATTTATTTAATTTGGTGCACAATGAAATCAAGTTTTCCTTTTTAGCATTTATCTAAGATGTAGAAATAACAAAGTAGTTGCAATAAAGTATATGAAATATTTAATAAGATTGTACGAACATATAACCAAAATAAACTGTGGAAAAAGGTAAAAGGCTTTCATTTTCAAACAACCCATTTTTCTAATAAAACGAAAATAGTCAGCTTTCCAATGGGGAAAATAATCTGCAGTTGAAATAAGACTCCCAAGCAGCGCTGAAGTTTTCTGCACTTGGTCTTTGGAATGAGGAATGATTACTTAATAGAAAACTTAAATTGAACAGCATAAACATCATATTGCTTTTTTAGTTGAGGAGGCAATATCTAGTGATCTGTCAAAGCAAATTTGCATTCATGAATTATCAAAAGACCCACAACACAGCCATGTCTTCTTTGTAAGTCTAAATAATCCTTTCCCTAAACAAAAAATCCTGTACTGTCAATCCTCTAATATTGTAGTGATGAAAAGTCTCTCCAAATCTTATCACACAAATGAAAATGTTACCACTCTTAACTCTAAATGATACGAGACTCTGTATTTTAGTGTTCCACTGACTTGCAACACCAAAAAGGCACTATTTTCTTTTTTTAAACAGGAAATACTTCTTTTAAAAGGCTGACCTCTTTGTAAGTACATTGGTTTGCAGGAAATGTTGGGAATGTTTGAAACCAAGACAGAGGACCATGTAAAAGACAAAATTTGTTTTTCATGATATCTCACCAATCTCTCATTCTGTATGTTTATAATATAATGTGACACATCTTTAGAACATTTTAACTAAGAAGGAAAGTAACCATTAAATAGAGCCTTTTGTAGCAGTGAACAGGATGTTGTAAGGCAAATGTTTTCATGACAAGGACACTTACCAACCAGAACCCATGTGGTCCTCCTGCCTTAGTGTCCTGAATGCCAAAGAAAAGAGTATGAAAGGGCAAGGAGTCTCAATTCTCTCCCCTCTGGCAGCTGCACTTGTATTCTGTATGAAGAATTTTTATAAACAGGCTCCTGATCAAACAACTATACCAAAAAGCCCCCAAGTAACAGGATTAAATGCACATCTATGGAACAGCTTATGGATCTTTTATTCTATAACACTACTGCTAACAAAGCTAACAATTTCCACTTCAGTTTTTTAAAAAAACTAGATATAATAATGCTCTTTCTTATAAATGGACCCTCTGTTTAGTTACAGCCCAAAATTTCACATAAATTTGGGACAGAACGAAATTGCCAGAACATCAGTCCATCATGGACAGGACTTCAAATCCAGCATCTTAAACAATGATTATTACAAGTAGTTTCGGATTTTTGATGCCATCCAAACAACGTGAACAATTTTTAAACCAACTAAACTAAAACATGGCGGTCAAACCAAAAAGGCTCTGGTAGGTAGAGGACTCCATATTTTATTTTTGTGGCAAAAGTACTTATTTCACACAGTTTTAAGTGTGACATTAGAAATCAAAGTTCAAGGTTATAGCACAAACCAAGTGTGGAGTTTTATATTAAAACAACAACAACAAAAACAGTTCTGCTCATTTACAAATGAGTCAATTAGGCAAACAAAAAAGCAGCAACTTCAGAAGCAGGACTGTCTATACAGCAAGAACCCTCAAGAAGCAATAAAGGTACATACAGTGAATCTGTATACAGAGATTTTATTCAATTTTAAAAGAAAATGAGGACTTTAGACAAAGCTTTGACCCTATAACAAAGCAAATCTGTCCAGCTTTAAACCAAATTCCAAGAGTAGCCAACTTCTATTTTTTAGCAGCTGGCAAGAGCACCCTTAACGAGCTCTATTGACATTTCTATTTTCTTCATCCCATATGATATAAAACAAAACCAATCTAGACTCCTTGATAAGCTTTATGTGGTCATTTGTGTTTTACAAATGGTTTCTCTAATGGTATGCCAAAATCATATTTGTGTTCTCTCCAGACAGCTTTACTGTAACATACAGCAATATTTAAACTGGTAGTGAGTCTTCTGTAAACAGTCAACCAATGCTCTATGTTATAGAAACCAATCTATATGCAATTGAAACAATCCACAGGTTCTAACCTGGAAATACTAGGAAAACAATCTGGATGCATTAATCACAGCACTATGAAGATCTACCCTATAAAGAATTGATGTGAACAGCTACCCTAAGACAAGTTTTACTTTCCTTGAACCTATAGGTCTGTCATTTAAATCAATGACAGCAGCTGTGGCTTCATCCCGAGATTCAAAGGCCACCATGGCTTCGCCTGTGGGCATACCTTTTTCATTGTATTTTAAACACACTGAGCCTGGGATCACTTGATAGCCATAAAAGAAATCTAAAATCTCATCAATAGACACAGTAAAGGGCATATTCTGCACTTTAATTACTGTTGGTCCTGGTTTTCCAGAACTAGATCCAAAGCCAGGGGGTCCACCAATATGAATTGGGCCAGGCCCAGGGCCAGGCCCAGGCCCAAAGGCTGGTGGCCCACTCAAATGCCCAGGGGCACTTCCAAGACCCGGAGGGCCACTTCCAAAACCTGGGGGGCCACCTAAACTACCAGGGCCATTTCCAAAATTCTGAGGGCCTCCTGCAAATCCTGGCCCGCTTAAATTATTTGGTCCACCTCCAAAACCTGGAACATCCAGTCCTAGACCAGGCAAACCACTATTTCCAACTGAAGGCATACCAGGCCTAGCATCACCAAAGGCCCCTCCTAATCCTGGAGGAGGAAGTGGTGGCCCAAAGGCATTCGACCCACCAAAATTACCAGGAAAGTTAAATGGAGGCCCATTGTTGGCCTCCTTAGATCCTACAGTCAGGAAGGCATGTTCTTCACCTCCTGCACCAGGCATTCCTCCACCAGGCATTCCGGCACCAGGCATTCCGGCACCAGGCATTCCGGCACCGGGCATTCCAGCACTGGGCATTCCGGCACTGGGCATTCCTGTACCAGGCATTCCTGCATTGGGCATTCCTGCATTGGGCATTCCTGTACCGGGCATTCCTGCACTGGGCATTCCCGCATTGGGCATTCCCACACTGGGCACTCCTGGAACTGCAGGATTACCTGGCACAGGTATCTTTAACCCTTTTTTTCCTTGGGCAGGGGGATTTTTCTCAATCTCTCTCATATCTTCTAGAGTAACTACATGAACAAAAGCTTCTCTCCCGTTAAGTTTTTTACGGTGTAAGCGTTCAGACTTACGTGCATCATCTTCATTTTTAAACTGAACCAATGCCTGTCCTAGACCTTGCCCATTGTTATCAACAAGAACATGTACAGCATTTTCATCCACCGGGATTCCTTCTAGGAACTGAAGAACATCCATCTTGGTAATGCTGAATGGAATATTTGTTATGTGAGCACAGACTTTGGCAGAGCTGACATCCCCCTCCGGATTTAATATCATTTCCCTCTGGTCATAGGTGAAGTTCTGCAGTCTTTTACGAATCATATCTATCTTTTCTAGCATACCTTTCTTAGTAATTGGATGAACTTGAATAAAGCGATTGCCCATGTACTGTTTATGACGACACAGAGCAGCCTTATAGTCAGCCTCATTCCTGAATTCTACGAAGCCTTCACCAGTTGCTTTCCCATTGGGTCCATAAGCGATATAAATACTATCTTCCACAATATCCAACTTTTTAAAAAAATCAATGACATGTTTGTTTTCTGCTTCAAATGGTAGCCCTTTCAAGTAAACACAAAAGCCAGCCTCATGTGGTGATCTTGACCTTGACCTTTTCTGCCCACTGGGCGATTTTGACCTAGGAAGTGTCTGAGGTGGGGGATGGGTTTGTCCAGAAGGTCCTATACTTTGCTTAAAAGTGATATGGCCTCCAGCAGCTACCCACTGTCTCTCTGTGGCAGGACTAACTTCCACATAGCGTTGAATCATCAGCATTCTGTTTCTTTTCAAAGCTTCAAATGTATCTTGAGGGGAGAGAAACTTAACCAATCCGTTCCCATTATTTCGACCTACATGATCTTTCAACAAATGCACTGCATCAACACGGAGCCCATGGAAAAAATCTCTGACATCATTTTCCATTGCAGAAAAGGGCATACCATGCACACTGACATACAGATCATCGGGGTTGATGGGAAGTGGTTTCACACTGCTTTGAGAGTTCATCTGGATAGGGTTAACAGGATTCAATGGACCCAAAAACACAGGGTTCAGGTTATTGTTCAGATTCATAGGTGCTCCAGAGCCATTCATTCCAGCAGGTAGAGGTGCCACAGGTGGCGGGTTCAAGGGTGGCATGCCTGACATGGGTGGCAGTGGGGTCATGGGTGGCACAGAAGGGACTGGGGGAATTGGGGGCACAGGAGGCACAGGAGGCAACGTAGGTACCGGAGGAGGAACTGGTATTGGGGGAATGGACGGCATTGGTGGCAAAGATGGCATCGCTGGGATTGGAGGAATTGGTGGTGGTGGGACTGTGTTCATTGGAGACGCTGTGCTCGGAATGGTTGAGCTAAACGTTGGGCTCCCAAAAGAAGCCCCCATATTTGGAGGAGCCGTTCCTACGCTGGCTGTGGAAAATGTCTGTATGTTTTTGTTGCTTTCATGAACCGATGTGGTGGCAGTAACTACACTGGGTGAAGGATTATTAAAGTTAGGTACTGTTGTAGGCAAGTTTACCCTGCCACTCATTCCTGAACTAGGTGGTGGTCCTGATCTACTAGCATTTGCTGGTGGTATATCTAAGTTGGCAGTTTCAAAACGCCTACGACTCAGTTCAATCATATTCTGCATTTCCGTTTTACTACTCAACAAAAGTGTTACTTTTGACCCTTTAATTGTACCACCTGTGCGCATCATACCAAGCCTTGCATCTTCATCAGTGGCAAAAACGATGAAAGCCTCACCCAGTTCACCCCCTACAATATGCACGCCCCCATCAGGGATGGTCAATCCAGAGAAGAAGTGGCGAATGTCCATGGTCCCCGCCACAATTGGGAGACCTTGCAAACGGATGACCACAGCCATGCTGCGCTGAAACCACACACACCTGCAGATGAGAAAAGGCAACGGCCAGGTCAGACTCCTGTTTATCACACCAAGTTTTTAGCTACAAGAATGACCAGCTTTAGGCCCTCAAACAGTCCCTCAAACTATCACAAGCAATGTAGGTTTTTTTTAATTTGAATATTCTAAAAACTGAACATTATGTGCCATTTACAATGTAAAATCTAGACAATTTCAACTTCCAAAAGACATTAGTTCTGTAAACAATTAGAAGTTCAGTCCTATGACTCAAAAGTTTCAAGGAAAAAAACCACCATAAGAAAGTAAAATCACCAATTATATCACTCAGACCGCTAATATTCAGTAAGACATAAAAGAAATGTATAAGTCAGATTAGGACACAAAGTTTAACAACCTGCAGGGGAAAACATGCAAAGGATGTATCAAAGTTAATATTTAAAATGGCTTAGCATTTTCCTTTATAAACTTGACAACTTCATGGAATTATCAGTGTCATTTTATATGACTCAATCTCAAAATGCAAGGCAGAAACAGAAAACTGGAATACTAATGAATTGGAAATAATAATTAACACTACAGTAGATTCAAGTCTCAAATGAGAACTGATTCTATGTTTCATCCTAAAACCCTTCAATCTGCATTACAGGTCTATTTATTATAGAAAACGACGTAGGAAATTATTTATTACAAATGAGGTTAATACCTACTAAGAATCCAAAAGAACTACTGAATAAAGCAGCCAAAAATCTTAGTTACCTATAGTCATCACTCCAAAAAATAGAACCGGGTTACAGTGCCATTCACCATAGCTGTTTTAATTAAAACTCAGATCCAATGACTCATTTCCAAACCCACCAATACACACATACACATTTTCCCAACCAAAGGTCGATATGAAAAAAGGGTATTTTTTTGCTTTTGCTTTTGTTTTAAAAAGAACTAGGGTATAAACTTTAGTCAGTGATTGCTATAGTCTCCTACCCAATAGAATTCCTGTGGAATTTCTGGGAGCTCACTGATCGTCTTAGATGTCCCATGTTTAACTAGTCAAAAAGAAAAGCTTCTCCCAGATTTAAGTAAAATTTCAGTATTTCAGTTCTTATGGCTTTCAAGTGTAAATGCAAGGGCAGCCCTTTGAAAAGAGATACAAAATAAATTCTTGGAACTAGAAAAAATATTAATTTGAAATTTATGAGGTCAACATTCAGTGTTTTCCAAGCCATCTTAAAAACCAACTTTTAAATACAAACCTATTAGAGGCACCTGGGTGGCTCTGTCGGTCAGTTAAGGGTCTGACTTTGACTCAGGTCATGATCTCACAGTTCGTGAATTTGTGCCCCCATGATCAGGCTTCACATTGACAACATGGAGTCTGTTTAGGATTCTCTCTGCCCCTCACCGACTCTCTCTCAAAACAAATAAACTTTTAAAAAATGTATACAGATGTATATATATATAGCTCTGTGACCTCAGGAAAATTACAAATGATTTGAGCTTTGTGTTTAACACTTCTGGGGGCACTTGGGTGGCTCAGTCGATTAAGCGTCTGACTTTGGCTCAGGTCATGATCTCACAGTTCACGGGTTCAAGCCCTGCGTCAGGCTCTGTGCTGACAGCTAGCTCAGAGCCTGGAGCCTGTCTTTGGATTCTGTGTCTCTCTCTCTCTCTCTGACCCTCCCCTACTCACACTGTCTCTCTCTGACTCTCAAAAATAAATAAAACACATTTAAAAAAAACCAACCTTAACAATTCTCAAACAGGAACATTAATTAAAAGACCAAAGTTTCTTGCTACAAGCTCTAAGAATCCTGTACCTTCATGAAAACAGTTTATCATGTCAATATTATGTGAATACCAATCTGATAAATAAAATCTGTAATTCTATCTCCACATTATGACTGCTATACACAAAACAAATATATTGTTTGGTTTTGACAGTTTTCTCACACACATATATGAAATAAAACCCACTTTCAAATATAATCCAGAAAGATGGACTGGCAAACAGAAAATACTCTTATGAGACCATTATAAAACACTAGAAATGTGAGGAGGAGGGAAGCCTTTAATTTTTGGTTTCCAAGAGTCAGCAAGAAAAATTAATACTAAAAGAACTAATCACACCAACAAACTCTTTCCTCTTATTTACTACTTAGCAGTCTATATGGAAGCTCATCAAGACAACTCCAAGTCATTAAATCAAATTCTCATTCCTTACTGTCTCTAGCATATTGGCTATACACAAAATTGAGGATAGTATTCCTGTTCAACTTTAAAAATGCTTTATCATTTAATCACTATATGGGAGAAACATCATGGTAAATAATCTAGGCACCCAAAAAGACTTGAGAGAGAGAGAGATATAGAGATGTTAGTTTGCACTGGGACAGTAAAATGGGAATTTGATATGGTCCCAAGAACACAAAAATTAAACACAGGGCTAAAGTGACACACAGAAAAATTCTTCAAAAACCATTTGCTACTAAGAGAAGGGATTTAGTGAATGTCTGTGCAAAGTACATATGAAAACATGATACTGAAAATCTGCCCAGATTACCAGCTAGAAAAAGGGCTAAAGATTAAACCGAAGTAAAGCATAAGACTTATTCATAAAGCCATCTAAAGTGAAAAACAAGTTTTCAGGTTCCAAAAAAATATGAAGATCTTCTATTCTGCTACTAAGTGCCTATTTGACAGTTAAGTCATTTCAACTATGTGGAGCCTACCATTGTTATTTAACAAGAGGGTTAGATTCCAATCACTAAAGTTCCATCTAAAGTCAAAATATGTACTCTAACACATATGACCCATTATCTATCTCTATACCTCAAAGGAATATTAAAAAACCATACCAATGACAAGCACCTATATTTGTAATTAGTCTAGAATGCTACAATGAGAAAAAAAAAAAACAGCTACTTACTGCCTAATAATCAGGAATTCTGCAGGAGAAATGCATCTATTTAAGACTGACCCCCAAAGAAAGCAGCAACTGTTCAAAGCACCCAGTCCCTCCCACCCCCATTCCCTCAGATAAGACTATAAAAAAAAAGCAAAAGAAAATCCCCCACAATTCAGTTACTACACATATTTTCATGTTACTAAAGAAGCTATCTCATTTTAATTTGTATAAAAATAAACCCTCTATTCAAAATCTCTTACCTGATAAAACAAGAGATGTATTTTCTTAACAAGAAGTAGAGGCCAAGTCAATCCTGTGGGCAACCAATTAAAACCAACTTTTAGACTGCAATAGAGAATAAATGGAGGCAAAAATCAATGCAGGAAACACAAAACAACACGCACAGGCCACACTGAACTGTACATTATGAAGGCGAGTCTGAAACCACCAGAGTACTTCGTTAGAATGCATATTAAAAAAGAAAGAAAGAAAGAAAGAAAGAAACACATGTACCAAAATCCCACACATGCTTCTTACATGGTATTGCTTTCAAATCTGAGTATCTCTCAAAACATAATGTATTTACATACATCAAGAATGTGTCATAAATTAGTCCAAGAATGAATCAATTAAAAACGAAAACAATCATAAAGCTCAGCTTTACAGTTGGTAATTACTTTTATTATTTGATGATTAAACCAGTCCAGAAAATTCCATTAACACAAGTCCAACAACGACCTATTTCCTTAGGTCCCACCAAATGTTTGATGAAGAAGCACAAGTTTGCACAATAACAATTCCAAGACAAATGGCAGTCATCAATTCAAGGGTACTTATGGAAATTCTTGGAATTACTTTCAAAATATTTTCCTTTGCACCAAAACAGTATCAAGAACCAAGAAATATAAATGAAGTGAAAATTCAGGCTCTAAGGACTAATTCCTATTTAAAACCAGCAGAGTTCAAAATTTTAAGGAAAAGTGCTTTTCCTTCTAACACCAAAACTATTCTAAGAAACTTGAAAAAAAAAAAGTCTGGCAAATTAAGAATATTTCCCAAAGTAAAAACGAGTCATTCAAGTCTTACTGGAATTTCTCGGAAACCGGTGAAGTTATAAACAATTCACAAGCAACATAGAAGACCAAATGATTAGACAATACTTCCAAAAGACCATTTTTTAATTTAGAGAAACAGAGAAGAAAATTGTCACTGTTAAGTATTAAGATTACCAATAGAACACTACTTAGGATGATGCACATTTTTAACTATCTTTCAAGATACCACCAGTGCTTAATATTCATCACCGAAAAGTAAACCATATTAAAAAATTTTAGTGCTACTCTAAACTTTTTCTAAAGGACAACCTAAACATCTAGACGATTACTCAAATTACTTAAGAATGAGGTTGTTTTTTTTGCCACAAAAGCTATGCAAATGTCATTAACAATACTTTCATAAGCCAAGAGCACTGTACCAATCCTTTATATGTTGTACAAATCAGTTCTAATTATGTCTAAAGAGTTTTAAAACTCTTTATTTAAAAGCCACACCTATGGGCACCTGGGTGGCTCAGTTGGTTAAGCATCTGACTTGGGCTCAGGTCATGATCTCACAGTTCGTGGGTTTGAGCCCTGTGTCGGGCTCTGTGCTGACAGCTAGCTAAGAGCCTGGAGGCTGCTTCAGATTCTGTATCTCCCTCTCTCTCTCTCTCTCTCTCAGAAATAAATAAGTAAATAATTTTAAAAAATAAATAAAAGCCACACCTAGAAGGTTATCTAACAGGACACAAAGGGAAACGTGAAATAGAAAAAAGGCTGCTTTAGGTAAAGGCTATGCTCAATAAGGAAGAGCAAGAATTTTTGCAATATTATTTTCTAAATGTACAAGGTTGACTCTATGACCAACAGAATCAGAGTAATTTTCTAGTTAAGCATTTGTGATTAACAGATGATCCCCTACGGGAGATTCCAATTCAAAAGTTCTGGTATGGGGCCAGGACTTGTGCCCTGAAGGTAGTAAGTGAAACAGGTTCCCCAGCTTCTTCCCTTCGAGACCCAACAAGGTTGCATATGTCCATCTGGAGAGGAACAAGTTCAGAGTCAGCCAGTTATGCCCAAAGGAACACACCAGACCTACTCTCAAAAAATTTCTAAAGAGTTGCCAGAAATTACTATAACAACAAAGAATTATCTCATTCCACAAGAAAAAGTACAAAGGCCCAGCTGACTGGCAGATGCCTTGTTCAAATTTTACAATGTTCAATTTAAAATATAAAATTGGGGGGGGGCGCCTTGGTGGCTCAGCTGGTTAAGCATTCAACTCTAGCTCAGGTCATGATCTCACGGCTTGTGGGTTCGAGCCCCGTTTAGATATTTTGTCCCCCTTTCTCTCTGCCCCTCCCTGGGTCGAGCTCTCTCTCAAACATTTTAAAATGAATTAATTAATAAAATAAAATACAAAATCAATCTAGGCATAAATTTGTGAATCTTTTCTATTTAAGCAAAGGGGAAGGCCCATATCCGTATCAACCCATACCAAGGAAAAAGTATGCAGAAAGTTTAGGCTAGAAGCTAGAAAAGCTCACAACACTTGGTGTTCTACTTCTTCCTTCAAATGGACAAAGTAAATAGAAACTGAGAACTGAAGCACTTTTGTTTTCACCTCACTTTGTAAAAAGCACAATAATTTAAGAGGCACCACTGTTTTCCAAGAACCTACTCATCTCTGGGTTCTAAATATCTGCTAGCAATGGAATGAAGGATCCCAACATGAAAAATCCACTCCAACTACCTTAAGGTTTGGCGAATTTTAGAAGGGTAAGACTGAAAACAATTCTATGCAATTAACATCTAAAATACATTTTTTTCTTTACCTATACCTAAAGATAGGAAGGAGAAAATGGGCCTGATTTGCCATTAAATTCGCTGATATATATCAGAAGATCTAAAACAAGAAGATTGCTTCAGTATATTTTTCTGCTTTATGTTAGAAAAGTAATCCTAACACAGTGACTTTGCTTAGCTTTACAAATACCAAAAGCATGCACAAATTACAAATACCTGCTGTGGATACTTAGCTTATTATTATGACACGACATATTTTCTTATTTACTAGCCATTTCAATCATTTGAGA
The DNA here is from genome assembly GCA_017311185.1 of Proteles cristata cristata. Lineage (NCBI taxonomy): Eukaryota > Metazoa > Chordata > Mammalia > Carnivora > Hyaenidae > Proteles > Proteles cristata. The sequence continues at coordinate 969,427 of JAESUZ010001308.1, read as the reverse complement.
TTTCAGAACAAAATGACAACAATCCTCTTTATCATGAAGTCAAGGTACAAACCAGAACTTAACCATTTCCACTCTTCATCTGGTGATAAACATCAAAAAGTACACTTCAACTTTGTTCAGTAATCAGGTACAGCAGAGCCAAAGTTCTTTAGGTTCAAAAAATACAAAAACTAGCACCCTTCAAATGTCACCTCAGACATGAGCAAGAGAGAACCAATCATAACAGGCACAATGCTATAAGCCGAATAACCACATTATATGGTAGGCATTACAGAAAAAAACCCAAAGCTTCATCCACTTGATTTTTTCCCCATACCCAAATGGATCACACTTCAGATTCTGTGATCGTTCTTAATGAAACAATTCTGACACTGAGGGCATGAATTCTTTTTTAGATAGCCCATTACTCAACTTTCCCATTAACCTCCAGTCAATTATCAAAAGCAGCAAACCGAAAGACATTTCTAAATAAGATACATATTCCTCCTGCCAAAAAGACTGTATTATTTTTCAATCCCCCCTCATGCCAATAATTATGTCCATCATCTTACTTGATTTAAACTTGAAAGCAACAATATTACTTTTAACCTAGCCAACCATGTAAACCCTCCATCGGCCTTAAGACTTGAAAGGTAGCTTGAAACTTAATGAAATAAACTCTTTGCAAACCAAAATGCATATAAGCGGTGGTAGTAAAGTGTGTTAAACTATAATAGGTGAAGTTATTTTTCTGTTTAGTTGACCTAAAATATTTAACATTCATTTATACCACGATCATTTATTAAGTAGTTGTGGCCAGGGCAGAAGATACAGGAATGGACAAGTCTCTAGATTTTAGGGATAGATATCTAAAAGTATCTTTTGTGTAACCAGTTACTGACTCTTAGAAGTTCTTTCTACAACATCTACAGAGGAAAATATTCATCCAAGCTGAAAGACGAAGTGGCTCTCTACAAAATGGAATAAAAACAGTATGAACATGGTCACTGAATTCCAGCACCTGGAAGACACTGGCCCACAAAATCAAGTTTCACATCTAAAAATTGTACCAACAACCCCCAAATTCTCAATATGCAACCATTGAAACATTTGGCATGTAACAAGAAAGTGAAAGAAGCCAGAAGTATACTAATATTAGCACATAACAATATGTTCCAAGTGACCACAATGGTTTCTAAAGCTTCACATTTTTCACCTAACAGATAGGATCATAAGAAAAACAAATTATACATTACAATCCATAAATACTTAATTGAGCATATAAAGATAATATAAATGCATCCTGTTATGTTAAATCCCTGTTATGTTAAAAAAAAATTCCCAGTAATAATACTGAGTACATCCTCAACCTTTATACAAACAGGCCAAATATTTAATTTTCTTACAAAATTACCATAAAATTATTTTAACCACCTGTAACAGTTCTTTCCAACTTTTTAATGATCTTGGGAAATGCCTGAACACAATTACTTCCCACAAAGTCCAGAAATCCTCCTTTGGATCAAAACCACCAAATTTCAAAAACAAGTACAACCCAGTCTTGTATATTTCTATAATAAAAACAAACAAAAAACAAACAAACAAAACCCACGAAACAATCAGCCTGTTATGTCCAGACTTGTAGGACACCCTGCAAATGCTCTGAAATACATTAACAATACAAACTAGATAATGAAGTCCAAGGCAATACGTTACTAACACTGCATTTTACAAAAATAACACCTTTTAAACCATTCAAGCAAAAGAAATACTCCAGTTGTAAGTCTCTCCTTCAATCCTTGAGTTGCAATTACTTTTTTTCTCAGGTTATACTGAGGGGAATTACACTATTCTTGAATGATACAGAATGGCTCCTAACAACTACCACAATATACATTAGGTTATCTCTGGAAATCCAGGGTTTTAGGACAGTTTTAGGGTCCAGAAACCTCTCCTCCGGAGCCTGCAACACAGTATACAAAACTCCCAGCATGTTTTCTGCTGAATAACCCAAAGTAACCTTCACCGAAGCCGCTTACATTTTTCACTATAAAGCACACATTACAGGCACACATAAAGTCCATGCATTTGCAATCTGGCAGCTAAGCCTCCCGCACTGGTGTCCAACCCCAACACTAACCTGTAGATCCTCAAAGCCCCTCCCACCTATTTCACGTGGCTGCCAACTAGCACCTCTAGCTTCCACTAGACAAAATCAACTCACTCATCGAAAGCACCCACCCTCCACATCCTATAGGACCTCCTCCTCTTTCAGAGCGGGATGCTCTCTCCAAGGTATCTGTGAAGGTGGTCCTCCCTGTAAGCCCTTTCCCTACTTGGGGATCAAAGATCTGGCACCTCACTACAATTCTCAGAGGCTTGGGAGGAGTACTCACGCCCACTTTTCTCGCTACAGACACCGGCTTCTCAAATCGCCGACCCCCTCGAGGGTAAGCCCCGCCCAACGCTGAGCCTGGGAAGTATTTCCCTGCAACCCACTCCACCTTCAGGCCACGAAGGCGACCAGTTCTGACTTCCTCCCTAGACTCACAGAGAGTAACGACAGCTTCCTCCTCACAGGTGTGTCCTGTAGGCCTGACTGTAGTCCCCTTTTCCTGTTAGGCAACCGGAGCCTCCTTTCCACTTCGGATGTAGGGAGCGTCCTCACTACGTTATCTCCTCACTACAGGACACAGAGATGGAGTTACAATCTCTGTCTTTTTTGGGAGGCGCAGAAAATCTGACTCATTCGGGATGTAGGTGTGTTTTCACTGCAATCCCCGTTAGTTCGCAGGCCGCTGGGCCACCCAGCTGTGGCTTCCTCCCTCTCAGACCACGGGGGCGTCCTCACTACGGCCTCGTCCCCACTCGTCCCCACAGTATGCAGGCTCATCCTGTCTTGCGTCCTTCCTGCATCCTCTCAGGCTTCAAAGGCGCAAACGGCGCCCCAAGACCCCCGCAGCCACGCCGCGACCCTTTTGTGTGGGGCGCTCGCTGCGGCGGGCTCGGAGGCCTCCGAAGGCCCCGCCCCGGGCCACCAAGGGGCGGCTCGAGCCCCGCACAGCCCCGCCCGTTCCGGGCTGCGGGAGTCTTACCGGGGAGAGCTGCGCGGCACCCGAACCCAGACCCGAGTTACCCCCCGCGCGAGTGCCTCCGCCCCGCGGCCGACAGCCCCAGCCCGAACGGCTTCCCGGAGCCCACAGCAGCCACCACCTCTTTCGCCGCTTCACAAAATGGCCGACAGCCCGCTCAGCAGCTCCGCGTTCCAGCAGGGGCGGGACGGAGTAATGACATCACGGACGGCACGGCGCAAGCGCGCTGAGGTTCTTGGGCAATCTGCCGGAAGTTGCGGGTATTTGTGGCGAAAGGAGCTTTGAGTCCTAACGTGCGACGTTTGCATACTAGCCCCGCCTTACGGGAAGGACGCTACGTGGTGGGATGGGTAAAAGTACCTGGGTCGCCTGTTCACTGCGGAAGTTTGTACAAATTGCTTCACTTTTTCCAGCCACTGCGAAAGGGAAGAGATAGCGTCTTCGCGTAGTTGTGTAGAGGTTGAAGTGGATCACAAAGTAGTGCCCTGCTCTGTTGACGATGCCCTAACAAAAGAACCGAAACCTAATTTTTTTTTCCCCAGTTAAAAATTTCAATCCAGGGAGCTTTACCCATTAGTCGTCATTAACGGACTGCATTTTAATATTTAGTATTATATTTAGTATTATTGTAGTATAGAAAAAATTATGCTGTCTACTCCCCCTGCCTATACCCAATTATCGTGATTGAAATCGTTATAGAGAAGTAAAGATGGATAGAAATTAAATTGGACACACTAATGCTTCAGCAAAGCTTGACTTTAAACTGAACAATATTTTCCCTGTGTTCCTCATTCTTAAAGCTTCTGCTCCCCACCCCCCATTTTTTTGGCTTTTTGTTTTTGTTTTTGGTAGAATAATTTGTTTCAGGAACTCCGCGTCAGTGTTGACATCTCGCTTACCTCAAAGTATGTCTAGTAATGAGACTCGGATGGCCATTGCCAGCACTGGTCATGAGATCACTATGAAGACCTGACCAATAAGGCTGGAATACTACCAGATTCCTATCCAAACCACCCAGATCCTGTATTTTCCTATAAAACCCCTTAGCCTTTATCCAGCGTGGGTCTGCAGTTTTGAAGGCATAAAAAACTGCCGCAGCCTCCTTTGCCTGGAAGTAAATAAAACGGCCTTTCCTCTTTATCCCCAAACTCTGTCTTCCTGTTATATTCCAGCTCTGGAGTACAGAGGCTAGTTTTCAACAGATGACTATTACCAAAATTGAACTAATCTTCCAAATCAGAAAGTGAGGAATCAACTAAGAAAATCAGGGACTAAATTTCCACAGTTCCAACAAGCTTTTGTGAAGATTTGCGTGGCAGACTTGCCTGGTGCTAGCTCAGTATGCCAAAGGCAGCAAATCAGAAAATCCAGTCTCACTTTTAAATCAAACCTACACTGGGGCGCCTGGGTGGCTTAGTCGGTTAAGCGTCCGACTTTTGCTTAGGTCATGATCTTGCGGTTCGTGGGTTCGGGTCCCGCATCGGACTCTGTGCTGACTGCCAGCTCAGAGCCTGGAGCCTGTTTCAGTCTGTGACTCCCTCTCTCTCCCCTGTTCATGCTGTCTCTCTCTCTCTCTCTCCTAGAAATAAATAAAACATTAAAAAAAAAATAAATCAAACCTACACTTCATTATATATGCACTTCATTATATATACTCTTTGTAGCTATAATATAGTGCATTAAAAGCAAAACATACTGAATGCAATTTGGTATCCAGGATTGGCTTCTGGAATAGAAATAAGACATTCGTGGGAAAACTGGTGAAATCTGAATAAAATCTGTAGTTAATACCAATGTACAGATGCTAATAATCCCTTAGTTTTGACAAATATGCCAAGTTTTATACTAGTTGTTAAAATTAGAAGAAATTAAGTGATGGACATCTACCTCTGTACTGTCTTTGCAAACTTTCTCTAAATCTAAAACTATTCAAAATAATGGCTCCTGAGTATTTCAGGTAAGTGCCATAATCTTGATTTTGACTTGGGTCAAGATCTCATGGTTTGTGAGACTGAGCCATGCATCGGGCTTTGCACTGACAGTGTGAGGCTTGCTTGGGATTCTCTCTCCCTCTCTCTCTGTCTGTCCTTTGTTTGCATGCTCTCTCTCTCAAAATAAATAAATAAACTTAAAAAAGATTATTCATAATGAAAAATTTATTTAAAAACTTCCTCCTCTGGTCTACCTGTATTTACCATACTTCTAGCTAGTAGCTTTCAAATTTTTTTGACTATCACTCACATAATACACTTGGAGCCAGGTATACACAATCAAATATATAATCAAATAAAATACTTAAGGGTTACCAGGCTGGTTCAGTCATATGCATGAGACTCTTGATCTCAGGGCTGTAGGTTCTAGCCCCATATGGGCATAGAGATTACTTAAAAATAAATAAACTTTTTTTAAAAGTAGAAAAACAAAAAAACTACTTAAAATACACTGATGTAATCTATTTTTTCTCCTGATTTTTTTTTTTTTTTAGTGCTGGTAACTATCCACCTACGGTGTCAGACCCACAAATGAAAACTGCATTTGCCCTCTATAGGTTTCTCAAACACATCATGCTTTTTCATACCTCAGGCCCTTTGCTCTTCCAGTTGCTTCTCATTCCTCATTCATCTCATTCTTTCATGGCTGGAAATCATGTTTTTGCTTAAGTAATACCTCCTTAAAAAACCTTTCCTAGTATACATAGCATAGTAATTTCTCCCTGTTATTTCCTCTTGCCATTATATTTCTTCTATAGCACCCATCACAATCTATAATAGCTTTATTTATGTCTTATTTTTTGTTTCTCTACTAGAATGAAAGCTCAGTGAGGACAGGGTCCTTTTGGTCCAATACTCAGAACAACATTAGGCACCTGAGAGACACTCAAATAACTGATGAATAAAAAGATACAAGCAGGGGCGCCTGGGTGGCTCAGTCGGTTAAGCGTCCGACTTTGGCTCAGGTCATGATCTCACGGTTCATGGGTTTGAGCCCTGCGTCGGGCTCTGTGCTGACAGCCAGCTCAGAGCTTGGAGCCTGTTTCGGATTCTGTGTCTCCCTCTCTTTCTGACCTTCCCCTGCTCATGCTGTCTCTCTCTCTCTCTCTCAGAAATAAATTTTTAAAAAAGTAAAAAAAAAAAAAGATACAAGCAGATTGAGTCATCTATGGAAATCAAGTAGAGCGGTAGTCTGCTCCATGATTCCCAAGCATAGCATGGAATTTTCCCTGAGACTTTCATAAAGTCACAAAGTAAATACAGGAAGGTGAATTTCTTTAATCTGCAAATTAACAATTTTTTACAAAGAAACATAAATTAGAATAGTAGATGGAGTCACATAGATATTTCTAGCTTCATTAGGTCAAAAGAAATGAAGGACAAGAACAGGAGACAAGCCTTCTAAAAAACTTGCTGTTCAGTCTATAACATGAAGAGGTGGCTTTTGGAGCCAAAAAAGAAATTAAATAGTTGATTATGTTGTTCCTGAAGGAGTCAGTCTTGCTGAGTAGTAGTAAGCAACATTCAAAAGTCCATGTAGATCACTGAGGTCCCTGCACAAAGAACCTTCTTCCAGTTCCTCTGGCTCTCTCCACCAAGAATATTCATCCACCGTAAGACCAGAGAAGGACGCCTAGAGAGAAATGGTGCGTGTTCTCCACCAAAGGAGCTGAGGCTCAGGAAAGATAGTTTCTTGTGTTTCTATCTTGGAGGTGGGCTAATGCTGAAGTCAAGTGGGCTACACCAATTCTGGTTTGAACATGAAGCATCCACTGGGTATAACAAAATACCCAGATGTGCATGGGTTGGTGAGGCAGAAGCCAGTCTGCACAAAGTCAGAGGCTCACTCTTCTAGTGTTGTGTCCACTTGATGCTCTTGAGGTCAATGCCATCCTGTACCATCTCCCAGAGAGGGCTGCCAAAGAAAAGAGATACTAGGTGAGTAAGGGCTTAGATAGGAAACAGCCAACGTTGGTCTCTGACCCCTGACTTGTCTCCATCTCTTCTTGTCTCTCCACTTCCTTGCCTTTACAGACCCAACATAGTGGTTAGCAAGTCTTTCCCAGCTCTTTCTAAATCCTTGCCAGTCTAGCATCTCCAAAGCTGCCAACAAACAATAACTCGGTACCTCAGGGTCAGCTCTAGTGGGGCCAAGCCAATGGCATCAGTTGTGGCCACATTCAAGAAGCTCTCATCCCATTCATTAGAGACTATGGACACAGTTTCCCTGGTGGAACCAAGACCCTTAGGACCTGTGTAAGCAAGTTTCAGCCTCTCTACTCATCCCCACCACACATGGACCGCTTTTCAACACTTCTTTCTGGGTTTTACTCTACTTCTCAGTTGGGGCTAGAGCTTAGCCTTAAATTATATGGGTATATAGCACTCTTATCCAATTCCTACCAGCCTTGTCTCCCCAGAGTTTGACTGTGATTCCAATCCAAAAATAACTCTTGGATCTTAGACCTGAGCATCCCATGTCACACAAGAACTACTGCTGAGAAATATCTACTAATCTCTGATTCCCTTCAGCTTGAACGCCTTAGACAATACTCCCAGACCAGATAATACATCAATGTATTTTGACCATGGGATTTGTGGTTTGAATTTCCCCAGTAAATTTTCTTCCACATAATTTCATTCTTTCCTTGGCTTATCCCTTTCCTTTACACCATGCATTCCCAACATACCTTTCTACGTATAACATTTTTCATGGCTCCTTAAAGTTAGCCACCTCCTCCCTGTCCTTTCTTTTTAGAGGTCTTTTATTGTCATAGACTCACAAAATAAAGCTTTAGGGGTGCCTGGGTGGCTCAGTTGGTTAAGTGTCCAACTCAGTTTTGGCTCAGGTCATGAGATTGAGCCCTACATTGGCTCTGCATTGAGCATGGAGATGCCTGAGATTCTCTCCCTCTCTCCCTTTGCCCCTCTCCCCTGCTGTGCTCTCACTCTCTAAAATAAAATAAAACAAAATAAAGCTTTAGTTGAGAGTTAATGAAACTAGGCTGAATTCATTTTGTAAAGGTCAGAAGGAATAGGGGGAAGATGCTAAAGCCACACAGATAAGAAGAATAAGGCTTGCAGCATGGTCCGGTAGAAATGCCCTTTCAGTGTGCCAGAGTACCAAAAAGTCAAGCCAAGAAGGAATCTTGAGCCTAAGAAAAATAAGCAAGTAGTAGATATTTAAGCAATACAACTAGACGCTGGGAAGGAAATCCAGAGCCCAGAGAGGCCTGGGAAAGTTCATCAAAGGAAGAAGGGTATATACCTAAACTTCCACACTCTCACTAACTAGATCAAGAGAATCTTGAAAGTTGAATTTAACCAGGACAGAGACAGACTCTGAAAAAATCCAGAGACCTCAATGTCTCCAGGAAGAAGTGGAGCTCTATGGCTACTAAGGGAAGCCCTGGTGGCAGCTGGCTGATAAAGCATCTCTTGACCTTGTTTACAAAGATCTTTACAAAGAACGCTCTGAGTAGTAGTTCTTAATCTTCTGAGAATTTGAAGAAAACTATGGACTTTCTTTCAAAGAAAATGCACAAGAACACAACATTTAGCATACAATTTCAGGGCTATCATAGATCTCCTGAAGTCTAGTCACAGAACTCAAAGTAAGAATCCCTATCTTAAAGGAAGAGTTTTCTCTCTTTAGTCTACAAATTGCTAATTTTGTATTGATAATGCTGCAATGACAACTATTAATACTATAATAATGAAAACATCTGAATTTATGTAGTTGTTTAGGGTTTTTTTTTAATGTTTATTTTGATAGAGACAGAGAGCGCACACACAGGGGCAGGGCCAGAGGGAGAGGGAGATAGAGAATCCCAAGCAGGCTCCACACTATCAGTGCAAAGCCTGATGTAGGGCTTGATCTCATGAACCACGAGATCAAGATTCGGATGCTTAACAGACTGAGCCACGCAGGCACCCCAGTTCTTTAGTTTTTAAAAACATTTTGTCATATTCTGAAAACAAGAAGCCAAGGAGATTCACCTTTTTGCTTTATTGAACTTCTTGTTTTTTGTTTTTTTTTTTTAAAGTAAGCTCTATGCCCATTGTGGGGCTTGTACTCACAACCCCAAGATCAAGAGTCACATGTTCTACCAACTGAGCCAGCCAGCAGCCCCAACTTTGTGGAACTTCTAAATCCTTAAATCCAAGTGTTCTTAAAGGCTGGTATCTGGCAGTGTGAAGACATAGCCCGAGGAAAAGAGAAGGGTCAGCACTGCAATTTCTTCCACAGGGTCCCTGGTGCATACTGCATACCTCATTTCTCGAAGACGCTTCACATGGTGAATGCATTTCTCCACTGTGTAGTCTACTTCCTCCTCTGTAGTAAAACGGCCAATGCCAAACCTGAAAAAATGCATAAGAGAAGAGCTCCACATCTGAACTCTGGCACCAGGGCAAATTCATTCAGCAAGTATTCAATGTAGATCTACTCCACAGAAGACATGAGCAAAGAACATGGCCAGAGTTTCTCAGAAGGTGGGTCACCCATATTAGCGTCACCAGAGAAGTCTCCTATTCCTCCTCCAGTCCTAGTGAGTCAGAATCTCTAAGTGTCGGACTCAGAAATCTTCAACTTTCATAAACTTCCCAGAGGATACTCAATGAAATCTGAGAACTGCTGTAGGAACTTTCAAGAAGAATCAAGAATGGATAAGGAAAACAAGTCTGAGAAGACTATAACAGGAGATGAAGAATACAAAAGAAGATGCTTTTCATAAATGTTGTAGGTCAACAAACTGACCTGATAGAAGAATGAGCTAAATCCTCATCAGTGCCGATTGCTCGAAGGACATAAGAGGGCTCCAGGGATGCAGACGTGCAGGCACTGAGGAGAAAGACAAGGAGTCTTGCTCAATTCATAATCAACATCGGCTTTTAGCCACAAATCTCTCGTCTGGCTTCCACCCGCAGGTCCCTGAAGTCATTATATGGAGATACAAGAGACATTCTAATCTAAGAGACCCAAGTCTGTCTGCATTTTCTGGGAGGTGAACATAGCTCCTCTGACCCTTATGGAGGATATCCTCCTTCAGCAAGGACACTGCCAAAGCATGACAGAGCATGATACCACATGAGCTGGGTCTGATAACCAGAGGCAGCAGAGAACCAAGTGCTGACTCCCTTATGGTTGAATACACCATCAGTAGCAGCCTAGATGACAGCTAAACCCTTGGTGGCCTTTGGAGCATCCTTCAATTCTGAGGGTCTGCAACAGAACTGCTAGTATAACATTAGATCAGATACACGTACCTTCTGGGATCACATAAGGCGCAAAGTTCTACCCCAGGACGCCCTCCTAAGGTCACAAACTTCAGCAAGTGCCAAGCCAGCTAAAAAACAAGCACTTACAAAATGGCCAGGAGCTCTTGTGCCTGACATCTCCACACTAGGAAGCCTAATAATGTCTTATACCACTTAGAGGCCAGGCTAATGAGCCCTATCATAGTTTTTTTTTTTTTTTTTTTAAATGTTTTATTTATTTCTAGGAGAGAGAGAGAGAGACAGCGTGAGCAGGGGAGGGTCAGAGAGAGAGGGAGTCACAGACTGAAACAGGCTCCAGGCTCTGAGCTGGCAGTCAGCACAGAGCCCAACGCGGGGCTCGAACCCACGAACCACAAGATCATGACCTAAGCGAAAGTCGGACGCTTAATCGACTAAGCCACCCAGGCGCCCCGAGCCCTATCATAGTTCTTGTCTATCCAGTCCAACTCACCTCCCTGAGGATAAGGCGACATCCTTGAGTGCCATCAGCAGACTCTCCCCTTCCACATACGCAAAGGAAAGGTTGATACAGCCTGGAGAGAGAATCACTGTGAGAGGAGCTTCAAAGTCTCAGGCTGTTCCAAAATGGGGATAGAAAGAACATGTGCATACCTGGGTAATGGTGCTCAGGGTCCCCATTCATCACCACATCTGGAAGGCTATTCATTATCTTCTGTGTCAGCCGCTCTGCTAACTTTGAGATACGCTTATGGTCGTACTGAGGAGCAGGCAAGGGAGTACTAAGCATAGTGACCATTAGCAGCTCAGAAACACACAAGATGAGGGGTCCTATTCCAGTGCCCAGAAGTGACTATACATCAGACTCACTTATCATCCTGTGTTACTCGTGGACACCACTGTATCCTCAGCACTGAGCACAGCACCTAGTGTGCAAAGGTGCTCAATAACTGGACACATGGTTCCAATAAGCTAGAAATAAAGGAGCCAATAATTACTGAAAGGGCCTGGATTTTGGAGCCTGTAACACCTCCCTCCGAACAAGATGTTAGCAGCACTGGGACAAGGATGGGTTTCTTAAACCTCCTCTTCAGGCAGAGGTCTGACTCAGTTGTGCTGATAAGCCTCTAAAAGGAGACCCAGCACAGCGGAAGAAGATGAAGAAAGGAACTGCTCTCTCCATACCTCCATCTCTTGCTGTGCCACCTCACATGCGGCCCCCAGGCCCACAACCAAGGGCGTGGGCACGGTCCCAGACCGCATACCCCTCTCCTGCCCCCCTCCACTCTGCAGGGCCTCCACACGTACACGGGGCCGGCGGCGAATATAGATGGCACCAACCCCTGGGAAACAAAGTTTGTTACAAAAGAGAAAAAAAAGGAAAATGCAGATGAAACAAAATTTCACTTTCAAAAGTGTCAAAATATTCTTTCAACTTTTCTGTAAGCTTAATATTTTTCAAAATTAAAAAAAAGTTGGAGGAAAGGGAGAAACAAGTAAAAGCATAACATTTATCAAAATTATTTAACATTTAAAAAAGTTGAAAACTAATAGACAAGGTAGCTGGACTTATTTAGCTAAATTTGATATGACAAAAACCCTTTGTTCCTCAACCAAATTAAACTCTACTTGCCTTCTAAGGATTTTCTAAAGAGACCGTGCAACAATAGACTGCTATATACAGTTAGCTGCAAGAGTCTACAAATTGGCAAGTGTTCTTGGTTATTGCTAAAGGACACTTGTATTAGCAGTGCTGCATTCTGCATTCTGCAAAGCACTATCAATGTACAACTTCCTCTGAGAGCAATGGTAGTTCCAAATGAGTTCAAGGAACATCTATCTAGGGTTTCACCAAGAAATCTGAGAAAAGGAACTCAAGGAAGGGCTGGTACCTTTGGGACCATAGATTTTATGACCACTGATGCTCATGAGATCAATTTTCATGTCATTGACGTCAAGTGGGATTTTTCCAACAGCCTGGGCTGCATCGGTATGAAAATATACCTTTCTGGAACTGCAAATCTGTCCTGAGGAAACAACAAAGGGGAAATCATAGCACAATGTTGGGAAGTCACCTGGCAGTGATCCCACAATGTACCATGAGTTCTAAAGGAAAACTGCATCTGGCATTAGCTTCTAGCCATATAGTAAATAACTTTTCTCTCTCTTTCTCTTCCTCTTTCCCTCTCTCCCTCCCTCTCATTCTGTCATTCTCAGCCAGCTTCCTTGACCGAATAAAGGGCAAGTACCAATCACCAAATCAAAATATCCCTGATATTCTGATGCATAAGACTCTTTTTATCTTATTAATACTGGCTTTTCGATATATCAAATTAACTTTTACATCCTTTTTAATTAAAAGGAAGCAAAGATTAGCAGATCTATTTGCTAATGTGCCTTAGAGTTACAATGAGTCTCTGGCTCTAAGTGAGCATAATAAAGAGATGTTCTAAAGTGACAAAAGTGAGGGGCGCCTGGGTGGCTTAGTCGGTTAAGCGTCCGACTTTCGCTTAGGTCATGATCTCGCGGTTCGTGGGTTTGAGCCCTGCGTCGGGCTCTCTGCTGACTGCCAGCTCGGAGCCTGGAGCCTGTTTCAGTCTGTGACTCCCTCTCTCTCTGACCCTCCCCTGCTCACGCTGTCTCTCTCTCTCTCCTAGAAATAAATAAAACATTAAAAAAAAAATAATAAATTGACAAAAGTGAAAGAGGAAGAGGAAAAATGGGCAGTGTTTTGTTTTTGGCATCAACTGCAGTTAAATGAAAAGAACATAAAGGATACTAGACCTGGATTCAAATCCTGGCTATGCCACATTACAACAGGTCTTTAAACAAGGAACTGAAACTCCCTTTCCCTTGATCTCCCTCCCAGACCAGTCCTGCTCCTCAAATGGTTCCCAGTGGTGGGCAAGCATCAAGCTCCACCCAAAATACTCACCTATTTCTGCAATGGGCTGCTTGACTCCAATCTCATTGTTCACAGTCATGACTGAGACCAGGCTGGTATCTGGCTGGATGGCAGCCTCTAGTTCCTAAGAGTATCAGGAGCAAGGAGACTTTAGAGTAACAACAAAATCCTCCCTAACTCAGAATGTAGGCAAGCTTAGTTTTAAAAAGGGGCCTTTCACTACACACTTATCAGAATGGTAAAAAAAAAAAAAAAAAGGTGACAACACAATGCTGGCAAGGATTCAAAGAAACTACATCAAACAGTTGGTTACTGCTACTTGTAGGAGCATAAAATGATATAGCCATACTGGCAAATGAAAAAAGATTCACACGAAAAACCTACACATAATTGTTCATAGCAGCTTTTGTCATAATAGCAAAAATCCAGAATCAACCCAGATGTCCTTCAATGGGTGACTGACTAAACAAACTGGTGCCTCCATACCATGGAATATGACTAAGTGATAGAAAGGAACAACCTAAATGGCTCGACAGACTTACCAGAGTGAAAAAATCCAGTCTTGAAAGGTTATATACTTATGACTCCATTTATGTAACATTATTGAAATGACAAATTAAAGAAACGGAGATCAAATTAGTGGTTATAACAGAACATGCAGCATCACTGCAGTGAGGAAAATATAATTTGACAGTGATGGTAGTTACACAAACCTACACATGATGAGTAAGCACAAGTAAAACTAGGAAAACAAGAACAAGATTGGCAGACTCTCTCCAGATCATTCATTACCTTGTGTGAGAAATAAGGGAGATGATTCGTTTTCAGAAATACTAAATAAAAGCTCTGCTGTCTAATTAAAACAGGAATACAACATATTGGAAATATGTATGAACCCCCCCCCCCGCCATGGAGTCCCCAACCCTAAGACACTTCACTTCCTGGTTCTTCTTCCATTCTATGTTTCGTGGGGTTATTTTTGCAGGCTTTGCAATGAGCATGCACCAAAGAACAAAGGGAGGAGAGAGTGAAAATCTGTGTCACCTCAAGGAATGTACATTTGTTCCAATCAGATTACTTTTTGCCTATGTGGGCACAGGCAACGTCCAGGTAAGGCTGTAACCTCTGTAGTACCCAGCCAATGAGGAACCAGGAGAGGGGCTTGCATGTTAGGAGATAAACTGTCTGCTGTAACTGCCCCAGGTATGACTGTCCATCAGACACGGCTCTTGCAAAAACACTGATTAAAGACTCACTTCACTGTGTTCCCAGTCTCTGCATTCCTCCTTTGATTGGGTTGATGGGCCTATTTTTAACACCTAGTTGTGATACTGTATTACACTTTCCCAAGATATTACCATGGGGGAAACTAGATAAAGGGTACATGAGATCTCACTGTATTATTTTTTAAAACCACATGTAGATTTAATAATCTACAATTATTTAAAAATTAAAAGTTTAGGGGCAAGCCCCATGTCCTGCTCTGCCCTGAGAGTGGTGCCTACTTAAGATTCTCTCTCTCCCTCTCCTTCTGTCATTACCCTTCACCTCTTTCTCTCTCTCAAAATAAATAAATACATAAAAATAGCCTGGGTGGCTCAGTCACTTGAGCATCTGGTTCTGGATTTCAGCTGAGGTCATGATCCCAAGATCAAGCCCCACATCAGGCTCTGTGCTGAGTGTGGAACCTACTTGAGATTCTCTCTCTCCCTCTGTCCCCTCCTCTGCTTATGCTCTCTAAAATAAAAAAAATAATAAAAACTATCTTTATTTATTTATAAATAATTAAAAATTAAAAGTTTAATAAAAAAAAAGAGAGGGAGAGCTTTTCCTATGTAAGGTTGTCAGAGTAAGCTGTAAACAGAGTAAGCAGCAAAAATCAAGGTTACTGGTAACAGCACTGAGGCAGAGACCTCATCTGATTAAAATTTTTTTATCTTAAAGGAATTATTAATCATCCTCCCAACATCTTGCTTTCCCTGACACTGGTCTAACAGAGATTCTCAATGTCACGTTTCTCTCAGCTGCTTCTTTGCTTCCTTCATAGTAGTTATCCCAATTTATAATTATTTCATTTGTTTATATGTTAACTGTCCTCTTCACTAGAATGTAAGCTCCTATGTCTTACATATGCAGGGACTAAGCTCCTATGTCTTACATATGCAGGGACCAAGATTGTCTTGTTCATCCGTGTGTCCCTAGTGCAAGACAATAAGGCATAATAAATTCTATGAGGTGAAAAAAAGGCACATGTGAAGCATTATGAGATATAAAAAGCCAGAAAATAAGTGCTCCTAGCATACAAGAGACTTAATCTAGTATAGATAGAGATAGACATAAACATACAACAGAGCACAGAAGTAAAAAGCCATTAAGGAATTTAAGGAATTTGGAGGAAGAAACATATTGAAAGGGGTTGGAGTATCCAAAAAGACTTCAGCAAAGAAGTGAACTTGAGCTAAGTTTTTATTTTTTTTAATGTTTATTTTTGAGAGAGAGAGAGAGAGAGAAAACGTGCGTGCACATGAGAGGGGGAGAGGTAGAGGCAGAGAGAGAGGAAGACATAGAATCCAAAGTAGGCTCCAGGCTCTTGAGCTGTCAGCACAGAGCCAGATGCGGGGCTTGAACCCACAGACTGAGAGATCATGACCTGAGTTGAAGTCGGATACCCAACCAACTGAGCCACTCAGGTACCCCTTGAGCTAACTTTTTAAAAGAGGGAGAAAATGGAGCTCCTGGGTGGCTTAGTCGGTTAAGTGTCCAACTTTCGCTTAGGTCATGATCTCGCGGTTCGTGGGTTCGAGCCCCACGTCGGGCTCTGTGCTGACTGCCAGCTCAGAGCCTGGAGTCTGTTTCAGTCTGTGACTCCGTCTCTCTCTGACCCTCCCCTGCTCACGCGGTCTCTCTCTCCTAGAAATAAATAAAACATTAAAAAAAATTAAAAAAATAAAAGAGGGAGAAAATTAAGGTATGTGCAAGCAAAAGGACAACAAATCAAAAGTAAGGGGATATGTGAGAACAGGCCCACAGCAGGCCTGGCCAGGGCATATCAGAGACATGTGAAGGCAGTGTGGCTAAAATGGAGGGTTTTATGAAGGGCACAGTGGTCATCAATATTGAAACCGTAGGTTAGAACCAACATGTCTATTCTGAGACCAGTATTACCCTGATATCAAAACCGAAGATATCGCAAAAGTACAGATCGATATCCCTAATGAATAGAGATACAAAAATCTTTAACAAAATACTAGCAAACCAAATCCAGCAACCTATCAATGTATACACCACATTAAAAGAGAAAAAAACTATTATGACTACCGCAATAAACACAAAAAACCAACTGATAAAACCAAAATGCTTTCATGATAACAACAACAACAACAAAGTCAACAAAGTTGGAAGTTCTCTTCCTCAATCTAACAAAGGACAAACAGCTATGAAAAATCCGAAGTTAACATTATACTGATGGGCAAAGCTTTTGTCCAAGATCAGTGGCAAAACAAGGGTGTTTGTTCTCGCCACTTCTATTCAACTTTGTACGAGTAGTTCTTGCCAGGGCAACTGGGCAAGGAAAAAAAACAACAACACCCAGGTTGGCAACAAAGAAGTAAAACTATCTCTACTTGCATACGATAGGACTCTGTCCATACACGGTATCTTAGGATTTGACTAGGGATGCTGGTATCCAAAATCTGGTGGACAAGATGTATGAATTCACTACTCAGAATGTATATATAAGGATATAGACCATAATAGGAAATATTCTACACAAAAACTACAGCTCTTCTTTAGAGGGATGAGAAACTAAGTACAGGAAAGGAGGAGGCCAGAGCTTTGCCATGGTGAGTGTTGCGTCCCTGGCATCCTGCAGACACCGAGCAGTCCTCATATAAACCAGGAAGCACTGACAAAGCTGAGAAACAAATCCTCCAGAGAAAAGGAAGACAATATACACTCAAGGGGAAACATATGCTCAGTTTCTCCCCCAGGCCTATGTCTCTAAGTTCCCCCTCATCATTAGGTCTAGTCCTTCAAGCTCCAACTGAGGCTGAAGAGACAAATGCACAGGCTGAAGCCAAGCTCCTCCTATTTTGCCCCTTCTGCCAGTAACCACTCCTACCTTCAGGTCGATGATCCCACTCTTTTTCACCGGGAGGTATGTGACCTGAAAGCCCTCAGCTTCCAGTGAACGGCAGGAGTCCAAGACACATTTGTGCTCTGTCTGAGTGGTGATCAAGTGCTTTTTCCGTGACTTGTAGAACCTGGCCACCCCCTAGAAATTAGTGGTGGTGGAAGGAAGGAGAATATGCTCAGAGAGACAGCAAGGACTTCAATCCCACTTGAAAGAAAAAGTAGGCAAGGGTTGTATGCTCCAACATTAACTCTGTGACACCAAGCACATATCCTATAATTCAATTTAATTCTGACATTAACTACCGTAAATTAGTACAAACACCACAGATGAAGGGACTTGGGTCCACAAGACTAACCCCACTTCAGATGTCAGCCACAGGCCCAGGTGTCACAAGTCACTCCCCAGGACTTTTGCCTAGCTGGCTACAAATTCAGTACTTCCCACAGCCCCTAAGGTTCAGTAATTCACCAGAATGTTACTCCCAGAATTCACTGGAGTTCTCACTACACTATTAGGGTTTTATTATAAAGGATATAATTCAGGAACAGCCAAATGGAAGAGATGCACAGGGCGAAGCCTGAGGAGTGGAGGGGCACAAAGTTTCCATGCCCTGTCTTTGTAAATCCAGGCATGCCCCCTGCCCAGCACATCCATGAGTTCACCAACCTGGAAGGTCCTCTGAGTCTCACTGTCCAGAGTTTTTATGGGGGTTTTCTTACAGAACCATGGCTGATTAAATCACTGGCCACAGGACTGAACTCAATCTCCAGTCCCCCTCTCCTGCCCTGAGGGAAGTAGAGCTGAAAGTTCCAACCCTCTAATCACATGCTTTGTCCTTCTGGAGTGGCCAGTCTGTCCCTTCAAACTAAGGGACCACATTGAGTCACTTCATTACTATAAAGTTAAGATTACGGTCCAGAGGGGTTTGTTATAAATAACAAAAGACATTTCTATTATTCAGGAAACTCCAAGGATTTTTGAGGCTCTGTCCCAGGAAGACCAAATATATTTATTATACCACAGGTAGAAAATATATCACAGGTAGATTTCCTAGCATCCCAGGAAAAAAACCCGTCTCTTTATTTCTACTTAAATAGCAAAACATGCAAATATGTTGATACTGATACCCAAAGCTGCCAGTGTAGAAGTGAAACTCCTGAATTCATTCCTTGCTGGTGGCAGTATTTGTTATAATCTTTTCAGGAAATCATTTACAAAGATGTCTTAAAAGCTGTAGTGACACTCTTTATTTTGTTTTTTTATTATTTTTTTTTAATGCTTTATTTCTAGGAGAGAGAGAGAGAGACAGCGTGAGCAAGGGAGGGTCAGAGAGAGAGGGAGTCACAGACTGAAACAGGCTCCAGGCTCTGAGCTGGCAGTCAGCACAGAGCCCGACGCAGGGCTCGAACCCACGAACCGCGAGATCATGACCCAAGCGAAAGTCGGACGCTTAACCGACTAAGCCACCCAGGCGCCCCTGTAGTGACACTCTTTAACTGTGATTCCTCTTTTGGGAATTTACCTTAGGAGAATATTTCAAAAGACAGATCAAGCCATAGAGATGAAATATGTTTTCATTATATTTACAATCTTCAAAAAAAAAAAAAATGAAAAAATCAAACACATCCAACCAACAAAGTAATGAATAGTAAGCTATGATAGCACAACTCCATGAAAAATAATATCGTTATATTAAAAATTATGGAATTTGAAATGGAAGGACATAGGGTATGTTATTAATAGTTACAGAGGAATAGAGACGATTTTAGGTGGCTCAGTCAGTTGAGTGTCAGATTCTTTTAATTTTGGTTCAGCTCATGATCTCATGGTTTGTGAGATGGAGCCTGGCATCAGGCTCTGCATTGAGATTCTCTCTCTCTCTCTCTCTGCTCCTCACCTGCTTGCAGATGCTCGCTCTCTCTCATAAAATAAATATAAAAAAAAAAAAAAATGGTTCCAGAAGGGGACGCCTAGTTGGCTCAGTTGGTTAAGCATCTGACTTTGGCTCAGGTCAATGATTTCACATTTCATGAGTTCAAGCCCCACATCAGGCTCTGCGCTGATAGCTTAGGGCCTGGAGCCTGCTTTGCATTCTGTGTCTCCCTGTCTCTCTGCTCCTCTCCTGCTTATACTCTGGCTCTCAAAAATAAATAAACATTAAAAAAAAAACTGAAGAGGGGCGCCTGGGTGGCTTAGTCAGTTAAGCGTCCGACTTTCGCTTAGGTCATGATCGCGGTTCGTGGGTTCGAGCCCCGCGTCGGGCTCTGTGCTGACTGGCAGCTCAGAGCCTGGAGCCTGTTTCAGTCTGTGACTCCCTCTCTCTCTGACCCTCCCCTGCTCACGCTGTCTCTCTCTCTCTCCTAGAGATAAATAAAAAAATATTAAAAAAAAGAAAACAAAAAAAACCCTGAAGAGCATAAAAGCTCAGTTTGTTTAAAAAAATGGTTACAGAAGAATAAATATGGCAAGCTACACTTTATGAAAATATTAAAAGCAAATTCATATATATGTATAATCCTTTTTTCTGGAACAATACTAAACAGAATTAGTTTCGAACTAACTCTACAAAGCAGGACTCTGGGCCAGAATAAAAGGGAAAGAAAAGGAAGACTTACACTTCTTTTTAAATTATTTTTTAATGTTTATTTATTTTTCAGAGATACAGAGAGAGATTCCTAAGCAGGCTCCATGATCAGCACAGAGCCCAACACAGGGCTCAATCCCAACCTGAGCGGAAATCAAGAGTTGCAGATGCTCAACTGACTAAGCTGCTCAGGCACTTGACATTTTACATTAAACCTTTCTATAGGGTTAAAAAATGTCATCACATACACACTGATTATCTTTTTTCTTTTTAATTTAAGATTTATTTACTTACTTAATCTCTACACCCAATGTGGGGCTTGAACTCATGACTTCACGATCAAGAGTTGCATACTCTACAGACTAAGCCAGCCAGCTACATCCCTGCACAGATTACTTTTAAAAGTTAAAGGAGGGGCACCTGGGTGACTTAGTTGGTTGAGTGTCCAATTTCAGCTCAGGTCATGATAGCACAGTTCATGGATTCGAGCTCTGTGTCGGGCTCTACGCTGACAGGTTGGAACCTGAAGCTTGCTTCAGATTCTGGGTCTCCCTCTCTCTCTCTGCCCTCTTCTGCTTGTGCTCTCTCTCTCTCAAAAATAAATAAATAAACATTAAAAAAAAAAGTTAAAGGAGGGGTGCCTGGGTGGCTCAGTCGGTTAAGCGTCTGACTTCGGCTCAGATCACGATCTCACAGTTCATGAGTTCAAATCCTGCATTGGGTTCAGAGCCTGAGGCCTGCTTCAGATTCTGTGTCTCCTCTCTCTCTGCCCCTCCCCTTCTTGCACTCTGTTTCTCTCTCTCTCAGAAATAAATTAAAAAAACCTTTTTTAATCTTTAGAAAGAAGTTAAAGAAATAAAATGTGCAACCCCATTTGCCCCTTGAGCTTACAGAGTACTACCTTAAAAGCAGAATATAAAACTAATTAGGCCAAACTTGTAACTACATAAAAAACTGTATGTTCTTGAGGATAAGAAACATAAAAAGGAAAACATTTAAAAGTTCCCCACTTCCTTCCACTCTCTCCTATCTAGGTTACCCACAGTGTCAAATTCTCTATCAACAGACATATATTTAGCTATCTATGAGACTGAGGGGAAAACTCACAATTATTCTTAGCAATCCCTCACCTGCAGGTTTGGGAACAGCACAGATTTTCAAAGGAAACATTTCCAAAGTTTTAAAAAATACTCCCCAGGGGCACCTGGGTGGCTCAGTTGGTTAAGCATCTGACTTCGGCTCAGGTCATGATCTCACAGTCCATGAGTTTGAGCCCCACATCAGGTTCTATGCTGACAGCTCAGAGCCTAGAGCCTGCTTCGGATTCTGTGTCTCCTTCTCTCTCTGCCCATCTCCCACTCTCACTGTCTCTCTCTTAAAAGTAAACAAACCTTAAAATTTTTTTAAAAAGATACTCCCCATTCCAGAAATCATATCTATTTTTGGAAGATCTGCACTCTGGGTCTGGTTTCTGCATTCCAAAGGAAGGACACCTTCCTGCTAACAACCAGGCAGAGTACTGATGACTCTGAAGTCTGTCAAGAATAACCAACTGGCAGCACAGTTGAGATATAAAGGTTAAGGAGTGAGGGAGGCAGTTGAACCTACAGTAGTCCACACTTTCTCAGAGCCTTTGTATTTACAGGCAGTAAATTATAGTGGTCCAGGCAACCAGGCCCAGTCCAATAAGGTTAAGTTATATGAAACACCAGCAAGACTACTGAGAGTTGAATTTTACTTTTGTTAGCACCACAAACGCAAGGACAGAGTGACTGATCTCAGAATGGGTGATGAATGAAGATACTTCTTTTAGACAACAGACCTGAGCAACAGAAACTTGATCAAAGCAAAAGGGCCCACATGACCACCTGGCTGAATACATACAGGTCCATTAGGTGACCTACCTCGAAATACTCATAGGCCCTAACTAACCAATGGGCTACTTCCAAGAAAGCATAGTTACCAAAAAAGGGAAAATTCTGTAAGTCCACATACCTCTTCGCCTTCCCCCTTTAAAAACAGCCCTCACCCACTGCTTCCTTGTAGTATCTCCTCTGCTGTCCTGGCAGGACTCCCTTGTAGGTGTATTCAATAAACTTCTATCTCCTTTGTTCTCACTTGGGTGAATCCTTTCACTGCCTGTGTCACCAGCTTCCATGGATTGGTTCTCCCCCCCACCCCTCACCACCACATATTGGGGAACTCATCTGATTGGGAGAGACACCACGATGAAGTGAGTGTCTGCAGAGGCACAGCAACCAGTACTTCAAGATGGGAAAATCTACAGAAAGAGAAGGGACAGCTGGCTGGTCAAAATTGTTGCAAATAGACGTCATCATCAGAAAGAAAAGGGAAGGCTGAGAGGAAGGCAGCCCTCAAATCATATATATAAGGGTGAAGTTGGTAACCAAAAGCAGAGAAGCACTCTCAATTGCAAGTGGATTCTGGACTTCTCTGTGACTAGATCAGAAGGATGAGGAAAAGATCTGAGTCACCATTATCTACTCTCTGAAGTAGCTGCCATCCAAAACACTGGTGGTTAATGGCTGAAGACCCACCTCCTTTCATGCCCAACTACCTCACTGAACTCAGTTCAATAGGAGTAAAGACTTAAATGGAATAGATCACAAAGGGTCGAAGGAAGCAACAAATCAGAAAGAATGCATGTTTGCCTGTGTCTTTTATTCACAATAAGGTAGGCGTGGATGGCTGGGAAATATATATACGAGCCCAAATGATCGAGGGACACCATTTCCCAAGTCAGGAAAGCCCAGATATATCCTTTGGTTCTTTTACCTTAATTGCTATGTTGTTAGATTCAGTAGCGCCACTGGTGAAAATGATCTCACGAGGATCAGCCCCAATCAGAGATGCTACTTGCTGCAAACCAAGAAACAGAGATAAATAACATCAGCTTCTCAGGCAGGAATGCAACTGCAGACACAGCTGGGACAGAGCTCTGGGTCAAGAAGTGCACCACCTCATTCTATCAACTGTCCAAGAAGCTTTGCACACATTAGGGTCATATAAGAGGTAGATTCAGTTACATCCCAGATCCGAGGCTCTCTTCCCATCTGATAAAAATGATAATAGAGACGCCTGGGTGGCTTAGTGGGTTAAGCTTCCAACTCTTGACTTCAGCTCAGGTCCTAATCTTGTGGTCATGGGATCAAGGCCCGAGTGTGGCTCCACACTGAGCAGAGAGCCTGCCTTGGATTCTTTCTCTCTCTCTGCCCCTCCTCCGCTCATGCTCATGCTCTCTTTCTCTCTCTCAAATATAAATAAATACATTTGAAAAAACACAAAACAATAACATTAATATTGATTTCTTAAAAATCACTTTTTGCACTCTTACTATGTATAAGCATTGTGTTAATAAAGACATCACAAGATCTCATTTAATCCACACAATAATCCTAATGATCAGGAACTATTACAATCTCCATTTCAATGTGAGGCAATTAAGGTTTAGAGAAATTAGATAAGATTCCAAAGATCATTTAGTTAGGAAATATAAAAACCAATAAAATGCTTTCAGAGGGACTTCAAGGCCTGCTCTCTAAATCTCCTCTGGGAAGAGCCCCAAACCACTTCCACCTCCACCCAGTGCTACCAAGGAAATGCTTCCCACAGTCCACTGAACCTCTGACATCAGAACCTCCTAGAGTCCTCTATACCAACCTGGCGAGCACGTTCCATGGCTGCCTCACTCTCCCAGCCATAAGCATGTGTCCGGGAGTGTGGGTTACCATAGTAGTTGACCAGGTAAGGGAGCATTGCATCCAGCACCCGAGGATCCTGAGCACAACAGAATATATCAGTCTCCTTGAGTCCATAGGTAACTCAGGCCGCAATCCATCCCCTCGGACTTACCCAACCTACCACAACACATTCCCAACCTTTCAGACACTGCCTAGATGAAGCCTCATTCTTCTATCCCATTAGGTACTAAACAAATATCAGCCTAATATACTCCCACTTTCAAACCATCTTAAATCATTCTACCAGATGATTATTCTACCATCTCCCCTGGTAATCTACAAACATTGCCTTGTCCTGATAGCTGTTTCTGCATGTTTCCATTCCTGCCAGGCAATGTGATCTACAAGGGCCAGGACATGACAAGAGTTCACATGTTGATGAAACCTTCCATTAATATTGAAGTGCTCAACATGTGCCAGGCTCTGTTTAAAGAGCTGCTTTATGTCTTTTAACCCACGTAATACGTGCCCAAATTCACACAGTTAGTAAGTAGCTAATTCCAGAGCCTATGCATTTAACTACTACCAAAGTGCCTACACTGAAGTGATCTCACCAAGGGTAATAGCTAGTAAGTAGTAGGGCCATTTTTAGTGGATCACAAATTAAGGATCCTGACTCCTGGCTCAGTGCTTTTCCAAAGACACACTTCCCAATGACTCTCACTTCCGCAGGATCCAGTCATTTCTCTGCACTGTCACTTCTGCAACCTGTTATAAACAGCCTTGGGGAAAGCTGCCCCTCCATCCTTACCAGAGGAGTTGTAGCTTGGACGTCCATATACAGAGGTCGCAGCACTGACTCCACCTCCGGAGCAGTGGCTGTATCTGAGGGAACAGCCGACTGGGGAGCAAGATCTACAACTGAACACCCCCCCACACACAAAAAAAAGGTGTGGCCAAGCGTGAAAGAACACAACTATGGACACAGGTTATCCAAGACAGCAGAAGGTGAAAGTTGGGTTTAGGTGAGACAAGTCGAAAAGCTGAAAGGCTGCTGGGGTTGAATCTCAATGGAAAAGGAAACAAAGCATCACCGAACTTAAGCAATTGTAAAAGGGGGTAAGGGAGAGAGACCATGTTCTTGAAGGGAGATGTAGGGCCAATATTCGAATTGCCCCGTTGGGAGCAGGAAGGGGTCGAAAAGGGCAAAGCCATTTAGAAGGGGTGTGGAGGCGGAGTAGCTAAGATCTCCTTTAAAGATGACTGGTTGGACGACCAGCATCTCTAAAAAAGTCGGGCTGGAGAGGTGTGAAGGCCTGTGGGGCAGGATCTAAAGGGTGACGCGGAGAAGTTAACCGTACTGAGGGTCGGTCTGAGAAAGTCTGAGGGGTGTAGCCAGCAGGAAGGGTCAGAGGGTCCGGGCAGCGGACGGAAGAGGGAGACTCCGTAATATTTCGGTGCGTCGCCGCCCCAAGGGGGAAGGTCCGCGCTAGTAGGGAGGGTGGCTGTGAGCAGGGCCCGGAGCGTACCGCGCAAGCGCAGCCCCCGAGCGGGCGCCTCGGACCTGGGCCCCGGAGCGGCCCGCACAGCCGCGGCCGCCCGCCTCCAAGCGGTTCGCAGCAGCATGGTCCCGCTAGCAGAGCCCCCCGCCCGAAGCGACCGCACTCCTCCGCTACACGCTCCCGGAAGTTCTGCTCCACGCCCCGGAAGCAATTCCTCAGGCCACGGGCGTGCTCCGCCTCGCGTTCTGTGTCAGACGTAGAACTGAGCGACCGAAGCCGCGAACGAGGTGAGGTGGGGGCCCAGAGGCGCGGGGACCCGAACACTAGGAGGGTGATTGAGTCGTGCTACGCGCTTATTTTCCTCCCTGGACTTCCCCGAACCCTTGGGCCCGCTCCCCATCCCGCCTCCTCCAGCCCCTCCTCGAATCGGGCTGGCGGCTAGGCCCACACTCCTCTAACCCTCGAACCCCGCAGATGCCGGTGGCCGTGGGGCCTTACGGACAGTCCCAGCCGAGCTGCTTCGACCGCGTGAAGATGGGCTTTGTGATGGGCTGCGCAGTGGGCATGGCGGCCGGGGCGCTCTTTGGCACCTTTTCCTGTCTCAGGTGAGGGGCGAGGGCGGTGATCTCTGGGCGGAACTACAGAACCTTTCCGCCCCGCGCCACTTGGCCTGCAGCCTGGATAGAACCTACTTTGTTTCAGTTCCCTCGCTGTCCTTTAATGAGTGAGACTGATTTCCCTTCCACCTTCAGTCTGGATGAAAAGGTCGGAAACCTCGGCTCCAGAGAATACGAGCTCTGACTCAAAACGGAAAGAAAGCCTCTTTACTCCTGTAAACTTAAGCAAAGTGGAGTCTGGGTTTCCTTAAGTGTAGAATGAGGTCAGTAACATCTAGCTCATAGAGTTGTAAGGATCAAATCAGAGCACACTTCGCACAGAATGTGGCGCATAACAAGTGCTCAATAAATGGTTGTTAACTACTGTCGCTGCTGTTGTTATTTCTAGTTCTGCATAGTGAAACTTATTGAGAGCAATTTTAGTGTACTGGAAACAGGATATAGATACGAAGCACCCTAAATGTAATGTTCGCATGTAATACAGACGGTTATTCCCATTTTTCCCCCACATCGTAAATTACCATTTACTGAGCACTTACCCAGAGTGAATAGCTGTTCTAAACGTTGCATGTGTTATCTCCACAATCCCATGATCCCCATCTTACACGTCACACAGCATAGCCTGTAAATTGTAGAGCTGGGACATAAACACAGGTCTGACTCCACAGTCATTGCTTTAATACCAGGAAACCATCAGAAAGTCGTTTTTATATATACCAGCACACACAAAAAAAAAGTTTCTCCAGGTATTTTGCATCAGCTGCCTCCCCAAAACTGGAGTCATACTGGATGATACTCATCATAAAAGCCCCAGAGACGGTGATAAATGCTTTTTTGCTAGTCATTACTCATCTCAGGTGGAAAGAGATAATATCCTGCCAGACTTCAAGGCGGCTTGATTTACTAAAAGGGCCGTTTAATGCCATTTCTTGTATTTTTGTTCCTGGTTGGCTGCAACTTCGTTTCCTGTTCTCTTAGGATCGGAATGCGGGGTCGAGAGTTGATGGGCGGCATCGGGAAAACCATGATGCAGAGTGGCGGCACCTTTGGCACATTCATGGCCATCGGGATGGGCATCCGATGCTAATTAGGGCAATGGTTGTCCACTACAGCTACCCCTTCCCATCAGTCCCAGCTCATGTACTATAATAAAACAAATCTTTGAGTAGTCTGAGTGTTGTTTTTTCTTCTCACTTTCTGCCTATACCCAGCTTAGAGCTCATGAGGTGGGCCAATGAGTAGTTTTGGTGTTTTTCAGATTGTTAGTTACTCCAGTTAGGAAATTTTCCATGCCTGAACTTTCCATAGATTTTAATAAACTCTTTGTTATTCAACCCCATAAGGTTGATACTATTCTCACCATTTTAAAGGCAGAGACTAAATCTGGGTTTCTTAAAGGTCACATTGCAAAGGTGGCATTAACCTGTCTCCTTACCAAAGCCATGTTCACCCAAAAATTATCCTTCAGAGTTTGTCTGCTGACTTGATCACAAAAAAGAGCAAATCCTCCATGGGGAAACAAACTCAAGCCATCAGACACTTCTGTAGCACAACTGCATAAACCTCACATAATTTCCTAATCAGCCATCCATGAAGAGATCAATTGTATAAAAATGAACCTACCCCCTTCCAACACACAAAACTGGTAATACGTTACATAAGATAGGTTCCTTGTAAGAAGGCCAAGTGATCCTCAGCTACTCCTGCCACACAACCCTTGACTAACTTTTAAAACTGCACTAACCTGTGGGGCACCCGAATGGCTCAGTCAAGTGTTTTGATGGGAGTAAAGACCTGCCTTGGGCTCAACAGTAGGCATGGAGCCTACTTAATAAAGAATCATTGTCCAAGTAAAATGATGACAGACAAAAACTACACTTGAATATTTGGGAGTCATAAAGACACTCCTGCAGCTGCAACCCAACAATACCAGAGTATCTACCACAGCTAGATTTCCCAGGGTAGGATGCTGTCTCAGGAATTACCTGAAAGATTTCACTCCATTCATTGGACGATTTTCTAGCCCTCACACTATTCAAATTACCTGTACATTTCCCTTCGTATCATTTACAGCATAAATTTCATTCTGCACCAGTGGGAAAATTTTTGCCACTTCTATCACCTATGAGGTTAAATAAATGCCTAAGTTAGCCCACCTCCCTGGAAAGGAAAGACAGAACAAAGCTGATAGGACATAAATTAAGAATAGAAGATTTAGTTATAAAGATACTAGAAGGTTTTAATAAAAGACCACCACTGCCTAGAGTTGAAAAATAATCGAATCTTGAAATTTTTCTTTGGGTTAAATAACTGAAGCAATTCATGGAAGAAATTCTAAGTGTCCATCAAAAGGACCGGTAGAAAACTGTGATGCCTCCAAATTCAAACTGATTATCTTGATATCCGACGAAGCCCATTAAAACTGTGCCCTAACACTAACAAATCAATACAGTACAAAGAAATTAGCAGGTGAGGACCTTGACACTAGAAAGTAATCTTTCCATTTGGAGAAACACTGCCAACTCAAAGGTTCAAGGTAGATAAACTTGAAACAAAGATCAGAATAAAATGATGATGGCTCATTCCAAGTTCAAATTCCTTTATAAAGGAACATTCAATTAAACCAGGAAATCACTTAAAATGTTTGAACTTAAGCCATTTTGTTCAGTTTATATAGTGAAACATTTCTCAAAAAGAAAGTCAGATAAAACAAGAATTAAGAGTACCCAGGTTTCAGGTCTAGGCAGACTTGTTTGGTTTTCTCTATGGAAAATCCCTGAGGTTTTGATGCATTACCCTAAGGAAATACAGTCTAAGACACGGGGATATAGAGGAATGTAGAGAAAACTTGAGGACAACAGGTTCCCCAGACTACATACTAAGAATTTTCCCAAAGAGGCAAGTCTTCATTAACTAACAAAAGTCAAACAAACTCACCCTTTTTTCAAGTTTCTATGACTTTAAAACATTTCAAAAATGAAGATTTCTTATGGCCTTTTTAAGAGAATTTTATTTGAGTGGTTCTTACAAAGGTTGTTGCAATATGAAAGTCATTTGTTTGATAGAAATATCAAGCTGTCTTGTCAAACACACTGAAGTAACCCAAAAATATATTTCAGAGCTCACAGAGCTTAAAAAGAGCAAAGATTATATGCAACCAGACAAAACCTATTTCTGCATTTCCTATTTCTTGCTCAGACTGCTTTTCTTACCAGACTGTCACTAAACATCTTGAGGAAATGCAGGGATCATTTTGTTTGGAATCTTAGACACACCAGAACACATAATATTTACAAAGAAACTTTTACAGATACATTAATTGAAAAGATACCATCCGGAAATGTAATCTTGAAATCTCCTTTTCTTGCCAATTAATCATGATGCAAAATGAGAGGTTAATCAAACAGCCCTTTAGCTGTCTTGAATTTCCATACACTAAATGTGTACTCCAGAAACCTCTGCTAAACCATTAGGCAAGTATCAACATTAGTGAAACGTGTAATGTAACTGCTGTGTAAAAAGTTAGGCTTCTGAAACATTAAAAACATAATTACATCCCTGTCTGCCTTTTTACATTAAGCACATTTGTTCCCCCCTAGAGCTATTCCTATAGATCCTTAATGTAATTTGCTACATGTACATTTAAAAGGCAGAACAAGAGAACAGCTTTGTATACAGTGGGATTTGCTAGTTAGGGATAATGAGCACACTGCATTCCTGTTAACATTTTTATTTTTTCAAGGTAACAGGAATTGTATACAAATGACAGTAGACCCTTGCCTCTTTATTTTTATCTAAATAAAAGATAACTCAAGATGAATTCTCAAGAAAGAAAAAAAGCTATGTACATAAGGGACTATATCTTCCTTCATCGTCTACTTGGAACCAGTAGTTGCGTTGCTGTCATAGAATCAGGGAAGAGGTTGTGATAAGTTGGAAGAGGTACATATGCTGCTGTTATCATTTTACCTGTTGAAAGAAACAGAAAGGTTTAGCATGTTCACTTAAATTACATCCTTCACAATAATCAAGCAGAAAAAAAAAAAAAAAAAAAACCAGATCAAACTCACCAGCAAACCACCTCCCATGCAATGCATTGACAGCAGCAATGGCTGCAGCAATTGATGGGCACTTCACATAAACATTGCCCTGAAAGACAACGAAAAAGGTAAGGAAGGGCATGTGGTACACAACATGAACTTGAAAAGATTTATTCAAGTTGCCTGTAAAAATAGTAAGTGCTCTTTAACCAAATAATTGTTTCATTAGCTATTATGTACATCTAGAGTTTCATTGGTATCATTTTACCCTCCAAAAGACTTGTTCTATACTTTCATTTTTCTATCACTTCAAAGCAATTAAAGAATGAATCAAGAGGCCAGAATCATAGCAAGCTTTCAATACTAACCAGCAACACAGCTACACAATGGCCTCATCTTCAATTACAAATACCCCCTTATTTTGGAGGGTATTTAGTCAGTATGTTAAAGTTTCTTTCAGAATTAAACAAAAATTTAAGCCTGATAATGTACTGAGTATATGTGAAGGCTAATTAACAAAAGATTAACAATATCCTATCTTTACTGAGATCAAAATACCTGAGGTGCTTAAAGGGCAGATTAAACTTCTCTTCCTCTAGAGAATAAAGAAAAAAATACCTGAGCTGAATTTTTGTCAACATAAATATGAATAACTCCTCCATGTTTATTACATTCTTCAATCACATCATCTTTAATCTCTGTATCCCATCCAACTTCTTCTTCTCTGTAAGAAATTAAGCTCTATTAAACACCAAACCTGTAAAATGTTACATATGTATTCTCATCTAGATAAAAATATTTGAAATATGAATTCTTTTATTTAAAAACCATTAATCTTAGCAGTGGAGTACACTGGAGGAAATCAAAAACAAGATAAAAAGCACTGTTTGCACCAAAGCTAATGAATGTAACTCTATCATTTACTTTATTGACATATATCAATTTATACTTATATCAACTATTAACCATCATTTCACAGATAAAGCTAAAATAAATAATTTGATGTTACCAAAAGAACATAGAAGAGCTCCTTCTATGGTAAAACAGGACTATAAACAAGGCAAACAGCATGATAAAGATTATTATTAAATAAAACAAGGTTTTATAAAATATGGTTATTAAATCAATTGAACAGGATACCTACATTTACCTTGGAGTGTATTATAAATATGACTTATAAAAGAAACAGGAGTTTGGATAAGTAGCAGTCTAATCATTACTTAGGAATTTGGAAAGAAAAATTCCCTTTTTTCATTTTCCTCCCAAGATTCTATATCCAAGATCAAGAGTCACATGCTCTACTAACTGAGCCAGCAAGGCACTTCAAGAAATTCCAAATTTCCAGCCTGCAGTGAATTTTAAGAAAATTTTAAATGTTTATTTTTCTTTCATAGTTTCTTATCAACTTGGTTTCCATATTAACACTCACTCAGTGCTCATCCCAACAAATGCCCTCCTCCATGCCCATCACACCCCTTCCCCTCTCCCCCACCCCCATCAGCCCTCAGTTTGTTCTCAGTATTCGAGTCTCTGCGAATGCCCCAGAGGCTCAGTCTGTTAAGCGTACTGTCTACATGCGTTAAGCATCTGACTTCAGCTCAGGTCATCATCTCACGGTTGGTGGGTTCAAGCCCCGGGTCGGGCTCTGTGCAGACAGCCAGCTCAGAGCCTGGAGACTGTTTTGTATTCTGTGTCTCCCTCTCTCTATCTGATCCTCCCCTGCTCATGCTGTCTCTCTCAGAAATAAAACATTGTGGGGGGTGGGGGGAGTCTCATGGTTTGCCTCCCTCCCAACGGTTTACTTTTGAGAGCAAGAGTGAAAGAGCATGAGCAGAGGAGGAGCAGAGAGAGAGAATGACATAGAATCTGAAGTAGGCTCCAGGATCTGAGTTGTTATCACAGAGCCCGACGGGGCTCGAACCCACGAACCGTGAGATCATGATCTGAGCCTAAGTTGGATGCTTAATCGACTGAGCCACCTAGGCGCCCCTAATTAGAAAATTTTATAAGATCCTCTTCTCCTATGTAAGCTTAAAATTTCAAATCCAAGGACTGATAAAAGTAAACTAGCAATCAAAATAAATACAAATACACATATGAACAAATAAAAAAAGAAGAAACAGACCCATAAACACAGAGAACAAAAAGGTGATTGTCAGAGGGGATCAGGGTGTGGGGATAGGTAAAATGGATGAAAGGGAGTGGGAAGTATAGGCCTCCACTTATGGGAGAGTAAGTCAACAAGGATGAAAAGAACAGGACAGGTAACAGAGCCAATGGTACTGTATGGTGACAGATCTACACCTTTGGTGAGCATGAAGCTACAGAGCTATAAACAACTATGTTATGAACCTGAAACTAATATACCATATGATATATAAACTATAATTAAAAAATAAACACTGACACAAACCTTCATATAGAATTATTGAATATAATTGGAAAATAAAACCTGCATACCTTTCAATTCAATTCCAATCTTAGAAACACACCCAAAGGAATTAACAATATACAAATTAGCATTAAGATTAATACCATGAAACGATCAAAACTGTTATATTATCTGAACTATGAAATATACCAAAACATAAAAGTTAGCTAAGAAAAGGAATAACCAACTGGTGGCTCAGTTGATTAAACATCCGACTCTTGGTTTTGGCTCAGGTCCTGATCTTGCAGTTTATAGTTTCAAGCCCTGTGTCAGGCTCTGCATTGACAACGAGGAACCTGCTTGGGATTCTCTTTCTCTCTCTGCCCCTCTCCAATGCTCAGGATTCTCTTTCTTCCCTCCCCCCCTTCTCTCAGCCCCTCTCCTGTGTTCAGTCTCTCTCCCTCTCAAAAACTTTAAAAAGCTGAATACTAAAGCTTTCACAGTACAGTTGACCACTTAACAGCATGGGTTTGAACTGCTTGGGTCCAATTATACATGAATTTTTCTCAAAAAAAAAAAAAAAAACCAGCACAGTACTATAAAGGTAGTTTCTCTTCTTTAGGCTTTTCTTGTCTCTAGCTTACTGTAAGAATGCACTATTTAAGACTTATATCATGCAAACACGTGTTATCAATTTGGGTTACTATAAGGCTTTCAGTCAACATTAGGCTGTTTGTTACTAAACTTTCAGCAGATTCAGAAGTTACACATTGATCTTTGACTGTGCGGGCAGTTGTCAGTGCCTCTACTCCCTGCACTGTTGAACTGTTGACTGTATACCATTTTCAAGCTGACCAAAGCATATTACTTACGTTTGAGGGTTAAACATGTTAGAGAGTTGAAAACACTGTGTTGCAAGAGGCTGAACAGAGGCAGCTGCAGCTAAAGCTGAAGCTAAAAAAAAAAAAAAAAAAAAGAGAGAAATTAGTTTCTTGGAAAATGCATCAGAATATCCCTGATGAAAAAAACAAAACCAAGAAAACCACTAAATGCCAACTATGAAACTAGGATAGTCAGTCACTTCACTAATTTACTTATTAATGCTATCCAAGTGTGGAACAGTACTCAATTTGACTTGCCATAAATCAGAAACAACCTAATTAACATAATACCCAATCTTGAGTTGGAAATTTTATTTTTAGAACGGAAATTAAACTTTTGGTGTAAACAAACTCCGTTCAACAATTAGACAAATATCAGTAAAAATCAATCCAGAAAGGTAAAGGATAAAACAGATTGATTACATAGAACTGGAGTTCATATGCCAAAAAGCAAGAGAGGATGAAAATATAGTCTTTAAAAGGCCAAATAAATCTATACTCTTGTATTTCTTAGGTTTCTGCCCATGACAGTAGTTATATACTAGTAGTTACATATTTTCTTTCAAATAAAACATTACAAAAGGATTGTTTAAAAATAAGATGCACAAAAATAGTCCAACCATTTAAAATGTAATAGCCCAGAAATATAAACCCTATGACAGAATCTAATGGGTGTTATTTTAAGTAGGCTCCATGGATTTAAACTCACAACCCTTAGCCCAAGACCAGAGATCAAGAGTCAGACATTCCAACGACTGAGCCACCCAGTCACCCCTCAAATGAATTTTTTTTTTACATGATTAGGTCTGTTATAGCACAATCAACACTAAAAGTAGCAGATATCTGTAATATTCAGTATTAAAAATAAAAAGCTACTGGACACTAATATCCAAGAACATTTAAAACTAATACTGGGTTGAGGTTTCAAATGAGAGCACTGTCAAGCCAGGTGCCCCACTGCTTTTATGAGATTCACAAACATTACCAGTAGCTTTTACAAAACTCACCGTAATCATTATATTTGACCAAATTTCATTCCAATATATAACAACAAACAAAGCTAAGGATAAAACAGCGCATTAGAAATTATGGTAATAAAAATGAACAGTCACCTGAGAAGTATGAGAAATTATTTCACTGAATAAAACTAAGGGCCATGCATGAAATACATCATTAAAAGTTATTATTTTTGATATAATTACAAGTGCTCTTTGCTCCTTTATTACTTCAATATATATTTGTCTTTCAAGAGGCTTCATATTAAATTAAATATGGTAAAAGAGCTCAGATATCAAACTCTATTCAGTCAAGTTAAAAATGTAACAATGCTTATGCTACAATGAAGATAAAAGTGAGGCCCACTGTGTACCTGTATCATCAACAAATGGAAGTACTCTTGGAAATAAACAATAGGTCATTTACAAAACAACTGAGGAGTACTTTGTTTTCCACTTTCTCAAATAAAGTATATTATAAATACAGAAAATTATTTAGAAAATATGTAATAGAAACATTCAAGCTCAGTCTAGATGAATGCAAACACAATGAATTCAGCATAGAACTATAGCTAATAGAAAAATTCACTAGTTCTACTTTTTGAAATCTGTACATTCCTGAAATCAGTATTGCACTGTATATTAACTAATATTTAAATTTAAAAATAGTAATAAAATCTGTTAAGAAAAAAAGGGTTGAGTGCAACTGTGTTATTTCCTGTAAAAGAATATACATTGAATTCCTATCAAGAAACATGGTAAACCTTTTCCCATAAAGAAATTAGTCTCCTACACAACTTTTTTAAGTACAATCTATGAAAGATGGATATTGAATATGCTCAAAAGCAAAATGCTGTAACAGCAGAGATTTACTTGGTAATCAAAACAAGAAAAAATGCCCTACTTTAGAAATAACTTCATCTCTTTCAAATATGCATGCAATTTAGTTCTGGATAACTGTCTCACTGCTTGGTACTATTAATACAAAACATTAAAGTTAGAATCCTTAACCCTACATTAAGTTTACCGACTCCTAAAGATTTGTGTACTGAAACAAAAAATTCCGTTTTCAGGCTTTTAATTATACAAAAGTAATAATTAGAACACAAAGATAAGCATATAAGGCTGAAAAATACCTCTAGGACTAAAGCAAAAAAATGCAAACATTCATTTTATTTATCCATGGAATTGTAATGATTTGGATTAGGCCAAATGAAATACACATTAAACAGATGGTTACTGTATGTGCAAGTTTATGTTATTCTCTAAAAACTGAATCCAAAATACAAAATGTAACATGATATAATAAATATAAACAAACAACTATGTCTTGCTACATTAACATCTATTTCAAAGACAAATAAAAAGCTCAACTCACCTTCGGTCTGTTGAGAAAGTCTTGTTTGCAAATCTATAACAAAAGAGAATTCTACAGCTCAGTGCAGGAACAATGAAGAGCCTCAACTAACAGGGTAAATGTCAGGAAAGCATTAATAAAAGAGGACTACAGTAGCAGGGTTTATCAAAAAAACTTATAATAAAACCTGGCAGCCAAACCTCCTTCCCCATTCCTCATTGACAAGGCTTTGGGGCCTTTTTCTTTCCTCCTATGCTGGAAAACTTACTTATGCCTCTTTCTTCCTACTCCGACTACTCTACCAAATCTCGAATACATTCCACTATACTACTCTTCACATGGGAATAATGGGAAATGGGGAAAGGGAAGCACACCGGTCAGAAAATACATGAAAACCCTGATCTTGAGAATTCAATTCCAAGTACTTGGGATATTTAGCCCAGAAGGTGACAGTTTAATTATATCTGGTTTTCTAGCTTAGTCTGGAAATTTAATGAAGCAGGAATAAATTATAACCAAGTTTACTATAATCTGTGAAATTAGAAGAATATAATCATCTAAGTCACTATTAAAAATAAACAGAATGGGGATTTTTACCAGTGTATTTTCTCATATAATCATTAAATTCTCCACTGGAAGGCAAGTTATTAGAAAGCTGCTAAAAACAGCCTACATCTAAAAAAGAAAATGGCATGGTGTTCTAAAGCTATCCTGAAGTTTAAAAGTTGTAAACACACAAGAGAAAAACTGTTCAGATCCAGAACATAATTTTCATTAACATGTGATTCAACTGCATCTGGGTTTCCTGCTGAGTACAAAATAAATTAAAAAGGGGCTGCGCTCGGGTGGCTCAGTTGGTTAAGCATGCAAGTTTTGGTTTCGGCTCAGGTCATAATCCTGTGGTTTCCAGAGTTCAAGTTCCACTTTAGGCGCCACACTGGCAGCACAGGTCCTGCTTGGGATTCTCTCACTATGAACCTCACCTCACCCCTACTCACACTCTCCCAAAAATAAACTTAAGGGGGCAACAATGGGGGAGACTGCCTGGCTCAGTCAGTGGACTGGGTGACTCCTGAACTCAGGTTTCAGTTGAGGCC
Source organism: Proteles cristata cristata (assembly GCA_017311185.1). Lineage (NCBI taxonomy): Eukaryota > Metazoa > Chordata > Mammalia > Carnivora > Hyaenidae > Proteles > Proteles cristata. The sequence goes on along the minus strand of JAESUZ010001308.1, from coordinate 932,942 downwards.
CACATTGGGTATAAAGATTACTTAGAAACAAAGACTTAAAAAGTGGGGACGGAGACAGGGGTATAAATGAAATAGAATCTACAGCCCAAATTACATTGGGATATTAAAAATACCTGGGTCCTAGCTGCTCAAAACTGGCACCTCAAGGAGTTGACGTAATTGGCATATACTGAAAGAACTTGAAAATAAGACCATAGGAACACTGTCAAATTAAATACAATGTCTATTTTCCCCCTAAAATGGGAAAAAATTAATAAGAAATCCATGCTATGGGGTGCCTGACTGCTCTGTCAGAAGAGCATGTAACCCCTGATCTTGGGGTTTTAAGTTCAAGGCCCATATTGGGTACAGAGATTATTTAAGTATTTAAAAAAGAGGGGCGCCTGGGTGGCTTAGCTGGTTGAGCATCCCAACTTCAGATCAAGCAATCATCTCACAGTTCATGAGTTTGACCCCTACATAGGATTCTGTGCTGATAGCTCATAAGAGCATGTAACCCCTGATCTTGGGGTTTTAAGTTCAAGGCCCATATTGGGTACAGAGATTATTTAAGTATTTAAAAAAGAGGGGCGCCTGGGTGGCTTAGCTGGTTGAGCATCCCAACTTCAGATCAAGCAATCATCTCACAGTTCATGAGTTTGACCCCTACATAGGATTCTGTGCTGATAGCTCATAACCTGGAGCCTGCTTAGGATTCTTTGTCTCCCTCTAGCTCTCAAAAATCACACACACACACACACACACACACACACACACACACACACACACACACACACACACACACACACACACACACACCCCTGCTATTTTAAGTGAAAGTAAATCCCTATTAAAATGTCAAAAATCACTTTTAAGATCATTTAATAACAAGACATGGGTTTCATAAAGTTCAGGACTACCACCTTAGAAATTTAAACTTCCAAAATAAAGACGCTGGGGGCACCTAGGTGGCTTAGTCAGTTAAGCGTCCGACTTTTGCTTAGGTCATGATCTCGCAGCCCGCGACGGGCTCTGTGCCGACTGCCTGCTCAGAGCCTGGAGCCTATTTCAGAGTCTGTGTCTCCCTCTCTCTGACCCTCCCCTGCCCACGCTGTCTCTCTCTCTCTCCTAGAAATAAATTTAAAAATATTAAAAAAAAAAAAAAAAAAAAAAGACGTTGGATAGACTGCTGACTCACCCTTGGTTTCAAAGAGCAGCTTTAAAGAGCATAGGGGTAAGAGTTTTAGACACATTAACACTCAGAAATTTATTTCATTTCAACAAGAAATGTGTAAGGTTTTAATGATGACTATCGGGAGGAAAATACCAAATTATGTAAATATTTACCTAAAACTTGAGTACTGATTATTAATTTGGTAGCAATTTATTGAGTAGTTTAAGTCAGAATCAAACTCTATAATCGTCTCAATAAACAAGAATAAATGGGGAAGGTAACATACAGCTAAGTGACTTTTTTAACAAATCCATGTGGACATTTATAGTTTTAGTTTATCACAAACAGCCCACCTTAATTAAAATAAATTGCACAGTAAGTATGCTCATACTTCATGTATTGAGAAAGAATGGGTAAGAATAGTAATGATGTTTAACTTTTAAATTAAGTGAAATTATTTATGAAGAACATGGAATCAACCTATTTTATACCACATCCAGATTGTTACATAAGACTGCATGAAATTCTGGAAGACAGAGTATAAATCTTCACTAGCTTCTAATGAAACTTAGAATGTGGTAAGCAATCAAGTATTTTCTAAACTATTAAAGAATGATCTAAACAATGGGAAGCGAAATAAAAATACAGTTTTCAGATCAAATAGTAATTTTCAAACCATACACTGCCTTACATTTCTGGAAAGGATGGGTTTCTTTAATGTCTCTGATTACACCAAATGGCCTTGTAGGCCTCTCTGATCATTCAAGAAATTTAAGGTCTAATATTTGTTTATAAAGTCAAAACAACTTCGTGATCACTGATGGAGTTATCCAGTGACTCAAAATACTAAAATGCATTAATAGGTATAATTTTTCTCCACATAAGAACAAAGTTGGCATGGTTCTGTCAGAAATTTTATAGAGTACCTATCATCTTTCAAAATAAAGAATATAATCTGACAGGAGAGACACAAAAGTCAGATTTTTCTAGATACTCAAACTTGTGGACATCCATGAAACAGGAAAACACTGAAAAGCCCATTCTCTCTTAACAAAATACAATATAAAAGCAAAGATTAAAAAATAAAACAAAAGCAAAAATGATCCTATCCTTTAATGACCTTTTGATTTAAACAGAAATCATGCATCAACCACACAGACTTTCTTAAGTGTCTTATTTAGATACAGTACTGTGGTCTTACTTCTTACTTTATGGGGAGATCAAAGGACCAATTCATAACACAAAGTGCTATACTTTCTTAGGATATCAATTTGTTCTTTTTAGATGCCATAAGATAGAAGTGTCAACATTTCAAAATTAAATGCTATCCTAGTTCATAGATTTCGGTTAACAACAAGGTTTATAAAAGCAAATCTGAGGTACTTTAAGCCATAAAGAAAGAAAAACAAGGTTTCATAACCTGAACTCCTTATTAGGTAACTAATAAAACCACTTCTCTTCCATGCCATCTTCAGAAGCTACTACCCTAACTCAAAATCTCAAAACTATATGTACTATTTAGAAAAAAAAGTTTTCTCTGCACTCTCAATACTGCAATTACTTTACATACAGCATGATTTTAAAGGCTCTAATAGTTTTCCAAACTCAAACATTACAAAAGAACATTTTTTGAAACAATACAAACTTGCTGGTCAAGAAAAGTCACATATTTAAAAATTTGTAACTTGTAGGCAATCTCAAACTAAAAATTGATATGTAGGGTTCAAAAATGCTCTAACAGCCCGTTGGGATTACTGATTAACTCTCCATTTCCATGAAATTTATAGGTTAAAAGTACTTGATGAATTGAATTCTCAGTTAAGTCCTTTTAAATGCAAAAATTTGGCAAATTTTCGAATTAGGTGAAAAAAGTGATTTCAAATTAGAAAAGATTCAATTCCTACCTGCCACAGCACCAAATGCCAAAGAGCCACTCATCTGCAGAGCCTGCTGTGCTGCTGGTGGGATCTGCAAACCTGTACCTGTATTAAAAGAACACATAAGTCCTTGTTATGTTAAGAGCAGAAAACTCAGTTTTCTGGGTGCTCACTACTACCAAATTCATGTCACAAAACATTATTTACAAGCAGAAGTGCCTGGGTGTCTCAGGAGATTACATGACCAGACTTCAGCTCAGTTCATGAACTCTAGGTTTTTGAGTTCAAACTCTACATCTGGCTCCACGCTGGCAGTGTGCACAGCCTGCTTGGGATTCTTGCTCTCCCCCGCTCCTGCTTTCTTGCTTTAAAAAAAAGAAAAGAAAAGAAAACTGGGGGAGGGGGTGCACCTTGTTAGCTCAGTCAGTTAAGAGTCTAAGGTTGGCTCAGGTCATGATCTTGAGTTTGGGAGTTCGAGCCCTGCGTTGGGCTCTGTGCTGACAGCTCATCAGAGTCTGAAGCCTGCCTCAGAGTCTATGTCTCCCTCTATCTCAAAAATAAACATTAAAAAAAATGTTTAATTTTTTAAAAATAGGCATTTATAAGAAAAACATAGTATGATAGCTGCCACTAAATGTATTAAGTATGAGGATTATAATTATTGTAAGAGAGCAAAAGGATGAGGCGCCTGGATGGCTCAGTTGGCTGAACATCTGACATTGGCTTAGGTCATGATCTCACGGCTTGTGAGTTTCAGCCTGGTCTTAGGCTCTGTGCTGATACCTCAGAGTCTGGAGCTTGCTTCTGATTTCTGTGTCTCCCCATCTCTCTGGTCCTCCCCTGCTTGTGCACTCCCTCAAAAATAAATAAACTTTAAAAAGAAAAAAAGAAAGCAAAAGGAATCACATAACGTATGCTATGGCTCTCAATAGGCACCACCATAATAAACTAGATTCCGTTAGAACTTTAAAGGTAATAACTTCATCTATAAAACTACATATACCACCTAAGGATAGATAAGGTCAGTTCCAAAATAAGAAAAAATATACTGTTTCACTTATTAGTCTGTATGCGTTACCTTTCTCATTAGTATACCAACAATAAATCTTCCAACACAAGAAAAAACTTACCCTCTGCAAGTCTTGCCATTAATTGGAGACGACCAGTTGTTCCCAAGTCAATTCCAGTCCTTTCCAGTTCATCACTGTCCAAAAATGAGCTGGCACTGGAAGCATCAGTACGTTCAGTAACATGACCAACTTTCATTGGTCTTCCTGCTAGTTCAAATCCATTAAGTTGTTCCAAAGCCTTCTTGGCACATTCTGAATCAGAAAACTGTGTAATTGAGAGGAGAATAAAAAGTCCTGTATATTAGTTCACAAGAAGATTATACTGAAGATGAAGGAATGCTTGCTTATTAAGTTTAGTATTATCAATTAATCCCACCAACAGTGTGGATGATAAAGTGCAAATTTCTAACTTTATATAATATAACCTATAAGATCAAACCACAAGCTCATGCAAATTGGCTTTCTCGATGTGATGGTTTGGACTCCAAGAAATTACCATGTAATGGCAACTATCCTTGGAAATATGAAATCTTAATAACAAAATGTGTATTTTTCAAACTTCAAAACAAATTTTAATGTGCTAAGTATGGTGCTTTCTTCTCTTCAAAAAAAGAACTATTTAGAAAAATTAAATCACTCAACCATTATTTTTAGTATAAAATCCTGGGTCATTTTATTGCCGGTAACATCATGAAAATTCTTAGATTTCCTAGATGCAAACACAAACTGATGTGCACTCTGATTTTCACTTAATGGAAGGAAAAAATACTTTCATCAATTCCAGAGCTTAGTATTTTACCAGTATGTTGCAAAATAATTGTTTTTTCTTTCACGGAGACAGGAAGAATTGTAGAGAATTATAAAACAGAATACATATACCAATACACAGAATCTTGAAAATTTACAAAATCTAGCTTTGTACCCAGATCATGAACTCTTAGTAAATAGCATATGTATATTTGACATTAAAAACGTTTTTAAGGGCACCTGGGTGGCTCAGTTGGTTAAGCATCAGACTTCAGCTCATGTCATTGTTTCAGCTTGATGCACTGGGCTCTGTGCTGACAGCTCAGAGCCGGGACCCTGACTCTGACACTGTGTCTCCCTCTCTCTCTCTGCAACCGCCCTTCACCAACTCACAGTTGGTCTCTGTCCCAAATATTAAACATTAAAAATGTTTTTAATAAAAAGCTTTACAAAATAGGCCTTCATGGTTTAGCTGACATTTACTAGGATTTCTAGCAAAAATGTGCCCACCACTAACCAAATATTCAAGCATCAAACCTATCACATAAAAAAAAAATATTTTAGGGACGCCTGGGTGGCTCAGTTAGTTGAGTATCTGACTTCAGCTCAGGTCGTGATCTCAGTTTGTGGGTTTGAGCCCCACGTCGGGAACCTGCTTCAGATTCTATGTCTCCCTCTCTCTCTGCACTTTGCTATCTCCCTCTCTCTCAAAAATAAATTAAAAAAAAATTTTTTAAATATTTTAGGGGAGGGGTGTCTGAGTGGCTTAGTCAGTTAAGCGTCCGACTTTCGTTTAGGTCATGATCTCACGGTTCGTGGGTTCGAGCCCCGCATCGGGCTCTGTGCTGACTGCCAGCTCAGAGCCTGGAGCCTGTTTCAGTCTATGACTCCCTCTCTCTCTGACCCTCCCCTGCTCATGCTCTCTCTCTCTCCTAGAAATAAATAAATGAAAAGTTGTTTCTCTTAAAAAAACAAATATTTTAGGGGAGACATATAATGAAATATTTAGTAGAAATGAGACATAAAGCCTATTGGTCACACACAGGAAAATAACCACACTAATGTTAATAGAAGCAAAATAAAAAGTTAGTTTAAAAACAGTGACTTAGCAGCTTTATAAATAACTTTTCTTCCTTCACTAGTATATATTCAGAAAGATAAAATCCCAATGACATAAAATTTATCACTAAGAAACATTTAAAATTTTACTGAAATTTGGACACAATACAATTATAATTTCTTGACTAGACCTTGGACCTATTTATATGTTACATATTTATAGGAGCACATGAGTGGTTCATTCAGTTAAGCATCCAACCTCAGCTCAGATCTTAGTCTCACTTGCAGTCCATGCATTTGAGCCCTTCATCAGGCTCTGTGCTGATAGCTAAAAGCAGGGAGCCTGCTTTGGATTCTGTATCTCCCTCCCTCTCTCCCCTTTCCCTGTCAAGGTCTTTCAAAAACAAATAAACCTTAAAAAAATTTTTTTGTTTAAATAAGAGCAGCTATCATGACAATCTGCATTTTGCTCTAGAAATAGTTTCCATAACCTTCTGAAGATCTATAATGATGTAACTGAATTCCATTAGAAAATAATACAGAAGACTTTTTTTTTTTTTTTAAATGTTTTATTTACTTCTAGGAGAGAGAGAGACAGCGCGAGCAGGGGAGGGTCAGAGAGAGAGGGAGACACAGACTCTGAAACAGGCTCCAGGCTCTGAGCTAGCAGTCAGCACAGAGCCCGACACGGGGCTCGAACCCACGAACCGTGAGATCATGACCTAAGCGAAAGTCGGACGCTCAACCGACTAAGCCACCCAGGCGCCCCGAGAATTTACTTTTAAAAGGGCACCTCCATTCACAATTACTCCGGGTGCCACATCACAACTCTATTCTCATCAGGGAATGGGCTATGCTGGTTAGCCACAAAAACTTAATAAGACAATTCTGATCATGGTTGTGAGACGATGACATATAGAAAGAATTTGAAGTAAAACAGAATTTCAAGAAACTTTCATTCAACTGACAAAAAAGTGTAATAAGTATTAAAGACTAAAGAACTCATTACAGAATCATAAACTTCAATTACACAAAGATTTAGCTATGGAAATTGACCATATACAGATTAGCAACTGGCTAAAAATCAACATTTTGGTAAACACTTATAGCTACAATGTCCCTTTCCCCACTGTCGTAATTAACAAGATTTACCTACACTACTTAGCTTTAAAACCTTTACATTATGATGTTAATCATGGTAATTGCTTACCGTAATAAATCCATATCCCTTGGATCGACCTGTTTCACTATCCATCATGAGTTGGATACTTTCAATCTAAAAATGAAAATCATAATTATTAAGTGAAAACGGAAACAAAAGCATTTTATTCACTGAAAACATGATTTAAAAAAAAATTTCATGACACCTGGGCAGCTCATTCAGTTAACCATTCAATTCTTGGTTTTGACTCAGGTTATGAGTGAGGTTATAACCTCACTCACAGTTACATGATTCTGAGCCCCACACTGGGCTCTGCACTAGCAGTGCAGAGAGCCTGTCTGAGATTCTCTCCTTCTCTGACCCCTCCCCTCACTCAATCTCAAAGTAAATAAACTTAAAAAAAAAAAAAAAAAAGGCAAAACAAAAACGAACCTCATCCCCACCCCTGAAATTGAGGGGCTCCTGGGTGGCTCAGTATATTGAGCAACTACTGATTTTGTCTTAGGCTGTCATCCCAGGAACAAGGGATTGAGCCCTGTGTCAGGCTCAAAGCTAGGTGTGAAGCCCACTTAAGATTTTTCTCTCCCCTTCTGTTTGTGCTCTCTCAGATTAAAAAAAAAAAAAAAAAAAAAAAAAAAGCAAGGAATTGAAAATACATCACAACCTCTCATTTCTAAAAAAATCTTCTGAAAGCCTAAATTTCCCCAACAAGAAGATATGCACTGTGGAACAGGGTGGGGGGGGAAGTATGATATTAGTCTTCTGACTCAAAAGGAAACCACTAAAAACCAAAGTACCCTTGTAAGCTATGATCAGATCTTAGAAATAATTAACATTTTTCTTCCTTTCCACCATATGCTTAAAACACTAAGCGTTAATTATCAAAAAAGATCAGACATGATAAACTGCCCAAGATGTTGGAATAACTACACTCAATACTCAATATAGTTGATCATGGCACAACTCTGTGAACACATAAAAAGGCCATGAATCGTATGCTTTAAATGGATGAACTCTGTGGTTTGCACACTACAACTTCTAATATCCTGATAAAGTTGTTCATATGCAACAAGCATGAAAAATACAACACACCTATGTTCTATTTCTACATGTTCTAGTAATTTTAGGATGCATTAATTTTGTAATGACTGGCCAAAATTAAATATTAGGATTTGCACACCATTAGGATGTGTAGATTTTCCAATAAAACACCACAATCAAGACCCAACTTTTACCATTACTCTTAAAACAGTTTACTATGGAAACCAACTTGACAATAAACTGCTAAAAAAAAGTAAATAATAATTATGTTTAACAAAGGAGTTGAAGGAGAATAGTAAAAAGAAAATAATTCTATCCAAAGGCAATGGAAAATTAGTAGTGGATAAAGAGTGTACAACACTTTTATTCATGGCCACATAATGATTCTTTTAAACCAGAGCACAACTTACTAGTATTAACATTTACTCTAAAATAAAAATGTTCATTCTAGGAAGGCCTGGGTGGCTCAGTTGGTTGGGTGTCTGACTTCTGCTCAGGTCATGATCTCATGGTTCATGAATTTAAGCCCTGCATTGGGCTCTCTGCTGACAGATCAGAGCCTGGAGCCTGTTTTAGAATTCGGTGTCCTCTTCTTTTTGTTCCTACCCTGGTCACACTCTCTCTCACAAAAATAAATAGATTTAAAAATATTTTCTTAAATAAAAACATAAAATATAAAAAAACGTTCATTCTAAAATAAGGACCAACTGGGACACCTGGGTGGCTCAGTTGGTTAAGCATCTGCCTGATCTCAGCTCACTCAGGTCATACATAATGGTTGAGAGTTTAAGCCCCGTGTCATGTTACTCACTCTCACTGTAGAGCCTACTTGGGATTCATGCTCTTTCCATCTCTCTCAAAATAAACAAACGTTAAAATATAAATAAATGAGGACCAACTGAACAGGAACCAATTTAACTTCTTAATTTACTGAAGAAGCTGTTCTACATACTCTAAATTTTTCATAAAACCAAAACCCAAGCATCCAAAAAACACCAACCAAGGAGCACCTGGCTGGCTCATCAGGTAGAACATGACTGATTTTTTTAAAAAATTCATTTTGGGGGCGCCTGGGTGGCTTAGTCGGTTAAGCGTCCGACTTTCGCCCAGGTCATGATCTCGCAGTTCATGGGTTCGAGCCCCGCGTTGGGCTCTGTGATGACTGCCAGCTCAGAGCCTGGAGCCTGTTACTCCCTCTCTCTCTGACCCTCCCCTGCTCATGCTCTCTCTCTCTCTCTCCTAGAAATAAAACATTTTAAAAAATAAAAAAATAAATAAAAATTCATTTTGATAGCACAAGTGGTGGGGAGCAGGGGGAGGGAGAGAATCCCAAGGAGGCTCCCCGCTGTCCGTGCAAAGCCCAACTCAGGACTCAAACTCACAAACCAAGACATGACCAAGATGCTTCACTGATTGAGCACCCAGGTCATCCAGGCGCCCTGAGAATGCTACTCTTGAAATTGGGGTCAGGGGTCTGGGCCCCAAGTGGAGGATAAACTATACTACAAATCAGTCAATCAATCAATCTCATGAGTTTGGGCCCCAAGAGCAGAGTAAACTGTACTTTAAATCAATCAATCAATCAATCTTTCTCCAAAGAGAAAACTCTTGATCATTCATGTTGACTTGAAAAAATTGCTGGACAGGGTGCCTGTGTGGGTCAGTCGGTTAAGCATCTGACTTCAGCTTGGGTCATGATCTCACGGTTTGTGGGTTTGAGCTCTACATCGGGTTCTGTGCTGACAGCTCAGAGCTTGGAGCCTGTTTTGGATTTTGTTTCTCCCTCTCTCTCTACCCGTTCCCAACTCGTGCTCAGTCTGTCTCAAAATTAAATAAAACCAAAAAAAAAATTTTTTTTTTAAAAGAAAAGATTACTGGTTCTAATACCCAATATACATTTCACTACAGCATTATGAATAACAGCATATTCTTCATATCTTATCTTCTCTCAAGGGATACCAATTAATCTAAGATGACACAAACCCCTTGCCGAACCAGCCCTTCCCATTTTAGTATTAACCTCACTGAAACATGACAAAGCAGAGACATACAGAATTAGTAGTTATATTTGGACCAAGAACATATTAAAGATCAATGAAGATAATGGCACTTACCCTTCCAAAAGGCTCAAAGATCCCTCGAAGCATATCTTCAGTGATGTTAAAGTGTAACGAGCCCACATAAAGCCTCATAGGTCCAGCACTTCCCTTTTGTAGATTGTTTGCCATTGCTGCAGCTCTGTTTTTTTCTGCCTATACGTTGTATTGGACAAAATGCACATCACACATCACAAATTCAAATCATTTCAATCAAAGTAAAATCCCACTCACTTTAGATTTGCTTAATAAGTGATGTGAGGGGCGCCTGGGTGGCTTAGTCGGTTAAGTGTCCGACTTTCACTTGGGTCATGATCTCGCAGTTCATGGGTTCAGGCCCTGCATCGGGCTCTGTGCTGACTGCCAGCTCAGAGCCTGGAGCCTGTTTCAGTCTGTGACTCCCTCTCTCTCTGACCCTCCCCTGCTCACGCTGTCTCTCTCTCTCGTAGAAATAAATAAAAATATTAAACAAAAATTTATAAATAAAAAAGTGATGTGAAACGTTAGTGACATTAAGCTAAACTGAATCACACACAAAGTACAAATATTGACTGATGCAACTTACATGCCACTGTGATTATTGGCATGGAGTTCAAATTAATTTTAAGAATATGGTTCAAGGGGCACCTGGATGGATCAGTCAGTTAAGCGTCCGACTTCAGCTCAGGTCATGATCTCACAGTTCGTGGGTTCGAGCCCCACATCGGGTTCTGTGCTGGCAGCTCAGAGCCTGGAACCTGTTTCAGATTCTGTCTATCCCTGTCTCTCTCTCTCTGCCCTTCTCCTGCTTGTGCTCTTCTCGGTCTCAATAATAAACAAACTAAGAAAACTTTTTTAAAAACTTAAAAAAATGTTTCAAATGCCCAATTTCTAAACAAAAACTTTAGTATTTTATTTAAAGATATATTATTTCGCCACAAAAAACAAGTTAACAAGTCTATATACAAGACATATACAAACACTGTATATGCCAATATACATCGTATTGCCAATATAAACTGAAATCAATCCTAAAAGTATACTATGCCATATAAACTAGATGCATACTGATACCAGACATGCTAAATGTGGGAAATAAGACGGTTTCCTAGAATTAGTAGATACATTCATTATTCATTAAAATTAATGTACTCTCAAAATCATTATTACTCAAAGTACATTATACCAACTGACTGGTTGTCATAAAAGAGATTTGTCAATATAAAATCCAACCAAACCATTCAGTTTAGCTGTCATTTTTTCCAAAGGAAATCTTTCTCAAAGGTAATGATTATCAACTTATATTCTAACATAACTTTCTTTTCTTATTAATCAACTGGGGCATCAGACTGGTGGTAAACATCCCAAAGCAGGCTTAAAAGTTGAATGAATTCAACCTCATTTAATTTATGGACTCTCAGTCCTCTGTCTACACACTAATAGTTTGTCCTCCATTACAGGAAGTGAATCAAAGGAATTAATTTTTCCCATTTCCCAATAATTGCCTATTTTTTAAATATACATTCAAGTGATATATGCCCACTATCAATTACTTCTAAAATATTAAAAGGAACCTATTATTACCTTTTAGATATGAAATGAGCTAATAACTTAGTTACACACAACTTATTAGCAGTGAAACTAGAATTTCAAATCAGATCTGGTTCCAAGGCTGGTGCCAACTTTTTTTACTCTTTTATAAATAAAAACCATTGAAATTGATGAAGTAACTTTATTATTTAGGAGTTCTAGAGTATTTATTTCAGTAGTTTGAAAAGCAACCAACAGGACTTACTTAACACAACTTTTGTGTTGCTCAAAAATATTCTTTAATATTTTTTCAGTGCTTATTTTTGAGAGACAGTGAGCAGGGGAGGGTCAGAGAGAGAGAGACACAGAATCTGAAGCAGGCTCTAGTTTCTAAGCTGTCAGTCAGCACAGAGCCCAACACAGGGCTTGAACTCACAAACTGTGACATCATGACCTAAGCCAAAGTCAGACGACCAACCAACCGGGCCACCCAGACGCCCCTCAAAAGTATTCTTTAAATTCTATATTCTCCATTAAAAAAAACTAGGCTATCAAGCAGTGACAGATATAACTGTTTCCTAATAAATAGATACTGATAAAGAATTATACGGGGCACCTGGGTGGTCAGTCGGTTAAGCGTTGGGACTTTTGCTCAGGTCATGATCTCATGGTTTGTGGGTTTGAGCCCCGCGTCGGGCTCTGTGCTGACAGCTAGCTTAGAGCCTGAAGCCTGTCTCAGATTCTGTATCTCCCTCCCTCTCTGACCCTCCCCTGCTCAGGCTGTCTCTCTCAGAAATAAATAAAACATTAAAAATTAAAAAAGAAAAAAGAATCCTAAATATATTTTCATAATAAAATAATACATACCGATTTTTCCACATTTACTGAATTATTAGTAATGGTAATTTCATTTCCCAAGGACAATACTCTAAGTACCAGCAAAAAGGAACAAAAGACATTTTAAACAGAAGATTTTCTCAAAATTAGTTTGAAACAGCTTACCTTCAAAAATTGCGAACTAATGGCTGTTCAAACTATTCTTAACATTTTATAAAACCTTATATAAGTGCGCATTATAAAACAAAAATACTAAAGTTTATTAAAAATGTCAAAATCACCCCATTTGAAAGAAGCAACAAATATACTCTCAAACACTTCTATCCTCAAGTAATAATTCACCACAAATCCATAAAATTCTAGACCAAGGTCTCAGGTCTTCTATGAAGTTTTTTCGAAACTTGAATTAGAACAGAATGTGGCCACCTGAATGGCTTGGTTGGTTAAGCAACTGACATGGCTCATGTCATGATCTCAGTTTGTGAGTTCAAGCCCCATGTCAGGCTCTGTGCTGACAGAGGAGAGCCTACTTGGGATTCACTCTCACCCCCTCTCAAAAATAAAACTTAGAGGCACCTAGGTGGCTCAGTCGGTTAAGTGTCTGACTTTAGTTCAAGTCATGATCTTGTGGTTCATGGGTTCAAGTCTCCTGTGGGGTTCTGTGCTGGCAGCTCAGAGGCTGGAGACTGTTTCGGATTCTGTGTCTCCCTCTCTCTCTCTGCACCTCCCCCACATGCACATCTCTGTCTCAAAAATAAACTATAATAAAAATAAAAAACTCACAAAAACCAGAATATGGTTAAAATTACTTTTATAAAAGTAACCAAAACAAAGTTAAAACAAAAACCAAAACACCTGCTCTGAGAACATCTAACCCAGTAATTTATAATTATATAATAGCAGGTTTCTTGCACCGCTAATCCAATTCCCAACCAAAAAAAAAAAAATTACCTGTGATGCTTGTACTATGATCGGCACTCCTAAAACTCGTTGGCCAGTTAATCCTATTGCTAGAGGCACCGAGCTAACATCGACAAACTCCACATATGCAATTCCTTTGGAACGTCTTGAATTTCTATCAGAAATCATTCTCACATCTCGAACCTAAAAAGAAAACACACACTTAATACAAGGTTCTCTTTATGCAATCATCCACTATAAACCATTAAAAACTTTTTTTTTTTACTGATAACGTGGTTTCACTTCCTTTTAAATAATCTCTATGCCCAACGTGGTGCAAGAACTTATGACCCTGAAGATTACGAGTCACATACTCTTCTAGACTAAGTCACCCAAGGACCCTTCCCCCCATAAATTTTTTTTTAAACAAATAAACTTGTTGGTCCATTTAACTTCTGATGAACACGTGATAACGGTTATCAATTCCAACACTATTATCTTTCAAGTGAGGCAGAACAGAAATGCTACCCAAGAAATTCCTTAAGTGAATTCTACTAAATGAAAGATTTGATATTTAAATGTTCTCTAGTTCAACCTATCAACGATATTAATATTTTTTTCTGTTGGGGCACCTGGATGGCTAAGTTGGTTCAGTGGCTGATTCTTGATTTTAGCTCAGCTCATAATCCCAGGGTTGGGGGCTTGAGCCCTGCATTGGGGATCAGAACAGAGTATGGAGCCTACTTAAGATTCTCTCTCCTTCTGCCCCTCTCTCTGGCCAGTGCTTTCTAAAAACGTTAAAAAAAAAAAAAAAGTGTTTGCACTTCTCACGTACTCAACCTCCCTAAATACACTAAACACTTACCTTGCCAACTGTGGAGAAAAACTCTTCCAAATCCCTTGGCCGAATTCTTGCTGCCAGCTGCATGCAGAAAACTGTCCTTGCATCTCTTTCCTCAGGAGTTAGATTATCAATAGGTTCCCTAAGATGAATAAAAATTAATTTTATAACTTATGCTCTTAAAATAACTTTTTAAGTTTATTTTCAATAAATAAACTTTAGCAAAAGTAGTTTGTTGTAATTCACAAGCCCATTTTCACTAAATTTATACAAAACGTCCATAAACAATTCAATCTGACTCAATTCCAACAATATGAGTTACTATGATGTTTCTTCTGATAATACCTTACATGGTATAAGGACCAAAGTCCATTGGCCTAGAAATCTTACAAACAGTAATTTCTGCAGAATAATAAAAAAAACTATCAGAAGCCCAAGTTTAGTTAAGAGTCACTAAAAATAACTGACTAGCTACAAGTATCAGACTTTAGTGGAATGATTTCCCAAAACAAAACCATTATGGTGAAATAGTTTTACAATAACAAAGGATATACTTGGAAGTTATGAGAACTAGGGGCGCTTGGGTGGCTCAGTCGGTTGGGTGGCTGACTTCAGCTCATGAGATCAGGTCATGATCTCACGGTTCGTGGGTTCGAGCCCTGTGTCAGGCTCTGTGGACAGCTAGCTCAAAGCCTGAAGACTTTTGGATTCTGTGTCTCCCTCTCTCTGACCCTCCCCTTCTCAATGCTATCTCTCTCTCTCAGAAATAAATAAAAAACATTAAAAATATTTTAAAAAGGAAGCTATGAGATTTTATTCTGAAATTTCTTCCTGATTTTTTAGTTACTGATATATATATGGAATAACGAGCTGGCTGTTTAGTAGATCAATCTTTTAAGATAATACAAATTTAGGGGCGCCTGGGTGGCTTAGCCGGTTAAGCGTCCGACTTTTGCTTGGGTCATGATCTCGCGGTTCGTGGGTTCGAGCCCCGCGTCGGGCTCTGTGCTGACTGCCAGCTCAGAGCCTGGAGCCTGTTTCAGTCTGTGACTCCCTCTCTCTCTGACCCTACCCTGCTCACGCTGTCTCTCTCTCCTAGAAATAAATAAAAAATAAAAAAAATTACAAAAAAAATTTAGTATC
This sequence comes from Proteles cristata cristata, assembly GCA_017311185.1. Taxonomy (NCBI): domain Eukaryota; kingdom Metazoa; phylum Chordata; class Mammalia; order Carnivora; family Hyaenidae; genus Proteles; species Proteles cristata. Next base: position 917,507 of record JAESUZ010001308.1, on the reverse strand, counting down.
CAAAAGAATGTGTCTTGATGGTTATAAAAAAGACAGTACCAATAAATCAAAAATGAAAAGCACGAAATTATATAGACAAATTATCAGTAATAGGAATCAACTTAATTATTTTTACATATAGCCTTGATAACTGACAGCATTTCTGATCATATGGAGGGAACTAAAGTGCTCGAGTTGAGTAAGAGCAGACGAGATGAAACTTAATTTCATTAATTTTAAGGAACAGAAGTGTCTATTAACATTTACTAGAAAACATCACTAAGGTTATGATTCTAAGTGAATCCTTAAAGACATAAACACAAACATGCTCTTTTCCACATTCTGAACATTCTCAGGAAATACTTTTAAAGTATTCCACCTACAAAATTCTGGTACATTTCCTTGAGGAATCAGCTAAATTTAAACATATTCTTATAAAACAGAGGTACAAAGCTACACCGCATCCATAAAATGAGTACTAAAAAGGGATTTTTCTCAGGAAAATCAAAATTAAAGAGTAAAAAGCTCAGTGTTACAAAAAACAGCTTTTAAAAATATTAAGGTTTTTTTTGGGGCGCCTGGGTGGCTTAGTCGGTTAAGCGTCCGACTTTCGCTTAGGTCATGATCTCGCGGTTTGTGGGTTCGAGCCGCGCGTCGGGCTCTGTGCTGACTGCCAGCTCAGAGCCTGGAGCCTGTTTCAGTCTGTGACTCTCTCTCTCTCTGACCCTCCCCTGCTCACGCTGTCTCTCTCTCTCCTAGAAATAAATAAAACATTAAAAAAAAATTTTAAAAAAATTTAAAAAAAAAATTAAGGTTTTCATCAAATCTTAAAATTACAATATATCAAATAACAAATGTAACAAATAATAATCTCAAAGTTAAAAGGTGCCCTTTAAGGGAAGTCAGAGAATCAGTAAAGAACAATGCTGCCATATACCAAAATGTTCCTTGAACCAAAATAAATGGAAAGTGTGATAGGGAAGTCTTGTATTTATTTAAGAGGAAAATAGACAAACACTTAAAAATGTAAGATTACTGCTTAGAAACAAGTCAACCTAGTTAAAATTTTGGAAATGAAGTACTTTGTCTCAGTAAAGAGAGCCAGATGACAAAACTTGTGACTGTTACAACTGCTTTCCCATGAAGCTACTACAATAAAATTTATTAAGTATAATTTCAATATAATTTGTTAATTTCAAAGACAAGCAAAGTCTATTTAAAATTTTCTATAGCTGCCATTAAAATATTTAATTAGGGGTGCCTGGGTGGCTTAGTCGGTTAAGCGTCCGACTTTTGCTTGGGTCATGATCTCGCGGTTCGTGGGTTCGAGCCCCGCGTCGGGCTCTGTGCTGACTGCCAGCTCAGAGCCTGGAGCCTGTTTCAGTCTGTGAATCCTTCTCTCTCCGACCCTCCCTGCTCACGCTGTCTCTCTCTCTCTCTCTCTCCTAGAAATAAATAAAAATATATAAAAAAAAAATTGAATTAAAAGTGATTTAAGAGCACATGTAGTGTCTGCACATTAATATAATTACTACTCCATTCTTAATGTGAAATTAAAATGAAAACTTACAAACCCACATCGACTTAACAGTGTACCAGTATTACCCACGGAAGCAAGATATAGTACAAATACGGTCCAAATTACTAAACGTTAATTTAACAGTAACATGCTGTAAAAGCTTTATAAAAGCTTAAAGTGCTGAAGAAAAAAAAATTGGGACAACAGCTACCTCACAGGGCTCTTGTCTTTTCTGAATGGACTTTTGCTTCGGGAGCGTCGTCTGCTGCAAAGTTAAAAAGTTTCAGAAATTACCAAAACAAATACACCACATCAGTTCCTTGAAAAACAATTTAAACAATTCAGAAGTATGTTTAAAAACCTTAATTTGATGCTATGAGGCAACCCAATCTTTCCTCGGATGGCACTGTTAAATTTTGGTCCGGAGCTAAAAAGGAAACACAAAATTACACTAGTTACAGGGTTAGGGTCTTGCTAAGATCGCGTTCATGCGCTCTCCAGCAAGTTTAACATTGTTAGGCTGATTCTTTTCCACCTCAGTTATGAAGAGGAAATAGAGACTTCTTCTCTGAACTCTATCCCAGGCAAACTGCTCGTATAGTTATCCATCCTGGACCACTGAGAGGTGCCAAGACCAAAGGTTACAGCCTCAAGATTGTTAAGATTCTAAAAATTCTCTCATTTTCAGTCTATAATTTTTTTAAACGTTTATGAATACATTCCTGAGGTTTAAAAAAAAAGTGAAATTAAATCACCCTGAACTTCCCTCACACCAGAATAACTGCAGTTAACAATTTGGTGTGTATTTTTGCAGATCCTATCTCAGGAATATATTTTTATGCATGTACATATACAATATTCATCCATGTTTTCTTCTTTGAGGAATGTTTAAAAACAAAGGACTAATTCCTTACATCATGAAACTCCAACTCTTCCATGGAAAAGTGAAGTCTCAGAGACTGCATAAAAGCAGTTTACGTGTCGAAATTCACTTCTTTGTGGCAAAATATTCCATAGTAAACATGTGTATGAAGTTCGTATTTCAAAAAATGTTTTATGAACTTGACATAATAAAGGAATGTTTTCCAAAATATTATAAGTAATTATTCTAAGATAGTTTTATCCTAAATCTTAAAACGGCCCAATAGTTTCTGGACCTTTTATTTTTAAAGACCAAACTAACTTAAAGGGACATGTCAGATATCCCTTAGTGCTCATCCTACTATCATTTTCAGGAAGAGTAACAAAATGAAACAGTGGTATGTGATCCACATTTGGACTTGTTTGCATGGACTCTCTGCATACCTGCAACATGCAAGCAGTTCCACATAAAATTACATATTAAATGGGTCCTTTGCAATTCACACTAATTACCATAGTTAAGAATATACATTTACTGGATAAATTAAAGATCACATTAAACCAAATGTGAGACCTCACTTTGAAGTCAGACCAGGATTATAGTCTGACCAAGTTTTCATCACTCAAGAGAGATAAACCATATTCAGAATTTATTAAGGTAATCTTCTCCCATTTTTTATTCTGGCAAAAATGAATATGGTAACTTTTGATAAACTGGACAAAAAACAAAGTACAGCATCTGGAATTAAAACACTGTGGTCCTCTTTCAGCTCTTAAAATGCTTATGAGATAAGCAGCTACAAAGAAAGTAGAGGTTCAATCTTTTTAATTTTAAAGGTTAAAGAACCTGAGTCAGAACCCAAAGTCTTACTAACTTTAACAGCTTCAAATAATACTGCAACATTTCATGAATAGAAGTTATGTGGGTCCTTTATTTTCATTCTCTTCTCAATTCAATACTCATTAAATTTTTCAGTTATTACCTCCTTCTTTAAAAGATGAGAAAACTCAAGCCTGAAGTATTAAGTTGCACAAGTGAAGAGCCAAATATCTTATTAAGCTCTGTTTGTCTTTGAATTCCATCTCTAATCATTCAAGTTAAAGTGTTAATTTTAAAATAACTCTCACAGTTTACAACAGTATGTTCATTAAGAGGAAAGAATGTTGTAAAGCACTAAGGACTGCTAACTAGATTCAATCTTTGCTTAAGAGTTGTAGGTAGGTTTCTTCCAAACTTATTAATGTAGTTTTTTTAAATGACTGTAATAAAATATTTCCAACTTGTTACATAACCACAGTCAAATTTCCATTGATTTCAAAGCACTTTTATTAATCTCTTACTATTTTTAAAAACCTTAAATATAAATGTGATGAGCCCCGCAAGTTGATCATTATAAAGGAGCATACACCAAATTCACAAATGGTCTGTCATTTTAGCTGAAAACAGCCAGACAAGATCATTAACCAATTACATATTTCGCTAATTACATTTATAACTTGCTATCTATTTGAGCTTTAAAATTTTAAACAAACTTATGTTCAGTAAAGAAAATTTGAATAGCTCACACACCTTTAAGCTTTCAAATATTTGGCACTACAATATCAAGATTTTAACGCACTGCAGTGCTATGGTCTAGTTTAGATGGCATACAGTTAAAACAGTTTAGATGGAGTAACAGAAAATCTGTATGCTTAGTAATAAAGTTATGTATTGGTCCATATGCTGTATTTCTACTATGCTACTCTTTTCAATGCAAATATCCTATCTATTGCTTTTTAACTAATCATATTGACAAATAAAATTTTACACTGCAAATTTTCCGGGTTAAATTGCTTTATGGATACCCAGAGAATGGACTCTCAAACCAATATCATCATAACTATAGTTACATACTAAGGACTTCTGTAGCGGCCTCTGAATCTGCGATCTCGACTTCTTGAGCGGCTTCGTCTCCTTTCTTTGCTTCTGCTTCGCTTCCTTTCACGGCTTTTACTCTTTTTCCTTTCTCTATCTCTACTTCGTTTCCGTTCCTTACTTTTGCTTCTTTTACGTTCATGACTACGACTTCTGCTCTTGCTTTTTTTCCTCCTGAGAAGTAAAAAAATTAGCATTATCTTGCTAGCTTAAGCTTACTTCCTTTTATGGTCAGAATCTTTTTATCTTCTTAAAAATTTATCTTGCTATTTTTACTATGATACGTAATCATACTTAAGGAAAAATAACTCCCAGGTAAGGTAAATAGCACCCCACCTTTGCCTTCTACTACTTAAAAACAGGCAGTCATTTGACAATTATTTGAAAGCAGGGACTGTAACGATCTCTCCTGAAAAGTCAGTTACAACTTTAACAAAGAAATTATTCGCTGGGAGGTAGAAGATCAAAACTTGAATTTTTAAATAAAATTTGGCCAACATAACTGTCCAACATAAGAGACTTACTGTAATCCACAAGATACAGTAATAAAATAAAAATTACAATGTTACCATTGAAGTAATAGTGGGACACATACAAAAATTTTCACAAAAACTTAATTTCCCTTACATGAGCCAAATTTGACCCAATTTACAAGTATGAATATAAGTAATTGATACTCTGAAAGGGCCCTACAAGCATCAATATTTTGGTTTTCATGAGAAAATTACAAGTAATGACAAAGGACAATAAAACTAATCCAGTAAAACGCATTCTGATATACCTAGATCAGAGCTTTTCAGTTATTTTCTATTCAAGGTTATAACAAGTACACCAGAAAATAGGGAAGATGCCACTTTATACAAGCCTGTGAGGTGCAATCAAAAACAAGGATCAACACCTTTATCAATCTTTATAAAATCTCAGACTCTGAAAAGTAAAAAAGCCAGTCAGCCGTATCTTTCTGTCATTTCTGTATTCTTCACAGTATACCACTATACCACCCACTCATTTCATAATTAAATCTTACCATCTGTACTTCTGTGTCATCACCCAAATTTTAGAGGTGCCTTCAGATATTTCAATATAAATTGAAAGACATTTCAAAATAAACTTATTCCGCTAAAATGTCAATTTGTAGTGGCTAAAAGATCATTAAAACATTTTGACAACTCTACACCATTCTGGAAAATTTAATTAAACTGTTTAGTCCTTATCACAGCAAAGTTAGCACAAGAGCAATTGAAGTCTGCCTCAGAGAACCTGTAAGCAGGTCATCTTAGTGTGCATTGAAAATAGAAAATGAAGACACCCACCTTCTGGAATCTTGAAACCCACACTCCAATCACAAGGAGATGTAGAGCTTTCCAAGGAGGCAGAAACTTTGTCTAAAATTTCAAGATAATCCACCTGACTGTCAGAAATGTATATGCTAGGTAGCACATGACAGAAAATTAGGCTACACTCATTATTTATATAGAAGTCATCAAAGCAATGCCCAGAAGGGCAACAGATAACATTCCGACTCTCTTGCCTGATACACCTGACACTGTGTCTTAGCCTTAAGACTTCTGTGAGATCGCTGTAATCAGAAGTCCTACATATCATCAATCAGGGGACAAAGGAAAAAGTAACTCCATCCCCCACAAAAAGGACAAATAAAATTTTGCTCTGCTCCTAGATGGCTCACAAGAGAGGCAGCCAACCTCCCAATCTACCTCTTTATTAGGCCCAAAACATCCTCTGCCAAAGGAAAGGACTGGTAAAATGGAGAGCTAACTTCAACTAAAGTTTTCCTAGAGCTTTTTACAAATGAGTTTCCACCCACATCTGAAGGCAACCCCAGACAGGCAAAAAGACAACATACTAAGACATTCAGAAGCACGATCCTCTTCATAAAAGCCCAGACAAAAATTTAAGAGAGCAGTATACTTCTCCGTAACAACTGCAGCTTGAAAGAACATTAAGTTAACTAAAGAAGGGTTATCAGAATCCACACTAATAGTCAAATCCTGTTACAACTTAAAAGGGACTTTCCAAAGTCTTTACTGGCAGTGGAATTTTGTACTGAACATCATTGAAGTAAATGGTCCACTGGGCTGGGCCTTTGGACTTTTTGGTTATATGGCCTCTGCTGTAAAGGTGTTTTGCTATAACTGGATTTGACCTCTTCCATGTAAGAAGATCTAAAATTTAAATGCAAAGTACTCTGGAAAATAAGAAAAAAAAATAGAAAAGTCATTTATTCCAAAATTTATAGATAATCCACACACAGTAGCCAATATATTTCAACTGTGTCATTTTATAGTTATCCTTTGAGTAATTCCTAAAGAGCTTAACTGAATGGACGCTGGTTTAGACTTTCCAAAAATGGTTACACTATTCCCATGAAGGCAAGCTCAGGCATACTTTGAGGTCTTGCCAAACTCAGGGGTATAGTTCTTCAGAAAGTAGGCTAATTGATAACCGGTTTGTGTTAATTTTGGTTCCTTTTACACTACCAGAATACAACTGAATGTACAGATTGAAAATCAAAACTATTTTTTAAAAGAAAACATTTACTAGTCAAGTCTCAGTTTCTCAGAATGTGCATTTTCTCACTACCATCCCAATACTCAATTGCTTTTAAGGCAAGTTTTAGTACGAAAAATGCAACACGGCAGTTTCCTTTGATTCACAGAATGTATGCAGAACACTAAAGAACAGAATGTTGTTTTCGGGTTATAGCTCATCTAACCTTACATACAAATATTTTCTTCTGAATAACTTTCAAATTAATTTGAAAGACTAATTCTTTAGAAAAAGATGATGAAAAGTTCCTGATTGAACAAAAAAGCCATTTATTTAAGCAGTTTAAAAGGAGAGTGAAGTCTGACAGAACTTGTACATTTAAAATACTAGGTGGTAATTGGAATATTTTAAAAAGACATTCCCTTCAGTTGGCTATCCTATAGCCAATGAAAGAAAATTACCCATCTACTCAGTGTCAGAAGACTCTAGATAAAGGTCATAAAGCATCAGCCATGGTGAGCTTGATGCTAAATTTCCTGGATAAGCCTGGTAGCCTTAATGAGCTTAGTTTAGATGCAGGATAAAAGTATAAACTGAAGTTAGAAGCAAGGAGTGACATCTGAGAATGGTCGAACTAAGAAAGTCTGTGCCCAAAAGTGCATTGTTCTCATCCTATTGGCACACAGGGTGAGATCTTTACCCACACCTAGATTAGGTAATTTAAATTTACATGGATAGGCCTTCCTAGTTTTCATTATGAATTACAGAACTGCGAATTAGAACTATTATTTAGGAAACTGTGACTTTGGTAAAAGGTCTAAAACTAGGCAGCATTAAACCATTCAAAGATTGGTTGATTGCCTCAAACCATAAAAAGACTAAACCCAGTATGATTAATTCCCACAATCTGTTTTGATTAGTGAGGAACTATAACAGATCCTCCACCTAACTTTCGACCAAAATAAAATATGACATTTTCCACAAATTGCATCATTTTAATTAAATCGATTACTATATTACTTTAATTGTAAGAATAAAACATTGACATAAGAAAGGCTGCACAATCCAATCTAAGAATTTTCTCATCTATTTTGTGAAATTCTATCAATCTACTAAACAAGAGTTGTTGTGAGGATGTTGAGATAGTGTATTATGAAGCACTCTGAGCTCTTATTAGAATAAGAGTTCAATAAGCAGCTATGTTATCACTTTTTTTTCCATTATGTATTATCAGGTCATGTACATTCACAAAATAGGATACTAAAACAAATGCTTGGAACATGACCAACTGATGCTAAGAATCACTAATTGTAGAGCTGAAAGAAAACTCCAAAAACAGGATCAAACCTTGTAAAGTGGCTCTGGCTTATGCTTTTATTGAAACTTATACTATATCCTATAACATGTAGCACTGAGCTCCTGTTACGGGTTAGTCATTTAACCTAATAACTTATATAAGCAAGCACAACTTAAAAAAACTCTATTCTCACTATTTAAGTATATTTAAGAATTTAAAAAGCTTAAGCAAACAAAAGCCATGTAAGAAACACCTAAGAAGTACTTAAGTATGCTACAATGTTACTATAAAAAGGGCCTTTAAGCAGCAAGGAGCATAAATAATTCAGTCTGACTCCTTCAGTGATTTAGAGCAAATGATATTTTCCATGGCCTGGTTATAACCTTTTCTTCTTCCTAACCCATCTTCAGTGGATATGATAGTTCTATTGATAACGTATCACCAAAATATTAAGTCAAAGTTAGTAAATTTAAGACAAAAGACAAACTCTTATACAGGAACTCTTATCCAGATTGTCATGGACAGACTTGGATGGGAAAGGTGTCCAAAAGGTCCCTGACACTGTATCCTGAAATCTAGGGAAAGAATCCATAGTTTCATATCCTCAAATAGTTTCCTGTCCCAAAAGGTAAAGAACTACTTTTCTAAAAGGAATAAAGAAAAGCTTTTGAAGATAACTTTTAGTTTGATGCTCAGCCACAGGAACACAACTTAAGATCTCATCACATAAAGGTCCCCTCCCACCTCAGGTCCCTTTTTATAACTTACTTTTTGCTACGTTCTTCATGGCCGTTAGCACTGCTCAACTTGTTCTCATCCTAAGCAGGGTTGATAGAAGAACATCATGAGGACGAAGTGGTAACATTTCAAGTTGTCAAAGGGTAAAGGGAATAGGAATAAGAAAATACAAAACAATTTTAAAACTAATTACTTGCTTATAATTTAACATGGAAGGCTATAAAAAAATTTAGATGGGTATGTGTTTAACCACTTTGTTGCTTACAATTAAGTCATCGTGATACAAAAATAAAAATGCATATTAACATGTTAAATTTTACTTATATAGTTAGATATTAAGTTATCCAGATTTACAATGTTCAAGTGGTTAAATAGGATTTCTATAAAACATGAATGAAGTCCTGTTTTGAGTTTTATTCCATGTGCTATGGTCCCTTTGGTCAGTACCATGGCTCTATTTCTGCCTAAGCCCCAAGTGGCCATGCTAGCAGCCAGCCACTATCGATTTCCTGTGACCGATGCCATTCCTGAGATCTTCGCCCATTTCCGTTGGAGGGTTGGGACTGTAAGAGCTTGATGCCACCTCTGTCACACATCTCGCCCTGAAGCAAACAGGGATTCACACTGCTTTAGTAATGTTGACTCCCAAGAACCCAAGAAAGTCAATTAATTAATCCACCAGTCCAGCCTAAACATTTCCTACTTCCATACCTGTTTACATGGAATTACATCCATGTTAAACTATGACACAAGAATCTTAACATTAAAATAGAAAGTAGTTCTTCAAGAGTCTAAGCATTACAAAACTACATACACTATTTAAAGCTAAAAAGAATTCATCCATATTGGTACCACATGGTCGTGCTATACAATCCAAAACAGATGTATTATTTTTAAAAGGTTTAGCGCAATGTTTATTTTTAAAGTTTGATCACATCAGTTATAGACGTATAAGTGCTAACTTACAAAGCTTACAGTTTGCGACACCAGTGATAATGCATGCATACTGCTATTTTCACCACCAACTGGTGAAAGAATGAAAAGACACTTTACTTTTACTGTGATACTGAAATGGGTCAAAGACTATACTATTAGCCAAAATAATTCCTCTGTAGCTTTTAGTGTGAAATATTATGGCAGGGACTAATTAAAAATAAAATATGGAGAACAGTAAAAACTGTCATCAAGTGACTCTTAAGTTTGTGATACTGTCTCCTTTGGTTTAAAAAAAATTTCTATTCAGGGATCCAAGAATTTTAGTAATTTTTAACTGAGCAGATCATCACCTGCCTGTTTCAATATTTACTATCACCAGTCATACATACATAAAAGAAAATTTAAATCTCACCCATTTCTTCTTGTAAAACTTAAAAGATTTGCTTGCCACAGACTGGTTATGCTTTGTTATTCTTGGACCCCTGCGATTTTCCCAAACCACTACATTCACCTTTTTGCTATACCAAACTGGAGCTGGTAATTCTTAGTTGAGTCATTTTACCTAGGGGACCACGGTACAGCGATAAGTCACTCAATTACTACCTTATGATTGACAGTTCACACTGGAATCAAAGGTGAATTCATGGGAGTAGAGGTGAGATATCGTTAGGCAAGTCTACAAAGAGAGATAGATGGGCATTTATTCATCACGCTGAAGTGAAACTACTGCACAATATTATTACATCAATAGCATATATTTACTTTTGTAAGTTACACGTAATGCATCTCTGATAAGATAAATCAAGAGGGCTCCGGGGAGGTTAGTTTACATTTCAGCAGTAGTTTCGTGATAATGCTAAATTAAGAAATATATAAACCTCACCGACATGTTTTTTCTCACCTTCTTGTAAGGAGCCTCAAGCATTGCTTCAATATCAATATCGTCTGCCATTTTCTCTAAACGCCTGAAAATAAGAAAGGTAATTCAGTGAATAAACATTTTTCAATTCCGCTCTCTTTCCTTCTTACACCGGCAAACTCCCAAAACTTCAAGGAAAAAAAAAAAAAAAAACACTTCAGAAGCCCTGGGATAACTAACGTGGCAGGATGCACTTTACCAGGGTTGGTAACTAAATCTAAAGTGCCTCCAAGACTAAACGCACAGAAATGTATTAGACATACGATCAAAAAGCAGCCACAACTTACTCCAGAAACAAAACGCGCGCGACTCGAGCGAGAGCGCCTCTTTCCGCGCAAAACGCGCGCTGCCATTTTAGGGGCAAAGGGAAACTCCCTCAGTTGGGAGGGGTTGTGTGCCATGGTAGCGTTCGGCTGGCGCCATGTTGGGAGGTCGCGGCCGGCCCAGGCCTCTAAGGGACCGGTCTCCCTCCGCTAGAGGCCTCCCCGGGTCCCTGCCACCCAAGAACCTGAAATCTACACGACCGGAAAATAAGGGCGCGGTCACCGAAATGGAGCCGATTTCTCGAGAACTGCACACCCCCCCCCCCCGTTAAAGACAGCCAGAGTGGCCGTCAAAACCAGAAGAAAACTAAACCTCTGAAAAAATAACAATACGCTAGCCAAGACACCTCCTTACCTGTGCGGGCTTTCGGGCCCCTGGGGTGCCTGTATTCGGAAAGATGGGGGCTGCTGCTGCTGCCGCCGCTGTTGCTACTGTTAAGCCGCTAGGCCCAGGCCGCGGTACCACCCAGCCCGAATTTCGGGCTCCGAGGGCGGATAGGCCCGAGCGAATCTAAAAGAAACAATGGGATTAGAAGAGCCCGCGCGGAAGTGCAGGACGGCGGCTTCGGCAGCTCAGGATCCACCCCTGCGACAGCTTCGGCAAGCTCTCTGAAATGGCGGCCGCTGCTTCCCCGTACTCACATCCACCAACACACATACACACACACAAACACACGGGGCCTCACAGAGCTCTCAGCACGGGCTCTCGCGAGAAGTTGCCCCTAGTTCCAGACCGTAGCCTCCGAAATATCGCGAGATGTAAGCATGGCCCGAGCAACCATGGCCCAATCTCGCGCAATAATTGCGCCACAGATATTCCCATCCCCCACTCAGAGAGGCGCCTTTGACACCCCCTCCACCTAGACTTCCGTATCTCGCGAGACCGCGCAAGTAGCTAGAGCAAAGACAGTTGGTACACTTCGTGTCAATCTTTTTAAAAGCTGAACGCTGAGTGGGGTTCTGTGGCTGCCTCCTCCCGGTGGCGCCTCCTCAACAGCTATCTGAAGGTTTCTCTCTTAGAGCTGACTGCCTCTCCCCTCCCCCGGGCTTCCCACCCTGGTGACTGTCAAGGTCGCCATAAGGCAATCTAGTCCATATGGCGATAGAATAAAACAAAAAGCGTTATGTATATGTAGGTTATCTGCCGAGGGTGAAAAAGTGAAAAGCACATGAGAGGGAAGGCGAGAAGAGACCTACAGGGGTAGGGGGCTAGAGGGTAATGGTTGTAGAATACAAACCAGTTTTTTTCCGGCATTTTAGAACCAGTGGGCTAGGCACTGCTAACAAAACACACTTGGAAATAGTGGAGAAAGGCAATGAGATGAAAAAAGAAAATGCTTTCCTCGGCAATGGATCAGCTTGTGCTCCGGATTTTATAGTCTGGCCTTTTGTCAGGGTTACTATTGTTTCTTTAAAAAAAAAATAAAATCCCCCATTCCCCTGGGACTCCTCCTCGCCCCTCAAGCTTCCCAGATACCTCGCTTTACTGTATAAAAGCATCACTTGCTCTTTGGTCAACGATGTGAAAAAGAAGGAGCAGCGGAGAGGTCCTTGGCTATAAGGCTTTCTCCTCTAAGATAAAAAATTTTAAAAATCGAGGAAATAAAGCAAAAAAAATCTTACAGATATGTCTATTAACAGTTCAGTAATTGAGGGTAAGATCTGACATGAGATAACTTGGTTCGTGTAGCTGCTTCAACACCGTGTGACCTTGTAATTGGACAAGTAAGTTAATCTCTTAGAGCCTATCCTCCATTTCCTCTTGTGAAGAAGGGGGTAGTATAATTACTAGGCTAAGCTTCTTGAGACTGCCCTAGGCCGATAGTGCTAACTGAATTCTCCGTACTTGGCCTTTTACCCAGGCAGGGGGACCCTCCATAAATAAATTAAGTCCTAGTGGGACTATAGTGAGGATTACATGAGATAATATCTACAAAGTGCCTGGCAAATATTTCATCCTCAGAAAAGTTAACTTCTATTATTGCTAAACAATTATTTGAAGGGAATGTAGGTGTAAAGGAGCTTTACAATTTTGGTTGACTTTTCACAGAGGTGCTTCTCTTAATAGATTTTACGTAGTTAGTAATATTCCCTTACTCCTTTCCTGAAAATTCATATCCTCTTAATTTTTTTGTTGAAAATCATCACAAAACATTGAAGCCTAATACATTCAAGCTAACAGAAAAAGTTACTTTTGCCTTCTCTTTTCCCCTTTAGTTTCATTATTGTGACTTTATAATTGTGCAAATATCAAAGCAAAAAGGTGGCTGTCCCCTTATTAATTTTTTTGTTTGAGAGCATGACAGCACAAAATTTGACCTTAACCTCTACACTTATTTGGGAATAGGACGGTTTTAAGCCTTCAGTCACTTGATTACTGAATATTTTTTAAATTGTTTTCTGTTCAAGGATGACCAGAGTGAAACTGAAATTTTAGAACACAAACACCAGCTGGAAAACTCAGTTTCTAAAACAAATATATTTTTTATGTTTTAAAAGAAGATATCAAAAACGCAATATGCTTTTCATTCATTTTGCAAAACCTCTGGCTCATGGACTTTCTGTCTGTATAAATTAATTCCCCTTTCATCATTTTATTCTCAAGTCATTGAAGCAGAAGGTCATTGGTTTAAATCATTACCACCATCAAGAATATTATTCTCTTCTAGGGGCACCTGGGTGGCTCAGTCAGTTAAGCGTCCGACTTGGGCTCAGGTCATGATCTCACAGTTGGTGGGTTTGAGCCCCACGTCGGGCTCTGTGCTGACAGCTAGCTCAGAGCCTGGAACCTGTTTCAGATTCTGTATCTCCCTCTCTCTCTGACCCTCCCCTGCTCATTCTCTCTCTCTCTCAGAAATAAATAAAACATTAAAAAAAAAAAGAATATTCTGTTCTGTAACGTGTAGACAGGAGGACACAGAATAACCAAAAGCTTGGGATACAGAATGTAATAGATACTCATCTTAGAGAATTTGACTGAAAATTAAACATATTTTGCCAATGTGAGGGTGCATAGCTGCCTCAGTCTGTGAAGTATGAGACTCTATCTCTTTTTTTAATGTTTGTTTATATTTGAGAGGGAGAGAGAGAAAGACAGAGCGTGGGTGGGGGAGGGGCAGAGAGCAAGGAGACACAGAATCTGAAACAGGCTTCAGACTCTGAGCTGTCAGCACAGAGCCCAACTCTGGGCCCAAACTCGGGGACTGGCAAGATCATGACCTGACCCGTAGTCAGATCCTTAACCAACCTGGGAACCACCCAGGCTCCCCCTAGCATGCAACTCTTCATCTCAGGGTTGTGAGATCAAGCCCCATGTTGGGTATAGAGATTACTTGAAAGTAAAATCTGTTTGGTACCTGAGAGACGGGCTAGATGGGTGAGGGGTACTAAAAAGAGCACTTTTTATGATGAGCATTGGGTGTTGAATATAAGTGATGAATCACTGAATTCTACTCCTGAAACCAATATTGCACTATATGTTAACCAAAATTATAATAGAATATTTTTTTACTACATAAAATCTTTTAAAAATATATATTTTGCCTGGGCACCTGGATGGCTCAGTTAGTTAAGCATCCAACTCTTGGATTCAGCTCAGGTAATGATTTCATGGTTTGTGAGTTCTAGCCCAAGTCAGGCTCCATGCTGACAGTGCAGATGCAGCTTGGGATTCTTTCTGCCCCTCCCACACGCATGTGCCCTAGTGGCGCGATCTCTTTCCCTCTCTATCAAAAATAATTTTAAGGGCGCCTGGGTGGCTCAGTTGTTAAGCATCTGACTTTGGCTAAGGTCATGATCTCATGGTTTGTGAGTTTGAGTCCCATGTCAGGCATCTATGCTGATGGCTGGGAGACTGGAGCCTACTTTGCATTCTGTGTCTTCCTCTCTCTCTGCCTCTCCCCCACTCATACTGTCTCTTTCTCAAAAATAAATAAGCGTAAAAATTAAAAATAAAAATAAAAATAATTAACTTAAAAATATATATATATATATATTGCCAATGTGAGTTTTTTGATGTCAATGTATGATTTTTATGGACAGAAAATGCTATTTTGGGGGCACTTGGGTGGCTCAGTCAGTTAAGCATCTGACTTCAGCTCAGGTCATGATCTCGCAGTTGGTGAGTTCAAGCCCAGCTGTCTGTGCTGACAGCTCAGAGCCTGGAGCCTGTGTCAGACTCTGTGTCTCCCTCTCTCTCTGCTCCTACTCCACTCACACTTGTCTATCTCACTCTAAAAAATAAACATTAAAAAATTTTTCAAATGCTATTTTTGATATTTGCATTTTTCAAGTAAATAAAATCTTTTTTAAGGAATAGCAGGTATAGTTAGTCTTAAAATTTCATAACATTTTCTAATGTAGTCTCCTATACCTTTCCAATTAAAATCATAAATCTCAACTCAATTACTCAATTACACATATTTAATTAGAATCTTAAGTATGCAAAATTCTCTTAAACATTACAACTTAATTATACATACAAAGTATCCCTAGGGTGCCTGGGTGGCTCAGTCGGTTAAGCATTTGATTTTGGCTCAGGTCATGATCTCACTGTTCCTGGGATCAAACCCCATGCTAGAGCCCCAAATCTGGCTCTGAGCTGAAAACACAGAGCCTACTTGGGATTCCTCTCTCCTCTCTCTGCCCCTCCTCCATTCACACACACTATAAATAATTAAATAAACTTTAAAAATAAAATTTAGGGGTGCCTGGGTGACTCAGTTGGTTGAGCACCTGACTTCAGCTCAAGTCATGATATCATAGTTTGTGGGTTTGAGTCCCACATCGGGCTCTGTGCTGACAGCTCAGAGCCTAGAGCTTTCTTCCTTAAGATTCTGTGTCTCCTCTCTCTGCCCTTCCCCTTCCCCTGCTCATGTTCTGTCTGTCTCAAAAGTAAACATTTAAAAATTTTAAAAGTAAATAAATAAAATAAAATTTTAAAAGGTGTTTCAAAGTATCTCAAAACTTAATATTAAAGATTTAAGATATAATATATATATTTAAATTTAAACCTTTCTTTATAAAAATATATCCATAAGAGAAGAATTTTATTATCTCAAAAAATGAGATTGACATTCCAAAAGAATTCATACACTATCTCAGAAGACCAAGGTTCCTTGTTGGCCAGAATTTTTGACCTGGACCAAAGACCATGGTTTCATAGTCTGCCTGATAGATTCTAGCAATATTCTTGAGCCACTGACAGGCACAATGAACCATTTTTTTCTTTCCTAAGTCATTACGACATCAAGAATCTCAAACCTCTTCATATAGATGGGATGAATTTGCCACCATATGACTTTTGCCTGATTTGGGTGTATGAAACTATCCATCCTACCCCTTAGTACTTGGTTATCTAATCAATCTACTGATTGAATTTGGCATTTGTTTCAAAGGCTTGTCTGTCTACTGGCCATAATGTCAGAGACATTTTAGTGACCTACCCTAAAGGAATGTTCATCAGCTTGAGAATGATTAGTCCTTAAGAGAAGAGGATATTTTTCAGGGGTACATTACTAGCCACTCATTTCATGGACTGAGACTCTCATAATTTTGCTTGGTATCACCAACAAAGAAACCTGTTCCTCAAACTTAGGATACAGTTCAACTAGATAAGGAAGCAACAACTGATGTTTTTGCCACAGTTTAATATTTCATCACAAAAGTACAATGTTTTAACTCCCATAGTTAAGGGAATCAAGTAAATTAAGGGGCACTAATGAATAAGATGATAACGCAACCCATTTGTCCATCCCATGTGCAAAAGGATTGCCCAAAACACTATTTTAGCCTAAAAATAAAAATCAATATATTCAATACACTGTAACAAAATAGAATTTAGAACATTTTTTTGGAGTTTTATCAGTGAAATATGCCATTTACTCATTCATTTGATAAATATTTAGAACTTGGATGGCTGTATGGCTGTCAGTTAAGCATCCAAATTCAGCTCAGGTCATGATCTCACTGTTCCTGATTTATAGCCCCACATCAGTCTCTGTGCTGACAGTTCAGAGCCTGGAGCCTGCTTCAGATTTTATGCCTCCCTCTCTCCCTGCCCCTCCCCTGCACTCTCTCGCTCCCTCTCTCAAAAATAAAGTTAAAAAAAGTTTTTAATATATATTAAAAAACAAATATTTAGAAGCTTCAGTATTTTCAGCACTCTACATGATTATTTGTGGGTACAAAATAAAGGCATAATCTCAAAGTGCCCTATTTCAGCTCAGGTCATGCTCTCAGGGTCCTGAGACTGAGCCTTGTGTAGGGCTCCACCCTGAGCATGGAGCCTGCTTAAGATTCTCTCTCTCTGGGGTGCATGGGTGGCTGAGTCAGTGAAGTGTCTAAATTCAGCTCAGGTCATGATCTTATGGTTTGTGGGTTCAAGCCCCGCATCAGACTCTCTGCTATCAGCTCAGAGTCTGTTTTGGTACCTCTGTCCCTCCTCTCTCTCTGCCCCTCCCCTGTGCTCTCCTTCTCTCTCCCAAAAGAAAAAAAAAATGATTCTCTCCTTCTCTCAAAAAAAAATTTTCCAGTTTAGCTAGGAAACACCTGAAGGAACAAAAATCAATTTCAAGACAGTGTTTTGTATTAAAACTTTACATGAGCTCAACACCTTGAACATCATAGTATTAATATCATATATTTAAAAAATGTTTATGTCTTTATTTAATTTTGAGAGACAGAGACAGAGAGCAAGCAGGGGAGGGGCAGAGAGAGAGGGAGACAGAATCTGAAGCAGGTTCCAGTCTCTGACCTGTCAGCACAGAGCTCCACACAGGGCTTGAACCCACAGACTGTGAGATCATGACCTGAGCCAAAGTCAGACACTTAAATGACTGAGTCACCCAGGCACCCCAATAATATCATATTTAAATGACAATAGTTTATAAACCATTTTCTATACATTATCACATTTATTCCTCTAAATCTGTTTATTTATTTGTATCAAATGAAATTAATTGATGGGATCAGACTATGAAGGAAGTGGCCACAGAATCTTCTGGAAGGAGCTGATTGGTGTAGATCATTATAGAATTAAGGAGAATTGGGGTGCCTGGGTGGCTTAGTCGGTTAAGCGTCCAACTTTCGCTTAGGTCATGATCTCGTGGTTCGTGGGTTCGTGCCCTGCGTTGGGCTCTGTGCTGACTGCCAGCTCAGAGCCTGGAGCCTGTTTCAGTCTGTGACTCCCTCTCTCTCTGACCCTCCTCTGCTCACGCTGTCTCTCTCTCTCTCCTAGAAATAAATAAAAAACATTAAAAAAAAAAAGAATTAAGGAGTATTTTTTTCAACATTTTATTATGAAAACTATCAGTTGAGATAACTGTATATGGGCCCACGACCTATTTTACATTTTTAAATGTTTATTTATTTATTTTGAGAGAGAAAGAGAACTGACACATGCATGCATGAGCAGGGGAGGGGCAGAGAAAGAGAGAGAGAGAGAGAGAGAGAGAATCCCAAGCAGGCTCTTTGCTGTCAGCATAGAGCCCAACATAGAGCTCATTCTCATGAACCATGAGATCATGACCTGAACCAAAATCAAATGTCAAATGCTTAACCAACTGAGCCTTCCTGGCACCCCCACCTATTTTACATTTAACATTTTGTAATATTTGTTTTACCACGTATCTATGTACCTACCTTCTGTCTATCCCTGTATCCAGCGTAATTATCAATGCTTTTTTTTTTTAAGATTTTATCTTTGGGTCACTTGGGTGACTTAGTTAAGCATCCAACTTCAGCTGGGTCATGATCTCATGGCTCATGAATTCAAGCACCGCATTGGACTCTTTAGAGCCCATGTAGGATCTTCTGTCCCCCTCTCAGCCCCTCCCCACCTCTCAAAAATAAACATTGAAAAAACAATCTTAAAATTTTTTTTAATGTTTTATTTATTTCTGAGAGAGAGAAACAGCGTGAGCAGGGGAGGGTCAGAGAGAGAGGGAGACAGAATCTGAAAGAGGCTCCAGGTTCTCAGCTGGCTGTCAGCACAGAGCCCTACGTGGGGCTCAAACCCATGAACCGTGAGATCATGACCTGAGCCGAAGTCGGATGCTTAAAACCAACTGAGCCACCCAGGTGCCCCAACATTGAAAAAAATCTTAAAAGAATTTTATCTTTAAGTGATGTTTACACCCAATGTGGGGCTCAAACTCACAACCCCGAGATCAAGAGTTTAGTGCCCCATGGACTGATCCAGCCAGGTGCCCCTTTGATACTTTTCAAACTAAATTATAGACATCAGTGCCTTTATCACCTGAAGTCAGCACCTCAGCATTGCATATTCTTTTTTAAAAAATTTTAATGTTTATTATTTACTTTTTTTTTAACATTTATTTATTTTTGAGAGATAGAAAGAGACAGAGCACAAGCAGGGGAGGGTCAGAGAGAGAGGGAGACACAGAATCTGAAGCAGACTCCAGGCTCTGAGCTGTCAGCACAGAGCCCGACGCGGGGCTCAAGCCCGACGCGGGGCTCAAACCCACGAACTGTAAGATCATGACCTGAGCTGAAGTCGGACACTTAACCGACTGAGCCACCCAGGCGCCCCTATTATTTACTTTTGAGAGAAGAGAGAGAGAGAGAGAGAGAGAGAGAGAGAGCATGAGTGGGGGAGGGTTAGAGAGAGAAGGGACCACATCTGAAGTGGGCTTCAGGCTCTAAGCTGTCAACACAGAGCCTGACGCAGGGCTCAAACTCACAGACTGTGAGATCATGACCTGAGCTGAAGTCAGAATTTTAACCTGACTGAGCTACCTAGGCAACCTAGCATTGCATATTCTTTTTTTTTTTTTTTTAATGTTTTTATTTATTTCTTGAGAGAGAGAGAGACAGCGTGAGCAGGGGAGGGTCAGAGAGAGAGGGAATCACAGACTGAAACAGGCTCCAGGCTCCAAGCTGGCAGTCAGCAGAGAGCCCGACGCGGGGCTCGAACCCGCGAACCGCGAGATCATGACCTAAGCGAAAGTCGGACACTCAACCGACTAAGCCACCCAGGCGCCCCAAGCATTGCATATTCTTAACTAGAGTTTAATAGTTACATTTTTCTAATGAGGTAAATTTTACAGCAAAATGCACAAATCCTAACTGTACTAATAGATGAATTTGACAAATGCATACAAATCAAGTAATATTTAAAATGAAGGAATGGTAGAAGCAGGCATAGAGGACCAGACAAATATCCTAAAATATCCTGATTTGACCACCAGAGAACTGAATAAAACATTGCAAATGAGGAGGCAGTGTAATGTTTAAAAATATCTGCTAATGAGGTGCCTGGGTGGCTTAGTCGGCTGAGCGTCAGACTCTTGATTTCGGCTCAGGTCATGATGATTTCAATGGTTTATGGGTTAGAACCCGCGTCAGGATCTGCACTGAAAGCATAGAACCTGCTTTGTATTCTCTCTCTCCCTCTCTCTCTCTGCTCCTTCCCCCCCTCTCAAAACAAACAAACAAACAAAAAGCAAACATTTTTTAAAAATGTATTTGCTAACAGGGGGGCACCTGGTAGAGCGTGAAACTCTTGATCCCAGGGTTATAAGGTCAAGTCCTACATTGGGTACAGAGATTAGTTAAAAATAAAAAAACAATCTTGGGACTCAGTCGGTTGAGCGACCAACTTCGGCTCAGGTCATGATCTCACAATTTGTGGGTTCAGGCCCTGCCCCCGCGTCAGGCTCTATGCTGACAGCTCAGAGCTTGGAACCTCCTTCGGATTCTGTGTCTCCTTCTTTCTCTGCCCCTCCTCTGCTCGCACTCTGTCTCTCTTTCTCTCTCTCTCTCAAAAATGAATAAACATTATGGGGCGCCTGGGTGACTTAGTCGGTTAAGCGTCCGACTTTCGCTTAGGTCATGATGAGCCCCGCGTCGCTCTGTGCTGACTGCCAGCTCAGAGCCTGGAGCCTGTTTCAGTCTGTGACTCCCTCTCTCTCTGACCCTGCCCTGCTCACACTGTCTCTCTCTCTCCTAGAAATAAATAAAACATTTTTAAAAAATGAATAAACAGTAATAATAATAATAATAATAATAATAATAAATCTTAAAAAGAAATCTGCTAACAGGTTGCCCTGAGGGGAGGAAAGGAAAGTACAGCAGGTCAGAACCTCCCCCACAGCAGTCCTTGGGCCCAGGTAACTTCTCTCCTGAACCTCACTATTCTCTGGGAATTGGATTCGATGCGAGGATGACCCGTTCATTTGGCTGGCAGACATTTACGGACACTCAGTGTCGGTCTTGTGGGAGAACAGGGCCTCAAGCTGCAGTCAGTGCCTAGCCCCTTTCCATTCTTCCTCCGTAGGGCCCAGTGTAAGGATGCTGTGGGGCTGAAACAGACTCATGATGGATCCTAAATAAACAGTAGTCAAGTGGGAAAAAAATCTGTTAACGAAAGCAAAAAGAAATGCAATCAAACATAGCATTGCAAAAGATTTGGGATTTAAGCAAATCTAGCAATAGGAGCATCCTGCTGACAAAGCATCACAAGATGGAGATATACCTTGAAAATCATGGATGACAAACAAAAGAAGCATCAAAGCACAATGATTTTGAATGAAAGCATGTGATTACATGATATGAGTGAATGGTCCTGTACAATGAACAGCCCAGAAATAATGGATGTATTTAGTAGGCTCATTCATTCTTTTTCGGAGCCAGAAAAAAATAAGTCCTTAGCAATTATTTTCTGGAGGAGGCCCAAAGAGACATTATATGTGTAAATATTTCTAAATAACTATATCTTACCTCCTTATATAAGTGAAACATCTGAGTTGGAATCTACGCAGCATGAACATTAGTTATATGCAGTGGCTGCAAAAGAAAATAGAGGTGTTAGCAAGAATGTGGAAAAAGTAGAGCACTCAGACATCACTGGTGGAAATGTAAAATGGTGCCACTCCTGTGGAAAACAGTTTGGCAAGTTTCTCAAAAAGTGAAATAAAGAATTATCATGTGACCCAGTAATTCCAGTCTTAGTTATAGACATGAGTATTGAAGATGTATTTTCAGGGGCACTTGGCTGCCTCAGTTGGTAGAGCATGTGACTCTGGATCTTGTTTCAAAAATACGTAATATGCTTTCAAACAAATACTTATCCACTAATTTTCATAGCGCTACTATTTGTTATAGCCAAAAAATGAACACAACACAGATGCCTATCAACTGATGAATAGATAAACTGTGTTATATCCATATAATGGAATATTATTCAGCCATTAAAAGGAAGTACTGATACATGCTACAAAGTAAAAGAACTTCAATAACATTATGCTAAATGAGAGAAGCCAGACACAAGAGATCACATATTTTCATAGGAAACATTCAGGGGCACCTGGGTTACTCAGTAATTTAAGCACCGACTTGATTTCGGCTCAGGTCATGATCTTGCAGTTTGTGAGATCAAGCCCTGCATCATTTTTTGTGCTGACAACCTGCTTCAGATTCTCTCTCCCCCTACCTCAATGTAAATAAATAAACTTACCAAAAAAGAAAGAAAGAAAGAAAGAAAGAAAGAAAGAAAGAAAGAAAGAAAAGGTAATTCCATAGAGATGGAAAGCTGACCAGTGGTTGTCAGAGAGTGTGGGGAGGGAAGAATGTGGAGTGATTATTTAATGGGTATGAGATTTCCTTTTGGTATGATGAAAATGTTCTGGAACTAGCTAGTGGTTATGGTTGCACAACATTGTGAATGTACTAAATGCCAAAAAATAGACATATTAGCATGGCTAATGATTAATTTTATGTTATGTGAATTTTGCCACAGTAAAAAACAAGGGAAAAAAAAAGAAAAAGAACAGGATCTTCTATGGACTTCTAGAATCTAGAACAATATGCTGGAGGGAGAAAATGGAAATAAAAAGGCCCCAGATCTCTGTTGTCTAAGACACTTCTCTTATCATGTTATGGCTTCATTCTCTGTTTTCAGGATACTGAAATATTTCCTTGAACAAATATATACTGAATTTTGACTACGTGGCAGTCACTAAACTTGGTACTCGGAAAACAAACAACAGAGTACAACAACAGTCATGGCCCCTGCCCTCCTGGAATTTGGAATCTAGTTGGAGGAGGCAGGCATTAATCAAAAGACTGTAATGAGTAAAAATATGTACAACTGTGACAAAGGCTACAAGAGAGGTTTATGGTATTATGAACACATTTTAAAGGAAGATTTGTGTAAGGAATAGCATTTAATAGGTAAAGAACAGTTTAGTCCGAGAATAGAATATGCAAAAGGCCTGGTAGCAGGAGGAAGTATGCCATATTTACGGATCTGCCAGAGGGTTATGTGGCTGTAGCAAAGAAGCTTATGAAAAGCCAGACCATGCAAAGCCTTCCGACCAGGTAAGATAAGTCAGTTATTAGATATTCTTTCATCTCTAAATCTAGCCTCTGCTTTATGATTTTGGAGTTGGGACTCTGCCAACATTTCTCTTTTGCCTACTAGCTTTCGGTTAAGCTCTCCTAATAGAGACTACTAGAAGAACACTGCAAGTCTCGGGAGGAAGGATGGAAGCCTCCTTCTCGCTTGCGTCCTGCTCGCCTCTGTGGCATCCATCAAAGCCTCTCAATTCAGCAGTGGCCGCTCCTTCCCATTACAGCAGCTCGATCAGTTTGCAGCTTTTACTACATTCACAGACAGAACCAGTCTCCTTATTCTCTCTTCAGAGACACCAGAATTGACTGCCCAGTGCCTCCTACTGGCAGGTCTGGGTCCGAACCCCATGGGGCCCTTCCTCTGAATTAGAGACACAAGCACCTGCCAAGCAGTACCTTCTCTTCAGACATCTGAATTTCAGCTCTGTTTGGCCCACTCTTTATGTATTCATTTATTTATTTACTTATTTATTTTAAGTTGCGTGTTTTAATAATTCCAATCTCTTCCCTTTGTTTCCTCAGCCTTACAAGTGGTAGCTGTTCCTATAATTACTACCACCATGATATCTTAGATTTCTCATTTTACCTCCTCAGTTATATAGTCAACAATCCATTATATTAAATTCTCTTTCTTCGGTAACATGTGGTTTTTACCCCCTTAACATGACCTTGACTGGTATGTAAGGATCTGATCTTTATTCTTCAAGGCCCAGTTCAAATGCTACCTTCTATGTGTGTCTTTCCCCATTACCCTCAACTAAAATTATTCTTTTAATTAATTCATTTTTCTTCCCTTCAGTTAATTTTTTTTACTTTTTTTAATGTTTATTTTTGAGAGAGAGAGAGAATGCACACGTACCCTTGCGTGCATGCGCAAGTGGAGGAGGGGCAGAGAGCAAGGGACAGAGGATCTGAAGCAGCTCTCTGACAGCAGGGAGCCCAATGTGGGGCTCAAACTCACAAACTGTGAGATCATGACCTAAGATGAAAGTAGGATGCTTACCCAACTGAGCCACACCCAGGCGCCCCTGCTTCTGTTAATTCTTAATGCCTTTCTTAAGGGCTATAGGTTTCTGTTTTTCTAATCATAAGCCAAATCACACCCACATACCTAATAACATCCTTCAGTTGCCCTACAATTACACTGAAACCCCTTCACTCAAATTAACTCTGTGGATCTACATAATTCACTTACCAATTCTAGTAGAGAAGGGTAGGAGTAGAGCAGACAGGAACAGACATGGGTTCTCATCCCTTCTCCTACATATTGTATGTAATTCTGTACAATTTACTTAATCTCTTAATCTCTTAGTTAGGTTCCACTTTGCCCAGCCTCACAGACTGCTCTGAGGATCAAGTAAAATAATATGAAGAAGATTAAGTAAGATAATGGATGTGAAGAACTTAGCACAGTGTTTAACTCACAATAAACATTCAAAAACATGAGTTATTATTTTTGCTATTAGTTTCTAATTTATACAGCTATGAATACCAAGACCTAATTTTTGTTTAGATTTTTTAAAAAATGTCTACGTATATTTATCACACTCTTCCTTGCAGATTCCCCTTTACTCTCTGTTTCAGTCAACTGGCTTCCTTACTGTTCTTTAAATACCCGATTCACATTTGGTACCTATAAGAACCCTGGCATTTATGAAGCTTTGCTTAGGACGTTCTTCTTCAAGACAGATACAGGTCTGCCTCCTTCCTATTTCCTTAAAGTCACTAATCAGATGTTAACTTCTTTTTAAAAAAAAATTTTTTTTAATGCTTATTTATTTTTGAGAGAGATAGAGACAGAGCGTGAGTGGGGGAGGAGCAGTGAGAGAGGGAGACAGAATCTGAAGCCAGCTCCAGGCCCCAAGCTGTTAGCACTGAGCACAGGGCCCAACGCAGGGCTCAAACTCAGGAACAGCGAGATCATGACCGGAGCTGAAGTTGGACACTTAATCGACTGAGCCATCCAGGCGCTCCCCTCCCAAAAAAATTTTTTTTAATTTTAGAGAGAGAGAGAGAGAAAGCATAAACAGGGGGAAAGGGGCACAAGGAGAGGGAGGGAGACAGACAGACAGACAGGCAGAATCCCAAACAGGCTCCTCCACACTCAATGAGGAGCCTGCCTGCCTCGGGGCTTGATCCTACAACCCCAGGATCATGACCTGAGGAGCCGAAATTGAGAGTCAGGTCTCAACAGACTGAGCCACCCAAGCACCCCTCTTTTTTTCTTTTCATTTTAGAGAGAGAGAAAGAGTATGAGTGGAGGAAAAGGGCAAGGGAGAAAAAGAATATTTTTTTAAATGTTTATTTATTTGGAGAGAGTGAAATGGGAGGGGGCAGAGAGAGAGGGAGACACAGAATCTCAAGCACACTCTGTGCCACTTGCACAGAGGTGGATGCGGGGCTCAATCCCACAAACAGCAAGATCATGACCTGAGTTGAAACCAAGAGTCAGATGCTTAACTGACTGAGCCACCTAGGCACCCAAGAGAGAGAAAGACTCTTAAGTAGGCTCCATGTTCAGCATGGAGCTTGATGTAGAGCCCTATCCCACAACCCTGGGATCATAATCAAGAATTGAATGCTCAGCTGACTGAGCCACCCAAACACTCCTAGATGTTTCTCTGTGAGGCCTTCCCTGACCATCCTATATATAATGGCTCCCCCTAACTACTTATTCCCCTTTTCTGCTTTAGTTTTCTTCATAGCCTTTGTCATCATCTAACATATCATGTATTTTACTTATTTATTCATTCCCCATCTCCTGCCATTAGTCTATAAACTCCATGAAGGCAGGGACTTTTGTGCATTTTGTTCATCATTATATCTCTAGGGCCTGGAATAATACCAAAGACTACCAATGGCATGCTGGTAAACTTTCTCTCTCTCTCAAAAAAAAGGCTTAATGCATAATGTAAATATTTCCACTATGGCCTATTTTAAGCTACCAAATAAATATTTATCAGCTCTTGCAAGCCAGAAGAAGCTGGCTCCAGCATGCCATTGTATGTTTGTAACATTGAGTGACTCATTTAACTTGTCTTAAGTCTCAGTTTTCCCATCTGTGAAATATCTGTGGGATAATAATAGTACCTGCTTTATCAAATTGAGACAGTAGTTAAATGAATTAATACAAGTAAGGCACATAAATCAGTAGGTGACACATAGTGTTAATTTCATTATTTTTATTATTTATATATTTATCATGTTTACTCTTCTCCGTATGCCACCAACATTGGTTTGTCATTTCCAATGGTTTTTTTTCTTTTTTTTGCGCCACACTTTCCAATGCTTGTACTGATTGAAACAGGTCCATCAAGTCCTGTGGCATTATTTGATTGATCAACAGAATATCTAGTTTGCTGGCCATGGATTTGATGGTAAGCAACAGGTACAAAATTTTGGCAAACATTCCTCAAGATGTTGACTTATCTTTTAAAGTTTATTTTTATTTATTTTGAGAGACAGAAACAGAGGGTACAAATGGGGCAGAAAGAGAACCCCAAGCAGGCTCCACAGTGACAGCATGAAGCTCCGTGTGAGGCTCGCACTCAGGAACCATGAGGTCATGACCTGAAATGAAATCAAGACTTGTATGCTTAACCAACTGAACCACCCAAGTGCCCCTCAAGATATTGGCTTATTATTATATTTCTCCTTGTATTCATGTTTTTTTAAGATTTTATTGTTTTAATTTTTTAAAGTTTTTATTTATTTATTGAGAGAGAAAAAGAGTGAGAGAGGGTAGGAAAGGGGCAGAGAGAGGGAGGGGTGAGAGAGAATCCTTAGCAGGTTCCACACAACACAGAGACCAATGTGGGACTTGAACCTGTGAACCATGAGATCATAACCTGAGCTGAAGTCAGATGCTTAACCAACTGAGCCACCCAGGTGCCCCTTTAAGATTTTATTTTTAAATATTGCCTACACCCAACATGGAGCTTGAATTACAACCCAGAGATCAAGATTTCCATGCTCTACTGAATGAGCCAGCCAGCCACCCCATTTATTTATTTATTTTAAAGATTTTGGGGCACCTGGGTTGCTCAATCAGTTAAGGATCTGAGTCTTGATTTTGGCTTTTGGTTTCAGCTTAGGTCATGATCTCACGGTTCATGGGTTTGAGTCCTGCATAGGGTTCTGCACTGATAGTGCAAGGAATGCTTGGGATTCTCTCTATCTCCTTCTCTCTCTGCCCTTCCCGTGCTCCTGCTCTCTCTCTCTTTCTCAAAATAAACTTTAAAAAATATTTTATTTTGAGGTCCTGTGTTCTAATCTATTCATTGATTTTGATCATTATCCTATTGGAGATTCTGCAATAATGGAGTGCACTGACAGTCTGGGGAGCACACAGGAGTCCAGGATGCCTTATCATCTGTCTTACCCCACTTTTTGATTTGCTTGCAAAATCTCAGATGGCCTATATCTCTGTGCCTAAGAAATATCTGTCTTTAAAGATGTTTGTGTTTTATTTCCTGGAGGAAGTTGGGCTTTATCCTGTCTACACTTGTTAGACTCCATCAATCTCTCATTATTGCTCTTATTGGATTGTAATTCAATGTACACATTTGCCTTCACTACCAGATTGTGAGCTACTCTGAGAACATGAACTGCTTCTCCTTTATCTCTATCCTTTCTCTGTCTCCCAGCTCCTAGCATCCCACCTAGAATGTGCTGGTTGTTTAACAACTATTTGTTGAATTGGTTGGGGTTGTTTTGGAAATGCATTAATGTAAAGCTGGGATATAAGAAGGAAAGATGAAAGATCTTCTAAGATATAGAGCACATTGCCCAATGATAATTAAGTATAGACAAGCAGGGCATGTTTTCACACAGACAGGAATTCTGCACAATTTGAAAGTTGACTGCGTGGGTGAGTTGAAAAGTCAGAGAAGATTTCTTTGGAAAGATACATAAGCACTAATTTGTGAAAAGTCTTCCATGCTCTGCTGCCAGTGATGTGCTGGAGGGCTTGTAACAGTTCATGAACCAATTATTAAGTGTCCAGGAATTTTGTGAGCCAGTTGATCTCACACTGGTAGTTTGAAATCAGCCCCAGTGTGAGTATTTACCCAGTGTGAGTATTACCACAGATAGATCTGCAAATGCTGAAAATCAACCCGCTCTTTTTTTCTCGGAGAGTCAGTTGTTCATAGGCCACTGAAAAGTTTTGGACATCACATTTAAAGAGTTGTTAAATCTTATAAGGTTGTTATAAAGAGTAGGTGAGAAAATAAATGTGTAAAGAAACTTAGAATAGCTAGCATAATGGAAGTACTCCAAAAATATTGTTTGATATTTTTATCAAACATCCATGATAAATTTTAAGTACTTCTTCCATGCACTGGGGATATAACAGTAAACAAAACAAAGTCCCCATTCTTATGAATTTTAAATTCTAAGAATATGAAACAGATATCTTCTATTTATTTCTATTTGTTTGTTTGTTTATTTAAAAGTTTATTTTACAGAGAGAGAGAGAGTGTGTGTAAGCACGGGAAGGGCAGAGAGAGAGAGGGTGATAGAAGATCCAAAACCAGCTCTGTGCTGACAGCAGAGAGCTCAATGAGGGGCTTGAAGTCATGAACTGTGAGATCATGACCCGAGCTGGAGTTGGAATCTTACCTGACTGAGCCATCCAGGCATGCCTGAAACAGATATTCTCAAAAAAAAATTTTTTTTTAATTTTTTAAAACTTTTATTTATTTGAGAGAGAAAGTGTGTGTGTGTGAGCGGGGGAGGAACAGAGGAGGAGACAGAATCCAAAGCAGGCTCCAGGCTCCGAGCTATCAGCACAGAGCCTGATGCGGGGCTCGACCTCATGAACTGTGAGATCACGACCTGAGCCAAAGTTGGACACTTAACCAACTGAGCCACCCAGATGCCCCTTAAAATTTTTTTTTAAAGTTTTATTTATTTAAGTAATCTCTTCCCCGAAAATGGGGCTGGAACTCAAGACTCTAAGATCAAAAGTCACATGTTCTCACTGAACTAGCCAGGTGCCCCATATAAATACATATTAAAAAAGGGGGGGGTAAGGTAAAGATTTGAAGTAGAATAAGAAGGGGAGACAAAGGTGAGCGTGTAGGGGTGAAAAAAGTTTTGAAAATCTATAGGGAATATAAAAATAAATTTTATTTCCCCATCTGGTCTTCGAAAAGTCAGAGGTCTTACCCCAAGCATCTGGTGGGAGGACAGAAGCCCTCTGGGGCAGAGGAGTTAAATGTGGGCAGGATTCAAGTTTCTTGTAATTGTCAAGTTTTGTCATTTGGGTTTTTATGGCAATTTTCGCTTCTACTTTAGCCAAGTATGCAGAGGTTTCTGACTCTATTTTACCTCTTGCAATAAAAAGCCTCCGTCAAGAATAAGGAGAGAAAGAGGCATGATGTTTTAGCAACTAGGATAAATAAACCTTTGAAAAGCATGAAGACACAGAGGTGCCTGATTGGCTCTGTCTGAAGAGCATGTGACTCTTGATCACGGGATCCTGAGTTTGAGCCCCACTTTGAGTGTAGAGATTACTTAAATAAATAAATAAACTTAAAAAAAAAAAAGCAGAAAGGGGACACCTGGGTGGCTCAGTCAGTTAAGCGTCTGACTTCGGTTCAGGGCATGATCTCGTAGTCTGTGAGTTCAAGCCCCGAATCGGGCTCTGTGCTGACAACCCAGAGCCTGGAGCCTGTTTGGGATTCTGTCTCCCTTGCTCCCTGCCCCCCTCCCCCCTCGTGCTCTATCTGTCTCTCAAAAATAAATAAACCTTACAAAAAAAAAAGCACAAAGACCTGAAAGGGTTTATGAAGTAGCAAGGATAAGTAAAAGACAATGATATAGACAAAGAGAGCAGCAAAAGTGGAATAAGGTGTGAGAGTACCTGGAACTACCTGTTTCTCCATAATTACCATCTGATGACTTTTAGTGTGCTATTTTGAGCCTGGAATTTGGAATTCAGATTGGATGTCAGATATGGTTTTAGGCCCAAGGGAACCGTGGGCTGTTCTGGGCTGGGTGAATTCAAGTAGGTGAGATTTCAAATGCACAAGTGTGGGGAGCAAAGAAGGGGAAGAGAGCTTTTGGATCTTAGTGAGTCAATAAGGAATCCACCGGGATTTGGGGAGCAGACTATCAATTATTAGTGCTCTTCACTATTACTATCATCACCATCATCACCATCACTCTTTTTTAACTTCAAATGCGTACAATTACACGAATATATTCATACCTTCGTTTCTTGGCTCACTATTTTCATTAAGCCAGACACAACTCCACTTTTTCTCTTTTTCTCCTGTATGGAATTACAAGGCTGTTTAATGAAGCATTGCTTATAACAATTGGAAACGTTGTGAATGATCATCATTAAGAGAATTATTTATTGCAAAGTTGTTTCCCTCCTTTTTTAAAAATAAAATCTCTCCCGAAACCATCATTAAAAAAATTTTTTTAATGTTTATTTTTGAGAGAGAGAGACAGAGCATGAAGGGGGGAAGGGCAGAGAAAGAGGGAGACACAGAATCTGAAGCAGGCTCCTGTATGAGCTGTCAGCAGAGAGCCCAACATGGGGCTCAAACCCATGACCCTCAAGATCATGATCTGAGCCGAAGTGGGACACTCAACCGATTGAGCCACACAGGCATCCCCCCTCCCCCATCATCACTTTTGTAATTCTCCCTAGACTGGGCTTCATTTTAGCCAAAACCATGTTCTAGCTTGAGTAGGTTTTCTTTTTTACCCCACTTTTCTTTTTTCTTACTGCAACATCGTTTATGAACACTGGAAATAAAGTGAATGGGCCCTCTTTGTTTGAGTTACACTTCCTCAGCCTTCACTCACAGTCTCATTTTCCTATATACCTGAAACCATCTGTTTATATATTACATTTGTGGATAGAACAGAATTTTTAAATGTTCAATTTATAATATTTTACTTAATGGCTTGTCCTTT
This sequence comes from Proteles cristata cristata, assembly GCA_017311185.1. Taxonomy (NCBI): domain Eukaryota; kingdom Metazoa; phylum Chordata; class Mammalia; order Carnivora; family Hyaenidae; genus Proteles; species Proteles cristata. The sequence goes on along the minus strand of JAESUZ010001308.1, from coordinate 886,205 downwards.
CATGCTTAAGGATGTTTATTTCATTCTACATCAAGATCATCAAGATAATTTCTGATATATCTATATATGTCTTTTAAAGACACATGGAGGAGGGGTGACATTGACATGTACGATACACACAATTGTGCACGGAGTTATACACATTTATAACTAGAAACTGGAACATTACTCATTTCTTTCCTTACCAGAAATGAAAGTAAATGAGACTAAGATAATGGGAATAATTTTGAAACTGCTTCTGTTGCTTAAACTATAAATAAATTGCTGGATTTTAATTATTACAAGTAACAGATTACTTGTGACACATTTTGCAACTGTGGAGTTATATCTTTGGAGAATCTATAGCGGGTAAATTTCAATCCCTAGCAAAGTTATAAATGCATATATTCCTGTGGCTCATAGCTTCTATTTCTGAGAATTTAGACTACAATTCTGTCTGTGCACATGTGCTTTACAATTTGTGAGTAGATAATTGTTTTCAAATTGCAAAAGATTGAGGGCACCTGGGTGGCTCAGTCAGTTAAGTTTCTGACTCAATTTCTGCTCAGGTCATGATCACATGGTTCATGAAATCGAGTCCTGCTTCAGGCTCTGTGCTGAAATCTCTGAGCCTGCTTGGGATTCTCTCTCCCCTTCTCTTTTTGCCCCTCTCCCACTCACATGTGCATGCTCTCTCTCTCAAAATGAATAAACATTTAAAAAGAAATAAATTGCAAAAGATTGAAAATAACCCAATTTTCCTTCAATAAGGGACTAATGAAGCAAATTATAGTATATCCACACAAGGAATACTATGCAGCAATAAAGTGAAACAAGATTATGAGGAAATTATTTTTACGCTGTTATACAAATGGATTCTAAGGTGTTTAACCTTGTTTAGTGAAAAAATGTAAGGTGGAGGACAACATATATAAATGCTTCCTTTTGAGGGCACCTGTCTTGCTCAGTCAGTAGATCATGTGACTCAATCTTCAGATTGTGAGTTCAAGCCCCACATTGGGTGTAGAGATTACTTAAAAAAAAATCTTAAAAAAGTGCTTCCTTTTGAATAAAAGAGTTAGAATGTATTTGGACTTATATATATATTTTTGAACTTGTATTTGAATATATACATGTAAAGTGGGGTACCTGGATGGCTCAGTTGGTTGGGTGTCCGACTTCAGCTCAGGTTATGGATCTCACGGTTTGTGGGTTTGAGCCCCGCGTTGAGCTCTGTGCTGACAGCTAGCTCAGAGCTGAAGCCTGTTTCAGATTCTGTGTCTCCCTCTCTCTCTGACCCTCCCCTGCTCACATGGTCTCTCTCTCTCTCTCAGAAATAAAACATTAAAAAAAAAGGTGGATATATATATATACATATATATATATATGCATGCATGTATATGTGTATATATATATAAAGAGATCCTGAAAGGGGATGCCTGGGTGGCTCAGTCAGTTAAGTTCCAACAGCCTGCTTAGGACTCTCTCTCCGTCTCTCTCTGCCCTCCTCTGCTTGTGCTCTCTTTCTCTCTCTCAAAATAATTAAAGTAAAAAAAAAAAAAATTGTATGGCGTAAAAAAATCCTTAAAGGCTTCCTAAGAAAGTGAGAATAGTGGTTAACCAGTGGAAACAGGACCAATGAGGGATAAGAATTTGAGAGAGACTTTGTATTGTATACCTTTTATACAGTTTCTGACATTTGAACCATATGACGTAGCATTACTTATTTAAAAGTAAATTATAAAAGTTTTGGGGAGTGGAACACAACCAGATTTAGAGACTCTTCATTTAATCAACTTCTTTAACCTCCGTTCCATTCCTTTAGTCCCTAGGGCTAAACTCCTCCTCCTTTCTCTTTATCTCAGGATTGTCATGAGTTTCAACCCACAAGAAATATGTATTAGATATGCTTAAATTACAGGGAACAGTGCTAGGTATTAGGGCTTCCGAGGTACAGAGTTGAACAGGACATAGTCCTTTGAAGCAGTCCAGGTGGATTTTATCATTCTTTTTAGTAGCTAGCACAAGAATAAAAAATGTTTGCTCCTTTTCCTCTTCTCCCCACTTCTTATAATCTTGCAAAATGCTGGAAATTCCTACTTAATTCTCCTCCCCCTCACTTGGAGAGCATTAAGGCTTGGGGAGCTCAAGAACTTTCCATCAGGTCCCGACTGGAAGACCTCAGGCCAGGGCCAAGACTCAACTTGCTTCCCTTGGGCCCCTGGAGCCTTGTGAAGGTTCTTGGACCTCTCAGATGCTGCTGCGACTGTGGTTTCCGGCTTCCTGAGTTCTCACACTCAGCCCGGGTGCTGCAGATATCATGCCCGAGTTCCTGCTCTGGAGACTGAACTACTCAAGCTTGATGATACTCTGAGTATATGGGGGTGGGGGGTGTCTGTTGAACATGAGTCACAGCTGAGGGGCTTGTTTTTCTATTTTAGATTTCCTCTTTACCCTAGACAGACTCATTGTAAATACCTTGGGGTTGCGTAAGGACAGAGTGTAAAGGTTTGCTTGCTTGAAGCTGAGAAAGATTAGTTTTCTAATTGAATATTCTATCTCATGTTAGGCCTTTAGTTCTGCTTCTCTTTAGCCAGGGACATTTTGAATACTCCAGATATGACGAATCTAGGAAGGAAGCAATCAAAATCAATTATATAGAACTTTGCAGTTTATAATACATTTTCCCATATGCTGTTTAACTTAAATGTGACAATTTAAGAAGAAAAGTAATGAAGAGACGTGATGCTTAGGGAGTGAAAGGACTTCCTGTGTAGCTACTGAATGCTTCTTGTGCTGCTGTATACAGTGTGTATATGGACGATTTCGTGGTAGAGTTGTCATTTTACAGGCTGGGGCCAGAGGTGTTTTTTTTTTTTAATATTTTATTTATTTCTGAGAGAGAGAGAGAGAGACAGCGTGAGTAGGGGAGAATCAGAGAGAGAGGGAGACACAGACCTGAAGCAGGCTCCAGGATCCGAGCTAGCTGTCAGCACAGAGCCCGACGCAGGGCTTGAACCCACAAACTGTGAGATCATGACCTGAGCTGAAGTTGGACACTTAACCTACTGAGCCACCCAGGCACTCTGGGCCAGAGTTCTAAGTTGCTTGTATACTTAGCAGGAGAGATTCTACTCTGTGTAATTGAGGCTGCTTTACATTCCTCCTTTCACTCATTCACTAATTGCAACTGTTAGTTGAATGCCTATATTGTACAAAGAAAGGCTCTACCTAAGAAATAATTGGGAGGCTGAGACCGACTACTAGTGAGATGCTGACGAGGCTCTTAAAGCCAAAGATGGATGCTGCTAAGGAATGGTAAGATCAGGTTTTCAATCAGAATTTGGCAAACTGGAGTTCTGTGACTAGCAGCCAGTGAACATCCAGTTTAGAAGAAGCTGGCAAACCAGGTTTTGCAGGAATCAGAAAAAGTTTAACTCCCAAGGTACTTTATTTGTACCTGTATCAAGTTATTTTTGCCTGGCCAGCATCAGCTCTCCCCTCCCTTCCCAATTTGTGGGAATATCCTTAGGGGCAGACTGCTCCTCTCCTCTTTCTCTGGCAGCCTGGACTAATCCATGTGACCTGAGATTGGCCAATCAACAGTGGCAGTGGCTCCTGGCCAAGTTCTTTTTTTTTTTTTTCCTCTTAAGTGAGTGGCTCAAAGACAAAAGGATGTTAGGATTGAATCCCAGCTGTAGTGTGTGCTGCTGCTGGCGGAAGCAGCTGCTTCTTGGTGAAGCTGCTTTTCTGCTGGCTGATTTTCCAAGCCTACCCTCCTCCATGCTCTAGGCCCTCAATATCCTTTTTTTTTTTTAAGGATTTAAGTTTATTTATTTATTTTGAGAGAGAGAGTGAGAGCACATGTGTGAGCAGGGAAGGGGTGGAGAGAGAGAATCCCAACCAGCCTCCCGTGCTGTCAGTGTAGAGCCTGAGGTGGGGCTTGATCTCACAACTGTGAGGTCATGACCTGAGCCAAAATCAAGAGTCAGCTGCTTAACTTACTGAGCCACCCAGGTGGCCTATCCTCAATATTCCTGTAATATATTTCTCTTCTGCTTGTGTTGGCAACAGTGTCAGTGATTGTACTTGCAACAATCAAAAAGAATTTTAACTTGCAGGGGTACCTGGGTGGTTTAGTCAGTTAAGCATCAACTTTGGCATCACGAAATTGTGATGATTTCTTTTTGTGTAAACTTTAAAAAAAAAGTTTATTTATTTCAAGAGAGTCAGAGAGTGAACAGGGGAGGGACAGAGAGAGACAGAGAGAGGGAATCCCAAGCAGGCTCCTCACCCTCAGCACAGAGCCTGATGTGGGACTCAAACCTATGAACCACGAGATCATGACTTGAGCTGGAACCAAGTGTCAGACTTGCAACTGACTGAGCCACCCAGGTGCCCCCAATCTGTGATGATTTCTATACCAGACTTTGAGATCCTTTTTTTAAAATTTTTTTAAAAAATATTTTTATTTATTTCTAGGAGATAGAGAGAGAGAGACAGCGTGAGCAGGGGAGGGTCAGAGAGAGAGGGAGACACAGACTCTGAAACAGGCTCCAGGCTCTGAGCTGGCAGTCAGCACAGAGCCCGACGCGGGGCTCGAACTTACGAACCGCTAGATCATGAGCTAAGTGAAAGTCGGACGCTTAACCGACTAAGCCACCCAGGTGCCCCAGGACTTTGAGATCCTTGAAAGTAGGGCCTAAATCTCATTCTGCCAGATGTTTTTGTGCCCAACTCACACTTATTATTGAATAATAAGTGAAGAAACATATTGTATCCACATGGAACTATTGAGTCAGGGATTCATTAATATGGTTGTGGGACAACAAATTCTCTATATGCTACAACAGCCACTAACATTTGAACGATTTCATGTTTATAAACATAAACCAAGAAGATCCTGGGAAGGGTCTTTCTTACTATATTGGAGCACTTAGCTGAGTTTATGCAGGTGGTTCTAGTCCTCAAATTCCTAATCTTGCTATTGTTATAATTTTTGTATATGTGCTGCCAAAGTGAACACAACTGAAGCTTTTGTCCCTGGTTTCTCAGAACCTCTTCCTAAGCACTGCTCTCTGCCCCAAAGTAATGCCCTCGTCAAGCCTGATTTGAAAAACATCACTCCTAGGGACTTGAGACATAAAGTGAAGAGCCTAAGTAACATCATTTTGAGATTAAGGCCTCCATTAAGAACAACTTCAGGCTGCACGTAGCCCCATTTCTTCAGACTGCTCAAGGCTAAAGCCATCCTCGGACCGCCCTCAGATCAGCTAATCAAAAAAACATTCCTGTGGTCTGAGTCAAGGCTGGGAACTGTAGACAGTTATTCTGTACAAACTAGCCAATTTCTCACCGCTTGCCTGAACCCCACGTGGGCCCTTTGAACTCACCTCATAATTGGTCATTTTCAAAGGATTCTCAAAAGTCATGATTGGGTCCCACCAAAAGTAATGAACACCTCACAGATCCTGAATGGTCAAAGCTGTTGTCATGGGTACTGTACAATTGCAATTGGTGTTTATGTGATGATGCTATACGTACAATGTGTGCACTGTAACACCCCCGTCCCTAACTCCATAAAAACCCTGTTCACTATTGTTCGGGGCTTCACCTTGCTGCCACTACACTGGTAGGTGGGTGAGCCCCTGCTCGAGCTTGTAATAAAGACCCTTTTGTACTTGCGTTGGTGTCAGCTCCTTGGTGGTCTCTGGGGACTCGCGAATCGGGCACAACAAAAGACCTATCTGCTAGTTTTTTTTTTCAGTGTCATTTTTTCCCTTTCATTTCTTCCACAGATACACACTGAATATCTGTTATTTGTCAGGTTTGATAATTCAGTTGATATAAGATAGTCCCTAATTCTAATATAGGAAATAGACAAATACAATCAAGAGAACAAATGAAATGATTAAAACTGTGTTAAGTGCTCTGTTGAAAATGAATGGTGATAAGGCAGAGAGTAATTGTCATGAGGCAGGCATTTGATGGAGGGAAGCACTTCCAGATAACATAGCTGGAGAGAGTCTCACTGAGGAGATGATAAACTGAGACCTGCATGATGATAGATAGAGTCAGCTTTGCAAAAAGCAATAGCTTAATCAATGACCCAAGATCTGAGAAGAAACTTAGAGAGAGAGCCATAGAAACTGACAGTATGGCCAGAGGACGAGCAAGGGTGAAGAATGCAGATGAATGGATAGATTGTTTTTATTTTAAAATTTTAATGTTTTATTAATTTTTGAGAGAGAGACAGACAGACAGACTGTGAGTGGGGGAGGGGCAAAGAGAGAGAGGGAGACACAGACTCTGAAGCAGGTTCTGGTTGGCTTAGTCAGTTAAGCATTGACTTTGGTTCAGGTCGACGAACCGTGAGATCATGACCTGAACCAAAGTCAGATGTCTAACCGACCGAGCCACCCAGGTGCCCCTAGATTGGTTGTTTTAAGCAGGACAGTGATATAGTTGGATTTACATTTTACAAAGTGCAGTCTGGCTGCTTGATCTTTCCAATGTAAAATAAAGTCTTCATTGCCCTCATAAATAACAATTGTTTAGCACCTCTCCTTGGGACTTCCCAAATCCATTGGGAAAACATTTCATACTCTTTTGGCGTGGCTGCAACTCTGATCTTGCTCCCCAGAGGCAAACTACAGGTCTTTTCCACCCCAGCCATTGAAATCCTTTACTAGGAGTTAATGAGGCAAAGTGGAGGAGGTATTAGTGCAAAGACCCCGAGGCGGCAAGCAACCTGGCTAGAGAAGAGAACGTTGGGAAAGCAGGATGTGAGAAAATGTGAGACAGGTAGGTTAGGTTCAGACAGGTAGGTTAGTTTTGACTTTGAAGGGCCTGGTTGATAGGCTACCATGAAGATTAAGATTTCAATCCGAAGAACAGTGGGCAACCGGCTTTCAGCTGCGAGTGGCTGTGATTACACTTGAGTTTTGAAAAGCTTCCACCTCTGTGTGTGAATAGATTGTAAGGAGAGAGGGTAATGGGATGGAGAGGACCACTATCATCTAAGAGAGAGGTGGCTTAGACTGGAGTGTTGGCAATGGGATGGAGTAAAGTGAGAAGCTTCGAGATGCATTTAGGAGGCAAAATTAACAGGTGATGGATAGTGTCCAGTCCCAGGCTTCGTGTAACCACAGTAGTTTTGGTTGAGTGCGGACTTCGTGCTGCGGACCAGGGCGCCGGCCCGGTTCCCGCGCGTCAGGGCAGTGGGCGTGGCCCGCCGGAGCCGTCGCCACGGGGATCGAGTGGGGCGGGGCCGAGGGCGGGGCAGCTGGGGCGCTGCGTCACTCGGTGGTGGCGATGGTGCGTGTGTGTGGGGGGCGGGGGATACGCTGGGCGCGTCCCGGGGGTCACGTGGTGCGCAGCACGCAGAGTCCTTCTGTCGGTTGGTCCTGGAGCGGCGCAGCCGGAGCGGGGCTGTGAGGTGAGCTCGCGACGAGGCGCGGCGAGGAGAAGCCGGCTGGCTGAGGCCGGGTTGGGCCGGGCCCGAGCCGTGCGCGCGCTGTGCTAGCGGGAGCGGTGACGACCGCCACCGTTGCTTGGGTCCCCTGCCCGGCCTCGCTCCCGTCCCGGCCCCGCTCGCCCAGCCCGGAGGGAGGCCCCGGGACCGCTGCTGAGAGCGTGGCGGGCGTGCGAGCGGCGCCCAATCCCCAGGGCTGCCCTAGGGAATGACGGCGGCCGGGGCCAATCAGCGCCGCCCGAGGGGGCTGGGCTGCGGGGTGCGGGCTTGGGGCGCGGAGCGGGCCGTGTTGGGGGTGGGGGGTAAGGGCTAGGGCTAGAGCCTAGCTGTGTGGCCCCGGAGAGCTCTACCACCATCCCTTGCTGTTGCCTTGTGCTTTGGGAACGCGTTTTCTTTTATTGACTCTCTCATCCTATTCTGAGGCGCACACCCCTTTCTCAAGCCTCTGTGACTATGGGAGTGTCCCCTCTATAGTTTAGAAAATGTGGTGCACCCCCTTTCTTAAACTCCAGCCCTGGGGTTTATCTTAATTTCCAAAGCTCCTCAAACTGAGGATATACCACATTTCCCAAGCACCGCCTTCTAAACTGGGAGGACACTCCCTTTTCCGAGCCACAATTCTGCATATGCACTCCCTTTCAAATTTTGGGGGTTGCCCCATTATTGAGTCTGAAATCTGGGGTCCGGTAACCAACGTTTTGGGAGTTACAGTCCCATAAATCCAAGGAATAATCCCCTTCTCCAGGCCCCACATGCTTTCCAAGATTTCTTAAATTCGGGGGCCACTTCTTTTCCCCAGCCCTTCAAAAGTGGGGGTGCATCTCATTTCCAGAGTCTACTGAAAAAGTGCGATCCAAATCCTGAAGTGTAAAGGTAGATATTTGCAGTTGCACAAATAAAGGAATTCATTGCTTTTTCTAGTTACTGTATTCTTGGGGTTGCACCCATTTTCATGAGTTCCTCAAATTAAACTACCTTATTTCCTGGGAGAGATTGGTTTTCATTCTGAGTGTATTTATTTCCGGTGCCTTCAAGATGTACAGAATCCACCCCTTTTGGTTACACAGCTCTCAGGGTGCAGCCACCTTCCTGATGCTTCTTAAATCTCGGAGGGGACACATTTTTTTCTAACTCCTCTCATTCCCTGGACATGATCCTTGGTTCTTTAGCATGCCTCCTATCCTTTTAAGCTTTCCTGCTATCCAAGACGTTTTCATTCCTCAGTTTCCTTTCCTCTTTGGAACCCCATTTCCCTTTTAGGTGGTCTCCCTGTTTGGTCAGGGCACCCATTTCCTCTTCCTTCCTTTGGTGAATGAGTATCTTTCTTAAGCACAGCACTTTCTCTGCTTCTGTGGCCTTTTTTCTGAGCACACTTCCTATAGTCACACCTCCTGAATTCCCCTCCCCCAAGGGGAAGATTTCCCTCTCCCAAAGGGTGCCTGCATATGTGTCTACTTTATCTTTTATCTTTCTGCTTTCTACTAACAGAAACTCTTCTATCTTGGCTTGCCCTATCCCATTTTCTGCATTTTTCTGGTTTTAACTCCCTTTGGGTATTGCTCTGCTTACTGGTGTTGTTGGAGATTTTCCCTTTTATACTCCTTGTACTGGAGGTGGCCTCAGGTCCAGGACTGCCTTACAGTCCAGCACGGATTTAAACTGGAAAGGAATCCCTTTGCATTTCTTTGGTTGTTCACAGGACTATTAATTATCCGGGTGGTTTGCTTCCTATAAGATTCTGGTTAGATGGGGGCGCCTGGGTGGCTCATTCGGTTAAATGTCTGACTTCGGCTCAGGTCATGCATGATCTCCTGTAGGGGTTCGGGCCCCTTGTCGGCCTCTCTGCTGATGGCTAGCTCAGAGCCTGTCTTCGGATTCTGTGTCTCCCTCTCTCTCTGGCCCTCCCCTGCTCATGCTCTATCTCTCCCTCAAAAATAAACAAAACATTAAAAAAAATTAAAAATAAGATTCTGGTTAGATGGGTACTGTGTTCTCCTTTGCTTCCCTCCCCGCCCCCCATATTGGGGTAAAAATATGAAGAGAGTCTTCTAGTCTTGCTTCCAGCTCATAAGCTTCCTCCCTACTTTGGCTTTCTTTCTTCCTTTTATCAAGAAAAGAGGTCATTTAAAGGGATCTCTTCATTGCTCTTTTTGTTCTTGTTTCTGAGGTGCAGGTGGGGGATGGATACTTATCTCTCCTCATCATTTTCTCATATGTCTGCCAAGCCTTGTCCCCAATCCCCACCTTAAAATCTCCAAATATGTGGGACCTCTTGTCTTTTAAAAGCCTCTCAGTAGGTTCTTTCTTTTGTATTATCCTCTGCCTTTCCAGATCTTATTCAGGACTTCTCTGCCTGAACCCCTAACCGGATTAATTTCTCCACAGCTGGAATCCCAAGTGCTTATGGGATAATGATACATCTGACCTTTCTCCCTTTGGGAAGTACTTGAGTGTGCAGCTGTATGAGGCCTCAGTGGGGGAGAGAGTTTGGGCCTGAGAAGCTACACTGTCAGGTTGAGGCAGGAAGGTACTGCATTTTCAGGACCATGTCCTTCTGAATCTCATTTGGAGATTGGATGTTTGCCAAGCACCTGCTTCTTGGGGATGTTGGGGGATTTAATGATACTCCCAGGGACCTGTAGGAATTAATGGGGCTTGTGGAAAAGTGCTCTGAACTCAGTGTGGGAACTTGAATAAAATTAACCATATTGCATTTTCAGAACAACTAAGCTGTTTCATTTTTTTTTTTAATTTTTAAATGTTTTATTTAATATTGAGAGAGAGAGACAGCATGAGCAGGGTTGGGACAGAAAGAGAGAGAGAGAAGGAGACACAGAATCCAAAGACAGGCTCCAGGCTCTGAGCTACAACTAAGCTGTTTTATATTTCATATTCATGAAAGCCCTAGAGCTAAGGTGTTCTATTTCAGGAAGTGAGATATATGCCACATTTAGATCATATGGTCGTTAGTTAGGTACCAAATTGATTAAAAAACATTGGAAGTCTGTCTGAGCAGTACCTAATAAAATACGATTACAGAAAGTGAGCATGTATTCTGTCTCTTTAATATGCCTGTTTGGTACTTTGTTTGGTACCGCTATATACAGTGCATCTTTAAAGTATTCTACATTGGTGCTTCTCAAACTTGCATGTGGTATAAATCACCTATGGAAGGAGGGTCTTTGCTAACATGCTCCTTTTTATCTATCTAGTAGGTTTAGGGTGGGACCTCAGTATCTGCATTTCTAATTCGAGGTAATGTTAATGTTACTGAACTATACTTTGAGTAGTGGGTTTCTATACACAAAGCCCACCCATATCTCTGGAAACAAAAAGATAGTGGCTAGCCTTTTGCTGGGGTATTATTTTCTACTTTATCCAGAGATATCCCCTCAAGTTTCTACAAGGCCATGCTCCCCTTCTGAGGATTATGAGTTATACTTAATTATAGTTATTCTAGCATTTAGCTTTTAAAGCCATGGCTAAAATTTCTTGGTCAGTTTTAATTTCTATGTATTTTGCCAAATTTAAATGCTTAAATATTTCTTGCTTAATTGTGAACATAATTTTTTTAAGTTTATTTATTTATTTTGAGAGAGAGAGAGAATGAGCAGGAGAGGGGCAGAGAGAGAGGGAGACAGAATCCCAAGTAGGCTTTGCACTGCTTGTGGAGCTCCATCTCACGAATTGTGAGATCATGACTTGAACTAAAATCAAGAGTTGGATGCTTAACCGACTGAGCAACCCAGGCACCCCTAATTTTTTTTTTAAGTAAACTTTGTGCCCAACATGAGGCTCAAACTCAAAACCCTGAGATCAAGAGGTGAGTGCTCTGTTGACTGAGCCAGCCAGGTGTTCCACGTGTCAACATCATTCTTTTTTTTTTTTTTTTTTTTTAAGTTTTTTTAAGTTTTTTTTTTTAATATTTTTATTTATTTCTAGAGAGAGAGAGAGACAGCGTGAGCAGGGGAGGGTCAAGAGAGGGAGACACAGACTCAACAGGCTCCAGGCTCTGAGCTGGCAGTCAGCACAGAGGCCTGACGCGGGGCTCGAACCCACGAACCCCGCGAGATCATGACCTAAGCGAAAGTCGGACGCTTAACCGACTAAGCCACCCAGGCGCCCCAACATCATTCTTTTTTAAAAAAAAATTTTTTTTAATGTTTTACTTCTGAGAGAGAGAGAGACAGTGTGAGCAGGGGAGGGTCATAGAGAAAGGGAGACACAGAATCTGAAACAGGCTCCAGGCTCTGAGCTACCTGTCAGCACAGAGCATGACATGAGTCTGGAACCCACGAACTGTGAGGTCATGACCTGAGCAGAAGTCGGAGGCTTAACCGACTGAGCCACCCAGGTACTCCTCAACATCATTCTTGACCTAGAGTCTTCTAGTGAATACTTCAGAGCTGATATAGTAGTTAGCCATCTTTTCTCTCTAGTTCCTCATTTGTCATCCTACTGTGGGTTGGAAGTCTGAGATACCCCAAGTCAGCAGGGTCGTAGGTGTTTGAATTTCCAAGGAGTCCTTGGTTTTCTAGGTCTGGAAATGGGCGTGGGAAAGGCAGGTGTCTGGACTTTGGATAGAAGCTCCTGGCTTATCTCTGTGAGAGCTTCACAAAGGGGAATGCTGGTGGGAAGGTGACATTCTTTGATGGGGATTCTATGTTTGGGATGCTGTCTCTGTTTTTGTACCAACATCTCTATTTCTAAGTTTCAGTGTGTTTTCCCTCCCTAAATGTCTTATGTCAACTGTACCTATTTCCCTGGCTGTCATCTGTCATGGCCTTATCCAGAATGATCCTGTTCTGGGCCCTAATCAGGACAAACCTGAATGACTAGACTATTTTGTGTCCTGTGCCTCCCCCTCCCCCTCATCCCTCACATAAATGTCAGATCCTCTTCACTAACGGATTTGATCTGGATTTGGCTCTAGTCCCAGCTCTTCCACTCACTGTGAGACCTCAGGCAAGTCACTTAATGCTACTGGGCCTCATTCTCCCCATTTGTAAAATGAGGGGCTGATTATCTCCAAGGCTTACCCTGCTCTGAGTCTTTGTTAGTACCTTGCTTAGAAACCCAGTGTCTGTGGGAGCTTGTTGTTAGCAGATCTGATTTCCTTCACGTGCTCTGTTGGGCAGGCTGCCAATCATTCCCTCCTCCTAGTCACTCTGGCCACTGCCTCTTTTCTAGCCTAGGCAGCCAGCTTGTCCTCACACCCAACTTCAGCATACTTCGGCCTCTATGTCCTCTGCCAGTTCCATGCTTTGCCTCATTCAAAATTGCAAAACCAAAACCAAAACCAAAAGAACCAGAATTTCCTAATGTTCTCAGTGTTCTTTAGTGTTCCTTCAGTGTTAGGTACATCCCTGAATCACTAAGAGGGAGTCTTGTAGTTTACATACAACCAAGTTTGTAAGTTTTCTTATCTGATATATATTTAAAAAGTGTTTTCTTAAAAAAAAAAGTGTTCTTCTCCTTCCCACCCCAACTTTCTTTTTTTGCTTTGAATTAGCAGGGTAGGCAGAATGAAATTTAAAAATGAAGCAGGTAGTTTGCTTTTGGCTGGAGTTTGAGGAAAGTGTGATGTAATGCTTTTAGTCTTCTTCCCCGAAAGGTCTTGCATATCAGTTGGAATCAGCTACCTGGTACTTCTTCCAGGGCATTAAAGGTGCTCAGACTCCCTAAGTGTAATTTGAAAGTGTATTCTGAGTGCAAACACTATTTAAAAATGACTTCCAAGTGCTTTTCTCCCTAACGACACAGCCATAAAACCTCAGACAAAGAGATTGCTAAAGGGGATAAGTAGATTTCAAATAACTTCATCAGTGAGTAAAACTAACCGTTCTTTGAGAACACCTGATTATCCTCAAAGGCAATTGCTGACACTGCCTGAAAATCAGGGCTCAAGGTTGTCTATAACTCTCCAGCCTCCCTTCCTTTCTAGGAGCTACTGGGGGGGAAGTTTACAGTTTTCAAGATGAACATTCTTTAAACCAAAATGTGTGCTTAGTTAGAGCCTCCTTGGTTGGAATGTAAGCTCAGAGAAAGGGAGGATGTTCCTGTTTTATTCAGCTATCTCAGCAACTGCCCCTTATAGGTTGTTGACTGACCTGAACTTAGGGTAACCTCCCAAAAATTGAAACCCTGATTTATAATGCTGTGACAACTTTTCTAGGTCTTAGGCTAGATATCCAGATGTTCTTTGCTTTCTTTGACCAAATAATGGAAGTAACAAGCTTGCAGAAATCCCATAAAATTTTAGGAGCCTATTGTGAGTCACCAAGCATAAATAGGGCAGTTTGTATGAAAGGGAGGTGGTGCCTGGATCCATGCACTTTGGGGAAGGATTTAAAATGATGGTTTGTGGGTGCCTGGCTAGCCCAGTTTGTAGAGCATGCTCTTAATCTCAGGGTCGTGAGTTCTAGCCCCACACTAGGCATAGAGCTTACATTTAAAAAAAAAAACGGTGCCTCGGTAGCTCAGTCAGTTTTGGCTCTAGTCATGATCTTGAGGTTTATTGTTTTGAGCCCTAAGTCAGGCCCTGCGCTGGCAGTGTGGAGCCTGCTTGGGGGTCGGTCTCTCCTCTCTCTCTCTTTCTGCCCCTTCCTGGCTCACACTATGTCTCAAAATAAATAAACTTAAAAAAAAAAAAGATGGTTTGATTTCATGATTTGACGAGAGATTATCCCATGTCAGGAATGTAATCCTAGGATTTTAAAGGCTGACTCTCAGGCATCTAAGATGACTATTTCAAGCTCTCTTTGTCTTAGTAGAGACCAGATTTTTTTTTTTTTTATGTTTTATTTATTTCTAGGAGAGAGAGAGAGACAGCGTGAGCAGGGGAGGGTCAGAGAGAGAGGGAGTCACAGACTGAAACAGACTCCAGGCTCTGAGCTGGCAGTCAGCACAGAGCCCGACGTGGGGCTCGAACCCATGAACCGCGAGATCATGACCTAAGCGAAAGTCGGACGCTTAACCGGACTAAGCCACCCAGGTGCCCCGAGACCAGATTTTTAAAACAAATTCTTATGTGTATTTTTGAGAGAGAGCAAGCGCAAGCGGGGAAGGGCAGAGAGAGAGAGAGAGAGAGAGAGAGAGAGAGAGAGACAGAATCCGAAGCAGGCTTCACGCTCTGAGCTGCCAGCCCACAGCCTGATGCAGGGCTTGAACTCATGAACTGCGAGATCATGACTTGAGCCGAAGTCGGACACTTAACTAACTGAGCCACCCAGGTGCCCCAAGACTTGATTTAAAAAAAAGAATTTTTTTTATGTTTTTACTTATTTCTGAGCGAGAGAGAGAGAGACAGGGTGAGCAGGGTAGGGTCAGAGAGAGGGAGACACAGAATCTGAAGCAGGCTACAGGCTCTGAGCTAGCTGTCAGCACAGAGCCTGACACGGGGCTCGAACCCATGAACCATGAGATCATGACCTGAGCTGAAGTCAGAAGCTCAACCGACTGAGCCACCCAGGCGCCCCCCAAGACTTGATTTTTAAGAGGTCTCTTTCCCACGTGGAAAAGGTGCATAGCAAAGTGGATTGACATACCTTTGTTGCTTCTACAGGTGCACAGGTGTTAAGATTTCTGGATTGTGGAAACCTGGCCTAGAAATGTGGATATTTTACAATAATAATAAACATAGCCAGCATTTTTTTTGAGCACTGTTGGAGCTTATTGAATCTTTACAATTTATCTATTATCCTCATCTAGTAGACGTGGAAACTGAGATTAAATAACTTGTCTGAGGTCATTTGGCTAATGGAGTCCAAGTTTCTTTGCCTGCAATTCCAGTGGTCTTTTTTATTTTTATTATTATTTTTAATATGGAACACTTCACAAACACCAGGATTTGCAGGCAAAATGCCCAAAATTTGAGTGTCATCCTTGCGCAGGGGCCATGCCAATCTCTGTATTGTTCCAGTTTTCGTGTGTGTGCTGCCAAAGTGAGCATGATCCCATTGCTCTTAACACACTTACTTAAATGCCTTACTTTCCCCCCCAGAGGTTTGCTTAAACTTTAATTATAATATCAAACAGGTGGCAGTCTGGAACTCAGAACTGAGGTACTATAGAGGTGGCCTTGGCATTTCATCCCAGATTTTGTTCCTGACTGTGCAAACATCCCTCAGTTGTAGAAGCCAAACTCTTCTAGCTCAGCCTGCCTTTTCCCTTTTCTTGAGGCCCCTGAGAGTGGCTGATTTGTGCTGTTTGACTGTCTCTTGGTCCCATGGAGTGGTGAATGCTGTCCAATGTGCTTATTTTTTTTTTAGTAGGCTCCATTCCCAATGTGGAGCCCAACAGGGGGCTTGAGCTCACCCGACTGAGCCACCCTGGCTCTCTTAATTGTGCTTTCATGAGTAGGAAATTGGTTATGTTGTGATCTATATAAGAATTATACTTCTGTAATTCAGAAAGGCAAGATAGTTAAAGAGGGCACCTATCATATCCAGGCTATATGGGATGTGGTGGCAAGGACCAGGATTTGGAGGCAAAATGCCCAAGTTTGAGTTCCATCACCTGCCATTATCTTGGGACCACACATAACTTGGGCATGCTGCTTAAGCCTCTTGGGCCTCTCACCATGGCATGGGCAGTGGAGGCTGACTTCCAGCATAAGTAGTTACTTAACCTCTCTGGACCTCTGTTTCCTCCCTCAAGTATCATTGTAACTGCCTCACATTGATCATTGGTGGTATCAGTAAATGTTACCCTTTCCTTTCATTCCCTAATCTTTAAAGTGGGAGTAAGAAAACCTAATGTATATGGTTATCAAAATTTGGTAAACTGTGAAGAGTACAGTGTATACTGTTATTGTTTTATTTCTCACAGATTGTTTTTAAAATCTCTTCCTGTTGTTTGTTAGTTGCATTTTATCTGTTAACTATATCAGTAGTATCTGTAAGAGGGAAAGATACTTAAATTTTTTATTTCATTTTTACACAGAACAACTTAATAGTAATCCCTTAATGTCATTAATGTGCAGATGTCCCAAGGCCTCATTTATTTTTATTTCCAAAGACCTTGTTATTATAATATTTTTCAGTTTATTTATTTTGAGAGAGAGCGCACACATACATGTGCATGTGTACGAGCAAGGTAGGGGCAGAGAGAGGGATAGAATCCTTAAGCAAGCTCCCTGCTGTCAGCACAGAGTCCAACGTGGGGCTTGAGCTCATGAACCGTGAGATCATGACCTGAGTTGAAATCAGGAGTTGGATGCTCAACTGACTGAGCCATCCAGGTGCCCCACCAAAGGTCTTACTTTTAAAAGTAGTATAAGTATAGTGGGTCTTGGAGGAGGTCCTTGCTTTCAAAGCCCCACTCTTCTACCTGGCCAGGTAGCCACGGGCAAAATATTTGCTTTAAGCCTCCTTCTGTAAAATGAGATAATACTGCCAACTTCTCTGCATTGTTGAGAATAAGATATTTGTCAAGGAGTTAGCCTGCGATGTAAATGTTAGCCATTTCCTGGTATTAATGAAGGCCATGGGCACCTGGCTAGTTCAGTTGGTAGACTCTTGATCTCAGGGTTGTGAGTTTGAGCCCCATATTGGGTGTGGAGCCTACTTTAAAAAAGAGAAAAATGCATCATGCATATATATATATACATATATATATATACACATATATATATATATATGCATATATATGCCACAAATATAAGTTAATATTTAAAGAATAAGGTAATTAGTTGACTATTAAGTAATATATTTGTCATTAAAACTCCATATGCAGTGAAACAGTTGTAATTCAGGAAAATGTCTTTGTACGGCCCATGGAGTAATGACTCTATATCTAAATTGTTTGCTTGGGGCGCCTGAGTGACTTAGTTGGTTAAGTGTCCAACTTTGGCTCAGGTCATGGTCTCATGGTTCATGGATTGGAGCCCTGCATTGGGCTCTGTGCTGACAACTCAGAGCCTGGAGCCTGCTTTGGATACTGTGTCCCTCTCTCTGCTCCTCCCCCACTTATGCCCTGTCTCTGTCTCTCAAACATAAAAACATTAAAAAAAAAAGTTTTCTTTTGTGATATAGTGATATTTCAATTAAGGAGTCCTGTAAGAATAGCTTAGTTATGTTTTATAAAGGATCCCCTTCTCTGAAAGGAAGCCACACAAACCCACTCCACAGTTATCAACATTTATAGACTAGAGCTCCCATGACTGAATACAACTTTCCTTAGGCCTAGGGAGCAAAATTGTGGTGTGTCTTCAGGTGCCTCATTCCCTGTGCCTTGCTTTCCTCCCCCTGTCCCTAAAGAGTAATAATGGTTCCTACATTTGCCTGTGGAGCCTCTGAGTGATTGTCTCCTTGACTCCCTACCTCTGTCTAGGGGAATGATACTTGTCTTTTTTCTTGTTTTCAATATCATTGTGGCAGTGAGGAAGTTGACATTTAACAAGCACCTGACCACCACATAAGGACACTGCTTGTTGAATGCTGAGGGTTCCAATGAGAGTGTTCAAGGCCTTGTGAGAGATCATTCAGAGACCTGCAGTTTCAATGTAGGGTGCTGAGTGTTGTGGCCCAGAGAGCGGGCCAGACTGCTGCAGGAGAATGTCAGAGTGGGCTGCTGGCTCCGCAAGCCCTTCAGGGAGGTGTGGAAGGACTGGGCAGAAGAATCAGCTTGTTTGAGCAAAGATCCTGGAGGCTGAAACTACAAGGAATCTAGCTGTGTGGCTGCAAGAGCAGGACTCTGAGAGCGAGGCCGTGTGCTAAGTAGTTTCTTTCTTCCCAACACCTGTATGAAGGTGTAAAGTTGGTACTGGTACCATTCCTATTTTACAGATGAGGAGCCTGATGCTCAGAGAGAGAATAACTTGTGCAAGTTATCTGGAAAATGTTGGAGCTGGGAATCCAAACCTAGGCTGTCTTACTCCAGAGTTCTGGCACCTAGCCATTGTGTGGTACTGCCCCTCTGCTAAGCTTGCCTACTTTCCTATTTAAAAACAATATTTTATCTATTTGCTTATTTTTAAAATAAATTTTATTTATTTTGAGAGAGAGAGAACGAGCACATGAGAGAATAAGCAGGGGAGGGACGGAGAGAAAGAGAGAATTCTAAGCTGGCTCTGCACTGACAACATGGAGCCTGACTTGGGGCTGGAACTCACGAACTGTGAGATCATGACTTGAGCCGAAATAAAGAGTCAGATCCTTAAGCGACTGCCACCTAGGTGCCCTAAGAAAAAAATTTTTTAAAGTTGTATTTATTTAAGTAATTTCTACACCCCATATGCGGTTTGAATTCAAAACCTTGAGATCAAGAGTTGCAGCCTACTTTCCTATTTTTTTAAAGCTTTTTTTTTTTTTTTAAAGTTCATTTATTTGGAGGGAGGGAGAGAGTGTGAACCCATGCGTGGGGGAAGGTCAGAGAAAAAGAATCCCAAGCTGGCTCCACACTGTTCATGGGGTTCAAACCCATAAACTGTGAGGTCATGACTTGGGCTGAGATGGAATCGGATGCTCAACTGATTGAGCCACCCAGGTGCCCTAACAGCTTTTTTCTTTTTTTTTTTTTAAAGAGATTTTATTTTATTTTTTAATGTTTTATTTATTTCTAGGAGAGAGAGAGACAGCGTGAGCAGGGAAGGGTCAGAGAGAGAGGGAGTCACAGACTGAAACAGGCTCCAGGCTCTGAGCTGGCAGTCAGCACAGAGCCCGACGCGGGGCTCGAACCCACAAACCGTGAGATCATGACCTAAGCGAAAGTCAGACGCTTAACCGACTAAGCCACCCAGGTGCCTCTTAACAGCTTATTTTCTAAACCTTAGTTTTTTCATTAAAAAAATGAGAATTGGGGCACGTGGGTGGCTCAGCCATTAAGCATCTGACTTTGGTTCAGGTCATGATCTTGTGGTCTGTGAGTTCAAGCCCTGCATTGGGCTCTGAGCTGTCAGAGCTTCAGATTCTGTATTTCCCTCTCTTTCTGCCCCTCCCCCCTCTCATGCCCTCTCTGTCTCTCAAAAAAAGTTAAAAAAAAAAGAAAAGAATCATCATCATCATCATCATCATTACCACAAACCTAAAAGATAGATTCTAAATGAGATAATGGTTGTATAAAGCACATAGAATAGTGTCTGTAATAAAATAGGCAATCGGAAGATGTCAGTTTATATATATAAAGACAATATTGATTTGGATCTAGCGTGGTTGTGGCTAGGGGCTTTGAGCTCCACTGAAAGCTGTTGTAGTAATTGGATTAGAATTGATGAGAGCCTGAATTGGAAGAGATTTAGAAGTAGGGGCTACAAAGTGGTGACTGTGGGGTGGAGGCAAGGGTGATACCTATGTTTCCTAGCCTGGCACATTTGGCCAGTCTCTATCCTTAAACTGTGATGAGGAGAAAAGAAGGAACTTGTGAGGGTTGTGAGGGTAGGATGGTTAGCTCAGTGAGGTTGAGTAAGGTGCCAGAGGTCACTGAGCAAATCTATTCTGGAGCCAGGCCTGGACACTAGGACACTGGACACTGCTTCTGGGAAGATCCACTGATTTGACCGACTCATTCTCAGTAATTTAGAATGAGTAAACTCAACTGTGTTTGCTCTGTTTGAATTTTAATTGTGGAAGGAAAAGCTTGGCTTTTGGAGAAAGCATTTCAAGAGTCTGTAAAGGGGGTGGAGAATTTTTGCCTTATTTCTTTTTTTCCTTCTTCCTTTCCTGATTTTCCCCCATCCTTTGCTTCCTTCCTTATTCCTTCAAATAAAAGAGCTTAATTCAGCTCTTAACAGTGTGATCTGGGGAAAGCCTGAGGAATGGAACTTGTCTTTGCTTTAGACTCAGTCTTTCTTCTGTGTCCTTTCAGGAAAAGAGGGTAGTGGTGGAGGGGCCCTTGCTCCTACTTCAACCAACTTGTCACTTTCCCAGGACTAAAGACATACTTCTTATGTTCCCTAGTACATTGGATATTTTTTGTTAATATTTCATGTATTTCATTTAATATTTATTGACTGTAATCTTTGTGCCTGATGTCCTTTTTGCTAGTACTCCTCTATTATACAACCATTATATCACCAGTACTGAATATTTAGTGTTTACTATGCTAAGTATTGGACATCTATTAACTCAGTTATTCCTCACAAGAACCCCGAAAGTAGGGGTTGGGTTATCAATTCCATTTTATAGATGGGCTAACAGAGAGGCTCAGTGATTTTTCTCATCTTAATTCAGCCAACAATGAGTGGAGCCAGAATTGGTCAGAATTTGAGTGTAAAACCTGTTTGTGCTCCCATCCTTAAGGACTCCTGACCATCCTCCAAGACAGAACTTTGGCAAAGAGTACTCTTGGAAACTTCCTCCTGTGAGATTGCCGTGTCACTGGACCTGCTGATACTGTTCATGCTTTTATGGGACAGCACTGTGGGCTGCAGGGTAGTCAGTTTCCACCTCCTAGTGCTGTGAAGGAGAGGGGTGCTCATTCCCACCAGAGACACCTTGTCTCTAGGATTTTCCCTTGGTCGAAAAATTTCCCTTGGATCTGCTCATGGTGGTCTCCTGGTCATTTAGAATTCTGCTCAGACCTCAGCTCTTTAGAGTACTTTGTAACAGCCTTATCTCCCATCCAGGTACTAACCAGGCCCGACCCTGCTTAGCTTCCGAGATCAGACGAGATCGGGCACGTTCAGGGTGGTATGGCCGTAGATTGTAACAGCCTTATCTAAAGTGGTCCTCCCACGTCACTGGTTCATATTATTTTGTTGGGTTTTTCCCCCACAGTGCTTATTATCCTGACAGAGATTATTTTTGTTGCGTATCTTGTTTATTGCCTGCCTTCCCCATTAGAGAACAGGGTTGGGGTAGTCTTCTCTTGGTATCTATCTCGAGAACTTGGCACATAGGCATTAAGTAAATATTGATTGAAGGAAGGAGGCATGAAGATTTAAGCTGGTCTTTCACTTGAAGTGTCCCTCCGTTGAAAGGAGATTGCTTTAAGTTTCAGAGGCACTATCACCATTAAATGCAAGCCTGGTGGTAAGCACTGTTGGGTTATCACAAAGCTTGTTCAGTAGTTTCTGGTGATTGACATTCTTTCCTTGAGTGTCCCAGGGTTTATTTTCCCCTAACTCTGTCTCAGCTGACTCGGTGAAAGGACTTGTTTCATACCCATCTATCACTTTAATTCTTTATTACTTTAAGCCCTCAGTTCCTTCTTGAGCACAATGGGGTTGCTGAGGGCAGGACCTCCTGTTACCTGGCTATAGTACTCTTTCACCTCTCCCAAAATGAAACCCTGAATTTTTTTCAGTACTTTAACTGTAAATATGAGTTCAGAAAATTCTGCTGCCATTTTTTGAGTACCTACTTTTAGCTAGTCAAGTAGGGACTTTGCAGATCTTTTCTCACCTAATTCTCATAGCACCCAAGACAGAGGCCATTATTATTATTTTTTTTAAAGATTTTTTTTTAATGTTTTATTTATTTCTGAGAGAGAAAGAGACAGAGGCAGCGGAGTAAGGGAGGGTCAGAGAGAGAGGGATACACAGAATACCAAACAGGCTCCAGGCTCTGAGCCAGCTGTTAGCACAGAGCCCGATGCGGGGCTCGAACCCACGAACTGTGAGATCATGACCTGAGCCGAAGTCGGACGCTTAACTGACTGAGCCACCCAGGTGCCCCGATAGGAGCCATTATTGATCCTCATTTGATAAGTGAAGAAAGAGAACTCAAGGATGTACCTCATAAACAAGCATATGGTAGTGGTTAAGGATCTGGAGCTGCAGGAGCTAAGGTTCAAGTCCTGGCTCAGCCTCTTACCAAATGGATGTCTTAGGATGTCTCTAAGTTTGTTCCTCAGTTTTCTCATCTTTACAATGAGAATTAATGCCACCTACCTCTGCAGTGGTTATAAGGATTACATGACTTAATATAGGTAGAGTTAAGTAGCTATTGTTTATTATTATAAATGCTTGTTAAGTAGGTCTTGTTAGTCTGCCTAAGGGTATTTTCTGTCCTCCTTTTGTAAGGTTAGCTCACATCATCATCATTTTATTTTTTTTAAACACTTTTTTTTTAATGTTTTATTTATTTCTAGTAGAGAGAGAGAGAGAGAGAGAGACAGCGTGAGCAGGGGAGGGTCAGAGAGAGAGGGAGTCACAGACTGAAACAAGCTCCCGGCTCTGAGCTGGCAGTCAGCACAGAGCCCGACACGGGGCTCGAACCCACGAACCGCGAGATCATGACCTAAGCGAAAGTCGGACGCTTAACCGACTAAGCCACCCAGGTGCCCCATCATCATTTTATTTTTTAATTCATTTATTCAGCATCTGTTGAGCATTAGTCATTCCTTTCCTTTTTTTTTTTTTAATATTTTTTATTTATTTCTAGGAGACAGAGAGAGAGAGAGAGAGAGAGACAGCGTGAGCAGGGGAGGGCCAGAGAGACAGGGAGACACAGACTCTGAAATTGGCTCCAGGCTCCGAGCTGGCAGTCAGCACAGAGCCCGACGCGGGGCTCGAACCTACGAACCGTGAGATCATGACCCAAGCGAAAGTCAGACACTTAACCGACTAAGCCACCCAGGCGCCCCAGTCATTCCTTTCCTTAATGGAGCACGTAGTGTACTCCTACTACATTAGATTTATTTAAAATTTTTAAAAAAATGTTTATATTTGAAAGAGAGAGAGAGACAGACAGAACACGAGTTGGGGAGGGGCAGAGAGAGACTGAGACAGAATCCGAAGCAGGCTCCACGCTGTGAGCTGTCCAGCACAGAGCCCCATGTAAGATGTGACCTGAGCCAAAGTCGACGCTTAACTGACTGAGCCACCTGGGCACCCCTACAATAGGTTTTATTTAAATATATTCTTGTTTTTAGGGGCACCTGGGTGGTTCATTTGGTTGACCATCCAATGGTTTCAGCTCAGGTCATGGTCTCACAGTTTGTAAGTTTGAGCCCCACGTTGGGCTCCATGCTGCCAGTGCGGAGCCTGCTTGGGATTCTGTCTCTCTGTTTCTTACTGCCCCTTTCCCCTTTCTTGTTTTTAAAATTTTTAAAAAATGTTTATTATTTTTTTTTATTTTTGAGAGAGAGAGAGACAGTGTGAACAGGGGAGGGGCAGAGAGAGAGGCAAACACAGAATCAGAAGCAGCTCCAGGCTCTGAGCTGTCAGCACAGAGGCTGATGCAGGGCTCAATTTCATGGACTGCGAGATCATGACCTGAGCCAAAGTTGGACACTCAACCGATTGAGCCACCCAGGTGCCCCTTAAACATGTGAACTAAACCTACTGTCCCTAGGGTTTTAACTAAAGAGCTATTTTTTCCCCTCATTTTCACAAATGATTTATTTTTATCCTGGGCTGTATTCTTCACATTGAAGTTACTGAGTCTAAGTGTGTAAGCAGTTTTACAGCATGTTCCTTGCTTGCAAATTGAGGTATAAAAAGACAGCCATGGTGAGGGCCCTAGGCAATAGTTTGAATGTTCAGTTTCCCCACAGCTGGGCCAGTCTTAGGTTTTGACCTTTCTGAGGAATTAAATATTCCTGCTTGTTATGTCATGGTGTGATAATTCTGACACATTTGAAAAGCTGCCAATTACTTAATCTTCCTGCCTCTATTCAAAGTTTGTTTATATCTAAAGGCATGAATATAAGCATAGTAACAATTTTGTTAAGGGAAAGAGGAAGGGCCTTTTTTTTTTTTTCCTCTTAATGTTTCTTTATTTTGAGAGAAAGAGAGAATGTGCACAGGCAGGGGAAGGTGCAGAGGGAGAGGGAGGGAGAGAGGATCCCGAGGTGATAGTGCAAAGCCTGATGAGAGGCTCAGACTCATGAACTGTGAGATCATGACCTGAGCTAAAATCAAGAGTCAGATGCTTAACTGAGTGAGCCACACAGGAGCCCCTAAAGGAAGAGCCTTTGAGAAGTGGTTGGTATATCTCTGGGAAGATCTTGTTACCTGTTACAACACGGTGTTTCTGCTTTGGAGGACCTCTGAAGTTGCTGGCTGCTCTGCACCTCAGTTTTCTTTCTGTACCACAGAAATGTTACATGTAGTCCTAACTAGATCACAAGGCAGTTGTCAAGGTCTAGTATGATAGTATAAGAATGAAAGGACTTTTGCATATTTAAATAATATTTTTTAAAATATGAAGAAATAACAAAGAAGTAATCCAAAATTAAAATTTTACCAACTAGATAATCCCTGTTGACAGTGAAAAAAAGTATATTCTTGGCGCACCTGGGTGGCTCAGTTGGTTAAGCATCCAACTCTTGATTTTTGGCTTGGGTCATAATCTCACAGCTTGTGGGATCCAGCTCTGAGTCAGGCTCTGTGCTGACAGCACAGAGCTGCTTGGGATTCTCTCCTCCGCCCCTCTGCTCCTCCTCTGCTCATGTACACCCCTCCCCCCCATCTCACTCTTTCTCTCTCTTAAAAAATACATTAAGGGGCGCCTGGGTGGCTCGGTTGGTTAAGTGTCCGACTTCGGCCCAGGTCATGATCTTGTGGTCGTGGGTTTGAGCCCCGCGTCAGCACAGAGCCAGCTCAGAGCCTGGAGCTGTGCTGACAGCTCAGAGCCTGGAGCCTGTTTCGGATTCTGTGTGTGTGTCTCTCTCTCTGACCCTCCCCCGCTCATACTCTGTCTCTTTCTGTCTCAAAAATAAATAAAAACTATAAAGAATACATTAAAAATTACTATTTATTTATTTATTTATTTATTTATTTATTTAGTAGGCTCCCTACCTTGAGTGTAGCCCAGTGTGGGGCTTGAACTCGTGACCCTGACATCAAGAACTGAGTTGAGATCTAGAGTTGGACACTTGGGGTGCTTGGGTGGCTCATTTGGTTGAGCTTCTGACTCTTGATTGCAATCTTATGATCTCGTGGTTCAGTTCATGGGATCGAGCCCCGCAGTGGGCTCTGTGCTGAGCATGGAGCCTGCTTAAGATTCTTTGTCTTTCTTTGCCCCTCTCCTGTGCGTTCTTTCTCGTAATAAATAAATAAACATTAAAAAAAAAGTCAGATGCTTAACTGGCTGAGCCATCCAGTTGCCCCTTAATTAATTTTTTTACTTACTTTTAATTTTTTTTATTTTGAGAGAAAAAGAGTGTGCGTGCACGCTCACATCAGCAGGGGATGGGCAGAAAGAGGGAGAGAGAAAATCCCAAGCAAGTTCTGAGCTGTTAGCATGGAGTCCGATGCCAGGCTCCATCTCCCAAACCATGAGATCATGACCCGAGCTGAGATCTAGAGTTCAGATGCTTAACTGACTGAGCCACCCAGGCCCCTTGCCCTCACAAATACATTCTTAAGGTTGGAAAATTCTACCAATATAGTAAGATAAAAAATAAAAGGTTAAATTTTCATGTTCTGTTCCTCTCATTAAGGGGAAGTTCTTAAACAGTTTCTTGGTTCCTTCTAAGAAGTAACTTTATAAGCCATTTATGAGAAGCCCTCAGCTAACATCATCCTCGATGGGGAAAATCTGAGAGCTTTCCCCTTGAGATCAGGAACATGACAGGGATGTCCACTCTCACTACTGTTGTTTAACATAGTGCTGGAAGTCCTAGCATCAGCAATCAGACAACAAAAGGAAATAAAAGTCATCAGAATTGGCAAAGAAGAAGTCAAACTCTCATTTTTCACAGACGACATGATACTCTACATAGAAAACCCGACAGACTCCACCAGAAGCCTACTAGAGCTGATCCATGAATTCAGCAAAGTTGCAGGATACAAAATCAATGTAAAGAAATTGGTTGCATTTTAATACACCAACAATGAAGCAACAGAAAGAGAATCAAGAAACTGATTCCATTCACAATTGCACAAAAAACCATTAAATACCTAGGAATAAACCTAACCAAAGATACAGGAGATCTGTATGATGAGAACTATAGAAAACTTATGAAGGAAATTGAAGAAGATATGAAGAAATGGAAAAACATTCCATGCTCATGGATTGGAAGAATAAATATAGTGAAAATGTCATTACTACCGAAAGCAATCTACACATTCAGTGCAATCCCAATCAAAATGGCACCAACATTCTTCTCAAAACTAGAACAAACTATCCTAAGATTTGTATAGAACCACAAAAGACCCCGAATAGCCAAAGTACTATTGAAGAAGAAAACCAAAATGGGAGGCATTGCCATCCCACACTTTAGCCTCTACTACAAAGCTGTCATCATCAGGACAGTATGGTGCTGGCACAAAAACAGTCACATAGACCAATGGAATTGAATAGAGAACTCGGAATTGGACCCACAAATGTATGGCCAACTAATCTTTGACAAAGCAGGAAAGAGTATCCAATGGAAAAAAGACAGCCTCTTTAACAGATGGTGCTGGGAGAACTGGACAACAACATGCAGAAGAATGAAACTAGATGATTTTCTCACACCGTACACAAAAATAAACTCAAAATGGATAAAGGACCTGAATGTGAGACAGGAAACCATCAAAACCCAGAGGAGAAAGCCGGAAACAACCTCCTTGACCTCCACCGCAGCAATTTCTTACTTGACACATCCCCAAAGGGAAGGGAATCAAGAGCAGAAATGAACTATTGGGACCTCATCAAGATTAAAAGCTTCTGCATGGCAAGGGAAACAATCCATAAAACTAATAGACAACCGATGAAATGGGAAAAGATAGTTGCAAATGACAGATCAAATAAAGAGCTAGTATCCAAAATCTATAAGGAACTCACCAAACTCCACACCTGAAAAACAAACAATCCAGTGAAGAAATGGGCAGAAGACATGGACAGACATTTCTCCAAAGAGGACATCCAGATGGCCAACAGACACATGAAACGATGCTCAGCATCCCTCCTCATCAGGGAAATACAAATCAAAACCACCCTGAGATACCACCTCACGCCAGTCAGAGTGGCTAAAATGAGCAAATCAGAGGACTCTAGATGCTGGCGAGGATGTGGAGAAACGGGCACCCTCCTGCATTGTTGGTGGGAATGTAAACTGGTGCAGCCCCTCTGGAAAACAGTGTGGAGGTTCCTCAGGAAGTTAACAATAGAACTCCCCTATGACCCAGCAATAGCACTGCTAGGAATTTACCCAAGGGATACAGGAGTGCTGATGCATAGGGGCACATGTACCCCAATGTTCATAGCAGCACTCTAAACAATAGCTAAAATATGGAAAGAGCCTCAGTGTCAACTTATGAATGGATCAAGAAGATGTGGTTTATCTATATGATGGAATACTACATGGCAATGAGAAAGAATGAAATCTGGCCATGTGTAGCAACACGGATGGACCTTGAGGGTGTTATGCTGAGTGAAATAAGTCAGGCAGAGAAGGACAAATACCATATGTTTGCACGTATAGGAGGATTAGGAGGAACTTAACGGAGGACCATGGGGGAGAAGAAGGGGAAAAATAGTTGGGGTGAGGGAGGGAGGCAAACCATGAGAGACTCTTGAATGCCAAGAACAAACTGAGGGCAGATGGGGTAGGGGGAGGGGAAGGGGGAGTGTTGGGCATGGAGGAGGGCACTTGTGGGGATGAGCACTGGGTGTTATATGGAAACTAACTTGACAGTAAACTGTTTAAAAAAATAATTTTATACATACGCTGTAATAGTGTGTCTATATATCTGTTTGTTTACATTAAACCTATACCATGTCCTTTTTACTTGACAGTGTGTCTTGCAGATGGTTCCATATTAGCATCTACAGATTGCCATTATTCCTTTTAATGGGTGTACAACATTTTGTTGTATAGATGAACCATAATTCACTTAATGAGGCCCCTTTTGATGAACATATTAGCTGTAGAAATTGCAAAGCCATATTAATCATTGTTAGAGGTAATTTGGCAGACTTTGGGGGATATATCTGTAGGGTAAATTACTGGCAGTGGGACAGCTGTGTTGCGGGTATATGCATTTTTGTAGATAGTGCCAAGTTGCCTCTAGAAAAGGTTTTCCAATTTATGCTTCTACCAACAGTGTATAAGAAGTGTATAAGAATTAATCGCCTCATCCCTGCAAATCCTAGTTATCTTAAATTTTTTGCCTTAGAAGTGAAACATTGTTATTTTGATTTGCATTTTCTTTAATAAGTGAGTTGTTTGACATTTTTGTTCTGGTTTGTATGCACTCTTCGTTAATATGGGAAGTTAGCTCTTGTCACATGTGCTGCAGTTATTTCCCCCCAGTTTGAGAAAGTGCCCTGTAAACAGTATTACAAGGCACACAATTAAAGCTTTTATTGTTATTGATACCAGAGCCTGACTCTGAATACTGTATTTAAGGAAATAAGTCTTTCTATATCCTTTGTGGCAGTGGTTCCCATTGTAGGGGAATTTGAATGTAAAGGAGTAATTTGAAGTCCTATCAAGACTTGAAAATTGAATCCTGTATAAATACAGATTGCGTCAGGTTTTTTTTCTTTAGTTTTTCCTCCATGTCCTTATTGAACATATTCCCTTTAACTCTTATTTTGGAAGCTGGAGCTTTTTGGAAGAAAAAGCTAAGGCCCTGAAGAATGGATAAGTTAAAAGCCACAGAATCTTAGCTTTTTTGAAAATAATTTGTTTAAAACTAAATGTGAGGGGGAAAAAAAGTACTTCTTCGGTAATTTTTTTTTTAAATTCCTGCTTTTGTCTGGAACTCTTTTTTATTTGTTAATAGTTGTCAAATTATTTTTTATGATTATTTATTTATTTTGAGAGAGAGAGAGAGAGAGAGAGACAGCGTATGCATGTAGGGGAGGGGCAGAGAAAGAGAATCCCAAGCAGGTTCTGTGCTTTCAGCACAGAGTCCAATGCTGGGCTCGATCTCTCAGCTGTGAGATCACTGCCTGAGCCAGTTTCAGGAGTCAGACGTTTAACTGACTGAGCCACTCAGGCGCCCCATTGTCAAATTGGGATTTTGGGGTACTGAGTGGCTCAGTCCGTAGAACATAGAACTCATGATTTCAGGGTTGTGAGTTCGAGCCCCACATTAGGCGCAGAGCTTACGTAACAACAACAATAAAATTAAATTGAGACTTTCAGATGATTTATTGAGTGGCACGTCCCTTGCCCTTTGTTAGAGCTCATTTATCTCTTTCCAGCAGTGTTTGTGTTTGTCTTTATGGGTAGACTGGAGCAGGGACTGAGTTGGATTTCTTACTCCTTATTTCCAGCACAATGCCTTACCGATAGTACTCACTAATCATTTGTTGAATGATTTAATGTGAAATCTAAAAACAAACGCTGCCACCTCAGAACAATAGAGAGAAGATTGGAGATGTGACACAAAGTCGGATTAGTCCTTAGTCTTATTCTTTGTGATACCAGGGACTGAAATTTCAAACAAGTGGGTCAGAGTTAAAATGAAACAGGTTTTAGTTCATTTGTAAGGAAGACCTTTTGACAATTTTCTTCTTTTCTTTTCTTTTCCTTTTTTTGTTTTGATCCACTGGGAATAATTTGCTCATTTTCATTCATTTACTGCCTTGTTCCCACACTCCTCCTGTATTTTAGTGGGAAGCCTCCTTGGGTACCTGAGGAGAATTTGTGTGGTGAAAGAATTAATTTATAAATTAAGCAGACTTGAGGTTTTTGTTCTGGGGGTCGTCACTTAGCACCTGAAGCTTAGCCAAATTATGCTAAGCCTAATTTTCTCATTTGTGGTAATAGAGTTATCTATTATCAAGGGCTGTCTGGCTGGCTCAGTTGGTGGAGCATGCATCTCTTGATCTCAGGGTTGTGAGTTCAAGCTCTTTGTTGGGTGTAGAGATTGCCTAAAAAAAAAAATCTTTGGGGTGCATGGGTCGCTCAGTTGGTTTAAATGTCTGACTCTTGATCTCGGGTCAGGTTGTGATCTCAGAGTTTGTGGGATTAAGCCCCTCATCTAGCTCTGCTTAACAGCACGGAGCCTGCTTGGGATTCTCTCTCCCTCTTTCATTCTCCTCTCTTAATCCTTTCTCAGGTTGCACGTCTGTGTTCTCTTGCTCTCTCTAAATAAATTAACATTAAAAAATAAAATAAAATCTTTAAAAAATAATTATTAATAGCTAATAACTCCTTTATCGTCCTTACTTTGTACCAGCTCTGTGCCTTTTACATGGATTATCTCATTTAATCCTCACACCCTGCCTCGAGATAGGTACTGTTATCACCACTAACCCCTTTTAAGGAGAGGAAACAAATTCAGAGGGGTAATTTGCCTAAATTCATTCAGCTAGTAAGGGGTGGATCTGGGGATTCAAGGGCAAGCCTTTAATCCCATCATATTATGTTACATACATGGCGTCTATAAAAGGGAGCTGTCCCCCTGCATAAAGTCTGGCAAATACTAGTAGCTCAGTGAGTATTCGGTGCTACTCTGCTTTTCTTCCTTTCTTCTTGTTTGGCATCACTTGTTTTCTTTTTCTTTTTTTAAATTTCTTTTGTAAGTTTATTTAGAGAACACGTGTGTGGGTGTGTGGGAGGGGCAGAAGGAGAAGGAGAAAGAATCCCCGTATCAAGAGTTGCATGCTCCGGCACCTGGGTGGCTCAGTCTTAGTTAAGCATTTGAATTTGGCTCAGGTCATGATCTCATAGTTGTGAGTTCCAGTCCCACATCAGTGAGCTCGTGCCTGCTTCAGGTGAGCCCCTCTTCTTTCTCTTTCTGCCCCTCCTGGTATTCTTTCTCTTTGTCTGCCCCTCACTCACTTGCACCCTCTCTCTCAAAAAACAAAAAATTATTTGCTCTACCTGGTGAGCCAGCCAGCATCACTTTTTTATATAATCTGGGAGGCCAAACTGTTAATTTGTATATTGCTTCTTATGCATGAAGTCAGATAAAAAGATAGAAAATTTGATGTGGTATTTTGGTCAAGCCAAAATTAAGAGTTTTATACTGATTGGATTTACTTTTATCAGATTTGATATTTCATTTTCCTGGAGAATGTTAGGTAAAGACATCAAACCTCTGACTCTCCTTTTCCTAGGGTCCTTATAGTGGAAACACTGCTTCTTACCATAATAACTTTTCAGTTTATTAGAATGTTTTAGGTTCCTTAATACAACTGTCAACCATTTCTGCCTTCATTTGACTTGGATTACAGTGTTCCCCAGTATCAGCTCTTCAGAATTGGTTATTTAATGCTTAGCTCATCCTCCAAATTACATACTTTTTTACTGGAATATTTCTGTTTGAAAACTTAAGTTTATGAAACTGTTTAAAAGGAAAAGAACAGGGGCACCTGGTTGGCTCAGTTGGTAGAGCATATGCCTCTTGATCTCAGGATTGTGAGTTTGAATCCTATGTTGGGTAGAGATTATTTAAAAAAAGAAAAAGGAAAACAATCACCTACAGCCCATTTTTCTACCAATCTTTTTTTTTTTTTTTTTTTTGCACATGGTTTTTGTTTTTGTTTTAAAGCAGACTGCGCCCAATTTAGGGCTTGAACTCATGACTGGGAGATCAAGACTTATAATGCTCTACTGACTAAGTCAGCTAGGCTTCCCTAGGCACACATGAGTTTGTTTGTTTGTTTTTGTTTTTTATTTTTTTTTAGAGAGAGATCGCAAGCATGGAAGAGGGTAAAAAGAAAGAGAGAGGAGAGAGAATGAGAATTCCAAGCAGGCCTCACACTCAGTGCAGAGCCCAAGTGCCCCCGCTATGATTCTAGGATCATGACCTGAGCAAAAATCAGGGGTCAGATGTTCAACCAACTGAGCCACCCTGGTGCCCCAACGCACATGAGTTTTACTGTGAGCTCAACATGGTGTAATTTACGATTCTGCCTTTTTGTGTAATGTATTGCAAACAAATTCTTCCTAAGATGTGGTGGCATTACACATCAGATAAGAGGGTCCACTTCTGTGATTTTTTTTCTACATTTCAGTCCATTGCAAAGATTATGCTTCTGGTATGAGGCAGATGTTGCTCTTGGCAGTGCTCTTGTGTTGCTTGGGCAGTGTAGGCTTTTGAGACCCAAAGTTTAGTGGGAATAGATGTAGTTTGAGATAGCTTGCTGTATGGAGGTGGCCTGCTTAAGTGCCCCAAAAAAGAGCTCAAAGGGGCTACATCTTGTCTCCATCAGAACCACCATTGGCTCCTAAAGATAAATTTTATTCACCTAGAAAATGACCACCAATCCCAGTACCCAAAGGTTTGATAAAGAGTTACTTAAGAATATAAGTTGTCAGAATGAACTCAAGAACAGGCAGAAAATATAAATAGATTAAAGAAAGTACAAATAGATCTTTCTTGTCTAGCCTTTCAGAAAGGGCCAGAAGGCAGTGTCTTAGTTTTTGTTTACTTCTTATGTAGTACTTAAAATTCATAGCAGTTGCAGATTGCAGTTGTTTCATTAATCTTTTTTCTTTTTTAAAATAACACTACTTTTTAAAAAAGTATATTAAAAGTGTATTGGAGATCGAGCAAGGGGGAGAGAGAGAGAGAGAGAGAGAGAAAACGAACGTGAATGGGGGGGTGGGGAGAGCAGAGAGAGAAGTAGAGAAACACAGTCCCAAGCAGGCTCTGCACTGACAGTATGGAGTCTGACTTGGGACTCGAACTTCCGAGCATTGAATCAACTGTGTCACCTAGGTGCCTCTATTTATCTGTTGAGTGGCTATATTTTTGTCTTCTCCCAGTGGACTAGAGGCTTCATGTGGACAGGAACTGTCTCTTTTGGTCTTGACTGTTTTTCTAAATAGTTTTTGAGCAGATACTTGTTCTATGCATTAGCAAATGATTGAATTTAACATGGAGAGCAATTGGTTTTTTTTGGAATTCTGAGAGGTGCCCCTTATAGGTGAGTCCTTGGTAAGCAGTGTTGAGTGAGAGTCTCCTCGCAGCCCTGGAACTACAGGATGCTGCATGATAGAGCAGGAAGAACCGGTGGAGGGCACACCTGTGTTAGGATGAGAGCAGGCATGAAAGAAGGCACTGGCAGGGTTTCCTGGAGCTTTGTGTTTTGAATAATACCTGTTTGTCTTTTATGTGTAGTGAGTGATGCTACACTCTGGGCAGACTTTGCCTAAGTTTCATAAATATTTAATTGGCTTTTTCAGGAGAATAAAGGCAGCCCCGCTGATGACTGAAAATGACAAAGCATCCACCTAACAGACGAGGAATCAGCTTTGAAGTGGGAGCCCAGTTGGAAGCCCGGGACCGATTAAAAAACTGGTACTTTTATATTTTTCTGTTAATTAAATTCCTTCAGTAAAGGATTTTTGCTAGAACTGATAAAGAGGGCTTTTCTGAAGTGTTCTATAGTTTTTTTCTGCTCCCTGACTCTTGGAAGGTGGAAGGAGACTGAAGCCTAGAGCCGTGGGAATGTCTTTTGTCTTTGGTGCTGTAATCCATCTGTCACGGAGAGCATCCAGTGACTACTTGTTAATACTTGTTTCCCCTTTCTGCCTATTTGTGTGAGGAGTTATGGGGAAAAGAAGCGTAGACGGCTATAAGGAAGGGAAGAGTGAATAGTGGCAGCACTCTTGCTCTTGGCTACTTGACTGGAAGAAGAGGAGGGAAAACAAAATCAGGGATGGAAGAATGAAGGAAAGGAATTAGATTGGAATAACTTGTGTGTTGTGAACACCCCCATCCTGTTTTCTGAATATGTGGTACGGTTGAAATTTAGTCATCACTCTGAAGTGATTAAATTTAGAGCTGAGGGGTTATAGTCCTGACTTGTCATTGATTTGTGACCTCTGGCTGGCTTATAGACTGGCTTATAGACTGACTTAGCTACTTTGAGCATCAGCTTTATCTATAAATGTGTGGGTGCTACTAGTATCAACCTCCAGGTTTTTCTGAGTATCAAATAGTAGAATGTGTGGGGAAAGGCCTTCCTTATCAACTGTAAAATGATGGTTGTTGTTGAGGACAGCCTAGAATTTGGTCATTTGTTAATGTAATGCTTAAGGTAAAGGTGGGGGTTTCAGAACTCAAACCTTTCTTCGTTTTTTTCAACCCCTCAGTTTATTTATTTATAATCTATACCCAAAATGGTACTCAAGCTCAATTATGACTCGAGATCAAGAGTCACATGTTCCACCAGCTGAGCCAGCCACATGCTCCCCTTTCTGAGTTTTCATGAAAATAGGCTGACCAGTTCCTGGGGTGTAGGTAGAGAAGACAGTGGAAAGAGAAGCAAGGAGTGTCTGGAGCCTTTTGGGGCTGGAAGAATTGATATATGAATTACAGACACTTTCAACACCTAGTTGTTTTAGGCTATTGTATCATCTATAATTATTTCCCTTTTTGGTTTCTCTTCGCACTTTTTAAGGCAGCTTAATCAAGGGAGGGAATTCTTTTTAAATGTGGAAAAAAAATACAGAAAAAGTAAAAAAGCACAGCTAGCCATAATCTGTATACTTATCACTCAGAATATATATTAATAAAATACATGAGTATATATATTTTAATAATAAAATGTATTAACAAATTAATATCACTCAGAATAAATAAAAGATTTTTCCTTTTTATATTTATGTTAAAAAAAAGACATAAAGCATTTCTTACATAATGGAAGTACCTTTTATACCTTTACCAGTTCAATTTTCCTTCTGTATTCCATGGAGGCAACAGTGTCCCGAACTTAGTTGTAACTTTCTGCCCATGTTTTTAATTTTTACTATATATATGCATAAATAATAGAATTGTTTTAGGTATTAAAAATTAATGTAAGTGATATTATATTGTTTGTCTCTTTAGTTTATGTTTTTGTGATTTACCTATACTGATACAGAAGATATTCATTCTCACTTCTGTATAGCGTCCTATTATATGAATGTGCCATATTTTGTTTATCCAGTGTCCAGTTGATAGATTCCAATTTTTCACTTTATTTATTTAAAAATTAAAAAAAAATTTTTTTAAATTTATTTCTAGGAGAGAGAGAGAGAGAGCATGAGCAGAGGAGGGTCAGAGAGAGAGGGAGTCACAGACTCTGAAATAGGCTCCAGGCTCTGAGCTGGCAGCACAGAGCCTGATGCGGGGCTTGAACCCATGAACCGTGAGATCATGACCTAAGCGAAAGTCGGACGCTTAACCGACTAAGCCACCCAGGCACCCCATTTTTCACTTTATTTACAATAAATAAAAAACCACAGTGCTACTGTGAACATCTCTGTAAATGCCTCTTTCTGTCAGCTTGCAAGAATATTTATTGGGCAGTGGCTTTCAAACTTTTCTTACAGAAATTTATAGTAAGAGATATATTTTAAATCCAGTATAGTACCCATCCATATACACATATAATTTCAGTGAAGCAAAATTTTTTAGTAATCGTTCTTAACCTTAGTACATGTGTTATACTCTGATGTTTTTCTTCCACGTTGTGTGTGTGTTTCCTAACCAAATGTACAAATGCTGATCTAGAATCATTTTATTTTATTTTAATTTATTTTATTTTATTTTATTTTATTTTTTAATCTATTTATTTCTAGGAGAGAGAGGGAGAGAGAGAGAGAGAGAGAGAGAGAGAGAGAGACAGAGAGAGAGACAGAGAGAGAGACAGCATGAGCCTGGGAGGGTCAGAGAGAGAGGGAGATACAGACTCTGAAACAGGCTCCAGGCTCTGAGCTGGCAGTCAGCACAGAGCCCGACACGGGGCTCGAACCCACGAAAGTCGGACGCTTAACCGACTAAGCCACCCAGGTGCCCCTAGAATCATTATTTTATAATTGAATAGGTCATGAACTGCTCTTTGATAAGCCCTACTCCAGTGAATTTGTCAAGTAATATGAACTTGCCAAGTTTATCTCCAAAATGCTTCTACTAAATTATACTCCCGCCAGTAGTACATAAAATTTCTTGTTTTTCTACATCCTTATCAATTCTTGCCTTTGACAGACTTTCTGGTTTGCCAATCTGTTGGTTATGAAACTTTGTTTTATTCTATGTCGCCTGTACTTCTAGTGAGGTTGAGCATTTTCTAATATCTGTGTTTTGTGATTTGCTCTGGACTATTTTTCTGTTTGATTGTCTGTCTATTCTTAGTGATTTATCAGCATTTTACTACTATGTAATGGATTCCAGTTCTCAGCTAGTTTGTATTGCAGAAATCTAGTCTGTAGCTTGTCTTTTCACCTTACTTCTGATATCTTTCATGGGACATAATATTCTCTGAAATTCTTCTGAAAGTTTTAAAGGTTTGCTTTTTATACTTTGGTCTTTACCTAGAATTAATTTTATATATGGGATGAACTTGGTCTAATATTTGTATTCACCATATGAATAATCAGTTGCCTTACCATCTTTTATAGGATCTTTTATAGGATAGTCTGTCCTTTCCCTACTGATCTGTAATACTACTTCTATAGTCCTGTAACATGAGTCTCTTCTAAGCTCTTTATTTTATTAATTTATGTTTACTCTGGTGCTAATAGCAACATGCCATCCAATATATATTGCTTTAAAATAAATCTTTTCTTGGGGCGCCTGGGTGGCTCAGTTGGTTGAGCTTCTGACTTTGGCTCAGGTCATGACCTCACGGTTTGTGAGTTTGGGCCCTGTGTTGGACTCTGTGCTGACAGCCCAGAGCCTGGAGCCTGCTTTGGGTTCTGTGTCTCATTCTCTCTCTGCCCCTCCCCCACTTGTATTCAGTCTCTCAAAAATAAATAACTAAAAAATTTTTTAATAAATCTTTTCTTTTAATTAATTTATTGAGAGAGAGAGAGCGAGAGAGCGCACACGCGCACATATGGGGAAGGGGCAGAGAGAGAGAGAGAGAGGGAAAGAGAAAGTTCCTAGCAGGCTCCGCCCTGTCAGTGTGGAGCCCAAAGTAGGGCTTGAACCTGTGAACTGTGAGATCGTGTCCTGATCAAAAATCAAGAATTGGATGCTCAATGGAGTGAGCCACCCAGGTACCCCTAAAATAAGTCTTGATATCTGTTTAGACAGGTTTTGCCTTTTTGTGCTTTATTTTATTTGTTGTATTCTTAGACCTTCACTCTTATTTTTTAAATGATTGAAGTTTAATTGACAGTGTTACATTAGTTTCAAGTGTGGACATTTACTCTTAATGTGAATAGTTACATTTGTCGAGTTTCTTAAATAAAAGCATTTGTAGCTTCAAAATAAATTGTATTGAATTTATAATTAATTTGAGGGAATTAACATATTTATGATAGAATTTTCACTTATGAAAATATTTTTATTCTTGTATTTATTCATATTTTCTTTTATGAACTGGTTTTATAACCTCCATAAAGCTTTTGCATATTATCTTTTAGACTTACTCTTACTTCTAGTTTTTGTTGGTTCTTTGAATGGATCTTTTTATATTACATCTTCTCCTTGGTTATTGGTGGTATGTAGCAATGTTGTTGAATTTTATTGTTGTTGATCAAATTCATTGTGTGGACTTTACTGAGATCATAGCTCAAAAACAATCGGTAAAGACTATGACATTTATGAGATTCTTGTAAATTTGAACATTGATTAATGATATTAAGGGATCATTGTTAATTTTTGTAGGTCTGGAAATGATACAGCTATGTTTTTAAAAAGTCCTCATTTTTTAGAGATTCTATACTAGCATATTTGTGAATAAAATGATGTGTTGTCTGGGACTTGCTGCAAAGGAATATGAAGTGAGGAAAAGGTGGAGGATAGGAGAAGCAAAAGTGGCAGTGAGTGATGGGTATGTGAGGGTTTACTGCTGTTGAGTTTTATGTGCTGATCTTGTATCTAGAAACCTTGCTGCATTTTCATAATTGTCCTATTAGTTCTTTTAAATTCTATTATTATTTAAAAAAAAATATTCATTTTGAGAGAGAGAATACCAAGCAGGTTCTGCAGTCAGTGCTGAGTCTGACATGGGGCTTGATCTCAGGAACCATGAGATCATGACCTGAGCTGAAATCAAGAATCAGATGCT
This sequence comes from Proteles cristata cristata, assembly GCA_017311185.1. Classification (NCBI taxonomy): domain Eukaryota; kingdom Metazoa; phylum Chordata; class Mammalia; order Carnivora; family Hyaenidae; genus Proteles; species Proteles cristata. The sequence goes on along the minus strand of JAESUZ010001308.1, from coordinate 847,973 downwards.
TAACCAACTTGGCCACCAAGGCGCCCTTTGACCATATGCATTTTGTCTCTTCAGTCTATTAGTATGGTGTATGACATTAGTAGAGTTTCTAAGCTTGAACAATTCTTTTTTCTTTCCTTCCAAAATTTTATTTAAATTCAAGATAGTTAACATATAGTGTAGTATTGGTTTTAGGAGTAGAATTTAGTGATTCATCACTTACATATAACACCCAGTGCTCATTACAAGTTTCCTCCTTAATGTTCATCCCACTTAGCCCATTCCCCCACCCACCTCCCCTCCAACAATCCTCAGTTTGTTTTCTATAATTGAGAGTCTGTTAGGTTTATCTTCTCCATTTTTACCTTACTTTATTTTTCCTTACCTTCCCCTATGTTCACCCATTTTGTTTCTTAAATTCCCACATATGAGTGAAATCATATATTTATCTTTCTCTGATTTATTTTGCTTAGTATAATATACTCTAGTTCCATCCATGTTGTTGCAAATCGCAAAACTTCATTCTTTTTGATGGCTGAGTAATATGCCATTAGATACATACATACTTATGTATACTTAATATATTAATGTATAGTTATGTACATATATATTGTGTGTCTGTGTATAATATATGTCATCTTCAATATCCATTCATCAGTTGATGGGCATTTGGGTTCTTTCCATAATTTGGCTATTGTTGACTAGTGTATTGTTGAACAATTCTTGCTTGCATTCCTGGATAAATCCTATTAGGTGATTTATATAATAAATTATGGATTCATTTTGCTAATATTTTCTTTGAGATTTTCATATCCATGTTCACCAGTACTTTTGGTTTTGATCTTTTCTTACCCTATCCTTGTCTAGTTTTAGTGTCTTATTATAGAAATCTTAGAAAATGAGATAGTTTTTTCTTTATTTCCTCTGGAAGAGTCTCTTGAAGCTCTGCTAAATCTAATACCCTTGTTTGTAAAAATAAAAAAATTTTTTTTTTTGAGAGAAAGAGTGGGCAAGTCTGTAGGGGAGGGGCAGAGGGAGAGGGAGAGAATCTTAAGTGGGTTCCATGGTCAGCATACAGCTTGATCTCATGACCTTGAGATTATGACCTGAGCCAAAATCAAGAGTCACTTAACCAACTGAGCCTTACATGTGCCCTTGAAAGTTTTAGACTCCCAAATCAAATACTTTAATAGTTATTATTTTGCTATGTTCTTTCTTGAGTCAGTTATCTTGATTTTATTTATGCTTATGTCATATTTTTCAAGTATGTTAGCAATAGAACACTATTTATATAATAGTAACATAGGAAAAAGTTACCTGTAAATCTATCCATGTAGCTACTTAGTCTTTTCTGTAATGGCTTATATATAAAATAGATAAGACCATGGGGTGCCTGGCTGGCTTAGTTGGTAGAACATATGACTCTTGATCTCATGGTCATGAATTTGGGTCTCATGTTGAGTATAATGATTACTTAAAAAAATTTCTGTTAAAATAGGCATGATCAGTGTGTACATAAGACTTCTGTACTTTTACGTTTTTAGTCATTATGCTAGCATTATATAATGGATACTTGTTCTCTTCAGTGGGTAAACAATATTTCAGATTGTTATTCTACCTTTGTAGAACTTTTTGCTTCCAGTTTTTTTCACAGTTCCACAGAAAGTGTTTTATTGCCTTTAGAACAAAATAAGATACTTTAAGAACTTTTGTTAATGAAGAAAAACTTAGAAGTTAAAAAGTTTTCTAAAATATTATTTGGCGGCTGATGAAGTAGGCACTTGAGCTTAGAAAACTTACCACCTGCAACTGTATGTGTGTGGAGCCTGAGCTGTCTGATTAGATATAGCTAACAGTTTATAATTGGGGAGGGGGTGCCGGCACCTGGGTGGCTCAGTCGGTTGAGCGTCTGACTTTGGCTCAGGTCATGATCTCACAGTTCATGGGTTTGAGCCCTGCGTCCAGCTCTGTGCTGACAGCTCAGAGCCTGGAGCCTGTCTTTGGATTCCGCATCTCCCTCTTTCTCTGACCGTCTCCTGCTCACACTGTGTCTCTCTCTCTGTCTCTCTCTCTCAAAAATAAATAAAACATTAAAAAAATTAAAAAAAAAAAGAGAAGTGGGGCTCCCACTTGTGGCCAGAGTACCGACTATCAAGTGTGACCTCCTTGGCCTTGACGCCAGCAGTGCTCTTTCTCCAGCACAGCTCTTTCTCCACTCACAGCTTTTCTTCACCACCCCCCTGCCTCATAGTCCTGTATAGGACCCTGTTAAGGTCTGTTTGTTAGGTGTTACTTATGGGGCAGGCAGGGAGCCAGGCCATTTTGGAGCAACAGAGGCCAGGGTCAGCTTCTGAGAGCCTGGCATTATCCAAGGAGAGCCAGAGGCCTCACTGCCAGTACTGCCACTTCAGACCCTCGTCTGGCTGTGGGGCTACCATGCCTGGTATAGAGCAGGTGGGGGGCTCCCAGCAACTACAGATGTCTGAGGCAGATGTCTGAGGCAGAAAAGCAAGGCTGCTAGCTCATGGCAGCCCCGACAATGATCCTCAAGGGCCGATCTTGGCCTCCAACACTGGCGGAGGAGAAAAGGGACCATCCATTGCCCCATAGGAGAGAGGCCCTCCAATTTTTTTTTTTTTTTTTACTTATTTACTCACTTCTGTGCTAATTTAGCAAACTATGTTAGGCAGTGAATAGAATGCTGTCCTGCCTATTTTTGTTCTAGTTAGGGGAACAGGATCTTGTCAGGGGGGATAAAGGGAACTTCTTGTGGCTAAAGTGGTCAGGTTTTAGAGTGGAATGTGAATGAGGCTAAGGGAAGGAATGTGCATAGGACCAGGAGAGGATGAGCTATGCTCTGCCTGGGGAGTTGGGAGAGGCTTCTCAGAAAAGGCAAAACTGGAGCCATAAATAAAGCTGTAGTTAACATTTGGGCAAAAGCAGAGTTTTTTCAGAGGGGTAGGGTATCAGTACCATAGGATCAGTTCTAAGGTTTGGATGGCTAGGTGCAGGTGACTATACTGAGAAATCCATTTGTCCTTGAGTCACATTCAGATAAGTTTGCTACCTTGAATGACTTTTGCAAACAAATCTATCAAGTCAACAGCCCAGCCTATGAACTTAGAGTTGTAAGCATTTCTACAAATACTCTTAAGCCCTTATCTGGTCTACTGACAAATGATTATGATAGAAGGTGAAGAGTTCTGGATTAGAGTCTCATATACTCTTTTATTTGGTAAAATTACTTTACCTCTCCTAGTCTCAGTTTCCATGTAGGCAAAATGGGGAATTATAATTGGATTATGTAGATCAGATAGGATTATTCCTGTGGAAGCATTCTGTAATCATTACCAGGAAAATACAGCTACTAGTCATGTCTACTGTAAACATAAAAACATTATGGCCAGCTTATAAGAAGTTTAGGGCCAAAAGTCTATAAAGTTAACATTTATAGTCCTGCATTCACTTACTTCATGGATTATCTAGCTTAATTTTCCAATTAATAATACCATGAGATATGGGTGCTATTATGCCTCATTTTATATTTTTTTTTTAATGTTTTTATTTATTCCTAGGAGAGAGAGAGAGACAGCGTGAGCAGGGGAAGGTCAGAGAGAGAGGGAGTCACAGACTGAAACAGACTCCAGGCTCTGAGCTGGCAGTCAGCACAGAGCCGGACGCGGGGCTCGAACCCACGAACCGCGAGATCATGACCTAAGCGAAAGTCGGACGCTTAACCGACTAAGCCACCCAGGCGCCCCTTATTTGCCTCATTTTAAAAGTAAGACAGGAGACAATAAACTATTTGTAAAAAAAATAAAAATAAAAAAAAAAATAAAAGTAAGACAGAGGAGACTCAGAGAGATGAAGTTATTTGCTTAAGGTCACACAGGGAAGGACTGGGATTTGAACCTCGATAGACTGAGTTCATAGCTTCTCTGAAATAACCCAAATTTTCCACAGTGTTTAATACTTCTGACTCCTAAATTGTGTTTGTTTGCTTATTTATTTATTCTCCTGATGCCTAAATTAAAAAAAAATTCTGATAATGTTCATCTGAATTCCTAATGCAGATGACTGACATTTATTTGACTTGGAATGTTTTGAGAAATAATGGAGCAGGGGCACTTGGATGGCTCAGCTGGTTAAAATGTCTAACTCTTGATTTCTGCTTAGGTCATGATCTCATGGTTCCTGAGATTGAACCCGGAGTCTGGCTCAGTGCTGACTGTGCAGAGCCTACTTGGGATTCTCTCCACCCCCACTCACATTGTATCTCTTTCTCTCAAAATAAATAAATAAACCTTAAAAAAAATTAAGGAGAATTTGTGGTTCTTGGCTGGCTGGCTTAGTTGGTAGAGCATGCAACTCTTTTTCATCTTGGGTTATGAATTTGAACCCCATGTTGGGTGTAGAGATTACTTAAAAAGAAATAAAGAGGCAATGGCTTAAAAAAATAATGGAGGATTTGTTTTATTATCTGTATTTATCATTATCATTATTTGTTATCTTTATTTATTAAACATTTTTTAGTATTTAATTTTTTCTTAATGTTTTATTTCTTTTTTTTAAAAGTTTTATTTATTTTTTAATGTTTTATTTATTTGAGAGAGAGACAGAGAGAGTGTGAGCAGGGGAGGGTCAGAGAGAGGGGGAGACAGAATCTGAAACAGGCTCCAGGCTCTGAGCTAGCTGTTAGCACAAGAGCCCGACGCAGGGCTTGAACCCACGAACCGTGAGATCATGACCGGAGCCGAAGTCAGATGCTTAACCGACTGAGCCACCCAGGCGCCCCTGTTTTATTTACTTCTGAGAGAGAGAGAGAGGAGGAGAGAGACAGTGTGAACAGGGAAGGATCAGAGAGAGAGAGGGAGATAGACAATTTGAAGCAGGCCCCAGGCTTTGAGCTAGCCGTTAGCACAGAGCCCGATGTGGGGCTTGAACCCATGAACTGTGAGATCATGACCTGAGCCGAAGTTGGTCGCTTAACCGACTGAGCCACCCAAGCGCCCCAGTATTTATTTATTTTTGAGGGGCAGACCATGAGTAGGGGAAGGAAGACAGAGAGGGAGATACAGAATCTGAAGCAGGCTCCAGGCTCTGAGCTGTTTGTTAGCACAGAGCCTGACACGGGGCTTGAACTAGTGAATTATGGGACCATGACCTGAGTTGAAGTTGGATGCTCCACTGACTGAGCCACCCAGGCGCCCTGATTATTTATTATTTATTATCTTTAGAAGTGGTGTTTTTACTGTGATAAATGATTTGTTTATATTACAATAAGTAGTATATCTGCAGGGTAGAGCCACATATTGAGTGTGTGTGTGCTTTTAGGTAAGATGTGGTAATGGGGATTAGGGTCTAGCTCTTCATCACTTACTTCCTCTTGATTTTTAACTTTTGAATTCTTGGATTTTTCTTAATTTTGAAGAGCTTAAATGAGTGTCAGCTTTTTTTATTAGGAAAATATTTAAGCATAATGAAAAATGGAAAGAACAGTGAGATAAGCACTGTACTTTCCAGTTGTATTTACTAATTGTTAACATGTACCCAATTTGATTCATATGCTTTTTATAATATAATTAATCATAATTAGCAGTAATTCCATAGTATTTAGTTTCTAGGCCATATTCAGGTTTTTCTGTTGTCCCAAGAATGTCATTTTTCTAGGTTTCTTTTTTTATTTTATTTTATTTTATTTTTTAAACTTTTTAAATGTTTTTTTATTTATTTCTAGGAGAGAGAGAGAGAGACAGCATGAGCAGGGCAGGGTCAGAGAGAGAGGGAGTCACAGACTGAAACAGGCTCCAGGCTCTGAACTGGCAGTCAGCACAGAGCCTGATGCGGGGCTCGAACCCATGAACCGCGAGATCATGACCTAAGCGAAAGTCGGACGCTTAACCGACTAAGCCACCCAGGTGCCCCTAGGTTTCTTTTTTTTAATTTTAGAAGAGAGCATGAGTGGGGGCAGAGGGTAGTGGGGGGGAGAGAGCGATTCCCAAGCAGGCTCTACTCTCAGTTCAGAGCCTGATGCAGGGCTCAATCCCACAACCCTGAAATCACGACCTGAGCTGAAACCAAGAGTTGAATGCTCAACTGACTGAGCCACCCAGATGCCAAGAATGTCATTTTTAAAAATCAAAGTTCACTAAATCAAGATTGACACTTTACATTTTTTTACACCTTTTTAAAAAAGTTTATTTTGAGAGAGAGGGAGAGAGAGCGAGAGAGAGAGAGAGAGAGGTGGGGAAAAGCAGAGAGAGAGAGAGAGCAAGGGAGAATCCCAAGCAGGATCTGAATTGTCAGTGCAGAGCCTGACGCAGGGCTTGATCTCAAAAACTTTGAGATCATGACCTGAGTAGAAATCAAGAGTCAGACGTTTAAACGACTGAGCCATCCAGGTGCCCCATTTTTTTTTTTTAAAGATTATTTTATTTTATTTTATTTTATTTTATTTTATTTTATTTTATTTTATTTTATTTTTTAAATGTTTTAATTATTTCCAGGATAGAGAGACAGCGTGAGCAGGGGAGGGTCAGAGAGAGAGAGAGAGTCACAGAATCTGAAACAGGCTCCAGGCTCTGAGTTGGCAGTCAGCACAGAGCCCGACGTGGGGCTCGAACCCATGAACCGCGAGATCATGACCTAAGCGAAAGTCGGACGCTTAACCAACTAAGCCACTCAGGCGCCCAGATTTTATTTTTAAGTAAAGATTTCATTTTTAAGTATTTTTAAGAACACCCAATGTGGGGCTCAAACTTACAATCCTGAGATTAAGAGTTGCATGCTCTTCCAACTGAGCTAGCCAGGCGCCCCTACATTTTTGTTTTTATGTCTTTTTACTTGCTTTTATTCCATAATAATCCTTCACCCCTTTCCTAATCTCTCCTTCATCGTAGCATTATTTATTTAGTTTTAAGAGTTCTGAACAGTTTTGTAGAATATTCCATATGTGGGGTTGGTCATATTGTTTTCTCATGGTGAATTCTGCTTGTTTCTTGTATTTTCTTATATTTCCTGTAAACTGGAAGTTAGATCTAGACAAAAGAGTAAACATTTTTTTGCAGGGTGTTTCAGTGGTCATAATATGTGTCTCATCATTAAAAACATTATTCTACCTCTGTCATTCCCTTTATGTTTTGTGTTTTATTAGTTGACATTCTCCTGCAAGATTAGAATTTTTCTTTTTCATTATTAAGGATCCCCAAGACTCAGATTATTTAGTGTGGTGTTGTAGTCAATCATATTCGTTATTCTCTTTGGTGCTAAAATTATCCCAGATTTAGCCAGTGGGAGGCCCTTTAAACTGGGTTCTTTGTGCTTTTGACACACTCCTATTAGTCTTTGAGTATTTTCTTATTTTATGGCACTGCTAGAAGCCCCAGATTTGTCTTGCACATGCCTGATCCAGACCCTGGACTCTGCCATTTCTCCAAGGAGGCCTAATTCCTTTTAGTTGGAAGTAGTATTTAGAAATTACGCTCTGGACACTGGGTCTGTTTATTGCTGCTACAGTATTATTGCTTTTAGGCCTTTTCAGTGGATAGAGCTAAGAAATAAAATTTAAAAAAAAATTGTGAGTTCATTTTGGTAGTTCCAGTTTAAATTTAATATTTGGTAATTTATATTTTGATTTTTCTTTTTCTTTTTTTTCTCTTACATTGAAAGTTTTTGTTTCTTTTTTTCTAAGGTTTTATCTTTTAAGTAATCTCTCTGCCTAATGTGGGGCTTGAACTCACAACCCTGAGATCAGGAGTCACATGCTCATAAGGAACATCTAAAGAATTCTCTTAAGCTCCACCTTTTTTTTTTTAATAGTTTATTGTCAAGTTGGTTTCCATTTTTTAAAAAATTAAAAAAAATTTTTTTAAAAAATTTATTTCTAGAGAGAGAGACCACGTGAGCAGGGGAGGGTCAGAGAGAGAGGGAGTCACAGACTCTGAAACAGGCTCCAGGCTCTGAGCTGGCAGTCAGCACAGAGCCCGACGCGGGGCTCAAGCCCATGAATCGCGAGATCATGACCTAAGCGAAAGTTGGACGCTTAACCGACTAAGCCACCCAGGCGCCCCAGTTTCCATTTATTTAAATAGTTTATTCCACCTTTGCCAGTCTGTAATTACTTGATTCATTTTTATTTTTAAAAGTTTTTTAAAAATTTATTTTAAGAGAGACAGAGAGTGTGAGTTGGGCAGGGGCAGAGAGAGAGGGAGAGAGGGAGAATCCCAAGCAGGCTCTGTACCATGGCCAGTTTGCAGAGCCCAACTTGGGGCTTGAACCCATGAAACTGAGAGATCATGACCTGAGCTGAAATCAGGAGCTGGATGCTCAACCAATTGAGCCACCCAGGGACCCTTCTTTAAGATTTGATTTTATTTAAAAAATTTTAAATGTTTATTTATTTATTTTGAGAGAGAGAGAAAACACAGGCACACATGTGAGTGGGTGAGGGGCATAGAGAAAGGAAAAAGAGAATCTCAAGCAAGTTCCTCACTGATAGCACAAAGCCCAATATGGGGCTCAATCTCACGAACCGGGGAGTTCGTGACCTGAGCCGAAATCAAGAATTGGACGCTTAACCAGTGGAGGTACCCAGGTGCTCAGAGAAATTATTTGTTAAAAAAATGTTTTTTAGTGTTTATTTTTGAGAGACAGAGACAGAGGCAGAGACTGAGCTGAGTGGGCAAAGGGCAGAGAGGGAGACACAGGATTTGAAATAGGCTCTAAGCTCTGAGCTGTCAGCACAGAACCTGGCGCGGGTCTCAAACCCCAAGAACCGTGAGATCATGACCTGAGCCAAACAAAGTTGGACGCTTAACCGACTGAGCCACCCAGGTGCCCCCAATATTTTTTTTATGTTTATTATTTTTGAGAGAGAGAGCGCGTGCGCACGAATGGGGGAGGGGGAGGAAGAGAGAGGGAGACACAGAATCTGAAGCAGGCTCCAGGCTCCCACCTGTTAGCACAGAGCTAGATATGAGGCTCAAACCCACAGGCAGGGAGATCATGACCTGAGCCTATCAACATGACCTGAGCCACTCAGGCACCCTGAGAAAGTTTTTAAAAATATTGTAGCATTAGATAGCAGTTATGTGAAGGACTGACTGTGCCAGGCTCTCCATATGGAGCTTCTCCATTAAATCTCAGGAAGCCATGTTTTTTATTGTTTCAATTTTATAAATGAAGGAAGAAACCGAGGCTCACAGAGGTAAAAGTCCTTTGTTCCATGGGGTGCCTGGGTGGCTCAGTCATTTAAGCGTCCCACTTCGGCTCAGGTCATGATGTCACGGTTCGTGGGTTCGAGCCCTATGTCGGGCTCTGTGCTAACAGCTAGCTCAGAGCCTGAAGCCTGCTTCAGATTATATGTCTTCCGCTCTCTCTGACCCTCCCCTGCTCATGTGTGCACGCTCTCTCCCTTTCTCTCTCTCTCAGAAATAAATAAAACATTAAAAAACAAACAAACAAAAAAACCCCTCCTTTGTTCCTAATTTCACAGCTGGAGCTAGGATTGAACCCCTGTTGGTCTGACTCCAAAGGCTGGCTATGCCTCCCAGGTGATTCCTTTCCCTAGTCATATTTTTCTGAGTGCTCTTCCATATTTCCTGGATTTGCTGCAAGGTTGCCAAAAAACAAACAAAAAAAGACATTAAAAGGGTTAAAATAGTTTTCAAAACTCCTGTAACAGTAGATATATACGGAGATACAAATGTGATCCAGGGTGGGTGAGTGGGTCTTTCTGGAGTAATGCTGATATGTTTTTTTAATTTAAAAAACATTTTTAAAAAATGTTTTATTTATTTCTGAGAGAGAGAGAGAGAGAGAGAGAGAGACGAAGCGTGAGCAGGGGAGGGTCAGAGAGAGACACACACACACAAAGAATCAGAAGCAGGCTCCAGGTTCTGAGCTAGCTGTCAGCACAGAGCCTGACACGGGGCTTGAACCCACGAACCGTGAGATCATGTATGACCTGAGCCGAAGTGACTGAGCCGAATGACTGATGCTTAACTGGCTGAGCCACCCAGGTGCCTCAGTGTGTGATATTTTTAACAGGTGTGTATTTTTTATTTATTTTGTCTGAAATGCTTATACAGAAGCCTAATTTCTGTCTTGTCTACTATACATATTATACTTCAGTTAAACAGTAGCGATGGCAGCTAACATTTATTAGAGATCTAATTTGTGTCAGGTATGGTGCTAATTGCCTTAATTGCTTAAGCAAGCCCATTTAGAATTGAGACTCAGAAGTAAAATGACTTGCCTAAGATCACAGATTAATCACCGATGAGTCTGAGATTTAGCTCGTTTTTTAAAAAAATGTTTATTTATTGGGGTGCCTGGGTGGCACAGTTTAAGTGTCTGACTTTGGCTCAGGTCAGGATCTCATGGTCTGTGGGTTTGAGTCCCACATCCAGTTCTGTGCTGACAGCTCAGACAGAGCCTGGAACCTGCTTCGGATTCTGTCTCTGTTTCTGCCCATCCCCCGCTTGTGCTCTCTCTGTCTCTCTCTCTCAAAAAAAATAAATATTTAATTTATTTAATAAAATATTTTATTTTAAAAAATTTTAGGGGCGCCTGGGTGGCTCAGTCGATTAAGTGTCCGACTTCAGCTCGGGTCATGATCTCACGGTTTGTGGGTTCGAGTCCCGCGTGGGGTTCTGTGCTGACAGCTCAGAGCCTGGAGCCTGTTTCTGATTCTGTGTCTCCCTCTCTCTGACCCTCCCCTGTTCATGCTGTCTCTCTCTCTCAGAAATAAATAAAACATAAAAAAATTAGAAACAAAATTTTAATAATTTTTTAATAAATAAAAAACATTTTAAAAATGTTTATTTATTTTGAAAGAGAGAGAGGGGTGGAGGGGCAGAGAGAGGGAGAGAAAGGGAATCCCAGGCAGGCTCCACACTGTCAGCACAGAGCCTGATGCAAGGCTTGATCCCACGAGCCATGAGATTATGACCTGAGCCTAAATCATGAGTTGGCTTAACTGAGCCACCCAAGTGCTCCTGTCTTGGTTTTGTTAGACAGCTGTTTTATGTATCTTACCAGAATTCATTTGTAATGGGGCGCCTGGGTGGCTTAGTCGGTTAAGCATCTGACTTTCGCTTAGGTCATGATCTCGCGGTTCGTGGGTTCGAGCCCCGCGTCGGGCTCTGTGCTGACTGCCAGCTCAGAGCCTGGAGCCTGTTTCAGTCTGTGACTCCGTCTCTCTCTGACCCTCCCCTGCTCATGCTGTCTCTCTCTCTCCTAGAAATAAATAAAACATTAAAAAAAAATTAAAAAACAAAACAAAACAAAAGAATTCATTTGTAAATCATCCAAACCAGTTTTTCTGAAATTCTAGGGTCCTAAAGAAATCATAGGATTAGGATTTTTATTATTTAGAGAGGGGTATTTATAAAACATAGAAATAGATTTTCTATGGAGGTTGTTAGTTCTTAAAACAGTTTATCTCACCATACAGGCTGTGGAGTACTGATAAGAATTCATCTTCTAATTTTGGACCCACTACTTTGGGACACACTTTCCAGATACCATTTCCTACTCTGTGGATGGCATAATCCTGCCTGCCTTCTTTACCTTCAGGGTTGTGCAGATGAACTGATTTAAGAAGTGAGAGGCTTCAGTTTCCTAGCAGTGATGTGTGGTGGATAGAACAGAAAGTGCTAGTTCTGCCGCCCTCCGCCTTTTCCCCGTCAGCTGTCAGGAGCACACCATCTGCCTTGAACAGTAGGCCTGGTCTTCTCTGTTCTGCCCAGAACATGGTGAAAAACTCCTTCTGTCTGTTGCTTTCCTGACTTTTTGGCACATTTCCACTGCTTTGTTTCCATTTAAGTTCATCATGGTCTCTTTCCATTTTTTGTACAAAGGATTTTAAAATCTGAGTTTCATCATGTCCTTAGCTCTCTTCTCACTTTTTTTCCCCCATTAGAATTATTTGCATGGGGGTGCTTGGGTGACTCACCTGGTGAAGCTTCTGACCGTTGATTTTGGCTCAGGTCATGATCTCACGGTTTGTGGGCTCAAGCCCCATATCAGCAGAGATCCTGTTTGGGATTTTCTGTCTTCCTCTGTCTCTGCCCCTCCCCTGCTCTCCCTCTCTCTCAAAATAAATAAATAAAAGGATTATATTAGAATTATTTGCACTAACTGGTGGCTCAGTTGGTTGAGTGTCCAACTGCGGCTCAGGTCATGATCTCGCGGTTTGTGGGTTCGAGCCCGGCATCAGGCTGTCTGCTCTGTCAGCACAGAGCCTGCTTCAGATCCTCTGTCTCCTCTCTCTCTCTGCCCCTCCCCTGCTCATGCTCTCTCTCTCTCCCTTTCTCAAAAATAAATAAACATTAAAAAAATAAAATAAAAAATAAAAAAATAATCTTAAAAGAATTATTTGCACTGATCAAGTCTGAGTTCCTGGTTCTTACCTCTTCACTTCTTCACCCATCCTTTGTTTGTTTGTTGATTGGTTGGTAGCATCCTTTTTTTTAATGTAAATTGAGAGAGAGAGAGAGAGAGATGCATGTGGGGGAGAGGCAGAGAGAGAGAGGAGAGAGAGAATCCCAAGCAGGCTCCACACTGTCAGCAGAGAGCCCCGTGCGGAGCTTGAACTTTGGAACCATGAGATCCTGACCTGAGCTGAAAGAATCAGATGCTTAACTGATTGAGCCACCCAAACGTCCCATGGTAATTCTATTTTTAACTTTTTGAGGAACTTCCATACTGTTTTCCAGAGTGGCTGCACCAGTTTGCATTCCCACCAACAGTGCAAGAGGGTTCCCCTTTCTCCGCATCCTCCAACACCTGTTGTTTGTTGTGTTGTTAATTTTAGACAAGAGTTGTTTTAATGGAACTCTGAGGACAAAATCCTGATGGGCATGAGTTCAAGAAAAATGGGAGAGAGAGCTGGTGGGGTGCACAAGTGGAGGAATTGGCCATTTATAGGAGCAAATAGTTAATTTATTATAAGGGGAAGAGGGAGACTGGGTGTACAGGTAGAAATGAAGGTTGACTTGTGGGATTGGTGATGGGAACATGTGTTTTTTCTATTTAAAATTGAGTTATAATTTATATACTGTACGGTTAGTATTATGAGGCTTGCCAAATTCATAGTCATGCATGCACCACCACAATCAAAATGTAGAGTGCTTTTATCACACACAACATTCCCTTGTATGCCTTTGTACTTCTTCTGCACTTCTAGTGTTTGTACCCACTGATCCTGTCCTTGTCCATGTAGTTTTACTTTCTCCAGAATGTCATATAAATAGAATTGGACAAGGTGTAGTCTTTTGAATTTGGCTTCTTACCACATTCAGTTATCATAATGCATTTGAAATTCATCCACGCTTTTGCATGATAATCGGTAGTTTATTTTATTGCTGAGTAGAATTCCATTATATGGATGTACCACAATTTATCCATTTACCTGTTCAAAGGTATGAATTGTTTCCAGTTTTTACTGAATATGAATACACATTTGCTTACAGATTTTGTGAGAACATAAGTTCTCATTGTCTTGGGCAAATACCAAGGAGTGTGATTGCTGGGTCATAGGTTAAAAGTGTGTTCAACTTGTTGAAAAACTGCCAAACTGTTTTCCAATGTGGTTATTTCAGTTTGTATTTCTACCGGCAATGCAAGCGAGTCCTAGTTGCTCTATGTCTTTCCCAGCACTTGGCCCGATTCTTTTGTTTCTCTCCTTTTTTATTGTTTTTCTAAATTGAGTTGTAATTTATATACCATAAGTTTACTTTTTTAAAAAGTGGTTTGTAGCATATTCACAAAGTTGTACAATTGTCACCACCCTCTAATTTCAGAATATTTTTATCATCCCGAGAAGAAACCTTGTATATATTGGCAGTCATTCATTTTTCCCCTCAGTTTGCCCAGCGCTGGGCAACTACTAACATATTTTCTGTCTTTATAGATTTGTCTATCCTGGACATTTGCTTAGAAACAATCATACAGTGTTGTTCTTTGTGAATAGCTTCTTTCACTTAACATGATATTTTCTTTTTAAAAATTAAAAAATATTTTTTTAATTTTTAAAAATTTACATGCAAGTTAGTTAGCATGTAGTGCAACAGTGGTTTCAGGAGTAGATTCCTTAATGCCCCTTACCCATTTAGCCCATCCCCCTCCCACAACCCCTCCAATAACCCTCTGTTTGTTCTCCATATTTAGGAGTCTCTTATGTTTTTATCTCCCTCCCTGTTTTTATATTATTTTTGCTTTCTTTCCCTTATGTTCATGTGTTTGTATTTTAAAGCCCTCATACGAGTGAAGTCATTTGTCTTTCTCTAATTTCGCTTAGCAGTGATACCCTCTAGTTCCATCGGAAAAAAAAATTTTTTTTTTAAATTTATTTGTGAGAGAGAGAGCATGAGCAGGGGAGGGTGAGAGAGAGGGAAACACAGAATCTGAAACAGGCTCCAGGCTCTTGAGCTAGCTTTCAGCACAGAGCCTGACGTGGGGCTCGAACTCATGAACCTGAGATCATGACCTGAGCTGAAGTTGGACACTCAACCAACTGAGCCACCCAGGCATCCCCCGCAAAAAAATTTTTTTAAGGAGCCTCCACGTCCAACGTGGAGCTTGAACTCACTACCTGCAAGAAGTGCACACTCTACCAACTGAGCCAACCAGGCACCCTAAAGTTAACTATTTTGGATTACCTTCTTTCTCTTTTTTTAAACTAGACTCCACATCCAAGATGGGGGCTTGAACTCATGACCTTGAGATCAAGAGTTGCATGCTTTACTGACTGAGCCAGCCAGGGGCCCATGTAACATGATATTTTCAAGAATCGTTTGTGGTGTAGCATATATCAACATTTTTTTAAAGTTTATTTTTATTAATTTGAGAGGGAGATAGAGAGCAGGCGGGGGAGGGGCAGTGAAAGAGGGAGACAGAATCCTAAGCTGGTTCTGAGGTGTTAGTGCAGAGCCTGATGAGGGGTTTGAACTTACAAATCGAGAGATCATGACCTAAGCTGAAATTAAGAGTTGGATGCTTAACCCTTTGAGCCGCCCAGGAGCCCCAGTCAACATGTTTTTGATGGGTGAGTAACAATATCCCATTATAGGGATATATTATATTTTGTTTATCCATTTATCAGTTGAGTATTATTTATTTGTATTGTTTTCACATTTTGGCTATTAGGAAAATGCTGCTATGAATATTTGTGTATGAGTTTGTATGTGGACATATTTTCGTATTTCTTGTGTATCTACCTGAGAGAGAGAGAGACAGAGCATGAGTGAGCTAGGGGCAGAGAGAGGGGGAGAGAGAGAGAGAATCCCACAAGGGGCAGAGAGAGGGAGAGAGAGAGAATCCTGAAGTGGGGCTTGATTTCACCTAAAGTAGGGATCTGGCTCATCTGATGCGGGGCTTGAAGTCACAAACCATGAGATCAAGACCTGAGTCAAAGTCACCACCAAGTGCCCAACTCCTGAAGTAAAAAAACAAAACAAAACAAAACAAATTTTGATATTAATTTTCATGGTTGTTTATAGTTGTAAGACATTGAATTAAGAAGAGTGCAAAGATGCTACTCTTTTTAAAACTGTTTTTAAAGATTTTAGTTTTTAAAGTAATCTTTCTGCCGAACATGGGGCTTAAACTCACAACTCTGAGATCAAGAATTGTACACTCCAGAAGTGCTTGGGTGGCTCAAGTTGGTTAAGTGTCCGACTCTTGATTTTGGCTCAGGTCGTAATCTCACAGTTTGTGGATTCAAGCCTTGCAATGGGCTCTGCACTGTTAGCATGGAGCCTGCTTGGGATTCTCTCTCTCTCCCTCTCATTCTGCCCCTCCCCTGTGTTCTCTCTGTCTCAAAATAAATAAGTAAACATTAAAAAAAAAAAAGTTGCACACTCCACTGACTGAGCCAGCCAGGTACTTCATTTAAAAATCTTTTTATTTTTGGGGCGCCTGGGTGGCTTAGTCGGTTGAGCGTCCGACTTTCGCTTAGGTCATGATCTCGCGGTTCGTGGGTTCGAGCCCCGCGTCGGGCTCTGCGCTGACTGCCAGCTCAGAGCCTGGAGCCTGTTTCAAAGTCTGTGTCTCCCTCTCTCTCTGACTCTCCCCTGCTCACGCTGTCTATCTCTCTCTCCTAGAAATAAATAAAAATATTAAAAAAAAATCTTTTTATTTTTATTTTTTAATTTTTTATTTATTAAAAAATTTTTTTAATGTGTTATTTCTGAGAGAGAGAGAGACAGCATGAGCAGGGGAGAGTCAGAGAGAGAGGGAGATACAGAATCCGAAACAGGCTCCAGGCTCTGAGCTGGGTGTCAGCACAGAGCCTGATGTGGTGCTCGAACCCACGAACCATGAGATCATGACCTGAGCCAAAGTCCGGCGCTTAACTGACTGAGCCACCCAGGCTCCCCAAAAAACTTTTTATTGAGGTATAATTTACAGTAGTGCACACAGATCTTAATGTAGCTTGATGAACTTTTATACATGGATACCACCACTCAGATCAAGATACAGACATGTTGGGCACCTTAGAAGACTTTTTTCCCCCACACTGAGTCATACTTCCTGCTCCACATCCAAGGAAATCACCCATTTGTGGTCTTGGTCTTGTATTTTAGATAAGACTTGTTAGCATGTTGAGTGCATTCTCTTAGCCCTAATCAGCTGCCTGGGTGGAGAACTGGAGAATCTGATTTACCTAGGGCTGGGGTTTATCCAGGCAGATCTGCTGGAGGGGGAGAGGGGCCAGGGAGTTGAAAGGAAGTGACATCAAAGGATAGGATTTCCAGGGTGGCAGTGAAGGTGAGATCAGGCAGAAGGAGTAATGTGTGCAGAAGTATTCAGGGCTCAAAAAATATGATGTGTTCTCACAATCTGGCCAGGGAATACATCAGGAGTGCTCGAAGATTGGGCGAAAAAAGGGAAGATGTTAAGCAAGAGAGATAGACATAGGTTCTTCTTAGGAACAAAAAAGTAGTGGTGTTTATTCAGTTACCAAATATTTACTGAGTGTCTCTGTTTCAGGCCCTTTGCCAATATTGATAGAGGGAGCATAGGCTGCCTGGACGTACTGACTGTTCAGCTGTTGCTGGTGAGAAATGCTTCGGATGGAGAGGAGAGATGAATTCAGGACATTTCCAGAGTTAGAAGTGTCAGATGTTGATTATGGAAGTGGTAAAGGAGTAGGGAAAGAGTTAAA
The DNA here is from genome assembly GCA_017311185.1 of Proteles cristata cristata. Lineage (NCBI taxonomy): Eukaryota > Metazoa > Chordata > Mammalia > Carnivora > Hyaenidae > Proteles > Proteles cristata. The sequence continues at coordinate 830,824 of JAESUZ010001308.1, read as the reverse complement.
GCATCCAAAACAGTAGTTTTTCTGCAGCTTAATAGTCAGCCTTTTGTTTTTCACTAAATACAACGTCCATTTCCATCCTCTCCCCAGCAAAGGCTGGGGAGGACTTAGAACGTTACTTTTGTGCATAGAACTCTTTTGCTTCTGGTGTGGTGCAGTGAGCCAAGAATAAAGACATACTCTGATTCTTGAAGTTAATGAATGCTTTATATTTGCAGAAAGGGTGTTTATTTAATTATTTTTAAATGCTTATTTATTTTTGAGAGAGAGCGCACATGCACGGCAGTGGGGGAGGGGCAGGAAGAGAGAGGGACAGAACATCTAAGTGGACTCTGTGCTGACAGTAGAGTGCCTGATGGGGGGCTTGAACTCCCAAACCACGAGATTATGACCTGACCTGAAGTCAGATGCCACCAAAGCACCTCAGAAAGCTGTTTATATATGTAGTAAGAATCTGGAAGCAGCCTGAATGCCCAACCCCTGTGGGAAAGTTTAGGCAAATTTTGGGCTAGCCATCAGGTAGACTATTAGATGGCCAAGAAAGAAGACATCTTTATGGACCTGTGTCACTGCAAGGATATTTACACATGAAGTCAATTAAGAGAAGCAGCTCCTCACTGGGTTTAGTCAGAAGATCTGGATACTGATATTGGTTACACCTCTTCCAAGTCGCTGTCTTTTTTCCTTTGTTTTTTCCCCCAAGTTTACTTATTTTGAGAGAGAGAGAGAAAGAGAGAGACCCCATGTGTGAGCAAGTATGCGGGGAGAGAGAGGGAGAGACAGAATTCCAAGCAGGCTCTGCACTGTCAGCACAGACCAACTCAGTGCTTGAACTCACAAACTGCAACATCATGACCTGAGTCGAGACCAACAGGTGGATCCTGGGGCGCCTGGATGGCCTAGTCAGTTAAGCGTCTGACTTTGGCTCAGGTCATGATCTTGCAGTTTGTGAGTTCAAGCTCCATATTGGGCTCTGTGCTGAGAGCTCCAGCTCAGAGCCTGGCTCAGAGCCTGGAGCCTTCTTTGGATTCTGTGTCTCCCTCTTTCTCTCTGCCCCTTCCCTGCTCACAATCCGTCTCTCTTTCTCTCAAAAATAAACATTAAGAGTCGGATGCTTAACCAACTAAGTTACACAGGTGCCTGTCCTGGTCACTGTTTTGAGTCTTCATTTCCACATATGTAAAATGCATGCAGTGATAATGACAATTGTTAAAGTGCTCATGAAATTGTGATAAAGATCCAGTGAGGTACCTTATGTAATGGTAGTTATAACCCCCACAGTGACACACATCAGTTATTAATAGCCATGTGAGTGAATGCTGACCAGTTGGAGTGGGAAGTCAGAGGGAAATTTTTATCCTTTCTGGTCCTCTCCCCCACCCCCCTACCCTGTAATGTTTTTTAGTTTATATTTCTGGTGTGTGTAGGGGGACCAAACAGATTCCTGCCAAGCACTGTCTAGCTGCTCTAATTTAAGAATGTGCACAGTGTGTAGGGTTGGGCAGTTTAATTTTACTCGTAAGACTGAGCAGCAGGCCTTCTGGGATTTGAAGTCATTTACCATGGACAAACCAAATATTGTCTGCCTGTGTTAGATCTGGACTGTTCTCTGCCTTTCTGGACATGTTTCATTATTCTCTCTCATTTGCTATGAGCTTCACTCTCCCACAGCCCTCTCCTTTCCTAGGATAGGAAACCTAGCTCTACGGTAGGTTGGCTTATCTGTTACCTTAGAGCGGTGTTTCTCAAACTCAGAAACATTAGGACTGGAGCCCTGACCTATATACTCTTTATGGATTCCACTTTTGGTAGCATTGGAGCAAAATGCTACTATGTTAGTTCTGATAAGGATGGTCTAGATTATGGAAAAGCACAGTAAAGCATTCTTCATGGAGACCTTGTGGACCACTAACTCTGTGTTCACCAGCACCCAGTGGTCCATGGCCTGGGAAACAGTCACTTAGGGCCCAGCTGCACGTTCTTACAATAGCTATGGAATCCATAAGGTTCCTGTGCGGCTCTCTGCATAGAGTTACTATTTCCTTTTTCACCTTCAGTTTTCTGCACCACTTTATCCTTTTTTGTGCTTCCATTCCTCTGTAACTATGCTGATTTACTCATTGCATCCTGAAAGACTCGCTAGCCTCACTGCTCCTTGATTACCTGGAAAATGCCTCTTCATCATTCAGAATTGAAATAAAGTGTCTCCTCTTCATTAGTGTTGTCTTGACCTATTTCTTCCTTGGCCTCTTAATTTCCCCTTGGCCCTAGAACTGGTCTTTTGCTCCTCTGCACCGTGCTTGACCTTAAGTAGTCTTCTTTTGTTGCACTTAATTAAAATTACTTTGGTGTATAGACAGGTTTATTCCCCCTGAGGATATTGTAATGAGTACGAAACAGATACCTTTAGGGTTTTCTGTAGTGTTTTAGGGAATTAGACCATAAACATAAGCAAGTAAAGGAGAAACACATGAAATAATTATACATTTGGGTAAATGCTATGAAGGAATCAAGTGGGAAACTGACATAGACTGGAAGGAGATGGGAACTACTTGAGATATTGTAGTTAGGGATTCTGATGCTGTAGGAATGTTAGGCTGTTGCCTGGGAAGAGTAGGCAGGGAGAAATGTTTCAAGTAAAAGGAACACACTGGGTATGGGAATGTATGTGGTATGTCTGAGGGAATGTGTTTATGTTATAACATAGAGTCTGTCTTCCTCTGCCAGTGGCTGTGATTGCACATCTTCATAGATTTGACTCTGTATTTCCAAACCTTGGCACGCTTCCTGGCCCAGAGTAGGTATTCAGGAAACGTCTGTTGAATCGATGAATTTCTCTCCATCTTTTCTTTTTTTTTCTTTTTTGTCCATTCTCCTTGTCCTTTTATATTTGATTGGTTTAGCTGGTCTTCTGTGGCTTGGTTGGCTTAGTGTATAGTTATATTCTTGCTTAAAATAAGGTCACCACAGTAACCTAATTTACTATGAAGCTTATGTTATCTATCCTTTCCAAGTTGAATTTTAGAGAAGTATGACTTTTCAGTATTTTTGTGCCTTTGGTAGAGAGCTGTTTTGTAACTCAGTTTGTCATGGTGACCACAGCACTTGTACATATATCCTCTTCAGTTGGACAATTGTTGTGGTGGGATCTGTTTGTCTTTTTGACATTTGCAACATGGATATCATGGGTTTATTTTGATGATTCACCTTGGTTTGTGTATATATTCCTTTTTAAAAAAATGTTTATTTTTGAGAGAGAGAGAGAGACAGAGAGAGAGCAGGGGAAGGAGACACAGAATCCGGTGCAGACATGGGGCTCAAACCCATGGACTGCAAGATCAAGACCTGAGCTGAAGTTGGATGTCCAACCAACTGAGCCAGCCAGGTGCCCCTATGTATAAATTCCTATTGCTGTTTTGTGGCTCTAGGTACTCATAATCAAATCTTTTTTAAAAAGTATATTCGGGGGCACCTGGCTGGTTCAATTGGTGGAACATGTGACTTTTGATCTTGGGGCTGTGAGTTTGAGCCCTGTGTTGAGTGTAGAGATTGCTTAAAAATAAACTCTTTAACAAAAAGCACATTTGATGAATATTTATTGAATATATAGGCATTGGGTGTAGAGATTACATAAACATAAAAAATCGTTACAAAAAAAGATAAAGAACAAAAGAAGGGTCCACTCAAGTGCTTTAGAAGAGGGGTAGGGAGAGCATGTAGAAACTCAGTCTCTAGCCCAGGGATGCCATAGGAAATACTGTCTTTCTTCTGTCTGGTTCTGGTTATGGGGTATAGGTAGGCCAGATAGTTCTAGGCCTATTACTTCTTTACTCTTTTCCTTCCAGAGATCAAGAATATTCTTGGTCTCTTTGTTTATAGGGAGGCAGAGGGAATTCCAAGGAGCCCACCATGCTTCCTTTTGGGCCCTTGGTACTCTAGAAGCCCTCATGCTTGATCATGTGTTCTGTATCTCTGTAATCTAGCTGTTTGACTCAGAATACAAATTTAGGAATGTTTGTTGAATAATGGAATCAATAGGGCATATGATTTCTGCCCTATAAAGGGCTTAGCATCTAGTGTTTGTATTTGCCATTTAAAAATCCTGTTTGTGATTTGAGTTTGAAATGTTTTTATTGAGTCTTTTGAGCTCTTATTTTCAAAGGAAAACTATTGAACACTTAAATTGTATTTGATCATTTCAAATTCTCTTATTTACGCAAAATTAACTCAAGAAGAGGTAGAAAACAAGACCAGATTAATAACCATAGAAGTGATAGAAAAGGTCGATAAAGAACTGTCTTGTGAAAAAGTCCCAGAGCAGGTAGTTTCATAGAAAATGAAATCAAGCTTTCTTGTCCTTTCTTTGATTTTAGCATCGCCTAATACTGAAATTGGGCATGAAGAGCATAATACAAGGAAATTTGGGCAAGTCCTACTTGTAAAAGAGACACAAAACTTGTCAGTAAAATACTAAAACTCCAAGTAGACAGTTCTTAAATGAATGACACACACAACCAAATATGACTTATTTTACAGGGTAATGATAACTTAGGAAATCTGTTATTTCATTATATCCATGGAATAAAAGAGAAAAGTTATATTATTATGACAAAGGCTGAAAAGTCTCAAAATTTATTCTTTAAAAAAATTTTTTTTAATGTTTTATTTATTTCTGAGAGATTAAGAGAGAGACAGCGTGAGCAGGGGAGGGTCAGAGAGAGAGGGAGATATAGAATCTGAAGCAGGCTCCACGCTCTGAGCTGTCAGCACAGAGCCTGACGTGGGACTCGAACCTACAAACCGTGAGATCATAACCTGAGCTGAAGTCGGACGCTTAACCGACTGAGCCACCCAGGTGCCCCTCAAAATTTATTCTTGATGAATCCTTGGTAAGTAGGTATGAGGAAAACTTCACTTTAAATGCATTAATTAGAAAACTTTACAGATTCATACTTAATGATGAAACATTGGAGATGTTTTCATTAAAAGAGAAGGATGCCAACTATCTGCTAATTTTCAACATCATCTTAGAAGTACTAATCAGTGTGGTAATGCAAGAAAAATAAATGGTAGTATCAGTATTATACTGATATACAAATTATTATAATCATAATTTGAATAGGTTAGGATAATCTGTCTGGGAAATGCAAGGGAATTAATTGGTAATCCATTAGCGAGTTTGAGTAGGTTCAGAAATCAAAACAGAACAACAAAATATACACTGAGAGTGATCGCTTCCATTTCTTCATCCTATACCTGTTCTGTTCTCTTTAGATAACCAGTTGATTAGTTTCTGTCCATCCTACTAGTGTGTGTTTGTTTGTTTGTTTGTTTCTTTAATTTATTATTATTTTTTATTTATATCCAAGTTAGCATATAGTGCAACAATAATTTCAGGAGCAGATTCCTTAATGCCCTTTACCCATTTAGCCCATCCCCCCTCCCACAACCCCTCCAGTAACCCTCTGTTTGTTCTCCGTATTTGAGTCTCTTATGTTTTGTCCCTTTCCCTGTTTTTATATTATTTTTGTTTCCCTTCCCTTATGTTCATCTGTTTTGTATCTTAAAGTCCTCATATGAATGAAGTCATATGATATTTGTCTTTTTTCTGACTAATTTCGCTTAGCATAATACTCTCTATTTCCATCCTCTTAGTTCCATATGGCAAGATTTCATTCTTTCTGATTGCCGAGTAACACTCCATTGTATATATATACTACATCTTCTTTATCCATTCATTCATCAATGGACATTTGGGCTCTTTCCATACTTTGGCTATTGCTGATAGTGCTGCTATAAACATTGGGGTGCATGTGCCCCTTCGAAACAGCACACCTGTATCCCTTGGATAAATATACCTAGTAGTGCAATTGCTTGGGTCATAGGGTAGTTCTATATTTAATTTTTTGAGGAACCTCCATACTGTTTTCCAGAGTGGCCACACCAGTTTGCATTCCCACCAGCAGTGCAAAAGAGATCCTTTTTCTCCACATCCTCACCAACATCTGTTGTTGCCTGAGTTGTTAACCATGTTAACATGTTAACTATTCTGATGGGTGTGAGGTGGTATTGCATTGTGGTTTTGATTTGTATTTCCCTGATGATGAGTGATGTTGAGCATTTTTTCGTGTGTCTGTAAGCCATCATGATGTCTTCTTTGGGGAGATGTCTATTCATGTCTTTTGCCCATTTTGTCACTGGATTATTTGTTTTTTGGGTATTGAGTTTGATAAATTCTTTATAGATTTTGGATACTAACCCTTTATCTAATACATCATTTGCAAATATCTTGTCCCATTCCATATGTTGCCTTTTAGTTTTGCTGATTGTTTCCTTCACTGTGCAGAAGTTCTTATTTTGATGAGGCCCCAGTAGTTCATTTTTGCTTTTGTTTCCCTTGCCTCTGGAGACGTGTTGAGTAAGAAGTTGCTGTGGCCAAAGTCAAAGAGGTTTTTGCCTGCTTTCTCCTCAAGGATTTTGATGGCTTCCTGTCTTATGTTTAGGTCTCTCTTCCATTTTGAGTTTATTTTTATGTATGGTGTAAGAAAGTGGTCCACGTTCATTTTTCTGCATGTCTCTGTCCAGTTTTCCCAGCACCGCTTGCTGAAGAGACTGTCTTTATTCCATTGGATATTCTTTCCTGCATTGTCAAAGATTAGTTGACCATATGTTTGTGGGTCCATTAGTGTTTCTTTTTTCTTTTTAAATTTTTATTATTATTCTTTTTAGTGTTTATTTAAATACAAACACGGTATAATACAGAAAATATCATAAGATATACACTATTAAATAGCTTGCCTTTTTTTTTTTTAAGTTTGTTTTTGAGAGTAAAAGAGTGTACATACACTTGAGCAGGGGAGGGGCAGATGGAAAGGAAGAGAGAGAATCCCAAGCAGGCTCTGTGCTGCCATCAGGGTGGAGCCCAGTGTGGGGCTAGACCCCATGAACCATGAAATCATGACCTGAGCTGAAATCAAGAGTTGGAGGCTTAACTGACTGAACCACCCAGGTGCCCCTGTAGTTTGTCTTTTTTAAAGTGAATATGTCTTGGAAATCTTTCTATATCAATTCATGGAGTATGTTTTCTCGCTCTCTTTTGTTTTATAGCTGCATGAACTCTGTTTTGTGGATCTGCCAAGCAGCATACATATAAATCCAATAACCATAAAGCTATTGGTTGATAATCTGCCCATTAAATACTTCTCAAAACTTTTAAAGGTATTTATTTTTATATACACAAGTATTATGTGACTGAATCTTTGTACAAATTCAAACTACAGGTAAAAGTCTCTTGGCCATTTCCAATATCTCTTCGACCCTCCCTAGAGCTAACTTTTGTTATCAGTTTGGTGTTCAATATCTGTTCCTTTCTGGCTAATATTTCCATTAGAAATGTGACTCCCAGCTGCAGTGTTACTTTTTTTTTTTTTAATGTTTTATTTATTTCTAGGAGAGAGAGAGAGAGTGACAGCGTGAGCAGGGGAGGGTCAGAGAGAGAGGGAGACACAGACTGAAACAGGCTCCAGGCTCTGAGCTGGCAGTCAGCACAGAGCCTGACGCGGGGCCTGAACCCACGAACCGTGAGATCATGACCTGAGCGAAAGTCGGACGCTTAACCGACTGAGCCACCCAGGCGCCCCATGCAGTGTTACTTTGGAAACTAGAGTCTCCTCATTAGCTGTTAGTTACATATTGAAGCAGGAAATTCTTTCTCCTCTTTTCTGTCTATACATAGTCTCTTCACAACTTCTCTTTTGTTAACTTTGTCACATCTTCTCTAGCTTCCCCTATGGTTGTCCAAATATTTAGGTTGTACCAGTACAGTTATTGTTTTGTAGGTAAAAAGTAGTTGATTATCAGCAGTTTCATGTAGTTTCACCTAATAGTGTTAAAAACTTAATTGGTTCATGTGTCTGATTTTCCTCAAGGACATGAGCCAGAACACATACATCTTATAATCCCATTCTAGACCTGGAATTGACTGGGTAGATCAAAGTCAGTTAATAAAGTTCTGTTGACTGATGTAGCTGAGCTGTTTCCAAGGCAACTAGCAATTTTGATCCACCAAGTCTTCTCTGTTCTGTGAAATGCAGTTGGGTTTCCCCATCCTCTGGGAGTGCCTCTCATCCTTGTCACACTTTAGAAAACTAGAGAAAACTGTCTTCTCCTTAGGAAACCTTGTTGACCCTTTGGCTACTGTTGATCCTCTTGGTGAGGTTTTTGTGGTCTGTAGACAGTAGAATGCCTGTGCCCTGTGAAGTTTTTTGATCAAGGAAGGGCTTTAGGCTAGCCAAGGGCCTAGAGGACCTTCTTCAGACTCCTGAGTATGTGCATCGGAGTTGCTTGCCTGGGAATTTGGAGTTGATCTGTACCATTTAGAAGGTACTGACCAGTGCAAATTCAAAATAATTTGGGATTTGTCCTGAGGTTGCCAACTTTTTATTTTGCCAAATAAAGATATTTAAAATAAGTATCTAGTTATTTACTCTTTATAGTTGATACATGCTCATGGTACAACATTCAAAACATACAAAAAGATATACATTGAATAAAATAAGTCTCATACTTCCTCTCCAGTTCCTTAACTATCCAGTTCCCTTCCCAAGAGGCAAACCGGGTTGCTTGAACATCCTTCCAGAGATAGCCTACGCATTTAAAAACAGGTACGGATGTATTGGCTCTCTCTCCTCTCCCAAATAAATGGTAGTACATTCAGTACCACTTTGCACCTTTAGTTGTTGGGTTTTTCCCACTTTTGTTAGAGATCTTTTAAAATCAGTACATTGAGAACTGACTTACTCTTTTTAATGGCTGCAAAATATTAGTAAGAGACCAACAGTTACCACTGTCTTAATTTAAAAAGCATATTTATACACCAAAAATTTAGAAAGAATGTGATTTAGTATAAAGAAAAGTTCTGCAAATTAAATAAATTTAGTTCTGTGAGAAATTAATTCCATGCATTGGTCCAAAAGTCTTGTGTTTGAAAAGTGCTGCTAGAGATAGTAAACCATTAAAGCAAGGGCTTTTGAATAGGAGTGCGTTAGGGCATATTATGTTATTTTAGGGAGGCTTGTCAGTCTCTGGTAGGATGAACAGATGAGAGGGCAAAAGGAATATGATTGAGATATCCATGTTCTTCCCTCTGCTTTATAGAGAGGAATAGATTTTTGGAATCCTTTTGTTTTCTACAGTTGTACTATGCAGTTCATCACATTGTACAGTTAGCTAGTCTGCTGGCAAGATATCTTGTACAGCTGTACCTTTGTAGCAGTTGTATGTCAGTTGTATTGGAGTAGGGAGATTAGGTTCGGGGCTGTTTATTCTGTTCACGTTTTTTGGGCAGTTGATGTATGTTCAGCACCATTCAGAATTTTGTCAGTCTTATGTGAAAAATAACCACATGAAGTGATGAGAGCCTGAACTTGGAGAGTGACTGAAGTTGGAATGGGTAGCTGGATTCTGGAGCTTTGGGACTGAAGAATTGACAGGACACATGACCTTTGGGAAAACCAGGGAGAGCAGAATTAATTTGCTGAACGTTTATTGAATGCCCAGTCTGCAACCTCCTGTGATAGGTTAAGGGCAAACAAACTGCCTTAGAGATTACTAGTGTAGGATTTAAAAGGACATAGTATACAGACAGAAGGAAGCAGCCCTGTTTATTTAGGTAGCACATGTGATGATAGCTGGGTACTAGGTGCTGGATATAAGGCAGGCAGGAAGTGGCAAAAATCCAAGTTGTAGGGAGAAAATATAGGTAGAATCTAAACTTTCTCAATCTAGAATAGCAATCTGATTAATTCAAGTGTATTTAAGGAACAATTGCAAACAATATTACTTTTAACCATTTATTTTTGGAATGAGCAATACAATAGTATGGCTGAAAAATAAAAAAAAAATATTAAAAGGTACACTATAAAAAGTCTCTCTGCCACTTTTGTCCCTCTCTTCCCCCATACTCAGTTCCCCTCTTGTGTCCGTTAGGTTTCAGTCCTTGAAACAAAACCACTCTGGGTACTTCAACCACAAAAGGATTTAACACAAGAACTTAGGTACTTAGAAAATTGTTGGAAGGGTTGGAGGAGTGGGACTCAGGGTTGCTGCCCTTAAGTATCAGTTTGAAAAACCCACCCCTGGAGCTGTGTTCTGGAGGTCAGGAAGTTACTATTGCCACCGCTTCGCTGCCACAACCACCCTCATCACTGCTGCTTGATATTCAGAAGCTGGTAACTAGACGTTAGATCCTTGCTTATGCAGCCAGTGTACCAGTATCACCAGCTTGTTTAAAGCTCTTAGGCCTTACCTCCACCTGCTGAATCAAAACCTGCATTTCAGCAGGATCCTCTGATAATTTGCATTCCATGAAAGTTTGAGAGGCCCTGCACTGGAGCCCTGGGCTTGGCCACTACAGTTGCCTCTAAACACACAGGTCTCCATGATCTTGATTGCCAGTTGTTAGGGAGTCAGGGAAATGTAGTTGATTTTTCCAACTCTTAGTCTAGAAGAAATGGAGATTGAAAGAGCCCATCTTTTGAAGTGATCATACTTCTATAAGCAACCATTATTAGTTTCTTGTGTAAGATATTTTTATGCATATTTAAGCATATGTGAATATACTTTTTCATCTTAAAGAAAATAAACAGTTGTTTACTATATACAATGTTCTCTACCTTGCTCTTTTCATTTAATAGTTCATCTTGAGAGAGCTTTCTATATCATGATAGAATTTTTTTTTAACAGCTACATGGTATTCTATATGGATTAAATTTTTTTTTAATTTTTTTACAAATAGTTTATTGTCAAGTTGGTTTCCATATGTGGATTAAAAATTCTTAAATTGAAGCTATCTAATACAGTCTGGGTTGCATGGTCATTCTAATTTATTGGCATATGTACAGTATAATCTAGTTGAATGTTTGCTTCCTGCCTTCTTTATGTTTTGGTTTTGTGTGACTGTCATCTTGTTTAAGTTGCCTTATAATCCACTGTGCTGAGTATCCTTCCTCCACTCTACATGACAGAACTCAGGTCTGAAAGGTCAGGTTAATAGTTCATAAACTAAGGAATATCCAAGTTGGGATTTGAACCCCAAGTCTGTTAGCCTCCATAATTTGTGATTTGACACAATTGCATGAGCCTTTAAATGGTAGGCTTTATTTAGTACTTTGGTAACCCCGTCCTTTGGGAAGAGGTTTGGAAGGGTACTGTTTTGGATATTTTGGGTGGGTATTAAAGGCATTTAACATTTTTTTTTTTTTTTTTGACTCAGGTATCCAGCTCACATAGAAGACATTGACTACGAAGAAGGAAAAGTGCTCATCCATTTCAAACGTTGGAACCATCGTTATGATGAGTGGTTCTGCTGGGACAGTCCTTATTTACGCCCTTTAGAGAAAATACAGCTGAGGAAAGAGGGCTTACATGAAGATGAAGGATCTTCTGTGAGTATCAGATCTGTAATGAGCTGGGTCAGCTGTAGTATTTTATGTTCTAGCCTTTGATGTTCAGTGTGAAAGTCAGTAGCAGCTGGGACCAATCCTTATTTAGGTCTGTAGTTACAACTCTGAAATCTCCATGGCACCTGGGGTTTGTGAAGAATCCCAGTTGTCAGTTGTTTATATGATGTGATTGATGTGACAGGTCATTGAGAGAAACATTGAGGATGCATGGGGACCTTATCTCCTTCTTTTACACTACTGTATCCCTTTAGATAGATTATTTATGTAGTTTATTTATAAATATCTTAAAATTTTTTTATTGTTTTTTTGAGAGAGAGAGAGAGAGATCCAGTGAGCGAGTGGAGGAGGGGCAGACAGAGAGGGAGGCATAGAATCTGAAGCAGGCTCCAGATTCTGAGCTATCAGCACAGATCTTGATGTGGGGCTCAAACCCACAAACTGTGAGATTATGACCCCAGTTGAAGTTAGATGCTTACCCTACCGAGCCACCCAGGTGTCCCATAAATATTTTTTTAAAAATGTTTATTTTTTTCAAAGAGAGAGTATGAGCAGGGGAGAGGCAGAGAGGAAAGGAGAGAGAATCCCAACCAGGCTCCATGCTGTCAGTGTGGAGCCCAATGTGGGGCTCAATCTTATGGAATTGAGATCATAACCTGAGCTGAAATCAAGAGTCATAAGCCACCCAGGTGCCCCCCCCTTAGATCATGTATTAAACTTATTTTTTATCTTACCATTCATTAAGCAGTCATTCCCTTTGGAGCCCCATTTCAAGGTCTTTTATAAGTTCTTAAACACTTGGAATTGGCCTATATTCCTTTTTCCTTTTATCGCTATGCCTGGAGCTTTTACTGATTTCAGAGTGAGGGATGAAGTACTAGTTCTGAGGTTTTAATTTTTTAAATATTTATAAGAATTTTTTAAAGATTTTATTTTACCTTTTTAAAGTAATCTCTTTACCCAATATGGAGTTCAAACTCACAACCCTGAGATCAGGAGTCACATGATCCACGGACTAAGCCAGCCAGGCGCCCCAAGTTTTGAGTGTTTTAAAAAAGCATTGAGACATTTGTAGAACTCGTGCTGCCTTTGGATCTGACTGAGCCCTGGATTCTGTTTTTCATTTTAACCCTGGCCAGGAAACTTGAACTCTTGTTTTCAGTATGTGTTGTTCCACCACTCTTTTCCCCCACCCTGCCCCCACCATTTAGGATTATTTTATGTTGTTCACTCTGATTGCTCAATATTCATTCCATAAACTGTATTAATGCAAACTGCTGGAAAACAGTATGAAATATTAAAGGTGAATGAGTGCTTCCTTTGGCAAAAGATCCTTTAAAAGTGTGGGTGGCATGAATGCTGCTTCCCACAAGATGAAGTAGCTTCCCTCCTTCTAACTTGTATACTGAGTGTGTTCCTAGTGGTCCTGGGCTCAGGGACAGGGCAGGGACTATCGTCAGTGCTGTGCTATGCTTGCCCAGACCTCTTAGGATAAGAAAAGTCTTGTGTCTAGCCCTTTGTTTTGACTCTCAGTGCCTCCGTCTTAGTAGCCGTCTCCCCTTCCTACTCTTGTCAGTCCAGCTTCTCTTATAAAATCAGGTACTGTGTCTGTCCTATGAAATTGGACTGGTAACAGTTTTTTTTTTTTTTTTTTCTTTCTCTTCTTTAATGTTTTTTAGGAATTTCAAATAAACGAGCAGGTCCTTGCTTGCTGGTCTGATTGTCGTTTTTACCCAGCCAAAGTCACTGCTGTTAACAAGGATGGTAAGGCATTTGAGTTGTAATTATTTTTACTTATTATGTAGGGGGAAGTTTGTAATATTAGAGTGTGATAGTATAATTTGAGTATTTATTGCTGAGGAATCCTTTCTTTTCAAGTTAGTCACTGTCAGGAGTTAGGAAGAAATTATAAATGGAGAGAAAGCTGGATTAAAAAGAGGAATTTGATTCTTTGCCTCCTAAATTTTAGTAATTGTTTTCTAAGCATTATAGTTCTCAAAAACAGTAAAATAATTATGGTTCATCCGTCCCTCTGCTGGTAAGTTTGCAAGTTCTTGTCTAGGAGTTCTAAGAGATGGAAAATAAGCCTTAATATTCCTTTTACTTATTTGTAAATAGCCTAGAAATGAACATTAATAAACATTTCTTTAAAATATGCTTTGTGAGGGGCACCTGGCTGGCTCAGTCAGTAGAGCATGGGACTCTTTATCTCAGGGTCATGAGTTCAAGCCCCGCATTGGGCATGGAGCCTACTTAAAAAAATGCTTGGTGGATACAAGGTGTTTGAGGGTGGTCTGTAGTATCAAAGTTGCTAATTGATGGGGTGCCTGGGTGGCTCAGTCGGTTAAGCATCCGACTTCGGCTCTGGTCATGATCTCACAGTTCGTGGGTTCGAGCCCTGCGTTGGGCTGTGTGCTGACAGCTAGCTCAGAGCCTGGAGGCTGTCTTCGGATTCTGTGTCTCCCTCTCTCTCTGACCTTCCCCTGTTAATGCTCGCTCTCTCTGTCTCTCTGTCTCTCTCTCTCTCTCAAATAAATAAAAACATTAACAAAATTTAACAAATTTGCTAGTTGAAATGGGGGCCCAGGGATTTAAAGCACTGATTTGGGATGCCTTTGCCAGTTTAGAACCTGTGAGGAGTCAAGGCTGTGAATATGACCCAGAGAGGCTGTTTTTGCTAGTACAAAGGCAGAAGAAGGGTTAAGAAGATATTACATATAGTCAGGATCCTGACATTGAGAGAACAGACTCTGGGTCCAAGTGGTACATTTTTTTGTAGTATTTTCTATCAGGATATTTGTGGTATGTCCATGGCCTCTTCAGTGACTGTTTAGACCAGTCAGGCCTCTTAGTACCACTGTTTGTGGTGACCATGTGGCCAGATCAACTTTTTATTCAGTGAAAATTTTCAAGTATTCATTCATTTAGCATTCTTGTTAAATGCTAGACCTGGGGCTGACCAAGTTTTGTCTGAGAATGGGTTGAAATGGTAAAAAAATGAACATGTATTTGCATGTAGCAATTTCTGTTTCTCTTTTGCTATATTCATTCCCTCCCCATGCCACCCCCTGGCCCCCACCTGTTATGCCCCTGTAGGTTAACTCTGCTACCAGATATAGTTTATCCTGAAAGCACAGTCCTCTTGTCTCAGGCTTCCAAATCAAGGTTGTACCTTTTAAGATGTCTAAGTAGTTACTGAATACTCCAGTTTATGGTTGATTCTGCCTTTTTGGATAGTCCTTGTTCCCCTAAATGTCTTTATTTCTTTTTTAATGTTTGTTTGTTTGTTTATTTATTTATTTATTGAGAGGGCACAAGCAGAGGAGGAGCAGAGAGAGAGAGAGACACAGAATCTGAAGCAGGCTCCAGGCTTTGAACTATCAGTGCAGAGCCCGTGAGATCTTGACCTGAGCCGAAGTCCAGTGCTTAACTGACTGAGTCACCCAGGTGCCCCTTCCCTAAATGTCCTTCTTTTTTCTGTAATTTATTTATTTTTTATAATTTACATCCAAGTTAGTTAGCACATGGTGCAACAATGATCTCAGGAGTAGATTCCTTAAGCCCCTTAACCACTTAGCTCATCCCCCTTCCCACAACTCCTCGAGTAACCCTTTGTTCTCTATATTTAAGAATCTGTTATGTTTTATCTCCCTCCCTGTTTTTATATTATTTTTGCTTCCCTTCTCTTATGTTCCTGTTTTGTATCTTAAAGTCCTCATATGAGTGAAGTCATATGACATTTGCCTTTCTCTGACTAATTTTGCTTAGCATAATACTCTCTAGTTTCCCTAAATTTCTTTTATAAGCTTATGTTCAAAATAGAATCTTTTGTTATTTTTCATATGTATCACTTTAATCTAAAAACATTTTAAAGGAAGGCTTACATGTTATTAAACTGCTTTTTAGTAAAGGACAGTTTACTTTTTAAGTCTTGTTTTCAAGATTAATTTTTTTTTTCTGCTCTTACTGCATTTAAATCATATGATATGAAATATAGGTGTTCTCTGTGTACATAGATGTGTTCCTGAAGGTCTATTAGGTTGATTTATGCTGATCAATTCATTATATTCCCCCTAAATAACATCCATTGTAGGTGTGCTCCCTTGGGGAAATGGCTGTCTCTTAGATCACATAAAAGTTGTGAGTAGTAACTGGGTAACTCTGTAGATAAAGGAGGTTATAGAAAGGAAGCAACATTTGTCTTTTGATCCAGTGATATCCCAGAGTCACATGGAGGACAGAAAAGGGGCCCAGGGGTTTGGATGAGGGAATGGCAAAGGAGTAAAGGCAGATTAGAGAACTGTTTGGGGAGCCCGGGAGCAGTCTCTTAGAGGAGTAGGATGGGGTCTTGATGGAAGGAGGCTGAGGAATCCACTGTTTGCATCTATGTAGATCTCAGAGCTGGGCATCATGGATTTAAAAAAAAAAAAGACTTATTTCAAGGCTGCATGAAGTGGGTGTTGATACAGAGTCACCAGGAGGAGGCAGTACAGGAATAGAATGCTGCAGATAAATCATGAGGGGAGGGGGGAAGGACCCCTGTCTGCAGTTACTGTATTTTTGTGAGTGGATGAGTCTGGAATATTTTGAAATAATCATTTAAGGACTAAAAGTCATTTGCTACATTATTAGCCATAGGTAAGATTTTTAAATGTCTTTTAAACTGGGGCAACCAGGGGCACCTGGGTGGCTCAGTCAGTTGGGCATCTGACTTCAGTTCAGGTCATGATCTCACAGTCTTTGAGTCTGATGGGTTCTGTGCTAACAGCTCAGAGCCTGGAGCTTGCTTCAGATTCTGTGACTCCCTCTCTCTCTGCTCCTCCTTCACTCATGCTGTCTCTCTCATAAATAAATAAACTTAAAATAAAAAAAATTTAAAAAAAATCCTGGGGCAACCAGAGATTTGGAAGTTGTTTTAAAAAATATTTTGTTTATTTCTTCCATGAGCTAAAATTATAGGAGGTAGAGTCTTCGAATAATGATTGTCCCTAAAACACATTTGCCACCCTAATAATTTTGGTTCTGTTAGCTCTGAATTCTTTCCAGCAAATTTTAGTTATTAGAAAGACATTGAAAATGAGTGGAGGGGCACCTGGGTGGCTCAGCCGGTTTAAGTGTCCATCTTCGGCTCAGGTCATGATCTCCCAATTTGTGAGTTTGAGCCCCGAATGGGGCTCTCTGCTGTCAATATAGTGCCTACTTCAGATCCTGTTTTGGATCCTCTGTCTCACTCTCTCTCTCTCTGCCCCTCCGCTGCTGGTTCTCTTTCAAAATAATAAATAAACTTGAAAAAAAAAATAGAAAATGAGTAGAGATTTCTGCCAGAACCAGTTTTCCCCAGAGTTCTTTGGTCCGAAGTCTTTACTGGTTCTTAAGACTAATTGGAAGGGAGAAGAGAGGAAGGTCATGGGGCAGGGGAAATCCTGAAAGTTAGTGGAATTGGCTGGGTACTGTTATGGCCACATTGTGGATTGTGAAGGAAGGCTAGCCTTTGTGGGAGCTCAGATCTGTACCTGAAAGTGAGAAGAGATAATGACTTCGGTGCTGCCTTTGGGTTAGATTTTAACCATGGGAACTGGTGGGCAGTTTCTAGTTCGGTGTGATTCTAGTCATTGCAGGATGGGGGAAACAATGTTGGACTCTTTTTTCTCTCTTTTCCTGGTATTTTCTGCTCTGCCTCAGTTTCATCTGCAGCAGAGGCTATCACAGTTTAATGGCTCTGTGAAGAGAAGCTCTGCTGGCAGTGTGCCCCCTTTATTTCCTGTAAAAGTCATACTATCTTTTTGGTGCTGCTAGAACCTGAGCATATAGTGAAATCACACCCTGTAGATTAATCTTTGGGAGGCTTGGCCTCATTTTCTTGCCACTCTTAACCTCCTTGGTGGTTTTTCTGAGGCTGAGCATTGAGGCTACTGGCATGGGAGTCTGATGTGAAACACAACAAAATGGCAACTTTAGAGATTCTTATTAAGTGCTTAGAAACTGAGGAGGGCAGTGCAATGTTACTTAGCCCTTTTCACTTGGAACAGTTCTTTGGCAGTGGTCATTAAGCATCATTTCATGCGAAGGCAGGCACACCTGGTTAGCTTTATTAACCCCCTCCGTCTGTGTTGGAGTAAGGATGGGAATCTTTGTTCAGAAGCCATTTCTGGCGAGTTGACCTTAGCTCTTTGCTACGGCTGCTTAGCTTCCCTTTTTCACATTGTGTATGGCAGAGCCACTTGTGTGTCAGGGCTTTTGTCCCCAGTCATGGACCAAGACCATGCTGCTCTGCAAGGCATTCTCTGGGGGAAACTGAAAGTAGGTTTGCATTTACAGCAAAATGAGGAATTGTTCCTTCCTGTTGATCTGTGGTTCTTTAACTTGAGTGAACAGGCGAATCAGGTCCTTCTTCCTTAAAATTATACATATTCTTATGTGTTCTCTGTTCCCTCAGTTCAGTCTTTGGTCTAGTGCCTGAAGCTTGCATTTATAAGAGGAGATTCTATGGAAATGCTTTTATTTCGAGAGTCTCTTGAAGCAGTTACTATTTTTTGTCCTCATGCTATAACTGATCCTATATTTGAAATGTAGGGATGTTGGGATTGTGTGAACAGCTTTGCATAGAGATAAAAGGAAGATTTAGGCCCGCACACGCAGGTGCTAGCTTCGCTCTTACCTTCTATGTGGGGAAGGGGTTGGCACTTCCCTTTTAAACTGATTGGTGGATAGTAATAATTGGAACGACTTAGTGATCCCTTGGTCTGTAACTGTTCCTTTATTAAACAGTTTCCATATTTGATCTCATGTAGTATTCACACAGACATGGAAAGGTTGTTGCCATCAACCCTATCATTTTATAGATGAGGAGCTAAGCCAGCAGCAGAAGCTACTTGAGGTTACAGAGCACATACATAACTGACAGAGCTGTGACCTGAATATAGGTCTCAGGGGCTCCTGAACTACAGTTCCTACAGTCCCAGGCAGTTTCTCTGAGGCAGAGTTTTCCTAAAAGGGCAAGAGTTGTCAGGGGCAGGTGTTCACTTGGAGTGTGTACCCACATGCCTGATATGATGGTAGGGTGGGTGTAGATGGTCAGTACTTTCTGGAGCCTGGTGGTATCTTCAGGGCCCTGACTAGGAGTCTGGATCTGGTCCCAGTCCCTGCTCCTTGATTACCAGCAGTTTACTACCCTTTCTCTGGACTCTTGTGCAGTTAGAACGCGAAGAAGGAATTGGAACAGATGAGCATTTTTAGAAATTGTTGGCTACAGAACCTAAGCCCGTTATGTAAAATTGGCTAAGAAGAAACAATGGGGGAGGGGAAGGTATACTTGCAAACTTGTGTGTATTCTCTGCCCACCCCAGGCCCCAGAAGGTATTTCTGTGAGAACATCAGGACTTTGAGAATCCATGTTTGAAAACTTTGAGTCTCCTATCCTTGGCATTCTGGAATTATCTAACTCTTGGAGAATGACTGGGATAGAGAAAAGGCCCTAAAGTCACAGTTATGGTAAATTTCAAGAGTAGCAGAGATCTATCCAGAGTCACTTGTGCATCCCCATTTCCATGGCGCTAAAGAAGATCAGTTTGCTATGCATCTCTAGTTTTTTTCTTCCATCCCTTTTGTATTTAACTGACTGCTATAAGGTTGTATACTGAGTTTTTAACTCCCAGAGGTGCATATTTGTTTATTTATTTTAAGGGGGAGAGAGAGAGAGCTCGAGGCATGAGTGGGGAGGGGCAGAGAGAGAGAGAGAGAGAGGGAGAGAATCCTACGCAAGCTCCGTACTGTCAGTGAGGCCCAACTTAGGGCTTGAACTCACTAACTATGAGATCATGACCTGAGCCAAAATCAAGAGTCAGATGCTTAACTGACTGAGCCACCCAGGTGCCTCAGGACAGGGGCTTCTTAAGGGAGACTGAGACAGGGGGATTGCACTTATTTTTCTATCATTTACATGTTATTTTTAAGATATTTGTGGCTGTGGGAGAACTCTGTTTTCAGCCACCCACGGGAAGATTCCAGGGGAAGACATTCTTTTAGTTATACAGGAACCATTAAAGTAGATTTGAGGCCTCTCTCCAGAAGTGAGTCTAGGCCACTGTTGTATATGGGATGTGTTGTTCTTTTCCTTCTGATTTATTGAAGCCTGGGTTAGGCTGTCTATATGATCATGAGAGAGAGGTTTGAGATGATCCTTTGTAGTTCTTTGGACGTAAAAAAGGTCAGGGCCAGGATATTGCTGCCTAAGGACAGTGATCCATGAGTACCTTTGGCCAAAGTGTGACTCATTTTAGAGTAGTCATTGATGCTCTGCGTCAGTGGTTTGGACTTAAGGCTGAGGGACTTGGGAAATAGGCAGTTTGGGGTGATGGAAGAAGAATTGGTCAGAGGTCAGCAGAGAGGCTTAAATGTTTGTTGTTGTTGTTCTTGTTTTCAGAGAGGCTTAGGTTCTAATCCTAGCTCTGTTTCGCTCTGTTTTAGCTCTTTTTGGAACTCAGTGCACACCTCTTTATTTAAAGCCTCCTTTTTTGAGCCTGCCATCAAGAGTAAGCTTCAAAATTGACCTCAAATAGCTGAAAATGTTGGGCTGTTGGGTAGCATGACTAAATGATATCCTTCTGGATGTTTGAAATATCTGTAAAAATGGACAGTTTTTATTTCGATGTAATTGGTTCTAACTTTCTTGGTAAGACAGATGAAAGGAAATAGGCTTGGGTGACTTGTTGGCACACGTGACATTTTAAGATTTCATGAGAGGTGGGTTCTTAATGCCTCCATCCTCAGGCTGGTCAGAATTGTGTTATGGTTGCTTGGAAGGGGTATGTTTAGAGTTCATAGCATTGCTTAGCATTGCTTCTTTGCTGGCCGGTGCCCTCACAATAGAGGAAGGAAGACAGGATCCCAGGCCTTTGTTGTAAGAACTCATCAACCATTGATGAGCTGCCTTCTGTAGAATCCTTTAACCAACCCAGCATAAAGATACATCCTTGTATCTAGTTCTGTAGCCCCTTTGTTCTGTGTTGGTGACCCTTGTGCCAGATAATTAACTTTATTTTGTAATTACTGAGAGTAAAGTTTAGTAGGCAATTACTAATTGTCTGTGGCAGTGGCTCTCAGACTTTACTGTGTAACAGAATCACTTGAAACACTTGTTAAAATACATTTATTTCTGTCACGCTCTCAAGAGTTTTTGATTCATTGTATCAGGAGTGGTGTTGGTAACTTAATTTCCAACAAGTTCCCAAGGGTTGCTGATGCTCCTGGTTTGGGCACCACACTTTGAGAAGCCCTGGTCTACAGGTAACCAGGTTCTGTGTGAGAGAGACGGCTGTGAGATGTAGTCCCTGGCCTTGGAGAGCCTGCCTTTGATTTGGAATCTGCCTTCTGTATGAAAGTAGACCTAAGTTGAGGCAGGCAAGGTGCCAAAATGAGGCTTTGAGAAGTTCAGAGCAGGGAAAAATCTCTCTAGGTAGGAAGTCAGGAAGCTTTTACAGAAGTATTGCAGTCTTTGAGCTGATCACATTCTAGGCCAAAAATACTTTGATAAAGATGTGGAGATGGAACTATCACAAGTTTCATTGGGTGGCAAGTAGCTCATTACTTTGAGTTGGTGGGTATTGTATGCTGGTAATGAGAAACAAAGTTTGGAAAATAATTTGGCTCAGGTTACATTGGACTTCGAACACTACAGAATGAGGCTTTCATTAGAGGTGGCTAGCCATTGACAGGGCCCTGTTTAGGACTGTAGGAGGGGTTGGGTGGGGTGGAGAGAGAATGTATAAGAAGACACTAGCCAGAAGGTTCTTGTGTTCTTTCACTCCCAGTCCTTGGGATTTCCCCCCTCCTTCCTGTTTGGTGTGAAATTGATCCTGAAAGCTGACTGATCATGTTTACCAATAGTAAACCATTACATGATTACCAGAAGTTCACTGGTAATCTTGACAAGATTAACAGAATCTTCTTCTTCTTTTTTTTTTTAATCTCTGGGACAAAAAAACCCCAAAACACATCAAAAACAAAAGATACTCTTTTGTTTAGAACTCACCTTAGGGGAGGTGGGTTCTAAGATGCAAAAGTTTGAAAATTGTTGTTTTGAGTGCAACTAATGAGAAGTTTTGTATTGTATTGTATTTGGATGTGTCATTTGGGGAGAATCTTATTCTGGATTTTTAGCTTCAGTCTTACAGCAGTGATTTTTGTTAGATTTTTTTCCTAATGGAAAAACTGGTAATGTCATGACACCATTTAGGGTCTTGGCCAAGTCTCTATTTTTAAATATTGTAACATGAAAGTCATCCATATAGATTATGAGATTAATGTGACCTCAAACAAAATGAAACCTTTAGTAAGCAGTCATGTTTCTTTTAAAGTTTAACAGATATTACCACTCTGAAGCCTAGAACATATTGATAAAAATTAATAATTCACCAAGCAATAAATAAATCTGCATTTTCCTCAATCTTAATCTTAATTGTTTTACTGCTCTTTGTTCTTGGCCTAAATTCAGTGCAATTCTTTTTTTCTTTTAATGAAACATCATAAAAATAAACTGTTTTTTTTTTCTTAAGTTTATTTTGAGAGAGAGAGAGAGTGAGTGAGAGTGAGCGAGCGCGGGTGCATGAGCAGAGGGAAGAGCCGGGGGTGGGGGTGGGGGTGGGGGGCGGTGCAGGGGAGAGAATCCCAGGCAGGCTCTGTACTGTCAGTGTGGAGCCCCATGCTAGGCTGAGAGATCATGACCTGAACCAAAACCAAGAGTCAGATGTCCAGTTGCCTGAGCCACCCAGGCACCCCCAAAATGAGCTGTTTTTGATGGATTTTGATCTATATGGGATAAAGAGAAAATTTACTATGCAATCTTGACTGAGAAATGAAGACCTGCATACTAGTTAATATCTTGGACACAAGACTAAATGTGATTCCTAATATAGTTAATTCTCATACATTTACTGTTGTAGGGAGCTCCCTTGTGTTTATGCTTTGAAAAGTTTTGTTGCTTTCATGAAACTTTCAGTTAAATCATAATATCTCCTTGAATTTTAGGTACTTACACTGTGAAATTTTATGATGGAGTAGTTCAGACTGTCAAACATATTCATGTCAAAGCTTTTTCCAAAGATCAGGTGAGAAATGTGATTTTGTGCTTTGTGATATAAATAATGCTAACATTGTAATTTTGTTTCTCAAATAAAGGCATTATATTTATTTATGATGGCAAAGTATTTCCTTTATCTGACACAATTTTACTAGAAAGCAATACACAGGTTTTCAGAAATTGTTAATATTTGTTTCTCTCTGCCATTTCCTATTATCTGTTTTCTTCATCTTTTCTCAAAAGTGTCTTGTTATTACTCTTTTTTTCTCTCTCCCTGTGCCCTGCCCCCAGAGCTGTTATTCATCATAGGGAACTTGCTGAAATGCTTGAGGAAACCTAGAGTGTATTTTCTCCTCATCTAATTTTGTCCCTTCAGCTCAGGATCATGACTTGGTGGTTTCAGAACTACAGTTTGGCTTGGATTTGGCAATCACTTAAGCTAATGTACCTGGTTTGAAAATTTTGTTTCCTTTTGTCCTGGTCACCATGCATGTGTTTGCTTGAGCATGGGACAGGAGTTTTGATACTAGAAATATGGTCCATCTAGACATGATCATCTAGAAATGTTGCCTACTCTTTTCATATTTTTTCCCCTTTAGTCTCTTTTTCATGTTTATGTACTAATGAAATAGTTGAGGGGAAAGCAAGATCAAAATTTGGATATTGATATTTTAAAAATTCTGATCATTAAAAATTGTTACTCACCTCTTTAGGTAGTTGTTGATGTGACAGTATTTGGTGATGCTGGAACTTGTCTTTTCTTATGATCAAATGCTTATCACAAGATTTAGTAAATTCTTCTGTACATATATTTAGCAGTTTCAAAAGATTATGATACATGATATCTTTAAAGGTAGCCTTAAGAATGTTTTGTTTTGGGGCGCCTGGGAGGCTCATTCGGCTAAGTGTCTGACTTCGACTCAGGTCACGATCTCATGCTTCATGGGTTCGAGCCCCATGTCAGGCTCTGTACTGACAGCTCAGATCCTGGACTCTGTCACCCTCTCTTTGCCTCTCCCCTGCTTGTGCTCTGTCTCTCTCTCTCGAAAACAAATAAACATTGAAAAAAGAAAAGAATGTATTGTTTTGCCAGTTTTCCTTTTCAGAAAATTGAAACAGTTATAAAACTTTAGCCCTCAAGAGGTTTTCTCTTCAATCATATGCCCCTCCAGCATCTATGGAGCTGCTGTACAGTACACTAAAATGTTATTTTGTGGGGTGCTTGGCTGGCTCAGTCAGTAGAGTATGCAACTCTTGATTACAGGGTTGTGAATTTTTTTTAAAGTTGTTTTTTTTAACTTTTTTTTTTGAGAGAGAGAAAGAGAGACAGAGCATGCATAGGAGAGGGGCAGAGAGAGACAGAGACACAGAATCTGAAGCAGGCTCCAGGCTCTGAGCTGTTAGCACAGAGTCTGACACGGGGCTCGAACCCATGAACTGTGAGATCATGACCTACGCCGAAGTTGGCTGCTTAACCAAATGAGCCACAGGTGCCCTCACAGGGTTGTGAATTTGAGTCCCATGTGTGGTACAGAGTTTACTTAAAATTAAAAAAAAATTAATTTTGACCTTAAATTTGGCAAATTATTTTTTATTTATTTTAATTTTTTTAAATGTTTTTATTTATTTCTAGGAGAGAGAGAGAGTGTGAGCAGGGGAGGGTCAGAGAGAAAGGGAGTCACAGACTGAAACAGGCTCCAGGCTTTGAGCTGGCAGTTAGCACAGAGCCCGACACAGGGCTCGAACCCACGAACTGCGAGATCATAACCTAAGCAAAAGTCGGATGCTTAACCGACTAAGCCACCCAGGTGCCCCTGAATTGTTTTTTATTTAAAAGTTTTCACTTATTTATTTTGACAGAGTCAGAGACAGTGCAAGTCGGGGGGGGGGTGGGGGAGAGAGAGAGAGAGAGAGAGAGAGAGAGAGAGAGAGAGAGAGAGAGAGAGAGAATGAATCCCAAGCAGGCTCCACGTGGTCTAGCACAGAGCCCGATGCAGGGCTTTAACTCATGAAACCGTGGTATCATGACCTGAGCTGAAACCAAGAGTTGGACAGACTCTTAACTGACTGAGCCACCCAGATGTCCCTTTGGCAATTTTTTTATTGAGTTTGTGGAATAAGTTAATATAGATAGAGGACCATAATAAGAACTTGTTCAGAATTGTCAGATTGTATCCTCAAATACAGAATCTCCTCAAATAGAAGTGTAGGGCTCCAGATAACAAACATTCAACTGTTTACTCTGATATACTCAATAAATTGATTGATAGCACTTGAGATGGCTTTGTGTTGGAGATGAGCACTTTACCCAGTGTGGATTTGTGGGTGCTTCATTTCCCAATTCCCAGCTGTCCCTGAGTGTCTCACTTCATCTCAGACCTGCGGGGTAGTCAGGTACTGGCCCATGTGTCCTGCTTGTATTTTTTTTTTCCAAGACAGCATCGTATTTGGATAAAAGACTTCTCAGTCTCTTCAACCTTAAGAATCTAGGATTCCATAAAGCTACATACAGAACTTAACTTTCAATTTGTCTTTCTCTTTTAATCCTCTCCCTGCTCCAACTCTCAAAAAAGTACCCAGAAATTAAGTATAAGAGCTAAGGCAAGCCAGCCCGAGATTATCAGGCTCCCTCTCACAGGGACCAAAGTCTGGCTGTTATGGTCTCTACTCACAGCCTGGTAGTTAAAGCTGGTGCAGAATAAGGTGGTTTCACAGGCTGGCAGCAACCTGGCTCCAAGGGCCTTTCTGCAGTGGGGCACACCTAACACGGCCAGGCAGTGTAAGAAGTAGTGTTTGTTGGCCTTGTCTAAAAGCTCCTTCCCATAGGCATCAGGAAACTGAGTTTCCTGTGCCCTCATAGGAGGCCAGCCCTAAGGCCCTAGCTCCAGACAAGGTACCCGGGCGATGGAGAGCAGCCCTTGGCCTGCGGCCATGGCAGTGGATGGTTATGTGCCTCCACTTAACTTATTAAAAATATCTGTCACAGACAATTTTTTTCATATATTATAGTTTTTTTCTATATAGATATAGATAGTTTTTTTCATATATTATTAGAATAGATTGAGGTTTTTTTCTGTATGACCATACTGTTCTAAATGTTTTGATAATTTATATATTAGGAATATTTTCTTTTTTGAAGTTATAAAAAACATACTAATTGTAGAAAACTTAGAAACTATAGAAAAGCACAATGAAAGTAAAAACGATGTAATTCTGTCATCTAAATACAATATGTTCTTAACACATTGGCTTATATCCTTCTGTGTTTTTGTAAATATTAATACATATTTTCAAAATTGGGGTCATATGGTTATATTAGTATTTTATATCTTGCTCTCTCTTTTTTAAAGATGAGGGCTTTATCTTGCTCTTTTAACAAAATAACATTTTCTCACGTTCTTAATAGTGTATGAGAATATGGCTTTTCCTGGCAGTTTAGTATTCTGTAATATGCATGTAACTCTACTTTGTTTAATCAATTCCCTAATAGTCATTTATAAGAATATGTGTAAATTTGGTTATATAAGTGCGATTATTCTGTCAGAAAATTGGGTTTCTAGGAATTCATTCTAGTTCAAAAGTATGAACTTATTAATTTTTTTGACACAAATTGCCAACATGCTCCCCTTCCCCCCAAGGTGGTTGTCATTTATGATTCTGCCAGCAATTACTAAAGAGTGCTTCCTCTCAAACCTGACTGCTTTCAGAAAGCTTTGGGGACCTGAAAATTTTCCTTCTAGGGTCTAACCTTGTTTATTATTTATCCCTATGGGATAAATTAAACTTTCACTCTCTGAGTATTTAGACACTTCTGCTTTTGTGAGAGATCTGTGTGCTAGGTGCTGGGGATCCCATGTGAACCTGATATGGTGGTCCCTGCTGTCCTCTTGAGGTCTTGGAAGAGAGATACGTACACAAACTAAATTGTAGTTTTGCAAACTCCAGAGCTTTCAGAACTGACTTTATTAGGAGACAGTCACACTAGGACACGAGATTTTTAGAATAAATCCTTTAAAAAGTCATTTAGAAGGAAAGTAACCAAGAAGTTATACTTCTGTCCAGTGGACAAAAACTTAGTAGCTCAGGAACACTGTAGGTGGTTTGTTGACTTAGGCATAGTCTTTACCCAGTTAAGGAAGCAAAGCCCTGCTTCTGGGTTGGACAATCTCTACAGCTTTCCTGTTCAGCTTCTGTTTATCAGTTTGTGTTCTCTACTCAGGGTATCAGCACCCACTGGCAAACCAAGCCAGACCTCTGAAAGGCCCTGGGTCTGTGTAGTCCTGCATGGGACGAGAAGGATGTAGCTTGGAGACATTTCCTTAGAATACTTCTGTCAGAAAGAGTGCTTTGCAGAAGAGGTCCCTGGGGTATTTGTCCGTTTAATTATCCAGTGACTTATTAATCAAAATATAGATCACTCTGTCTCAGAAGAAATTGAACATGACTTTTTTTTTTTTTTTTTTTTTTATTTAGGATTGGTTCTCAAGCCTCAGAGTATGGATGGGTATTTTCAGTGGTTTTTTCCCCATTATGTGATGTAGTACATGTCCTATTTTAATATTTGTCTTTATACATTTGCAAAGAACCATCTGATTTTATATTTGCAAGTAATCACAAAGTGTGTTTCATTGCTATTTTGCTCATTTTAGAATATTGTGGGTAATGCTAGGCCTAAAGAAACAGATCACAAAAGTCTTCCATCATCTCCTGATAAACGAGAGAAGTTTAAAGAACAAAGAAAAGCCACTGTCAACGTTAAGAAAGACAAAGAGGACAAAGCCTTAAAGACAGAAAAGCGACCCAAGCAGCCCGATAAAGAAGGAAAGTTAATTTGTTCTGAAAAGGGGAAGGTGTCAGAGAAAAGCCTCCCCAAGAACGAGAAGGAAGATAAGGAGAACATTTCAGAAAATGACAGGGAGTACTCTGGAGATGCTCAAGTGGATAAGAAACCTGAAAATGACATTGTGAAGAGTCCACAAGAAAACTTGAGGGAACCAAAAAGAAAACGAGGCAGGCCCCCTTCCATAGCTCCTGCTGGTGAGTTTCCTAAGTGGGGTCTGCAATGGCAATGCCAGAGTGTTGTTCTGTGGCTCTTTGTGATTGTCTATCCCTTCCATACTTCAATCCTTAAATTTTGTTCCTGACTTTGAATTGTTCTGTGATCTGGGGAGCTGAATTTAAGGGAGGCATGCACCCAAATGAATGTAAGTTGGGAAACATGTTCTTGACTGAGCCTCTGGGGTGGTGTATAACTGTCTACTAGATGCTTCAGCTTATGTGGTAAAACCTAATAAGCTAAGGCCTTATGACTGGTCCTATTCAACTGATCTCAGTTTAAGCAAGCTTAATAGAACCTGGGATTAGGAAATAATAGTTTTACTGAGAGATATGAAAGAGGAAAGGAGAAGTAAATAGATGTGGACATCAAACAGAGACAGGGCCAAAGAACACTGGACCTAGGAAGGCATAGGTGCATTTTAAAGTTGAGCTCTCTGGAGAGTAATTATTGATTGGACATTTCGCAGTCTAAATAAAAAGCTGAGGTGGCTACTTGGTAAGAGTTAAGGTTAAAGGTACAGATTTAGGGAAGAATGTACAGTTATTTTAAAAAGTTAAAATTTGGAATTCTTCTTGAATAACCAAGAATAAAACACATCCTGAATTTCTTCCTAGGCCAGACACTTCTTTTCTAGTCAATTCAGTGACATGAAGAACACTTAGAACCTCTAGACTGAATGCTGGCTATGATAATCTGGCAGTGGTCTTCAGACATTCTTGCTTGCATATTTCCTACATGATATTAAAAAGTTATGAATCTCCCAGTATGTTTTAGAGTGGTGTCGACTTTTGTCACAAGTTTTAATAGTTGCAAATGGTATACTTAAAATATAAAATATGGCATAAAATATTTTCATCACAACTGTAGAATTAGCTCATTCATTGGTCCTGCGTGATGTGGAATGCAAAGCCAGTCCTGTCAATCCAAACAAAATGTATTAGTATTCATTCCCAGTAGACAGCCTTCCCACATCTGAGTTCTAATTCTAAGATAGGAAATTATATATAGAAGGATTTCTTGCCAGATAAATGAAGGCACCACCTCCTTCAGTGGTTGTTTAACTGAGTTTTGCTCTCAAAAGCTAAGCATGCTGACATTCTCCCTAGGCCTAATGATGGTACTGTCCAGTTTGGTAGCCAGTGGCCACGTGTGGCTGCTGGGCACTTGAAATGTGGCATCTGAATTGAGATGTACTGTGAGTGTAAAATATACTCTGGAATTCAAATACTGGGTGCAAAAAACAACAGGAATGTAAAATATCTCATTAATCATTTTTATGAGGATTACATGTTAAAATGATGTTATTGAATGTGTTGGGTTAAATAAAATCTTAAATTCACTTTTTTAAAACTAAAAAATAGAAAATTACATATGTAGCTGCATTCACGGCTCTCATATTT
This sequence comes from Proteles cristata cristata, assembly GCA_017311185.1. Classification (NCBI taxonomy): domain Eukaryota; kingdom Metazoa; phylum Chordata; class Mammalia; order Carnivora; family Hyaenidae; genus Proteles; species Proteles cristata. The sequence goes on along the minus strand of JAESUZ010001308.1, from coordinate 801,832 downwards.
CTATTAGTACTGGCATAAATTCACTACTTCCTCTATAGGGTCCTGGGAGAGAATTAAACCCCACTGCTCAAGGCATCCATAATGAATTGACTTCTCCATGCATTGAGAATGCTACTAGTTATAAACCATCCTTGGGAGAATTCAGAAAATTATCTCTGTGTTCTGTGTTCAAATGAGGAACCCCAGTTAAGAAAGTCTGGAGGTTTTAAGCCTTTGGGCAGTGTACCATGTTAAGATGTAGGATGAGTGTTATGCATGCCTTTTTATATAAGTGGGAGAAGGGCACTTATGCAAGGAGAGGTGGAAAATGAGAACTGGTGGAAATCTGATGTGTCCTCATCTCAGCTTAGGAAAGCATGTATATGAGAAGTGAGTGCTCTGAAATAGATTCCCCTTCAGCTGTTCATGCTCTGGCTCCTACCCTTCGGCAAGTATATACTGGGGTGGTTGCACTCAATGTTGCTGACTGCCCCTTTGAAGCCACTTGACTTCACTCAGATTAAAAAAGGTGGGGAGGCATTCAGTTTGTTGCTTTTATTTTGTAAATGTAACATCTCATACCAAATGGGATTGATTTAATAGAGAAATGGTGTTTTCCAAGTTTGCCTAAGGCATTTCTCTCCAGTCAGAATCTCTGAAATTGTTAATAGCTTCCCAAGAGGATTCTTACTGTAGCAAGAATTTGGAAAACACTAATGTTCTATGTTCTACATAGAACCATACATACCCTGAATTGTATGTGGTATCAAAGTAAGAATGCTTGTCAGATAACTCCTATGTAGTTGAAATCTCCTTTAAAAATTGCTTAGAATAAGTTCATTGACCCAGTGAAGCATTGAGCTTTCTAAATTTTACAGACTTGATTGGAACAGGATCTGAGCTATTTAGGGAGGGTTGTTTGTATTTGTGTTTAATTTGGAATATGTGTGATTTCCAAGTTCTCACCACTTGGAACAAAATAACATTGGCACATTGGGAAGATTGAACACAGGAAGAGCCAAGGACTTCAGCACACTCACCAGGTTTGGTTCTTCAGAGCTCAGCCCTGTCTCTTGTTTGGTTTTTTGACAAGGCCAATCTGAAGCTACTGGTCTTCAAGGAGTCTTCTTCCCATCTCCCTCCTCTTAACTTCTCCCTTTCTTCCTTTCTCCTTTCAGCCTTCATCAGACACTCTCCCCCTCCCCCAGCTCTGCCTTCCCCACAAGTTTCCTAGTTTCATTTCTTTTTCTGCCTGTTTTTGGATTCTCATCTTTCATGATTGGGAAGAGATTCTTAAGTGTTAGGTTTAAAAATAAAGAGTGAGTACTATCCAAGAGCTTAGAGTCTGCACTGCTGAATTATTCAGAGCTGGATTTGTTGGGGATCAGCAGCTTTGCCTGGAACACTGACTATCAAATAGCATAGTCTCCTGAGATTTTTCTGGAATTGTTTTTAAAAGGTTATAAATGTTGACATTCTTTTTGGTCCCTCATAACTAGGACCAATGCCAGCCTAACTAATTTAGCAAGTAGAAATTGAAAACAACACTCTGGGACAAGCTATAGTCCTAGGTACACATCTTAGGAATTAGCCTATATGGTGAATTTCCTGAGTATTGGATAAGTCAAGTTTTGTTTTATTTTAATGTTTATTCATTTTTGAGAGAGTGCAAGGGGGGAGGGGCAGATAGAGGGGGACAGAGGATCCGAAATGGGCTTGTGTTAATGGTAGCGAGCCTGAGAAGGGGCTTAAACTCACGAACCAGGAGATCATGACCTGAGCCAAAGTCAGATGCTCAACTAAATGAGCTACCCAGGTGCCACAGATAAATCAAGTTTTGATGAGATTTGATGGTGGTAAAAATGACTTTTTTTATTGCCCTTGTACCGTCATGTTTTAAAGTAGTCATGTTGGGGTAATGTTTTTAAAGAAAGGATTTTAGGAGAGAAGTGTATGTAGAACTGGGTCATAAGAGAAACTAAAAAGATGAAAGAAGGGGCATTTGGCTGGCTCAGTCATTAGAGTGTGGGACTCTTGATTTTGGGGTCATGAGTTTGAGCCCCACATCGGATGTAGAGATTACTTAAATGAATAAATCTTTAAAAAAGAGAGAGATGAAGGATGTCAGTCTACAGGTGTCAGCATCTCATGTTAAGGAAATAGTTTTTTATCCATTTCACTTTTGTTTTCTTATTAGCCCTTTGAGGGTCTGTTTATCATGTTAGTGTGTGTGTGCGTGTGTTTTATTTATATGTAATCATGAGGACTGGGCACTAAGAAATTACGTAAATTTTTTTTGTGTTTTATGTACACTGTAGCTGTGGATTCAAACTCTCAAACTTTGCAACCAATAACATTGGAATTGAGAAGACGGAAAATATCAAAAGGAAGTGAAGTCCCATTAAAACGTCCTCGGCTTGACAAAAATTCATGTGAGTGTCCAGTTTGTGTATGTGTGGCTAGAACTTGATGTTGATTGGGTTAGCCCCCCCCGCCCCCACCCCGTATTCCTGTTGTTTCCTATGCTCAATATATAGACTCTAATGCTATTTTTGATCACAGGAGCTGATGTGGGTAATTTGGGTTGGATAAGAAGTTTTGCTTGAAGAAAAATAAATCCCAAAGCACAGACTTTATTAACGTTGGGCTTGGTGGTATCATCTTCATACCGATAGGCTACATTTTCATTGGAAATTTAATGGCTTAGGAAGGGACGGATTTCATATGCTTAGTGAAACTTTAAAAAATTTATGGGGCACCTAAGTGGCTCAGTTGGTTAAACGTTTAGTCCAGCTTTGGCTTAGGTCATGAACTCATGGTTTATGAGTTTGAGCCCTGTATTGGAGTTTTGTCAGCACAGAGCCCACTTCAGATCCTCTGTACCCCTCTTTTTCTAACACCCCCCCCCCACAGGCATGCTTGTTTGCTCTCTCTCACAAAAATAAACATTAAGAAAAAGGTATTCATTGATTAAAAAATACTTTGGCTTTGAAAAGGATTTTTAATGGTCCTTTTTTTTTTTTTTAGCTTATTTGTGTGTGTGTGTGTGTGTGTGAGAGAGAGAGACAGACAGACAGACAGACAGACAGTGTGAGCAGGGAAGGGTCATAGAGAGAGGGAGATACAGAATCTGAAGCAGGCTCCAGGCTCTGAGTTGGCTGTCAGCACAGAGCCCGATGTGGGGCTTGAACCCATGAACTGTGAGATCATGACCTGAGCCGAAGTCGGACACTTAACTGAGCCACCTAGGCATCCTGATTTTTAATGGTTCTAAGGATTTATAAACTTTATTGACTTTGAAAATTAGTACACAAACTTTTAAGTTGGGATGCCGCAAAATAGAACTTAGTTGTCAAGATTGGGCGTGGTCTCAAAACAGTTTCAAACCATGAACAAGGATAATTCTCTCCTGGCAGAGAGACTGTGCCTTTACTTAAAACTACAAATTAAGAAGGGATATTTACTTTTATTACTGGTCTAATATTCCAGAAGTCCCTTTAAACCCTTATAGGAGTAACCAGCCCAGAAGTTTGTAGTAGCAGAGTTATTTCTTCTTGTTGGGTTCTTGACCATATCTCTCTTAATGGTTTATAGCCCAAGAAAAGTCAAAAACCTACTCGGAAAACACTGACAAAGACTTATCGAGGAGACGGTCCTCCAGGCTGTCCACTAATGGGACGCATGAAATCCTAGATCCTGACTTGGTTGTATCAGATTTGGTTGATACGGTTAATACTGATCCTTTGCAAAACACATCATCCATTAACAAGGAATCTGAAGAAGGTGAGTCAGAGTCTATTCTGGAATTGTCTTACCAGCTTGCTTGTCTAGGGAGAACCCATATAAATCATTGTGTACTACCTTCCACAAGTTTTAGATGGTGTTGAAATAAAATTTTTGAATGGGTTGCAGTGTTTCTTATACTATTCTTTACTGATGATTCAGTAGACAAACTTTCTGTACACATTTGTGATTGGTTTTGCCTGTATATGTCTGAATGGAGGTAGAGTGCTTGAAGAGTCCTGTCCCTCTCTCTGTCTTTCTGGTGCCATCTCTATCCAGTACTTCTTCCTTTTTGTTAACACTTCCAGAAAAATCTATACACTTTGGTCTCTTATTTGCCTTTTTCTTTGAGATACTCACAACTCTGGCTACATGTGCTGGAATCTGTGAATGAATTCTTGTATGCTGCGAGGTGAATGGCTTCCTCTAAAAAGTCCCTGGATTTCTTAGTCTGCTGTGGGACTTTTGGTTGATTATATAAATGTATATGTTCCCTTGGCTTTCTTTTTTTCTTCTAGGTCAGTTGAAATCTCCTTTGGAAGCTGGCCAGGTCTCATCTGCATTGACTTGCCACTCTTTTGGTGATGGATTGGAGGCTGCAGGCTTGGAGTTGAACTGCAAGCCAATGGGGGAAAACAGTATGAAGACGGAACCGGCTTCTCCTCTTGCTGAGTTACAAGAGATTTCTACTGTGGCAGGTTCCTATTTAGTGTTAACATAATTCTCTTCTATATATGCTTTTGCTTCTGCTTTGTGAACTTAAAAAAAAAAAGTTTTCTTATGATGTTTTTCACCTTTTATTAATAGCCTTTCCTTATTTTAATGCCATAATCCTTTTTGTTTCTGATATTGCTAATTTGTGTTTCCTCTATTTTGATTAGTATAGTTAGGAATTTGTCAATTTTGTTGATAGTTTCAAAGAACCAACCTTTTACCTTAATTTTCTCTATTTGTCTTTTTAAACTGTCATTGATTTCTGTTGTAGTCCCCTTATTTTCTTACCTTATATTTTCTAGAAACTTAGGTCATTGGTTTTAGATCTTTTTTTCCAATATTAACATTTAAAAATACAAATAAAATAAAATAACAAATTTCCTGTTAAGCACTGCTTTAGCTACATCCTACAGATTTTGATATGTTGTATTTTCAGTTTCTTTCAATTTAAGATATCTTGTGATTTATTTGCTGATAATGGCTTACTTTGAAGCATGTTGTTTCATTTCTGAGTATTAGGGTTTTTAGAGATACTTTATTGTTACTGATTTCTAATGTAATTCCACTGTGGTCAGAGAACATACTTTGTAGGTTTTCAGTCTTTTAAAATTTGAGATTTATTTTATGGCCCAGCGTATGATCTGATCTGTCTTGGTGAATGTTCCATATATATTTGGAAAAAAAAAAATGTGTGTGCTGCCATTTTATATTTGTTCTATCAGTTACCAAGAGAGGGATGTTAAAAATCTCTAATCATGATTGTGGATTTGTCTGTTTCTCCTAAGAATTCTGTCAGTTTTGCTTCATGTATTTTGGAGTTTTGTTATTAGGTACATACATATTTATAATTGTTATGTCCTCATAATGAATTGTCCCCTTTGTAATGTGAAATATCATGCTATCTTTGATAATAATCTTTGACTTGAAGTCTATTTTACCTACTATTAGTACAGGTACTTTAGCTTTCTTTTGCTTTCTGTATGCACGGTGTATCTGTTTCTATCACTTTTCTTTCAACATAAGGTGTCTTTAAATTCAAATTGTGTCTTTTATAGATAGTATATACCTATTTTGATTTTAACTGCAGTGTGTAGTCTGTTTACATTAAATATGAGTATTGATATTGTTCCTTTTTAGGTTTATTACCACTTTGCTTTTTGTTTCCTCTTTATCCTGTGTTTTATTCTTTTCCTCCTTTCCTGTTTTTTTTTTAGGTTAATTGAATTTTTTACAAATTTCATTTTAATTTATCTATTAGCAGTTAGCTATACTTTTAGCATTTGTTTTAGAGGTTAGTGTAGGGATTTTGATATATATCCTTAACTTTTTACAGTTTGCTTTTAATATTGAACCAGTTTATCTAAAATATGTGGTCATTGAATCCTTTCCTTTTTTATGCTCTGGTTGTCTCTTGGAAACTGTAAAATCCACAGTACAGTGTTATAAATTTTGCTCTTAGTAATTCTGAATTATAAAGATGATGAAAACACAAGAATCTTATTTATGCACATATTTACCATTTCCACTTCCTCATACCTTCCTGAGATTACGTTTCAGCCTAAAAGCTTTCCTATATTTTTTTCTTGTAGTGTGGGTTACCTGGTGACAAATTTTCTTGGTTTTTGTTTTTCTGAGCATGACTTTATTTCACTTTCAATCTTGAAGGATATTTTCTTCACTGGGTATAGAATTTGGGGTTTACAATTTTGTTTTGTTTTTTCTTTTTAAGTACTGTAAAGCTGTTGTTCATGGTCCTCTGGCCTCTTTTGTTTCTGAAGAGAAGTTTAGTGATCAATCATATCATTGTTTCTGTTTGTAATATGTTGTTTTCTTTTTGGTTGCTTTTAAGATTTTTCTCTTTGCTTCTTAGCAGTTTGACTATAATGTATTTAGCTTTTGTGTTTGTTTTTTAAACGTGCTTAAGAAGCAGCATTAATTAGAAAATTAATGTTTCTTGTCAAATTATAACCATTATTTCTGTGAATTTTTTTCTGTCTCATTCTCTCTGTCTTTGGTGATTCCCATTATATTCATGTTAGACATTTGGATATTGTGCCACAGGTCACTGGGACTTGTTGACTTTTTCTTTTCTTTTTCACTCTTTTCCCCCTCTTTTTCAGATTGAACAATTTCTGTTTTCAAATTCTTCCCTTGATTCCAATCTGCTCGTAAGCCCATCCTGTGAACTTTTTTTTCTGATGCGTTTTAGTTCTAGAATTCCCTTTTATTCTTCCTAGGTTCTCTGCTGAACACTTGTTGTCTGTGTATTCATTATGAGCATAATTTTAATAGTTTCTTTAAAGTCCCTGTCTACCAAGTCCAGCATCCAGATTATCTTGAAACTAATCTCTATTGATTTTTTTCTCTTGACTACAGGTCACATTTTCCCTTTTCTTCATGTGTCTAATGTTTTGGATTGCATCCTACACATGATGTCTGATATGTTGTAGAGCTTGGATTATGTTATCTTCCTCTGATGAATGCTGATCTCTTTGTTTGAAAGGGCAATTAATTTGGCTGAACTCAAATGGCAAATTCTTTTTCTCTGCAGTGGACTACAGCTGAAACCTTTGTTCAGTTCTTTTAGCTTTATTTGAGCTGCTTGAAACTGTTCATTCAAAGATCAGCCAGAGACTTAGGCAGAGTTTATATGTAGAAATTGAGGCCACCCTTTTGTGACTCTCTTCTTTTTTTAGGGCTTTCTCCCTTATTTTCCAGCTGTTCTAGTTGCACTGAAGTTTGTCTTTTCTTTCTTGAACCAGTTAAGTCTGAAGAGGTCTTACTTGAATTTTAGCTGCCCAGTGTTACTGACTGGAGCTTGTCTTTAGGTGAAAAGCCTTAAAATATGGGGAACTTACCTAGTCCCCTTCTCTTATTCCAAATATCCAACTCCTGTTTCTGCCTGCTTTTTGTTGCTCTTTATTGCCTTTTCATATTTATTTTTAAATATATTTTTCCAGTTTATAATGGTTGCATGCAAAAGGGATGTTCAGGTATGAGAGATTCTACCATTATTGAAAGAGAAAACTACGTTGTGGTAATAGCTTAGGACATTCTACACATTCATGTCTACACAATGTTTTTTTTTTTTTCTTTCTTTAAAGTAGTGATTGCTTGTTGCATTAATAACTACTTGGATGTTACATTTCTATATATTATGTTTGTGGTAAATGTTTAGAGTCCGGGATGGTACTGACCATGAATAAATCTTGACCTTTGTCTTTTAAAGTGAAGAACATCTAAACCACTTTTTTGTGTGTATGTGTATTTATTTTTTAATTTTCTTTTTCAAAAAAGCAGTATAAAAATGATATATACTGTTCATAAAAATGTTAGTATAGAGGTATTAGTTGAGAAGTGTCCTCTGTCTTGCTCCTTTTTCCTTGGGTAACCGTCTGTTATTAGTTTGTTATTTTTCTAGATCCTTTTCTATATGTTTATAGGTAGGGAAGCAATTAAGATTTTATTATTTAATTAAATTTAAATTTAATTGTTTAATATAACTGGGTTAATTTTAGGCTTATTGGTTTCTGACTTATTTTCACAGTTTTCTTGAGATCTGTCTTTGTCAGTACACTTGTTTCATTCTTTAATGATAGAGTAATGGTTTCTTGTAAGAATGTTCCATCATATATTTAACCATTTCCCTTTTGATGGACTTTTTTTTTTTTTTGGATGGACATTTAGAGTGTTTCTGAGCAGTTGATATTTCAAACAATGATGCAGTGGTGTTTCTCGGACATACATAAATGTATATCTGTACATGTATATACATATATATTTTAAATTTATTTTGAGAGAGAGAGAACACAAGTGGGAGAGCGACAGAGAGAGAGGAGGTCAACGCAGAGCCCCATCTGGGGCTTGAACTCAGGAATCATGACATCATGACCTGAGCTGAAATCAAGAGTCAGATGCCTAACTGACTGAGCCACCAAGGTGTCCCACCTTGAACATATATTTTTGACTGCTTGGGGAATAGCCCTTTGGGATAACTTTCTGTGAGTGTAATTGCTGAATTTGAGAGAACTTACATTTTCAACTGGATTAACAAATTACCCTCAAAAAACCATTCCACTTAATATTTGACCAAAAGTATGGTAGAGTACATTTTCCCTTACATCTTTGCTTTCTATGGATATTCTTCATCTTTTTAATTTTCTCTAATTTATGTTAGCATTGGAAATAAGACTTCATTCTTTAAGCTCTTTGTGTTTTTCTTTCATGGGATTAAACCGGTTTTCATGGGTTTACTGAATATTTTAATCTTTTTCTGCAAATTGTCTTTATTTCATATTATTTGCCCATTTCCTGTTGGGTTGTTTGTTTTTATTATAAATTTGCCAGGTTTTCTTTGTATATTTTTGATACTGATCTTTTGTCTTTTCTATACATTATACTTTAATTTCTCTTGGTCTGTCAGTTGTCTTTTACTTTTATTTATTGTAATTTACAACACTGAAATTTAAAAAAATTTAATATTTATTTTGAAAGAGTGAGAGAGAGAGCACGTGTACGAGCAGGGGAAGGGCAGAGACTTAGGGAGAGAATCTCATCCAGGCTCCATGCTGTCATTGCAGAGCTGGATGTGGGGCTCAGTTTCCTGAACCGTGAGATGATGACCTGAGCCAAAATCAAGAGTCAGATGCTTAACCTACTGAGCCACCCAGGTGCCCCTGAAACTAAAATTTAAATTTACTTTCTTTTCCTTTAGAATTTAGAAAATATAGGTATGATCATAATATGTATATAATCAATATTATTATAGGTATGATCATAATATTATAATCAATGTTATGTATTTTATCATATTTAAAAAAATCACTTTGGGGCACCTGGGTGGCTCAGTCAGTTAAGCGTCCTATTCTTTTTTTTTTTTTTTTTAAGTTTATTTATTTTTGAGAGAGAGAAAGCACAAGCTGAGGAGAGGCAGAGAGAGAAAGACACAGAATCCGAAGTAGGCTCCAGCCGCTGAGGTGTCAGCAGAGTCGGACATGGGGCTCTAGGTGATAAACTATGAGATCATGACCTGAGCTGAAGTCGGTTGCTTAACCATCTGACCCACCCGGGTACCCCAGGCGTCCTACTCTTGGCTTAGGATTGAACCCTGTGTCAGGCTCTGTGCCGACAGTACAGAGCCTGCTTGTGATTCTCTCTTCCCTCTCTCTCTGCCCCTCCCCTACTTGTGCTCACTCTCTCAAAGTAAATGAATAAAGACATTAAGATCACTTTAATTATTGTAGAAGTCACCATTTAAAAATTTTTGATGAAATAAAAAGTTTCCTAGTCCTAGTTTGTACCCCAAAGTTCTTGATCAACATTCATGTTAAAAAGTTCTTTATTTTGGGGGTGCATGGGTGCCTTAGTTGGTTAAGTATCCAACTTGGGCTCAGGTCATGATCTCATGATTTGTGGGTTTGAGTCCTGCATCGGGCTCTGTGCACATAGTGTGGAGCCTGCTTGGGATTCTCTCTCATTCTCTCTCTGCCCCTGTCCATTTTCTCTCTCTCTCTCTCTCATTCTCTCTCTAAATAAACAAATAAACTTAAAAAATGGTTTATTTTGTATAATTTGACTTATCATGAATTGAAAGGGATAGAGTAAAGGAGAAGGAAATTAAGTGTAGGTAAATTTTGGCATTTCCTAGATGTCTGTGAAGGTCTAAGTGATTACATGATAGCCCTCTTCTAGACTCAGCTGTATTCTGAACTAGGGCAGACTTAATGAGGGGAAGATATGGCCCTTTGGAGAATTTAGCCAGAAATGAGCTGTGGAATTAAATGTCATGAGTTTCAATTGATGACATGGTTCTGGACCTGGAAAGTGTTCTTTTGGTAAATATAGATGGTCTGTAACCTTCTCCCTTTCCAGTATGTGGAGACTATAGTCTTTACAGTTGCCAAAGCAGAGCTTCTTATGTACACATGAGCCCAGAGGAAGAATGAAGAAGCTTGTGGAGGTTTGTGGCTTGTCCATTGTTCCTTGGAGAAGAATATGCTGAGAAGTTCTTTTAGTGAGGGACTTGGAGAAACAGTAAATGTTAAATGAAATGGTCTTCCTGCAGTTAGGGCAAGAAAGGTGAGAAGAGATTCTGCAAATGTGGATGTGGAAGCTCCAGTTGCACATCTTTTCTTGCTCAGTTGGAACTTCCTGTGATCCTGCTAGATACCAGGCACTAAAAAAGGTATCACTGACAAGATCAGTAAGACTTAGTGTCTGCCTGAAGAGCATCTCAACCTGGGAGACATGGCATTTAAGCTGAATCTCAATGGATTATTAGTGCAGTCCCATGACAAATAGATGGGGGCTAGAGAAAAGGTGTAGTCTATTTCCTAGTATGTTATTTCACTGGGGAGAAGGAGGTAGTTGAATATTTAGTGATTGTGTATTTTGACACTATATACTTGTGACTTCATTTAATTTTAACTGTCATGAAATCTGTACACCTATGCCCTCATTTGTGTTATACTAAATATGTGTGTAATTTATATGTTTAACAATGAATGTAAGGTTTGAAATTCTTTGCTTTTCTTTAGAAGGGCAAATTCCAAATATTAGAAGTAGTATAAATTAACAAATAGAAAATTTTACTTTGTTAAAAAGTGAGTGACATTTAAATAGTTTTGTTTTTAATGGGGCCATTTATAAAACTGACACCACAATGACTACATGTCTTCAGAACTGCATACTTTTATTTGGATAATATCATTTGGGGCGGGGCTTACTGTATTGAGGGGTGTGTGTCTTGATAACATGCCATGTGGTTAATATAAATGCTACAGCAGAGGATCTTTTTGGAAATAGTACAGTGAGAGTACCCAAATATTCACTCATGGCTCATCCATGGTACCTCTAGGTTGGCCTTTTGTCCTGCTGGGTCTAGAGTGTTATGCTTCAGCCTTGTGGGCTCTTGGGTATAAGCGATCTCCCTTTTCTTGCTGAACCTCTTGTCAGTGTCAAGCCTTCTCTCCTCCCAAGCTACTTTTCTCCCATATGGGGGAAATGGACTTGATGCACAAATGAGGTGGAAATTTAACCTCAGAACTTGGGTGTCTGTTTCGGTGTGGAGAACTCTAGATGACAGCCATGTTCCTTATAATTCAGCAGATTAAGCTCTTAAATATAGTGTCTTGAGGGTGGGGTTATGTTAGACATCACTGGAAATTGGTAATGAATTGTTCCTACATCACCAAGAAATACGCTGTGCAGATGAGAGGAGTGAGGAGGTTAGGTTAGAGGCTAAATTCTTTGCCTGTTTTAAAGTTAATTGATTTTGTGGGGTTTGGGGCTCTTTCCAAAACATACACACATAGTTTCTGTTGTGTCGGTTAATTTAGCTGTTTCTGGTTTGTGGGGGGATGGAAATAAGATCAAGTGAGAGTTGGACAGATGAGCTTTGGGAATAGATGATGGTAAGATTTGATGTCTTCTGCTTCTTCAAGTTGCACAGGGCATTTTCTGGGAAATAATTTTTCAACCACTGGAAATAACTGAAGCACTTGTCTATTTTCTAACCATTTATAGTAATGGTAGAAGTCAGATTACCTTGAGTTTCAGCTAGGAGGAATAAGTGCTCTGAGCTATTTGCTTTGATGACTTACAAGCCAGAGGAAAATGCAGCTGAAATTCTTCTACTTGGGTAAGAAGTAGAAGTAGCCTAAGTTGTAAAATGGAATTAGAATAGATGCCCTTAGAAGTTCAGAGATCTCAGATTATTCTCTAAATCTGGGTCTAGCCTGTTTGCTCATATACAGGTTACCAGGACTTTTTTGAAAATGGGCTGTGGTCCCTTCATTTGTTTTAGTCAAGAATATTTATTGTCTATGAAGTGCCAGACCATTCTAAGCTCTCTCATTTGTGAATGTTCTACATGAACCACAAAATAAATAAGAGAGAAGACTAATAGAAGTTAAGGCTTATTCAGCTAATTTTTTTCTTTCTTTCATTCTTTTTTAAAACTATGTACCTGTTAGAAATGGGATACTTTGCTGTGTAGTTTAGATCAGTGATTCTAACCTACAGTCTTGATATGTTGTCAGTTATAAAATGAATAGGAAGTTATTTGTCATTAAAATATTGAATATTTACAAATGATTTACTTGTAAGTCAGCCAGGTAAGTTTTAGAGTAATGCCTGTAGTAGTTTTTACAAGTGATTTATTTTTAAATTAACCAGGTCCAAATTTTTTAATTTAATGCGTACAGTAGTTTAGCTTTTGTGCACTTGTGTTCTCTTATGTTTTCCTGAGTAAGAGAGTCATAGGGTTAGAGCCATTGTAGTTTGGGAAGTTGTAAGTGTCTGTGGTTTGCCTTCAGACATATATTGGTGGAGAATTGGTTGAGAATTTATTGTTCTAATGTTAGAGAAATGAATAAAACATCTGCTCAATGCCCTAGGTCTCTCTGTGCAGGGGAGTTGATAAGACTTCAGGTGCCTGTAATACAGGGAGTAAGGTGGCATCATAAGAAATACCTAAAACTATTGGAGAGAAGACTGGCAGTAATTATGTATACTTGTCACATGAAAGTTGAACTCAGGACTCAACTTGAGCCTTCACTGTAGGCCCAAGGAGCTCTGCTAACTGTTGAGTATACAAAGATGAATGGGGCACTTTTGGTCTTAGTGTTCATTAAATGTTATTTGGATCTGATTCTCAGAGAGAGGTGAAATTTTAGGTTGGTGATTTGGGGGCAGGGGTAGAAGAAGGTGATACTGTCACAGGGCCTTGAAGAATGAGTAGCAATTAGGTGTTTGGACGTGGAGGCAGAGCAACATCAACAGCATAATTGTAGAGTCTTTTCTGAGACTGTTAGGTGTACTTTCTGACTTAATTTGAGGCTTCCTGAACTGGGTTAAGGCTGAGCTGATTAGTTGCTGCCAAAGTGAGGTCAGTTGCTTTGAAGAGTTGATGGAACTGCTGACAGTGCTTCGTTCTCAGATGGGGATAGCCCTCGAGTGTTCACCTGCATGTCTGTGTTGGTAGGGTTGCTTTCCTCCTACTTAGCTATTTTTTCAAGTATTTTTTCTGAATTGCTTGAAAATAAGTTGCAGAATTCTACTACTAAATACTTTGGTGTGTATGTCTTAACGTTACCATGGTAAAATTCTCAAAATCAGGACCTTATTCGAACTTCACCAAGGGTTTTGTTGGTACCATGTACCTTATTAACAGAAGTGATCTTGTCTTCATTCAGTATACTCTTTTTGGTAACTTGATTTTTATATTCATAAATTTGAAAAGAAATCCAGAAGAGTACAAGAATAATAAAACTAACATTCATGTCTTGCACTGCCCAGAACTGTGGGTAATTGTTCGTGCATGCCACAAGTCCTTACGTTGGCCTGTTCTGACCCTGCATCTTCTGGTCACCTGTTACCTCTCTTCCCTCTCTCCTTCTACTCACTCTGCTGTAGCCACATAGCTTCCTTGCTGCCCTGCAAGCACAGTAGGTATGCTCTCACCTGTTGGCTTTCACTTGGCACACTTTTATTGAACACTTTTTTTTTTTTAAAATGTATTTTTTGACGTTTATTTTTGAGAAAGAGAGACAGAGCATGAACGTGGGAGGGGCAGAGAGAGAGACACACACACACAGAATCCAAAGCAGGCTCCAGGCTCTGAGCTGTCAGCACAGAGCCTGATGCAAGATTCTACCCCACGGACCCTGAGGTCATGACCTTAGCCGAGTTGGACACCCAACCAACTGAGCCACCCAGGTGCCCCTATTAACTACCTTTTATACCTGACTAGAGCAAATAGATCCACTGGAAGACATTTCATCCATGAAGTAGTGAGTAATATTTAATTTATTGAGTCATTCATTATATTACCTCAAGTAATTCAAGTCAATTTCTGGAGCATTTCTTAGTACAGAAACTTTGAGGGGAAGAAAGGAAAGCTGGAGGAGGTTAGGAAAACACAGAAAGTTGAGTAACAGATTTCTTTGACCTCAGGAAGGCACTTATAGGAATGGATTGTTCTGGATACTTCCAGTTGATAAATGGTGAATAGCATTATTGATTGATTGCCCAGCTTAAATATTTCTAGAGCTGCTATAATGTTGAAAACTCTTTTTCAAAATAAAATTTCAAGTAAATCCTATTTTTTTAAAAGATTCTTTTCATGTGTGTGCATGAATGGGGGAGGGACAGGGAGAGAGAGGAGCAGAGGATCTGAAGCGGGCTCTAAACAGAGCCTGATGTGGGGCTCGAATTCACAAACTGCCAGATCATCACCTGAGCTGAAATTGGATGCTTAACCAACTGAGCCATCCAAGTGCCCCAAGTAAGTCCTATATTTTGATGCAGTGATTCTTTTTCAAAGATTCCTGTTGGGTATGGGGATGAAAAAAATCAACATATATGATCAAATGTAGAATCTGTTTTGAAAATTAATGTGAAAAAGTATTTTAATATGTTTTCTAATGTATTTAAATAAATCACTTCAGTTAGTCATTAATTTTTTTCATTGAAAAACATAACATAGCAGGAACATTAGGTCATCCCAGACTGTTTGGACTTAGTATGACCATCATTTTTGAGTAATAAGGAGACAGCAATGAAAGATTTTGCTTAATGTTGATTTTTAAAATGAAATATGATTTCTTACAATCAGAACACTATGGTATACTAATTCTTTATGAGTATTAGTTCTTAAATTTTTATAACTACTCTGAATTAAGGCAGCTGAGACCCTTTTTAAAAAATTATTTTAGGGGTGCTTGGGCGGCTCAGTCGGCTAAGCATCCGAATTCAGCTCAGGTCAAGATCTCAGGGTCGGTGGGGTCGAGCCCTGCTGACAGCCAGAGCCTGGAGTGTGCTTCAGATTCTGTGTCTCCCCTCTCTCTGCCCCTCCCATGCTCATGGTCTGTCTCTCTCTGTCTCTCAATAATAAATAAAAACATTAAACATTTAAAAAAATGTATTTTAGGGGCACCTGGGTGGCTTACTCGGTTGAGTGTCAAACTCTTGATCTCAGCTCAGGTTATAATCCCAGGGTCATAGCATCAAGCCCCACGTCAGGCACCACACTTAGCGTGGAGCCTGCTTGGGTTTCTCTCCCCCCTCCTCCCTCCCTCCCTCCTCTCTCTCTCTCTCTCTCTCTCTCTCTCTCTCTCTCCATGCGTGCGCACGCGCCCTCTCTCTTTCTCTACCCCCCTTCCTCCCTTCGCCTATCTCCCCCGCTCATGCATGCTCTTGCTCTCTAAAATAAAAATTGTAAAAATAAAAGATTATTTTATAAAGAGTCATTTTGTGGATTTTCCCCCATAAATTTCAAAACCAATACAGGCCAGGAGAAATTAAAACCAAGTAAAAGAGAACAAAAATGAGGGGTGCCTGGGTGGCTCAGTTGTTTAAGCATTCAACTCTTGGTTTTAGCTCAGGTCATGATCTTACCGTTGTGGGTTTTAGCCCTGCATCGGCCTCTCTTCTGTCAGCACAGAGCCTGCTTTGGATCCTTTGTCCCCCTCTCTTTCTGCCACTCTCTCTCTCTCTCTTAAAAATAAGTAAACATTAAAAAAAAAAAAAAAAAGACAAAAGTGAAACATTCTCCCTTATGTGGATAGCATTCCCACTCTTGAAGGAGCCATGGTAGAATTTGGTGTATGGCTGGCCTTCCATCCTTTCAGACATGGTTCTGGTGCCTATATAAACATACATGTATAGGGATAACTCTGAAAAAGACACAATAATAGAATCATATTCTTCTACTATTCGATGGCTTGGCATTTTCATTTACGGTATTTTTCCATGTCCATGTCTTACCTCCTTTCACAATTACATATAATTTATTTTATTGTATGGATATTCCGTTATTTATTTAACTATCCCCTGCTAAAAAATCTTTAAATTCTTTCTAATTTTTCACTACCAATTCTTTTTTATGGGCAAAGAACCTAATACATGGCAAAAGGGGGGACTTAGGCACAGTTGCACATTTCCTACTCGCTGGTGATACAGGGTCTGTGACTCCTATTTTCCAACTGAGCGCCTAAAGCCCTCTGATGAGATGCTGGGTGCTATATAAATTCAGAAGTGAACATAGTCCCTGCCTTTAGGGAAGTTGCATAGTACCTGACACAAGATTCCCACTTGAGGGCACTTGTTAAAGTAGTGTGTATACTCTGAGTAAGAGGCTGAGTAGGGTGGCCAATTTGAAGAAGAGTGTGTGGTACAAGTAATGTCAGTACTCCAGAAAGGGTAGTACTTTTGGAATTCCTTAATTTGAGGGAGGGAGATATGTTGATCTGGAATGGAATGATGTTTCTGGTGTTTCTTTTGGAACATGTACTTAGTGGTGAGTACAGGATGATCTAGAAAGATGGCTGGGAGAGAGATTGTTTTGTTGAGGACTCACTTACCAGGAATGTATTATGTAAGTAAGCAGGAAGGAGGGCGGTATCATCGTCAGAAACATTTAACAGGGTCCCTGGAGGCCAGGATGCTGTCACATTAGTCACTGTTCGTGATTGTGTCCTGAGCTGGTGTGTCCTGGAATTTCTAGCCTGGGACGGAGTCACAATCTAGGAAATCTGTGTGAAGGAAGCTCTTGAACAGCAGGAGGAGGAGCGAAGGAAGGCAGCACACATTCAGTCCAGAGCAGAAGAGAGGCATTATCAGCTCCAAGCATAGCTGTGGCATTTGGGCCAGCTCTGCCATCTTGTGGAATAAATGCTCAATGATTTTTGTGAGCACGGAGTGCAGAGGTTTACACCTAAGGGATAGCATTGGTGGGATTGTTTTCCTCCCACTTAGCTATTCTGTGGCCTCAGAGTAGTTTTCCTGCATATGTAGATTTTTTTCCTATATATATTATTTTTTTAAACATTAAAAAAATTTTTTTTACTGTTTATTTTGAGAGAGAAACAGAGAGTGAGCAGGGGAGGGACAGAGAGAGAGAGGGAGACACAGAATCTGAAGCTGGCTCTAGGCTCTGAGCTGTCAGCACAGAACCTGATGCGGGACTCAAACCCACGAACTGTGAGATCATGACCTTAGCCGAAGTTGGACGCTTAACTGACTGAGCCACCCAGGCACCCCTGTATTAATTTTTTTTTTAATTAAATAAGCTCTGTCCCTAACATGGGGCTTGAACTCACAACTCCAAGATTAAGAGTTCCAACTGAGCCATCCAGGTGCCCCTCTGTATATACATATGCTTATTTTTGAGAGAGAAAGAGAGCAAGTAGTGGAGGAACAGAGAGAGAGAGAAGAGCTGAAGCACTCTTTCTGTGCTGACAGGAGAGAGCCCAGAGTGGGGCTCGAACTGATGAGCTATGAGGTTGTGACCCGAGCTGAAGTCGGATGCTTAACTGATTGAGCCACCCAGGCACCTCTCTGCATATATTTTTAATAAGTTTTTACTTTGAAATAATTTCAAATTATTTCAACTTATAAAAAAGTTGGAGGGGCACCTGGATGGCTCAGTTGGTTAAGTTTCCAACTCTTTATTTCAGCTCAGGTCATGATCTCACTGTTGGTGGGGTTGAGCCCTGTTTTGGGCTCTGCACTGACAGCGCTGAACTTGCTTGGGATTCTCTCTCTCTCTCTCTCTCTCTCTTTCTCTTTGTTCCTCCCCAACTCTCTCTCTCAAAATAAATAATTTTTTAAAAAGTTGGAAAATTAGTACAAAAAAATTCTTATATGTCTTCAACCTGATTCCCCACTAGTTAGCAATTTGCTGTGTTTGCTTTATTGTTCTTTTTAAAAGTATTTTTTTTCTGAATTGTCTTGCCATAAGTTGCAGAATTTTACCCCTAAATACTTCAATGCATGTTTCCTAAAAACAAGGACATTCTCCTATATTACTGCAATATGATTATCAAAATAAGGACCTTATTCAAACTTCCTCACTTGTTCTAATAATGTCCATATGGGAAAAATGGGAAAAACTTTTTTCTGACCAGGATCCAATCCAGGATGGCACAATGGATTTCATTGTCATGTTTCTTTAGTCCCCTTTCATCTGATATAATTCTTCAGTCTTTCTTTGTCTTTCATGAACGTGACATTTCTGAAGGATATGTCCCTCAATTTGGTGTTTTCTGATAGAGCCTCATGATTAGTTTTAGGTTATTGACTTTTAGCAGAAATACCATGTAAGCGATGTGTTGTTTTTAAGTGCATTCTATCAGGAGGCACATGATACCTGTTTGTCCCATTTATTGGTGATGTTAACTTTGATCACTTGGCTAGGGTTGTATCTGTTCTGCTGTAAAGCTATTATTTTCCCTTTATAATTAAAAGGTTTCTTGTGAGAGGTTACTTTGAGGCTATATAAATACTTTGTTTCTCCCTGAAACATTCACCTACTATTTTAGCATCTGTTGGTATTTCTTTTTTATTTTTTTAATGTTTATTTTTGAGAGAGAGAGAGAGACAGCAAGTGTGCAAGCAGGGGACCGGCAGAGAGAGAGGGAGACACAGAATCTGAAGCAGGCTCCAGGCTCTGAGCTGTCAGCACAGAGCCCGATGCAGGGCTCAGACTCACAACCTATGAGATCATACTGCAGTAATATAGGAGAATGTTCTTGTTTTTAGGAAACCTGCATTGAAGTATTTAGGCATCTGGGTGGCTCAGTTGAGCCAAAATCAGACACTTAACCAACTGAACCACCCAGGTACCCCTGGACTAGGCGACTTTCTGTTTTCACACAGTGTATCTTGAAATTATATCAGTAAATGGAAAGCTGCCTCAGTCTTTTATTTTATTTTTTCTTAAATAGTTTATTGTCAAGTTGATTTCCATATTGCCTTATTCTTTTACATAGCTGATTAGAATTACATAATGCAATGAGCACTGAGTGTTATGTGGAAACTAATTTGACAATAAACTATTAGAAAAAAAAAGAATTACATAGTGCAAACTTCCATAATTTATTTAACTGTTTTTCTACTTAAGGACATTTTGGTTTTTTTATTTGATGCATTTGACTGGACTTGCTGTGAATATTTAAATCTGTTCATGTTTCTTTTTGATTGACTTTTGTTGCTTCAGAGCTGATTTCCTTCACAGACTTGAAAAAAGTTTTACCTGTTATAGTATTTGAAGTGCATGTCAAAAAATTATTAAAGTCTTGGGATCACATGGTGTCATTGCTGGTAAGAATACCAGCTGTATTAGGGATTTGTGCTGAGGGTACATATACAAGACAATGAGAAATGGCCCTTATCCTCTGGCTGGAGAAGTTGTAAATGACAGGATACAGGAACAGATCTGAAGTGCCAAAGATGGAGTGCATCAGGTACTCATTTGTGCCAGGAGTTGATGGCATGTAGTCCTTGAGAGCCAGGGCCATCTGGACACCTTCCTGCACGTGGAGAGAGCTGTGTTTGGATAGAAGTGAGCACTTGGCCAAGCCTGGGAGGAATGGCAGGGAGAGGGCAAAGCCTGAGTGGAGGTGTGAGCTATGAGAGCATGAAGCAGTTGTTGGCGCCAGCAGTTGGCTGGGCAGCTACTAAGGCCTCATTGTGGATTATTAATGGGAGATGAATTTGGAAAGCAGGATGGTACTTAGATTGACATGTGCTTGGAATGCTGGACTGAGTATGGTCAACAAGACTAAATATCATCATTACAATCTTCTAACTATGAGGATTGAGGAACTGGCAATGGGTGTTTAAAAAAGGGTTAAATAAGATTATTATTCTTTTAAGCCACGTTTCAGAAAACATAGTTTAAAACCTTTTTTAGTATAAGGCTAATGTATGCTTTTCATAAAAGGGAAAGTATAAAGCATTACTCAAATACATAGAAAACAAGTGGGCTTCTGGTCCTATTCTAGATTATCTGTCACTGTGTAACAATGTTACCAGATACATAGTGGCTTAAAACAACACATTTATTTTCTCACAGTTTGTGTGCATGAAGAGTCCAGGCAGAGCTTACCTGGGTGCTCTCTAAGACTGCAGTCAGGGGGTTGTCCAGGGCTGCATTCTCATCTGAAAACTCTGCTGGAGTGAGATTTGTTTCCAGGCTCACATGGTTATTGGCAGCATTCAATTCCTTGTGGACTGTCATTCAGGGCCACTGTACTTGCTGGCACTCTCTGTTATGTGTCAATGATATTTAGGAGAGATTTTAAAATTTGTTTTCCCCCATTTTCCTCCCAAAAGTAAAGAAAACAGTCTTTAGTTATCATTCTTAAAAGCAAATGCAAATTCTGTGGACCGTTTTTCTCTGCACAGAAGTGTATAGAAGTAATTTTGGGAGAGGTAAGAGGAAAGAGTAACTCTTGAGATTTTTGAGCCTGGAAGCCCAAGGGAGAGTTGTATGCTTTGCCTTGGTTCCTTCAAACAAAAACCTATTAGACATGAAGAAGAGTACAGAGCATTTAAATGATTATACCAGTAATATCAGTAGCTGCTTTGAAACACTGATTTCCATACTGTTTTCTAAAAAACTGGAGTAACGTGGTTCCCGTGATTAACTCTCTACCCAGAGGGTAGCTTTTGAACCAGACTACCTAGAGGATTTAATTTACATATTTTCTGCCTTTTGTCTCCTAGTAACTGCTTCCATGTTGACAAAAGACTCTAGTTTCTCAGAGTGGATGATGTCACTTGGCTGGCTGGTGCCATCAGTGACCTATGTTCCAAATAAAGTCCCATTGGGACACAGGTTACACACTTGTTTGTGACCTGGGATCCTGTGGCCCAGTGGGCCTTTTGGGCAGCCAGCTGCTCTCCTGGTTCTTGACCAGGCTTCCAAGACCATGTTTCTTTGGCCACAGGAACACTGTTCTGGGGGATAGTATAATACAGAAATAGAAGAACATTGTGCTATTCTTTCTATTGTGAGGATAATAATGGCTATTATATCTTATTAGAAAGCATGGAAGAGTAGAAAACAGTTATTTTTACTTGAAGTCTCATAACCAGTTACTTATACTATTGTGTATAATATTTTTATGTATAATGTTTTTTTTTTTAATGCTTTATTTCTAGGAGAGAGAGAGAGAGACAGCGCGAGCAAGGGAGGGTCAGAGAGAGAGGGAGTCACAGACTGAAATAGGCTCCAGGCTCTGAGCTGTCAGTCAGCACAGAGCCCGACGCGGGGCTCGAACCCACGAACTGCGAGATCATGACCTAAGCGAAAGTCGGATGCTTAACCGACTAAGCCACCCAGGCGCCCCTATAATGTTTTGTTTTGATCGTATTTCTCTTATGGATTTTCTTTAGCGTAGTCATACTGTGCATATTCTAATTTTAAATTCTTTGAAAAAGTAAAACATTTTGCTGGGTGCATCATTTTACTATTTCTATTGTGCTTTTATTAGCATTAACACTTTAGTGTTTGATTAAAAAGGGCAATTAGGTGTTAAGATTTTTTTTTTTTAATTTTTTTTTATTTATTTCTAGGAGAGAGAGAGAGACAGCGTGAGCAGGGGAGGGTCAGAGAGAGAGGGAGTCACAAACTGAAACAGGCTCCAGGCTCTGAGCTGGCAGTCAGCACAGAGCTCGACGTGGGGCTCGAACCCACGAACCGCCAGATCATGACCTAAGCGAAAGTCAGACGCTTAACCGACTAAGCCACCCAGGCGCCCCAGGTGTTAAGATTTTTTGGGTTGTGCCACTGATACGTGGATCCCTGGGTGTGATCCTTGTGTACACACCACCGGTAACTTTGATTGTTTTAAAACAAACAATTGTTAGGTCAGGTGTTTTGGTTTTTTTTTTTTAATATTTATTTCTGAGAGAGAGAGAGCATGAGCAGGGGAGGAGATACAGAATCTGAAACAGGCTCCAGGCTCTGAGCTAGCTGTCAGCACAGAGCCCGATGTGGGGCTCGAACCCACAAGCGTGAGATCATGACCTGAGCCAAAGTCAGACACTCAACCGACTGAGCCACCCAGGTGCCCATAGGTCAGTTGTTTTTAAACAAAAAACTGTGAGAACAGTGACAACCATGATGACATCTAATGTTCAAGTAATTTGCTGTAGTTAATAATGGGTTTTTTTCTTCTATTACCTCAGGGAAACATGTAGGAGATTTGTGAAATAAGTATTTTTCTTCCCATTTGGAAAGGAAATGGTCTTAGAGAGGCCAGCTCTCTTGTTTAATGCTGTGGTACACTAAGGTAAAGATCATAGGAGAAGTAAAGAATGGAACCTGTCATCCATTTCAACATTTTAGAATAAAGAATGAACAGAACCAGCTGTAATACAGATAGAAAGGGATAGATTCCATAAGATTTATTTTCCATGATGTACTTATGGGAATTCAGAGAAGGCAGCATAGAGTCTTTTCTGCTGAGAGGTCAAGGCAAAAAGCATTATGCAAGTAGGTGGCATTTGAACTATGAGCAGGGCTTGGTTTGTGTGGGAGAAGTGTGCCTAACGGAACCATGTGACCTACACTGGCTGAACTGACAACTTTCATTGTGCATACAGAGGGCTTGTGTTGGCTGTCCTAGGCAAAAACTAGGATATAGGGCACCCGGATGATTCAGTTGGTTGAGCGTTTGACTCTTGATTTTGGCTCAGGTAGTGATCACAGTAGTGAGATTGAGCCCCACATTAGACTCCGCACTGAGCATGGATCCTGCTTAAGATTCTGTCTCTGCCTCTGCCCCTCTCTTCTACTAGTGCTCTCTCTCTCTGTCTCTCAAAAAAATTAAAAGACCTAACTATATAGAATTACAGCATCAAGAGTTATAAAATTCTTGGATTAAAATAATCCAGTGGAGTTTGTTAGGGATAAGCATGTAACTTCCAACATGTAGTTTGACAAAACTATTTGAGGAAAATGGAGATGCACTTTAATTACTGTTTTAAAAGGCAGACAACACAGGGAAGCCTGGTGGCCCAGTCGTTTAAGTGTCTGACTCTTTGTCTCCACTCAGGTCATGATTTCACAGTTCGTAGGGATTGAGCCCCACGTTGGGTTTTGTGCTGGCAGTGGAGCCTGATTGGGATTCTCTCTCTCTCTCTCTCTCTCTCTCTCTCTCTCTCTCTCTCTCTCTCTCTCCCCCTCCCTCCCTCTCTCTCTCTCTTTGCCCCTTCCCCACTAGTGCGCTCTTTCTCTCTCAAACTAAAAAAAAAAAAAAAAAAAAGAAAGAAAGGGAAAAAAAAAAGGCAGACAACACATAATTCACAGTTTTGGTGGACAAACCTGGTCTAGCACCATGTCATGTGATTATTTAAAAACAAGCAAACAACAACAAAAACCTTTGACTGCGTTAGTAAAAGTAATATGTTTTGAAAGGTAGGGGTAATAACTTTACTGAGTGGCCAAGCTAGGAATCTTGTGGCTAATTTGGATTTCACATTTTTAGAAGGATGCAGAGAAATGGAGCACTTACAGAGTGGTATGACCCCAGCCAGAGCTTATGAGGGCTGGTTGAAGGAATGTTTCACTTTGGTTGATAATTACAGTTGCTGTCTCCAGCCACTTTCCATGAATGACATAAGCCTATGTACCAAGATGTATTTAATATTTGAAATGAACTGCTTTGTGCCAAGTACATATATATATTATATCCTTCTCTCAACTCTTTGAAATAGGTGGTCTATATTCCCTCTTATAGTTGAGAAACCAAATCAGAAATAGTTTGAAAAATATGTACAATGTATTTATACAGCTAATGAAAGAGCTGGGATTTAAAGGAGCTGATTCCATTATGCTATATAGCTGCTAGCATGAGCATTCAGTGAGGACTGAGACTGTTGGGGACTTCTGTCTGTCTACTTATGAGCGGGTTAATTCCTGAAAGGCTGTTCGTAAGTCCCATTTGTTTATAAGTCCAAAATTATACTATGTAATAGTAGGAACCAGTATTTATTGAGCACTTAGTATATGCCAGACACTTTTCTAGGACCTTTGCCTGTAATTCATTTAAGTCTCACAGCTCTGTGAAAGAGTTACCCTTAGTCTCTCCACCCTGCACTTGATGAAGCAGAGGCAGGAGGACTAAGGGAGTCAGGATTTGAACCAGGCTCTCCAGCCACAGAGCCCACACTTTTAGCCACTGTCCTTTCTTTTCCTTATGCAAATGGCCGGTGGTGTGTACACAAAGATCCAGTGTGTTTGAATTGAGAGAATGGTAATTCTCCATGGAATTGGTTTGGAGTTCTCATTGTTTTCAACTCTTAGGTTTTTTTGTTTTTTTTTTTTAAATTCAAAGATGTTTGTATTTTGGCATTCTTCTTTTCATTATAAGTCATTTTATCACAACCTGTGCTTATAAACACAAGCCAAAGGATGCATGAACTTACTGTTGCTGAGCTTGACTGTTGTAGTTCTCAGGTGGCAGGTGGTATTGATGTTCTCAGATGTTGGACCTCTTTACTTCATTCATATGATGGTAAGTGGGGTTGTCTGCAGTGATTTTTGAGACTGTCAAAATGGAAAAGGAATTATTAGGTTGAACCATATGAAATAGCCAACATTTAACCTTGTTAATCTGTAAAAATGGCAAATTCATATGGTTCAACTTAATAGGCTCAAGAAGAGGAAATTCCAGAGAAACTGCTTGTAATTTAAGAAATAAATTTAGGATATATTGGAGGTTTGAGGTGGTTGTTGTTATTTCAGAATGAGCGTGTGCGAGTGGTGAGAGGGGCAGATAGAGAGGGAGAGAGAATCTTAAACGGGCTCTGTGCTTAGTGTGGAGCCTAATGGGCTCAATCTCATGACCCTGAGCTCATGACCTGAGCTGAAATCAAGAGTCAGACGTTTAACCGACTGAGCTACCCAGGTGCCCCTGGAGATTTGAGTTTTGAACTTCTCCACTGACATGCTTTTCCAGTACAACCATTTGTCTAAGTATGTATTCCATTTTGTTTCATGTTACTTTTGTTAATGAAAAGAAAAGTTTTCATGTTTCTTACTGCGTCTTATTGATTTGAACCTCTTTCTTTTATCTCTTGTCATAGATAGAAAGTGATTTTAAGGCATTTTGCGTGTGTGTGTGTGTGTGTGTGTGTGTGTATTTTTCTTTTTACTTGTTTAAATTGCCCATGTAATGGCATACATCATCAGATCATCAAGCATACCAATTTTATAATCATACCCTAATGCTGATTTTGAAATGTTGAGTATGATTTAGATTGAGTTTAAGAATTTTATTTCATCTGATTGTGGAATGGTATTTGAAAATGTAATCCTAATATTTACCAAACGTTCAGTGTGCTGTCTGCTTCTAATGGAAATTGTATCACTTCATTTAGGAAATATTTGATTCACCCAAGAAAGGTTTATTAGGATTTTCTTGGGTGACCTAATCAGGAGAGTAGGAAAATTTGAATTTAAAGGGATGTTCTCACTGGGGTGAGGGCATTATGAAAGGCGTCTTCAATAAACTGTTTCTAACACACGTGAGTTCCTTGTGACAGCTTTATATTTTGTCATTGATATATGATGGATTGTTGCCTTCTGTTTGTTTCTTGGGGCAGAGGATGTGTTTCAGACTTTTTTTTTTTGCCTCTTTAATTTGATCATTGAGTCCTCCTGAGTTCTCACATCTTCCAGCTCCACTCATAGGGTTATCTTTTTTTTCTTACTGAATCTCTTTGTTCAAACCAAGTACATGGTAGCAAAACATCAAAGATTTTTTGTAACAATTATACTTTCTTTGTACAAAAATCATTGTGAGATCCCTTTGGTTTCATAAAGAGATCCCACCAGAATATTCTCTAGTTTTGTCCACACACACAAATATTAGGATCATAGTAAATTTGAATCTGGTCTTACTCAAGAGTATTAAGTACTGGGTTGGGTTCCTAATTTTTTTTTTAAAGGATTTTTCCTATTCTTTCCCCATAATCTACAACCTTGAGAACTTGTGTGGCTGTTTTTGTTTTTGCAAACAAAAGCATGTTGATCTTTTTATTCAGAAGATGAATCCTGGTTGAGTCTCTATTATTTACCCTGAAGTTGTATTCATTCTCTCCAGACAGTAATCTGGGGAGATGATGGCTGCTTGATGTCTCCTGCTCCATATGCTTTCTGCTCTTTCACTTTCTGTTGCCGTGTGTTAATGCATGTGTTGGTATAAGTAGGATAAGCATGAGGGGTCTTTGTTTTTGTTTCTGTTCTGTTTTTCAGTAACAAATACTTTTAAGAAAACAGATGATTTTGTGACATGTAAAGCCCCAGCTGTGGACCTAGATCACAAGTTCAGATGCAAGGTTGTGGATTGTTTAAAATTTTTCCGCAAGGCCAAACTGTTGCACTATCACATGAAGTATTTCCATGGGATGGAGAAGTCACCAGAGCCAGAGGAGAACCCAGGAAAGAGGCAGGTCCAAACGAGAGGCTCTTCAGCTTCAGACAAGGCCAGCCAGGAGAGCCTGACCAGGAAGCGAGTCTCTGCCAGTTCCCCAAGTAAGTACTTTGGTTCTGTGTTGTGTCTATATTATAGAGTGCTCTCTGTTGCTCAGGTCACACTGCTTGCATTTCTGACACAGAAGAAGGCGTTAAATTGGTCTGGTCCAGTTGAATCTTAAAAGATGAAAACTGACAGGTGTTCCTCACGAGTTGCATCGTGAGGCTGTGGCCCTCCTGGAGGAATGGGATCTTCAGTGGTGGGGATGCCTGGGGGGGCTTGGTCGTTAAGCATCTGACTTGGACTTAGGTCATGATGTCATGGTTCATGAGTTTGAGTCCCCACATTGAGTGAGCTTGTGCCCTGCTTTGGGTGAGCCCCACTTCTCTCTCTCTCTGCCACTGTGGGATTCTCTCTCTGCCCCTTGCTCACTTGCGCACGTACACACACCCTCTCTCTCTCAAAAACAAAAAACAAAAAACTGTAATGGTGGTAGTAAGGGTTACCATAAAATCCTGTGCTCACATCTTAGTACAAAGAACCTTTTTGGTGACCTTTTCTTTTTTTTTTTTTAAAGACTTAATTATTTAAGTAGTCTCTACCTAGTGTGGGTTTTGAACTCACAACCCTGAGATCAAGAGTCACATGCTCCACTGACTGAGGCAGCCAGGTGTCCCTGGAAATTTTTTTCTAAAACTTAGAGATTGAAACATTACAAATATGTGGGGGAATTTCAGAGGCCTTTTTAAAAATTAAAAAGAAATTTAATGTTTATTTTTGAGAGTGAGAGCACGAGCAGGGGAGCAGCAGAGAGGGAGACACAGAATCTGAAGTAGGCTCCAAGCTCTGAGCTGTCAGCATAGCCCGATGTGGGGCTCGAACTCACTAAATGCAAGGTCATGACCTGAGCCGAAGTTGGATGCTTAACTGACTGAGCCACCCAGGCCCCTCAGCCTTTTTTTTTTTTTTTTTTAAGTAATCTCTATGCCCAACATGGGCTCGAACTCATGACCCTAAGATCAGTAGTCACATGCTCTTCTGATTGAGTGAGCCACATGCCCGCAGAAGCCTTTTTAATGAATTTCCAGTAAATTCTACAAGCCCTACAGCTTCTTTTAACCTGTTATAAAATTATAATAACATTGTTATATATTTCTGGCTGATAGTTTCTCCATTGTAATACATAGGTATTAAATGATATATGGAACTCCTAGGACATTGTAACCATATTCCCAAGAAAGTATGAAATCAGGTTTTAAAACAGTAGGGCAAGCCTGTGTCAACTAAGGTGATACCTGACCCTGTGAGAGATCAATCCTCAGCCATGTTGTGAAGATATAGTGGGTCAGGGTCAAGGTGGAATCTCTTAGTCATATAAGATGCATTATTTATTAGAAATAAAATATGAGCCACATGTAACTTTTTCTAATAGCCACATTTTATTATTTTTAATTTTAATTTTTTAAAAATGTTTATTTTTGAGAGAGACAGAGAACTAGTGATCATGGGGGAGGGGCAGAGAGACGGGGACAGAGAGACAGATTTGTCCCCTGTCAGATCTCTGGGATTTGATTCTCTCTCTTAACTAAAGGATCCCTTTCACTGTGGTTTGGAAATTTGGTGAACTTGGGAATTTTTGCCTAGCAGTTTTCTTTTTATATTTATTTTTAGGAGAGAGAGAGAGACAGCGCGAGCAGGGGAGGGTCAGAGAGAGAGGGAGACACAGACTGAAACAGGCTCCAGGCTCTGAGCTGGCAGTCAGCACAGAGCCCGACGCGGGGCTCGAACCCATGAACCGCGAGATCATGACCTAAGCGAAAGTCGGACGCTTAACCGACTAAGCCACCCAGGCACCCCATAGCAGTTTTCTTTTTAATAACATGATCTGCTGGGGTGCCTGAGTGGCTCAGCCTGTTAAACGTCTGATTCTTGATCTCAGGTCAGGTCTTGATATCAGGGTCATGAGTTCAAGCCTTGCTTTGGGCTCTGTGCTGGGAATGAATACTACTTAAAAAAACAAACAGGGGTGCCTGGATGATTCCTTCAGTTAAGCATTCAACTTGATTTTACGATTCGTGGGATTGAGACCCGTGTCAGGCTCTGTACTGTTAGGATTCTCTCTCCCTCTCTCTCTGCCCCTCTCCTACTTGTGCACACACGCTCATGCGTGCGTGCACTCTCTCTCTCTCTCTAAATAAATAAACGTTTAGAAAACAAAAAACCCCACAAGACTGGCAGGGATGGACAATATATAAAATGCTTTAGTGGGGGTGCCTGGCTGGCACCAGCAGAAGAGTGTGCAACTCTTGGTCTTAGGGTCGTGAGTCTGAGCCCTATGTTGGGTGTAGAGGTTACTAAAAATAAAATAAGATAAATAAAATAAAATAAAACAAAATAAAATAAAATAAAAGCTTTAGGGTGAACAGATGGGTATTTTAAGTCCTTGTGCTTTAACCTGTTACTTCCCTGCTAGTCCTTTGTAAAACTGGTCAGTTTGGTGGTAGAATGGGCCATATGGGCCACTCGCCCACTGTCTGGGGGATAGCCTGGTCATTCCTGTACCCTCTTAGATGGGAGAGCGATTTTGTGCAGCCAAGAAGGAACACACCTCTGTCCTCCTGTCAGGTGGACATAGACCTCCTGGATGATTTCACAACTCTCCTGTGCCTGATTGCTGAGATGGCCAGCAGTTATCAGGCTGAAGGAAACCAGCCAGTTTACCTTGCTATATTCTAGGTGGGAAAAGAAAACCCTGGCCACTGGTCCTGCCTGTGCCACTAACCAGCAGGAGCCTCAGTTATAATCATTGGTGAACTGGGGTCAGTACACATGTTCATCCTTCATCATGACACTGGCTGTCAATGAGAGCAAACATAGGAGGGTATTTAGAAGACTCCATAGACCCCAGGCCTCCAGAAGGCACCCCCTGTTTCAGGCATCTCCCCTCACTTTCTCCCATCAAAGTCTCCCTAATCCAATAATTAAATTTCTCAAGATTTGAAAGATTAAAACCAGCTCAGCTATTCTCAACATACCTAAGAAAGCCCTTATCTTGGCGGTGGGAGGGGGGGTGTTCCAGATATGAAGTGAGTTCAAGTGGGGAGATGTCTCAAGGTGAGACTCTGGCACCAGGCAACCTGTGTTCTAGTTCACAGGCATTGTGAACTTGACATTATGCATAAGTGGAAAACACATAGAATATTACAGAACTTGTGCTGTTTGGTGAAAATTACTGTAAAGAAATACTCTATGCTGAGTGCTCTGATTGTGGCAAATGGGACCTTGAGATCTAATGGAGTTCTCACATCACATGGAGATTCCTGGTGCTTCTGTTCCATGAGGACCAGAAAATGCTCTGTAGAGATTATTTTTCAATCCTCTCAATTTCCCTGCTGGTTTGGTTGAGCAGAAGAAACTGTTCTGGTCTGAGTCTGTACCGAATCTTAGTAGCAGTCCTGCTGCTGTTCACTTGTGATCTGAGCTCTTTACAGATGTGATTTCCTCATTTCTAAAGTGGTGATGTAGGATCAGGCATGAATGAGACAAGGCCCTTTCACATAAGGAGAAAAGCCCATAATCAGATACAATAAAAAGAGCTAAGGTTTATATTAGGAACATATAAAGTGCTATGGAAACAAAGATTCACAATTCACATTGTCTGTAGAGCAGGAGCTGGGATGTCAAGAGGACAAGGTGACATTTGAGTTAAACCTTAAAGTGTGAGGGTAGAGGGGTTGGACCAAGGCCAGGGAATAGGAACGTATTCCCATGCTGGGACCAAGCAGAGCAGAAGTTCAAAGGCATTGAGGAGAATAAATGGCTATGATTGTTTGTCCCTAAGATGGTTCTTCTGACTCTGGCCTTCAGATGTTTCCCCTTCCCTTAGCCAGTCCTTTTGTCACATAAGTGACTTTGGAAGGTCAGTTTAGATTTGCATTTGCAAATGAGGTTTTTCAGAATAAATCCATTTAATAAATTCTCTTCCATTGTCAAGTCCAGGCTTCCTTGGTATCTGGATTTGTTTCTACATAGATGAGTTGAGTTGTGAGATAGCCGTTTGTGCCAGAAAGAATACTCTAGAATCAAAGGGGACCTCACTTGTGTTTATCTGTTGTTACATCCATTTGGTTCATATTCGCACTCAGGGTAGCCTTTGGCTGTAGGCCTAAATGAGTCTTGGGGCACTGGAGTGGGCCCTTCTTTGTCTCCATCTATATCTTGTGGCCCTAGACTTGCCTTCTTACAGGGACATGCGCGCACTCTCTCTCTCTCGCCCTCTCTCTCTCTCTCCTTAAAGGGAAAAGAATTCTGTGAGCTTAATTAGATTATGGTGTCTAAAAGAGAGAACAAAGGTGGCCTGCTTCAACAAGACAGGTTTATTTCCCTCTTGGGTCAAACTGTAAGGTGCCCATGGTGACTTTGTTGTGGATGCATGAAGTTGTCCGAGGCTTGCTCCTTTTTGTGTTATTCCTAGGTGTTGCTTTCTCTGTGTGGTTCAGAATTGCTTACCACTTTGCTTGTCTTTCAGCTGCTGGGAAGGAAAGGGTGGGGCATATCTCTCTTTTTTAGGGGCACAACCCAGAAGTGGCATACCTTACTTCTGTTCATAGCCCATGGGCTGGAACATCTGTATCTGGCCCCACCTTGCTCAGGGAAGCTGGAAAATGTACTCTTTTCTTATGAAAGAAATGGAGAAATGGGTATTAGAGAATGCAAGGCAGAAGAATGCAAGGCTTAATAGGGGGATGGACACGTGCAGCTTGAAGAGACAAGTGGCCGTCCTAGAAAAGCCTCACCCTCCCCAAGTGATAAGCTGTTCTCTGATTCAGAGCCTTGCGGGAAGTCGCTCTTTGTGCAGCCAAGCCTGGGCATTTGGGCAGCAGCTCTGCAGTCAGGCCCATATTGTTTGGCTCGTGGAACAGTTGGCCAAGCTTTCCAAGGAGAGAGCTCACAGCAGACAATCATCACCCTCCAGAGAGAGCAAGATAACAGTGAGAATTTGCCATGTGCTAGGCACTGTTCCAAGCTCTTTCTTTTACTGTTTTATTTAATTCTCAAAACAAATCCTGTGAGGTGTGGGTTATTGTGCCCAGTTGATAAATTATAAACTGGGATGCAGATGAGATGGATTAACTTGAACCAATATATACACATCTTAGTAGGTGGTGGAGCCACAATTTGAATCTGGTTGCAGAGTCTATACCCACTCTAGGCTCTGTGTCTTCTGTCTTTTAGGATTCCAAGGAAGGGTGCCCTGCCCCTGGGTCCTTGAGTGGGGATTGGGAGTGCCTAATCCGAATGAGTTTGGCCTCTTGTCACCTTGTCTGTCCCTGTAATTGAGGGAATCACCCGCATTAGCTTAGTATCTGCTGGACAGTTCTCCCTGTGAGCTCTGCCACCTTAGGCCAGATTTGGCTTTCCAGTTTTCAGCAGAAGCCAGTGTGAACCTCTGAAGGCTTTCTCTCTTCCCTCTGCGCTCAGAGAACACGGGCCTCTATATAGAACAACTTCCTGAGTTATCTCTTCTTTTTACCTTCATTGTTTACCCCTCTAATTGAAGCCTCAGGAAGGACTTTTTAAAGCTTAAAGTGACCGTATTTCTGACCAGCTGCAACACTTGGGATGGTTCTAGTTACAAGTAACAGGAAACTCTATTTGAATTGACTCTACAATAAAGAGGGTGTGTTGCTTCACATAATGGGGAAGTCCAGGGGACATATGGCTCCAGGACTGTCTTACCATCTCCCCTGTCAGTGCTATTTTCAGGTTGAATACCCTTGTATCATTTGGATAACCAAGTATCATTTAAGCCTCCATACTGCTTCATTCAAATCTAATGAGAATAAGAGTATATCCTCTTTATGAATGTTGGGCCAGAGTCCTACATTTGGGTCAGATCAGTCCATTTCGATCCCTGCCTTGAGCCAACTGGCCAGGCTCCGGTTATCTAAGCCTAAGACTGCAAGCAGGGAATTACTTTTACTTGTTTGACTGAATATGGAGTCAATCCTGTTCAAAGCCCTTACATGCTTCACAGTGAAGAAGGGGTAGAAGAAATTCCGGGAGATACCCACAATGTCTCCTACATGTAGCAGGTGCAGAGTGAGAAAAGGAAACAGCATAGCCAGGGAGTGGGTGGTGGTGATCTTGAGCTGCAGAGTAGATCCATGACCTGAGCTAGTTTCCTATCTCAAGGACAATGCTCAGTACCCAAGATTTGGAGGCCCAAGTCCTCTCATAAGTTTGAGTTCACCCTTTCTGTTCAGTAATATGTGATCTTGCAGCTTCTCTGAATTTCACTCTTCTTCTGTTGAAAGGTAATGATATTTGGGTATAGTTATATTTTATGCAAAATTACCAATTTGAAGGCGTATGATAGAAAATCTTATATGCAAGATTTGAATAAAGCAAATCCTAAGAAGTTGAGAAAATTCATTAACCACATGATTTCAAGGCTGGTAGGCCAGTGAGAGTATTCGTTTTATATCTTCATTTTTTGGGAATGTTAGCCATGAATTACATGAGTTTGAATAATGTGGAACTTCAGGAATCCCTTGTGTGGAATGAACTGCCCCAACCTTCTCTTACTGTGTATTGGGTTCCCTAGAGGATGTGATTCTGTTTTATAAAATGTGAAATGAAAAATATTGTTGTTAGAGAAGCTCAAAGGAACTTCGATACTTAGATGATAACTAGGTATGCCCTGGCACTTGGCCATTTATAACCTATATTTAGATCTTTCTCAAGGATGCAGGAGCAATGTGGTCTCTCCTCTTTCAGCTGCTTCTGCTGCTGATGGGATTAATGCTCTTAGCTTTTCAATAAACTAATGGGTATAGTTACTTTACTTTGGAAGTCATTAAAACTTGAATTTACAAATAAAAAACTGGAGGGGCGCTTGCTTGGGTGGGTCAGTCAGTTAAGCGTCTGACTTCAGCTCAGGTCATGATCTCATGGTTCGTGGGTTTGAGCCCCTCATTGGGCTTTGTGCTCACAGCTAGCTCAGAGCCTGGAGCCTGTTTTGGATTCTGTGCCTCCCTCTCTCTCTGACCCTCCCCTGCTCATGCTGTCTTCTTTCCCTCTCTCTCATAAATAAAACATTTAAAAAAAATGAAAAACTGGGTTAGGCAACAGTTTCTATATGTATGTGGGTGAAGATACATAAACTTAACTCACACCTTTGCTCAGATGTTTCCAATGGCCGACTTTTTTTTAATACGGCCCTACATGATCTGCCTCTAGCCACATCGTCTTCTCTCCCTCAACCTAATTCTAATTTCACTTTTAGTGGAGATATACTAGCTTTCTTGCTACTTACTGGTTTCAAATTTCAATTGTTCACTGCTAATATATGAAAAAGCAGTGGACTTTTGTATATTAACCTTGTTTCCTTCAACATTGCTATAATCACTGTTAGTTCCATTGTGTTTTTTGGTTTTTGTCCTTGGTCAGTTCTTTGGGATTTTCTACATAGTCATGTCTATGCAAACAAAGGTGGTTTTATTTCTTCCTTTCCAACCTGTATAGTATTTCCTTTTCTTTTTGTACTAGTTAGGATGTCTAGCACAATCCTGAATGGAAATGTTGAGAACATCCTGCCTTGTTCCTCATCTTAAGAAGAAAGCATTCAGTTCTTACCATTAAGTATAAAGTTCGCTGTAGAGTTTTTGTAGATGTCCTTTATCAAGTTAAGGAAGATTCCCTCTCAATTTTCTGAGAGTTTTTATTATGAGGAGTGTTGGATTTTGTCAAATACTTTTTCTACATTAGTTGCTACAGGATTTTTCTTCTTTAGCTTGGTATAGTGGATTACATTAATTGATTTTTGAATGTTGAGCCAGCCTTGTGTACCTGGAATAAACCCTACTTGGTCATAAGTATATCATTTTTAAATACATTGGTAGGTTCATTTTGCTAATATTTTTGTATCTGGGTTCGTAAGAGATACTGGTCTGTAGTCTTCCTTTCTCGTAATGTTGTTTGTCTGATTAGAGAATGCTGGCTGCGTAAAAAGACTTAGGAAGTGGTCCCTGGGCCTATTTCTTCAACACTGAAAGCCTGCCCTTTGAGTCATGCACTTGCTGCCCCCCGCCTGGAAAAGTCTTCTCCCCAGATTTCTATGTGTTTCATGCTCTCCTTTCAAGTCTCTGCTCAGATATCCTTTTCTCAATGGTGCCATCTCTGATTACATACTATTAAAATTGCAAATCTCCTCTTCCCTCATCTCTGCTATTCCCTTTCTCTGCTTTATTTTTTCCATAGCACTCATCATCTTCTAAAATACTATATAATTTGTTTTCTGCTGCCACCCACTAAATAGAGCTCTGTGAGGGTGGAGGTTTTGCCTTTTTTGTTGTTGTTCATTACTGTATCCCTCCTCCCTAGAATACCGCATGGAACATAGTAGATGCTGAAATATTTGTTGAGTAGATGGATTTAATTCATGACTAATAATGTAGTTGTTATAGCCAAGAGGATCTGCAAAAATGAGTTTTGTTTTTATATCTGAGGAAGAATGTCCCGTATCAGAGGAAAGTAAATATTATTGATAGGTTTTATAAAATTTGGGAGGCATTTGACTATGTTTTGCTAATCAACTGTATTACCTTGGCCAAGTCAACTTATTTCTTTGGGCCTTTGTTTCATCTTTTTTTAAAAAAAAATTTTTTTTTTAACATTTATTTATTTGTGTGTGTGTGAGAGAGAAAGACAGATCGTGAGTGGGGGAGGGGCAGAAAGCGAGGGAGACACAGAATTCAAAGCAAGCTCCAGACTATGAGCTGTCAGTACAGAGCCCAACTTGGGACTCGAACTCACAAACCGTGAGATCATGACCTGAGCTGAAGTTGGACGCTTAACTGACTGAGCATCCGGGCGCCCCTGAGCCTTAGTTTCTTAGTCTTAAATTGTATTTTTGTAAATTAGATGTAAGGTCTTTTCTAAAGTTCTTATTTGTTGAACTTTGTTTCTCAGTTACAGAGTATTTTAACAAGGAGGGAACTTAGAGATCCCTAAATCCTGTATTCTTTAGCCAGTAGATTAACTTTTGCCTGGAGAGCCCAGGCTTAACAGCTAGTAGGGCAGCTCACTATCCTCTCTGATGGTTCCTGGATTCCCGTTTAGGAGAGAGGCCTGGGTTGTGGTGCTGACATGGTACTGAAGAGCTAGATGAACCTGCTGAAAAGTATTCCATTGTATGGACACAGCACAAGTAATTCATTCATGCTGATGGAGGTTTGGGTAGTTTTCACTTTGGGTGATTATGACTACAGCTTCTGTGAGCTTGCATGAATAAGTCTCAGTATGGCACATTATCCCTTCTCTTGAGTAAACATCTAGGGGTAGAGTGGGTAGGTCATAGAATGTGTGTGCTTAAACACTTCTTAACATCTACAGAGTAAGGCATGATCAATTATTTGAAATGCTACAAATACATCTGATAAGCTAAACAACTGGATTTTTGCAATGGTAAGGCTGTTGTTAACTTTGAAAACTGAAAACAGTCTCAGTAGAGTGGTAGGTGGGAAGCTTTTTAGAATGGAATTAGGAAAAAACCGTGAAGTGAGAAGTTTGGACAAGGGAGTGTTGATGACTTGAGTTTATTTACTGTGAAGATTAGCTGAGAATGAAGTTGTGGTATTTGGTTTGCAAATTGTTCATTTTTTCCCTAAGATTTTCAAAAATGTTTATTTTTGAGAGAGCACACACAAGCAAGGGAGAGGGATAGGGTGGGGGACAGAGGATCTGAATTGGGCTGTGAGCCTGATATGGAGCTTGAACTCACGAACCTGTGAGATCATGACCTGAGCTGAAGTCAGACGTTTAACCAACTGAGCCACCCAGGCGCCCTATGAATTGTTCATTTTTAAGTGGGTTATTTTGTGTTACATGAATTGTACTGCAATTATAAGAAAAAACAATTAAAAAACAAAGTCCTGACATGCCGATTGCACCCAATTAAATCAGAATCCTTGGGGGGGTGGGACCTGGGCTTTCACTTTTTTGTTTGTTTGTTTGTTTATTGTGAGAGTGGGAAAGTGCGCATGTACAAGTGTGAGCAGGGGAGGGGCAGAGAGAGAGAATCCCCACTGTGGGCTCAAACCCATGAACCTGAGATTATGACCTCAAGAGTCGGATGCTTAACCAACTGAGCCACTCTGGCAGCCCTGGGCATTCATTTAAAAAAAAAATCTCTCCTGGTGATTACAGTATGTTACCAGTGAGGAGCTGTGATTTAAGTAGGGTTGGCAAACTTTATCTGTAAAGGGCCAGACAAATATTTTCAGCTTTGAGGGCCATAAGGTTTCTGTCTTCACTCCTCACCTCTGCTGTTGAAGCATGAAAGCAACCATCATCAACATACAACAAATGAGCATAGTGTGTTTCAATAAAACTTAACATAACAGGCAGTGGGCCAGAGTTTGCCCACCAGTGATCTAAAGGCTAGATGATGGGAAAAGGGGTTCCAGAGCCCTGAGGGTTTGGAAAGTGACCTAGGCTGAACCAGATCCAGAAGTCTGTTTTATTGCCCATTTTAGTTCACATTGGATATACACTTGAGAATAAACATCTAAGTGTGTTGAAAACAAAATGTTAAAAAGCCAATACTTGTATTTAATTCCAGCTGCAAAAGACAAGGAAAAGAATAAAGAGAAGAAATTCAAAGAATTTGTGAGAGTGAAGCCAAAGAAAAAAAAGAAAAAGAAAAAGAAAACCAAACCTGGTAATTTTTCCCCTGGGGTGTTTCACTTGGGTTTCCTACCTTGGGATCGGGAGGGCCTACTTTCTTCCTATTCCTCACCTCTGAACCTGCACTGAGGAGAGGAGGGGCTGGTGGGCCTTTACTGCATCTTGTGGGATCAGCCTAGCATGGACCCTGGCATAGCAGGAGTCTGCTCCCCCTGGGTGTTACAAGGCACTTTGGCATTTAGGAAGGCCTTGGCTGCATTGGCCAGTGTGCCCTGTCATAGGATAGTGCACATGAAAGTATTATAGTAGAAGAGAATATGCAGATGAATGACTGTATTTGTTTGCATATGCAACTCTTTGTTGTTGTTTTTAAAATATTTTATTTTGTTGTATTTTATTTTATTTTATTAATTATTATTTTTTAAGTAGGTTACCCGCCCAGTGCTGGGCATGAACTCATGACCCTGAGATCAAGATTTGCGTGCTTTACCAACTGAGCCTGCCAGGAACCCTTAAAGATTTTATTTATTTTTTTTTTTTTTTTTTTTTTTGAGAAAGAGAGCAAAAGTAGGGGAGGAGCAGAGAAAGGAAGACACAGAATCCAAAGAGGTCTCTAGTCTCTGAGCTGTCAGCACAGAGCCCTACTCAGGGCTTGAACTCATGAGCTGTGAGATCATGATCTGACCTGAAATTGGATGCTTAACCAACTGAACCACCTATGTGCCCCCAAAGATTTTATTTTCAAGTAATCTACACCCAACATGGGGTGTGAATTTATGACCCTGGGATTAAGAGTCACATGCTCCACTAACTGAGCCAGCTAGGTGCCCCTTTTAAAGTTTGTTTTGTTTCCTGTAAATAATTTCTATACCCAGCTCAACATAGGGCTTGAACTCACAACCCCGAGATCAAGAATCATGTGTTCTAGTGACTAAGCCAAAAAGGTGCCCCTTACATACACAACTCATAAACACTTATCTCTGAACCTTTCAAGAAAGGATTACTTCTTGAAAATTTTGTGTATAGGTCCCACAAAAATGTTAAGTGTTCCAACCTTGGGAGCTAAAGGGATGCCAAGTTTTATTATCAATGTATCTTCTGGCTTAGAAAACCAACCTTCTCAGAAAAAAAGGAAGAAGGGTGTTGATGAGGAGGAAGCTTTTGGTTTTGAGGTTCTTCAAGGTAACTGGAAGTATTAGTCCCTAAATCTGTCCTCCACACCCCTTTATAGTTGCTCCTCAGCCTTTGAGTTGTTTGAACAGCAGTGCTGTTGGTTGAATGGGATTGATTCTGGAATGCCTTGATGAATGTGTGAGGGTACTAATTCCTTCCTGATCCTGTTCTTCAGAGTGCCCTTGCAGTGAGGAAATCAGTGATACATCTCAGGAACCTTCTCCACCCAAGGCATTTGCTGTCACCAGGTGTGGGTCCTCACATAAGCCTGGGGTCCATATGAGCCCACAGCTTCATGGCTCAGAATCTGGAAACCATAAAGGGAAAGTGAAAGTATCTGGTAAGAAAGCTATCTGCTGACTTCATCAGTTGGATAGGACTATAGTCTGAGAAGTGTAGATTTATGTTGACACTGTAACTTCCCAGGTCCTCTGCAAGTACAGTGGGTTGTATTTTCAAAATAAAAAACTACATCAAATGAAACAAAGGCTATTAGCTGTGCCTTTCCTGAACATCCCTTTTCTCTAACTTTGGTCTACTTTGGCCTTGGTTGAATGCCATGCCAGTGTGTCTATAATCAAATCCATTATACCACATCCTGTTGCACACTTGCCCCTCTCAATCCTCCATTTCTTATTGATGGACTCTGCATTTAACCTGGTTGTTTGTGGAAATCTGAGTCAACTTTGAAACTTCCTCTTCTTCAGCAACTTAGAGGGTTATTGTGAGTTTGGAAGGGGTTGATAAATCTATGGAAAACACTTAGAACGGTATCTGGTACAAAATAAGTGGTCAGTAAAGGTTAGCTGTAATTATAACTTATCAGGCACCAAGATCTAGTGATTCTAGTTCTGGTTATCCCTGGAATCTTCCCACTTCATTTCCCACTGTCTACAGAGTTTTTAAGGTGTCTCTGGATGGACTTGATGCTAAGTCAGTTCCTGGCTGGATGGAATGAGGTGGAGGAACATATTTGAGTCATTAGCATGACGATCTGTGTAGTTGATGGGGAGTTGCACCTTCTCTGCCATTGTGCTCTGTGATCTTGAGTAGCCACTTACCTTGGGCTTCACTCTCAGTAAAATGAGGAAATGGAGTTTAGTTCATTTGGACTGTTATTAGATGAGAGGCCCAAGGAATAGATTGAAATTCCCATTTCCCAGCTCTGAAAGTTTATAGAATGGGGCTGTAAGTTCATTTCCACTCTTGACATTCTAGGTTTTTAAAAATTTTATAACTATAATTTAAAATAGTGACTTTTTTTTCCTTTTTCTCTCAGAGGAGGATAATCTGAGCGAGTCCTCTTCTGAGAGCTTTCTTTGGAGTGACGAGGAGTATAGCCAAGATGTCGATGTGACCACCAACCCAGACGAGGAACTTGATGGGGATGACCGCTATGATTTTGAAGTGGTCCGTTGCATCTGTGAGGTTCAGGAGGAAAATGACTTCATGATTCAGGTAGGTAGAGCTTCCAGGAGACAAACTTTGAGAAACACAAACTAGTCCTTAGAGGGGATTTTGAGGGACTGCAGTTTGAGGCCAGTAAACACAGTGAGTCATGTTAGAAGCACCAGCCAGATAGGCAGTAATAGCAACAGCACTTTGAGCTTTACATTGTAGTTCAGCGTCTTTTGAATCTCAAGCTGGTATAAATAGCCTTATTAGTGGAGTAAGAGAGGGCTTGAGACCTCACTGAGTCTTAAAGTCTCCTGCCCTGCTTGGGGCAGCTGGGACCCACAAATGGGAAGAGACTTGCCTGTGGTCACACAGTGAGGAGTTGAATAGCAGAGATCCAAATCTCTGGAGTCGCAGCTGAATCTTCCTATTACTTCCCTTACTTTCTCTCTGATGTAAAATTTCTGTATGGCCTAAAGAAATGGAGGCCAGTTTTATAACTTGTTTGTTTCTTGTTCTTTATTTTCCTAACATTTATATCTGTCATCTCCATCTCTGGATTGTGCCTGTGGGGTAGGTCTCCTCTGCTGCCTGGGGAGACCATCACTAGCCAGAGCCTGTTTGCCTCTGGCCCTTCTCTTGCTCTTAATGACAGTTTGGTAGAGGTGGCTGCTGTCTGGCTGACTCCAAAGGCTGTCATAAATACCTGCGTGTCTTGGCAGCTGTCTGGACTGTCTAAGGAACCTGAATTTTTAAAGTAAGTCATGGTTATATTGGTTAGGATTCTTTGGGTGTTTTCTTTGTTTTTCAATAGCTTCATGGTAGTCTCTGGGAATTCAGAGTAGTACATGAATGGTTTCAAATAGTACCTTATATTTATGACCTTTTGTAAGCCTCAGGTCGGTGGTTTTCAAACCTTTTCAACATCAGAATCCCTTTTCCTAATGAATTCTTTCATATACTCACAGAATGTCTAACACAAAATGTCTAACAAGTTAAATGCAGTAGTTTGAAAATTCAGAATAAGTCATCTTCACTTTTGAGTTCAGAAATGAGTATCATGCTTTCCTTTTTTTTTTTTTATTTAATGGTATGCTTTTCCCTATGAAGTCTCGTATGCTGTCAGGATTCTGAGTGACAGTTGCCACCTTGAATCATTTCAATGACTGAGTAGTTTTTCTCTTTTTGTGACATGGCCATTTGTTTGGGTGACTCTTCCTAAACAGCAGGCTGTGCGGTCGTTTTGGTTAAACAGAAATGGGAGGGAAAGATTTGTTCCGAGCAGAGCATAATACTGAGTGAGCCTAGCAGTACAGAATTTTATGTACTGGTGGGTTGTGTTGTCTTAGTCTTGACTTTAAGTTTGGAACATGTTTGAATGTGCATTTTTGTTTTGGTTTTAAAAATAAACCTATTTTTAAAAAGACACCCATTTGCAGAAACTCAGTGCACTAGAACTTGAAATTCTAATACAATATGGAAACTACTGTTTTAGAGTGCTCAGCTCTGGGCCTTGGAAGCCTGGTTTGCTCTTCATTTGTCCATAGAAATCTTTAGTGGGTGAGTATTGAAGGCTCTTCATGGCAAGACTATTTTAGTTAGTTAATCAGTATAAGAGACCCAGTTCTGACTCACTTTACTTTTTCCCACTGACTTTTCTGTAAGTAGCAAGGTTTATGGGAGGCTTGGGGGGTGGAGTAGAACATTGTGTGTAATCATGTGCTATATGAAGAAACTTAAGGTTTGGAGCTGTTGAGGCCATACCAGATGTTACAAGGCAGAGTCTGGAAGTGACTTCCATCTCCAGCTTCCTAGGCTCTAAATGGCTATCTCCTAGCTCAACTCCGCTCAGTTCAGAGAAGTGCTTGTGACTTCCTGTCTGGTAATTTGGTGATGATGAGCTCACTTCAGAACACCTTGGGTTTTGCTGTAGAAGACTTTTCTCTGCTGTCTACTTACCGTCCATCTGGTTTTATGGCATAGAAGGATAGTTTTGACTTTTCCTGTCTTGAGCAATATACCTTTTCCACTCAGTAACTTTAGCAAAAGGTCTGTATTTGGAGGGAGCTAACTGGAGCAAATACAATTTAAACTTTATAAATGTATTCGTCATTAGTATTACATGTGTTCATCATCTAGGAAGATTCAGTAATTATTTTTAAAGCTTTTTAAAAGTTTATTTACTTATTTTGAGAGACACAGAGACAGCACAAGTGGGGGAATGGCAGAGGGAGAGGGAGAGAGAAACCCCTGACACGGGGTTTGAACCCACGCAACATGAGATCATGACCTGACCTGAAACTGAGAGACGCTCAACCAACTGAGCTACCCAGACACCACTCAGTAATTATTTTTTAAATAAATTGATAATTTGCACCAGCCTAGAATACATTTAGAGTTAGTTATATAGAAGATGTGTACCTTACTTTAAAGGAATAATTTTCTCTAATCATTTTAATTACTTATATTAACATTACTCACGTAAATTATTATTTGATTTTGTCAGTGCTAATAATTTAAATCATTAGGAGGTTAACATTCATGAATATTTGAGAAATCTTTGTGACACAGAAAAAAACGAACATCAGGAAATCCATTTGATATTCAAATTATTTTAATTGCCTTAGGGCAGGTTTGGGCAAACTTTTTCTTAAAGGGCTAAGTGCTAAATTTTGTAGGCGTTGAGGGCCATATGGTCTTTGTTGCAACTATTCAGCTCTGCCTCAGTCAGACGTAGGCATTATGTAATGAATGAATGAATGGCTGTGTTCATGTGATACTTTATTTACAAAAACAGGACTTGAACTGAATTTAGCCTCTGGGCAGTATTTGCCTTAGACTAACAATTTTTGTTAGGTTAGGTGCCAAACCCAGTAAAAGTTATGTAGCAGTTTTAAACAGAAGCCCATTTTAAAAGCTTTGTTTTAAAATTTATATTGTTAAAAAAAAAAAAAAATTTAGGGGCGCCTGGGTGGCTTAGTCGGTTAAGCGTCCGACTTTCGCTTGGGTCATGATCTCGCGGTTCGTGGGTTCGAGCCCCGTGTCGGACTCTGTGCTGACTGCCAGCTCAGAGCCTGGAACCTGTTTCAGTCTGTGACTCCCTCTCTCTCTGACCCTCCCCTGCTCACGCTGTCTCTCGCTCTCTCTCCTAGAAATAAATAAAAAATTAAAAAAAAAAATTTATATTGCTTATTTGTTGCTAGCTAATGCATTCACATAGTTGGAAGTCCAAAAGGTATACATAGATATACAGAGAAAATCTGACCCCCACTTCCCCTTCCCTCAAAGCAGCCCTTATATCATCTTTTCGTGTAGCATTCTGGAAACACTCTGTGGCTAATCAAGCAATAACAAATATATTCTCTACATTGTTTACTTTTTTTTTTTTTGGTGGTAAAATAACAAAACTTAGCATTTTAGACCATTTTTAAATGTATGTGGCATTAGGTGAGTTGGCATTGAGTACATTCACATTGCTGTGCAACCATCTTATTTAAAAAAAAAAAACAAATGCTTTCTATGTAGTATTTTCAGTATCTTTTCTCATTTAACAATAGTTGAAGACTGTTCCATTTTCAAACATAAAAAAGCTTTTTCATATTTTAAATGTTTTATTTAGTTTTTGAGAGAGAGAGTACAAGCAGGTGAGGGGCAGAGAGGGAGGACAGTGGATCCAAAGCAGGCTCTGCACTGACAGGCTGACAGCAGTGAGCTTGTTGCAGGGCTCGAACCCATGAACTATGAGATCATTGCCTGAGCTGAGTCAGATGCTGAACTGACTGAGCCCACCCAGGAGTCCATTCATTCATTCATTCATTCATTTTTAAGGCTGCATAATGGATGGATCATCATTTATTTAACCCTTCTCCTGTTGATGACATTTAGATTGTTTCTAACCTTAACAGTAATGTAATGAATAATTTTGTGTAAGTGTACCTATGGGACCAAGTTTTAGAAGTAGAATTCCTGGGCCACAGGTTATGTGCATGTATTTATTTGACAAATATTATTTTTTCTCATAGCAATATTATATAAACCTTCCCTGGAGGCTGTACCAAAGAACAGTCTTATTGGCACCTTTTCAGTACAGGGTATTAATCAGAATATATCTTTGCTTTTCAGATAAGTGAAACAATAGTCCATTGGTATAGCCATTTTGTAATTTATTTTTAAATGCATTTTTAAAAATTTCATACTTGTAGCATTTGGAAAATGCAAAAAATCACAAAGAAGAAAACAATTCCCCTTATTATTTTTACCTGGGGATAACCACTGTTAATTAATATTTTGGAATACACATATACAGGTATATATAAGTGAAAATTATGCTCTATAAATAGTTTTTATGAGAATAGCACCTTTATTATCGAAGTAGTAAATGTTTATTAGAAAAACTTCAGGCAGTTCATAAATGTATAAAGAATTACTTGATATTTATAGGGGCATCTGGCTCATTTGGTAGAGCATCTCACTCTTGATCTTGGCGTCATGAATTTGAGCTCCATGTTGGGTGTAGATATCATTTAAATAAGAAAAGAATTACTTGATATTTATATGTAATCCCCAAAACTAGAAATGCTAACATGTATTGCATATTATTAGTTGGTTTTATTTCACATTAATTCATATTAAAGTACTTTATGGGGCACCTGGGTGGCTCAGTTGATGAAGTGTCCGACTTCAGCCCAGGTCATGATCTCACAGTTGGTGAGTTTGAGCCCCACATCAAGCTCTGTGCTGACAGCTCAGAGCCTGAAGCCTGCTTCAGATTCTGTGTCTCCTTCTCTCTGCCCCTCCCCTACTCTCTCTCTCTCCGAAATAAACATACATTAAAAAATTGTTTTTAATAAAAAATTAAAAAATTCAAGTACTTTACA
Organism: Proteles cristata cristata; assembly: GCA_017311185.1. NCBI lineage: Eukaryota > Metazoa > Chordata > Mammalia > Carnivora > Hyaenidae > Proteles > Proteles cristata. Next base: position 756,954 of record JAESUZ010001308.1, on the reverse strand, counting down.
TTAATTTATTCTTTTAGTGATTGATTTGAACATCTTTTTATTTAAGAATTAGATTTTTTTTTTAATTTTCATTTAGTTTTGAGAGAGAGAGTATGAGCTGGGCAGGGGCAGAGAGAGAGGTAGACAGAGGATCCAAAGATGGCTGTTTATAGACAGCAGACAGCATGATGTGGGGCTCAAACCCACAAACTGCAAGATCATGACTTAAGTCAAAGTCAGATGCTTAACTGAATAAGCTACCCAGGCGCCCCCCAAAAATCTAATTTGGGTGGCTCAGTTGGTTGAGTTGGTTTATGGGTTCAGGTCATGATCTCACTGCTTTGTGTTCAGGTTCTGCATCAGGCTCTGTGTTGACAGCTCAGAACCTGGAGTCTGCTTCAGATTCCGCATCTCCCTCCCTTTCTGTCCCTCTGCCACTCGCACACACTGTCTCAAAAATAAACATTTAAAAAAATAAAAAGAGGGGCGCGTCTGGGTGGCTCAGTTGGTTAAGCGTATGACTTAGGCTCAGATCATGATCTCATGGTTCGTGGGTTTAGGCCCCATGTTGGGCTCTGTGCTGACAGCCAGCTTAGAGCCTGGAGCCTGCTTCACTGAAATTCTGTGTCTCCCTCTCTCTCTGACCCTTCCCTGCTCGCGCGCACACACACTCTCTATCTCAGAAATAAATAAAACATTAAAAAACATTTTTTTCTAATTAAAAAAGATTTTTTTCCTTTGACTTGTATGTTAATGTCCTTTATCCATTTTTCTGTGGATGGTTGATTGTTTTCCTACTTGTTTGTATAGGCTTTTTGTAGACACGTTTTTGTATCAGCTGTGAGAACAGTTAAAAATATTTGTACCTATTTTGTCATCTTTTGACTTTCAGAATTTTTGAATCAACTATATCAAACTTTTCTTTGATGGCTTCTGAGATTTGAGTAACAGTTGTTTCCTCATTAGAAGTTCATAAAAATTTGGGGCACCTGGGTGGCTCAGTCAGTTAAGTGTCCGACTTCAGCTCAGGTCATAATCTCACGGTTCGTGGGTTCAAGCCCCTCATTGGGCTCTGTGCTGACAGCTAGCTCAGAGCCTGGAGCCTGTCTTCGGATTCTGTCTCCCTCTCTCTCTGACCATCTTCTGCTCATACTGTCTCTTTCTCTCTCAAAAATAAATAAAACATTTAAAAAAAGAAAAAAAAGAAAAAAGTTCATAAAAATTTATAACAGAATTTGATTCTGGTACTTTTGAAGTTTCACTTATTTTCCTTAAAGCTGTATAAATACCTTAAAGCTGGAATTTATCTTGGTATAAGGTGTAAGAGCTATGGCAACCCAGCTGTCCCAACCCATGCCTCATTATTGAGATGTTACCTTTTCTTACTTTATTTCTGTATGTATTTGGATTGCTTTTTTGGATTCTCCTTTTCCAGTGATCCACCTGTTTATATATTTGCTTGTACAAATCTATTTTAATTATTTTATCTTTATAATGTTTTTAAAATAGCTGATGGGGCTAGTACTCCCTTTTATTCTTTTTTTAACAAATTTCCTGGCTACTGATTTTATGATCAGCTTTTATCCAGTTCCACAGCTATTCGTTTATTACTTATTTGGCCCTACATTATTTTTATAAATTTAACCTAAGGACAAAGGACACTGTTATGATGACTCTTACTGTCCAGGAATAAGATAAAACTTACCATTGAATTAAGTCTTTGTGTTCTTTAAATAATATTTTAGAATTTTCTTCATAGAAATTTTTCATGTTTTATTTTTAGATATTCTTGGATATCTTAGATATTCTGTTCTTAGATAGTCTTAGGTTTATTCTTAGATATTTTACCTTTTCTGTTATTATTGTTCATTTCTAAATTTAAACTTAAAAAAATGAATGCCAAACCCATATGAAAAAAGTTACTTTGAAGTTTTCAACTTAGCTATATTTGATTGAATTTTAATGAACCCCAGTTCTTAAGACACTTAAAAGCTCATTGGTAAGACAGACTTTAATTCTTAATTCCGTTTTCTGCTCCTAACTGGCTTTGTTATTGTGCACCCTTTACTTTCTCTCTCAGCTCTAGTTTCTTCATTTGTCAGCTGAAGAATCTGAATCGGATCTGAAGTCTGTCTTCCAGCTTTGCCTCTGTTGATTCTGATGCAGTTAGCCTCCTAGAGGATTCATATTTGCCCACGAAAGCCCTCTTGATGCCAGGGCCTCTCTGACTCCAAATAGATGAGGACTGTCTGAGCTTTGGACTTCAGTTCCTCGTGGTTAGGCTGGTGGCCCACCCTCAAGGCCATGCTGGGAAGGAAGGAACCTCATTGTCCACCTTCCAGAGCTATCCATTTGGTTGGGTAGTTAAAGGCTTAGGGTCCTGATCTGAGATTGTATGATGTGTCCTAGTATCTCATTTGGTATCACTTTTCCTTTCCATTCCCTTCTCTGGACTCTTAGCCGTCAGGCTTACTATCCTCAGGCCATCCACACAATTCCTGGTGCTGCCCTCATTCATTGTCTGCTCCTTTCTTTCCGCCTCTGGCTCCTCCCCCTTTTTCCTCACCATTTTCCCCCTAGCCCCTTACCCAAGTAAGGCAGTGGAGCCTCGGGGTAAAAGAACTAGCTTTGCTATTAGCCAGGCCTGTGCTCTGACCCGCCATTGCTTCTCTTCAGCTGTGTGACCTTTGGTAAGATTTAGAGAGAATAAACTTTAAGTGCTAACATGTGATTAGTCCAGGAGCTATCAAAGTAAATTAGGTTGTCCATTAGTAGTTGTAATAGGTGCCTAATACATAAAGGCTGTGTGCTGGGCTCTGTGATGGGAACTGTTATATATATGACTGGATGATTCCTCACAAACAGCTCCACATGGTCAGTAGGAATAGTACCCCGTTTTGTAAATGGAGAAAACTGAAGCCCCAGGAGGAGAAGTGACCTATGCAAGGTCATACAGCTAATGAATGTCTGAGCTAGAATTCAAATTTAGGTTTTTGACATTCCAAGTTAAATCTTCCTCTAAGGACTTGAACAGTTTTCCCTCTGTTTTCATAAAGCTATCAGAAAAGTGAAAGCCTCTAGAAATGGAATGAAAACAATCATTTTTCTAAGATCAGCACTGTTTTATGGATCTAAATGATCTTCATCTGTGCTGCGTGGTGTAAAAGCCACTAGCTTCATGTGGCTCTTGAGCACTTAAAATGTGGCTAATAGAACCAAGGAACTGAATTTGAACTTAATTTGTTAATTTAAGTGTAAAGAGCCATAGGTGGCCTCTGGCTGCCATCATAGTGGCCAGCACAGCTGTAGATGAGGGGTTGCAGCTCAGCTGCTGAGTAGGTCATTTGGGAGTGTTCTCCTTCCCCTCTCCTTCTCCCTCCCACTGCCCCTCCCCTCATAGTGGATCTTATTTTTGGATAGAGGATACCTTCTGAGTTTAATTTTTATTGCTTCTTTAATTCTAACAGTGTGAAGAGTGCCAGTGCTGGCAGCATGGGGTCTGCATGGGATTACTGGAAGAAAATGTGCCAGAGAAATACACCTGTTATGTTTGCCAAGACCCTCCAGGTAGAGATTTCTGGAGTCAGAGTTATTAACGATATGTAGCCTTTTCCACAGCTGGCCGTGAAGCAGCCTGTCTGTGGTCTTGAGACTCATTTCTTCAACATTGGCTAGTCTGACTCCTCCTTGCCCCTGCTGCTAGCTCACCTGGTAGCCTGCTGTCCCAAACTTAGCAGTGAGAGAGTATGTGTGAAGCCTGTGGAAGGCCTGGCCTGGAGCTAGAATTATTTTTTATTGTGATAAAAATCGTATAATATGAGATCTACCCTCTGAACAAATTTTTAGTTATACAGTAGTACAGTATTGTTTATAAACTGTAAGCACAGTGTTGTACAGCAGATCTCTAGAACTTTTTCATCTTGCATGACTGAAACTCTCTATAAACTATGAAATGCTTTACAGATTTGCGTGTCATTCTTGTTTAGGGGCCGTGCGAATCTTCTCTGTATTGTGCCAGTTTTAGAATATGTGCTGCTGGAGCAAGCACCTTTTATTGAGGGTTCGTGAAGAGGTGGCCTCTGTCTTTGGCTTTTTGGGGCTGTTGGAGGTTAGGAATATGCCTCTGCACCCTCTGGTGGCACCTGCCCTCCATTGCGTCACCTGGAAGAGAGAGCCGCCTTTGAGGGGAAGGGTAAAGGTATATAGTTGGTAGAGTTTGACTGCTACTCAAAATAGTGAATTAATTCCTTAGCAGGATCAGTTAGTTTCATTGTTCATGGCCTCATGGCTGGCTGGTGGCTCTTGGCTGCCCCTTGTCAGAAGTTCTTGACTTGCTGTCAGTGGAGTAGTTACATCTTCTCCCTTCACCACTGGTAAGGTTTCTCCCCTTGGCTCTAGTCCCATGATGCCCTTATAAAGCTAGACAGTGTTCAAGAGCCTCTACTTCTGTTGATTCTATTAGTCCTGTGAGATGGTTCTGGTAGGAGCTTCTATTCCTGTTTTCCCTTGTGAGGAAGAAATTGGTGCCTAGGGACATGAATGACTTTTCCAGTCTCATAAAGAAAATTGGAATTAGAATTGGCATGTGGGGCCAAATCTTGATTTGGCTGGTTTTGTAGGGAGGCTCTAGTCACCAAAGTTTGTTTTCTAGCAAGTGTGTCCCCTTGGCACCTGATGACCTCAGTCATGATACTGTATCTCCTTGTGCTGGATGAGTCTGTAGTTGGAGAGGAATCTGGCTGCTTGTTGCTTTTTCCCGAGGAAAGAATATGGTCAGAAGATTAGTCTGTGAATCATAGAATATTATCGATGGGCAGGATATCAGAGACCACTCAATTCAGCCATGATATTTGATAGGTGAGCAAATATAGGCCCAGAAGGGACATAAAGGGACCAAGATCAGTCAAGCCAGTTAGTGCAAGATAGGAGAGAAGAACCACTGCCTTGACCTTTGTCTTGTGAAACAGGTGTTATTGCTCTGAATCCTGCTGCTCAGGCCCCTGATACCGCAGCTCCCTCTGAGATGCCACATATAATCCCTGGGGCTCCTTGGCACCATTTACAAATCTCTTTTGTCTACTGTATTGTCTTTCACTCCTTCCCTCCATTTTTCCCTTTTTACAAATCATACACACCATCTTCATCAACTCCTCTGCACTCCCTGAACTTTTACAACTCTAATTGCCAGCACTGCAAATAGACTCCTCCTTGAATTGAGTGCTTCATGTCTTTTATATTTATAGACTGTGTTTGACTCTGCAGTGTCTTGGGCCAGGAGTTTAACCTAACAGATTTATTCTTTAAAGGTTACTTAAAGATGTTTTTAAGAGAATCGAGGTACATCCCTACTGTGTGTTTTAGTAAAGCCAGAAAGAGCCCAAGGACCTTGATAGGGGTTACATGGGTTGTTTCAGGGTTTTTATAGATAGTGGGAGATAAAATGCTTATGTGGTTGAAATCTGTTCCCTTGGCTTTTGGAGCAGGAAACACCACCAAGTCATGTATGGTTGTGTTTTCAATTCTTTCTAAGGATCCCTGTAATGAACAAGACCACCAAAACCATCCAATTCATATGTTGCTTTAATAGATGGGAAATGGAGGCTCAGAGAAGGGAGAGTGCCTGACTGTTTAGTAAGGGTATGTGACAGTTGGAAGAGGGTCTTGCACCTTGTTTCCATTTGATAATCCATCCAAGATGCCTTTTGCCAGATGCTGGGGATACAACTATGAACAAGGTGCTTCCTATTGTTCTTGCTTTTAGTGGAGTTGGAGCCAGAAACAAATATCAGAATAAGTCAAATAAGCAAGAAGATATTAGATAGGGATGAATGCTTTGTGGGGGAGGGGCAGGGAGGTGGGGAGGAGGAAGCAACCAGATAGGGAATGAGTAGGAGGCATTTGAAGAGGCTCTCTAACTTTGGAAGATAACAAAAGGCCTCTCTGAAGAGGTGGAAAGATGCCAATTCTGCAGAAGCCTTGAGGAATAGTGCTCCAGACGGAGAGGATGCTAGAGGAGAGATCCTAGGACTGAAAAGTGGGATATGTTCCAGAAACTGAAAGGAGGCTACCGTAAGGGTGAGGCATGGAGGGTAGGAAGGAGCTGGGTGCTGTAGGCCTCATTAGGCCAGTGTTAGGGCTTTGGCTTTTCTTCTGTATGTAGTAGGAAGTCATTGAAGGTTTTAAGTAGGAGAGGTTATGATGTGATTTAAATTTAAAGAGATGCCCAGTTTCCCACTCCACCTCTAGCCAGTTCTAGGAGTTCAGGAAATTTTCATGTCTTACTACCTTATCTCCAACCCCTAGTAAGGAGCCCAGCATGTAGTATAGGTGCCAAGTAAATGTATATTGGATGAATGAATAAAATGAATACACCAATCCATCCTTCCAGTAATTTATGTGATGAATGTGCAATGATGCAGTGGTTTCCATCAGGCCACGTATTAACTCTCTCATTGTCACTGCTTTAGGTCAGAGACCTGGCTTCAAGTACTGGTATGACAAGGAGTGGTTGAGCAGGGGACATATGCATGGCCTGGCATTCTTAGAAGAGAACTACTCCCACCAGAATGCCAAGAAGATTGTGGCCACCCACCAGCTTCTTGGAGATGTGCAGAGAGTGATCGAGGTTCTGCATGGCCTGCAGCTCAAGATGAGCATCTTACAGTAAGTGTGGCACCTGCAGCTTTGGGGAGGAGTCACATCTGGCATCATCAGGGGGCAGGATAAATTTGAGAAATTGGAAAGGCACAAAATCAGTGATGAGACAAATGAGTTTGAGACTTTCACTAAAGAATCTCAGTTACACGATAAACCTTCTTTTTTGAAAAAAAAAAAAAATCAACCATATACAGGTATAATTTATATATAATTAAGTTTGCTAGTTTTAAGGGTTCATTGAGGGCTTTTTTTAAAATGTTCATTTTTGAGAGAGAAGGTGTGTGTGCACGCACGCACGCAGGCCAGGGGCAGGGAGAGAGGGAGACAGAGGATCCAAAGCGGGCTCTGTACTGACAGCAGGGAGCTCAAAGCAAGACTCGAACTCACAAACCAGGAGATTGTGACCTGATTCGAAGTAACGGACTAAGCCACCCAGGCTCCCCAAGAGTTCACTGAGTTTTGACACACATATATGCCCTTGCAACCACCACCATTATCAAAACATGGTGTATGTATCTGTAGTTTAGTTTGATTACTACTTTGGTGTATAGTGCTGAATTTAAAAAAAAGGTTGTTTTAATGTATATTTATTTTTGAGAGACAGAGACAGAACATGAGGAGGGGAGGTGCAGAGAGAGAGGGAGACACAGAATCTGAAGCAGCTCCAAGCTCTGAGCTGTCAGCACAGAGCCTGAAGTGGGGCTTGAACTCATGAACCATTAGATCATGACCTGAGCCAAAGTTGGATGCTCAACCGACTGAGCCACCTAGGTGCCCCCTGAATTTTTTTTTTTTATTGTGGTAAAATATACGTAATCTAAAACTTACCATCTTAACTTTTTAATACCAGTTCAGTAGTGTTAAGTACATTCACCTTATTGAAACCAATCTCTATAACTCTTCATCTTGCAAAAATGAAACTGTATTTATTAAATAACTCCTCTCCATTTTCCCTCCTCCCAGCCCTTGATGACCATCAGTCTACTTTGTCTGTCTGTGAATTTGACTAGTACTTCATATAAATAGGATCCTACAGTATTTGTCTTTTTTTTTGTCAGTAGCTCATTTCACTTTGTACAGTTCTTCAAAATTTCATCTATATTACAACCTGTATCAGAATTTTTTTCCGTCTTAAAGGCTGAATAACACTCTCTTGTATGTAATACTGCATTTTGTTTATCCATTCATCCTAAAAACCCTTGACTGGTAAACAAAGTGAAATTGAAAGCTGCTGGAAGAGATCACATTGGCAGGCCTGCTCTCCAGCATAGTGGATGCTCAAATATTTTCTCTTCATGGTTTGCTCATGCAAAGAAGTTTGAGGTGTTCTGGAACTGGACCTCTGGCTACTAAAAGTGAGAAACTGAGTGTGAATTCCCTTCTGTGGTTGCATTCTGTGTGTCATGTGACCCACATTCATGTAAGCTCTGAGAAAGACATATCACTCTTAATGGGTCTGTTAGCTTTGATAACTTACCCCCACTTTACCAAATAGGACATCTGGGGACTTGCATGGGGCAGCTGCTCTCCCATGATTTCCAGAGGTAGAGTCAGGTCTAGAACTCCAGGCCTAGCTTCTGTCAAGTACTTGTCCTAACCTTTCTAACTGTCTCTGCAGTGGTTCCATGCATTTTCTTCTAGTATCAGCACAGTCTATGTAAGGGACAGCTTCTCTTGCCAAGAAATTTCTCAAGTTCTCCCATGAGCCAGTCCACAGGGGACCATCTTAAGTCATCAACAATGGTAAACTAGTGCCATGAGTGAGATAGACATGACAGGCCACCACCCAACATGGTTTCCTTTGTGCAGATTAGTCCCAGAGGGCCCTCAGCATCAGGCAGAGTGTCAGAGTGCTGGGATGGTAGAACTTTCTCTTGTATTCTGATGCTCAGAGGCCCAGCTTCAAGAACTGGAATGACAGAGGAGCAGTTGAGCAAAGGCACATTCAGACCCGATATATATTGGTTTGGGTAAAAGCTAAGGTTCTGTAACAGAGATCCCCCAAATAGAAGCTAAAACAAAATGGAATTTTCTTTCCCACATAATGAACGGTCCAAGAGTAGGCAGGGGTCCAGACCAGGTAGATGGCCTTTTTCCAGGATTCCATCTGTGGATCGGGGGACTTGGGTTCCTTCTGTCTTATTGCCCTGGAATTCCGTTAGGGTTCTTCTCACCTGCATGTTTGAAACAGCCTCACCTGTACCTCAACTGTTCCAGCCCCCAGGACGGGGGAAAAGAGAAACAGGAGAGAGCAGGCAGTTTTCATGGACACATCTAACTGCAGGGAAGGCTAGCTATATGCTCTGTTTGAACCCAGGAGTGAGGATGGAGGTGGGGTTAAGAGAAGGGGAATGTAGTTGCTGGGGGAAATGAGCTGTCATTGTGACAGTATCTGTTGAGGTGAACTGAATCAATTGACAGCCCTGGATAAGATGTCAGAGACAAGCTTTTCCCTCACATTTCATAAAACCAGAAAACTTTACCCCTTATATACCAAATTAATTTCTTCTTAATGATATGCCAGAAATTGAGACAGGTAGAATGTGGTCCATGTGAGGTCCTGGAAAGCCTCAGGTGATGTTCATGATTGTAAACTTTGTATATTTTCTTTTCATTTGAGTATTTAATCAGATGGTGTTCTCTTTCTTCTTACTAAATGCCATTGCTCCTGGTCCCATCCCATATTCTGGAACCTTCTGCCTTCCAAATCCCTGTTTAGATCCTTCATCTTTAAAAAAAAAAAATTTAGTGGCTCAGTCGGTTAAGCGTCCGACTTCGGCTCAGGTCATGATGTCGTGGTTCATGGGTTCGAGCCCCGCGTTGGGCTTTGTGCTGACTACTAGCTCAGAGCCTGGAACCTGTTCCAGATTCTGTGTCTCCCTCTCTCTGTGACCCTCCCCTGCTCATGTTGTCTCTCTCTCTCTCTCAGGGGGAAAAATAAAACCATATACACACACAAAAAAAACATTAAAAAAATTTTAAGTAATCTCTATACACAGCATCGCGTGTTCCACTGACTGAGCCAGCCAGGTGCCCCCTAGATCCTTCATCTTTATAGCAGTGACTTTGTACTGGAATTAAATCTGACTTCTCTCTTAGGAATCAGAAGAGGGTATAGGGAGATCTTGTTCATCATTATATGTGGAGAAAAGATCCTGGGACAGGTGGTGGTGGTCCCAGTATGTCTATATACACATGGTACAGACTATGATACCCTGCTGGGGGCGATCCAGGGACTGAGCCTGCCTTGATACTTTCGTCATTTCCTCTCCTTCCTCAGTGGATAGAAGGGGTGTTGGTGATTGCTGGAGTGGCAGAGGTTGAGAGAGGTTAGTTGTAGCTTCTTGGGAGCAGAATGTTAGGTTCTGTAAGATCACTCCATGCTTTCATATGCACAGCCTATTCCATTTGTGCAGGAGGGCTTCAGTCAAGTGTGTGTGGAGGAGTACCTGTATGTGGAGTTGCTGAGGAGTTAAGTCTGATTTCTTGCTTATCTGGGTTCAGTGTTTTTCAGTTGGGGGCTGGGAAGGCACTGTTGACTATATTGTGGGACAGTTCTTCTTTATCCCAATCAGGATTGTTCCAAGCATTATAGGATGTTAGGCATCCTTGGATTCAATGAAATAAATGTCAGTAGTACCTGTCATTCATTGTGACAATTAGAAAGGTCACTTTACATATCTGTCCATCTCTGAACCAAATAGGAGTAGGTAGTACCTGTCTGTATCTTTGGCAGTGCCCTTCTAGCCAGGAGCTCTAGGAACTGATGGGTCTCATTCAAGAAGTCCACCATCGTATTTTCCTTCTCTCCCTCCCTTCTTTTTTTTTTTTCCTTCTTTTCTTCCTTCTTTTCATTTAATGATCAAGGGTAATAATAGAAGTTTTGGATAGTAAAAAAGAGTTAAAAGGTGAAGTTTAGCCCGAGTAGTGGCTTTTAAGCTTAAAATGTGTATCCCACAATACATTTTATATTACTCAAATGTATAAAATTGAAACTAAAATTTCACAGGATAGCTATTCTTACTTAGAATGATACACTCTGATATTTTTCTATTCTGTTTTTCTTTTTTCTACAATTGATTATAGTGCTTGCTTCGGCAGCATGTAGACTAAAATTAGCACCATACAGAGAAGATTAGTGTGGACCCTGCGCAAGGATGATGTATAAATTTGTGAAGCACTACAATTGATTACAATCCAACAGATTAATTTAATGACCCTCTATTTAGTCAAAACTCAAACAGTGAATGATTCTGGAAGACTAAAGTGATAGCATAGAGTTTAGGTGCACATACATGTATGTGCTTTCAGCAGATTCTCAAACGGATGTGTGGCTCAAAAAAGGATCAGAATCCCTGTTCATTCATTCATTCTTTCTTTCTAATATTTACTTATTTTTGAGAGAGATACAGAGAGTGAGTGGGGGAAGGGTTAGAGAGAGAAGGAGACACAGAACCTGAAGCAGGTTCCAGGCTCTGAGCTGTCAGCACAGAGCCTGACGTGGGGCTCAAACTCATGAACTGCAAGATCATGACCTGAGCCGAAGTTGGACACTTAACTGACGGAGCCACCCGGGCACCCCAGAAACCCTATTCTTTAATAACAAGGTTTGCTCCTTGGAATTGTGAGAATAAAGGATTTTAAAAGAATTTTTAAAAACTTTGTTATTAACAGCTGCCATGTAGATGCCTTGGTTTCCCATCCCCTTGCCCCATCATCAGTGCATTTTTGTAACTGAGTGCTATTGCATGCCAGGTTATCATGCCTGCTTATTAATAAGTTAAGGTTATTTTTAGTAACTCACATTTGAAGAGTACTTTGATGCCAACAAAGTACTTTTATTTGAGTTAATTCACTTAATCTTTATCAAATTCAGTGGCTAATGGCAGACAGGTGGCTAGTCTAGTTCTGCAGAGGAGGGAATGGGAATGAGTCTGATTGAGTGACTTATCCCAGCTGCACTGTTAATCAGTGGCTGAATAGAAATCTAGTCAGGTCTTCTGACTCCAAGTCCACTCTTACTCACTGTGAGTGTCCACAGTGGGAGCTTGCCTGCAGGTGGTCTCCTCAGAGACCATGGATTTATGTTCCCTTTTGCTTGGCGAATGGTGGCTTGTGGCCAGATGGCCCGAGTGGAAACTCCTCTTCCTATTGGGAGAAGCCCCTGCAGTGATCCCAGGTACTCTAGAGCCCTTTCTGTGTTTCCCTCCCAACAGAAGCAGGCAGCATCCTGATCTGCAGCTGTGGTGTCAGCCATGGAAACAGCACTCAGGGGAGGGTAGACCTCATTCCAAACACATCCACATCGCTGAAGCCAAGAGCAAGGAGGAAGTCCCAAGCTATAGAACTTTGAATGGGGCGGTGGAGAAGCCCTTGTCCCTGCCCCTACCCCGGTCTGTGGAGGAGTCCTACATCACCAGCGAGCACTGCTATCAGAAGCCCCGCGCCTATTACCCTGCTGTGGAGCAGAAGCTGGTGGTGGAAACCCGGGGCTCTGCCCTTGACGATGCAGTTAACCCCCTCCGTGAGAACGGTGATGATTCTCTTTCTCCGCGTCTGGGCTGGCCTCTAGACCAAGACAGGAGTAGGGGGGACAGTGACTCCAAATCTAGCTCCCTAAAGGTATGTGGCTCACTTGTACTTGTTCTTAATTTAGTGTGTGAGTGCTTGAGTACCCCCTCCTAGGGTTCTTTGGGAGGTTTATTATAAAATTGTTTTTATTGTAAAATTGTATTTAAATTTGCTTATCGTAGGTATATTTTTGGTCTGTTAAAATGGGTACAAAGTCAGGAGAGACCAGATATGCCAAAGATCATTGGCTCCAGGAAATGCCCACAGAATGACGTGGTCACTGGAGTTTGGGCGTAGGGAGGTGGGAAGAAGCAAGGAGAAAAGGGTTGATTGGCACTTGATAAATGGAATTAAGTTAAGAAAATGAGTTTTTTTCTTAACAGGGTTTACTTTATTTTTGCACCTTGCTGCTAATTCTTAGCATGAGCAAAGAGTGAGTCAAGTGTTTTGTTAAGTATAAGGTTTTCAGTACAGTTCTGTGATAGCTTTCCTTTGACCTTTAACTTTGCAGCCTTGACGTAAGAACAGTCCATTTTGTCAATATTTGCTGCTTTCATCATCTTTCCCAAGAACATCTCTCAGTTTTTCGTTCTTCAAGTCACGGTCTTCTAGAGCTTCTTTATGTCATTGCCCTCCCCATGTTGTCATCTTTAACTGTTCACTGGTGTTATTCTGTCCTGTCCTCAGTTGGTCAGTGAGGCTTTGTGTAGTTGGAGAGTTTCTCCATCGCTGTTTTCCTTCCTTTCAGACTTTACCCTGTGGTTGGCATCACCAGCATTAAATGGTTGCTACATATTGCCAAGTGTGACATCCTAGATTATAAGCTCCTCAAAGACAGGCATTGTACCTCATTCAGCCTGTGCCCTTGGCAATGTCTAAACAGTGCTTGGCAAGGCTGGTGAGATGTAGTTTCAAGACTAAGTTTAGCCACTTACTGTGTGATGCTGAGTGGGTCACTTTATGTGTCTTTTCACCTACCTGTAGGAGGGTCTAGTGACGTGTCCTTTCTGTTATTGTGCAGTGTATCTGTGAAAATCCCTCAGCACAAAGCTTTGTGTAGTCAGCTCTAAATAAATATTAGCTAGGCTCTATTTCATTTCGTATGTATGTATGTATGTATGTATGTATGTATGTATGAATGAATGAAACCCCGGAAAAGGTTTGTGATCCTGCAGACTAGGCAGATTTCCTAGAGATATCTGCCACATAATAAAAAATTAGAAAATACCCGGCCTAAACAGGACAACTAAGATTAAAAATCTTTCATTGATGGCAGGCTGACCTTAAGCCAGCACTGTGTTTTATAAACCTTACCCTGTTTCATCCTCATGAGCCTTTAAAATAGGTTTTACTACTTTCATCTTTCTTGTAAGGGAGCAGAGGCTCAGAAAGGAAAAAAGAACTAATCCAGGCTCACACATTCAGCAGGACATGGAACGAGGACTTAAAACTACTTTGTCTGACTCCTGCCAACTAACATACCTGTCTGCACCCACCCTGCTCTCCTCTGACCTCAGGGCTCTAGAAGCCATTCTGTGAGGCTTATTTCAGGCCTGGCACATTGGGCCCATCACTGCTAGGAGGCCTGTGCTGCCTTTCATTGTTTGCAGTTAGTACATGCTTGTGCTCAGTATCCAAGACAGGAGGAGGGGGAGATAGAGGTTTGGAATATTCAAACTGCAACTGGTTTTTCAGATGGTTGTAAACACTGGCTGTTTGAGAAGGGGCTGGGAGCTGTCTCCACTCAGTAACTTAAATGCTGTTGCATTCCTAGGTGAGGGAATATGTCTCCAAAAAGGTCCTACCCGAGGAAGCCCCTGCTCGTAAGCTGCTGGACAGAGGCGGAGAGGGGCTGCTCAGCTCCCAGCACCAGTGGCAGTTTAACCTGCTGACCCACGTGGAATCTCTTCAGGATGAAGTCACACATAGGATGGACTCCATTGAGAAGGAGCTGGATGGTAGGTGCTCCTTCTCTGGCTCTCCACGGACAGCTGTATTCTTGCCTCCTTTCTTTTCAGTCTCATCCACCCCCATCCTCCTCTCAGGACGGGCAGGCTTTACTTTTAGTAATTACCAGGCACTTCTAAGTCTGTGTGATGCCAGGAGTCCTCCTTCAGTTACCCACTTCTTCTTATTCTCCTCCTCCTCCTCTTCCTCCTCCTCCTCCCTCTCCTCCCTCCTCCTTCCTCTTCCTTCCTCCTTCCTCCTCCTCTTTTCTCCTCCTCCTCCTCCTCCCTCCTCCTCCTTCTTCTTCTTCTTCTTCTTCTTCTTCTTCTTCTTCTTCTTCTTCTTTCTTCTTTCTTCTTTCTTCTTTCTTCTTCAATGCTTATTTATTTTTGAGAGAGAGACACATTGTGAGTGGGGGGACGGGCTGAGAGAGAGGGAGACCCAGAATCCGAAGCAGGCTCCAGGCTCCGAGCTGTCAAGAACAGAGCCTGATGTGGGGCTCCAACCCACGAGCAGCGAGATCATGACCTGAGCCAAAGTCAGATGCTCAACTGACTGAGCCACCCAGGCGCCCCAGAGTTTATTCACTTCTTACTCAGAGGCTTGCTGCTCCCACCCAGTGAGGAAGATAAACCTTGATTCCCTTCTCTAGCTTTCTTGAGGGCCTCTTATGTGTCCTGCTGATCTGGGATCACATACTCTGTTCTGATACTCCAGGCCCTGAAGTGTGAAAATCAATAATTCTTCAAGATTTTATTCAGATAAACAGACTTTTCCATTGTATTAAGATTTGTCAGAATCCCATTTTATTTCAACTATAGTAGGGCATGAACTCTTCAGTTCATTCAAATACCATTAAAATAAACTGAGGTTTTATAAGAATTTGGATACAGTATTCCTTTTTAGAAGTAGCCTAGTAAGCTATTATATTGACTAATTTATCCTTTGAAAAAGTTACTGTTTCAGTATTAACCATAGCTTAATAATTTAGTAGTGTAAACAGTTGTTAAGATTTTTAATTATCATGACAATATATTATCTTTTAGCATGAGAAATACTATTTTAAGAAACAAATATTACCTTAATGAGCATTGCCCTGTATCTAGATGGTCTGGGAGAGTGTATTTGAAATGAAACTTCACCTGTGTGACCTTCTGTCTTGCTTAGAATCATTATACTGCTGAGAAGCTGTAAAGCTTCCTTAAAAGCAAAATGGGGTGATGGTCCAGAGCACAGTACGGAAAGAAGAGTGGCCTGCTGGGTGCTGGGCTCCAGAGGAGATACTCGTGGCTACTACGAGATTTCTGGGTCTCGTCTTCAGTTCTGGAGATCTAGAGAGGCTTCCACCTTAGGGGCTCTTAACTCTCCTCTTCACAAAGCTCAGAGAGTACCAAGTGGCCTAGACTCTTCTAGTCTGTACACTGGTGCCCTTTCTCCTTGTACATGTCTCCTGGGTCACCATAGTCTTGGGGGAGCCTTTCCTGAGCCTGGAACCAGATCTGAAATAGTTACAATGACCACAAGAGGGGCCTCTCCGCAGTTGTAGGATCATCTTGTCAAGGACAGATGGACTGATTGACACTTTGTTTGTTGGAATTGACCCAGCCAGTCCTGACTGCCTCTTCTTTTCCCTCTCCTAGATGGGCTCTTCCAGCATTGATGTTGGGCCTTTTTCTCCATTTATTCTCATGCCCTTTTGCTAAGCAGTCCCCTATCTCCTTTTTTTTCTTTTTTTAAATGTTTATTTATTTTTGAGGCACAGAGAGAGAGCGCAAACAAGGGAGGTCAGAGAGGGGTGGGGGGACAGAGGATCTGAAGCACGCTTAGATGCTGACAGCAGTAAACCTAACATGGGGCTCAAACCCACGAACTGCGAGATTGTGATCTGAGCTGAGGTTGGACACTCAACCGACTGAGCCACACAAGTGGCCCCTTCTATTTTTTTTCCCTTAAAGACTTACTGATGTATTGAAATGGCTCACTATGGAGTTTTTCTTGCTCACCAGGTCACTGGTACTCTTACATGACTCTGATCCTTTATTCTTGGCTTTCAAGTTAAGGTCTGAGAAGGCAGTCGTCTTTTCAAGTCCTTGTGCTTATTGGAATGAGGAGGAGGAGGGACACTTTCTCCTTCTTGGAATCCCCAAGTACCAACAAGAAATCAGAGGGTGGTAGGTTAGTTCTGTAAAGCCCGAGCAGTCAGTAGGGCACTTCTCTAGGCCATTGCCACATTTTCTCACAGCCTTTGTTGAGTGCCTACTTTGTTTCAGGCACAGTTGAGGGTTAGGGATATAATGGTGAGCAAGGCAGCCTTGGCCTCTGCCCTCATGGAGCTTGATCTTGTGGTAGAGGTAGGTATTAATTAAACTATCCCATTATGTATAATTATAAACTGTGGCAAGTGCTCTAAAGGAGGAGAGCATGTGATTGTATAGCACTCTTAACACAGCGACCAGATTCCATGTGTAGAGTTGGAGAAGGCTTCTTTGAGAAGTAACTTACAGAGATCAAAGAATTTTGAAAGGTGGGAAGAAAGGAGGAGGGCCAGATCTGAGGAGGGAAAAGGATTATGTATGAGGCTATAAGCTACATGAGGAACAGGCACTGGGTGAGTCTTCCTCTTTTCTGTACCTTGTGCTCAAGGGTCCAGAAAGTGCTCAGTACCGGTTGGTTTATGAACTAGAAAGGCTGCAGGCAGGCATTTGGGGGAGCAAAGGGCCTCCCGGGAAGGGCTGGCTTCTTGTCAAAGATTCAGGGTTCCAATGTGGCCTCTCCCCCAAATGCCTAAGCTTCAGGAAGTGGCTTGGGGAAGAAGAAACATCTTCTATAGAGAAATCTCTTCTCTCAGAGGCATGGCAGATTTTTATTTTTATTTTTATTTTTTATTTTTTTTAAATGTTTTTTTTTAAAATTTATTTCTAGGAGACAGAGAGAGAGACAGCTTGAGCAGGGGAGGGTCAGAGAGAGAGGGAGTCACAGACTGAAGCAGGCTCCAGGCTCTGAGCTGGCAGTCAGCATAGAGCCCAACACAGGGCTCGAACCCACGAACCGTGAGATCATGACCTAAGCGAAAGTCGGACGCTTAACCGACTAAGCCACCCAGGCGCCCCAAGGCATGGCAGATTTTTAAATATTGAACCAATATAATCAAGATTGTTAGTACTTAGACATCTTACGTTAAAAAACTTAGAGAATATTCTTTGCTACTGATGATAAGAATATGAAATAAATTAGAGTTTATAGTGATAAAAATAGACATTTTCAAGTCCCTTTAGATCCTCATTTTTCTTTTTTGAAATTAAAGTTTACATAGAGAGTGCATGTGCTAGTGCACACAAATGGGAGGAACGGGGCGGGGGGAGAGGATCCCAAGCAGGCTCTATGTTTTCTAGTGCAGAGCCTGACACAGGGCTTGATCTCTCAAACCTCAAGATCATGACCTGAGCCAAAACCAAGAGTAGGAAGCTTAACCGACTGAGCCACCCAGGCATTCCTGGGTTCTTATTTTTCTTAATAGGAACACTAGGCTCTCCAATATCCAACAGCGGAAATCCTTATAAAGATTGGGGAGTAATAACATTGAGAAAGATGGGTTCTTTAAAGCCTTCTAGACTCCAGAGCTGCACTGATAGAGTAGTTACTAGCTGTAAGTGGCTAATTAGTTAAAATTGAATAAAATTTGAATTTAGTCCCTCAGTTGCACCAGCCAGGTTTTAAGTGCTCAATTAGCTACATGTGGCTAGTGGCTACTATATAGACAACACAGACATCGACCATTTCCACTGCAGAAGGTTCTATTAGACTGTGCTTCTCTGAAGCATTTGAACTTTATCCTAGAGGATACTTTGTAGAAAGGGTGTACAGTCAGTGTCACCTAAGTGGCCTTCCCTCCTTGCCCCCTATGAGTGGTAGATGGGAGAGGGTGCTGAAATTCTTGTTCTCACAGATGAAGTGTTGGGAGCTCACTGGATCTTCTCTCTCTTCTGTCTACAGTGTTGGAGAGCTGGCTGGACTACACTGGGGAACTGGAGCCCCCAGAGCCGCTGGCCAGGCTTCCGCAGCTCAAGCATTGCATCAAACAGCTGCTGATGGACCTGGGCAAGGTGCAGCAGATCGCGCTCTGCTGCTCAACATAAAACTGGGCACCCAGAACTAGTGGGGGCACAGTCCTGGGGCACCTGCAGGAGGAGCTTTGCGTATTTAAATAAATAAACCTAGCATGCCGAATGCACGTGACACTGACTGACTTCAGGGATCTGGGCAGGGGTGTGATGGACATTGGACAAAGGGGCCATTTTGGCTGCTGGAGGGCAGGGCACTCTGATCTTGAAGCCTACCAAGAAGGTGGCAAATAGACTCTTGGGATTCCCTTCTGTGCACATCGTTGAGTGGAGAGTGAGTCTTTTTGCACAAACTTCACTTGAAATTGTGCCACTGGTAAATGGAATGAGAGCCAAAAAAGTTTAGTCGGAAACAGTTGTAAATTCAACTTGCAGCTTATTTAATTGACTTTTTTTTTGTCAGGGTGAGGCACATGCCAAACCTTCTGGTTTCTACCTGGTATGGATTTAGACAGCAGGCATCATTTACATTGTTCCAGCTTCGTGAGAATGTCCTGACTTCACATTCTGTGGAGGTTGGGAGGGAGTGGAGGCCTTGGCTGCCCTGGCTTCTCCTTAGGACTCTTCTTCACTTTTCTCACCACATGTCTTGCATGACTTCATGGTACCGGGGACAAGTTTTATATGCTTTTACCCCAGAGTGGGCCAGGTTGTGTCTTTTGTAGCAGAGCCCATACAGCCTGTGGAGGAATTAGAATCTCACTGTAATAATCTATGAGGAATTCCAAACTGAAGCAGGCAGGGTCTGGAACCCAAAGGACAGTGTTTTCTACCCACTTCTTAATATTGACAGCTTCCCAGTCTTATTTAATGTTTAAAAAAATGTTTCCCAAAATTTTGAACACTTTCACTGTAAAGATTTGTTACAAAGGATGTGGTTTGGAGAATTACTTTATTTTATATTGTTGTAAACAAACTTCAGATTCTACATGTGCCGCTTTTCTCCTTCCCAGAAGGGTGTATGTTCAGTAGTTGACATTTTCAGAATTGTTTTAATATACTTAACACTTTAGATTTCCTGTTTGTATTTTTTTTGTGAGGTCAAGGTGATTATGCTGCTTAAAGGTCCAGGTACAGTGTGTGTACCTTTTGAGACAATATTTGTTACTTTTGCAGGTTACGGTTCCACGTGTAATTGCTATATTGTTTTGTTTTTCCTTGCTAGACAAAGTTAAAGAAAACGTTCCATGCTTTGAGGAGTGACCCGTTTCACCATTTAGTTTACTTATCACGAAAGGCAAAAATCAAAGCACAGTTGTCCATTAACACTCACAAGTTAATTATGGGTTTATGAATCTGTAATGGTATATGCTGCAAATATTTACTATGTAAACGTGAAGTAGCCAATATATCGATAGAAATGACAGTGTCTCTAGTGACCTTTGGAATGATTAGGCCTTTAAGGCACATAGGTCATTGTGGTCTTGAAGGCCTCTGTACCAAAATCTGTTTCAGGGAATGCTCTGTCCAGTGATTTCTTCACCATTTGATATAAAATGAATTTAGGACCAGTTGACCTGCTGTAGCTTCTCCATCAGAGGGAATACATGTGGCTGTGACATCCGTAGTAAAGCTGATGTGATTCCTCTACAAGAGGCTGTTTCCCATTGCTAACGTTGGCATTTCTGGTGTGGGAAGAAACGTTCAAGGAGTGTGCATGACATCTATATTTTGCATAATTTATCAGACATCCACATTGTAAGAATTATGTGTCTGAAAAGGGATGAAACAGGAAGATTTACTGTAGCCACAACTGTGAGGTATGATGACTGTTGTATTATTAGATTACTGATTTTTCCTTTCTGAAAATACATTTGAGCATCACATCTGGGGAAGCTACAACTTTAAGGGAGTCAATCTCACGTCTTTCTCAAAGATGGAAGCAGAAACTGAATTACCCTAATTTTGCCAAGTGG
This sequence comes from Proteles cristata cristata, assembly GCA_017311185.1. NCBI lineage: Eukaryota > Metazoa > Chordata > Mammalia > Carnivora > Hyaenidae > Proteles > Proteles cristata. Next base: position 736,763 of record JAESUZ010001308.1, on the reverse strand, counting down.
CCGTTATTGGGTTTATTGTTTAAATTTTGTAAAGGAAATAATTTCATTTCACTCATTTTGACTTTTGTCCTTAGGGAAGCAGGGATGACTCCCAAGTTCTCATAACCTCAGTGTGCTTCTCTTAACTTAAAGCCATGTTGAGGGGCTCCATCCCCAATTCCTGGGTCAAGTTGAATGAACCTGAAGTTGGAGCACTGGAAACTGTTATTTGCAAAGATTACTGTTACCGTTTAGAAAGATGTACACTACCTAAGTTTTCTTTTGAGAAAAACTATCCACCTATAAAAAATTGCCTTGACAAAAACAGTTCTGGTTTGACTAATCATTTTGTTTCTTTAAATGGTGTTATGCAAGGTGGACCCTTGATGAGCCAACATTGCACTGTGGATACATATCTATGTTTACGCGCTATTAGAACAGAGGCGCTGTATATAGAAATGTTGCTTTGAAGCAATATTTGCAAAACATGCAAACTTCTGTATCTGTATTTGGAAAAAAATAAAACAGGTTTTTGTTGCTATGTTTCAATCATGTTACTATAAAGTTCTGTAACCTTTTAATATGCATAATTTTCTATAAACTTTACCTTTTATTTTTTTTTAATGTTTTATTTATTTCTGAGAGAGACAGCGTGAGCAAGGGAGGGTCAGAGAGAGAGGGAGACAGAATCTGAAGCAGGCTGCAGGCTCTGAGCTGGCTGTCAGCACAGAGCCCAACGAGGGGCTCAAACCCACAAACTCCACAAACCCTGAGATCATGACCTGAGCGGAAGTCGGATGCTTAACCGACTGAGCCACCCAGGCACCCCTAAACTTTACCTTTTAAAGGAAGTCTGCTTTTATAGTGTAAACAGATTTATCTTCTGCAGGTAGGCAAATTCAAGCTTAAGATCCTAAATTCCAAGAAAGTATGCAAAAGAATTTTGAATTCGTATGTGTCTTTAATTTCAAAAGTAAAATGCCCCACACCAGCCTCTATCCCAGTCTGGCTCTTGCTTTGTGGTGTGAGCTGCAGGCTTATTAGATTTCAGTTGTTGACAGCAGTGAAGGAGGTAGTCTGGCCTTCCTCTTAAGAGATGGCACCCATTGCAATTGGGACCTTTGAGTCCAATCCAAACTGCCTACGGACCCCAATTAGTTCTTCCTGGGTGGGCAAAAGACTTAAGGAAGAGGCTTTATGACTTCACAACAGAGCTTGTGAATTACAATGTTAAAAAATTCATTCTTTCTAAACAATTGCTCTTATTAAAACAATAAAGGGATGCAGTTGGAGGGACACTAAAATGAGTAGCTCCAGCAATGTAACAACTCATTAGTTCACACCAACTCTTAAATCACTTAGGGGCCTAAAATATGGCAAGAATGAGTTTGGAGACTTAAACCAAAGCTTGCAAGCTTTCCAAAAGGACCTGTACTGAAACAACTGAAATAGCCCTCTGGCTTGGGTCTTTTCGGAAGCCAGTGGCCCAAGGGCAGGTTGATGGCCGAATTGCTATTTGCCTGCCACAACCACTGAACACTACCTTTTTAGGTAGGAAAACAAATCCATATTCTAGCGGAGAGAGAGGGGCAAATATGGGAACCCAAGATGTTAAAACCCTCTTTACGTAGACTCCCAACTAAACAAAGGAATCCCAAGTCGGGTCCTGTGGGGCGAGGAGAAAAATTTTCCAGATGAGGAAGCCCAGGCCTAGCTCACACGTTCATGATCCCACAAAAATCAGCAAATGCCAAGTGAACAGAAAACAAAGGCTTTATTCTTATGGGCTCCCAACATGCCAAAAAGGAGGTCGGAAGGAAATAGGCTCGGGAAAACAAACAGTAAAGGACGAACAAAAGGGACAGATCAGACGACTGGAGCTGCCAAAAAGTCATTTCTCAGGAACGCGTAATGGAGACCCAGGTTCAGCCCCCGGACTTGATCGTGGCCAGAGAATGACTGAGCCCGGCTGCTCAGCCCGTGATGCGCACATCGGTGCGGCGGCGAAGCCGCCGAGCCCGCGCCGCCTCGGGCAGGATGGCGAGCAGCTGCTCCTGCACCAGCATCTCCACGATCTGCTCCTTCGTGCGGATGTCGGGTCGCAGCCATTGGCGCGAGAGCTCCCGCAGCTGCCGGAACGCCTCTCGCGGGCCTGCGGCGTCCTGGTAGCGGAACTGACGGAAACGCTGGCGGAACGTCTCGGGGCCGGGTCGGGAGCCGCCAGGGTGTGGAGGGGAGCGTGGAGCGGCTTCGGCAGGCGGCGGGGAGCCCAAGGCTGCAGGCCTGAGAGGCAGCTCCAGGGCCGCGGAGGCCGCCGCGGGGGGCGTAGGAATCGTTTCAGAGACCGCGGCACTGGAGCTGGAGGGGTCGGGGGCAGACGGTGGGGCCTTAGGAGTCGACGAGGAGCCCGCAGAGTTATCCTCCGGACCTGAGATCCGGCCGGCTCCTTCCTCTTTCTCAGGCGGCGACGCGAAAACCCCAGCGGCCACCAAGCTCGGCTCCGTCGCGGCCATGACTACCAGCTCCGCACGTCACTCTTTGTCCCGCAGGCGTGGGCTCACCACTGCGTCTGCGCGGGAGCTAGCTGAGGAGAGAGACGTTTCGTGCGTCAGGGCAGAGCCCGCAAGACTTCCAGCAAGGCGGACGGGGGCGGGTCGACAGCGCTCCCACCTCACCGGCGCCCGAAAGGGCCCGAAGCGGCCGGAAGCGGAAGTCTCCACTAGCTTCTGTGATGAGCTCGGTGCTAGAGAGCCCGGAAGCGGAGTCCCAGCTCCCGGAAGCGGCGCCTCCTCGTGTTAGCGAGTCGCGTCAGGAGGTGGATGTTACCGGAAGGCGGCAGCGGTCCCCGCTGGCCGTGCACTGGGCTTCTTTTCACGATGGCGCCTCCCAGCACCAGTTACTGGAGTCGGAGCCAGAGTCCGAGGAGGAGGGGGAGGAAGAGGAGCGGGAGGAGGAGCTCCGGGGGGTCTTTATCCGCTCCCGCCCGCAGGTGATCTGCACCTATCGCTGCTTACGCGCCTCCTTACTTGACCCTGACTGGGATGAGGGCGAGCCACCGTTTCCCTGGCCTGGCGCTTGGCCGGGGGCGGGAGCGAGAAAGCGGGACGGAGATCGGGCATTAGGGGAGGCCTCGAACCGGGGAAGTACTCTTTCCGTCAAAATAGGAGGGCAGTGGCACTTGCCTTATTGACAGGATGACAAAATACAAGGCGTGAAGATCCCCAACACCCATAGTAGGACTCGCCCCTGCCATGGCACAAAAGTTATCCGCGACAGCTGTGCCATTATTATTTTTTGCGCGTCCTTTGAAACCAAGCAACAAGTGTCTCCGTGGGTTCTGTTTTAACATTAAGATTAGTAAATAGACTGTAAATGCTTTGCCCCGTATGGTGGCCATTAGTCGCAGGGGCTTACTGAGCCCTTGAAATGTGGCGAGTCGGAATTGGGATGTGCTGTAACGTAAAATACACTCAAGATTTAGTACCCCCTAAAACGGTAAAATATCTCAGTATTTTTTTTTTGTTGATAACATGTTAGGTTGATAATATTTTGCGTATGTTGGGTCAAATAAAAGGCGTTATTAAAATTAACCTGTGTCATTTTACTTTTTAAATGTGGCTACTAGAAGAATTTACGTGACGTGTATGGTTTGCGTTGAGGCTGTCTTGGTGGAGTCCCCCATTTCAGGGTTTCTTTACTTTACATCAGATTTGTTGAGAGGATCAAATCATTAAAGCCCTTGGAAAGAAAGGGCTTTTTAAGTGTTTGTTACTGTCTTCATTAGACAAATTGCTATCTCTGAGCTAGTTTTTTCATCTGTGAAATGTGGAGGTAATAGAATTTACCTCAGAAATTATGAGAATTCAGCGAGATGATGCAGATAAAAGCATCTAGCTCTGACAGCCTTTCAGTGATATATTCTATTTGATGGCTGACTCACAATTATGTTTTGTATTGCCATTTTACGGATAGGGAAACTAAGGCCCGGAGACGGAAGCCCATGTGAAACGGTTCATATGAGCTTTGTGCAGGAGTGGGCCTGTTTACTGTAATTTGCAATACACCAGCAGCCGTGATAGAAACTTTGCGTCCCCCACAGGATGTGCTGTCTTGGATAGCAGTGGATCCTCACAGAACAGGTTTCACAGTCTGAAAACCTTGAAAGCCCTGTAGTGGGTCTTGAATATTTTTCAGTTATTGACATTTCAAATTGGGAGATTTTGCATGCAAATCTGAATTCTGGCTTTTCTTGTGAAAGTGGGTAAGCTGATCACATTGGTCCCACGCTCGTTCCTGCCATCAACAATTACCTGGCCCTTTTACAGTCCTTTTCCCTGGGTGGTATCAGGCAGGCAGTATCCAGGGTTGAGGGAGAACATCAAACTCTGCTGCAAGGATGACGGGTCATGGAAGGCTTTACGGGGGAGGAGAATTTTAAACTGAGACTCAAGAAGAAAAAGGGTGGATTTAGGGGCATCCCAGGTAGAAGGCATTGCTAGTGCCCAGGCACAGAGAGAATGGGAGCAAAACTTTGTGGAAACTTTAGACTACATGAGAGTGGCATGGGTCTGGGAAAGGGATAAAAACCGAAGTTGGAAGATCATGTGGAGGTTAAATCATAGACAGCCTAGAGTTCCATGTTGAAAAATTGAATCCTTGAACTCTCAGGAAAGGGAATGAACTCTTGGGGTCCATGGAATCACAGAATGTTAGATCTCTAGTCCATTTCTTGGATTCCTGTTGGAATCATGGAATATTAGAAATGGAGAGATCTTGGAGATCTGCTAAAATTGTGGAATGTTAGAATGGAAGGGACCTTAGGCATCAAATCCAAAAATTAGATTCAGTTATTTCTGAGCTGTATGGGTTCAGAATCTGAAAAGTTACAATATTTCTTCTGGAATTTTTGTACCTCTGCGTATAATTTCAGGTAGTTTCCAGATATCTGTAAAACTCCCTTGAGCCAAAAGGTGAGGGGCTTGCAAATGAGGACATACCAACCATTGTTTGATCTCAAACTCTATTCGGGTGAAAGGTCAGGGGTTGAGCAACCTAGCTCCTCCTGGCTGCAGCAAGCCCCTGAGATGTAAATCTTTAATTGACATTGTGATTAGAACGGTCAAACACGTTCCCCAAGCAACTGTTAAGCCACCCCACCCCCCCAACCGCAAAATTCTCGCTTCTGTACACCGGCTTTGCCCCCTCTGCCTATATAAACCCTGAGCTATGGCTCGATGGTGCGCTCTTCCGAGGACTCTTTGGGTGCTCGGGAGGGACCGTCCAGCCAGACTAAAATAAACCTGAATAACCAACTCCTTTTGTGTTTGTGGGCTTTGTCCTCGGTGATTCTCCTTTGGAAAAGGTGATCTAACATATCCTTGAACCCACCCACAGGGCCCAGGTTAAGTTTAAAATATATTTATATGTATTTCATTTTCCTGAATTTTGCAGGTTAAGAAGTCAGTGCACCACAAGGAAATGGATTGGTCCAAACTAAAAAAACTAGTAAGTGAGAACAGAATTCTTTTGACTCGTAGTACAATGTTCTTATCATATTAGGCCTTTTTATTAGCACTAGTTTGGAAGCTGAGTTGGGAAGGAATCCTAAATGATGCATCTCCTATCACTTAGCTTTCAACACAAGGCCGAATTCCCAGTTGACTCTCAGGAAATGTTAAATCAAGGAAAAAGGCAAGCAGTGGGTTTCATCTCTGCAGGGCAGCTCTGATATGACTCTCATACTCTTTCAGAGACTGAGATCTTTTGATGGCATACTGTTGACTGTTGTGGAATAGAAGCCTGGATACATTTTTTATTTGGAAATAACTATAGATTCATACAAACTTGCAAAAACAGTACAGAGAGATCTCATGCACACTTCACTCAGTTTTCCCCAGTGGTAACTCCCTGCATAACCGTAATGCAATATCGAAACCAGGAAATTGATAATGATAGAATCCACAGAGTTTATTCAGATTTCACCAGTTTTTATAAGCACTCATTTGTATATGTATACAGGCCTATGCAGTTTTATCATGCAGGTGTACCACAATCAATATCTAGAAATATTCGATGAGCACTAAGATCCTGTAACTGAACTAAAGTGAGTTTGATCCTGAATGAATGAATCACAGAGAATACACCAGGTAGAGTGGTCTCCCAAAGTAAACTGTATTTGCAGCAACTAAGATGATCACGGGTAATAACTTAATAACTTCCCAAAGCTGTGACTCCCTGAGCAAAGATGAAGGATTCCTTTTATTTGGGGTTAGGATGAATATTCAGGTAAGGGGGACCTTGTCATCACATGTAGAGGTGGGCATAAGGTCATGCATACACCTTAAGGATACATGCATTGTATATTATGTAAATGAGGCTTGTACCTCCTTGAGTAGAGATTTTAGTATTATAATGTTTATTTTTTGAGAGAGAGACAGAGTGCGAGTTGGGGAGGGACAGAGAGAGAGGGAGATACAGAGTCCGAAGCAGACTCCAGGCTCTGAGCTGTTAGCACAGAGCCTGATATGGGGCTCAAACTCATGAACCATGAGATCATGACCTGAGCTGAATTAATCGATCGAGCCATCCAGGTGCCCAAAGATTTTAGTATTATAATGATGTAAAGATAATGGTTGGTCACCCATGGTCCATTTGCACAGACATGAGTCAGGAGTTGAGTTCAGAACTGGTATTGGTGATCTGGGCCAGCTACAGCTCTTTGTCCAGGCAGTTGTTACTGCTTAAGGGTTAGTTTCTGTTCCTACCAAGGGGATGTTACACCCTTTGGGATATTTTGCCTGAATTAAAAAGATAAGCTGGAAAGAAGAGCTTAAGGGAAAATATGGGACAAAGGTTGGTGAGTGCAAGCAGGTAGGCAGTAAAAGTCATATCTTGGGGTCTGTCTCTGACAGTCCCTTTATAATTGCTTCCACTTTATGGTTACACCCATTCCTCTCCGCTAACCACCCCCCGCCATCCCTAGCTGCAAGCAACCACTAATCTGTTCTCCATCTCTACAATTTTATCTCTTCAAAAATTGTTATATAAATGGAATCATACAGTAAGTAACCATTTGGGGTGGCTTTTTTTTCACTCAGAATAATTCCCTGGAGATTCATCTAGGTTGTTTAGTATGTCATTAGTTTGGTCATTTTTATTTCTGAGTAATAATCCATAGTGGGGATGTACCATGGTTTGCTTACCCAGGTGCTGGTTGAAAGATATTTGTGTTATTTCCAATTTGGGGCTATTCCAAATAAAGCTGCTATGAATTATTTTATAATATGGCTTAGATAAATCAGACTCTTTCAGAGCCTGGGGGTAGTAACTACCACACAAAATGGCTCTGAAGAGTCAATGAGGAAATATATATAAAGGAACTGGTACCAAGTCTGGCATTATTTAGATGTTCTTTAATTTCTTATATCAATGTTTTATCATTTTCAGCATACAGAATCTGCACATATTATTTTATATTTAAGTATTTCATGTTTTTAGTGCTAATATAAATGGTATTGTTTAAAAATTTTCAGTTTCTAATTGTTTGTTGGAATATATAAATACAATAGATTTTTGTCTACTTACTTGTATCCTGTGACTTCATTAAACCAGGAAATTCATCCCAATTGGGTTTGTTTGTTTGTTTGTTTTTTTAAGTTTACTTTTGAGAGAGAGAGAGTGTGCAAGCAAGGGAGGGGCAGAGAGAAAGGGACAGAGGATCCAAAGCAGGCTCTGCGCTGGTAGCACCAAGCCCGATATGGGGCTCAAACCCATGAACTGTGAGATCATGACCTGAGCCGAAGTTGGACTTTCAACCAACTGAGCCACCCAGGCGCCCCTGTTTCTTTGTTTGTTCCTTCCCTCAGTACACTTGCTGTTATTGTAAGAGTCCCAAGTTACTTGCTGTTTGTGTTTTGTCCCAAGTTTTTAGTTGTAGGAGACGAGGGAGAGAGGCTGTAATGGGGTTACTGCATCTTGCTTATCCCTGGGATTCGTTATTTATTCTGATGCTCAATCATCCCAGATTTGGCCTGTGAGAACTTGCTCAATCTGACTTCTGTGTTCTTTGGACAGGTCCCCTTCATTTTTTGAAAATTCCCCTACTTTTCAGCATATCATGCCTTCCCCATCCCAGCTCTGGAATCAGCCATTTCTCCAAGAAACCTTTGTTCTTTTAGTGGAGAATGGTGTTTAGAAACCAGTATTTGGGCACTGGGTTTGTTCATTGCTGTTGAACAAGTTAGTTAAAGGAAACCTCAACTAATGTTGGAGTTAGGAAGGCCAGTAGGGGGAGCTCTCACCCAACCGCTTGTGGCCAATTACCCCAAACAGGAGGACAGGTATCTTGCATCTCCCAACAGGAAGGTGTTACTTACTACTCACTAGCTGGGCAAAAAGAAAGAAGATATTCTTCTGGTCCAGCAACAAGCCCAGCCAATGGGAAGTGCTGTGGCTCACTCAGCCAACGAGAAGCCATCATCCTGAACTCTTACTTTCCTCCCAGCCAACTCTCATGTTTCCTTTGCTAATGACTTCCTTGCCCCATCTCCTCTCTGAAAGCCTTCCATTTTGCATGACTTATCAGAGCGTCTCTGCTTGCTAGAGGAGGTATTGCATGATTTATGGATTGTTTGATAAATCAAATTAGATCTTCAAATTTACTGAGTTGAATGTTTGTGTTTTTACCAATATATATATATATATATACACATACACACACACATATATTTATATCTTTATTTCTGCTTCTGTCTCTCTATATATAGAAATCCATGAGTTCATACCAACAACTTCACTTCAAGTTTAATGCCATGGGGTTTATTCCAGTCTTCTCCCTTTCCATACACTTAATTCCCTTCTTCAACAGAGAGAAACTGGTTCTCAAGATCTTCTTTGACCGATCCTCTCAGAAGTAGCTAGTTTCCTGTAGTTGCTTCCATCCCCCCAACCCTGCTCGGGGCTTCAGTACTACTTGCTATCCCACTACAGCCTCCCTCCCCCTCAGGCAGATGCTCACCGAGGCTGACCCCATCTAATGTCTTCTGGATGGTCATTTAGGAATGGAGTGGGAAAGGAAACATTATTATCGTTAACTTAAAGAAAAATTGTGGTATAATCTACAAAAACCCAAAATTTACCATTTTAGCCATCTTTAAGTGCCTCTAATTGTTCAGTGGCATTAAGTACATTCACATTGTCGGGTAACCATCACTACCATCTGTCTCCAGCAAATTTTCATCTTCCCCAGCTAAAACTCTATACCCATTAAATAATAACTCTTCCCAGCCCCTGGAAACCACCATTCTGTCTTCTGTCTCTGTGAGTCTGACCCTCGTAGGAACCTCATATAAATGAAATCCTGCAATATTTTTCCTTTTGTGTCTGGCTTCTTAGCATGATGTTTTCAAGGTTGATCAAAACTATAGCATGTATCAGAATTTCCTTCCTTTTTAAGGCTAATATTCCATTATATATATGTTGTGCATTTTGCAGTTCATTTGTCAATGGACATCAGGTTTTTCTACCTTTTCACTATTGTAAGTAATGCTGCTATGAACATTGGTACGCAGATATCTTTTTTTTTTTTTTACAAATAGTTTACTGTCAAATTAGTTTCCACATAACACTCAGTGCTCATCCCCAGTGTCCTCCTCCATGCCCATCCCTCCTCCCCCCCACATCCATCAGTCCTCAGTTTTTGTCAGCATTCTAGAGTCTCTCATGGTTTGCCTCTCTCCCTTTCCCCCACCATTTCCGCCCTTCTTCTACCCCTTGTTCCTCTGTTAAGTTCCTCCTAATCCTCCTATACGTGCAAACATATGATATTTGTCTTTCTCTGCCTGACTTATTTCGGTCAGCATAACACCCTCAAGGTCCATCCATGTTGCTACACATGGCCAGATTTCATTGTTTCTCATTGCCATGTAGTATTCCATGGTATAGATAAACCACATCTTCTGGATCCATTCATCTGCTGATGGACACTTAGGCTCTTTCCATGTTTTAGCTATTGTGGAGAGTGCTGCTATGAACATTGGGGTACATGTGCTCCTATGCCTCAGCATTTCTGTATCCCTTGGGTAAATTCCTAGCAGTGCTATTGCTGGGTCATAGGGGAGTTCTATTGTTAGTTTCCTGAGGAACCTCCACACTGTTTTCCAGAGGGGCTGTACCAGTTTACATTCCCACCAACAGTGTAGGAGGGTGCCCGTTTCTCCACATCCTCGCCAGCATCTAGAGTTCTCTGATTTGCTCATTTTAGCCACTCTGACTGGCGTGAGGTGGTATCTCAGTGTGGTTTTGATTTGTATTTCCCTTATGAGGAGAGATGCTGAGCATCGTTTCATGTGTCTGTTGGCCCGCAGATATCTTTTTTTGACTCTTTGCTGTTAATTCCTCTGAGTATATACCCAGAAGCAGAATTGTTGAATCATAGGGTAATGCTATGGTTAATTTTTTTGAGCAACTGCCATACTGTTTTCCACAGTGGCTCCACCATTTTACATTCCCACCATCAGTGCACTTGGGTTCCAGTTTTCCCCCACCCTTACCAACACTTGTTATTTTGCATTGCTTTCTTCTTATTATTTTATGATAAGTTCCAAGTACACAGGACATTCATATTTTCAACAGATTTAGTAATCTTATCATTTCATTTACACTCACCACATACTACACACATCATTCCAAAAGGCCAGCTGTGATCATGGTGAAAAGAAAGCAGGTTCAGCTAATGAGGTGGTTTGGATAAAAGGTCCCCAGGATGTTTCTGTGTGTGTGTGTTTTATTTTTTTTATTACAAAGTCTAAGAAGCTTGCCCTAGCCTCTCTACTGACTTTATTAGTTTCTTTTTGGTAACCTATTTTATCAAATATGCTTGATCTTTGGGTAAAGATCTTCTGATATTTTGATGAGCTGGAGGCAACTGGTCTAGTGTGCTTAATCTGGCTGGATTATGTTTGCAGTTAACTAAGTTATTAGTAATTATTGTTCCTGATAAACCAATGTAAATTCAGAAGCCTGGATACTTTCTTTTTTTTTTTTTTTTTTTCAGAAGCCTGGATACTTTCTAATCCTTTCCCTATTTTCTCCTTTCATTTATTTTTATTCCAATTGCAACCCTCCCAGTTTCTAGTTTTCAGTGAACGTGTTTTTACCATGGTGCTCTGCTAAGAGCTGTGTTGCTTATTGCACTGCATCGAGTTTGTCTTATTACTTAAAAACTGATGCATTCAAGGGCACCTAGCTGGCTTAGTCAGTAGAACATGGGACTCTTGATCTTGGGGCCGTGAGTTCCAGCCCCACATTGGGACTAGAGTTTACTTCATAAAAAATTTTGGGGGGATGCTGGGTGGCTCAGTCAGTTAAGCATCAGATTCTGGGTTTTGGCTCAGGTTATGATCTCACAGTTTGTGGGCTCAAGCCTCATGTTGGGCTTTGCACGAACAGCACAGAGCCTGCTTAGGATTCTCTTTCCCTCTCTCGCTTCCCATTCCCAGACCTCTCTTTCTCTCTCTCTCTCTCAAAATAAATAAATAGGCTTAAAAATTTTTTTAAATTGATGCATTCACTTTAGTAGGTGTGATACATATACACCCAGTATAAAATTCAAGTCAAAAAAGAGTAATTGTTATACTTCTCCTTTTTCTCATTCTTTCCCATCCACTTTTAATTATTGTTAGTTCCCTTTATATCTTTAAATATGCTTATACATCTGTTTCTTGCTTTATCAGATTTAAAAGGTGTCTTAAGATTTGCAGCTATAGGGGCACCTGGCTGGCCCAGTCAGTGGACTTTTGATATCGAAGTTGTAGGTTTGATCATCACATTGGGGTGTAGAGATTACTTAAAACAAAATCTTAAAAGATAGGGATTTACAGCTATAAAAGTTGAAGAAACCCACGTACTTAACCCTCCCACTCTCTCTCTCTCTATCTCCATACCTGTTAGTTCTGTTATTTCTTGTTTTTTTAAATTGTTCATTGACAACTCCCTCACTTGCTTTTTGCAATCCTGACCTCTACATTCAGCAAGGCTAGCTTCCTTTTTTTGATGTTTCTGAACTTATCTTCAGTTCTGAGGTGGGGTTTTTTGTTTCGTTTTTTTTTTTTTTTTTTTTAATGTTTTATTTATTTCTAGGAGAGAGAGATAGAGACAGCATGAGCAGGGGAGGGTCAGAGAGAGAGGGAGTCACAGACTGAAACAGGCTCCAGGCTCTGAGCTGGCAGTCAGCACAGAGCCCGACGCGGGGCTCGAACCCACGAACCACGAGATCATGACCTAAGCGAAAGTCGGACGCTTAACCTACTAAGCCACCCAGGCACCCCGTTTCATTTCGTTTTTTTAAAAAACAATTTTTTCCTGAGCTCTGCCAATGCCATCTCCTTCAGTAGCTTCATCATCTCTGAACCCTTGCACCTTGCTTGGAACTCTTGCTGTTTCATATTAGTGTTTTGTTTTTTTTTTCTGATGAGTGCCTTTCATCTGCCATTTGTTTTTCTTGTTCCCTGCCTCCCTCCCATTTTTCTGTAATATATAGGTCTGGTGCTATTTATTTATTTATTTATTTATTTTAATTATAAATCCCCTTTAAATGAAGTGAGTTCTTTTCTGAACCAGCTATTTGTTGGAAGTGTGCATGGAGAACGGACTGAAGTAGAATTCCAGGCTGGCAGGAAGTGTCTTAGGGTCATTAGCAAAGCTCCTTCTGACAAAGGTTTTGTGTGAGTGAATGGGTTTATTTCCTTCCTCTTCCAGCAGATAGAGCTTGGCAGGTGCAGGGCTGCAGAATTGGCCCGTCTGTGCCATTCCCTGTCAGCCCACAGGCCCTGCTTCTCCTTGGTGCCAGTGGCACCAGGGAAGCTCTCACCATCCAGCGTTCTACAGAAGATGCTGTTCGGTCTGTCTTCAAGTGCTCTGACCTTTTTGGGAGAATTTGGAACTCTGCTAGCTTTCCCAGAGGCCTGCAGCCCAAGGCATTTTCTGTTGGCTCTAATCCCTTGACTTGCCATTTCTACACAGGCCAACAAGGTAGCTTTCTACTCTCAGTACCTTCGCCAAGTGCTTTCTCTGGCCACTGGGTTGTTCAGTCCACAAAAGCTAACAAGTGAATGCTGCCAGGGGTAGCCCCTAACCAATGGGACAGCTCTGAGGCATGCTCTGTGCAGTGCTACTAAGGTCCTGGCACAGTGGAGCCCCACTTGTCTACAAGAGTGACTTGTTCATTAATGTGGCCCTCTCAAAAATTAAAACAAAAATTTGTTTTTAAGTTTGCTTGTTTAAGTAATCTCTACATCCAGTGTGGGGCTTGAAGTCACCACCCTGAGATTAAGAGTGACATACTTTTCCCACTGAGCCAGAAAGACACCCTCAAATTCTTTCTTTTTTAAAAAAACAATATTTTTCTTTTATTTTTAAGTAATCTCTACACTCAACATGGGGCTCGAACCCACAACCCTGAGATTAAGAGTTGCAGACTCTACCGACTGAGCCTGCCAGACACCCCTTCAAAAAAAGTTTTTAAATGTATGAAGATCAGATTTTTCTCTTTAACCACATTGATTACAGATTCTCTATTGAGCATCTTTGCATTTCTGAATTATGTTATTTTTAGAAACCTCTATACCCAGCGTGGGCTTGAACTCTTGACCTGGAGATCAAGAGTTGCATGTTCTACCAACTGAGCCAGCCAGGCACCCAAACTAATCCAAAAATTTCAAAACTATCAAAACAAGCCAGCAGGCTAGATATGACCTGTGAACCACAATTTTGCAACCACTGATTATATAGTCAAAGGATTTTAGGCCTGAAAGAGGCTGTATAGATCCTATAGTAGTAGGTAAACGTGCCTGGCAGTAACACGATTTTGTGAGGTGAGGACTTTGGTGAATTAGAGAGCCAATTCCCCAACTATAGATAACCACGTTAAGTTTTAAGAATATTTTAACCAGAACACCGTGTGGGTCAAATAAAGCAAGATCAATTTAGCCCGTGGGTGGCTGGTTTGTGACCTCTGCCTGCCCAACCTCGCTTCTTGCCAGGACTCTGCAGCATCTCACATTCCAGCTACTTCTCATGCTTCTTGATCAGGCCCTGCACTTTCTACATTTATCTTTATAGCTTTATTTTAGTCCGACTTTCTCCTATGGCTGTGGTTTCCATCCCCAGCATATTATGAACTCCTGTGAACAGAGACTGTGTCTTATTCACCTTTTCAGGTTTTGTATATAGTTGGAGCTCTGTAAATGTTTGTTGCATAACTTATAATTAGCAAAACAAGGATCTTGAAATGAAATTATTTGTAGAACTGACTCTAACTCAGTAAAAAAATTTTTTTTAATGTTTACTTATTTTTGAGAGAGAGACAGAATGCAAGTGGGAGAGGGGAAGAGAGAGACAGAGACGCATAATCCAAAGCAGGCTCCAGGCTCTGAGCTGTCAAAACAGAACCTGATGTGGGGCTTGAACTCACCAGCTGTGAGATCATGACCTGAGCCAAAGTTGGACCCTTAACTGACTGAGCCACCCAGGGGCCCCCTCTAATTTAGTTTTAAAAGGAGGATGGGGCACCTGGGTGGCTCAGTTGGTCAAGTGCCTGACTCTTGGTTTTGGCTCAGGTTTGAGTTCAAGCCCCAGATCAGGCTCTGTGCTGACAGTACAGAGCCTGCTTGGGAGTCTCTCTCCCCTCCCTCTCTGCCCCTACCTCACTTGCATGTGTTCTCTCTCTCTCAAAATAAATAAATTAAAAAAAAAATTTTTAATAAAAGGAGGAAAGTGAGGCCCAATGTGGTTAAGTGATTTACCCAAGATCACATTAGAATGCCCTTTCTGACATTCTATTTTATAACAGTTCAATTATAAGATTAGAAACTTGGACAAAAATGATACTTTTTAAATTTCTAGAACTGACTTTAATGTCTGACTCTGAGTCCCCAGCCTGCCTCCTCATAGACAACTTAATTTAGATGTCTTCAGATAAATTGAGATCCAATCCAATAATTTTGAGGGGATGTAATTTCAGGCTACTTGACTCATCTTAGGCCAGTTCAGAGTTCTCCAGACTCCCTGCCTCTTTCTCCCCAATACTGATCCAATTCCCAGGGAAATTGTACAACTACCACTGGCAAGTGGTGAGGTAGGGAGTGTCTACTTTCAGGGTCTCATAAAGTTCTTGCTCCTGCTTTCCAGCATCCTCAGATGCCCCCTCATGAGTCTGTCCTGTCCATATCCCTTACCTTCCCCATCCCCAGTAGTTTGTTTGAGAAACACCCTAGACTTTAGTATTTCCTTCCTTAAGACCAGGTCTGTAGTAGGGAAGGCAAAAGCCCACACTGCTCTTTCCTCTTATTCTCTGAAACTTTCACTTACTCTGTTTCTCCCTGAGTACTTTGCATCTTTTCTCCCGGTAAGGGGGAAAAAATCCAATTAGATCTCTTCTCATCTTTGTAAGTGGTTAGTGTCTCCCCCTAGGAGTGGTGGCCTTTGAATTGAGTAATTCAGAGCTTGGGTCTTATTTGCCATCAGACTGTCTTCACCGTGTTGTGTCCTTCTGTTTGGCTCTCAGTGGGGAGAGGGTTGGCAGGTGGGTGCAGCTGGATAGGAATGGCAAATCAGGCAGTACTTAAGTCATTGTTTTATTTCAATTTTATGTAATTATTGGGACACTTGGGTGGCTCATTGGTTGAGCGTCTGACTTTGGCTCAGGTCATGATCACACGGTTTGTGGGTTCAAGCCCCGTATCGGGCTCTGTGCTGACAGCTAGCTCAGACCCTGGAGGCTGCTTCAGATTCTGTGTGTGTCTCTCTCTCTGCCCCTCCCCAGCTCATGCTCTGTCTCTTCTGTATCTTGAAAATAAATAAACATTAAAAAAAAAAAGTTTATGTATTTGTTGAGAGAGAGAGAACAGGGGAGGGGCAGATAGAGAGAAGGTTAGAGAGAATCCCAAGCAGGCTCTATGCTATCAGTATGAAGCTCGATGCTGGGCTTGAACCCTTGAACCACGAGATCATGACCTGAGCTGAAATCAAGAGTCAGACACTTAAGTGACTGAGCCACCTGGGCACCCCAAAGTCATCGTTTTTTATTGAAGATTCTCATACAAAGGAAATTGGGATAATCAACTGCCATCTTTAACCTAGTACACTGCCGTACTTTAGGTCCTATATTCTCCTCTACTTTTGGAAGGACCTCGGAGTCATTGATTGAGTTTTAGCCACCAAATTCCTTTCAACGTTTCGACCCCATTTAGCTGAGGACTTCTGATTTTCTTTCTAATGTTTGTTTATTTTTGAGAGAGAGAGAGAGAGAGGAGAGAGAGAGAGAGAGAGAGAATGAGTGGGGGAGGAGCAGGAGGGGCAGAGAGAGAGACATACACACACAGAATCGGAAGCAGGCTCCAGGCTCTGAGCTGTCAGCACAGAGCCTGATGTGGGGCTCAAACTCACCAACCATGAGATCATGACCTGACCTGAAGTTGGACGCTTAACCGACTGAGCCACCCAGGTGCCCTGGAGGACTTCTGATTTTCTGAGTGTTCTGATTTGCTGATTTAACAAGATTTGTAGGACAGCACCATGCACCCACACTTCAGGGTCTCCCAAGTTCTAAGCCTTGGAGTGCCCCCTAGGCTGAGGTGTTGGGTGCTCTTGCTCCCAGCCCTGAAGCCTCCTATTTTCTTAAAGATGGCCCCATGATTGGCAATCAGTTAGCTTCTTGGAGCCTCAGTATTATGTAGGGAGTGGGTAGGAGGCCCCTCACCTTTTGGTTGTTGTGAGGATAAATAAGATAATGCCTATTGGTGTTAAATAAATATTAGACTCTCGGATTCCAATTCCTTCCCACTGCCTTCTCTTCCAGAACCCTCCATTGTGATATAAGGAGATTCTGAGAATGAGATTTCTCAGAACTCATGGCTTCCAGAAGCTGTTGGTAGCGTATGAGGAGTGGAGAGGAGCTCCTACCTTGCCACTGCAGGAAGCTATTTCTAATATAAGTGGATTCTTGGGAAGGATTTGTGGTCCTACCCTTAAAAGGCAAAGTGGCTAGTTGTGCCATTTGCCAGCTCAGGAACCATGAGGAAACATAGAATGTCTTATTCATGGCAGATCCTGAAGAAAGAACTGGTGAGGAGTGTCAAGGGTTCTGGGAGGGAAGAGTGGAAGGTTGCACAGACAGGTATTTTGAGGAAGGGAGAGGCAGGTGTAGGAGGGGTCCTCCTTATACCTTTGGAGTCACAGCATGGCACAAAGGGTAAAGTTCCAGGTTAGGCTTCAGAAAGACTGAATCCTAACCCCTTCCCTGCAGACTACTATCCCCTTGACAGTGGGCTTACCCTCTGAGCCCCAAAAACTGTTCTATACCTACCTTTCTTGCAGTTATGAGATCCAGAAGGAATAAGGTCTGGCAGCAGGACAGAGTGATAGGTTAAATTTATGGACCCTGGAGCCAGACTGCCTGGGTTCAAATCTCTCTCTCCTGTTAGTCCTATGACTAATATTAGTATTGGGCAAGTTACTTGATTTGCTGTGATTATTTTTGTCTCCATAAGGGGTGATGATAGTATCTACTGCTTTGATTTATTGCTGAGGGCTAAATGAGCCGATACATATAGAGGGCTTAGAATAGTGCCTGACAACGGAAAATCGGTTTTTGATGAATGTTAATTTTATTAATAAAGACTTTCTCCATATTTCTTTCAGATGTATATTTTTCAAAGAAAATATTACAGTTACAAGGGAACCTCATTACCATCCCATTCCGTTCCTCCTCACTGGTGACCACTTTCCTGAGGTTGATGTGTACCCTTCCTATCTAGATTTAAAAATTTTATTACATATGTATATATTTATAAGCAACATAGCATGTAGCACATTTTAAAAAATGGGATCAAAAATGGCATCATTTTTCAACCTTTTTTCCACTTAAAATTTTGTGTGAGCTTTACCCACATAGACATACACATATACAACTCTAGTGCTCTTTTCACTCCTCTGACTGTCCTGTAATGTGTTGTTACATTCAGTTGTTTTCAGCTTTTCCCATGGGAAATGTCTCCCCTTCCAAATCTGATAAACATAAAATGGTATCTTGTTGTCACTTTAACTTACATTTCCATTATCTTTAGTAATGTTTCCTTCCCTCTCCTCCCCTCACCCCTTTGTTCCTTCCTTCCCCCCTTCTTTCTTTTTGTTAATTTAAGGATTTAAAATTTTTTTTTTATTTTATTAAAAAAATTTTAATGTTTATTTATTTTTGAGAGAGAGACACACAGAGTGTGGGCGAGGAGCGTCAGAGAGAGGGAGACACAGAATCCAAAGCAGGCTCCAGGCTCTGAGCTGTCAGCACAGAGCCTGATACGGGGCTCAAACCCACAAACTGTGAGATCATGACCTGAGCTGAAGTCAGCTGCTTAACCAACTGAGCCACCCAGGCGCCCCTAAGGTTTTATTTTTAGGTAATCTCTACACCCAACATAGGGTTCAAACTCACAACCCTGAGATCAAGATTTGCACGCTCTACTGACTGAGCCAGTTGGGTGTCCCAAGAATCCTTCCTTCCTCCCTCCCTCCCTCCCTCCCTCCCTCCCTCCCTTCCTTCCTTCCTTCCTTCCTTCCTTCCTTCCTTCCTTCCTTCCTTCCTTCCTTCCTTCCTTCAACAAATTTTATTTATTTTGAGGTGGAGGCAGGGAGAGAAGGAGACACAAAATCCCAAGCAGGCTCTGTGCCATAAGCATAGAGCCCAATGTGGGGTTTGAACTTACAAATCGTGAGATCATGACCTAAGCTGAAGTCAGATGCTTAACCCACTGAATCACCCAGTCCCCCTTTCCTTTCCTTCCCTTCCTTCCTTTTTCTTTTTTCTCTTTTTCTCCCCCCCTCCCTCCTTCATTCAATATACATATTTTAAAGTTTATTTATTTTTAGAGAGAGAAAGAGAGCAAGTGTGTGAGGGACAGAGAGAGGGAGAGAGAATCCCAAGCAGGCTCTACACTGTGAGCATGGAGCCCATTGTGGGGTTCAGTCTCATGAACCGTGAGATCATGACCTGAGCCAAAATCAAGAGTCGGATGCTTAACTGACTGAGCCATCCAGGCACCTGTTTCTTCCTCCCTCCCTCCCTCCTTCCTTTCTTCTTCTTCTTCTTCTTCTGCTGCTGCTTCTTCTTCTTCTTCTTCTTCTTCTTCTTCTTCTTCCTCTTCTTCTTCCTCTTCTTCTCCTTCTTCTTTTAGTTTTATTTTTATTTAAGTAATCTCCACACCCAACCTGGGGCTCAAACTCACCAGCCCAAAATGAAGAGTAGCATGCTCCTCCAACTGAGCCTGCTAGATGCCCCTCTTTCCTTAAAACTTTTTAAAATGTCATTTATTTTTGAGAGAGAGTGGGGGAGGAGGAGAGAGAGGGGAAGACACAAAAGCTGAAGCAGGCTCCAGGCTCCAAGCTGTCAGCACAGAGCCTGATGCAGGGCTCGAACCCACGAGTAGCGAGATCATGACCTGAACTGAAGTCAGATGCTTAACCAACTGAGCCACCTAGGCATACCTGGGTGTCCCCTCTCTTCATTATTTATAGGTAATTTGAGTTTTCCCTTTGAATTGCCTATTCATATCCTTTGTTCATTTTTCTTTTGGGTTATTTGTATTTTTCCTTTGATTTATAGAATTTTTTTAAATTAAAATTAAAAAACAGTTTGGGATAGTAATTTTTTTGTAATAGTTATTCTTTGTAATTTTCTATAGTAGTCCTTTGTTGGTTATGTGCATGGCCAATATAGTCTTCCAGTCTTCAGTTTGTCTTTTCATTTTATTTATGATATCCTTATTAACAAAAGTTAATAAAAGTTTTTAGCTTTTGAATTTGTTTAATTATGGAAATTTGCAAACACAGAAGTTGCAGTATATGTAATGATCACCGCTTAGACCTAAGCCACATTGACTGTACATATTTGCGTGTGTGCTTGTGCACAGGTGTATGTTTGCTGAATTGTTTGAGAGGAAGAGGCATTTTTATGACACTTCATAAAAATAAAGACATAATTACAATGTTACTATAATATTAAGAAAATTAACACTAATTCCCTAATGTCATCTAATCTCTAGTCATATTCAGTTTCTTTATTTGTCCCTAAATAATGGCTTTTACAGCTTGTTACTATGAATCAGAATCCAATCAAAGTTCATACTTTATTTGTATGTCTTTTAAGAAACTGGGTTAGTTGAGGGGTGCCTGGGTGGCTCAGTTGGTTAAGCATCCAACTTCAGGTCAGGTCATGAAATTGCGGTTTGTAGGTTCGAGCGCTGCATCAAGCTCTATGCTGACAGCTCAGAGCCTGGAGCCTGCTTTGGATTCTGTCTGTCTCTCTCTCTCTGCCCCTCCCCTACTCACACTCTGCCTCTCGCAGTCTCTCAAAAAGAAATAAACATTTAAAAAAATTAACAACAAAAAAAGAAACTGGGTTAGCTGACTTGTAGACTGCTTTACATCCTGAATTTGTCTCTGTGGTGTTGAACTTGTTTCCCTATCCCCTGTATTTACTTAGCAGGCAGAGGCTAAGGCTAAGACTGCCCTTACTCCCAACTTCATGCTGGGATAGAGAGTCTGATTTGTTCTCAGTTCCAATTCCAAATTCCCAGAATCAAGGAATGCCTGGGATCAGATGGCCCAGCTTGGATGAGTGATTATATTAGTTTTCTATTGCTTCTGTTAACTAACATTTTACACAGTTTAGGGGCATCTGGGTGGCTCGGTCAGTTAAGTGTCCTACTCTTGGTTTTGGCTCACATCATGATCTTGTAGTTTCACAAGTTTGAACCCTGCGTTGGGCTTTGCACCAGTAGCACAAAGCCTGCTTAGATTCTCTCTCTTTCCCTCTGTCTCTGCCCCTCCCCCACTTGTGCTGTCTCTGTCTTTTTCAAAATAAATAAACTTAAAAAAAAAAAGATTACACAGTTTAGTGGCTTAAAACAGATTATATTAAGTCAGCTAGAAGGCTGGCATGGGTCTCCCTGGACTAAAATCCAGGTATCAGGAGGGACGCCTTCCTTTCTTGAGGGTCTAGGAAAGAATGCATTTCCTGGACTTTCTAGCTTCTAGAGTCCACTCACATCCCTTGGCTCACACAGCCCCCTTCCTCTGTCTTCAAAGCCAGCAATGTTGCATCTGCTTAACTGTTCTTCTCTCAGATCCATCTAATTGCAGAATACAGGTTCTTTGCATCACCGCCACCTACTGTTACTTGTGCTGTTTTTTGGACCAAAATGAAGGCCTAGATATTTAACTAGAGCTGAGTTGGTGAATATTTTACCGACCAGCTCTTGGGGGAGGGGCTACCCCCATTTGTAGTAGTTTCCTGTTTCTGTGGCATAAATACTCCCTGCTGTGGCCATTTTTGGGCTACCAACATGATTTGACAGGCTTGAAAATGCAACCATGGCTCTGGCACACCATTGCATTGTAATCCTCTCCTGTCTCACCTTGTCAGCGCTGTACAGTGTGCTGGTGGCTGCTAAAAACTGATGGTTCCTATTGATCTTGTTTGTTTTGTTTCCACAGGGGCTGTACCAGCTCACCATGGATATCATTGTGATGATCCGAGTGTGTAAAATGTTCCGCCAAGGACTCGGGGGATTTCGGGAATATCAGATCATTGAGACTCCTCACAGAAAGCACCCTGTCTTTTCCTTCTGGGATGTAAGCATCTGGCCTTAGGAGGATTATGAGGGCTTAGGTGGGGTCCAGTAAATAGCACCCCACTTCCTAGTTCATATTCTGAACCAACAGAAGACAAAGGTAAAGCAGATGGGAGACCCAACTGTCACTTTTGCTAACGATGGGACTTACATTAGAGAAGTGACATATCATCAAGTGAAGGGATGACCTAGTACTACAACCCAGAATTAGATGGCCTTATATGCCCAGTCGGGGACAGTGCTGGACCAAGGCAGGCCTCCACTGCAGGACCAAGGCCTCCTGCCCTAAGTTCACAGCAGAGAAGGGTAGAGCAGAGTGTAGGCTCAGAGGGACTGAGAAGGAATGATCACACCCAGTTTTTCCTTCCAAAACTCATCAAGGAGTTTAACTTGCTCCTTATCAAAGTGCAAGGAGGGTGCCTGGGTGGCTTAGTCGGTTAAGTGTCCGACTTTCGCTTAGGTCATGATCTCATGTTGGTGGGTTCGAGCCCCGCTTCGGGCTCTGTGCCGACTGCCAGCTCAGAGCCTGGAGCCTGTTTCGGTCTGTGACTCCCTCTCTCGCTGACCCTCCCCTGCTCACGCTGTCTCTCTCTCTCTCCTAGAAATAAATAATAAAACATTAAAAAAAATATTAAAAAAACAACAACAAAAAAAAAAACAAAGTGCAAGGAGAGGAGCCAGTAGTGTTCTACCATTGCAACTCCCTCCATGTGGAAAAAAACACCAGGAGTTGGGAAGAAGCTGTCTCTATTTCAAAGGGAATCAAAGGAGCCAGAGAAGTCCAGAAGTCTTATTAGAGTTCGGGTTTTCTGAATGCCCACCATTGTTCATCTTCTCTACCTTCTTTCCTGTCTCCCCATTTAAACAAGGGAACATGTGCATGGCCCTGCTCACTCTGGAGACCACACTGTTTAAATTTTCTAGAAGGTCCCAGTTTATGCCAGTGATAGCACATGTGCCCTTTTTAGCTCAGAAAAGTTGATCACCTTCTCTTAACCTGTTATGGAGCCCCAAAGGTGTCCTCATTACCATCCAGGACTCCAAAGCTTCCAGTCCCTGGAGGAACCCTGCTCATTTTCCTTTTGTGCTTGGAGTGATTAAATTCAGCCCTGCTTCCCAACTATACCCAGTGATTCAGTCTAAGAAATTGCCCCAAATGGTTTCTGAAGGAGAGGTGTATGGGCAGTGCTGATGGGCGAAAGAAAGGCAGTCTTAGATTGGTCTCTAAGGGGCCAGCAGGCGTGTGGGGCTGAGTTTAAGATGTAGCAGGGAGTTGGGGCACCTGGGTAGCTCAGTTGGTTGAGCAGCCAACTTCTGTTAAGGTCGTGATCTCACTGTTCATGAGTTTGAGTCCTGCATTGGGCTCTGTGCCAACAGCTCAGAGCTTGGAGTCTGCTTTGGATTCTGTGTCTCCCTCTTTCTCTGCCCCTCCCCAACTCATGCTCTGTCTCTCTCAAAAATAAATAAACATGAAAAAAAAGATGTAGCAGGGAGTTGAGGCCTCTGGGTCTACAGAAAGGAAGAGCATGCTCTATCTAAAGATATTCAAATTCATATATTAAAAAACTTCTAAAATATTTATTTATTTTTGAGAGGTGGGGGCAGGAAAAGGCAGAGAGAGAGGGAGATGCAGAATCTGAGACAGCTTCAGGCTCTGAGCTGTCAGCACAGAGCCCATGGGACTCATACCCACCAACTGTGAGATCACAACCTGAGCGAAAGTTGGAAGCTCAACTGACTGAGCCACCGAGGCACCCCTTAAATTCATATATTTTAAAGACATTATTCTGCCCAAACCAAATGAGTCTGCAGCCAGATTCTGCCCTTTGGTTGGGCTATAAGTTGAGAGGGGATGGAGTGGAAGAATTGGAACCTGAGAGACTGAGGTTTGTTGTCAGGAAGGACATTCTGACTCAAGGTGTCATCATGCAGTGGTAAAGTGATGGTCCCTGGGGACCAGGAGTCTTTGATTACCAGAAGATATGAGCTGATGCCTAGGCATTTAGAAGTTGAAGACCCAAATCAGCCTTGTCTTTGGGGGAGGGTGAAGCCCAACAACATTGCCTGGGCAGGGTGGCCTTGAGCAGAGCAGAAGCCTCTCAAGGGAAGCCTATGGGGGTCATATGGCCAATGGGCAGAGAGCTGGGGGACCGGAGTATAGGGTTGAGTAGAGAGACCAGTTTTCATCAGAGCACATGAATCCAGATATTTATGAGTACTACTGCTTTCTTTCACTGGCCTTCTTGAAAAGCACCATGCAGGTACACAAGTTATATATGGGGCTGTTGGATGGGGAGGACCTGAGGTATGCCTAGACAGATGAGGGAGGGGGGTCCTGGTTTGGCTCAGGTGAGGTCAGGGCCTTGTTTGTCCCTTTCCTTCTCCCTACCTGCTCTTACATATCCTTCCCCTTCTCTCTGCCTCATCCTCTACTTTTCCACAGCCCCCCTGCATATGTTAGGAGATAGAGTTGGATTGGCTCCAACTCTAAGATCTCTTATGCCTCCTCCTCCTGGCCATACTCTAGAAGATGGTTTACTCAGTGTGTGATCCTTGGGAAGGTTCCTTCATCAACCTCGAGTCCAAAATGGGGTCTCAGTAATACCTGCTTTGTCCTCATGATGAAATGGAATAAATAAATAAGAAGATGGAATATGCCTGGCTCCTTATAGGCAGTTGGTGAAGATTGGCTTCATTGATGCCTCCTTTTTAATCCCTTTTTGTCCCTCTGTACTTTCCCATTTGCTTCTTTCCCCTCTTCCTTTTCTCTTTCCATCCTTCCTCTCTTTATCCTCCCTCACCCCATCTTTACCATGACACATTGTCAATGCTGGGCCTGAGTCTGGGGCTGAGTTTGGGCTTTTGAGGTAGACATGAGGGAGCCAGCTGGTAGGAGGGTTCCCATGGCTTCCTGACCACCATGGGGATGGGGATGCAGGAGGGTTTCCGTGCAAAATTCTAGGAGCACTCTTGCTGACTCGCTTTCTTCTCCCTCTTTCCTGTTTTCTCCCCACCCCACCCCCCACCCCCCAGAAAAGGAAGCAAGGCCGAATCACATTTGATACCATGGACTTCGTTGCAGAGGAGGTATGCATAACTCTGACCTTGCTGCTCAGAATTTTCTTTCTGCATCATGGCCTGGAAGAAGCATCGACCTGGGTATCAGAACAGCTGGGTTCAGTCCAGGTTCTGCCACTAAGCCAGTGTGTTTCTTAGTGAGCTAGTCTCTTAGTTTCCTCTCCTATAAAATAGCTGATCTCAGTATCCCAAGATTCCAGTGGTGACTTCCTGAGGCTGTGAGCCCCACTGAATGTGTTGTCAACTTATAGTTGAGCAGAACCAACAAGGAAGATCTCCAGCACTTGGACCTGTGGACAAACAGCCAAAGGCAAAGCAGAGGCTGTGAGAGCTCCAAGCAGAGGAGAAATAAGCAGAGCGGTGGGAAAAGCCCAGGCTTATGTGTGAATTCTGGCTCTTCAAGTTTTCTGAGAGAAACTAGGTACACCTGTCTCCCACATGGGTGTCAGATGGCCATTCTAGGGAGGGAATGGCTCATACCTGGGTAGGGCTTTGGATGTGTGATTTGTTCTCTGAATTTCAAGAATCATTATCTTCCCAGTTTCTTCCCACCAAATTTTGGATATTAAATTAAAATTTAAAATTTAATTTAAATTCTAAAGGAGCCTACCTATTTATAGGAAAGATTTGAAGTTCTTACCAGTGGAGACCTGACTTGACCCTGGCCTGGAGTAGCCATGTTGGTTTTTCTTTCAGGGATTTGGGGAAAATAGCTTTGTAACTGGTATCGGGACCACCTGGGCCACTCTGTCCCCCTCTCCCTCCTTGGAGCCGGGGTGTGGCTTCTGTTGCCTGCCTCTTCTAGGCATGAACTATTTTCTCATACCCCATCATGTTAAGACAACCAAATTCTGGATTTGTTTGTTTTTTTCCTACTTTCCAGACTGGCCAGTGTCTGACACTGGGCACTGACAGTTACCCAAGCTTTACTCTTGAGGCAGGAGAAACTCTGAGAGCCACAGAACTCCAGAGTTGGAGGCAGTTCTGTGCAGGGCAGTAGAGAGAGAAAAGAGGGCATAAAAGAAAACATCCATTGTATAGGCAGGGCCTCTCAGCTTCCTCTAGGAGTTGTGTCTAGCTCTGGCTCTGATAAATAAACCTGCCCTTTGGGTGACTGACTGCTAATGAGCACCTGTTTTCTTTATGGAGTGATGAACTGGTTCTGAAATCAATTGTGGTGATGGTTACATAACTCATAGAGCCTAGAATCATGGACTTTTTATTATAACAGTTGTGAGACATTGGAAACAATGGGTACATTTCAAAGACATAGTGAAAAAAATTGAGTCAGGGGGAAAAGGAAGTTGCATAAACCATATCTGAAGTCTGACATTTATGTGAATAAAAAATAAAGCAACCCTCCATACTGTGGCTCTATGTATATGCATAAGTATATATTTATACATAATAACGGCAAGCCCTGGTGGTGGAGAGCAGATCTGGATTGAAGGTGCTATGGTACAAGGAGACTGTAAGCATCTGTATTGCTCTGATTTTTATTTTATTTAAAAAAATTTTTTAAATATTTTATTTATTTCTGAGAGAGAGAGAGAGAGAGCGTGAGCAGGTGAGGGTCAGAGAGAGAGGGAGACACAGAATCTGAAGACAGGCTCCAGGCTCTGAGCTGGCTGTCAGCACAGAGCCCGACATGGGGCTCGAACCCATGAACCACGAAATCATGACCTGAGCTGAAGTCAGACGCCCAACTGACTGAGCCACCCAGGCGCCCCTATTGTTCTGATTTTTAATGGAAAACTAGTTGTGTTATTTTCAAAAATTTTATTTATACATAAGAAAAAGACCAGAAATGAGTATGCTGGATGTTAATGGCTAAATCTGGGTGGTGAGATTATGGGCAGTCCTTTTTTTCCCCTTAATCCTTTCTGGATGCTAGCGGAACACAATGAGGTGTAGCTGGCCTGAGGTGAGGGAGGCTGTGAGCCCCAAGAAGCAGGCAGGAGCCAATTCTCCCTGGCCCTGTTTGAATTATACTCCCTTTTCCCCAGATGTTTTTTTTTTTTTTTTTTTTTTTAGGTCTAAGCTTAGATCTCTGTCTGGTTGTGGGGATAGTAGGCGATGTAACATCCCACCCATCCTTAAGGAGCTAAGTAGGAATTAAGGTGAGGAAACTTACCTGGCAAGTTAAATAACAGAATCAGTTTTATAGGAATCTAGAGAAGGGAGCCTCTAAAGATTGGGTGTGGCAAGAGTGATTTCCTAAAAGAACTAGGGCCCCTCGTGGGCCCAGAGAATCAATCCTGTTCATAGAAAACAGAGGCATCTGTGTTTTGTCATAAATGAACCCTGTAGAAATCCCTTTGGGTTATTGATAGCAAGAGAGGGCTAGGAAGGAAGAAGGTTGGATTTGGACCTTAAAAATAGCCAACACTTCCATAGTCCTTGCTGGAAGCTGGGCCAGTTGTAAGCCCTTTACATGTATTAGCTCTGCTATTTATACACTCAGGTTCTGCTGTTCTCAGATAGGGAAACTGAGACTCAGGAAGAAGTGACTTGTCCCAAGACACACAGCTAGGAAGGAGCAGGCCAAGGTTCAAACCCAGGTACCTGGCACCAGAGCCTGTGCATTATTAATCACTGAGTAACACTGCCCTTCTGTGTGAACATGTGAGGCTTCAGATCTATGGTCCCGAACTCATCATGTCTCACTTTCTTTTGACTTCTATGATAACTACTTTTATGTAAGATTAGCCAGCATTCATTCATTCTTTCCATAAATTTTTATTTTGTCGAATGCCTACTACCTGCGAGACATTATTCTAGAGTAGGGTAAATAAGATAGATGAAGTCACTATTTTGTTTATATTGGGGCTTGTATTCTAGAACACCTATATCTAATGGAACTTTCTGAGATGATGGAAGCATTTAGTTGTCTATGTTGTCCATTATAGTATCCAGCAGACACAGGTAGCCCTTGTGGCTAGTGTGACTGAGGAACTTTTTTTTTTTAAGTTTTATTTATTTTGAGAGAGACAGAGATGGTGTGAGTGGAGGAGAGGCAGAGAGAGAGGGAGACAGAGAATTCCAAGCTAACAGCACAGAGCTTGACATGGGGCTTGAACTCACTAAAACCACAAGATCATGACCTGAGCTGAAACCAAGAGTTGGAAGCTTAACCAAATGAGCCACCCAGGTGCCCCTGAGGAACTTATTTTTTATCTAATTTAATTTAAATTTAAGTAGCCACACATGTGGCTAATGGCTGCCATATTGGATTGTGCCATATTGGATAGAGTGAGTGAGTCAATGTGTGTGTGTGTAGGATGGGGAAATGACAGATAATAACCACATTAACAAAAAGGAATAAGGTCATTTCAGAAAGTATTAATTGCTTTGAAAAAAGTTATTCAGAGACTACAGACTGCTGTGAAGGGGACCTACTATTTTAGGTCAAATGCTCCATTAGGGACTCCGTGAGGAAGTGATAACATAGAAGCTGAGAACTGAATAAGAAGGAGGAGGCACATATCCATGTGAAAATCCAGGGGGAGGACATTCCAGACAGAGGAAACAGCCCAAACAAAGACCACAGGACAGAAGGGAGCTTGGCATCTGCAGGAGATGGGTAGAAAGCTAGAGACTGGAGAATGCAGGAGAGAGGCAGGAGGTGAGCTTGTGAGGAGAAGAAGGAGTAGGGAGTCAGACCATGTGGGGCCCCTCGGCTGGTTACAGAGTTAAGATTTTATCCTAAGTGCGATGGGCAGCCAGAAGGGGTGTTAACTCAAGTACCACTTTCCCAGCAGCTGGGAGTGGTGGATGAATGGTTAGATCTGTCCATCCCCTGGTCCGTGAGTCCTGGTTCACCAGGGTTAGTTTCTGTAGGTTCTCTTTATTCTTTAGTCTTCTGTAGCATGCTAGGATATAGGCTAAGGCAAGGGAGGTTTCCTCTGATTGCCACGTGCTTATGCTGGGGGCTCCTGGAGCCCAGAGAGCCCCATATTGACTCAGAGTGATCAGTGAATGGCACAGGTAGTATGGTCAGGAGTTGGGGATACAGGCATGAGCATGTGGCAGATCAAGGTTATAATCCTGCCTGAGTGTTTTCATCTGTCAAATGGGAATAGTAATTGTGCCTCATTTCTTGGGCTGGGCAAACATGCAGTGAGATGGTTGGTGCATGTAAGGTTCGTACCCCGATGCTGGGCACACAGTAAGTACTCATTACATGTCAGCCACTATTGTATGGGGGGTGGGAAAGCATAAAAGCAGGAGTGTGGGGAGTTGCCCTCTGGGCCCTGGGGGATTCTGCTAGGTCTTGTGTGTCACTCTGGCCCTCTCTCCCCAGCGTCACTTCCCTCCAAAAGCCATTCAGATCACACAGAAGCTGCCTTCCTGGAGGACAGAGCCTGAGATCCAGGCCCTCTGTAATGTCCTGCAGGTTCTGAACAGCTACCGCAACTATTCAGAGCCCCTCCAGCTGCTCCTGGCCAAAGTCATGCGCTTTGAACGGTTAGTAAGGGGTACACCCCTTGGCATCTGGGCGGGGCTGGGCAGGAAGAGCCTTCCTGACGAGGCCATGGCAGGTCTCCTGCCATCTCCATGGCATTTCAGCCATGTTTGTCAGTTCAGTGCTGTCATTTCACCTTAGTGCTCCTTGTTACTCTCGTGGCACAGATGATCTCCATTTACTGAGAGTCTACCAGAATTAAGGAGCCACTGAATCTGTTGAGGTTCTGGTAGGAACCTCAGAAAGGATCTGGTCCAATTCTTTCCTTTTTCAGTGGAGAAACAGGCTCAGATAATAAGAATGACTCATGTTCTGTCACCCATGTATTAGGGGGTAGAGCTGAGACTCAAATCCAAGTCCTAAAAGGCACCATGGATCACAGGTGATTGCACTATGTCCAGATAGGAAGTAGGGTAAGGGTCTGTGCACCTGGATGGGAAAAAATTGATATCTGTTTTTATTAATCTCTAACTAAAATGTATCATTTCTTTCAATCATGGATGTATATAATGAACCACTACAGTATTAGCTATTCTTGTGACTATTTTACCAAAAGAAATCACCAATATTACACGTTCATGTTGTTGGAGGTTTCTCGAAAACTAATTTATATTCCTCACATCTTTGAAATTATGATAGTAATTAGATCTGCTGCTAGATCTGGTTATTCAGTGTCTTAATAAAGATGCATATATGTTGCTATACCACAATTTGGATTTTAAAAGGTAATTTTTAACTGTAATGCTGCTGTATTTTATTTTATATATTTAAAACATTCTGTGAAGTCTTCACCAGATCATTAAAGGGTCCACGGCACAAAAAAGCGCCATGTAAATATCTGGCACTAGAAAAGTCTAAGAGGTGTGCGTGGAAACATTGCCATTTCTTAGGCATTTCAGTGGCTTAAGAGGGGCAGCACAGCAGAATATTTGAGGTAAGGCCTGTCTTAAAAATCTACGATGTAAGGACGCTGGAGGTCTTTGCCCTGATATCTTCCTTCATGGAGGTCACAGGTCACATAATCACATGTGATTATGACCCATGCAGGATTTGTTTCACAAGTAATAAGCCCAGGAGAAGAGGGAACCCTTCAGCTGGCTTGGCCAAAACAGATTCACAGAAGAGGTGTCATTTGAGTAGGTATATTTGACAAGTGGAGGTGTAAGACAAGAATGTTCCAGGCAGAAGGAACCATCTGCTTTCTTCTAGCTCAGTGAAGAAGAGCACTTGTCTTAAAGTAAGATTCTAAGGCAGAATGATGTTATTCAAAGAAAAAGAATCATGGAGGTAGAAGCTCTGTAGTTTAATGCTGCAGCTGCCACTCAGAGGTGTGACTTCAGGCAAGCTACTTAACCTTGCTGAGCCTCAGTATCCTTGTCAGTGTAATGAGGATACAAACACAGATTTTACAGTTTTTGTGAAGATGAAGAGGTGGTGATTGTTAAAGTCCTCTTTGGCTAATTAATATTTCATTTCATTTTATTTTTTATTTTATTTTTTCCCCTCAAGTTATTTAACATATAGTGTAGCCTTGGCTTCAGGAATAGAAGCCAGTGACTCATCTCTTACATATGATACCCAGTGCTCATCCTGAGAAGTGCCCACCTTAATACCCATCCACCATTTAATCCACCCCCTAGCAACCCTCATTTTGTTCTCTGTACTTAAGGATCTCTTATGGTTTGCCTCCCTCTCTATTTTTATCTTATTTTTCCTTCCCTTCCCCTATTTTCATCTGTTAAGTTTCTCAAATTCCACACATGAGTGAAATCAATTGGCAAAGAAGATGTCAAACTTTCACTATTCGCAGATGACATGATACTCTACATGGAAAACCCAAAAGATTCCATCAAAAAACTGCTAGAGCTGATACATGAATTCATAGGAGATAAAATCAGTATACATAAATTGGTTGCATTTCTATATACCAATAATTGAAGCAAAAGAAAGAGATATCAAGGAATCTGTTCCATTTACAATTGCACCAAAACCCATAAAAAACCTAGAAGTAAACCTAACTAAAGAGGTAAAAGATCTGTACACTGAAAACTATAGAAAGCTTAGGAAAGAAATTGAAGAAGACCCAAAGAAATGGAAAAACATTCCATGCTCATGGATTGGAAGAACAAATATTATTAAAATATCAGTACTACCCAAAGCAATCTATACATCCAATGCAATCTGTATCAAAATAATACCAGCATTCTTCACAGAGCTAGAACAAACAATCCTAAAGCTTGTATGCAACCATGAAAGACCCCAAATAGCCAATGTAATGTTGAAAAAGAAAACCAAAGCCAGAGGCATCACAGTCCCAGACTTTAGCCTGTATTTCAAAGTTGTAACCATCAAGACAGTATGGTATTGACACAAAAACAGACACATAGATCAATGAAGCAGAATAGAGAACCCAGAAATGGACCCACAAATCTATATGGCCAACTCACCTTTGAGAAAGGAGGAAAGAATTTCCAATGGAAAAAAGACAGTCTCTTTAGCAAGTGGTGCTGGGAGAACTGGAACATGAAGAAGAATGAACCTGGACCACTTTCTTATACCATGCACAAAAATAAACTCAAAATGAATGAAAGACATAAATGTGAGACAGGAAACCATCAAAATCCTACAGGAGAAAGCAGGCAACAGCAACTTCTTTCTTGACATGTCTCTGGAGGTAAGGGAAATAAAAGCAAAAATGAACTATTGGGACCTCATCAAGATAAAAAGCTGCTGCACAGCAGAGGAAACAGTCAACAAGACTAAAATGCAACTGGCGGAATGGAAGAAGATATTTGCAAATGGCATATTAGATAAAGGGTTAGTATCCAAAATCTATAAAGAACTTACCAAACTCAGGGGTGCCTGGGTGGCTCAGTCGGTTGAGTGTCTGACTTCAGCTCAGGCCATGATCTCATGGTTCATGGGTTCCAGCCCCGCGCTGGGCTCTGTGCTGACAGCTAGCTCTGAGCCTGCAGCCTGCTTTGGATTCTGTGTCTCCCTCTCTCTCTGGCCCTCCCCTGCTCATGCTATCTCTCTCTCAGAAATAAATAAAACATTAAAAATTTAAAAAAAGAACTTACCAAACTCAACATCCAAGAAACAAATAATCCAGTAAAGAAATGGGGAGAAGGCATGAATAGACACTTTATCAAAGAAGACATCCAGATAGGTGGCAAACAACACATGAAATGATGCTCAACATCACTCATCATCAGGGAAATACAAATCAAAACCAAATGAGATAACACCACACACCTGTCAGAATGGCTAAAATTAACAACTCAGGAAACAACATGTTGTGAAGGGGGAACCCTATTGCATTGTTGGTGGGAATGCAAACTCATGCAGCCACTCTGGAAAAGAATGAGGAGATTCCTCAAAAAATTAAAAATAGAACTACCCTATGACCCAGCAATAAATTGCACTACAGGTAATTTATTCAAAGGATACAAAAATGCTGATTCGAAGGGGCACATGCACCCCAATGATTATTTTCAGGACTGGAAATTAGCAGATCAGACAGGATTCTTTCAGTTGCAAGTGACAGAAAACCAAGCCCTAGGGAATGCATTGGTGACTCATGTATCTGAAAAGTGCTGGGATAGTTCTCTAGCTTCCAACTCAGCTGAATCCAGGGACCCAGTGTCACCAGGACCCAGCATCTGTCTGTCTCTCTCCACTTCACACGTCATTCTCAAAAACCACTTTCTCAGCTAGCAAGTGCAGCAAGCAGCCTCACAGCAGCAAGATGGCTACTACAACCACGGCTCCAAATTTTCCTCTTTTCAGTTTCAGTCCACTGGAATATAGAATACTTCTCAGTCTCTTGAGTCGCAGCCTTGGGATTCTTTCTTTTTTTAAGCTTATTTATTTATTTTTTTTGGGGGGAGAGAGAACATGACTGGGGGAGGGGCAGAGAGTGGGAGAGAGAGAATCCCAAGCAGGCTCTGCATTATCGCAGTGCCTGATATGGGGCTTGAACTCATGAGCCATGAGATCATGACCCAAGCCAAGATCAAGAGGCCGATGCTTAACTGCCTGAGCCACCCAGGCGCCACAATATGTTCTTTCTGAACCAATTGGCTTCACTTGAATCATCCATGGGCCAGTGGTATTCTGATTGTCTGAGAGTCAAGAAAAAGTTTCCCCCAAAATAAAATCAGGGTGCAGTTGGCAGAAAAGGTGATCTGATGCTTGGCTGCAAAAGCAATAGATGTCTGCTCCTGGAGACTTGGGTTCTAGCACTGACTCAAGTGTGACTCACTGTGTGCCTTCAGCAAGCCTGGGATTCCTTGGGCCCTGCTTCCCTCATCCCCATAATATAGGTTGAGCTAGACAGTTTCTGAGGGTTTTTCCAGCTCCAGCTCCAGGAGTCTGTACTTGAACAAACACTGGCCATGCCCTCTCATCCCAAAATCTCATTTCCTAGCTGAATGTGCTTGCCTTCTCCCATCCAGTCTTTGTTGTCTGAGCCATCTACTCTTTGTCCTCTTCCCTATCTCCTCTTTAATGCTCCTCATTACCTTCTGGGTAAAATCCGAAGTTAGCCTAATTTTTGAAGTCTCTTATGATTAGACGCAGCCAAATTTTTCTCCCACTATTCCTCTGACTTCCCTGTCTTCCACTGTCCTTTCTAATGGAACTTACTGTTATTCCTTTGAACATACCATGCTTCCAGCCACCTCTGTGCCTTTGGATATGGTCATCCCTCTGCCTGGGACACTCTCCCATCTCTCTGCCTACCTGGGAGACTCCAGACACTGTCCTGGAGCCTACTCTGGCTCTCCTAAGCTGGATTAAATGCCCTTTCCTTGTGCTTCTGAATTAGCCTGTGCTTACCTTTCTTCAAGCATTTTTTTTTTTATTTCTAGGAGATAGAGAGAGAGACAGGATGAGCAGGGGAGGGTCAGAGAGAGAGGGAGTCACAGACTGAAACAGGCTCCAGGCTCTGAGCCGGCAGTCAGCACAGAGCCCGACGCGGGGCTCGAACCCACGAACCGCGATATCATGACCTAAGCGAAAGTCGGACACTTAACTGACTACGCCACCCAGGCGCCCCTCTTCAAGCATTTTTAAACCTTAGTTAGTCCCTGTAGTTGACCATAATTTTTAGAAAAAAAATCTGTCCTTTCTCGCTGTGCCTTGATAGACACGGTTGGTATTTATTTAATTTATTGAATGAAGGGAATGAATGAATCTTGAAAGAAGTGAAAGTTGAACTTATATTTTAAATACAGAAAATTTCCTCCTCTGAGCTTAAGAGAGAACTCGCAGTTTGCTCTGGACCTGGCACCTCTACCCTAACAGTTCCCAGTTGTGTAGTAAGCTCTTACAGATTATAATAAGACCATCTGTCTATCCTTTTCTAGGTATGTTCAGCTATATTTTAAAGACAAGAGAAACTGAGACTCAGAGAAAGAATATGAGTGCCCAGTGTCATACAGCTAAGTGGCAGAATCAGGGCTTGGATCTGGGTCTGACTCAAAAGCCAGTCTTCTTCAATATTTAGCTACTCATTCATTACTTTCAGTATTTGCTCATTCATTCATTCAGCTGCTGTTCACTGAGCATTTACTGTATGTCTAAGCAGTCTGACAAAGGCCCTGCTCACAGGAAGCTTTGGTCTGATAGAGGTGGGCGACTAGGTGAATGTTAGTGAAGAGGTCAAGCCTGATGGGGCTGGACCTGGACTGCTGTGGGGTCCCCTCTAGTCTAGTCTGTGCCTTCATTGTCCAGAGCAAAAAGTACAAGCCGCCCAGAGCTCCTCTCAGGGGGCCAGGCTTCCTGCTGCTACTAGATCTACTGGCTTTGGGCTTTTCTCAGGTTTGGTCGCAGACGTGTGATGATCAAGAAGGGGCAGAGGGGCAGCAGCTTTTATTTCATCTACATGGGCACGGTCGCGGTGACTGAGGACGAGGACGGCAGCAGCGCCTTCCTGGACCCCCACCCGTCGTTGTTGCACAAGGGCGACTGTTTTGGGGTGAGCACATGGAAAGGTCTGTCTTCCTTGCTAGAACAGTGAGGCCCAGTCCTGCCCTCTCCTGTGTTGTGAGTCATGTCCTGTGTGGGTCCCCAGTGCCCTTACCTGTCACCTGCCAATTGACTGGACCAGGCGATGTCCAAGCCTGGCTTCTCCTGTCTGTGATGTTTAAGGAATATGTTCCCTGTATAACCACACAGGGATGCAACGGCCCCTCATCAAGGCACTCCTGGCTTCTTCTCTCTGGTCTGGTCAAGCCTGTTGCCTCTTTTTCCACAGGCAGCATATTAAGAGGGAGGGGATAGGCCTCCAGAGGTGGGGAGTGAGCAGGAGCACAGGACCAATCAGGGAACCTGCAGCCCTGGGAGTAGAGATTTCTGGGGGCTGGTGGAAGCAAGAAAGAGGTGGGCAAGGCTGTGAGTAGAAAGCCAGGGGTAGCCTCTCAGTTGCCTTTGCCTGTGTCCATCCGACAGGACTTAGGCCTTCTGAATACTTCAGGCAGGAAGTCCACCGTGGTCTGTATGGAAGAAACAGAGTTCCTGGTTGTCGACAGAAAAGATTTCCTTGATAATAAGCTGGACCAGGAATTCCAAAAGGATGCTCAGCATCAGTTTGAATTTTTCAGGTACCCCCCATCATCAGCCAACATCTTTCCCCTCGGTGTTTATTAGGTGCCCGACTTCACCCTAGGCCCAGTGGGAAATAGTGGGTGCTTTTCTTTGTGTCTGGAATGCTCTTGCGACAGGAGACACTTCCCACCCAATTTCTTTGTCTAGCAAACTGCTATTATACCTTCAGGTCTCAGCTCAAACATCCCTTCCTTGTGGGATGGTACTAATAGAAGAGGTAACATGTATGAGCACTTGCTCCGCCAGGCAGAGTGCTAAACCCTTTGTATCAGGGATTTTACCTGTGATATTGTTTCTCTTGTATTCTCTGGTTTACGGAAACCAAGGCTTAAAACTTCTGTTCAATTCAGAAGTCCTTGGGCTTCACGAGCAGACATCACTAACCAACTTCATCAGCCCTCACTCCAGAATAGAAAGGGTGCCCCCCAGTGCTTCTATCACACCTTGTATTTCTTTAAAGCTCTAGCCAAACCGTAATTCTTTTTTTTTTTTTTTAAAGAGACAGTGAGCGAGAGAGAGAGCACTTGGGGGAGAGGCAGAGAGAAGGAGAGAGAGAATTCCAAGCAGGCTTCATGCTTAGCACAGAGCCCTACATGGGGCTCAGTCTCACAACTGACAATGAGACCATGACCTGAGCCAAAATCAAGAGACAGGCGCTTAACCAGTACTCCCAAACTGTATTTCTTTTTAATCTTTTTTAAATGTTTATTATTTTTGAGATTGAGAGAGACAGAGAGAGAGACAGAGAGAGACAGAGCATAAGTGGGGGAAGGGCAAAGAGAGAGGGAGACACAGAATCCAAAGCAGGCTCCAAGCTATCTGCACAGAACCTGACATGAGGCTCAAACTCACAAACTATGAGATCATGACCTGAGCTGAAGTGGGATGCTTAGCTGACTAAGCCACCCAGGTGCTCCCAAATTGTACTTCTTGATCACATAGCACCACCTTTACAGTTTATATGCCCCTCAGACAGGAAATACTATGGCGGTGAGGGCAGATTGGCACCTTCACCAGGGTACCCCCCACCCCCACCCGTGTTGTCATCATGCCAGGCACACGCAGGCGTTCACTTAATCATTTCTAGTTACTTGTCTTTAGGAGAAGAATGAAAATCAAATGAAGTATCTGCACCGGCCCTGAAAATACAGGGTGTAGGGTTGTGCACCTCTAGAGCAGTGTGGTGGGCTGCCCTGCAGGGTGGAGTGGAGTGGGAAAGCGGGAGCTGTAAGAGGGACTGGAGCCGGCTAAGGGAGGACTTGGTTCTGCAGAGAGGAGCACTTACTGTCTTCACACAGTGGAAGAATAGGGCTGAGTTGCAATCTCAGCCCTTGGGCTTATTGACCATGTAACCTGAGATGGGTCACTTCCCTTCTCTGAGTTAAGTCTCCTGCTCTGTAAAGTGAGAATGATTCATCTCCCACATCATCATAAGGATTGATGATGATCATGGGAAGTGTGTGACCCCATGGGTGTTTCCCTCTGTGCTTTCCTTCCTGTGTCTCCAGACCCTTCTCTTTTGGACATAGCACCGGCCCTGTTCCCCCTTGGTGCTGTGGATGAAACTCACTGCCCTGATTCTTCCGAGTTCTGGCCTCATAATCTGTTGGAGCTGAGAAAGTAGGAGATGATTATTAGCAGCCCTGTGGGGCTATGTGTGAGGGAAGGCAAGCCCCTGACTGGTGGCATAGGAGCTCAGGGGAAGGCAGGAGGCACAGTGGAGTGGGCCTTCAGTCACAGAAAAGAAAAAAGAGGGGAGTTCAGACGTTTCCCACTCACCGGCCACAGGCCGGAGTATTTGAAGCTGGTAGGCTGGGAGGGGCTGGAGTGAGCTGTCCAAGCCAAAGGTAAGGTCAGGACTGCTGGGCTGGGAGACAGAATAGCAGGTGAGCTGAAGTGAGGAACTCTCAGAGTTGCTTGGAATGAGACTAGCCTAGTGAGCACAAGGTTAGGGGATGGAGCCAGGAAGAAGCCTCTGGGGGGCAGAGTGGGAGGAAGAGAAGCAGAGCACTGACTGAAGACCAGCAGAGGAGAGAACCCCAGGAGGGTGCCACAGGCCAGGGGAGGGAAGGGAGGGAATAGAAGGGGGAGTACAGTCCTCAACCTCAGGCATTTGCAAGAGCAAGATGTGTTCCCTTTCTGGAAACTGCTGAGAGCAGGGTACCGTCGGTGATGAGGGGCAATTAATTCTAACAGGATTTTCCCCTCAGGAAGATGGATCTGTTTCAGTCATGGTCTAATGAGAAGCTGTGGAAGCTCGTAACCCTGGGGAAGGTGGAGAAGTTCTCGTATGGGCAGCTGATCACAAAAGACTTCATAGAGTCACCCTCCATCATGTTTGTCTGCAAGGTGAGAGGCCTAAGATGGGAGGGGTGGAAGCTGGGAAGGCATGCCTAGTATAATGTCCTGTGGCCACACAGGCAGGGTCTGAGCCCAGTTCTGCAGCATTTCCTCTGAGCTTCTGTATGCTAGCTGCAAAAGGCATACCATAAAGTTTGGCCTCCCTCCTTCCAAGGGTTGCTATGAACTTTGCTGTTATATTAGAAAGAGGGCCAAAGGAGTACCTGCTCCCTAAGTTCAAATATGTGCTGTATTTATATAAAGATATATACTTAAATTACGCATTTGGCTCTTAAATCTTAATGATGCCAGGTAAGTTTTTAAAATTATAATTTTTACTGATTTGAAGGGGACATGCACCCCAATGTTTATAGCAATGCCATCAACAATAGCCAAATTATGGAAAGAGCCCAACTGTCCATCCACTGATGAATGGATAAAAAAGATGTAGTATATGTATACAATGGAATACTACTCAGTGATGAAAAAGAATGAAATCTCACCATTTGCAACAATGTGGATGGAACTGGAGGGTATTATGCCAAGCAAAATAAATCAGTCAGAGAAAGACAAATATATGATTTCACTCATGTGGAATTTGAGAAACGTAACAGGTGAACATAGAGGAAGGGAAGGAAAATAAGATAAAAACAGAGAGGGAGACAAACCATAAGAGGCTCTTAAATACAGAGAACAAACTGAGGGTTGTTGGGGGTGGCTAATTGTGACAGGCACTTTGGGATGAGCACTGGGTGTCATGTAAGAGATGAATTACTGGGTTCTACTTCTGAAGTCAAGACTACACTTATAACTTGAGAATAAAAAAATAAATACCTAAAATTATAATTTTTAAATTATAGAAGTGATATGACCCCAGCATAAAACAGAGTTCTGGAAAAAGGGAAGAAATCACCCAGGAGCTCGTCACCTCAGAGTAGATTTTCAGAAGTGGAATTGTTTGGTGTCATTATTTTTATGAATCTTGGAACAAGTTACTCTCCAAACAGAACCACTTTATCCAGCTTCCAGCCGGGCACACCTTTGCCAGTGCCATATACCTCTGCCAGGCTTGTCAGGCAGTCTTTCGAAAGTTTTTTTTTTTTTTTGGTAGCCTTCATACCCAGCATGGAGCCCAATGTGGGGCTTGAACTCATGGCTCTGAGATCAAGACCTGAGCTGAGACCAAGAGTTAGACACTTAAGGGGCGCTGGGTGGCTTAGTCGGTTAAGCATCCGACTTTCACTTAGGTCATGATCTCGCGGTTCGTGGGTTTGAGCCCCGCGTAGGGCTCTGTGCTGACTGCCAGCTCAGAGCCTGGAGCCTGTTTCAGTCTGTGTCTCTCTCTCTCTGACCCTCCCCTGCTCACGCTGTCTCTCTCTCTCCTAGAAATAAATAAAAATATTAAAAAAAAAAAAGAGTTAGACACTTAAGGGGCACCTAGGTGGCTCAGTCGGATAAGCTTCTTTTTTTTTTAACTTTTTAATGTTTTATTTATTTCTAGGAGAGAGAGAGAGACAGCGTGAGCAGGGGAGGGCCAGAGAGAGAGGGAGTCACAGACTGAAACAGGCTCCAGGCTCTGAGCTGGCAGTCAGCACAGAGCCCGACGCGGGGCTCGAATCCACGAACTGTGAGATCATGACCCGAGCGAAAGTCGGACGCTTAACCGACTAAGCCACCCAGGCGCCCCATCAGTTGGATAAGCTTCTGACTTCAGCTCAGGTCATGATCTCATAGTTCATGGATTTGAGCCACTCATTGGGCTCTGCACTGACCACTCAGAGCCTGAAGCCTGCTTCGGATTCTGTGTCTCCCTCTTTCTCTGCCCTTCCCCTACTTGTGCTCTGTCTCTTTCTCTGTCTCTCAAAAATAAATAAACACTAAAATTAAAAAAAAAAAAGGAAGAGTTGGACACTTCAAGGACTGAGCCTCCCAGGTGCCCCTCAACAATTTTCTAATTTAATAGATGGCAACTGCCACCTCATTGAGGACTTAATTTACATTTTTCCTGATTACTAGTGAGATTAATCATGTTTGTTTACTGTTTAAATTTTGTCTTTTGTGAATTGCTTTTTGTCCTGTGCCAACTTCTCTGTTGGTTGATAATGAAAAGAAAATCTAACATTTATTGAGTGCATACTATGTCCCTGGTTGAGTGCCTCAAGGGCTTTATTTCATTTTGGCCTCACAGTGGCCCAACGGAGGTTGGTGGTGTCGTTATTCCTATTGTACAGAAGTGGAAACTGAGGCATAGGAAGGTGAAGTGGCCCCTCCAAGGTCACACAGTCGATGAGGGACATAAGCCAGGTTCAACCCAGATCTGTCTGACTCCAACGCTCTTCTCAGGAACTGGGATTTGCAATTTGAGTCGATCTTTCTGTCAGTTGTTGACTCTGCTCAACCCCTCAGTAGTTTTCATGATCATCATGAGAACTACCATTTTTTGAGACCCTTTGTTTCTGTACCAGGGGTTCTACTAGCATTGTGAATTTTTTGGTTTATTTTGGAACAGGTAATACATGCACACGGTTCAAAATTCAAAAGCAAAAGGTTCAAAAGAGTAATGTTTCCCTTTCACCTCTTTCCCCCTGCCACCCAGTATTCCTCCCCAGAGACAGTCACTGTCACCACTTTCTCATGTGTCTGTCCTGCATCTATTCTCTCATTCTCTTCTTTATATATAGAGGCAAATGCATGTGTATATTTTTCCCTGGTTTTCATAAATGGCATCATATTATACAGGCTGTTCTGCACTTGGCTGTTTCAAGAGTGTTTCTATAGATTGTTCCATATCAGTACATAAAGAACCCACTCATTCTTTTTCACCACTTGTGCAGTGTTTCACTACATGTAGGCTTGTACTTGAATTTATCTAACCAGTTCCCTATTGATGGATATTTAGTTGCCCTAATCTTTTGCTATTTCAAACAGTGCTTTGATGAATAACTGTGTATACAGTACCGTTTCACCATAAATCTTCACTATAGCTCTATCAGGAAGATATGTATAATAATAACAATAGTAATAATAATTATTATTAATTTGAGAGAGAGCACACAAGTGGGGTAGAGGGGCAGAGAGACAGAGGGAGGATATTAAGCAGGCTCCGTGCTCAGTGCAGAGCCCAATGCAGGGCTTGATCCCATGACCCTGGGATCATGACCTGAGCTGAAATCGAGTAGGACACTCAACCGACTGGGACAACCAGGTACTCTTAAGGAAGATATTATTACTCCCAAGTTTACAAATGAAGAAGTTGAAGTTAAGACACCTTAAGAAAGGCCATCCAAACTTTTAGTATCTCCCATATATCTCTTGCTCATATTAAGCCACCAGACATTTGTTGAGTTTGTGCCAAGGTTGATTCATGCTCTGGAGGGATATGAAGATGGAAAAGACTGTTTCTCTCTGCTTATGTGTGTCTTTCATTAGGTTCTGAGCAGAGACCAAGTGCTCCATGCCAACTACCAAATGATTAGTGCAAACCTTTTGAGTTTCAGGGACTCAGGCGGGGGAAATCTCTCTAAAAGCTGGAGGCTGTACATACGTCTTCCTGGAGGAGGTGAGGCAGGAGCTGAGCCTTGAAGTGTTGGACAATTAGACAAAAAAGGGGACAAGATTGGTTGTGTGCTGGAGCTGGCTCTTACTGAGCTATGAGAGCTAATTAAGTTTCCAGGAATTTTGTGGGGCGCCTGGGTGGCTCAGTCGGTTGAGTGTCCGACTTCAGCTCAAGTCATGATCCCATGGTTCGTGGGTTTGAGCCCCGCCTCGGGCTCTGTGCTGACAGCTCAGAGCCTGGAGCCTGCTTCAGATTCTGTGTCTCCCTCTCTCTCTGACCCTCCCCTGCTCACGCTGTCTCTCTCTCTCTCTTTCAGAAATAAATAAAACATTAAAAAAAATAAAAAGAATATATATTAAAAAAAGTTTCCAGGAATTTTGCAGGACAATAAATACAAGTGTTATTAAAAATGAAATTATGTAGGGGTGCCTGGGTGACTGGGTCGGCTAAGTGTCTTTGACTATTGGTTTTGGCTTGAGGTTGTGATCTTGTGGTTTGTGAGACTGAGCCCCGTGGTGGGCTCTGAACTGACAGTGTGGAGCCTACCTGGGATTCTTTCCCTCCCTCTCTCTGCCCTCTTCTGCTCACACATGCACTCTCTCAAAATAAATAAATAAACTAAAAAAAGTGCTATTCATCATAGATTCATCATAGAAGTTACACTGTTGATGAACAAGCAACAGTCTGGTATATGTAGCACTAAAACTAAAGGTTTCCATTTAATGAATATAATTTATACAAAGGTGAGAACTGGCTTTCTTTTAGACTGCAAATTAGTCTTAATAATATTAAATGTATTGGGGGTACCAGGGTGGTTCACTTGGTTAAGCATTGAACTTCAGCTCAGGTCATGATCTCGTGGTTTGTGGGTTCCAGTCCCACATCGGGCTCTGTGCTGACAGCTCAGAGCCTGGAGCCTGCTTCAGATTCAGTGTCTTCCTCTGTCTATATGCCCCTCCCCCACTTGTACTCTGTCTCTCAAAAATAAACATTAAAGGAAAGACTTTTTAAAAATGTATTAGGCAAAGAGTAGACTACATACAACTTTATCAAATCACAGTTTACTTGTGACTCTAGATTGGCCATGGTTACAAGAATTCAGCCAGAGCTCACAACAGCCTTCTATAAGAATCCATTGGCTATATGGAACTTCTTTAAAAAAATTTTTTTTTACATTTATTTATTTTTGAGAGACAGAGTACAAGTGGAAGAGAGGCAGAGAGAGAAAGAGATACAGAATCTGAAGCAGGCTCCAGGCTCTGAGCAAATGTTCAACACAGAGCTTGATGCGGGGCTCAAACCCATGAACTGTGAGATCATGATCTGAGCCAAAGTCAGACACTTAACCAACTGAGCCACCCAGGAACCCCTATATGGAACTTCTTTAAAATTTTTTTAAGCATGCTCCATGTCCAATGTAGGGGTCAAACTCACAATCCTGAGATCTGAGTCACATGCTCTACTGACTGAGTCGGTCAGATGCCCCTATATATAGGAACTTTCAATAAAAGTATAGTATATTTTATTATTCCTAAATTGTGTATAACACAACCTTTATAAGAGTAAGATTTATAGACATGCAAACATTTCCCCAGAGAGTCAGTTATTAAACTTATTACTAGGGGTATGTTTGTGTTGTTAATTCTGGGTTCAGTCCCAGAGAAGGGAGTCAAGACTAGCTAAACATAAGCAGGAGGGGGGTTATTGTAGGATGTTGAATGGCTAACAGATTTACTTGTGAGGGGGAGGCGTGAAGGAACAGACCTTCGACCGAACATGACCCCCACATGACTCCAAGTCAGAGGCCAGAACTGGACAGTCACAGGTGCTGCTGCTCCTGCCACATTGAGGAAGCCATGTCTGTACCCACTGCTCCCACTGCCTCCATGAACATAGTAGATATACTGCAGTCCAAAACCAAGCCTTGCCCAAGCGCATCTGGGTTGTGGAGCCCAAATCACTTCCTTAGGTGCAAGGGGGCTTCGGAGATGTTTGAGAGTGTTTGGCTTCCAGCCTATACATTCTAAGGAATTGGATGCACAGGATTTAACCCAGAGGATGGACGGGATGAGGAGAAGGTCCTTGCCAGCCACAGGGAGTAGTTTGATAAGTTTGGAGAATCTTGATGGTCACGTGGAGAG
Source organism: Proteles cristata cristata (assembly GCA_017311185.1). NCBI lineage: Eukaryota > Metazoa > Chordata > Mammalia > Carnivora > Hyaenidae > Proteles > Proteles cristata. The sequence goes on along the minus strand of JAESUZ010001308.1, from coordinate 692,912 downwards.
CATGGGGAAGCTCGAGAGAGAAGGGTAGTGCCGAACCCTGAAGGCCAGCCTGAATATTTGCAGTTCCTTCTCCTTGATATCTGCTCCCTCTTTCCTAAAGTTTTGGGGTGATCACCTCCAAAGCCAAGAATGCCATATGTCCCCAAATTTAACTCTGAGGTCTTTTGATACTATATAGCCAGGAAAGATTGGGGGCATGACTGGTAAAGGATATAAGGTCAAGACTTGCCTTAATCAGCATGATGATTACATCTTGACCAGCAAAAAGTCCTTAGTCTCTTTTAGCCTCCATTTCTTCATCCGTAAAACAGGACTATTTACCTCATAAAGTCTACAAGGATGAGAGTTGGTCTAGCCCAGATTTACTCGGTTCACATTCATCTTCGAATTCAGCGGTTCTAAGTGTTGTCGCTGGATCAGCAGCATCAGTATCACCTGGGAACTTATTAAAAATGAAGATTCTCAGGCCTACCCAAGAGCTGTTCAGTCCAAACCTCAGTAATCTGTCTTGACAAGCCTTCCAGGTGATTCTGGTGTACACTAAACGTGGAGAACTCTGACCTGAGGAAAGAGTCTCTCTATATTTGAGTAAGCATAAAGAACACTTAGGGGGCTTCTTCAGAAGGCAAATTACTGCCTCTGCCCAGAGATTCTCATTCATTAACTCTGGTCATTTGCATTTGAATAAGGATAGCCAGAGATTTTAATGCAAGCGCTCTTGAACTTCAGTCTGAGAAAAATAATACAGGTGTCACAAAGTGACAGCAGGTAGGGGGCATCCTAACTAATAATAGGTGAGTTTGATTTGTCCTTTACAGTGTTTTACTGAAATCTGATTTAATAGTTATTATGAAGACTGTAAATAAAATTTCGGATTTCTGGCGTCTTTTGACTATTCAGAAGATCAGGCAACACCAGGCTGTATTGTGATGTGGCTCTCTCTGGCTGGAGCTGAAAAGCACCTGCCCTTTCTAAAGGGACTGCTCTTTTGTCCCATTTTTATTTCCTGCCAGGCCAGCTGCTGGGGCGTTCATTCATCTGAAACTGGGAGGTCCCGACCCCTGAAGTTCACCAATGTTGCCACTAGAGGGAGATAGCAGCGAGGGGCCTTGGGTGTCCAAGGGACCTGGAAGGGTTAGGGAAGGTGATTTCCTGGTGGCATAGAAAACATAGTTAATGCCCATAATCAATTCATTTGTAACAAATTATCATTTGTGGACACATGGTGAAATTGTTTTCTACACAGATACAGATGGGGTTAAAGACCCATGAGAGCCTTTCTGAGAAGAAAATGTTCACCTGTGTTTCTCTGGCACCTGCAGTTCCTTGTTGATAAATGTTGAATGAATGTTCACTAAGCTTCCAAGACCAACACCTGGCATATAATAAGGGCTTAATGAATGTCTTATCCCTTCTCCTTCCTCTTCAACAGTAGTTGGACTTGAACCTTAACTATAACGTGCCTCTTAAAGTTCCTACTAAAAAAGGGTAAGATTTTATAAAAAGATATAAAATAAATAAGAAAAATGACATATCGTTCTTTCCTACCAGATTAGGAAAGATTAAAGGATTGTGAAAACCCAGCTTTTAATGTAATACAGAGATATAATAGACTCTGTTATACACTGTTGGAGAAAGTGTAAACTAATCTAACATTGCTGGAAGGCAGTTTGGCAATGTGTGTCAGAATTTAAAACATACATGCCTGGGGGCGCCTGGGTGGCTTAGTCGGTTAAGCGTCCGACTTTCGCTTAGGTTATGATCTCGCGGTTTGTGGGTTCGAGCCCCGCGTCGGGCTCTGTGCTGACTGCCAGCTCAGAGCCTGGAGCCTGTTTCAGTCTGTGGCTCCCTCTCTCTCTGACCCTCCCCTGCTCACGCTGTCTCTCTCTCTCTCCTGGAAATAAATAAAAAAACATAAAAAAAAAAAACATACATGCCTATAGGAGACAATCCCAAGGAGATAATCAAACATGGGCATTATATTAGGATAAATAAGGTTATGTTGCAATTCTAAGCAATCCTCAAATCTCAGTAGATTAACTAACAAAGATGCATTCCTTCAATCTCACTATTTGAACAGCAGGAGTCCTTGCTTTTCATGGTCATTCAGGGACCCAGGAGACTATCTTCACCTATGCTTCTGTGGTCAATAGGACAGGGGAAGGTAGTGTTGAGAATCAAGCACAGGCTGTTAACATTTCCACTCACATTACCAGAGTCACTTTGCTAAGGAAAGTGGCCAAAGCAAGTAAGAAGGCCATATCTGATTCAAAGGAAAAAAACAATTCTGTCTTATGCTTGGGGGGAGAACTTGAGTATTTGTGAACTGTCTTAATGACTACTCTAGGCATTAAGATGTGTGTACAAGATTATCAGTTATAAGTTGCTGTCACAGAAACCCAACTGCAGTGGCTTAGTGAATAGTAGTTTCCTTTTGTCTTGCAGCAGAGTCTAGAATTAAGCAATCCAGGGCTAGAACAGCTGCTCAGGGAAATTTTCGAGACCCAGTTCCCTTATAGCTTCTCCTCTCATCATCCACGCATATAGCTTTCATCCTAATGGTCTCTGTGTGACTATTCCACCTCCAGCCATCGCATCTGAGTTTTAGGCAGAGGTAAGGGGAAAGGACAACTGCAGGTTTCCTGGGAGTTTTATACAGCAGCCTTCCACTTACGTGTCAGTAGCTAGAATGCTGGTGAGTTTTGTAAACTGGGGATTTTACTGTTCTGGACAAGATCATAGTTATATATAATACTGACACATTAGAAAGAACTGAATATTAATCTTCAAAAATATTTCCTTGAGGTGTAATTGTGCAATAAAGAACTCAGATCCAAACTTTACAGGTTAGTGAATCGTTACATATGTATATGCTTATGTAAGCATCACGCAAATCAAGATAGAGATCATTTCTAGTACCCTAGAAGGCTCCCTTGTACCCTTCCCAAGGCAAAATGCAACCCCCAACCAAAGATAACCATGAAGCCAGAAGATTACTTTTGACTGTTCAATTTTTAAAAACATTTTTAAATGTTTTTATTTATTTCTGAGAGAGAGAGAGACAGGGACAGAGAGAGAGAGAGAGAGACATAGAGAGAGACAGCATGAGCAGGGGAGGGTCAGAGAGAGAGGGAGACACAGAATCTGAAGTAGGCTCCAGGCTCTGAGCTGTCAGCACAGAGCCTGATGTGAGGCTCGAACCCACGAACCGTGAGATCATGACCTGAGCTGAAGTCAGATGCTTAACTGACTGAGACGCTTAACCGACTGAGCCACCCAGGAGCCCCCTGACTATTTTTTTTTTTAATATTTATTTGTTTTTGAGAGACGGAGCATGAGCAGGGGAGGGGCAGAGAGAGAGGCACAAAATCCAAAGCAGGCTCCAGGCTCTGAGATGTCAACACAGAGCCTGATGCAGGGCCTGAACCTACAAACTGCAACATCATGACATGAGCCGAAGTCGGATGCTTAACTTACTGAGCCACCCAGGCACCCTTTTACCTATTCTTGAACTTCATATAAATGAAATCATACTGAATGTGCTCTTTGTGTTTGACTTCTTTTGCTCAACTATTTATTTTAAATTCTATGTAAGTTATGGCATACATAGAATAATATGCAATCCCTAAAGACAATAATATAGAACCATATTACTTGGCATGAAATGATGTCCTTGATATATTATTGAGTTCTTAAAAAAGATTACAAGGATCTATTTTACACAAAATGACTCATTTATGAAAAAATGTAAATACATTATTTGTTGTAATATATTATTATAACATTTTATGTTATGTTTACAGAGAAAAGTTTGAAACAATATTCACCAAAATGCTACTTGTTATATCTGGGTGTTAGGATGAAAATAGTTTTAACTTTCTTTATGCTCTTCTGTTTGATTTGAATATTTTTAAAACTTTTAATTTTGGAATGGGTTTAAATTTATAGAGGAGTTGTAAGAACAGCACAAAGAATTCCTGTATAACCTTCATCAAGATTCACCAGTTGTTAACATTTCGCTACATTTGCTTCTTTTTTCCCCTCTGTTTCCCTTCCTGAATCATTTGAGAGTTAAATATCATTTGTTATACTCACTTACCCCTATATACTTAAGTGGTTATTTTCTTTAAAATTTTTTAGTGTTTATTCATTTTTGAGAGAGAGTGACAGAGCAGAGCATGAGTGGGAGAGGAGCAGAGAGAGAGGGAGACACAGAATCTGAAACAGGCTCCAGGCTCCGAGCTGTCAGCACAGAGCTGAACATGGGGCTCTAACTCACAAACTTGTGAGATCATAACCTGATCCAAAGTTGGACGCTCAACCGACTGAGCCACTCAGGTGCCCCTTAAGTGATTATTTTCCAAGGTCAGAAATTAACTGCAGAATAATTCTCCAAACTGGAATTTAACACTGATGAAACATATAATCTACAGTCCATAGTCCATTTCACCAATTTCCCCAATCATATTCTCTATGGTGATTTTTCTCCCAGTGCCAGCATTTATTTAGTTCTTATGCCTATTAAGCTAGTTGAACTTGCTTAATTAAAGCATTAAAAAAAGAAAAAGGAAAAGAAAAAGGAACTTGAAACCTCTTGTATTAAGCCAAGTAAACTGGAGTAAGATGCAATAGAGAGAGTTTATCTTCAAAGTCTGTCTGCCTGTAGCCTTAGGAGTTAGCCCCTTTTTTTGTGTCCCTTGATGTTTCCAGGGCAGCTGTGAAGTCCTGCGTCTGATAGACCTTGGGACCTCGCCTTTCTACTACAAGTGGATCTGGCAGCATCTGAAGCTGATAGATGACACACCTCTGAAGACCCACCTCAATGGTAACTGGCCTCTGCGCACAGCAGGGGGCGCCTGGGCCCTTCTGCTTCCAGTTCCCAGCCTATAGAATCTTAGACCGCTAGAGCTAGAAAGACCCGGCAGGATGTCTGGTTTGATCTCCTCTTCTCCCAGCTGTGCAAACGTGGCCCACTGGCCCCGCCGGGTGAGGCTCCTGCCCCCCCTCCAGCTTCTCCTTTTTAGGCTTTCCCTTTGTGTCAGGTGCTCCGAGGGAGAGGGGTGGAAAGGAGCCTGGAGCTTGACAGAGCTGGGTTTGAATCTCACTGATTAGCTGAGGGACTCTGATGAGTACTTAAAGCATCTAGGCCTGGTTTCTTCATATCTGTCATGATAGTGTCATGATTAGGAGCATAGGCCCAGGAGCCAAACTGCTTGTGTTTGAATCTAGAGTCCTTTTCTCATGAGTTGTGTGATACTGGGCAAGTGACTGTGTCCCTGTGGATTAGTTCCCTCAGACTTCACAAAATGTGAACCTCATAGGCTTGTTATGGAATTAAGCAAATGAATATATAAAGCTCTTAGAACACTGCCTGGATGCATTAGTATATAGTAGATGTTTGCTGTCTTTACCACACAGGTTACTAGGGAGGCTGAATCACATTGTGTATGGACAGGGCCTGTTGGTGCTCAGAAAATGTCCTTTCTCTTCTCTTGTCAATTTTCCCCCTCTCTTTTCCGCTCTCAATCCACCAGAGAAAAAGCTGCATCCCATAACATTTTTTACCCAAAATTTATTTATTGTGGCAAATACGCATCACATAAAATTTACTATCTTAACCATTTTTAAACCTCCAATTCAATGGTATTAAATATCTTCATAATATTGTATAGCCATCACCATCATCCATTTCCTTAACTTTTTTCATTTTGTGAAACTGAAAGTATATACCTGTTAAACAATAATGAATTGTTTCCTCCTCCCCCTAGCCTCTGGCAACCACTCTTCTACTGTCTATCTTTATGCTTTTTAAGTACCTCGTGTAAGTGGAAGCATACAGTTTTTGTCTTTTTGTGATTGGCTTATTTCACTTAGCATAATGCCCTTAAGGTTCATCTATATTGTAGCATGTGTCAGAATTTCCTTCCTTTTAAAACCTGAATAATATTCCATTTAAACCTGAATAATAAACATTTTGTTTATCCATTCATCCATTGATGGACACTTGAGCTACTTCCACATTTTAGCTCTAGTGAATAATGCTGATATGCGCATGAGTGTACAATTATGTTTTTGAGACCCTGTTTTCTTTTGAATCTATATCCAGAAGTGGGATTGCTGGGTCATAAGGGTAGTCCTGAACTGAAATCAAGAGTTGAACACTTAACCGACTGAGACCCAGTCCCCCCTCTTTGTTTTTTTAATGATATTGATCCTAATGGATATGAGAAAGTATCTTGTAGTTTTGATTTATATTTCCCTAATAATTATTATTAACATTTTTTATGTGCTTATTGTGCATTCACATATCTTTCTTGGATAAATGTCTATGCAAGTTCTCTGCCCATTTTAAAATCTGCTTGTCTTTTTTTGTTAAGTTTTAGGAATTTCCTATATATTCTGGATATTAATCCCTTATCAGTTGTATGGTTCGCAGATATTTTATCTTATTCTGTGGGCTGCCTTTTTACTCTGCTGATATTGTCTTTTGATGCACAAAATTTTTAAATTTTCTTGAAGTCCAGTTTGTCCGTTTTTTCCCTTTTGTTGTTTATGTCTTTAGTATATATCCAAGAAATCACTGCCAAGTCCAGTGTTGTGATATTTTTGCCCTGTTTTCTTCTAAGAGTTTTATAGTTTTAGGCCTTACATTTAGGTCTTTGATCCATTTTGAGTTAATTTTAATATGTGGTGTTACTAAGAGTCTAACTTCATTCTTGTGAATGTCAATGTTCACTTTTTCTAGCACCATTTATTGAAAAGACTGTTCTTTCCTCCATGGAATGGTCTTGGCATGCTGTCTAAAATCATTTGACTATATATCTGAGGGTTTATTCCTGAGCCTTTATTTCATTCTTTTGGTTTATATGTCTGGTTTTATGCCAATACTACATTGCTTTGATTACTGTAGTTCTATAGTAAGTTTTCAAATCAGGAAGTGTGAGCCCTTCTGCTTTGTTCTTTTTCAAAATTGTTTTGGCTATATGGGGTCCCTTGAGATTTCATATGAATTATAGAGTGGATTTTTTATTTCTTCAGAAAAGTCATTGGGATTAAAAAAATGTTTATTTCTGAGAGTGAGAGAGAGAAAAAAACATGAGTGGAGGAGGAGCAGAGAAAGAGGGGGACAGAGGATCTTAAATGGCCTCTGTGCTGACAACAGAAAGCCTAATGTGGGGCTCAAACTCACAAACCATGAGATCATGACCTGAGCGAAAGTTGGATGCTTAATTGACTGAGCCACCCAGGTGCCCTGTCATTGGGTTATTGGGATTTTAATAGGGATTGCATTGAGTCTGTAGCTCACTTTGAGTGGTATTGAAATCTTGACAATACTAAGTCTTCTAATCCATGAACATGGGATGTGTTTCCATTTATTATACTTTGATCTTCAGAGCTCTTTATTTGTGCATCTCTCTGCTCCCTGGTGAACTCTTGCTGTCCTGTCCCCCCCAGATTCACAGTTCTGTCTCATCAGTTCAGGGAAGCTTATGGGATCCACCTGGGTTGCCTTTCCCTGCAACATGGCCCCGAAGACCTCCAACCCCTCCAGGCAGTAAGCTGGGGCAATAGTAGAGCTCATCTCATTTGTTTTCTGTCTTGCAGGAGAATAATTGTTCTTCATGGCCTGTTGCCCAATATCTTGAAAGCTGTTTGTTGGATACATTTATCCCAGTTTTTTTTTTTTAGTAGTTTCAGGTGGGAGAGTATGTCTAGTCTCTGTTAGTTCACTTGGCTGGAAGCAGAAGTCTAGATGTGTCTCTCTTCCTTCCTTCCTTCCTTCCTTCCTTCCTTCCTTCCTTCCTTCCTTCCTTCCTTCCTTCCTTTCGTTTTTAGAATTGTGTTTCTTAATAGCTGAGTTTTATACTATTGTATGTATATACCACAATTAATTAAAGCAATGGCCTTTTACAGATATTTTGAGTTATTTCCGATTTTTCACTATTACCCTAATGTGGAGAATTTCATTGTGTGTTTATCCTTGTATACTTGTACAAGGAAACAGTGGATAAAATCTTAGAGTTACTGAATTGAGTAATTGATCTAGTGCATGCTGGCCATGCACACTTAAAATATTGATAGATAGTGACCAAAAAAGCCTTGTAAAAAGGTTTACTCAGAGCTTTTTATATGTTCTCTGCTAATTTAGGCCTATTCTTTGTAGATTTTGGGTTTGTTTTTATTAACATTACTTTTAATAGTTGATTCTAACACTGGAGATCAATTTCTTTTTATCAAACAATTTTTAATGTTTATTTTTGAGAGAGATAGTACACACTTGAGAGCATGGGAGGGGTATACAGAGAGGGAGACAGAGGATCTGAAGTAGGCTCTGCACTGACAGCAGAGAGCCCTGTGTGGGAGTCAAACCCATGAACTGTGAGATTATGACCTGAGCCAAAAGTCAGCTAGGCACCCTAATATGAGCCACTTAGGCACCCTATATATATGTGTATGTGTGTGTAGATATATCTATGTGTGTGTGTAGATATACACACATATACGTGTGTAGATATACACGTATACATATCTACACACACACATATATAATATTTATTTAAAAAATTTAATGTTTATTTTATTTAAAAATTTTTTAATGTTTTATTTATTTCTGAGAGAGAGAGAGACACACACAGTATGAGCAAGGGAGGGTCAGAGAGAGGAGATACAGAATCCTAAACAGGCTCCAGGCTCTGAGCTAGTTGTCAGCACAGAGCCCAACACGGGGCTCGAACCCATGAACCATGAGATCATGACCTGGGCTGAAGTCGGACGCTCAACCAACTGAGCCACCCAGGTGCCCCTGTGTTTATTTTATCTTTGAGAGAGAGAGAGACAGAGCCCAAGCAGGGGAGGGGCAGAGAGGGGAGAGGGAGACACAGAATCTGAAGCAGGCTCCAGGCTCTGAGCTGCAGCAGAGACCCTGACGTTGGGCTTGAACTCATAGACCGTGAGATCATGACCTAAGCTCAAGTCAGACACTTAACTGAGCCACCCATATGCTCCTAATGTTTATTTGTTTTTGAGAGAGAGAATGAGCGAACATACATGCATGCACATGTGCACAAGTTGGGGAGGTGCAGGGAAAGAGGAGACAGAGGATCCCAAGCGGGCTCCATGGTGACAACAGAGAGCCTGATGAGCTCGAACTCACGCACTGTGAGATCATGATCTGAACTGAAGTTGGCACTTAATTGACTGAGCCACCCAGGTGCCCCAGATCTATCTTTAAAATCAAAGTTATAGAGATTTAATTTTCATACAGTGAAATGCCCACATTTTAAATGTGTGGTTCAATGAATTTTGACAAATTTATATCTGTGGTAATTGCCACAGTCAAGTTACAGAATATTTCCATCCCCCCAAAACTTCCCTTGTGTTCTTTCTCAGTCAATCCCTACCCTTCACCCCTGACCCTAGGTAACAACTGATCTGCTTTCTATTGCAATAGGTTAGATCTGTCTTTCCTAGAGTTTCATATAAATGGAACCACACAGTATGTACTCTTTTGTGCCTAGCTCCTTTTCATTCAGCACAGTGTTCTGAGTAGTTGGTTTACTCCTTTTTATTTCTGAGTAGTATTCTCTTGGAGATCTTATTAACTCTTAAATAGGGCCTATTATGTGTACCATGCAAGGTGTAGCACATACTTTATCTGCAATTCTTATAACAATCCTATGAGGGTGCCAGAAAATTACCTCATCCAAGGTTCTATAGCTTGTCATTTGTTTATCTTTTATTGCTGCCTCTGTCCCCCATTCCAGATAAATATGATCTGTTAGTGGAAAGACATGAGCTTTTTCTTTTCTTTTCTTTTTTTTTGAGAGAGAGAGTGTGCACAAGTGAGCAAGGGGCAGAGACAGAAGCAGGGCTTTCATTCACACTATGTGGGGCTTGTGTTCACTCAGTGCGGGGCTCGAACTCATGAACTGTGAGATCATGACCTGAGCCAAAGTCAGTTGCTTAATGGACCGAGCCACCCAGGCACCCCTAGAAAGACATGAGCTTGAAAGCATGTAGACTTGAGTTCACATCTAAGCTTCAGCCCTTTTCTGGGTGAATTAAACTCTCTGCTGCTCTTTTTTTTTTTTTTTTTTTAGAGTTTATTTATTTATTTTTGAGAAAGAGTGTGCATGTGCATGAACAAGCAGGGTAGGAGCAGAGAGAGAGGAAGAGAACCCCAAGCAGTCTCTGCTGACAGCACAGGCCAGACCTGGGCCTCAATCCTATGAACTGTGAGATCACGACCTGAGCCAAAAATCAAGAGTCAGACACTCAACCGACTGAACCACCGAGGCACCCCATCTCTGCTTATCATTTTATTTCTTAAATGGAGCCAATGACACTTGTCTGGATGTAATGTATGCACAGGCTCTGCTCAGGGCCTGGCACAAAGGGACAACATGGAAACCACAGTGTTTTCAGTTTCCTTAATTTCCCCATGCACCAGGCTAGCCAGGCAGGTGAGGATGGTATACCTTTCATCATCAGCAGCAAAGCCCTAATATATGCAAAGACCCAGTAATGTGTTTTTCTGTGCTTTCTCTAACAGAACCTTCTCCTGTGGAGAGATTTAAGGAATTCCAGATCAAATCATATCCTGTACAGGACTTTAGTACTCTGAAACTTAAGCACCTCCAGAAAGCCTGGGAACAACAGGGGTCCAGCTTCAGCAGGAGAACTAACACCTCAGGAAATACTCTCCCAAAGACCTTGGGCCCGAAGATCAAGTAAGCTTAGCGGTCAGCAGATAGAAGGATCCAGACTCTAGTTGCAAAGGAAGATAGAACTTGAAAGGACAGAATGTCAGGGATACTGGGGAGAGGCTGGAGGTAGCAGGCACAGTTCAGTTCCAAAGATTGGGGTATATACAGAAGGCAGCCTAGAGAAGTGCTAGATTGGAGACCCAGGAGCTGCATTCTCTGCCTGTAACCCACAGGGCCATTTTAGGTGATCAGTTACTTCCTTTCTCAGGGAACCCATTTGAGGAAGAAGGTGCAGGACAGATATGACTCTGGCTCTGATATTCTGTCTGTGTGTCACTGGATCTTTTTGCTTTGTTCTGTGTGTGTGTGTGTGTGTGTGTGTGTGTGTGTGTGTGTGTGTGTTGAGAGAGAGAAGACTCCAGAATGAGTGTGGGTATGTGCACACAAGAGGGGGAGGGACAGCAAGAGGCAAAGAGAATCCCAAGCAGGCTCTGCACCGACAGCCTGACTCAGGACTCAGTCTCACTAACTGTGAGATCATGACCTGAGCCGATATCAAGAAGTCGGATACTTAACCAACTGAGCCAACCAGGTGCCCCTCACTGGCACTTTTTGACTCAGAGCCTCTTCAGAAAATTCTGCCTATCTAAGGGAGGCAGTAGCTAAGAGCCTGGCTTTGGAGTCAGTTCAACCCGGGTTCAAATCCTGGCTTGGCCACTTATTTTATATCTGTGTACTTGGACAAGGGACCTGACTTTCTAAGCCATAGTTTCTTTGTAGATAATATGATTCAAGTCCTGGTGGTGTTATAAGCCAGCAATTAAATGAGATAATGGTAATTATAGCTAACACTTCTGGAATACTCTGTGCCTGGTACTGAATTATTAAATTTAATCCTGACAATAGTTCTATTAATGAAGTACTGTTATCAATATCATTTGTCAGTTGAGAAAACCAACCTACACAGAGAGATTAAGCTACTTCATACAGGTAGGAAGTGGCAGAGCCAGGATTCAAACTTGAGCAGCTTATTTGTGCTCAGTCTTGTTTTTTGGTACAACTATCATGGCTGGAATGAGGATCCTTGATGAGGGCTGCACTTATGCCTCATCCCAGAGAGGCTGAGGAGCAGGAAAGGACACTCAATGGTACCTGCCTAGAAGCAGCTCAGCGCTGGACCCGGAGGAATATAACACCTCTTTTCCTCCATTAAATGTAAAATTAAACTATCACAATGATACTAATAGGAACATCACAACCTTCATGTTGTCCCAAGTCCCACTTCAGTCAAGTCCTTTGCGTATTACCATTTCTAACCTGTCTGTCTCCATAAGGAGCATCCCATGACTTCTGAGTTGTTATTCCCTCTGATGGATAGTCTTTCTAGGAACCCAATGCTTGAAGTCCCAATCCCAATTCTTCACAAGGTAGGGATGGAACAGACTCAGTTTCTCTGCTGTAAATCAGTAAGGGAGAACAGACAGGTTGGACCCAGAAGTGAAAAATAAAGGCCGTGCTAGGCGTGTGCGACTCACGTATGCATCCTGGGGGTGGGGGTGGGGGGTTGAGAACTGTAGGCTGCCTTGTTTATGTGTTGGGTGAATTTATGAATTGGGTGAATATATTGGCTATATTCTCAGCTGGTAAATAATTTTTTTCTCTGCCTCTAATCTAGATAGCATAGCCTGTCTCTTCCTTCTACCTTGCCTGAGACCAAAGAAAGCACAACAGGATTGCCTGTGTAAAATTAATTCCAACATGAACAAAATACAGTATCTACAGACTGCCTAAGGAAATCTGTTAAATAAATAAACAAAGCCATCTCTTCTCTGCTTTTCTGCCAAGAAGGAGAGCCCCAACCTGTGCTGTGTCCCCAGGGGCACAGAGCCTACTCTATGTCAAAGCAGTCTGTTCTATATTGGACAGACTTAGAAATTTCTTCCTCATGTTGAGCATACGTCAACCAGCCTATACTTCTCACCATTCAGGTCTGGCTCAGCTGCATGAGATCATTAGCTCCTTCTTCCGCATAACAGCTTTCAAGTGTTTAAAGGAGTCCTATCTCTTTCTCTAAGTCTCCCCACTATTCAACTTCTCTAGTTCTTGACATGATCTCTTCCAGGGCTTGATTTTGAGTTTTCTCACTTTCTGAGGTGGTATGAATTCTCCAGGAAGGGGAGGTCTTAACATGCTGCAGAGTGGGGCTCACTGTCCAGGACCTCATGAACTGCCTATGTTACAAGTGAATCCTCTTTAACAAGTTGTCAAATTTCAGATCTAGGCAACCACATTCGCTTGAATGTCCCATGATCAATACCAAGTATGGTGATCTCCCTGAGGAGGCTGCAGTGGGTGCCTACATCAAGATCCACACTGTGGAGGAAGGAGAAACTGTGGTAAGTGTGCAGAGAGCCTTGTTCGTTTGGGCTAGAGTGTTAAGTAATAACAGTAAAGGTTTAAAAACATTCAGCTCTATATTTAATGATATTAAGGAGTATTGTTGACTTTTTTAGATATGATAATGGTATTATGGTTATGTTTTTTTAAGAGCCCTTAATTTTAGGAGATATGTAACCAAATACTTACAGATAAAATGATATGATACATGGGACTTGTTTTAAAATAATCAGGGAACAAGGCAAGGGGTACCCTCTCACCACTCCTGTTCAACATTGTACTGGAAGTCCTAGCTAGACCATTAAGACAAGAAAAGTAAATAATTGGGGAGGAAGAAATAAAGCTGTCCTTGTTTGCAGATGTTTGGTTGTCTATGTAAACAATTCCAAAGAATCAAAAGCAAAACCAAAAAACCCTCCTGAAGAAGTGAATAAATGATTATAGTAAGATCACAAGGTATAAGGCAATGAACATTGGAATTTGAAATTAAAAACACAATACCATTTATAGAAGCACCAAAAATGAAATACTTAGGTATAAATGTAACAAAATATATTCAGGATCCATATGCAAAAAATACCCCTTATTAATTAAAATGAAAAAATTCAAAGAAGATTTAAATAAATGGAGGAATATTCTATGCTCACGAATTAGAAGGTTCTATTGTTAACATGTTAGTTCTTCCCAACTTGCTGTATAGATTCAATACAACCCCAGTCAAAACCCTAGCAAGTTATTTTGTGGATATTGACATGTACAAATTTTCGAGTGAGTTGGAAAATTTGTATGAAAAAGTGAATATAAACAAACTGGTAGATCCATACAATGAAATATGAACTATCAAGCTATGAAAAGACATGGAGGTATTCTAAATGAGTATTCTAAAGTGAAAGAAGCCCATATGAAAAGATTAAGTATTGTATATTCCAATTGTATGACATTCTAGAAAAGGGATAACAATAGAGATAGTGATGAGTGGTCACCAGAGGTTTGGATTTTGAGGATAGGGATGAATAGGTAAAGTACAGAGGATTGTTAGTACAGTAAAATTATTCAGTATGATACCATAATGCTAGGTACAAAGCTTAAGAATTTTACAAGACCCATGGACCTTTATAGCACAAAGAATGAACCTTAATGTATGTAGTTTGTGAAAACAACAACAAAAAGTTATTTAGGAGGCAGAGGATCCCAGGAGGGAATGCAGACTATGCCAAGAGAATCTAATGATATTACAAATGTGTGAAACAATCTCAGGAAAGAGGGTGGGAGAAAAAGGTGCTGACCTTTGTAACACTGGAGGTGATCGGGGTCTTTGAGATGGAAAGCTGAAGGAATTGCACATGAGCACTGTACTCTAGTTGATAAAGTTGTTACCTATGGGTGGATGGGTAACGATTCTGATACTGTGTCCAAAATGAATGAATTCAGTAAGTGAATGGTAGATGATGGCAGCCAGATTTCTCACCATTGGAGTAGGAATTTACAGACAAACAAGGAGGAGGCTAGAATGATCCATGTGGTAATGGATTAGTTGAAGACATCAGTGTGAACTCCTGTGTACCTTAATATAAATACAGATGGTTACACATGGAAATATTTATAGATATGTGTATCAATATATATCTTTTGGTCTGTCTGCTGACAGGGCCTAAAAGAAATGACACTCCAGTAGCAGAGAGCACTCCTAGCACTCCAATCTTGGTTTCTAATACCATTCTTTATTAAGAGGAACAAAGTTGGGGCCCCTGGGTGGCTCAGTCAGTTAAGCGTTCAGCTTCAGCTCAGGTCATGATCTCACGGTTCAAGGATTTAAGCCCAACATAGGTCTCTGTGCTGACAGTACAGAGCCTACTTTTGATTCTGTGTCTCCTTCCCTCCCTGCATCTTATTTAAAAAATTTTTTTTTAATGTTTTTTATTTATTTCTAGGAGAGAGAGAGAGAGACAGCGTGCGCAGGGGAGGGTCAGAGAAAGAGGGAGTCACAGACTGAAACAGGCTCCAGGCTCTGATCTGGCAGTCAGCACAGAGCCCGACGCGGGGCTCGAACCCACGACCTGCGAGATCATGACCTGAGCGAAAGTCGGACGCTTAACCGACTAAGCCACCCGGGGGCCCCATCCCTCCCTGCATCTTAAAAAATAATTATAAATAAACAAACAAATAAGAGGAACAAGGCCTCCTTGGAAAATTATTGATTCTAGCACTAAGGCAGGAAATAGACAAGATGAACCTGGAGCGTTTTGTAGTGCCAGGGAGTAAACAAGTGTTGGGACAGAAACCCTACATTGATTGTGGCAGGCATATCAAAGGGGTTCAGGTGCCAACTGAAAGAGCTCCCAGTGTGGTCAAAGCTGGAACAATTTGAACAATTTAAACAACAAAATAAAATAGTATTAGATTATAACTCAAAGTATACAGTAAACATCCCTGAGTACATATCAGTATAATGAATAAATAAAAAGGGGAGAAGAGACAAATCTCTCATGCAGAAGAATTCCAAATAATTTACATAGATACTTGGCTCTAAAACAGAGGACATATAACTCCCTTTCTTTGAGTGTGGGTTGCACATAGTGACTTCTAAGGAGTACAGTATGGAAAGGGGGAAAAAGAGTGACTTTGCAGTGGAGGAACCTGAGAAACATGACCTTAGCCAACCTCCACAATTAAATTGTGTTGATAGTAAGTCCCTTAATATGATGAAATGGGATGTGATGTGATGAGGATAGCACTTTATGTCCCTGTTCCTCTTCCCAACAAGCCACAATCCCTGTCTAATCATGGGAACAAATCAGGCAAATTAGAAAAGCTGGGTATCATACAAAAGACTGGTACTCCTCAGTAGCTGTCAAGGTCATCATAAGCCAGATAAGCCTGAGAAACTGCCTCAGCCAAGAGGAGCCTAAGGAGATGAGAGGATAAATGGAATGTGTGTCCTGGATAGGATACAAGAAAAGGACATTAGGTAAAAAGAGGAAATCTAAATGACTCCTTGACCAGAGTTAATTATAATAGTGTAGGGATATTGGTTCATTAATTATAACAAAGATATTTTGCTAATGTAAGACATTAATAATAGAGGAAACTGGGTAGAGAGTATATGGGAACTCTGTACTATATTCTCAATTCTTCTAAGTCTAAAATTGTTCTACAAAATTAAGTCTGTTAAAAACATAACTATCCACGAGTTGGGCGGCGGAGTGGGGGGACAGGGAACATATGTATGAAACACGTTTGGCCATGAGTTGATCATTGTGGGAGTGGGCAGCAGGTGAGCAGCCAGGAGGGGACATGAGGGCTTTCTGGTGAGTAGCGATGGGCCTCTGACTGCTTGGGCAGGGGCTGTCTTCTGAAGCCCCGTGTGTATGTGGTCATCATAGTCCAGAGAGCTGCTCCTTCGCCATGCCCTTACCGCTATTCCTCAGTTAACAGTATCTCCAGGGTCCCCTTCATGCCCCTGTCACCCCATGTTGTGGCTGGCTCTTAATGCTCCTGCCCACTGGACTGTGAGTCTTTGGGTGCAGGAAGGCGAGTCACTGCTAGATGGGAGCCCTAGTTCCTAGCACAGCCCTCCCTCAAGGCTGGTCGAATATTTCCAAGCTCCTCCTTCTGTTCAGCAAAACTCTGCCTTGTGCAACTTTTAATTAGCTCCTCCCCAAAACTTCCCCACCTGCCCCCCCCACCCCAGAACAAAACAGAAGAAATCAGCTTCCTTGCCACATGATGGCCCCTTAGATATTTAAAGAATGGCATTTTGTTTTTTGTTCAACATTTCTAGAGCCAGGCACAGTGCCAATGCCCCATTATTTTCTTAATCAGTCAAAACATCCTCCATTCCTTCAGACAGTTTTCATGTGATGTGGTTTCCAGCCCTCTCATGGTTTACTACACTGCAGTGTGTTAATGTTTCTGAGTAAGGTGCAAAGGACTGCACACACAGCTCCTGGGGCCAGCACCTGGCCTGTGAGTGCAGCCTTGCTCCAGGCACAGCAGCTGGGGATGCTGGGCACCCTGAGCTGAATGGGAGTACCAAAGGGCAGAAAGGCAGTGCCCAGTTGGGTAATGGTGACAGCAGTGGAGGCTATGTAAGATGGAACAAGAAGAGCAGGGTCTGTGTTGCCAAGGGCCTGCAGTGCTGCAATAGGGACCTTGGCCTTGATTCTCTTGGAAGACCTAGAAGGCTTTGGGTGGGGACTCAGAGCAAAGACCCGACTGCCTCATTCATTGCACAGGACCCAGCACATAGAGAGCTCCCCACATATGTGTTACATGACTCTTATGGTGAAAATGCCTGATGTATCTTTGGTAAGACTCTATTCTCCCTGTTTTCAAGGCCCTGGCTTCATTTGTAAGAGAATGAATAGTGACAGCTGTGCCTGTATTCACCTAGGAGATCATATTTGTCTAAGTTGGGAAGCAGGAATATAAAGCTAGGTTAGTCCTGGAAACAGTGGAGGTTGAGGCCTGGCTCAGTTTTGAGCCAGGAGGTGTAGGGGAGCCAGATTCTCTAGGGAACAGACAAACTGAGGCCTCAGATTGGGCAGAAAGAATATGACATTGGGGTGAAAGGCAGGGGGTCCTTATCTTCATTTGCTTCTAATTAGCCAGCCGTTGTAACCTTAGGCAAATCACTTTACCTCATTAGAAAATGAGGAAACTCACCTGGGTGAGCTGCTAACTGAGATGTTCTGTGACCCCATTTGAGCATTCATTCAGCAGATAGTTCTTCTTCTTCTTCTTCTTCTTTTTTTTTTTACAAATAGTTTATTGTCAAGTTGATTTCCATATAACACCCAGTGCTCATCCCCACAAGTGCCCTCCTCCATGCCCATCCTCCCTCCCCCCCATCCATCAGTCCTCAGTTTGTTCTCAGCATTCAAGAGTCTCTCATGGTTTGCCCTCTCCCTTTCCCCCACTATTTCCCCCTTCTTCTCCCCCATGGTCCTCCGTTAAGTTCCTCCTAATCCTCCTATACGTGCAAACATATGATATTTGTCCTCTTCTGTCTCAGCAGATAGTTCTTAAGCATCTACCATACACTAACCATGGCCTGAAGTGCCAGTGTGGGCACATAAACTGACATCCTTCCTGCCCTCATGGGGGCTCATGATCTAGTCTGGGGACAGACAATAAACAGATAAATTAGTAGACACAAAATGTTGTAAATTGCTGTTAAGAATGGAACAGAGAGCTGGGTTGGGGGGTGGGCTTCTTAAAAGGAATGATCAAGGAAGCCTGCTCTGAGGAGATGATGTGTAAGCTGAGACCTGAATGGTGAAAAGAACAAACTGTGGCTGTTCCAGAACAGGGAATAGTAAGCTCAAAGCCTGAGGCCAGAAGGAGCCTGGTGTGTCAAGGGGACTGGAAGGGAGGGCAGCATGACTGGAACAGAGTAAACAAGGCAGGGCGGCAGGAGGCCAGGCTGGAGAGCAGGGCAAGGGTGAGATAGGCCAGGCAGAAAAGGGACCTGACTGACTGGTGTGTGTGGCATGATGGGTTGCAGGTAGATGAGGGTACCTGTCAACAGCACTGCCCTCAGTAGGTCCCTAAACAGATCACTGGGTTCAAATCCTGCCCCCACCTCTTTCTGTCCTTGGGCAAGTTACTTAGCCTCTTTGTGCCTCAGTTTCCTCATAGTATGGTGGTTAGAAGCATGGACTCTGAAGACAGACTCCTAGAGTTCTTATCCTAGCTTTATTGTCTCCCTGCTGTGGGATGTTGGACATATTTCTTAACTTCACATCATCCTCTGTAAAATGAGGATAATAATAGGACCCGCCTCATGGGGTGATTGTGAGAGTTCAGATGAGTTGGTACACACGGAGGCCTGCAGAAAAGATGGGGGAAGGCTGCAAAAGGGAAGATTTAGAAGGGGAAGACTCACTGTTCGAATTCTGTCATTGTCCCGAAGAAGAGAAAATGCCTTCACTTGACACAAGAGTTGAGATTGGACATTGGGGAAACCTTGTAAAACGCTATGCCCTGAAGAGGGACTGCCTGAGTGTGATTCTTGGAAGCCTGCATGGAGGTAGGACATGGACAGAGCACCTACAGACTCTTCTAACCTGAACAGCCAGAGGACTTTGATGTCATGTAGCAAAAGGAACCCTGGATGTTCCTGCATCACTTGCAGAGGGGTCCCCAGATGGATTCATCTTCTGTTTGGGGCCTTGTTTTTCCCATCTAGGAAATCTGCTGGCAGAAGTAAATGGTTTCTGAGGTTGAACTTTCTGGGACTTCTGTTCTCCAGGGCCTTCACCAGATCCTCCTTCCGAAGAACCAGTGTGACATGCGGCCTCTGGTCCTTGTAAGCTTGGGAGCCGAGGTAATACGGATGAGGAAAGAAAAATTTTGGGACCTGGTTGACAGCGAGGTAAAAGAGAAGTTGTACAGCTTCCAGATCAAGTACCCCAGGTGAGTGCTGGAAATGTGCATACATCCCGCCAGATCGAATAAACAAGTTTTCACCTATTATTTTAGTGAAAGTAAGAAAAAAGTGCTAATACCTAGTGCTGAAAAGGGGGGAATGAATCTGGTAGTTGTTGGGACCCCCTAAATTGTCTCAATCCTTTTGATAATAATTTTACATTATGTTTCCAGGGCCATACCCTTTGAAGTAAAGGTTACTTGTGAATTTATCTTTATATAATTAAATTATACAAAAAGCTACATGTGCTAAGATGCTCATAGCAGCCATATTCATAACAGAAAAACCACTACTACCACCCACATGTGTCATACTATGGGGATAGTATAGAAAATTGTGGTGCGTTTCTTTGATAGTGCATAACCGTTTTATTGAAAAAATTGTTAAGTTTAGGGGCACCTGGGTGGCTCAATTGGTTAAGCATCCGACTTTGGCTCAGGTCATGATCTCATGGTTTGTGGATTAGAACCTTGTGTCAGGCTCTGTGCTGACCGCTGGAAGCCTAGAGCTTGCTTCAGATTCTATGTCTCCCTCTCTCTGCCCCTTTCCTGCTTATGCTCTGTCTCTCAAAAATAAATAAATGTTTAAAAATTTTTAAAAAAATGTAAGTTTAGGGTGCCTAGGTGGCTCAGTCAGTTGAGCATCTAACTTCAGCTCAGGTCATGATCATGTGGTTCGTGGGTTCGAGCCCTACATCAGACTCACGTTGTCAGCGCAGAGCCCTCTTTAGATCTTCTGTCCCCCTCTCTCTGCCCCTTCCCTGCTTGTGTTCTCTCAAAAATAAACATTAAAAATTTATTTTAATTGTAAGTTTAATGGTTCTGCAGCAGGAAGGTAAAATAGGTGATATAATGATACATGAAAAGGACAGGGTGCAAACTTGTATATATACTATGGCTATGTCTTTGTAAAACAGAAGAGAAAAATCTAGAAGGAAATCAGAAAAAATGGTAACCTCTGTAATATTGCCAAATTTATAAGAGTCATTCTGTCTGGAAGGTGAGACTAAAAGGTACTTCCTAGTTATCGTTATATATTCTTCTAATCTTTAATTGTTTTTGCAATGCATATGCATTGCTTTTATAATGAAGGAAGAAAAGAAATACTTTAAAATTTTTTTTTTGTTTTAATGTTTTATTTATTTCTGAGAGGGAGACAGCGTGAGCAGGGGAGGGTCAGAGAGAGAGGGAGACACAGAATCTGAAATAGGCTCCAGGATCTGAGCTGTCAGCACAGAGTCCAACACGGGGCTCGAACCCACGGACTGCGAGATCATGACCTGAGCCGAAGTCGGCCGCCTAACCGACTGAGCCACCCAGGTGCCCCAAGAAATACTTTTTAAAAGTTGTTGTCAGGATAGTGGCATTCCAAATTAGTTTTTTTTGTTATTCTCCAAATGTTTGGTAATGATGATATATTACTTTTATAATTAAAAAATTAATATCTATCTTGAAAGATTTGATAAAATTTTTTTTTACTTTTCAAATTTTCCAGAGTGAATACATCTATATTGTGAAAAAGATCTTTATTTCCTATGTAAAAATTAACGGAGACAGTGGCTGCAAAGCTATTTTGATCTCACACTGTTATTACTAAAAAGTGTTTGAGTATATACCCCCTAGAATATATATGTGAATGTGAATAACATATGTTAATAATTTATTGTTATTATATACATATATTGCCAAACTAATATATACATTATTGACATATCAAAATAGATATTTAAGAAGAATAAGATAAAGATAAATATGAATGAGGCCCTACTATTTTTTTCGCACACCCCAGTGGATCTTGTTCACCTCCTTGGGTGACATGCTCTGCACCCCCGCTTTGGGGCCCTCAGCCTAGACTCCTGGTCTTACCACTGGGCCTCCTCCCTCCATCTCCTCCCCACTAGATCTTTTCTGCATACTGTTCTCTTGCTAAAACCCAAATCTGGCCATGTTAAACTCCTTAAAACCTTTCAGTGGCACCTCACTGCTTATGGATAAAATGCAGACTCAGTGCCAGGTATGTGACCCTTCATGGTATGACCTCTCACCTCCCCTGCAGCACTTCTGGCCACCTGTAATCTGCTCTGTCAGCTCAGGCAGATTGTCTCCTACACCCTGTATATACTTGACTTTGCCAGTGCTGCTCCTTCTGCCTGAAATGCCATCCCCTAGTCTTGCCTCTCTCTTTTTTTTTTTCCTGATTCTTTAAGATTCATCTCCTCCAGGAAGCCTTCCCTGACTAACCCCAGGTTGGCATAAATATCCCTTCCTGACACTGTCTCCAGAGCTCTGCCATTGACCATTGTATTGAACTATAACTGTTTAGTGCTGGGTAGTTTGCACAGTTCTTTCCCCATCACTTGATTAATTGATTCATGAAGGCATGGACTGGGCTTTCCCTGTCTTTGATGTCTGACACCTATGTGTGTAGTACCCAGCACACGGTAGATACACAATAAATGTTGAATGAATGAATGAATGAATGAATGAAGCATTCTCATTGCAAAAAAACTGGAAAATGCTGAACATTTTAAAAAGTGAAAACCAGAACCATTTGCGTTTCTCCAACAAACCCAAGTTTGCATTTTGTGTATTTCCTTTTACCCTATGTATTTTTTTTTTTTTGCTACATGGATATATGCCAAATGGATATGTGCCAAATATGCATTTATCATTCAGGGGCACAAAGTTTCAAAATGGAGATCATACCAATTATGCAATTTCTCATCCTCCCCCTTTTTTCTTTTCTTGCGGTGATATTGTGATCAGACATGGTTTTGCTGACAGGTGTGGAAGCAGGTGGTTCTAGTAGTAAGGAAAAAGGAGGTGTGAAGGGAAGCAGATCTGTAGAGTTACTACAGCCATGTCCAATAAGTATGTGGAAGAATTGATGTGGGATCTGTATGACTTTGGACAAATCATTTCCCCTCTCCTTGGATTCAGACTCCATTCTGCAAAACAAGAAAATGAGACCAGACCTGTGTCTCTTCCCAAGCGTGGAACATATGCACAGAAGATTTACAAGATGATTTTAGGTGGTATACAGGTTGACATTTTTAGCTTTCACAGCTATGTATTATTCTAGTGTGAATTAGAAAAACAACATGACTAGTTAACTAAACCCATGATTTGACAGATCTTGTTGCTGAGAATAAAGCCAAAGTAAATATTTAAGTAAAAGAAACTTGGGAAATTTAAGAAAAGTTATTAGTAAATTAAAGAACAGGTGATATGTAGATATAGCCCAAATTGGGGCAGTTTTATGGGAAAAACACTTTGGGAAGCACTGGTTGTTCCTTGCAGTTCAAAGATGCCACAATTCTCCAATCCCTGTGTACAACCAATAGTCAGAGCCACCTACTCAAAAAAGGATTTTAGGAGAATTAGATCCTCGAGTGATACCTGGCATAGGATGAGTATCAGTTATTGCCGGTAGAATTGAAATTCAGAAAAGGTTTCCATAGACTTGAGGGTGGCAGATGTTTGAGCGCTCGGCATCTGTGCTGTCCAGTCAGCACTTCGCTGCAGTGATCTGCAATGCTGACAGACGGAATTCTGATGTATTCATTCACTATCTGAATTCCTGGTTTCTAGACTGCTAAAGCAGGCAGGAAACATATCCATTATCTAGCTCAAATCCTCCATGTTGTAATTGAGGACTGTGAAACCCCAGGAAGGGAACGCGACATCCTGAAGTGGACGCACAACACCTGTCCTGTGAATGCCACAGGCTAGATAACCTGACGTGTCTCCCCCTACAAGGCACAGGGAGGGCTGTGGAGAATGTAACAAATATATAGCTGAGTCTCCCAAGACAGAAGAGAAATCTCCAAGGGCCAAAAGGAAGTAGAGCCAAAAAGCCAAAGCACAAAGTGTGATCTAGTGTGGGATTGCTCAGTGGGAGTGGGCTGGGCTGGGGGTTAAGGGCATCAGTGGTTGGAATTTTACACCTGCAGGAACATATGAACCTAAATCCCCTGCACAAAGCTGAGGCCTTTAGAAGAGCCAACTTGTTTTGTGAAAAAATAAGTTGGAAATCAACATGACCATCAGCATCAAGGAATCTTGTCTGTCTTAACTTGGACTTTGAGTACTCCCCCAAAAGAGACCCCTCAAGAATCTATAATCACAGGGGCGCCTGGGTGGCTTAGTTGGTTAAGCGTCCGACTTTTGCTTAGGTCATGATCTGCGGTTCGTGGGTTCGAGCCCCGCGTCGGGCTCTGTGCTGACTGCCAGCTCAGAGCCTGGAGCCTGTTTCAGTCTGTGACTCCCTCTCTCTCTGACCCTCCCCTGCTCACGCTGTCTCTCTCTCTCCTAGAAATAAATAAAAACAGTAAAAAAAAAATTAAAAAAAAAAAGAATCTATAATCACATACTTGCCCTTCATAAGTTTTGGTGAGTCCTATAGCATCTTTGAGCCCCAGTTTCTGTGTTTGTGAAATGTGGTGGTTGTGAGGATTACATGAGTTAACAAATAAAGTGCTTGGCCTGTGGTAGGTGCTAAGTCAGAGTTGGATATTGTTTTTATTATTGAAGAAATTGGGAGTTAGTGAAACTTTTTTTTTCTTGTAATTTTATTTTTCATTTTGTTTTACAAATAGTTTGTCAAGTTGGTTTCCATATAACACCCAGTGCTCATCCCCAGAAGTGCCCTCCTCCATGCCCATCTCCCCCCTCCCCCCACATCCATCAGTCCTCAGTTTGTTTCTCAGTATTCAAGAATCTCTCATGGTTTGCCTCTTTCCCTCTCCCCCACCATTTCCCCCCTTCTTCTCCCCCATGGTCCTCAGTTAAGTTCCTCCTAATCCTCCTATACGTGCAAACATATGATATTTGTCCTTCTCTGCCTGACTTATTTCGCTCAGCATAACACCCTCAAGGTCCATCCATGTTGCTACACATGGCCAGATTTCATTGTTTCTCATTGCCGTGTAGTATTCCATGGTATAGATAAACCACATCTTCTTGATCCATTCATCTGTTGATGGACACTTAGGCTCTTTCCATGTTTTAGCTATTGTTGAGAGTGCTGCTATGAACGGGAGTTAGTGGAACTTTTTAAGTGGAGACTATCCAGTGGTATGCTGGTGAATGTTTAACAACTGACTCCCTGGGGGGTGGGGGGGTGGAAGGTAAGCCTGATTTGAAGTGTTTACTGATTTCTATGGTGTGTATACTCCCACCACAGCCAATTTCGGGCTCCTAGCCCTGTGTCACTGAATATGGGCTTGAGGAGAAATGCATGTAATCAGCTCTCTGAGCTGGGAGGGGCTGACTTTGGCACGCCACTGAGACAAACAGACCTAGCCAGTAGCCCATTCTGACCTCTGGGTTTTTTATTAAGTTGGTGTCTGTGGATCAAAGTTTACTCTCTTCTGGTGAATATAATGTAGCTGGGAGAATGTTTTAATTTGTTAGTGACTTATTAGGCTTGCTTTCTTAGATGAGAGTGTAACCAAGTCAATGGAATGGAATGTGCCTTTGCCTTGCTGTGGTCTCAGAAGGAAATAAACCAACGAGTGCTGAGCCCCTTCCCCCTTCCCCACTCTCCTCCCCTTCTGTGCTATGAGGGAAGGGGATGGAGTAGAGCCAGGGCACCAAGACCAGTCCAAGGCAGCTACCAACCTACTTTCCGTCTCTGTAGGTTTGCCTGTTCAGGGCATTTCGTGTAAATTAGATCATTCAATGTGTGGTCTTTTGCTACTAGCTTCTTAGCACAACGTCTTGAGGTTTCATTCATGTTGTAGCCTGTATTGTTTATTATCATTCCTTTTTATTGTCAAATAATAGTCCATAGCATGTACATATCACACTTTAGCCACTCCTCAGGGGATGGATGTTTGGGTTGTTTCTACTTTTCGGCCATGATGAACAATGCTGCTATGAACATTCTTCTGCAAGGTTTTGCATGGACATAGGTTTTCATTTTTCTTGGGAATATGCAAGGAGTGAAATTGCTGGGTAAGTTAACTCTGTTTAACCTTTTGAGGAACTGCCATACTCTTATCCAAAGTGGCTACATCAGTTTACTTTCCCATCAGCAATGTACCAGAACCTTGTTTTGATATCTCCACCTTATTATACATTTTAATCTATTTTTAACTTCATTTATTTATTTTGTGAGAAATAGAGTAGAGTGCATGTGTACACATGAATGTATGAGCAGGAGAGGGGCTGAGAGAGAGAATCCCAAGCAGGCTCTGCATTGTCAGTGCAGAGACCAACGTGGGGTTCCATCTCGTGAACTGTGAGATC
This sequence comes from Proteles cristata cristata, assembly GCA_017311185.1. Classification (NCBI taxonomy): domain Eukaryota; kingdom Metazoa; phylum Chordata; class Mammalia; order Carnivora; family Hyaenidae; genus Proteles; species Proteles cristata. The sequence continues at coordinate 667,128 of JAESUZ010001308.1, read as the reverse complement.
ATGATCAGAGCCAAAATCTAGAGTCAGATGCTTAACTGACTGAGCCACCCAGGCACCCCTATGTGTGTATATATTTTTAATTATAGCCATCCTAGTGGGCATAAGTGGTATCTCATTATGGCTTTGATTTACATTTCTTTGATGGATAATGATTACCTATATAATTTAAATTTTTTTTTTTTTACAAATAGTTTATTGTCAAATCAGTTTCCACATAACACTCAGTGCTCATCCCCACAAGTGTTCTCCTCCATGCCCATCCCCTCTCCCCCCCACATCCATCAGTCCTCAGTTTTTGTCAGCATTCAAGAGTCTCTCATGGTTTGCCTCTCTCCCTTTCCCCCACCATTTCCGCCCTTCTTCTCCCCCTTGGTCCTCTGTTAAGTTCCTCCTAATTCTCCTATACGTGCACACATATGATATTTGTCCTTCTCTGCCTGACTTATTTCGCTCAGCATAACACCCTCAAGGTCCATCCATGTTGCTACACATGGCCAGATTTCATTGTTTCTCATTGCCATGTAGTATTCCATGGTATAGATAAACCACATCTTCTTGATCCATTCATCTGTTGATGGACACTTAGGCTCTTTCCATGTTTTAGCTATTGTGGAGATTGCTGCTATGAACGTTGGGGTACATGTGCTCCTATGCCTCAGCATTTCTGTATCCCTTGGGTAAATTCCTAGCAGTGCTATTGCTGGGTCATAGGGGAGTTCTATTGTTAGTTTCCTGAGGAACCTCCACACTGTTTTCCAGAGGGGCTGCACCAGTTTACATTCCCACCAACAGTGTAGGAGGGTGCCCATTTCTCCACATCCTCGCCAGCATCTAGAGTTCTCTGATTTGCTCATAATTTAAATTTTTAATAGCCACATTATAGGAAGTAAAAAGAAATGGGTTGTAATTAACTTTTAAGATATATTTTATTGAATTCAGTGTATCTCAATATTACCATTTCAACATGTAATCAACATAGAATTATTAATCAGATTCTCTACATTTGCTTTTGTTCTAAGACTTTGAAATCTGGTGTGTAGTTTATACTCACAGCATATCCTTCATTCACATTGGCCACATATCACATACTTAGTAGCCACATGTGGTTTATGGCCACCACACAGAACAGTGCAGGTCTAGGGGAAGAAAGTGTGGAAAGGTAGAGGAGGCAGAGAGAAGAGTCTGGAAGAGGCACACAGGTGGGATGGAGCACACTGCATTTAGGAATTGGAAGAGTGACAGGAGGCAAGGCTGGAGGGTCAGGGGGTCAGGAGGAACAGGTATGGGAATCTCAGCATCGGTGTCTTAACTTCAGTGATGAAGATCTGTGCCAGAAGTTCCTCCAGGAGAACAGCTGGAATATCTTTCGGAAAGACCTCATGCGGCTACTGGTGAAGCCTCGCCAGCATCCACCATTCATCCCAATCCGGCCCAAAAAGAAAAGGATCTACAACCCCAAGGGTTTGATGCTGGATTTGTGTAGCCTTGACAAGGAGACTAAGCCTTGTTATCCCATTTTTATGGCACCCCAGAAATACCTCCCCCCATTGAGGATTGTCCAAGCTATCACAACCCCCCGGTACAAAGTCCAAGAACTCCTCCCTCAGTATAAGAATGCAGGAGTCCTTATCTAGACCCAATAAAAGATGTTGGGTTAGCCGCCATGTTTCCTGAATGGCCACAATGGGACTTGTGGGGTTTAGAGTTGGGGGTTCCTGGTGGCTATGGGTCCAGAGAGATGTGTGGGGGCAGCAGCTCAGGTACTGTCTCCCTTGACATTTTTGGGGCTGAGTGGATGGTCAGGAGGCTGGGTGTGGTTGGGGTAAGCAATGAGGGTGGTCTCAGGGTGGGAGGGTCTTATTAGGTGAGATGGACAGGAGGCATAGAGGGGCTCAGATCAAAGTGAGCATGTCTAGGGCTGCTAGCTAAAATGCCTTCCAGAGGCCACACAGGTCACCTAACGGAGTGCAGCAGAAGGACTGGGCAGGCAACAGGCAATGGTGGGGATTGGTGTGCACATTCCCCATCCAGATGGAACAGCTGCTCCCTCTCCTCATTTGATGCCATGCCAGGAAATAATGCAGGCCCAGGACATGCCATGTCAGGAAACAATGCATCCTGGGACTGCCAGTCCTTAGATTTTTTAAGAGAAAAACCCAAGAAACCCAATACTTTAGATGATTACTACTAGTTTTTAAATGTGAGCAACTAATTCAAATTGTTTTTGAAATACTGTGTTAGGCAAACAAAACACATATGTGGGCTGTGTTGGGCCTACAGGCTGCTGGTTTGCCAGTGCTCATCAAGCCCCTCTGACAGGGCATTGCCAGAAACTGGAGGAGGTGTGACTGGGGATGGGGTGGAGGTGGGGGGTATAAAGAGCAGGAGAGACAGATGGGCAATGTATCAAGAGCAGGTATCCTGGGTGTCAAGGAAGGGGAGCCTGAAGCCTGAGAGAGAAGAGGCAGAGATAAGAAAGTGATAGGTTGGACTTATAGAGGGCTTCTTGGCCCCTTTGGGGAGTCCCAAACCTGCAGCTGCCTGTTAGTGACCTGGGCCAGCTCTCTTTGTTAGTAGCCATGGGCCAAATCACCTCTCTCCCTTGGGAAGCTCCATAGTTTAGCTTTGAGAGCACTGGGGGCCTGGTAGAGGCCACAGCAGCACATGAGCCTAGCCTGGGGCCACTGGGAGAGATAGGAACCCTCCTCCACCCATTCCTCTCCACCCCACACACTCAACTACCCACCTGGCAAGGAGCAGGTTAGGAAGAACACCTGAGAACAGAGCCTGACTCTATTTCTATGTCACTGGACCCCTTTGAGCACCTTGAGTCCTTTACCTGCATCTGTCTCCCTAGTGGCAAAGTGAGCAAGTTAGACAAGAACAGTGATTTTTAACAGAGGTGAGTATAGTATATACTCATTATATAAACATTATAATTTTGTTTGCTGTATTTAAAAGAAAACTTCTCATGTTGCACAGCAAAGAGGAAGGGATATGGAATTTTTCTATCGGAAGAGGGTGTGAATGTAAAGAGTAGAGAAGCAGTGGACTCATCATCTCTGACTTCCCTGATAGCTTCAGATGGTAAAGGAGACTGGGATGTGTGCAGCACTTCCGAAAAGGATGTCTGTGACCTACAAGGATAAGGTGGCACTGTTCTGGGACCAGGTAAGTTGGGGTGTCTGACTTTGCATTTAGGGCTATGGCTCCAAAATGATGGTATGGACATCTTATTCATTCATCTGAAATTTATTTGAAGCAGGTCCAAAGGAGTTAAGAGGCATTCTCTGTTGTCTCTTATTCTCTAGTCCAAGAGTCAGCAAGCTCTATAAAGGGCTAAATAATAACTGTTTAGATTTTCAAGCCATACAGTTTCTTTAGTGTTCCAATAAAACTTTATTTATAAAAACAAACGGCCTGTGGGCCATAGTTTTCTGACCCCTACTCTAGGTACTGGGGAGCCCTTGAAGGTTTTTGAGCAGACATGACATGACCGGAGAAGGAGCGAGAAGCTTATTATTCTGTGACAGCCATCTGGCTAAGCATCTGACTAGAGTCTGATGAACTTGGGTTAGGATCCCAGCTCTGCCACTTAATGACTGTTGAGGATTGAAAGAGGTGGTACATGAACTAGACAAATGGTTAAAAAAAAAAAAGAAAAGAAAAAAGAAAACAAAGAAAAAGAAAAAAGAGGTGGTGCGTGTATAGCAAGATGTAGGATTTAGTTTACCCAGATCAGGGCCCCACTTCCTGGGAACTGAGAGGAAAAACTTTCAGAATAGGAGGTAGAACGTGTTTTCCAGGGGAGTGGTGAGTGAGAAAATGGACTAGAAGGGGAGCCCTGGAGTGAGGGTGCTGGAGGGAGACCACGGGGGGTGGGCTTCGTGTAGTCTTGAGGGGAGCAGAGCAAAAGTAGAGCTTTTTCGGAAGCCATCATTTAGCAGACAGAAGAATCTGAGAATGAGAAATGTCTAAAGAGGTTTTCAAAGAGCTTTTCTGTGCATTGTGAATATGTTTCTCCTTTGGTATTTTCTTGAAGAAACCAAGTAAACATTTGCATACCACCTACTTATGGTTTTATGCAGTACTGCTGTTTCTTTGAATTCAGTAACCAAGCAGAGACTGGGCCCCCAGTTCTATTTGGGTTACACTTGTGAAGTCCTTGGTACACAGTAAGTGCTCAATACATGTTAGATGTTATTAGGACCTTTTTGACTGAGATCAATTTAGCCATCCAAAGACTCTCTTTCTCTTAAAGTGAAATAGGAAACAGAATCTTTGGAAGTCTAAGTCTTCATAATCAGTGCAAAAGGCCATCCTGAGTGATGTGGGGTGGGGTGGGGTGGGGAATCCCCGTTGACATCTTGCCCAAACCCTACACTCTTCTGGAATGGTTAATGTCAACATGCAGGGGCAGGTTGGAGGGAGAGAGCAGAGCAGGTCACAAAAGCATTAACATGTCCTGCGGGTGAGGGTGCTGTTTGGAAGAATGTGTGGGTGCAGTGGGGAGGCTTGTGGTTGCTTCTAAGTGTATGAGAGCCACCCAGCTTCCAGGCCATGAGCTTCAGAATGAGCAGTGGTTCTCAAGGCTCCCTCATATATGCTCTGCAACATGGAACATGGATCAGAATCAGGCAGGGGAGGACAAATTATGATTTGGAAGAGAAGCTCATGCAAGAGGAGCAAACATGACACTCCTTGACACAGTGTTAATAACAATCTGCTCTCAGTGCCACAAAGGTTCCTTACTGCCCACCTGGGCCCAGATCCAAGGTTCAGGAAATCCCCAGTGACCTGCCGCCAGGAAGAAGGGCCCGGGCTCAGGTATGGAGCACCCACTGTGTGCCAGGAACTGTGTGAGGCACTCTAGAGAGGCTCTCACTTGTCCTGAAAGCGTTTCCTGGCATTATCCTCATTTGACAGATGAGGAGCCTGAGGCCTAGAGGGGCCAAAGCCTTGTCACAGCTCACTCAGCTACCAGGTGGTAGTTCCAGGAAATGCATGTGTCTCTCTGCACCCGGTGCCCTTCCAGGCAGTCGGAATCACCGTGTGTGTGTTGCCATACCGCCGTTACTCATCTATCCCAAATGAGCCACCTGTTTTCACCATTCAGTACACACAACCCTGGAACTATGTTTAAGAGAATATAATCGCCCTTCGGAATGATTTTCCATATGTAAATAAGCATAGTCATACTTGGAGAGGCACACCCTGGCCACTTGAGCCAAAAATATAGCCCTAGCACTAACAGCTTCCACTGTTTGGGGGAAAATGGAAAAAAAAAAAAACCATTTGAAAAACAAACACAGGGAGATATTGCCAGAGTTTTTATAAGAAGTGTTTAAGATCACATCTTGGGGTTGGAAGCAAAAACATTCTTTAAATTCTCCATTCCTTTTATACAACTCATGGAAAAATCGTACCTTCCAGTTACAGAAAGTCTCAGGGGTGAGATGGTCACTTGACAATTCCCATGATACCATCAGAGGCCGTTTTGCCACGAGGCCTTTCTATTTGGGGATTTAAGGGGCTTAACCACAGGGGTGCTGAGTTGCAGAATTTGTAACCACTGGTTCAGAGCTGACAATGAGGATGAGCAGTTTCTAGGTGGCTGGGAAGCAGCTCCAAAGCTAGAACAAGAGTTTTTCATGGCTGCTGGAGGCTGTGAGCTCTAGCTTTGTGGACACAGCTGTGGAAAAGTGGTGTATTCAGACATGTGCTGTGTGACCTTCAGCCAGGCTCCTTCCCTTTCTGGAGCTTCACTGCTATCATTTGTAAAATTGGCGGGGTCTGGTGTGTGTGCTTCACACACTATTGTCTTGCCCAACCTATCCTTCAACTTCTAAAGCCTACACACCCCCAAGAGAAAAAAATCAGAATCAAGAAGAAAATGGATTATTGTGACGCTTTTGAAAATTATGTAGACCAGTTACTTTATAGAATGTCTTTTGATTTGGGTTGGTTTGATGGTTCTCTCATGATTAGATTTAGGTTATACATCTTTGGCAGGAATTATGAAGTGGCTCTGTGTTCTTCTCATCAGATGCTATCAGGTGGTGCGAGATTTCAATGTGTCCCATTACTGGTGATAAGTTTGATTATTGGATTGAAATGGTGTCTCCACTGTAAAATCACTCTTGATACTTACTCGCTTTTTATTTTGAAAATCATGTATACTGTATATGTATATATGTTGTGGTAAAAAAAAAAAGTAAAATTTACCATCTTGTTTTTAGGTGGTTCAGTAGCATTAAGTATATTTACATTGTTGTGAAACAGATCATCAGAATCATTTCATCTTGCAAATTTGAACTGAATACCCATGAAACTATTCCCCTTGCCCCTTCCCACCCTTCTACTTTCTTTCTGTCTCTGAATCTGACTACTTTAGATATACCCACTCTGAGTGGAATCGTAATGTATTTGTCTTTTGGCAACGGCCTTATTTCACTTAGCACGATGTCCTCAAGGCTCACCAATTTATGATAAGATTTCCTTCTCCTTTAAGGCTGAAAAATATTAATTGCATGCATATTCCACATTTTATTTATCCATTCATCTATCGATGGAAATTTGGGTTGTTTTTACCTCTTGGCTTTTGTGAATAATGCTGCTATGAATATGATTGTGCAGACAGGTCTTTGAGATCTTGCTCTCAATGTTCTTGGATATATACCCAGAAGTGAGATTGCTGGACTCACATGGTAGTTCTAGTTTTGATTTTTTGAGACACTGTCATCCTTTCATAGCAGCTGCACCATTTCACAGTCACACCAACAGTGCACAAGAGCTTCAATTTCTGCATATCCTCGTCAATGTTTGTTACTCTGGTTTTTTTTTTGTCAGTAGCCATCCTAATGGGTGTGAGGTGATATCTCACTGTGGTTTTGATTTGCATTTCCCTAATGATTAATGAGGTTGAGCATTTTTCGTGTTTTTGGCCATTTGTGTATCATCTTTGGAAAAATATCTATTCAAGTCCTTTGTCCATTTTTTAAAATGTTTTTAAAAATTATTTATTTTTGAGAGCACGAGCTGAGGAGGGGCAGAGAGAGGGGGCAACAGAGGATCTGAAGTAGGCTCTGCAATGACAGCAGTGAGCTCATGTGGGGCTCGATCTCGTGAACCATGAGCTCATGATCTGAGCTGAAGTTGGACGCTCAGCCATTAAGCCACCCAGGTGCCTCCTCCTTTGTCCATTTTTTAATCAGTTGATTTTTGTTGTTGTTATTACAGTTTCTGATATATTCTAGATGTTAACCCTTTTTCAGACATGATTTACAAATGTTCTTCATTCCACAGATTGCCTTTTCACTCTGTTGATTATGTCATATTTTTTTGATAGGAATTTTGTGAGGAGATATGGAACTATATAAATATCACCTTCCTTTTTATACTTTTCATTTATTTATTCATTTATTTATATCAGTATTGGACTCATGGCTTCCTATATTATTCAGTGTGTTAAAACCTGTTACTATCATTCTAAATTTTGATACAATCCTTTTGACACATTCTTATCATTCTCTGAGCACTTATTTTTTGCCACAAAAATCTTGTATTTCCCTCAATGTAATCCTGGAATTAGCTATTTCTCTAAGGACCCTGGTTCCTTTTAGTAGAGAATGGTATTTAGTAGAGAATAGCCCCAACTCTGGCACTGCTTAAATCTATGGTTTTCAAAGGCCCAGTATCTGATCTGGAGAGGCGTACCTCATGAACCAGCCAGAACAAACCCCTCATTTACAGATGAGGAGACTGAGGGCTAAATGGGATCAACTGGCCAGTGTTCCCCAGTCAGTGAGAGAGCTTAGAAAAGAACAGAGGCCTCTGACTCCCTATCCAGCGCTGCTTCCTTGGCAATACATATTGTTAGCTATGAGGTGTGAGTGAGGCCTGTCCCCTCTGCACTTTCCTTTCCTTTTTCTGTCCAGAGGGATAGCTTCACCCTGGAGGCCCAGGACTGCCTGAGACCTAACCTTGTCTCTCCGCTTTTTATGAGCCTTCCTTCTTTGGAAACTTTTATGGGTGAATCCACATTAAATTGCAGAGGAGATCCTCAGCTTTTCGCTCTAGCTCTGGTGGACTTGGGGCTGGCAGACTTGGACGAGTAGTCCAAGTGCACCTGGGTCTCCCACTCCAGACCAGGGATTTGGGTCATGTGTCTTCCTGAAGCCCATCTCAGTCAGCTAACAGCTGTCTCACAGGGACTTCAACAGAAGATGGGGTCCAGGCCTGATCCTGAGTTGGGAAGGCCATGGGAAGGGTCTCCTCCACCTGCCTCCTGGTTCCGAGCCCACTTGGGTTTTACTAACGAGGAAACACTAGAACACTCCTTCCCATACTTGGAGGCCAGTCTCTTGAGCCTCATTTCAAAGTTGGGAGTAAGGATCCTTTGGATAACATTCCATTAGAGAATGTTTTCTGTGCCTGATTTGGGGGTGGGTGGTGCTACATCTAACCAGCACCACCTAGTTTGGTCAACTATGGGCTGAGGAGGCATGACTACTCAACCAGTGCCTATTAGCAGTGACACCATACTAGTCTGAGCTGAGCTTTTGTCCCCTTTATATTCAGCAGTCACTTCCTAAGCCCCCACCATGTGTCAGGCGTTATGTGAGCTCAATCCAGTGGACTTTCAAGTAACAGTGAAGATACAAGTGGGTTCCATATATGAAGCACAAGTAGGGACTGCAAGGGAAAGGGCCTAACTTCTGATATTTGGTTCTGGCACCTTAATTCTGGAGTGTTAGGTCCTTGTACCAAGACTGTACATATAAATTAAAACTTGAGTTGGAGGGCTCAACTCAATTGGTTGGCTCAGTCAGTTGGATGCTGACTCTTGATTTTGGCACAGGTCATGATCCCAGGGTTGTGGGACAGAGCCCAGCATCGAGCTCTGAGCTGAGCATGAAGCCTACTTAAGATTCTCTGTCCCTCTCCCCAACTCACTCACTAAATAATCGCATAGTTGTTTTTAAAAAAAAAAAAAAAACAAAAAACTGAGTTGGGCAACGAAGAATGATTTTGCTAAGTGAAAAATGTGGAAAGGGCACTATAGGCAGAAGAAATGATTTGAGCAAAGTTGGAACCACCAAAGTGTGAGGTTATCTGGAAGAACAGCAGGGCACCAAGGTGGGCTACTGTCTAAATGACGGGGGAAGTTGTTTTAAGACATGAAATTTCAGATACCTCAGAGCCTAGGCCTGCAAGGTGCAAGCACTGTACCTTCCAGGGAGTGTGCTGACTTTAAAAGCAATGGAGACTCCATGTAGGTTTTAAAAATTTTTATTTTTTTAAAGTTAACATGTGCATAAAGGGAAACTGAGAAACACAAGAAGCAAAGAACAAAGTCATCCACAATCATCACAAGCAGTTTACAGTTTGACTTCTAGGTCCCATGTGTGTACCTACAAAACTAAGCATTTTAATGTAATTAAGATTGTACAGTTACGTATCATGCTTTTTTACACACCATGAATATTTACCATTTCAAAGTCCCAAAACTATGAGTATTTTGATAACCAAGAATACACTACACCAACACCATCTGAAAGAAAAAAATGTAATCCTGCCTTTCTTGGTGACAAAAATGGCAGCAGCCTCAAGATAAAGATACTGGCAGAGTTACAATTAAAATACTGCATTCCCTTAATGTTTAATTAAAAATGAGACAAAGTAACAGAGTACACAAAGTATAATGCTTCTAAAAGAATTCATTCTCTAGTCTATACTATTCAAATATTAGCAAGAAGGTATGTTTCCGCTGAATCACTTAATGTAGCCCTACAGTACAGCCAAAGAGATGCATACACATTATCATTAGAATGTAGATATGAACACATCCACACACATCCCTCCCACTATACTGCCTTCTGCCCCTCTGTTGCCAGTCTAATAAGTAAGTCCTGACATACATTTCTCAGAGACAGCTTAACACTTCCATGCCCAAGATGCTTCCTTCCTATCAATTATAACAAAAAGAAACTTATAAATTGGTTACTTTAGTAGCTGTACATTGTATCATACATTGTCATCTCAGGACATCCAAAAAGTTTAGTGTTACAAAATAATGAACCTTGTCCACAACACACACAGATACTTTATAAAAATGCACACAGACTTATGTTTATAACCTAAAACTGTCTTCTAGATGTGGAGATACTAGCAAAAAGCCCTTCCCTTCACCCCTCCTCTGCTCCCTCCACCATTTCAATTACAAAGTACAGGACTACATCTAGCTCCAAGAGGCTGATTAACAGACACTCCCAGAACAGTCTTTCCTAAAAACTAACAAAAGGGCATTTATAAAGGGATTATTTTACTATTTCTATTTTTAATATACTTTGGGCATTAGGACTTGCTTTGTCCTTTAACACAGAGCAATATTAACTAAAATGCACATACAGAATAATGGCTAGACAATCTGAATTTGTCTTAAAGACTCCTGGGCACAGAACCCTTCTCTTCTCACCCCCACCCCGCCCCCCGCCTTCAATGAACACTCTCCAAGACATCAAGTTTAACACTTCCATTCCCCAAATACAACCATTCCTATAAACTAACAGAACACTTAAAGGGCGGTTACTTTAATTTTCTACTTCTAACATGTTGTTCACCTTCAAACATCTAAAAGACTAGATGCTTCAGGTAAGGATTTAAAATTTGCCCACTACTTAAGTAGTAGCACTGAAGGAACATTGTGGCCTAGAACCCTTCCTCTTCTCACCTCTACCAACCCAGTGGAAAGTATAAGCATCTGTAATGCTCAGAGGAGATTTTAACAATTTCACTTCCTCTAGTTGTTTTCAGAACAGTCTTTCTTATGAATTTAAACACAAAGTGTATACAATATATTTATATACTAACTACTTTTGTCATACACTGGCAACCTCTTTAACATCTAGGAAGACTAGATGTTGTAAATTAGGACTCATTTGTCCTTTATATACACTATATACACAGTTAAGTAAAACAGAATGCAGACATAGGCGACAATGGTTAACCTGCCTAATTATAAACATACTGCTATAAGCCCTTTGCGCTTTCTTCTTCCTCCCTGAACCAGCACAACTACTGCATAATGTGTACTGCTCTGAGAGGTGATTTGATCATTCTGATCATTCCATTTTCAAAAAGACAATATTTCACATGAATTTTAACAAAAGGATATCTACAAAATGTGTTATTTTTCTACCTCTACTTTTAACATACTTTGTGCACTTCTAAACATCTAGAAAGGCTAGATGTTTCAAATAAGGACTTAAGTTTGTCCACTATATACACAGTAGTGTTGAATAAACTACACACATGTAACAATGGGTTATATCTGAAAGTGTCTTCTGAACAGGAACATTCTGGTCTAACCCCTCCATTTCTCACAATTCCTCTCCACCACCAACTCAAGGGTTGGGTACAGATAGGCACACATGTCAGATGTGACTACAATCTTACAATTCATCTTAAAAGTTCTTTTCAGAAGACAGCCTTTCGATGAATTTGAACACAAAGTGTACAAAATGTGATAGTTTACTAACTCTACTTTTGTCATACATTGGCAACCTCTTTAATATCTAGAGACTAGATATTATAAAATTAGGACCCATTTGTCCAGTGTATATACAATATATACAGTCAAGTTAAATGCACATAACATATAGGGCAATGGATAAACTGAAATTTCCTAGCACACACTAACGAAACATCTTTTGCAATTTTTTCCCCTCCCACCTCCCTCAAACCAATGAACAAGTAAGCATACTGTTCAGAGAGGTGAGTTAGCAATTCCATTTCCAAAAACAGTATTTTCCATCAGTTTTTAAGAGCTATTTACAAGAAGTGTTAATCTACTTCTACTTTTAAATACACCAAGCATTTCTAAATATCTAGGGAAAGACTAGATATTTCATAGAAGAACTTAAGTTGTTCACTGTGTACAAAGCAGTGTTAAATAAAATTGCACACACCTAACAATGGGTATAATCTGAGGTATCTTCTATATATGACCATTCTGGCCTAAACTATTCTCTTCCTCACCTCCTTTTCTCCACCACTCATCCAGTAGACAAGTACAGGCATGTGTAATGCTTAGAGGTGGTTGAACAAATTCATATCCAAAAGTCATTTACAGAAGAAAAGCTTTCCTTTGAATTTCAACATGTGTACAAAATGTGGTATTTTACTATGTTGTCATACACTAGCAACCTCTTTAACATCTAGAGACTAGATGTTGCAAAACTAGGACTCATTTGTCCAGTATATGCACTATATACACAGCAAAACAAAACACACGTAATATACAAAATATGGTTTTGTCTGAAAATGTCCAAATATTAACACACTGGCATATTACCTTTTGCAATTCTTTCCCTTCCACCTCCTCAACCACTGAAAAGTGGTCAGAAGTGGTTTAACAATTCCATTCCCAAGACAGTTATTTCCTATGAATTTTAGCAAAAAGAGATTTACAAAATGATATTTTACTACCTCTACATTTAACATACATTGGGCACTTCTAAACATCTAGACGGGACTAGATGTTTCAAATAAGGACTTAATTTGTCCACTATATACATAGCAGTCTTGAATAAACTGCATACATGTAACAGCTGTAATGAGAAAGTGTCTTCAAAATATGAACATTCTAGCCTAAGACCAACCCTTCTCTCCACCAACCCAATGAGCTATAATGCTCAAATTTTCAGAAGACAATCTTTCTAGGAATTTAACACAAAATATACAAAACATACTAGTTTACTAACTCTATTTTTGTCATACACTGGCAACCTCTTTAACATCTAGAAAGACCAGATGTTGAAAATTTGGACTCATTTGTCCAGTATATACACTATATACACAACTAAGTAATACAAAATGCACGAACATAAAGACAACGGTGAATCTTGCCTCACTATGGCAGAGCTCTTGGCATTTCCTTCTCCCTCTCTCCTCCTCTGAACCAGGGCACAAACACAATGCCTACTGTTCAAAGAGGCGGTTTGGCCATTCCCAAAAATTAAATAGTATTTCATATGAACTTTAACAAAAAGATATATACAGAATGTCTTTTTACTACCTCTATTTTTAACATATCAGGCACTTAAGAACATCTAGAAAGACTAGAGATCGCAAAAAAGTACTTAGCATTGTCAACTATATATACAGTAGTTGAGGAATAAGATGCACACACACAAAAATGGTTATAAGAAGAAAATGTCTTCTAAATATGACCAGTCTGGCACAGAACCTTCTTTTCTTCCTCAAGGTCTTCTTCCTGTCCTCTTACCCACTGAACAAACGTGGACGTGTGTCGCTCCTGATGTCGCTTCTAGAGGTGGTTTAACAATTACATTTCAAAAAAAGTCCTCTCCAAAAGGTATTTCTTTTCTATGATTTTTAAAAAAACAAACAAGCATTTACAAGACGTGTGATTTTTCTAACTACTTTATCATATGTCGGCAACCTCTTCACATCTAGAAAGCCCAGACGTAGCAAAAGTTTTCTTTTGAAAGGTTGGGGGGTAAGTTGAGAGCAGCTTTTTCATATTATATACACAGGCCTTCTATAAACGGCCAGTAAATCTTCCCAAAGGGTGGTCTTCCTATTGGTCAAATGCGGTGCGTAATTCTCCCATTTCTATCTTCCAATGTCAACGTTTGGTAGAACGAAGACAAATCGCCTTAGGGCCCGTTAACCGTTTCACCTGTCGTGGACCGGGGCTTCGCTCACCTTCCGGACCCGTTAGGGCCTCTGTCCACTGTTGTTCGGAGGTGAGGTTTCGTCCAATTGGGACGGAGCGGTCATCCCACGGCCCGCATCTGTGGGGCTCAGAGGCCCAACGGTGTTCGAGCTCGCGTCCATGGACACCCGCCTTATCGGACCCTCGAAGGCCTCAACGGCCTTCCTGCGCGGCATCCGAGTGGCCTCCATTCTTCTCCCCTGCCACGCCCGACGTCCAAAGGCGCCTTGTCCCCGCGGGCTGGACAAGTGCTTCGCATAGGCCCCGCAAAGCTGGGCCAGGAGACTGGGCGGCCGGCGAGGTCTGGGCTCCAAGAGGCCGCCGCCATTGGCGCCAGGCAGAGGGTGGGGGTGGGGAGAAGTTCGCGGCTGCTTCAAGGTCTCGGCCCAGCCAGTGGACAACCGCGGCGAGGGCTCTGGGTCTCTGCAGGTCAGAGCACCGCGACCTGTCCCCAGAGCCCCCAGTTCACCCCCCGGCCCAAGGCCGGAGGGCCTGGAGGGCCCCGGGATAGACCGCCACGCTACGTTTCTCACCTCGCTCTCCGCCGGAACTGACTTGGCAGTTCTCTTCGCTGGCAAGAGAAGAGCGGCACCGGAAGTGCCCATGCGCAGGGAGCCGCGAACCGAGGTTCCGGGACTGAAAAGTTCCGGCGTGGGGAAGGGCAAGGAAGGCGTCACGTGGGGTCAGGCCGCCCTCCTGGCTCCTGGCTTACCTTAAGCATTCCAACGGGAATGGTTACCCGACTCAGAATTCTCTGGGCTGGCGAGCATGCGTGTTTCTCGATTCCCGCTTTTCCCCACTGTTGGGGTAAGGAGGCTCTTTACGATTTTTCAGTCATTCATCATCTATTTATTGAGCACCTACTATTTGTCACATAAACACTGGGAATGCTGCAGTGAAGGGAAAAAAACACAAAAATTTCTGCCCTCTTGAAATTACATTCTAATAGGAGAAACAGATAATCCTTACAGTGCGTGAAAAACCAGAGAGCGAAAAGTGCTGTGGAGAAATAAAAAGGTGAGAGAAATATGAAATGAGTGTGGAATGTTTTAAGTGGTGGTCAGGCGACTTTTGAGCAGGAATCTGAAGGAGATGAAGGAATGAGCCATACATCGGGATGTCAGGTGCAAAATCTTTCCTGGCAGCGGGGGCGAGGGGTGCACAGTCAGTGCACACCCAATGCACAGACCCTAAAGCTGAAGCATATGGGCCTGCCCTGGCCCAGGAACAGCAAAGAGGCTGGAGCAGAGTGAGCAGGCAGGAATGTAGAGGTTAGGCCAAGTCATGTATTGTGAAGGAGGCAAAAAGGAATTTGGTACTTTCTTTCTGAATGAAATGGGAGCCGTTGTGGGGTTTGAACTACAGCATGGGGAAGAGCTGAAGTGGAGCCAGAGGTAGAAGCAGAGAGTCCTGCTAGTAGGCTATTGCAGTCAACCAGGTGAAATAAGATAAGGCTTGTCCCAGGATGATGGCAGCAAAGGTGGGAAAGAAAAAAAAAGTGTTGAATTCAAGATAAACATAAAATCGAACTTGCAGGATTTACTGATAGACCAGATGTAAAATGTGCAAAAGTGGAAATTAAGGAAGACTCCAAAACATTTGGCCTGAGCAAGTGAAGGAAGGAATTGCCATTAACTGTGATGTGAGAGGCCATGGGAGGAGCAAATTTGGGGGAAAATCTCAGGAATTCACTTTTAGACATGGTTAATTTGAGATGCCTCCATTTGACATTCAAGTGGAGATGCCTGATAGACAGTTGGATTTATGAGTCTTGCGTTTATGGGAGAGTCTGTGCAGGATATTTGCATTTGGGAGTTATCAGTATATAGATGTATTCAATAAAGATATGAGACCGCATGAGACAAAGAAAGAAGCCACTGGGCTCAATATCTGGAGAGAAGAGGGAGGAGGAGGAGGAGCTAGAGATCACATAGGGGGTTCAAACACTAGGAAAGTCTGACTAGGTGTGTGGTTGACACGTTGACTAAGACAAGGTGAAGGAAAGTCTCAGTGTAGAGTTCCTGATCCTCTTTCTGAGCTCCCACCTAAGTAGCCAACAGGCTAGTAGCCCTAAAGATGATGATTATGACAAACATGTGTATATCCTGCTTTCTACTTGATATCTCTTCATGAATGTTCTAACAGTAGCTTAAACTCCTCTTGTGCAAAACAAAACTCTTGATATCTCCCCAGAGCCTCCTCTTCCCCAAATCAGTAAATGGTAGTTCCATCCAGTTCCCAAATAATAACATGGGGCATCTTCCTTATTTCAACTCTTTCACTCCTCATCCCCCAACCAACACAAGTCCTTTCTTCCCCTAAACATATTTAACATACAGCCCTTTTCCTGTACTATCCAATATGGTAGCCACCAGCTACACAAGGCTATGAACTTTTTAATTAAAACAACATGAAATTAAAAGTTCAGTTCTTCAGCTGCACTAGCCACATTCCAAGTGCTGGAGAGCCATAGGTGGTTAGTGGCTACTGTATGAGCATAGATGTAGAACATTTCCACCATCCCAGGAAGTCACAGGACACTGCTGGTAGATAACCTAGTTCAAAGCAGCAGCATCTCTCTGCTGGTCTGGATGACTCTAACAGCTTCTTAATTGGTTCTGTTTCTCCTACCCTTCCCTTTTCATCTATTGTCTCTACAGAAGCCAGAGTTAACTTTTAATCAGAAGTCAGATTTTGTTACTGTCTTGTTTGTTTTCAGTGGCTTTTCAACACACTTTGAATAAAATCCAAACTTGGAGTGTATCCTACTACCCTGTCATTATGCCTTAGCCACAGTGGCCTCTTTGCTTTTCCTTCTACTCTCCACGATCTTCTCAAGCTCAGGGTCTTTCCACAAACTGTTCCCACTAACTGGAACGATCTGCAGTTGACTCTTGGAAAGGCTGAGTGTCTGTTCATCTCATAAGTCTCAGTTCCAGTATCATTTCTTTAGAGGACCTTTCCTGACATCCCTGTCCCAAGGGCTTTCTTCCAGTTATCATTACATTATACTATGTATTTCCTTCATTCATCATAATATATCATTATTTTATTAATAATGAACATTTTGGGGTGCCCAGGTGGCTCAGCCAGTTAAGCATCTAACTCTTGATCTCAGGGTTGTGAGTTCAAGCCCCACATTGGGCTCCATGCTGGGTGTAGCCTCTTTAAAAAAATAATAATAATTATGAACATTTCTATGTACTTCTTATGTGCAAGTACTGTACAAAGGACTTGGCTTTATATATTTCACCTTATTTATTTTCTAGTTTCCTTTCTTCTTGTTTTCCCTGATGTCCCTGGCACCTAGTACAGTGGCTGGCATACAGTAGACATTAATAATTTTAAATAAATGAATAAGTTAATTGAGCACTTACTGTGGGCCAGGCACTGTGCTGAAGCACTTTACATACATTGTATCATTAAAAAAATTTTTTTTTAAATTTATTTCTAGGAGAGAGAGAGAGAGAGAGACAGCGTGAGCAGGGGAGGGTCAGAGAGAGGGAGTCACAGACTCTGAAACAGGCTCCAGGCTCTGAGCTGGCAGTCAGCACAGAACCCGACGTGGGTCTCGAACCCACGAACCGCGAGATCATGACCTAAGCAAAAGTCGGACGCTTAACCGACTAAGCCACCCAGGCGCCCCAATACATTGTCTCATTTAATTGGCACAGCAAGTCTGTGAAGTAGGTACTATTACTATCTTCCTTTATAGATGAGAGGCTATGCAACTTGTCTGTTCTCAGGAAGAATTAAGATTCTAACCCATTTCATCTGACTTTAGAGCTCCCTGGGAAGGCACTATAGAGGATTTAGAGGCCTGAGCACACACCAGTCTGCAGCCACCCACAGTTTAGACTAGAAGCTGGAAAATAAAGACTTCTTTTTTGAAGGGCTTCCTATTTCAGATCGGCCAGAGTTTCTAGGTTTTCACTGCTCAGACAGGTGGCAGATTCAGGGCATGGGTCTGGACTTGGGATTATGCAGAGTGGCACAAACCAAATGCTTCAGTTTCATTCTGAGCATCCTCGGTGAGGCTGGGGTACTGGCCCAAAGACCCCAGACAAGACTCTGAGCTAGACACCATTCTGCTGACTCCACCATGTCTTTCTACCTGTCTCAAATCAAGGATGACACAAGGAGAGAAAGTAAAAATAATGAGCCTTCCTGGCACTTCTCCTTGGGAAATATCACATGTCAGGCCTGTGACACAGAACGTGTTTATTAGGCCAAAGGCTCCAAGCTCATTAGCTGGGAATGGTGCTGAGCTGCCAGCCACCCACAGAGCTCGCTCGAGAAACAAACACAGTGCAGCACCCATCCCTCCCGGGCTGGGCATGCACAGCTCCACCATTATCAACTTGAGCACACATCTGCACTGAGGCAGGTTGAGTTGACCACAGGGCCCCGGGAAATGGATTGTGTGTAGGTGTGTCCCAGAGAGGCTGCTCATAATCCTCACAGCTGCCATCCTTTGCTTGCATTTGAGCCTTGCTTCTACCCTAGTACAGAGTTCTCAAACTTGAATCATTCCCTAATCAGCTTAACAACTTCCTCCATACCCCTGTACCATCAATACCAGTTTTGACTTAATCTCTGCGAATTGACACACTTAGTACAATCATCACTACATTAGCCTTGTCCTCAATGGTGTTTGTGATATCACCAATTTGACATGCTGGTATATGTTTTCTGAAGTCTGATAATGTAAATATACAACTCTTCAAAAAATGTTCATTTGGGTTCCACTTGAAATCATATTGGTACAACCAAGATGCAAGACAATTAGTTTCAAAGAGGCTCAAGAGACAATCTGAAGGACCCCCCAATGGTCAAAGCTGCAACAATTTGAGGAAGAAAAGAAATAACATAGTACTGGATTATAGCCCAAAGTATAAGCTAAATATCCACGAGTCCATACTAATGTAAAATAAATGACTGAATAAATAAATAAGTGGGAGAGAATAGATAAATCTTCCTTAAAGAATAATTCCAAATAATTTATCCCTTTCAGACTGTGGAGCTTAATTCTTCCCTTGAGTGTGGGGTGCACTTAGTGACTTGCTCCCAAAGAGTAGAAAGAGGAAAACCAAGTAACTTCACAGGGGAGAAATTTGGTAAACACTACCTTAGCCAGGTACTAAAGGTGATCAAGTCATGTTGACAGCATGTATCCCTGACATGATGTCATGAGAAGTACCATACCTCTGTGGCATCCTTCACCAAAATCCATAATTCCACGTGTGGCCAACTAATCTTTGACAAAGCAGGAAAGGGATATGCAATAACATAAAGACAGTCTCTTCAGCAAGTGGTGCTGGGAAAACTGGACAGAGACATGCAGAAAAATGAATCTGGACCACTTTTCTTACATCATACAGGCAACTAAACTCAAAATGGATGAGAGACCTAAATGTAAGACAGGAAGCCATCAAAATCCTTGGGGAGAAAGCAGTTAAAAACTTGTTTGACTTTGGCTGCAGCAACTTCTTACTCAATACATCTCCAGAGGCAAGGGAAATAAAAAGCAAAAATGAACTATTGGGACCTCCTCATCAAAATAAAAAGCTTCTGTACAGCAAAGGAAACAATCAGCAAAACTAAAAGGCAACCAACAGAATGGAAGAAGGTATTTGCAAATGACATATCAGATAAAGGATTACTATCCAAAATCTATAAAGAACTTATCAAACTCAACACCCAAAAAAAACCGATCCAGTGAAGAAATGGGCAAAAGACATGAATAGACATTTCTCCAAAGAAGACATCCAGATGGCCAACCAACACATGAAAAAATGCTCAACATCACTCATCATCAAGGAAATACAAGTCAAAACCACAATGAGATACCACCTCACATCCATTAATGTTAATGGCTAACATTAACAACTCAGGCAATGACAGATGTTGGCAAGGATGCGGAGAAAGAGGATCTCTTTTGTACTGCTGGTGGGAATGCAAACTGGCACAGCAACTCTGGAAAACAGTATGGAAGTTCCTCAAAAATTAAAAATAAAACTATCCTATGATCCAGCAATTGCACTACTAGGTATTTATCCAAGGGACACAGGTGTGCTGTTTTGAAGGGGCACATGCACCCCAATGTTTATAGCAGCGCTATCAACAATAGCCAAAGTTTGGAAAGAACCTAAATGGCCATCAATGGATCAGTGGATAAAGAAGATGTTGTGTGTGTGTGTGTGTGTACATACACACACACATACACACAATGGAGTATTACTCAGCAATCAAAAAGAATGAAATCTTGCCATTTACAGCTATGTGGATGGAACTAGAGGGTATTATGCCAAGTGAAATTAGTCAGTCAGAGAAAGACAAATATCATATGACTTCACTCATATGAGGACTTTAAGACACAGAACAGATGAACATAAGGGAAGGGAAGCAAAAATAATATAAAAACAGGAAGGGGACAGAACGTAAGAGACTCTTAAATGGGTAAGGGGCATTAAGGAATCTACTCCTAAAATCATTGTTTCACCATGTGGTAACTTGAATGTAAATTAAAAAAATAAATTAAACCCCATAACCCCAGGCGAACCAGAGAAGCCCAAATTGAGGGGTACACTATAAAACACCTGACCAGTACTCCTTAAAAAGAAGGAAAGTCTAAGAAACTGTCCTAGGCCAGAGAAGACTAAGAAGACATATCAACTAAATGAAAGGTAGTATCTTGGATGGGACCCTGGAACAAAAATGGATGTTAGTGGAAAAGCTAGTGAAATCCAAGTAAAGTGTAGAGTTTAGTTACTAGTAAGGTACCAAGGGTGGTTTCTTAGCTGTGACAAATGCACCACAGTCTTTTAAGATGTTAACAATATGGGAGACTGAGGGAGGGGCATATGGGAACTCTGTGCTCTGGGAAATCTCTGTACTCTGTAAATCAAAGATTTACATTTATTTTTTGTAAATATAAAGGTTTGTCTAAATAAGTTTCTTTAACAAAAGAGATGTGTGTACTAGTTTGGAGCATGAATTTTAAGTCATGTAGACCTATTTGTTTCCTGTGTCTCCTATAAATAATTTCACCAAGCAAGTAGCTTAATAGAAATGTATTATCTCATTATTCTAGAGGCCAGAAGGTCAACATTAGTCTTACTGGGCTAAAATCAAGGTATTGGGAGGGCCATGCTCCCTCCGTAGGCTCTTCCACCTTGTGGTGGCTGTATCATTCCAGTCTCTGCTTCCACAGTTGCATTGGCTTGTTCTATTCTCTCTGTGTCTGTCTAATCTCCCTCTTCTATTTGTGATGGTATCTAGGATAATCATGGGTGACCTCCTCATCTCAACATCCTTAATCACATCTGCAAAGATCCTTTTCCCAAATAAGGTAACATCTGTAGGTTCTAGGGATTAGGTCCCTATATCTTTGGGTGGCCATTATTCAGCCTACTACAGCCTGGCTATGTGAAATTTAGAACTTCCCAGAGTATCAATAAGCCTCCTTTAAAATGTAAAATAACGAAAGCTATGTAATTATTGTTAAAATGTTCATCTAGGGTCCACCTGAAATCATCTTGGTGATGATTGTCTTGGGCCCAAGCCACACTTTGTCAAATTAGTGCAACAGACTGGTCTCAGAAGCCCCACAGACCTAAATTCTAAATCTGGTGCCATCATGTACAAGCTTGTGACCTTGGGTAAGTCAGCACACTCCATGAAGGGCATTCTCATCTCCTGTGCAAGAGGGATGCTAAACCCCTCCTCAGAGGAATGCTGTCAGAACTCGTAGATCATGGAGCCGATGTACATTAGATGTTCAGTCAACCTCCTGTTTGTTCCACTCCACCTTATAGAGTAATATTACATCTCACAAAATACTTTCTAATACAACAACATGTTTGAGCTCCACAAAATTTCACCCTCTGAAATAAAGCTAAAATTTCCTTCCTGTGATACAGATGAAGAAACTGAGACTTGATGTCAATTGACTTAGCCAATGGCACCCAGCTAGAAGACTAGAGACGGCAGGTGTCTGAGAACACAAAGGGCAGGAGCCAAGAGGCAGTGCCCCCTTTAGATGGGGCCAATTTGCCAACTTGTTCACTTGACGTGTTTTCATGACTTTCATTACCTTTCTAGCCCTGGTAGGCATTTGAATTATGACCCATGATGTGTTTCTAACTCCTGGCTCAGTTGCTGGAATTTGATTTAAAAAAAACAAACAAACAACTATGGACTTGAAGCTTTGAAGTGATGCTGACAGGATTCCTCTTGACCCTGGCTTCTCAAATTAATAGGCTTCCTCTTCTCCAGACTGGATGAGACAGACCCATAGTTTGTCCCTTGGTTTGGCCAGATTTCTGGTTTTGATAGCTCCTTATTCTGAGTCCTTGAAGCAGAGACTCAAGCAGGACCTTCATGCTGCAGGGCCCAGCAAAGCTTTGAGTGTCCTGAAGCAGACCAGGGAGGCCTGCTGAAGGGAACTCCTGCTCTGCCTCAGAGATCGATCACACAAAGAGGGCCAGAGGGTGTGTTGAGGGTCTATGAGCAAAGACTGCCTGGATTTCTATCCTGGTTCCCCGACTTGGTTCCACCACAGCCCGCTGACCCGGGTCACCAGACGCACTCGCCGCCCCCCACCGGCCTGGGGGCTCCATCTCGGAGGCGCAGCGGATCCGGGGGCAGAGGCAAAGCGCCGCAGCTGGTCCGCGGCTGCCATGGCAACGCCCCGAGGCCGAGAGGCGCAGGAGGGGCGGGTTCTTGGCCTGGCCAGGAACGAGGCCCTGCCCCCGTAACGAGCCTCAGGCGGAGGCCCCGCCCCCACCGTGAACAAGGCTCGGGGCCTCGGGTGCGGCGATTCCCCGGAAGTTGTGGCGTTCTGGTTGATTCCAACAGTGCCTGACAAGCTGCCTCGGACTGAGCGACTGTGTCACACTGACCACAGACGCCATCACTGCCTGATAATCCGTCTGTCTGGCTGTGTCTGACTGAACACAGACTCCGTGGGTGTCTGACGGACCAAGATTGTGTGATCTGTCCGCCTGACCACAGCTGACTGACTGACTGCCCCTACCTGGCTGATGGCATCCGGGCCTGACAGGGCGTGTCTGACTGAGTCCATATAACTGCGTCTGGCTGCCCAGCCCCCATCGGTGCTCGACAAGCTGTATCTGATTGACACGCTTTCTGACTGATCCGTCTGCCCGGTGGTTTGACCACATCTCTGCTAAGCCCCCTGGGAGCGACCGGCCGAGTGTGACTACGCCTGGGCCTAAGCGCCCCTACCGGGGCCCCTTCCCTGCCTGGCTGTGGGAAACATGCTGACCACCCTGACCGCGTGGGGCCTCACCCTCACTACAGCCTGTGTGTGGCGGAGGCCGCCTGGCTGAGCACCGGGAAGGATGGAGCAGCCCGCCTGATGTGTGGGCTGAGGGCATCTGCCAGGCTCTGGGGCTGAGTTTGCATGACTGGCTGGTTCTGGCTGACCATCTAACCGGGTCTCAGGGACTGGGTCTCTGGGTGACTGAGTCTGCCAGACTGTCCCTCCCTGGCCGTCTGTCTGACTCGGCTTGACCAAGAGCGGCTTTGTCCGACTCCACCTGCCCACTGCTGGGATGGCTGACCTCCCTGGCATTCCACAGGAGTTGAGTCACACCACCCCTCCGTGCAACTGACAAGCCTACTCAGCCTTGGCCCCTGAGATGCTCTCCCTGCAGCTGTCCAACCAGTGGCTTCGGACGTGTTGCTTGTTCAAGGACTTGGGGCCTAGACATTTTCAGCTACAAGTCTGGGATTTGGGTGTGGGGGGGTGGGGGGAGAGGTCACTGCGGGGGTGATGGTGGTGAGGATCCCAGTTCAGAGGCCCAGTGGGGGAGCCAGGCATCAGAAACAGGACTCAAGGCCAGGTAGGGAAGCAGATGGAAGAAACTGTGGGGGTTCTCAAGGTCCCTGAGCTCAGGCATCTAATTCTGTAACAGAGTCATCACCTTGAGGAGTCATGGTGGTGTTTGGGTGTCTCCTGGCATCAGTGCATGACCCTGAAAACTTTATCCATGT
Organism: Proteles cristata cristata; assembly: GCA_017311185.1. Lineage (NCBI taxonomy): Eukaryota > Metazoa > Chordata > Mammalia > Carnivora > Hyaenidae > Proteles > Proteles cristata. The sequence goes on along the minus strand of JAESUZ010001308.1, from coordinate 643,367 downwards.
TTGTGAGATATCTCTGTCAGTGCCTCACTGTTCTGCAGAAGGGGCATCCCACAGACTTTAGACCTCCTCCTGAAAGAAACTATCTTTCTCATAGTTTTTGTGCATTTATATGGACCAGCCACATCAACCACATGGGATGGAAAGAGAGGCTGTGTACCAGAATAATGGGGAAAGAAACACAGGCGATTCGATTAGAGGGAATAATTTTTTTAAAGTAAGCATGTCAATTGTATGGGTGTGCTATGATTTATAGTTATTGTTATTAATAATAATAAATGAGAGCATGGGACTAGCTTATCTTGATGGAGCTCTAGCATTCTGAGATGCTGCCTTTCCATTAATAACAAAGGCCTGGCTGCCTCATTGATCTCATTATAAGCAAAATGAGGAATGAGAGGAAATAAACAGCTCCATTCCCGAGGGCTCTGTCTTAGCTTGTGCTGCTATAGCAAGATACCATAGACTAGGGGGTTAAAATACAGACATTTATGTCTCAAAGTTTTGGAGGTTGGAAGGTCCAAGATCAAGGTGCAGGCTGACTTGGCTCCTGGTGAAGCTCTTTTCCTGGACTGCAGACAGCTATCTTTTGCATTGTCATCACATAGTGGATATGATGTCCTCTCTTCTTATGAGGACACTAATCCCATGATGAGAGTCCACCCTCATAACCTCCTCCAAACATAATTACCCCCCAAAGACTCCACCTCCAATACCATCACCTTGGGAGTTAGGTCATGTAGAGGACTGGGGTTTGATGTATGGACTCTTTTGTAATACCGTCAGCCTAAACTTTCTGATATTCTGCTTTCATCCCATCCCTGCTCTGCTCAGAAACTGTCATGACACCTCAACCTGGCTGTTAAGACTCATCGTGGTTTAACTTTCAACCAAACTTTCTGACTTTATTTCCCACCTTCTCCTATATGAATTCTCTCCCCTTGCTGGATAGGTCTCTTCACTGACCCCAATATTTGAATTTGGGGGGGACACATTCAGTTCCTGGCAGACTCTCCCAACATGAAGTTGGCTCTCAGCCAGTGTGGGCAGTGGGGCTTCCCCAGGGTAGGGGCCGGGAAAAGAGGCAGCAACAAGGGGCCTGGAGCAGTTGTACCTCATTTATTTATTCATTCATTTGACAAGTCTTTTTTGAGTACAGGTGAGTGCTAGACATTGTGCTGGGCTCTCACCCTCCTCTCATGGAGCTTAGATTTATGCCTCTCAACTCTGATCCTGACAAGGCCACGTGCTGGGTTCCAAATACTTTCTTTTTGGACAATCTGAACGGCTGAAGGTGGGAGAGCTGGTATAGTGTGGTGGTTCCTAAAGACTGATCCCCCAGGAACTTGTTAGAAATACAAATTCTTAGGCCCCACCACAGATGAACTGAATCAGAAACTCTGATGGTGGGGTACAGGGATCTATGGTTTAGCAAACCTCCAGGTGGTGGTGATGTGTGCTAAAGCCTGAGAAGCACTAGTAGAACAATTGAGCCTATTGGCTCTGGTGTCAGAGTGACCATATCGGAATCTCAGCTTTCCTGCATAAGATCTGTGTGATTTTGACCAGGTCAATGACTCTTTCTGTGCCTCGCTTTTCTCATTTGCATGATCAATACAATTGCTTTAAATTATTGTTGTGCGTCGTATAGGAGGATTAGGAGGAGCTTAACAGAGGACCAAGGGGGAGAAGAAGGGCAGAAATGGTGGGGGAAAGGGGGAGAGGCAAACCATGAGAGACTCTTGAATGCTGACAAAAACTGAGGACTGGTGGATGTGGGGGGAGGAGGGGTGGGCATGGAGGAGGGCACTTGTGGGGATGAGCACTGGGTGTTATGTGGAAACTAATTTGACAATAAACTATTTGTAAAAAAAAAAAAATTATTGTTGTGCATGTAAAGTCATATAAAGAGCTTGGCACATAATTTCAATTCTAGGAATATATCCTGAGGACCTATTCCAGCATAAGCTGAATGGTGCATGTACAGGATACTCACTAATGCATTGTTTAGAATAGGAAAGAAACACCTATCCATAGGAGACTAATTTAATAAATCACAATCTGCCATACAAAAAATGAAGCATCTCTTTATATACACATATGAAAATATCTTCAGAATTTCCAAGTTAAAAAAAAACCAAGGTACAGAAGTGTGTCCAGTATGCTCCCATCTGTGTAAAGAAAAAGAGTCTTCATAGAATCTTTATCTATGTATAGATTATTTCTGAAAGGAGACTCAGAAACTGGTAACAGTGGGAAAAGAGATGGATGGCTGAAAATAGGGGCAGGAGGGAAATTTATTTTTATCACGCATGTGTCTTTTTATGACTTAAAATTTGCAATATGTATATCCACGTCCTATTCACAAAAATGAAGTTTAAAAAAGAGTGGGGAGTACTCAGCACAGTGCCTGGCAGCGGCGGTAGTGATGATGGCCATTCCACAGCTCTGTGCGGATGATTCATTGCAGAAATGCAGCCCAGAGATACCTGGCATGTGGCCACAGCCTCTCCTCTCCTCCTTTAATTCTATGTAGTCCCTATCGCCCCATCAGAGATTCTTTGCATTTAGATATGAAATGCAGTTTCAGGATTTTTTGGTGTAACCTTTTTATTTTAAAGATGAGGAAACTATGGCCCAGAGAGAGGCCAGAACTAGCCCAAGATCATCTAGAGGACTGGGGTTCGCTGTAGGGACTCTTGATTCCATCAGCCTAAGCTTTCTGATAATTCTGCTTTCACCCCATCCGTGCTCTGCTCAGAAACTGTCATGACTCCTCAACCTGGCTGTTAAGACTCGTTGTGGTTTAACTTTCAACCAAACTTCCCAACTTTATTTCCCACCTTCTATTAAGTGAATTCTCTCCCCTTGCTGGATAGGTCTCTTCATTGACCCCAAATGCTCCTGCTTTTCAGACATCACAACTTGTCAGTGCTGTGCTCTCTGCCTGAAATGCATTTCTCCTTCCTGTCCGTTTGTGGAGATCCTACCTACTCATGGAGGCAGAATCACACCTAAATTGCACTTCCTTTAGGAAGTCCTCCCTGATTACCCTAGCTCACAGAGTGGACTAATTTAAAAATTTCTTGTAAAACTTGCACTTCTTTTTTTTAATTAAAAAAATTTTTAATGTTTATTTTTGAGAGAGAGAGAGGCTGACTATGTGGGAGTGGGAGAGGGGCAGAGAGAGAGAGAGAGACATAGAATCCGAAGCAGGCTCTAGGCTGTCAGCTAGGCTGTCAGCACAGAGCCTGATGCAGGGCTCGAACCCACAAACCGTGAGATCATGACCTAAGCTGAAGTTGGACGCTTAACCAACTGAGCCGCCCAGTGCCCCAAACTTGTGATTGTTAACAGGGGAATAGGATGCTCCTTGAACAATGGGAAGTGGTCTAGGATACAGCCAGTTTCTCATCCTAACTCTCCACTTCTGGAGAAAACTGGGCACATGACCTTGGCCCTTATTGTCTCAGGGAAGCACTGGGTGAGGATACCACTGAGCCCCCCTGAAGCCAGGATCCTGTCTGCAGGAATGAACTGCTAGTTCTGTTTCTACCCTGATGTTTACTTGGCCTAGAGGCCCAGCATGATGAAACCTGGCCCTGTTGCCGAGCACCTTGGGAGGCCTCCCTCCAGAGTCTCTCTGTGCTCAGACAGTGGCCCTTTGTGGAGCAGAGGAGCAGGACTGAAAGTGGAGCCTCTGGAACACACCCTCCCCACTTCCCACCCCCACCTCCAGCCACCTCTGCTGGCAGCTGTGGACCATCCTGTGCCTGGGTGGCCTCTGTTTGAAATCCGTGACTGTCGGCTGGCAGAGTGAGGTAGAGCCTCTAGGAGGCCAGCTAGGCTGGGAGGGTGAAAAAGGGTCCTGGCTAATGGAACATCTCTTAACTCTCTAGAGGCTGCTTATAATGGAGCTCTCCAAAGAGGAGACTGGTCCGCCTACAGGCCAGATTGACACTTCCAGCATCCTACCACCACCAAATATGCCCCAGGTAGGATTTAGGGCTGGACCCTCTTATGTGGTCTCAATGAGGTCTCAGGTTGGGGGCAGATTAGGGAGAGGAGATTAGGAATCCTTAGATATAATCCCAAACCTGGTGGGGTAGGGACCAGTGCAAGGGGCTCATGACTACAGGGAGGAAGGTAGTGTAGTATGGGTGAAAGGGTGCCCACCGTCCTGCGGGTCGGGTAGGGGAAAGCCCAGGACTCCAGTTCCTGATGAGCCACTGACTTGTTGGATGAAACTGGCTGGTGCTTCCCTTTCTATGCCTCTGTTTCCCTAGCTGTGCCTTACTTTCCCAGCTGCAAAATTATGGAGGCAGAGTAGATGGATGTCAAGAGTTTCTGCAGTTCTGACTTTTTATAATTCTGTGATCGCAGGGAAGAAAGGGAAGAGCTGGGGGTGGGTTGGAGGTGGGTAACTGACACAATGCTCTCCGTTGATTCACCAGCAGTCGCTAGGCAGCCTCTTCTCTGCCTCCAGGTTCCCTTCCACCCTCTGTTTCCCTTCTCTCCTTTCCACCTGACTTGGAGGGCTTCTTGTGATGAGGTCTAGAAAGTGTTTGACTTATATTTGTCTTATTCCATCTTATCCCCAGAGGAGGGGACTGTGCACAGAGCAGGAAGGGGCTCAGGAAACAAAAGGGAGAGGAGAATTAAGAAGTAAGAGTAAGGGATGCCTGGGTGGCTCAGTTGGTTGAGCATCTGACTCTTGATCTCAGCTCTGGTCTTGATTTCAGAGTTGGGAGTTCAAGCCCCATGCTGGGGCTGGCTGTGAAGCCTAGTCAAAAAAAAAAAAAAAAAAAGGTTAAGAGTGGGATGGAGGGAAGTGTCAGAAGAGAGCTCAGTAATAGCTGAGTGGAAGGAAAAGGGAAAAGAGAGATGCTGAAAGAGGAGAAGTAGAAGGGAGAGGAGGTAAAAGAGTGACAGAAAGGAGGCTGACATGAGATGGGGAAAGGGAAGGTATGAATGGAAGAGAAAAACAAGAAGAGACCACAAGAGAAGACGATAGCCTGGGCCAACAAGCACATGTGGGGACATCTCAGGCTATCCTAGGACAACAGCTTCAGTCTGGCTGGAGCTAAGAGCGTGTGGGTAGTGGGGGCACAATATTAGAACTGGATTGAGAGGTCTTCAATGCCAGGCTAACAATGTTGGTCTTTACATTTACTATTTTCTGTTGCCCAAATCCCCTGTGATAAACTGTGTGAGGTCCAGGGACCTTTTTCATTCATCTGTTCATTCAATAAGGGACGATGTCTCATGCAACTCTGTATCCCCAGAGCATAGCACGATGTCTGCACAGAAGAGGTAGTCAGGAAATGCCTGTTAAAATTGAGCACTTGAAGAGAAGTGGAGCACTTGGAGAAAGCGCGGCTGAGGCAATCTCACAGTGAATGTAAGAATAACTGTAGTACAAGCTAGAAAGTGCTAGGCAGCCTAGGAGAGTCCAGATAAGAGTTATGACAGATCAGAGGAGAGTGAGACAGCCTCCCTGCTACCCACAGCAGAAGAATCCCAGAGAAGATTGTTTGGGGGCTCAGCTTCCATCACATACTTAACCTGGAATTAATCCATGTGGTCAGGAAGATAGACTCCAATGGAGGACACGGGGCTCTGTGAATGAGGGGAGAGCAAGGAGTTCTCCAAAGGAAGGTCGGCGGGGAGGTGGGGAGAGTGATTATTATCCAATGAAAGGAATTTAGAACTGGGCACAGCTGCCACAGTCTGATGTCGTGGGGAAAGGTGAGGCATGAACAGGGAGTGGTGAGTAGGGTAGAGTTCATCATAAGATTGGCAGGAGCTGGAAGTAGAAGTAGAGGCATACCACAGAGGGCCTCAGATACCAAGCTGAGGAGTTTGGACTTGTCTCTTTAGCTAGAGAGGGCCCTTGTTGGAACTGTGCTTTGGGAGAATTAACTAGACCTCTGAGGTATAGAATGGACTGGAGGCCAGAAGACCAGCTATTAATGGGAAATTATTCCAGTATGCTCTCTGATAAAACCCATGTGCAAGATCCTTCACCCACATTGGTGTGCTGTACATTGCAGCTTGGTTTGGTTTTTGTTCTACCCATTCTAGGTGAGAGCTGCAAAGGCCAGAAGTCCTACCTCTGCCAGAAGGGACTGCCCTTTCCTTCTCCCAGGGCCACAACCAGTTCACCTGGGGGATGGATGCTCCAGAGATTTACAAAGGCAGGTGAACACTTGTAATGTGTTCAGTCTTGGAGATCGGTGTACAGTTTCTAGCCAGATTTCTGTAGTATAGTGGGATTTGTAGCCCCTGTCTCCGGATTTGGCATTTGATGAGAGCAACAGCTCCTAGCAAACTTAATAAGTGGCTTCAGGCTCCTGCTTTTGAGCTGGGGGTGGCCCGGTCCTGTCGCCCAGAGTCAAATATCTTTTCCAGATACCTCTACAAAAGAGGATGCCATAGCATGGCCTAGTGTGGAGCATATGACTTTGGAGTCAGACATCCTTGGCCTTGGGTCTCAGCTGTGCTACATCTTAGCTCTAGAACTTTGAGCAAATTATGCAAATGATCTGGGCCCTTCTTTCCTTATATGTAAAACAGGGGTAGTAGTACCAACCATACAGAGTCATGACATTGAATAAGCTACTAAAAAGCACTTGGCACAGTGCCACATAAGTCACAAGCACCAGGCAAGTGTGAATTCCTATTCATTCTTTAGTAACAGAGCTAGGTACTGTTACAAATGGAGGGGTCACAGAAATTATGGGCCCCATCCTGTGACCTCGCAGTGATGAGAAGATTCCTGATTTCCAATCTAGGTCTCTCGTGTTGCAATATCTGCTGATTCTGTCTTCATTAGAAGCAGGAACTGACATCCCTCCTTGCCCTTCGCTACATAAATCCTTTATGAGTTCCATACCTGTCCATAAAATGATATTTTGACTCCTACATTGTTTCCCCGAGAACATTTACCCATCATTTGCTCTTTGCTCTGCCAAATCAGTTATGTGTATGATCAATTAGTGTACCATACTCAAAGTGATAGAAATATGTGGGAGGATTATATTAGCAACACAGTAAGCGAATCCTAAGCAAATCCAAGAATCTTGGAATATCTGAAGAAAATTGGTCATAATTGTTCTTGGATTTATTTAAAAAAAAATAAGTCATATTTTAAAAATCTGATTTTTATTATTATTTTGGAATACAGATTGCTATTTTTATTGTGGCAAAATATATGGAACCTAAAATTTACTATTTTAACCATTTTAAGGGCACTGTTCAGTGGCATTTAAGTACATTCACAATGTTGTATATCCATCACAATTATTTCCAGAACTTTTTCATCAACCTAAACAGAAATTCTGTACCCATTATACAATAACTACTTCCCTCTCAGTCCCTGGTAACCTCTATTGTACTTTTTGTCTCTATTAATTTGCCCATTCTAGATATTTCAGTTAAGTGGAATCATGCAATATTTATCCTGTTGTGTGTATCTGGCTTCTTTCACTTAGTGCAAAGGTTTCCGGGCTCATCCATATCGTAGCATGTATCAGAATTTCATTCTTTTTAATGGCTGAATAATATTCCCTTGTATGGATATACCACATGTTGTTTGTCCATTTGTCTATAGATGCTCACTTAGGTTGTTTCTACCTTTTGCCTATTGTGAGTAATGCTGCTAAGAACATTAGCTTACAAGTATCTATCAGTGGGGTGCCTCAGTGGCTCAGTTGGTTAAGCGCTTGAATCTGAATTTCAGCTCAGGTCATGATCTCACAGTTCGTGAGTTCAAGCCCCACATTGTGCTCTGTGCTGACGGTGCAGAGTGTGCTTGGGATTCTCTCTTTCCCTTTCTCTCTGTCCCTCCCACTTGTGTGTTCTCTCTCTCTCTCTCTCAAAACAAATAAATAACTTAAAAAAACACACAAGTAACTATCAGTATTTTATCCAATCTATAATGAATGGAACTGCAGTACGCTGGATAATGCCTCCCCTCCCCACCCCCACCCCCCGCCCACCCGCACTATCCCCCTCCAAGATATCAGCGTCTAATCTCTGGAAACTGTTAATTTATATGGCAAAGATTTTGCAGATGTGATTAAGTTAAGGGTCTTGAGATGGAGAGATTGTCCTGAATTATGAGGGTGGGCCCTGAATGCAATCCTTATAAGAGGTGGACACAGGGAAAATTTGACTGTCACAGCAAAGGAGAAGGAAATGTGACGACAGAGGCAGAGTTTGCAATGATGCAGTCACAAGCCAAGAGTGCTCACAGCCACCAGGAACTGGCAGAGGCAGGGACAGATCCTCCCCTGTGTCCTCTGATGGAGCTGGGCCTGATGTTACTGATTTAGGATTTCAGGCTTCCAGAATGTGGGAGAATAAATGTGTGTTGTTTTAAGCCACTAAGAGTGTGGTGATTTGTTACAACAGCCATAGGAAACTGATACAACAACTGATAGAAAAAATGGGTGTATACTAAAATCTCACAAAGCTAAAAATTGTCAGAAGATCAAATGTTTTTTGGACAGAATTTATATCTGTGGAATCTAACCTGAGAAAGTTAGACTTGATAGGAAAGAGGCCTCAAAGTGGCAGAAGCCATAACCAAGAAATACTTCATATGGATGAAGAATTGACCAATTTACCTTTCTAGTCAAGTTTTGATGGAAAATAATTGACCTCAGTGAAAATAATTTCATTAAAATAAAATGGGAAAATGTTGGAAATAGTGTAATTGTGCCACAATTGGTCAAGGAATTAAAATGGCTTAATGGAATTTATCTCAGGAGAACAAAATTGCCTTGAACATTCATTGATGTTGATACAATCCTAAATAAAAGGTTTGTATTCATAAATAGAGCCAAACATCCTTGGGTTCAAAGTATTTTATGTTCCAGGTGCGCTTGGGTGGCTCATTCGGTTAAGCGTCCGACTTCAGCTCAGGTCATGATCTCACGGTTCGTGGGTTTGAGCCCCATGTCGGGCTCTGTGCTGACAGGTAGCTCAGAGCCTGGAGCCCATTTCGGATTCTGTGTCTCCCTCTCTCTATGACCCTCCCCTGTTCACGCTGTCTCTCTCTCTCTCAGAAATAAATAAAACATTAAAACAAATAGTTTATTTTCCTTTCCCTCATATCTCTGAGGTTGACTGATTTTCAGAAAATAAAAGCCAGAATATTTTTTCTATGTAAGATGGGCCTATGGCTATAGAATCAGCATGTCCCAGAGGAAAGGAACTCTAGAGACGGCTCTTGAGTAGAATCATTTCACATCCTAGGAAACTTAGGTCAGAAAAAGAAAAGACAGTCTAAAATCACCTAGCAAATAAGACTTTCCCTTGAATTATCAGGCCCCTCCCTCCAATGTCAATTTCTGACAGCTTCTCAATAGCAATTTGGTTTTTGTGTGAGGGAGAGGATGTGAAAGTCCACCGAAACCCTGCCACATTTCAGAGCTGCTTTGGGCTGACACCATGAACTGACTGAGTCCACTCTGAGATTTGTGTTGGCCTTTAAGTGGGACCCAAGCCTGTCCTTCTCCATGACCTCTGCCATGGCCCTCTAAGATAGGTCTAATCTTTCTGGGGAACGTTTGTGGCACTCTCCTACTGGTCTTCTGTTTCTCCTCCTACCAGTCCATCCTTCACACTGGCCATCACAGTGGTCTTTCTTTAATAAATACTAAATTTAAAAATTACAAAATAATTCAGATACATCAAAAAGCATAGTGCATATCATTTCATACCCATTAGATTGGCTATAACAAAAAAGAGAGACAATAACAAGTATTGGTGAGGATGTGGAGATATTGAACCTTCAAATATTGCTGGTGAGGTTGTAAAATTATGAAACTGCTTTGGAAGTTCTTCAGTAAGTTAAGTGTAGTTACCACATGACCCAGAAATTCCACTCCTAGCTATATAGCCAAGAGAAATGAAAGCATAAGTTCACAGAAAAACTTGCACATAAAAGTTCACAGTATCATCATTCATAACAGCCAAGTGGAAACAACCCAAATGTACATCATCTGATAAATCAGTGAACAAAAATGTGGTATCTACATACAATGGACTATAATTCAGCCATAAAAAGAATAACATACTGATTCATGCTACAACATGGGTAAATCCTGAAAACATTATGCTAAGAGAAAGAAGCCAGCCACAAAAGACCACATGCTGAATGATCCATTTATATGAACGCATAAAAAGAGAAAGTGGATTAGTAGTTGCCAAGCTGGTAGGAGGGGGGAATGGGGAGCGACTGTTAATGGATATGAGGTTTCTTTGGAGTGATGAAAAGGTACTGGAATTACAGGAGCGATGGTTGCATAATCTTGTGAATAACAAAACCCAGTAAATTATACACTTAAAAATGATGAATTTTATGGTATGTTAATTATATCTTGAGACAATTATAGTGCGTAGTAGTGTACACTCATGTACATACTACCTAACTTAAGAAATAAACTGTTACAGACAGAATTTCAGCTTCCTGTGTACCACTCCTTGACCCATTCCCCTCCCTTTCTACCCAGAGGTATCCACTGTCCTATAGTTTATCTTGGTGTTTATCATGGCAATAAATGTCTTTATAAGTTTTACTACATGTATGAGTATCCCTAAACAATACATATCATTGCTTTGTATATTTTAAAGCTTTATGTAAGTTGTGTCCTCTGCAATATGCTTTTCTCCCCCCTACCAACATTATACTTTCAAGAATTATCCACATTAATTTTATGTGTCAATTTGACTGGGCCACAGAGTGCCCAGATATTGTTCTAGATGTGTCTGTGAGAATGTTTCTGAATGAGATTAACATTTGAATCAGTAGACTGAGTAAAGCAGATTGCCCTCCCCAATGTGAGCAGGCCTCATCCAGTGCATTGAAGGCCTGAATGGAACAAAAAGGCAGAGTAAGGGAGAATTTGTTCTCTCTGCCTGGATGTCTTCCAGCTGGGACACTGTTCTTCTCCAGACTGGAACTTCCACCACTGGCTCTTGTGGGTTTCCAGCTTGCCACCTGCAGATCTTGGGACTTCTCAGCCTCCATAACCACATGAGCCAATTGTTTCTTTATCTATCTATCTATCTATCTATCTATCTATCTATCTATCTATCTATCTATCACCTATTGGTTCAGATTCTGTGAGAACACAGACTAATACAATATGTGGTTTTTGTATCTTGTTTAAGAAAGCCTTCCCTACCCTGAGGTCCCTAAGAATGGCCTTTTGTTACTTCTAAAGATTTAAAAGTTTTGCTTTTCAAATTTAGGTCTTAATCCAACAGAAGGTTATTTTTGTGTATGCCACGAGGTAGGAATCCAATTTTATTTTTTTTCCAAACGAATAACCAATTGTTCAGTATCATTTTTAAAGTAATCCATCTGTATTCATTTCCTAGGGCTGTCATAACAAATTACCACAAACCAGTGGCTTAAAACAACAGGAATTTATTCTCTTGCAGTTCAGGAGGCTAGAGTCCAAATCAAGATGTCAGCAGGGTTGGCATCCATCTTTCTGCTGGAGACTCTAAGGGAGCAGACATCCCATGCCTTTCTCCTAGCTTCTGGTGCTTGCCTACAGTCCTCACAGTTTCTCTGACTTATAGACATATCTCTGTAGTCTCTGCCTCTGTCTGCATGTTGCTGCCTCCTCTGTCTGTCTGTATATCTTCTCTTCTTATAAGGACACTAGTCATTGGATTTGGGGCCCATTCTAAATCCAAGATGAGTTAATCTTGAGATCCTTAACTAATCACATCTACAAATACCCTATATCCAAGAAAAAGAAAAAGGTCATATTCTGAGGTTCTGGTTAGACATGAATTGGGGTGGGGTGGGGACACTTCTCAACCCACCACAATACCTTCTGCTATTCTTTTGTAAAGATCATGTCTGTCCTCTATTAAATTTCTATATCTGTGTGGGCAGAGCGATCACTTTATAATGCCATTTCAAATCCTTGATGAACTGGTTATATACTTTTCCTGAGATAATCTTATTTAATCCTTACAACAGTCCATAAGATAAGGTAAGTACTACTAAAATCACACACACTGAAGGGCGTGTACTCGGTAGCATTTGCCACCGATAGCAAATTTTGTGATAGCAAACACTCCCCAAACCTCAGTGTCTTTTAAAAAAATTTTTTTTTAAGGTTTATTCATTTTTTCAGAGACAGAGAGTGAGAGAGAGAGGGGCAAAGAGAGAGGGAGACACAGAATCCAAAGCAGGCTCCAGGCTCTGAGCTGTCAGCACAGAGCCCAACGCGGGGCTTGAACTCACGGGCTTGAACTCACAGACCGTGAGATCGTGGCCTGAGCCGAAGTCGGAAGCTTAACTGACTGAGCCACCCAGGCGCCCCCAAACCTCAGTGTCTTACAACAACAAAGTTTCTTCCCTCCCATCAAACATCAGTAGCTGTGGTGTGGCTGTAAGGTGGTTGGAGCTCTGTCCTATGGGTCTTTTCACTTTTGAATTGAGGCTGAGGACACAGACCCTATCCAGGACATGCCATTTGAATGGCAGAGATGAAATAGTATGACTTTAGAATGAAACATCTGATGGCTCTTCAAATTTCTGGCCCACATTTCACTGGCCAAAGTAGGCCATGTGGTCAGGCCTGGCATGGAAGTGTACTCCTTCTTCTGAGGGTACTCAAGTCACATGGCAACTGGCTAGAATGCATAATCTTACAAGAAGGGTGAAAACAAATAATGGGAATAAGAATATCTCTACCAAAGGTATTAAGTAAACTTGTCCAAGGTCAAATAGCTGAGAAGGGGCAAAGGTAGATTCAAACTCAGACTGTCTTTCTCCAAAACCATAGTGCACTCTCTGGCTCCCTATTGCCTGATAGATGGGAGTCCAAATGTATCTAAGCTTCCGGGCATCTGCATATGCATTCCTGCAGCCTGGAGTCCCCCTTTGCCACTTCTCCATGTTCAATTCACTCTTTAAGACTCCACTGCAATCCCAACTCGTGTGCTAATTTCTCTCCTTGGAATTAATCACCATGTGTCCCCATCACTTTTTATAAGTATATATCACTTTGTACTCACATTTTTATCTTCTCTGAAGGGTGAGGATGCACTCTTATTTGTCCTGTGCAGCCTCGTGCGGTGTTTCCTAAGTGTTTGCAACATTCAGAGATGAGTTGGGGGGCACAGGCTGCAACTGGGCCATGCTCCTGGGGATGAGAGCACTTGGCCTACTTTTCTACTCCTCTAAACTAAGCTTAGCACCTGGTGCTCCTGTGACTGGCAGTTTAGCTCCGCGTGACTCACCCTGTAAGCCTTCACCCCGTCACCTCAAGGTCCTGGGCTAGGGTGTGTGTGCTGGTGGTGTGTGCGTGGAGGGAGGAGGTGGGAATTAACTTTTGCCTTTCAAAAATACTTCCCTTTCCCTGTCCCGCAAAAACGACGAGTAAAGGTCCTTCTCTTAAATGGGCTGGGCAAGTCCCTACCCATCAGACCTACAAAGACTGGGGAGGCCCCGGAAGGTACAGAAGAAGGAGGAAAGCGCTGCTGGGTCAGAGGCGAGGAACAGAGATGTGGAAAGAATGCTGAACTGAACGCTGAAAGACCGTACTAACCTGTCAGAGTGATTTAACGTAATCTCTGTGAGCTTCAGTTTCCCCTGCCCTAGACTGGAGACCATACTGATCTTGCCCTCCTCCCTGTTACAAAATTACATAGTAAAATGCTGGTTAGGAACGCAGCCCTGGATGCACACAGACTTGTACCAGAATCCCCCTCAAAAGCTGTACGACCATGGGGAAATTAATTGTTTATCTCCATGAGCCAGGTCTTTATATCCCTGCCTATAAAATGGGGATCATAATTATAACTTCCTCCCAAGGTGAGAAAATTCTGTAACATGCTCGGCATATAGTGCCCAATAATACTGGCTGTTTTCGTATGAGGTGATTTAAGGAAAAGACCGCATCAGGTGTTTGCAAACATTAAAAGAAGGGAGACAGAGTCTAACTTTTCCTAGAACCGGCTGCTTCCTTTAGCCAAGTATGGGGCGTGGATCAAAGGAATGAGGAAATAGTTTGTAAGGTGACAACACACAGAACTGTTTGTCTTCGCAGAACTTGGGGGAGGGGTAGAGTTGTTAGTTGGCCCTCCCCAAAGATCAGAGGCCCTTGTCCCCCACTCCTGTCCCTACAGATGCAATCCATTGACTTGTCCTCTCCTACCAATCTCTTCGCTGGGGAGGCTGCCTTTGTAATAACAATAACAATAACAGTAGTAATGAGAACAATGATATTGTTACTGTGAGGCTTGTAAAGGCTAATACATTATCCCAATTATCTTTCATAATCTCTCTCCCATAAAAAGAATCCAGAATTAGAAGGAACTTGGGGATTTTTCTGCATTTCAGAGATAGGAAGACTGAAATCCAGAGAAGGGAAGGGATTTGCCCCAGAGCACACAATAAGTTAAAGGCGGAGGCAAGACTAGAACCTGGAGCGCCTGACTCCTAGTAGAGTGTCAGTGCTCCTTTCGTGACACAGCTGTGGTTTTCCGCTCTTGCTGCCCCCTTGTCTCCTCTCTTATCTCTTGGACCACCGCAGTGGTTCCTAAATGGCCATCCCGGCCTCTGGTCCTTCCATGCCCATTTGTTCTCGTTTTTTCCCTCCTAATAGAACTTGCCCATTTTTCAACTTGAAAGTTCACCTGGTTCCTAGTTCAGCTTCCATATGAGGACCCAGTCTCTTTTCTGACAAAAAGTAAATAAAATTTTGCCGATTAGATTGATAATGGGGACTGTTTTTGCTACTTATATTATGTGTTGGCATTTTCTCTTCTTTTTCAAAAAGTTTTTACTTAGGGGCGCCTGGGTGCCTCAGTTGGCCGACTCTTGATTTCGGCTCAGGTCATGGTGTCAGGGTTGTGAGATCGAGCCCTGAATCAAGCTCCAGGCTGAGTGTAAAGCCTGCTTCAGATTCTCTCTCTCTCTCTCTCTCTCTCTGCCCCTCTCCCACTTATGCTCGCCTGCTCTCTCTCAAAATAAATAAATAAACATTAAAAAAATACATATGTGTCTTAAAAAAAGTTTTTATTAATGGGGCGCCTGGGTGGCTCAGTCTGGTAAGCATCTGACTTTGGCTCATTTCATGGTCTTGGAGTTCATGGGTTTGAGCCCCGAGCTGGGCTCTGTGCTGACAGCTCAGAGCCTGGAGTCTGCTTCGGATCCTGTGTCTCCCTCTCCCTTTCTGCCTCTCCCCCAATTGCGTGCATACTCTCTCTCAAAAATAAACATTAAAATTTTCTTAAAAAGTCTTTATTTAAATTCCAGTTGTTTAGCATACTGTGTAGTATTAGTTCCAGGTGTACAATATAGTAATTTGACACTTCTGTATATCACTTGGTGCTCATCACAAGTGCACCCCTTAAGCCCTATCACCTATTTCACTCATGCCTCCACCCACCTCCCCTCTGGTAACCATCAGTTTTTTGTTCTCTATAGTTATGAGTCTGTTTCTTGTTTTGGTTCTCTCTCCCTCTCTCTCATTTCCCTTTGCTTGTTTATTTTGTTGTTGTTGTTGTTGTTTAATTTTAATGTTTATTTATTTTTGAGAGAGAGAGAGATAGAGCACGAGTGGGGGAGGCACAGAGAGAGAGGGAGACACAGAATCTGAAGCAGGCTCCATGTTCTGACCTGTCAGCACAGAGACCAATGCGGGGCTCGAACCCACAAACTGTGAGATAATGACCTGAGTTGAAGTTGGATGCTTAACCAACTGAGCCACCCAGGCACCCCTATTTTGTTTCTTAAATTCCACCTATTAGTGAAATCACATAGTATTTATCTTTCTCTGATTTCCACCTATTAGTGAAATCACATAGTATTTATCTTTCTCTGATTGACTTATTTTGCTTAGTGTAATACTCTATATAGCTCCATCTGTGTTGTTACAAATGACACGATTTCATTAATTTTCATGGCTGAGTAATATTCCATTGTGTGTGTGTGTGTGTGTGTACACACACACATATCTCTCTCTCTCTCTCTCTCTCTCTCTCTCTCTATATATATATATATATATATATATATATATATATATATACATATGCCGCATCTTCTTTTCATTCATCTATTGATGGACACTTGGGCTGCTTCCATAATTTGGCTATTGTAGGTAGTGCAGTTATAAACACTGGGGTGCATGTGTCCTTCAAATTAGTATATTTGTTTTCTTTGGGTAAATACCTAGTTGTGCAATTCCTGGCTTGCACAGGGTAGTTTTATTTTTAACTTTTTGAAGAACTTCTATACTGTTTTCCACAGTGGCTGCACCAGTGTGCATTCCCACCAACAGTGCAAGAAAGAGGACTCTCTTTTCTCCACATCCTAGCCAGCACCTGCTGTTTCTTGTGTCATTGATTTTAGCCATTCTGACAGGTATGAGGTAAAATCATTGTCGTTTTGATTTGCCTTTCCCAGATGATAAGTGATGCTGAGCATCTTTTCTTTTTTTTTTTAATTTATAATCTTTATTTTCTTGCTCAAATTATTTCAGCTTTTATTTATTTATTTATTTATTTATTTATTTTACAAATAGTTTATTTTCAAATTAGTTTCCACATAACACCCAGTGCTCATACCCACAAGTGCCCTCCTCTGTGCCCATCCCTCCCCCCCCCACATCCATCAGTCCTCAGTTTTTGTCAGCATTCAAGAGTCTCTCATGGTTTGCCTCTCCCTTTCCCCCACCATTTCCACCCTTCTTCTCCCCCTTGTTCCTCAGTTAAGTTCCTCCTAATCCTCCTATACGTGCAAACATATGATATTTGTCCTTCTCTGCCTGACTTATTTCGCTCAGCATAACACCCTCAAGATCCATCCATGTTGCTACACATGGCCAGATTGCATTGTTTCTCACTGCCATGTAGTATTCCATGGTATAGATAAACCACATCTTCTTGATCCATTCATCTGTTGATGGACACTTAGGCTCTTTCCATGTTTTAGCTATTGTGGAGAGTGCTGCTATGAACATTGGGGTACATGTGACTGAGCATGTTTTCATGTGTCTGTTGGCCACATGGATATGAAGACCCAATCTCTTTAAATACATATATTGTCAGGGAGCTCATCACTCCCAAGGTCACAGTTTCATTCTTGGGTAGCTGGGACGGTTAGCGCGTTCTTTATAGTGAGCTGAAATTGTCTTACCCAATATCTACCCACTAGAGCTGAGTGGGATTCTTTCACATCTATTCAGTCAGCAAGTTTGTAGTCAGCGTTTAATATGTGCCAAGTTCTCGGTGGACTAGATACCAAGAGGAACAAAAAGATAAATTAGACATAGATCCTTCCCTCAGACAACGTGGCCCAGGGGGTTGCAGAATTTTTTGTTTTTTTTATTAGACCTGAAAAATAGGAAATAAATCTGCTTTCTGTGTGACAACCCTTCAGAGGCTTGGAGATAGCCACTATGTCCACCCTATACGTTCCCTTCTCAAGGCTATTAAATCAGTCATTACACAACATGACATCTAGGTCCTCAGCATTCTGTCTCCTCCTATAGACATGTTCTTGTGTGACAGTGTTGCCCAGAGCCAAGCCCCCATGGCCCAGCAGTGATCTGCCCAGGGCAGCACCTGGCTGGTCTGACCTCTGGTTTCTGTTGATACAGTATATCATGTTCACTTTCCCCATTTCTTCTTTTCTTCCCTTCTTCCCTCCCTCCCTTCCTTTCTCTTTTACAGCCATATTACACTGTTGAACTTGAGGTCAACTCAAGCCTTTAAGTCATTTTCACTGGAACTCTTCTTCTTTTTTTAATGCTTATTTATTTTGAGAGAGAGAGAGAGAGAGTGGAGGGGGGCGGGGAGAGAGAGCACAGAGTGGGGTAGGAGCAGAGAGACCAGAAGAGAGAGATTCCCAAGCAGGCTCCAAGCTCTCAGCACAGAGCCCTATGTGAGGCTCAGTATTACAAACCGTGAGATCATGCTCTAAGCTGAAATCAAGAGTCTGACACTACACTTACTGAGCCACCCAGATGCCCCTCACTGGAATTCTTCTAAATCTAGATTCTTTATATCTTGTACTTCGGGCACTTGATCATTTGGAACTGTACAGTCCAATATGGCAGTCACTAACCCCTGTGGCTAGTTAAATTTTAAGTACTAAAAATTAAATGAAGCTAAAATTTCAGTTTCTTAGTTATACTAGCCATATCTTAAGTTCTTTACCGCCACAGGTGGCTAGTGGCTCTCCTATCAGATAATGCAGATTTAGGACATTTCCATTATCACAGAAAGTCCTATGGGACGGCTTTGGCTTGAACCAAGGGGGTAGGAATTTACATTTGTTTTGCGTGGCACCTCATCTCGTTGGTTCCAGCGCGGCCCCAAGGCTGCTAAGATCTTCTGGAAGCTAATTTTGGATTACAGAGTGTTTGCCATCCCTTCCAGCTTCATGCCAGCTGTAGATTTGATAAGTGTTTCATGCCTGTCTTTGCTTCATCTAAAACCACTGATAAAAATGCCAGCAGAGCAGAGAGGGCTGCAACTGAGCCCTGCACGTGGCACTCAGCACTGCAGCCTCATGTGGCAGTCATGCAGTAGTTGAACAAATGAGGCCTCCATACCAGGCCTTGCGTGCTGTGTCCTGAGAACACACAGGGAGACAGAAGGCAGCCAGTTAAACAGGGTTCTGCTGTGGTGGGCACACTAGTAGTTCAAATGCCTTTGTCTCACAACTGGGGCTGCTTCTGGCTGGTGTACGGTGGTTAAAAACTCAGGCTTGCGAATCAGCTTCCTGGATTTGAATCCTGGCTCTGCCACTTTATCAAACTATGTTATGTCTTTGTGTTTCAGCTTCCTATTGTAGAAAGTGGGGATAAGACTAGCCTCATTCTCACAAGATTATTGTGTGATTAAATGAGTTCGTGTAAGTGCTCCAAACATGCCGGTTATCATTAGTTCTTATTAATTATAATTTTTTTCCTCCTGGACAAGACATGCTCAGCCTTGCTTTGGGGCCTTGGCTCGCTCAGTTCTGCTCTTAAGTTTGTGGAAGTTCTTCGGAGTGCAAACTAAGCCTCCTCTCCTTGATTTTTTAAGATCTCAGCAGCTCATTTGACACTTAGTTTCCTATGTTGGAGGAAAGGACCACAGTGAAGAAGTCGAACAATGGTTGGGCTTTATCTGAGTTCTGTGCTGCCTGCTGGAGACACCTAGGACCCGCTGCTCATCTGCAAAATGGGGATAATCACAGCTGCCTCATAGGATTATAGTCGAGGCTAAGGGAGACAAAGTAGGTGAAAGCCTCTGCCCAGAGGAGGCCTTTACCTTCCTTCTGACTTTCAGTAAAACCCCAGAAATACATAACACTTGCCTCTTTCCCCTATCTCTGCTTTATTCAGTATCTAACAAAGGAGGGCAGGCCCGTTATTCCTTGTACTTCTGGAGGGCCTGGCGTTGTCCAAGGAGCCCTCAGTTTCTTCATCTGTGGAATGGAGACACCTAATCCGTGCCCGCATCTTCTCCCCGCGGCTATCTCGGGCTTGCTGAATTTGGGTTAATTTCTCCCTCCCCAAGCCTCAATCCGTACTCCAAGTGGGACCTGAAGGAGCGCCTATAATGGCCAGAGGTTATAACCTAATTTAGAAAAGCTCTTTACTCTGATCGTACCAGCGCCTGTGGACGGTGGGCGTCGGGGCCAGGGGCCAGGGGCCAGCCCTGGCAGGGCCCCGCAGAGAGTCCGGAGGTACTGCCACCTGGAAGAGGGCTGGAAGGCACTGCGCGATCTTCCGCAAGCTCCGGCTGCGGGAACAATGGAAGGGTGGCGGGGAGGCTGGTGGGCGTCGGCCAGGTCCGGGCTGGAGGTGGAGGAGGCCGCCGAGCGGGGCGCCGGGCCGTAGGGTTAGCCCAGGGCACCGGGCCGGGAGCCGAGGCGTCTTAGCTACGGAAAACCCTCGCCGGCGCTGGCGGGGCCGAGGGAGGAGGTGGGGGCGGGGCGGGAGCCCACCGGGCCGGGCCGGGGAGGGCGAGGAGGCCCGGGTGGGGGGTCTCCTCTCCCTCGCCCCGCCGCTCGGCCCCGGCCTCTGAGTTACGCGGCGGCTCAGGTAGGCGCCAGGCGCGGGGCCCACGTGGGGCGGCGGGCGGCGGGCTACGGGCGCCAGGCGGGCTCGCGGGGCTCAGCCCCCTCCCCACCCCTCCCCCGGGGCCGGCGCGGCTCCTCCCGACGAGCGGCCCCGGCTCCGGCGGCTCTGGTGGCTCCGGAGGCTGCGGCGTTCCCCGGCTGCCCGCCGTTCGGCGCCGCTGCTCGCTAGCTCGCGGGTGGCTGCTGGGGCGGCCGGGATCGCCGTCGCCGCCTCCCCGGGGGCAGCCCGCCGGGGCGGGGCGGAGGGGGGAGCCGGGGTGTGGGGGGAGGGCGGGGAGGGGGCTGGGCGCCGTGGGAGGGAGGGAGCTAGCGAGCAAGCGGGGCATTTCTGCGCAGCTCGAGTGCGCCTCGGAGCCCGCCCGGGCGGCCGCCGGACGCACGGACTGAGGACAGACAGCGCCCGGAAGCCGCGCCGCCGTTGCCAGGTTAGTCGCCCGCGCCACCCTCGTCCGGGCCCCGGGGACCCTGCCGCGTCTCCTCTCGCGTGTGTCGGTGTGTGCGAGGGCTCCAGGCTCGGTCTCCCGTCCTCGAGCATTGACAGGCCGGCGGGCCGGCTCTGGGGGGCTGGACACCGGCCCGGCGTGGGGCGGGGGGCGGGCGTCCCAGCCAGGAGCCCCGGGTCCGGGTCCGTGCGTCTCCGTACTGGAGCCGGTATGTGTGGCGTGGTCCACATCTCTGGGTGCTGGATGTGAGCGCGCGTGTGCCCGTAGGTCTGGGCAAGTGGTTACTGTGTGTGCGCGCGTGTGCGTGTGCTCCGGGTGTGCATCTGTGTGGGAGGGGGGTGTGCGCTGTGTGTCTCCGCGTGTCTGGACTGGATGGTGTGTGTGTATCTGGGTGAGGGTGTGTGTGTCTGCGTGTGTCTGTTCGTGAGTGTGTCTATTAGAGGGTGTGTCCGAATATGTAGCTGAGTGTGTGTACATCTGGATGAGGGTGTGTGCCAGTGGCTTCGCTTGTGGCTGGACCCTGTGGCTGTGTGTGTGTGTGTTGCCGTGTGAGCGCCAGTGTGATTCCCCGTGTGTGCGCGTGTGAGGGCGGGTGTGCACCCGCGCAGCCCCCGTGTGCGTGTGCGCGGCTTTGTCTCCGCACTGCCGGGAGGAAGGGGTGGGGGCGGCGGCCGAGGCGCTGTAGTCCCCGCGAGCCAGGCACCTGGCCGGGGCGGTGGGTGGCGGCGGCGGCGGGAGTGTCCTCGCCGGGCGGAGACTCTGCTGGCAGGTGGGCCGGCCACACCCCAGGGGCCCGAAGGAGCTGGGCTGACGGCGGAGCCCGCGCGCCGTGCGAGCTGGAGCGGAGGGCGTGTCCTGCTTGAAGCCCGGGTGTGTGTGTGTGTGTGTGTGTGTGTGTGTGTGTGTGTGTGTGTGCGCGCGCGCGCTTGCCTGTGTGTGTGTGGAGGGGTGGGCGTGTGTGCGTGTGGGTGTGGGGTGGTAGTGGCGGCAACAGCGGCCCCCAGGCTGGTGACCCAGTCGGTTAAGGGATCCATTTCCTGTCGCGGCGCGGGAACAGTGGCCCAGAGTCCGACGGCATCTGGCCGGGTCAGCCACAGTGCCACCCTCATCCTTAACAGCTCTCAGGGGTAGAGCTGCCCCTTAGGTGCCCTGAAAGGAGGGAGAACCGCTCTCTTAAAGGGCCAGAGCCTGTGCAGGAATCACCCCGGCCCCTCAGGAGACCTCTACTCTTGAGAGTGGTCTCTGGGTGTGTCTGTAACCCCTTTCCCCATGTACTGGTGTAGCACACGCATGTCTAGATTTGTAGTCTGACTGCATGTGTGTGTCTCTCTGTGTTTTTCTTGTGCATTTGGGTCCCTAGGTATGTTTTGTCAGTGAACAATGAATAATGTATCTTGATGTACATGAGTATGTGTTTTTATAAGTTCTGGTATATTTGTTTTTATATACATATATAGCTGTTTGTATATTAGCCTATGCATGTGGGTTTGCAGGAGACAGGGCATCTTGCTGCCAGCTAGGATAGGATAGAAAAATTCTGTCCAGGACCACTCTAATATAGAAAAACTGGGTGAAAAGCTGGTTTAGAGATTTAAAACCCCTGGTTTTGTGGGTTTCAGATGCTGGTACTGAAATGTGAGTAGATTGGGGGTAGACTGGATACAAGGATAGAGAGAAACTGAGACTCTTATAAGGAGGAAGGAATTGTTCTGGAGGAAGGACATCCAAGTGCAGGAATTCTTCCTCCACTTCCAGTTTTTCTTCCCTATTACTTTACCTCCCCCCTCTGCTGCTCTGCTTGCCAGGATAAAGTGCACAGGATTTGGAGTGTAGAGGGAGGGAGCTGAGAGTGTAAAAGGAAGGAGGGTGGATGGGTGATAGGATTGGGGGCCAACAGCAGATTTCTGCAATTCTTAAAATGTTTCTGGCAGCAGAATCTGGGCAAAGCTGAGCTTGCCGTCCCCTTCCCTGAATCCCTTTCCCAGGACAGGAAAGACTTGGGCTTGGAGCTCAGGAGCCCTGGAGTTTGGTCCAAGGGTCTTCTTTGGACTTTGGTCAAACCCTTTTGTGTTTATCTGTTCACTCAGCACATTTGTATTGTGCTTCTCTTATGTAAGAGTCTAAACCTGCTAAGCCTCAGTTTCCCTGGCTGAGCAGGTAGTAGGATAGATTCTGGGACTCAGAGCACCCTTAGGTTTCTCGGAGTGATGGAGCTTGTCTCATTGTTACCCAGATTTAGAAATCTACCTTTTTTTAGTCCCCAAGGATCCTGGCCGTGATCCCCACTCACCATGCCCCTTTGCTCCCATATCCTCTAGTCTAGAGCAGTAGCTCTCAAGGTATGGTCACCCCACTAGCAGCAGCAGGGTCACCTGGGATCTTGTTAGAAATACAGATCAGGGGGGCTCCCATCAGACAAATTGCATCAATGACTCATGGAACCCAGCAGTCTGTGTTTTAACAAACACAGGTTATTGTCTTGCCCTAGAACTTAAGAGAGGTACAGATAGGAAACGAACCTCCTATAGGTTGAAACCCCAGAAAAGCATCCCTTGCCTTCTCCCACACATGTACTGAAGTGGCCCCGCAGCCCTAGCCTGGCAGGCGGGGGTTCTGGTTTCAAGTCCCAGGTCTTCCCTGAGATCTTGGACAAATCACTCTTTCATTGAATAATGTTATAACTCATTGTCTGTTCTGGGCTAGGCTCTGAGCAAGGGGTTGCACTGGTCTGCTCTGTTCTCCACTCCTTACCTTGACCTATAAGACCTTCAGGATTAAGACCCTACCCACCTCTCTGGAAACCAGCTCTTCTGGCCTTCTTTTGGTTCCTCCAGGCACCATGAGCTCTCTGGCCTCTGGGATTTTGCACATTCTGTTCTCTCTGTCTAGCACACTCTTCCCTTGCTTCTTACCTTGTTTAACTCCCATTCTTCAGATTTCAGCCCAAGAGTGATTTTCTCAGGAGGGCTTCTGCCAACTCCATGGAATAAGTCAATTTTTCTTGTTACGCATTCTTACAGCTTCCTGTAGTTCATAGTGTTTGTGAGAGTTTGTAATTATACATAACTTGCTAGTTGTTTGTCTGTCTCCCCTCAGTGAAGTGCAGATGCCATCTGGGCAGAAATTTGCTGTCATTCTTCCTAGTGCCCCCACACAGTGCCCAGCTTATGATTGGTGTTCAATAAATTTATTGAAGTCGATGACTTTATATAATGGGTGATGGTACTAAGTGATTCCCAAAGTGTCCCTGGCAGACCTGACATAATAATATCTAAGCAGGCTTCAGACTTCTTAGAGGCAGATTTATCTGTCTTTTTTGCGGCTACATCTCCTGGCCATAGATGGACCCTGGCTATGTGCCTGGGCCCATCCATGCAGGACTCTGCTCTAGGGAAGGCAGGAGAAAGCTCTCCAGAAAATACAGTCTTGCTAGCAATCTGTGTCCTCCTGGAACAGGATCCTGTAATAATGAGAAGAAGAAGAGCATTGAATACGGAATCTAGAGATCTGGGTCCATGGCTTGTATGCGGGCATGTCACTTTTCCTTTTTTTATTTGTTTCCTCTTCTGTAAAATGAGGGTATTAGGATGAATAGTGTACTTAATATTGGTTACAAGCATGGGCTCTAGAGTCATTCAGGCTTTGCCACGTAGTTGAGTGGACTTGGGCAAGGCACTTCATCTCTTCCTTCTTTTCCTCACCTTCTGAATAGAACCAATAATATTATCTGTTCCACAGGGTTGTTTTTTGAAAATAAACTGTGGTAACATACATGGGATGCTGTACCCAGTTCTGAGCTGGTAGTAAACATTTGATAAGTATTTGCAATTGCTACTATTCAATTCAACACTTTTAAAAATGTTTTTATTTTTGAGAGAGAGGCAGAGAGACAGAGAGAGAGAGACAGAGAGAGACAGAGCATGAGCTGGGGAGGGACAGAGAGAGAGGGAGACACAGAATCTGAAGGGGGTTCCAGGCTCTGAGCTGTCACCACAGAGCCTGATGCAGGGCTTGAACTTGTGAACGATGAATCGTGAACACGTGAGTCAGATGCTCAACCGACCTAGCCATCCAGACACCCCAGTTCAACATTCTTATATGCCTTTGTGCCAGGCCCTAGGCCTCCAGGAACGGAGATGAATCCAGCAGTCCTCACAGGCAGGGTGTAGGGGCAGATGTGTAAAGGTATATAGTGTACAGGGTATCAGGGTGAGGTTGTTCACTAAGGAAAAGGCTTCACAAAGAAGAGAGATGGTGTTTGGGCTGGATTTATCTTCCAGCTAGTTAGAGCAGCATGTGCAAAGGCACCAAGGCTTGTTAGGGCAATTCCAAATAGTTCCATCTGGTTGGAACAGAAGGCGGCGAGTGGCAGGGACAGGTGGGGCCATTGGCCAGAAGTAAGGCTGGAGAGGAAGTTTGGGGCCAGATCTGGCTCAGGCTGAAGAGCTGGAGTTGTACAGGTGGTAGGGAGCTAGGGAAGAGGATTAAGCCAGCCTCTGGAAGAATCAGATTTGCATTTCAAAAACACAGCTCTACAGGTGGTGGTAGAGGATGGGCCAGGTAGAAGGCGAGGTGTGTGTGTGTGTGTGTGTGTGCTGTTGACCTAGAGATTGGGCTCAGAGGGTGCTTGTTTGTTTGAGAGAAGGGCCCTGTGGGATGGATAGAGACCTAGGATGGAAAGGAGCACAGGTGGTGGACTTCAGGCCAGCTTGGGTCAGGAGATGAAGGAAAGGCAAGAATGACCTCTCATAGGCTTTCACAGGCTTTTACACCCCTTAACTAAGGCTGCCTAGTGTGTAGGAATCTGAAAATAAGAGTCCTGGGTCTGCTGCTCAGTGGATTAACAATGTATTGAGGGCTGCTCAATGGAGTACACAATCTGGGTGGCATAAGAAAGCAGACATTTATTCTCTCCCCGTTCTGGAGATAGAAGTCAGAAATCAAGGTGTCAGCAAGTTTCCTTCTGAAGGTTCTGTGGGGGGAGTCTCTCTTGTTCCTCTCTCTTAGCTTCTGGTGGTTGCCTTGGTGCTCCTTGGCCCTCAGCTCCTTCCGCCTCTGCTGTCACATGGTTTTCTCCCCTTTCTCCCTGTGTGTCTCTGTGTCACCTCCTCTTTTTATAAGGACACCAGTCATTTTGGATTTAGAATCCACCCTAATCCAGTATGACCTCATTTTATTTTAACTAATTACATCTGCAAAGACTATTTCCAAATAAGGTAACATTCTGAGGTTCTGGGTAGACATGAACCTGGGGGACACTATTCAACCCAGTACATACAGGAAGATGGAAAAGAATGCAAATCCTGGAGCCCCACAAACCCAGGTAAAAATCCAGGCTTTGCAGTAGAGCATGGGCTTTAGACTAAATTAGTTACTTTTCCTCAGCCTCAGTTTCATCTCCTGTGAAATGGGTATGGTAGCCCCTGCAATGGCTGTGGACGTCAGCCCTGGCCTAGCTAGACAGCCGGTGTGAGTAAGCCTGGTGAGGTGGCGTGCAGTAGGAAACTGATAATGATTATGTCCTCTCTGGCGCCCCCTGCCCAGCACTTAGTAGCTTATATCTTGTGGCACTTCCTCATCTGCCTAATGTGAATTAGCATCATCCAGCTCTACTTACCTCACCAGATTGTGAATCCCACGGGATAATGAAAAAGCTCTTTGTAAATTGCTTAAGAGTCTGCTGCTGGGATTTTCAATTATAATCATCATCATCATCATAAACCTCAGCCATCGCCACATCCACTGCATTCTCAGTGGGGCCCCGCCCAGCCCACTCCTCTCCCAAGGCAAGTCTTCTTTGCCCCTGTGTGCTCAGAGGTATCCTACAAATCAGAGCTGCTGTCAGTTAGGAGAACCTTAGAGATGGTCCTTGCCTCCATTGCCCTCATTAGCCAGAGAAAGGAAGGAAACACGCTCTGCGAGAAAGTGACATCCTGAAGGTCATACAGCTGGCCAGTGGCAATTGGAACACCTTGTCTGTGGTTCCTGTTGACGGCCTGACCAGTGCTTTTCCTGCATTGCAATGTTGGCCCAGGAGCAGGATTGTGGGGCCGGTGGAAGCCTGGAGGGTGTACTGTGCAGGGCCCAGAGATGGGGAGCCAGCGGGAAGAGTCCTGCTGAACCAGGGTCAGAATCCCAAGCAAGGGAGGTCCCTGAGTCCCTTGAGTGAGCAGGCAATGCCTGTGCAGCCCGAACGGGCAGGTTGTTTATGCTCAGCCTGGCTCTGGCCACCTCTGCCTGCTCCAGCCAGAAGCCACCACGCACAGGCGGGCAGTGGCAACATGGGGAGCCAGAGCCTGGAGGTAACCCAAGGCTTCAATGTCTCTATTGACAGCCAGGGTTGTGCTTCTCAGCAGGCTGTGTCACTCTAAGCCTTGCCTTGGCGGGCGTAGGGAAGGCTCTGGAAAGGAGAGAAGGCTTATCCTGCCTTGGCAATTGCCCTAAGTCATCTTCCTTTTCCCCAAGCTGGAGGAGCCAAGCCCTTCTTCACCCCTTGATTTTCTTTACCTCCCTCCCTCCTCTTAGTTTTCTCTCTCTCCCTTGTCCTGCCTTCCCCTCCTCATCTCCCCATCTTCTCTCCAGATTGGAAGTCTAAAGATAAAGTCTCCAGACCCAGTTTGAGTGGGTGGTTCTGGGGTTGCGTGGGGCCACTTATGAATCAGAAAGCCTAGAGTCTTCCACGTCAGAGGCCCACTCTGGTGACTGATAAACAGCTGCTTACGTTATTGGCTTACCATGTGCCAGGCCCTGTGCTAAGCGCTTTACACGCCTTATGTCTTTTAATCCTTGCAACTACCCAGCAAGGCAGAGATTAGATCCCCATTTTATTAAAGGAGGCTAAGTAACTTACCCAAGGCCTACCCAGCCCTCAGCCAGCAAGTGGCACAGCTAGGATTTAAATGTAGATCTATCCAAAGCCCATGGGTACTCTTGAATCTTTCCTATGCTGCCATGGATGCGGCATTTGAGGGTGTTCAGGGGTTCACAGAGGGATGTGCATTCGCTCAAATTCAGAGAGCAAATCCTTAGCTCAGAGAGCCTCCAGGGCTGGGAATGGCTCTGAGCCCATCTGGTTCTAGGCAGCAGCCCACCTGTGAGAGAAACCTTCATGACAGGCAGGTGACAGGGCAGGTCTGAGGGTGCTTGGCTTTTCCCCTAGATATTGTTTGGTCATTGGTCACCTTAGTTTTTCACAGATTATCCTGAGTCTTCTAGTTAAATAAGCTTATCATCTACAAAGCATGGTAGCTTTATCTCTTTGGAAGGGTGTTTGGGGGCTTGGAGATCCTGTGTCAGGCTCAGTGATGGGGAGGGAAGCAGAGGCTAGAGCCAGGAAACTCAGGTTTAGGAAGACATTCATGCTAGAAAGGAAAAGGAAAGAAGCCAGAGCTGGCTAAGGGCCAGAACAAGACACTCCAGAGAGAGGAAAGGAATCTGCAGGCTGGGGCTGATGGGGAACCTCTTACTCCAAGTTCAGCCCTGGAGTTCAGACTCCCTCACCGGCAGGGCTGCTAATCTCAGAATGTCGCTTCAGGATCTGGAGAGCTTCCATCAGCTTGCTGGGCCTCTACCCACCGCCCATCATGACCATGATCATGGTCAGCTTGAGCAGGTAGTTCAACCAGAAGGAACTTTGATTAATGAACAGTGGCTTTAAACCTTCAAGACACAGAGCCCTCTCTTCATAGGCAAGGAAGCAGAAGTTCAGTATGTGAGACAGCTAAAAGGAGAGTGGTTCCGCACCTCACCCCCTTACCCCCTCCTCTGAGGGTTCCTTAAGGCAGGCCTTCTCAAATTTTGCTCCTCCAAGAGTAGCAAAGAGGAGCTTCTAAGACTCGTCCAACGATTCAAACTCAGCTGCTTCCTGGGAGGGTGGGATCCATGGTGGGACCTTGGAATCAGCCTGTTTTAACAGATTCCTTGTCAAGGTGACTATGACACCAAGGGTTCTCAGATCGCTCTTGGAGAATGTTGGTATCTAGTGTTCGTGAACTTCTGAAATGGCATGAACAATTTTGAGAGTGTGCCTTGATCTTGGGAAAGGTCCATAGGCACCATCGGAGTCTTTGAGTCATGACCCATCTTTAGGGTTATTTTATAAGAGTGGGAGCCTAATGGTTGGAGAAGGGTCACTGGGGAGCTAATGGCAGAATCATGCATTGAAGGCAGATCTCTCCTGACTCTCAGTGCATTGCTGGTTTTAAGTGAAAATGCTGAGGGACCGTGGGCCAGGTCCTTCCCCTGCCCGGCCCTCAGTTTTCCCATTTGTAAAATGGCGGTTGGATAGGATAAGCCCAAGTTCCCATGTAATTTTGATCGGTGGCTCTAGAAGCCAGGTTTCCTACTGCCTAGTTCACATTCTTTGCCCTTTTCCTTGCTGCCCCCTCAGCTTCCCCCACTCTGAAGGGAGTGCCCCTCACTTTAGCATCTCTCATCTTCAAAGATTCCATCCAGAGAACTTGAGGGTGTTATGCTGAGTGAAATAAGTCAGGCAGAGAAGGACAGCTACCATATGTTTGCACATATAGGAGGACTAGGAGGAACTTAACGGAGGACCGTGGGGGAGAAGAAGAGGGGAAATAGTGGGGTAGAGGGAGGGAGGCAACCCATGAGAGACTCTTGAATGCTGAGAAACAAGCTGAGGACTGATGGATGGTGGGGGGGGGGTTAGATGGGCATGGAGGAGGGCACTTGTGGAGATGAGCACAGGGTGTTATATGGAAACCAACTTGACAATAAACTATTAAAAAACAAACAAACAAACAAACAAACAAAACAAAACAAAGATTCCATCCAGAGCCTGGATTCTAGCACCTTGAGTCCCTCCAGTCAAACCACCTTCCCAGGTGCCCAGCTAGTCTCTCTTTCTGTGCCCATTCACAGTAAGTGATCCAGATGCCTGTGAGTCTAGGGATGCTCAAGATGGTCTCTCTTTAGGCCTGGACACTGGGGGCCAGTGCCAGGGAGAGGGGCTTGGAGAATGTGTTTCCTGAGGTTCCTGGGACATGCTCAGCCCTCACCTGTGTCTTTGCCTCAGGTTTGTATGTTCTTCCCTGCCAGGAATGCCACCGCTCCCCACCCCCCCCCTTTTTTTAAAATCACTGTTGAAATCCTGTCTGCCTTTTCATGGCTTGGCTCAGATGCAAACCTCTCTCCCACAAAGCCTGCGGACCCTCCCATCCTCAATCCTGTAATGAAAATCTGTCGTTCCTCTGCATTCCCTTAGCACCTTATCTTTTCCCCTCTGGGGACAAGTTCTGCCTAGTCTTAGCTTTATCTTGGGACATGGGCTTGTCTTGCAGGATTGTGAGCTCTGGGATGTTTCATGTATCATTCTTTGCTCCCTAGCACCTAGCACAGGGCTTTGCACAGGGCAGGTTATTAAGAGGTTATTGAGTTTTATTTGCAGCATCTGCCTCTGGCCTTGGGCTGGGCTGGGTTCTCTGGAGCCCCCATGGTCCCATCCCTGGCACAACTTCATACACATCCCCTTCTTTCTTTGTGGATTGGAGGGAGGCCTAGTAGGGCAGTCAACTCCAGTCTTGACTCTGCCATTTCTTCACTGTGTGACCTTGGGTAAGTGACTTCACCTCTCTGAGCCTCGGTTTTCTCAGCTTGAATCAAAGGGCTAGGAATAACAAGTCTGTTGGGGGTTTGGGAGGATTAACTGAAATGATATGTGTAAAATGCTGAGATATGAGCATTTTATAGAATAAAAGGTCAATATATGATTATAATTCACTATTTCTCAGTTAATCGTTATTATTGTTTTGGCAGACACCTATTATGGTTGGAGCATCATACTGGGGGATAGAGTGAGACACAGAGAAAAATCATTGTAAGAGTCTCTTGGTCTCCACAGTTCTAAGGTCAAGTAGGGGCAGTAAGAGTCTTCCACAAGGAGTAGCATCTGGAAGAAATATGGCAGACTGAGCTGAAGTGGGAGAGATCAGGGTAGACTCCATAATCAGTGTAGACAGGTATTCCCTATGGAGGTAAAGGAGGGGAGCCCAAGATTGGAGATAAGAACATGGGGCACACACTTGAAGAGTGAAAGAGTGAAAGCAGAGGCAGCTCCAGAACCTCTACACAGAAGGGGCTTAGGGTCAGCACCCCAGATGGAGGGGCAGTATCAAGCTTTGTTTAGGCAAGAAGAGTTTGGGGGATGGATGGATCATGATGCCACTATGGAGAACGAGAGAGAAAAGACTAGAAGAGTAGGGCTTTGTGGTGGGGGTATTGGTGGGGGCAGCTTTGTCTGTCTATCTGGGCTTGAGCTGAGAATGGTCAGGGGTGGGCTATAGTTCCAAGGCTCTGCAGGCCTGCCTTGGAGTCTGTCCCATAATAATAGGGCCACCTTTTTACCTGGCTGAGGTAGATATTGGAACTCTGGTCTGTCTGAAGGTAAAGTACAAACTGATCCCAGAAATGTCAGAATCTCTAAGTATCAGAGCTGGCCAGCAGGAGAAGCCATCTCTTAATTCGCCTTCCTCATCCCCACATTACATAGATGGGAAGCAGAGGCCCAGAAAGGGGAGCCCCCGCCCAAAAACTGGCCAGTTCACTGGCCACGGTGGGTTCAGTGCCAGCCCCAGGTGGGCTGTGGACCTAGGCCTGCGTTGAGGTGGGGGGAAGAGGGTGAGGAGGGGGACAAGGAACCCGAGGAGGGGTGTAAGTAACAAGCAAATGCCATATTGGTAGCAATCTGTTGCCAGGGTGTGTGTGTGATCCCAGGCGAGTGGGATGTGAGTGGGCTGGAGCCGTCATTATTCTGGGTTTTCCTTCCCGGAAAGGAAAAAAGACCACATAGGTGGGAGTCAGGGGAATATTGGGAGGTGGAGGAATTCAGGGGGTGGTCTAAGAAGAGAAGGCTGTTGCCAAGCAGCAAGAGACACGATTGTATTACAGTGGCACAGAGCACCCCATCACCTGTGGGCATGGCCCTGTACATCCCTGTATGTGATACTCTACCAGTATCACCCCTATTTTATGGGGGAAGATGTGAGGCCTCCAAGGGTCACAGCTAGGAAGAACAGGGCCAGGGCTGGGGGACATTCCTTCAAAGCCACATCCCTGGCATGCCCTAGGTGGCTTTGGTCCCTGTTCTCAGTCCAGCTGAGTCTCAGTGAGGACCTGGGGTCAAAGGGCTCAGGGGGGTGCCATCCCAGGGCAAGCCACTTTTTGTCTCCTATATTTCTCCATCAGTCTGCCCATCTATCTGGCCTGTTTTATTCTAGTTCACCCTACTCCTTTGTTAATTAAAAATATTGACTGAGCACCTACTATGTGCCAGGTCACTGCCCCTGACTCTGTGGAGTGAAGGCCTCTCTTGGCGAGAAGGCTGTCCCACATTGGTAGGACGGGATGGGAAGGAGGAAGTGAGTGGGTTCACTAACTACCCCTTTCTGCCTTCACGCCTACCCCTTCCTCTTCTCTCCCCTTCCAAGACTCATTAGCCCTAGATGGGACTTTTTTGCCGGATCTGCCTCCTGCTGAAATGGAAAAGAATCAAAGTTAATGGTTAAACATAATAACTGCTGAGAGTTTCACCCTGTGGGGCCGATGGGAGGGAGCTGAATACTAGCTGTGCTCCCCCAGAGAGGGGCGGACACCACCAGGGTTTTCTGGCCCATACCTGCCACCTTTTCTTGACTTTGGAATCTGCCTCCAGGGCCTGCTCCTCTCTCCCCTTTCCAGGGGGCAGGCTGCCTCTTGGACCCTCTCCCTGGACTCCAGTGGAGGTGACCCTGGGAGGTGAGTAATGGCTCTGGCCATGAGCCTAGAGCCTCTGAGTGAGTGCTTTTGGGGGAGGTGCAAGACAGGGCATGGAGCTTAGCTCCAGGGACCCACCCAGAGGGCTGGCAGCCAGTGGACCTTGCTGATTTTGCCTCCTGCCTTGTAGGGGTGGGGGGTGGTAGGGATGGTGTCACAAGTGGCCTAAGGTCTATGTACAGGACTGCTACCTAAGAAAAGGCCATACCTTTCCTCTGCTTTCCTTCCCTTTTATTCTTCTTTATTGGGTATCCTGTTCTGGGTTATTCTCTGCTGCTAGACTAGGGGATAGGGTTCATAAGAATGGTGGCAAAGGCTTACTTCTTTCTCTAGAAGACTGAAGCCCAGACCCAGCCCCTGTCAAGTTTTAAGGACAGAGCTCAGGCTTCCAAGTCAGACAGGCCTGGGATCTAAGCTGGGTGACCTTGGGAGGTGGCCCACCTCTCTAAGCCACACCGTCATTCTCTGAACAATCAGTACTCTGATCCCTTTGTCACTATCACTGTGAAGGTAACAGGCACCGGAGGTAGATATTAATATTAGGCTCAGTAGGCGTTCACTGAATGAGTAGACACCATTCTCTTCAGATTCAGCTATACTTTGGGAGGCCTAGCTCTGGCTGTGGGCCATAGAGGCCACCAGCCTTGCCATGTAGGACTTGATTGTTTAGAGGCACAGTACATACAGTGGCCACGTAGTCACATGCGGCTATTGAGCACTTGAAATGTGGCTAGGCTACTGAGGAACTGAATTTTTAATCTTATTTGGTTTGAATTAATTTAAAATTACAAAAAATTAATGTTTATTTCTGTGAGGAGAGGTAGGGCAGAGAGAGTGGGAGACACAGAAGCAAAGCTGACTCCAAGCTCTGAGCTGTCAGCACAGAGCCTGACATGGGGCTCAAACCCACAAACTGTGAGATCATGACCTGAGCCAAAGTCAGATACCTAACCGACTAAGCCACCCAGGTGCCCCTGAATTAATTTAAAATTTAAAAAGAATACTCCAGGGCACTTAGGTGGCTCAGCTGGTTAAGCATCTGACTCTTGATTTCGGCTCAGGTCATGATCTCATGGTTCTTGAAATCAAGCCCTGTGTTGGGCTCTGTGCTGCTTGGGATTCTCTCCCTCTCTCTCTGCCTCTTCCCCCTGTGCAGTCTCTCTCTCAAAATAAATATATAAACATTAAAAAATGTTGAAATGGATATTTTGGGCTAAATAAATAAACTGTTAAAATTAATTTCATCCATTCCTTGGTACTTCTTATTAAAAAAAAATTTTTTATGTTTTATTTATTTCTGAGAGAGAGAGAGAGAGAGACAGACAGAATCTGAAGCAGGTTCCAGGCTCTGAGCTAACTGTCAGCACAGAGCCCGATGCGGGGCTCAAACCCACAAACCGTGAGATCATGACCTGAGCTGAAGCCAGACACTTAACTGACTGAGCCACCCAGGCACCCCTTTTGGTACTTCTTAAAATGCAGCTACTGAAAATTTTATTTTTTTTAACATTTATTTATTTTTGAGAGAGAACGTGAGAGGGCATGTGTGCACGTGTATGTGAGCAAGGTAGGGGAAGAGAGAAAGGGAGACAGAAGATCTGAAGGGGGTTCTGTGCTGACAGCAGAGCCCAATGTGGGACTTGAACTGAGATCATGACCTGATCCAAAGTCAGACGCTTAACTGACTGAGCCCCCCAGGCACCCCAGCTTCTGAAAATTAAAAAAAAAAATTTAAATGTTTACTTTTGAGAGAGAGACAAGACAGAGACAGAGATAGAGATAGGGACAGAGCATGAGTGGGGGAAGGGCAGAGAGAGAGACACACACAGAATCCAAAGCAGGCTCCAGGCTCTGAGCTGTTACCACAGAGCCCAATGTGGGGCTCAAATCCATGAACTGTGAGATCATGACCTGAGCTGAAGTCGGATGCTTAACTGACTGAGCCACCCAGGTGCCCCTGAAAAATTTAAATTACATATATAGCTTGCATTATATTTGTATCAGACAGTGTTGTTCTAGCCAGAGTTGAGTTGAACATATTTGAATAATAATAATACAAGACTATGAAGACTAGTTATATGGGGTAGCTGTGTTGAGGGGGTGAAGGTCAGATATTTCTCACTCACCCCTCCCCACCCCCACTGCCTATATCTGGGTCATGCCCAGTGGTAGAATGTTACGCTGGATAACCCCAAAGCCTCAACGATAAGATTAAGACTTCTGAGGTCAAATGAAAAGCCTACCTCTATCTGGGTGGCCACACCATTCATGTATTTGGCTCTGTGTGTGACCTTGGGCAAGTTACTTGACTTTGCTGAAACTTAGTCTATCACCTGTCAATCTACATTAACAGTGGGCTTTACCCCATTGATTGAGGGGATTACCTGAGATATAATCCAAGTGCAGTGCCTGGCATGTGTCAGGAGTCAGGTATCGGCTGTGGTTGTGGTTACTAGTTGTGGGGTTGTTGATACTGCTGTGGTGTCCATCAGCTTGAACTCTCTGGTTCTGTTTGTCTGCAGGGGACATGGGCCAGAGGGAAAGAAGTTAGAAGACTTGACAGTGGATTTGGGTTGAGGACTGGGGTGAGGGTTGTTACCTCAAGGGATTTCTTGTTGGTTACCTCAGGGGATTTCTTGCCTCTGAGGTAGCTCCTTGGATCTTCCCATTCTGCAAGTGATCAGGCAAAGATATGTGTTCATTTTTAAATGTTTATGTATTTATTTTGAGAGAAAGCGACAGAGAGCAGGGGAGGGGCAGAGAGAGGGGAGAGAGAATCCCAAACAGGCTCCGTACTGTCAGCAGGATGTGGAGCTCGATCTCCTGAACTGTGAGACCATGACCTGAGCCCAAATCAAGAGTCAGATGCTTAACTGACTGAGCCACTCAGACATGCCAATATGTGCTCATTTTGGAGATGGGGATGCCAAAGCCTGTTGAGGGGAAAAGACCTGGATGACCAACCAGAGCCCAAATGCAGGACTTCTCAACCCCATTGTGCTAATAGTGGAGCCAGTATTAAGAGGCCACTTTTTGGGGTTTAGGAGCAGGGACCAATCAGGAGTCTGGAGCTTGTGAGGAATGGTTATTATTCGTCTCTTATAAGTGGGGATCCCCACGCCATTCAGTACAACCATCTCATTTTGAGTTGAAGGAACAGGGAACTGAGTGTGTGTAGATGTGTGTGTGTGACCTGCCTAGGATCACACAACAAGTTGGTAGCCAAGCTGGATCTGTTTCTGTTTATTTAGATCCAGCCCTCAGCTCAGCCCTGGCAGGATGATGGCCCTGCTTGTCAGCCCCCTCCTTTCCTTGCCCAGTCCCCAGAGAGGGCTTCTGAGAAAGAAGCTTTTGTTTTACCAGCTCCTTCTGGTTTCCTCTCAAGGTAGCTTCCCCACCCCACCCCCCTCCATCTGCCCAGATTTGCATTTGTCCCTGTTCCAGGTTTAAAGGGCTCTGAAATCTGAAGCTTTTCTATACACATCTACTTTCTAGATATTCATGGGGAAGACCATGCATGGGCTTTTTCATCAAGGAGGCCTGAGTTCAGATACCTCTTCTACCGTTAATTTTCTCTGTAGCCTTGGTCAAGTGACTTGTGATATTTTAGTCTCAATCTCCTCATCTGAGAAGCAGGAATCAGAATGGTGCACACCATTAACACATCTTAACCGAGTGGTTGAGAATGCAGGCTCTGGGTCTCTCACCCCTGCACTGGTTCATTGTAGAGGTATTCAGTGGATCGTTCCACCTTACTGGGTCTCAGCTTCCACACCTGTAAATGGAGGCTGCTACCTCCATGATGCCTGTGGTACGGCACTGTGCTGAGCTTTCTGCACACCGTCTCACCAGACCCTCCTGTTGGCCCTGGAAGCAGCTGCTATCACTCCTGTTTCCCAAATGAGGAAACCAGGGCTCAGAGAAGTGAAGCGATTTGCCCCAGGCCTCAGAACTAGAGGGAGGTGGAGTTCAAACCAGGTCTGCATGGCTACAGAGCCCCAGGCTTCTACCCACTGTACCGCACTTCTCCCCAGGCACGATTGCTACCTGGCCTCCTGCGCTTCACCCCAGTGGGTGGGGAAGCGGGTTTTCAGTTGCTGGGGGACTGATGTCACAGCAGGAGTGATGGTGTCCAGAGCCCCATGCTGGCCTCTGGAGCTGGCTCAGAGAGCAGGCAGTAGGGCTCGCAGCTTTTGTTCGTGCTGGTCCACCCTCAGCCCAAGTGACCTTCCTAGTCACCTGTTTCTTGTGTTCTGTGCGAAGTGAAGGCCTCTCATCCCACCTGTCATCCCACGTGGAGATTTACTATTCTGAGTCCAGGGGACTTGAGGTTTCTCCCTCCAGTGCTCCTGCCCCATTGTGTGTGAGGCCGGGGCCTGCAGTTGAGTGCTAAATAGTCTGTGAGCAAATTAAACCAGAACAGAATATTAATGCTAAAAAGAACATAGGGACCACTGAGTCCAACCGTATTTATTTTACAACTGGGGAGACTAAGGCCAGGTTGAGAGAACAATGGGTATTTTTTTTTTCCTTGGGTGCTGGAGACCATTAGGACTGACACGGAAGGAAGTGCCTGAGGGGTAGGCAGGCCTCTGTTCTCCCTCATCTCCCCACGTCCAGTCCATCACCAAATTCTCTGGGTACCATTTCTCTTTTTTTTTAATTAAAAAAATTTTTTTCAATGCTTATTTTTGAGAGACTGAGCGTGAGTTGGGGAGGAGCAGAGAGAGAGGGAGATACAGAATGTGAAGCAGGCTCTAGGCTCTGAGCTGTCAGGACAGAGCCTGATGTGGGGATTGAACTCATGAACCATGAGATCATGACCTGAGTTGAATGCTTAACCAACTGAGCCACCTAAGCTCTCCTTTTAAAAAAATTTTTAATGTTTATTTATTTTTGAGAGAGAGAGAGAGAGAGACAGAACATGAGCAGGGGAAGGGCAGAGAGAGAGGGAGACTCAGAATCTGAAGCAGGCTCTAGGCTCTGAGCTCAACTCATGAACTGTGAACTCATGACCTGAGCCGAAGTTGGACACGCAACTGACTGAGCCATCCGGACACCCCTGGGTACCACCTCTTAACGATCTCTTGAATCCATTCACTTCTTTCTATCTCTACTGTGACCACCCCAGTCTGGGCCCTTGTCATAAGCTCTCTGGACAACTACAAGAAGCCCTAATGGGTACATTGAGAGCTGTTCTTGCCTGTTGCCAGTCTGTTCTCTACCCTATGAA
Organism: Proteles cristata cristata; assembly: GCA_017311185.1. Taxonomy (NCBI): domain Eukaryota; kingdom Metazoa; phylum Chordata; class Mammalia; order Carnivora; family Hyaenidae; genus Proteles; species Proteles cristata. The sequence goes on along the minus strand of JAESUZ010001308.1, from coordinate 605,809 downwards.
TCAGTGATTTCCCACTGCCGTTACAAAGACTGAACTCTTTACCTCAGCCTCCAAGGCCCTTCATGGCCTGGCCCCTGCTGGCGCTTCCACTTCAAAAGTGTTACTTTCCCTTTAGCTCTGCTGTGTAGTCACACAGGCCTTTCTGTTTAACAGGTTCAGCAACTTCCCTAAGGTTCCTCAGAGAGCTAAATGCCAGCCTCTCAGTTTCCAGCTCCTTGCTGGGTCCACATTCGGTTTCAGAGGAGCTAACGCTGTTTCCTCCTTCCAGGTGCCTGACTAACGTCCTTCCCCTGGGGGAGCTGGTGTGGACGGAGGAGGGGTGAGTGTTACAAAGGCACAGCCTAGTTCTCCTTCTTGCATTTAGTTTGGACAGATTGGTCTTCCGGGCCCTCAGGCTCTCTATTTTGATATGTTTTACTGCTGGATTGGCATATAGGATTGTCTAGGCCACAGATTTTTGGTGGGTTTAAAAAGTGGGGTGGTGCTGAGGGTCTGCTCTGGTTTTGACTTATTTTGAGGTGGGGACTAAAATGCATACTCACAAAGCGCCTCTGTGTTAGACAGTGTGCTTTGCCTATATTGCCTATTTGCCTATGTTCATGATGGATGGCCTTGGACCTGGAAATTGGATCTACTGACCCTGCAGCCCTTGCTTTCTTTTGTATAACCACTCCCAGGGGTACAGTAGATTCAAGAGAGGGTGTTTTCATTCTGGTTCTGCCCCTGACTACTGAGTGGCTGTGGGCAGCTGCCTTTCTTTGTGTTGACCTCAGGATCATATATATATACTGTTAAGGCAGGGAGTGGAGGAAAGTGGGGTCAGGGTAAATGAATTGTTTTCAAACTGTCCAGCAGGAAAATCCCTTCTCAAATGAACCCCAAAGAATCTCAGTGTACAAAATAGCCAAAGGGGTTGTGGCGTGATTGAAGTTGGAGTAGGTGTGGGGGATGCTAATTGGCTGATTCCTCAGCCCCCAGCAGCCTCCAGATAATGACAGGGAACCCTTCCTTGGCGCTGCACGAGATGCTTTGCAAACCACTGGCATGGGGTGTGTCGAAACCCCTTTCCAGCTCGGAGGTTCTGTGGCTCTGGCAGAGTGAGGGCATAGAGAGGGAGCTGAGCCAATGCAGTTTTACTGACTGGGAATTTTTGAAGTAATATGCAAATGTCATTGTGGGTTATTAGTAAGGCACATCTGCCAGCTCTGTGATGTTGTCATTCCAGAATTGTCTGGTTTGTTTTCGACTAGATCAGAGGCACCTCTGTACCCCTAGGGGAGTTTCCACGCGTGCGCATTTGTGTGTGTATGTGTTTGTCTAGGGAGCAGGGGCTATGGGGACAAGGTGAGACAGCCAGCCAGGGCAGGTAGAATAAATGCCAAGCGGAGCTAGGAGCATATTGCTTCAGGGGGTGGGGGTGGGGGGGAGTAAGGGGTGGCTTTAGCTCTAGTTAAAAGGAGCGATTTGGCTCTTTCCTGCCAGCACATGGGCCCCACGGAGATCTCTGGGCAGGAAGCACTGGGAACAAGGAATCCTCTGTCCACAGTCACAGCACAGCCAGGACAGAGGAGGTGGATTAGGAGTTCCCAGGAGGGGGCCTGCTGGTCTTTCCTGGACATTTGGGCAAATGAGTAGGGAGAGGGGGAACTAAGGTATGTGTGTTGGGGGAGGAGTGGGCATGGTAAGGGGAGATAGCAGTTGGTTCATACATTTATTCTATAAGTTCCTCGAGCTTCCGGTAAGCGCTTCGAGGAGCCAGACTCAGAACCAAGCAACCCTCTAAGGGTTAGAGCCAAGAAAGACGACAGTCCAGGTATTAACCATCATCAGTTTACTGGAGGAGACAGGAAATGTGAGGAGTGATAGATTTTCACAGGGAGTCTGATGCAGTGGAAATCATTTGGCCTGCAAATCTGGAACTGGGCCTCAGTTTTCTCTTCTGTAGAATGCAGATGGACACATCAGCCCTGGCTACTTATTAATGCTCTTCTGAGACTCAGTTAGAAGAGGGTATTTCAAATCTTTTGGGGCAGCAGAATGCCAGTACGTAAGCTTTTGTAGCAGAATTGCTCTGGTTGGCTCAGCAGTAGTTTATCCAGAATCTTGCTGCTTACTTACTCCTTCTTACTGCCCTTTGTTCCCTGGGTGTTTGGGGAAGTGCAGTTCCTCTTTGCAGATTCCTAGGGCTCCAGGAAGCAATGTCTGAAGACCCCTGGGTCAGGATGATTCTTGAAAACGTGCCTTTGTAGACTGTCCCTGGCAGCCCAGAGGACAGAGATTGTGCCAGAATGGACAGGAGCAGTTACAATACTGACTCATACCCTGCACTGCCCATGGCCAGCATAGCCCTTGTCTAGGTTACGGCTTGTACAACTAGGCATGGCTCTTTCATAAATAAAGTGACAAAAACTCAACTCAAAGTGGTTTAAACCAGAAAAGGACTTTAATGGACCCTGGGGCAGTCCGTGAAATTGAAAGGTGGTGAATCGAGTGGACTCTGTCTCTCTCCCATCACTGCTGTCTTTCCTCTCTGCCCTCATTGGGAACTATCTGTCCACAACCCAAACAGAAAAAAAGGAATTATCTTTCTTCTAGGATCTATATATAAATGCAAGGGAAAGACTCTGATTGGGTCAGTCATTGTTGCGGGAGATAGGGACATTCTTAGTGTCCTGGCCTATGTCATATGCCTACCCATGTAGCTAATGGAGGAGCAGGGCCATAACCAGAAGGGGAGTGAAGCCCGCAGGGTGGACAGAGCTATGAGAGCGCTCTAGGATGTTAGTGGAGTCCTGCGTTATAGGATAGCAAAAAGTTTGGAGGCCTGCAAGGGGTTCTAACTCTTCTCTTTAATGATAATTAATACAAATACCAATAATGATAATAATAAGTATAATAGGTAATGTTTATTGAATTTTCTCCCTGTGCTGAGCATTTAATCCTCATAATAGTCTTTTGGGGGGCACCTGGATGGCTCAGTTGGTTAAGCGTCTGACTTCGGCTCAGGTCACGGTCTCACGGTTCGTGGTTCAAGCCCCATGTCGGGCTCTGTGCTGACAGCCAGCTCAGAGCCTGGAGCCTACTTCAGATTCTGTATCTCCCTCTCTCTCTCTGACCCTCCCCTGCTAATGCTTGCTCTCTCTCTCTCTCTCTCTCTCAGAAATAAATAAAACAAACAAATTTAAAAAATAGTCTTTTGGGTAGGTACTATTAGTATCCCCATTTTATACACACGGAACTGAGGCACAGTTAGTGAAGGTCACATATTGAGTAAGAGGAGGCCAGGAGTCTGTCTTCAGAGCCCATCTCTATTGCCACATCTGTTGCCTCTCACTGGTAGTTCAAGTGGCTAGTTATCCTATGTCTGCTGCTCTGTGACACGGAGCTCATGACCTGCAGAAGCAGCCCTTCCCAGGTTACACTGCTCTGCCTGTGGAAAAGGGCTTCCTTATGTTGTGTGCAGACCTGCCTCTGTATAAACCTATCCATCCAATGTGTGGCTCTGTGGCAGATGGAAAGAACAATTATCTATGAAGCTCCTGAAAGATCACCGTAACAAATAAGTCACATTAACCAAACTCCCGCCTTGTGCCAGGCTCCATGCTGAATACTTAGTGTGCATTATCTCACATAATTGCAACAACAACCCAATGGAGTAGGTACTGTTATTGCACCCGTTTCCCAGAGGGAACTGAGACTCAGAGAGGTAACCAACTTTCTTATGATCAGATGACTCATAAATGGCAGAACTGGTGCTTGAGCTCAAGTCTGCCTACCTCCAAATGGTGTGCTAGGGACCACTACAATCATCTGTGTCCCCCAGAGGGGAAATAAATGTGTGTACGTGTGGCTGTGACACAATCAGCAGTGCACATTGCTGTGGGGGCGGGACAGGAACAGTACAACTGAGGCTCAGAGAAGAGAGCTTAGGGAAAAGGCAGCAGCAGGGGCACAGCAGTCAAAATGTGCTTCCTGGAGGAGGGGACATTTTGTCCAAGTCTCCAAGGGGCTGGGTTTGGAGGGGAGGGCTCTCCAGGAGGAAGGCATGGAGGGGAGAGGCAGGAGCAGTTCAATTTGGTCAGAATTAATGAGTGGAGGGAGGAGGGTGGCCAGCTGTCTTGCAGGCTTCACAGAGGGACCCCCTCCTTCCATACTCTTAAGTCATGTGAAGAGGCTTGATTGTCTCCAGCTGCACATAGGTGCCCCCTTCCTTCACCTTTTCTCCCAAATATAAGGAGGGCAGGCCCCAGGTGGATGGTGGGTCACTTCCTCCCGGTGGTGAATGTTGGGAAAGTGCCCCCGTGTGTTCCACTGCCCAGGGGTCAGCCTTTTCTCCAAATAGCACAGAGCTCACAGAAGCAGGAAGGTTTCTAACATCCTTGGCAAGTGGTGGGGGTTCCCATCCCCTCCACTGAAGCTTGTACCTCTAAGCCACGGAGAGGCCACCTTCTCTTCCCCACTCTCCCTCCCCCCTCCCCCCCCACCCCCCCCCCAGCACAGCTAATCTCATCCACTTCGTCAGAAGATGTCCTCAGAGCCCAGGCTCTGTCCTGGAAGTACCTTCAGATTTTTCTTCAAACAACTCCAAATTGGGGGAAGAGTGTAATGTTAGCTCTGGGAGCCTCCTTGGTTTCAAAGGATGGAAGGATGGCAGTCATATTTATTAAACTGGACTCAGTGTAGCACCCCATTTTACAGATGAGGAAGCCGAGGCTCAGAGAAGGAAAATGGCATAGGTACAGTTGTCACACGAAGGTGGCTGTGTTATTATCTCTTGCAGGAGGGATGAAAGCGTGGGTGACTCCACAAGGAGAATGCGCCCTCTCCCGCATCCTCTACCCCTCCACCCCTCTTGCTTACCTGCTCCTCCTCCCATATCAGGGCTCTGAAATGCTGACTCTGGTTCCCCACGCTGCTGCTCGTTCCCCTGTGGCTTGCTGCCTGTCTAAGAGCTGGAGGGGCTGTCTCTTTGGGGGAGGGGAGGCATGCTTCATGAATGTCATCCAGACAAGGCCCAGATGTCCAGCATTCCTTCTGTGACCCCTGTTTTCCCTGGGATCTCTGGCTTTTTCCAACCCTTCTTGGAGGGATTCCCAGCATTTCTGTAGCAGGAAAAGAGGTAGGGAAGGGAGAGGAATTCTTTCAGTGGGGGGTGTTTTATCCCCATGGCTCCTATCATCTGGCTCACACCTGGACTGGAATCAAAGCCCCTTATATTTTTCTTATGAAGCACTTTTCTATTATCATCTCACTGGATTTTCCTCATAATCCTGAGGGGTAAGGCAGGAAAGGTAGTTATTCCCCTTTTGTGGGTGGGTTAATGGAGGCTCAGAGAAGGTAAGTGACTTCTCCAAGGCCACATAACTAATGGGTAGCAGAGCAGAGCTAGAAGAGAGAAGCCAATGTCCAGGAAGCCCGATCTCTCATTGCCCAGTGCTGATGACTATTAGGACAGCCACTGAGACTCCCTCTTTGGTTCAGCCCAGTATGTGGGGGTTATGTCCCCAGCTCAAACCTTTCCAAGCTTCCTAAGGCCTATGGAATGAAGTGTCACTTACCAGTTGTGAATCTGAGAGTTCCCCAACCAGCCTCAACCTCCAGCTCTGGCCAGTCTTGACCGACCTAACTGGCTGGACTATTTTTTCCCACTGGGTGGATGAGATTAGCCGTTTGTTGGGGAGGATCCCTCTGTGGGACATTTCAGCCTGTTGCCCAGAGAGTGGATGGGGAAACTGAGGCCAGGGTCAGCACAATGGTTGCATTCAGGACAGCTAGAGCAACAAGGTGGGGGGTGAGGGACAGGCTTGCACTGGGTGGATGTTTGGGTCCCTTTCCTAGAAAATCCACAACTTTGTTTCACTAAGTGGAACACAGTATCCACTGAATGTTTACATATTGCTCCATTTCTACCCCAGAGAACTTCCTGTTAGGGGCACCCTGGGCTTTCCTAGAAAAGTGGTATCTGGCCCAAACCAGGGAGAGCCCTGGGTTCCTAAGGCACTGAGCTGAAGCTCAGTATTTGGTAAGGATAACTGGGATTCTGGAACTGGGTAGCGGCGATAGTTGCACAACTCTGTGAATATAGCGTTCTTTACCTCTGGACCTCCCAGGAATTGGGGGCAGCAGGGAGCAAAGGCTCTGAGACTGGCCTCCTAGGCCTTATGGAAGTGGTGTTGGCCTCTAGAACTTGTTGCTGGTTAGTTTCTCCTTTGGTGCTTGGGGAGGCCAAGACTCAGGCTAGGAAAGTAATTGGCCTCAATTGCCAGCCCTGGATGCACAGAGGGGGGCTAGCAGCAGAGTAGGGGCAGCATTATAAAACTGGAAGAGCAGGGGTGCCTGGGTGGCTCAGTCGGTTGAGCATCCAACTTCAGTTCAGTTCACGGTTCTTGCAGTTCGTGAGTTCGAGCCCCGCGTCAGGATCTATGCTGACAGCTCAGAGCCTGGAGCCTGCTTCAGATTCTGTGTCTCTTTCTCTCTCTCTGCCCATCCCCTGCTCATACTCTCTGTCTCTCAAAAATAAATAAACGCTTAAAAATTTTTAAAAATAAAACTAGAATAGCAGACACTGCCTTCTTCATGTGTGGTCCTGAGAAGGTTTCTTCTATCTTTTTCGGCACATTGCAGTTCACAAAGCGTGTTCACATCCATGACTGTATGTAGACTTTAGAGCATTCCTTAGCAATCACCATCTCCACTTTACAAATGCAGCTGTGGGTCTTAGAGAGGAGAGCGACTTGCCACGATTTACAGCCTGGGTCCCCAGGAAGCTCAGCCTCTGGCCTTGGCAGCAGGGACAGGGAAGTGGACGACTCACCCTGATTGTCACTCCATAGCTTTTGGAGAGTGAGTGACTGAATAAATGACAGAGTGATGGTTTAGTGGCCTTGTCCAGGCACAGAAACACACACACACACACACACACACACACACACACAGGCCTTGAAGTACATTTGGTATGACTGGGGACAGCCTGTTTGGCAGTGTTTGGGCCCAGGATTTCTAGAGCTCTGTGCCAACAGTGCCCCTGCCTGTTCTATACAACCCGTCTGCATCTTTAGCCCCAAAAAGCCAGATTCATATTTCCTTTCTGCTGTTTCCTGCTCCCCCAGCCCCCCCACCCTGGAGGCTTGGGCCTCAAGGTGGATTTTGCCTCCAGTTGTTCCTCCAGTGAGTCTTGATTTGGTCAACCAATTTTCACTGAGTTCCTGCCACACGCTAGGCACTGTCCCGCATGCCAGGATGCAGAGGTGAACAGAGCAGGCAAACACATGATCCGTGCTGACCAGTAGACTTCTTGCCAGTCTCTGCCAGTTCCCGAGGGGCGATGAGGATGTGGGATGCATGACTTTGAATCTGGAAAAATGTCTGTGCTGTGGGAGGTGGCACGTGCTGGGAGTCTTGGGCAGGGGTCAGGCCTGGGCAGTATTCCACCTCTGCTATGCCTTGCTGTGCGGCCTCAGGGAAGCTTCTGCCTCTCTCGGGAGCTCCTCCTCCCTGTCTACCAAAGGAGGGGACTGGCTGAGATATGAGGATAGGCCCTGCTGCTTGTGGAGCACCTGCCTGGCCCACGTGTCCTGTGCTCACAGGCTCACTAGGCTGATGGCAACGTTCCTGCCTTGGGAATGGTTTCTGAACACCAGGAAAAAGCTAGTAGGACCGTCATCTCCCACATAGTCTGACCTGACAATCTGCCTGCTGGCCTGTGAGCCCAGCCTCCCCAGGCTGGCGCTAGGGCTGACGGAACACGTGCCAGCAAGGCAGCCCCTGACACAGCAGCCAGCCCGTCTAGCAGGGCCGTGCACACTCGTGGCTGTACACTCTTATGCTTTCCTTTGGGCAGGAGGTGGCGAGACATGGGGTGGGGATGGGGTGAGAGCAGGGCCTCGAGACCTCCTGAAACGACGGAGCTGACCTGGACCCTCCACAGAAAGGCTAGTGGAACTGAGACCTGGAAAGGGCAGGCTTTCCCAACCCCCTCCCCAAGCTATCTCATCTTGCGCTCAACTATTTCCTCCTGGGCCTTGGTCACTGTGGTTGGGGGAAGACGATAGAGCATGTATGTACCTAGCAAGTCATAGGGTGGCGGGACCTCATCCTGGTGGCCGTGATTGGGAAGGAAGAGGTGTCTGAGTGTCATTTCTGTCACATTTCCCTGCCTCCTGCTGTGTTTCTTGGATAAGTCCCTGGATCTCTTGCCTTAGTGGCACTGACAGCTGACATGTTGAGTTTCCAAAGGAGGAAGGGAAGCAGAGGGCAGGCCCTTGTGCCAGATGGGGACAGGAGGCCTGGCGAGCCCTGGCTGTGCCTGATTCCAGGTGATGGAGTGGTTCAGCTGTGAGCACCCATCCTGGCCCCAGGGCAGTGCCCGTGTGGGGAGGAGCCTCTCTGTGTCTTCCCTGCCCCCCAGCTGCCCGGGTCTGCAGCCCCATGGCCCTGCTGCTCTGGGTCTTGCCGCTTGGCCCAGGCCCAGGGACTGGTTTGGCAGGTTTCGCCACACCCTTGAGCTGTGGGAAGGCTGGAGCTGGGGTGGGGTGGGCCTGAGTTGACAGTGCTGCCCTGTCCTTGACCTCCCCACCCCCAGTTCCAGCCTCCCTTCTGCCCTCTCTCCCACTTTTCTCAGGGAAGCTGCATGGGGAGCTGGAAAGCAGAAGCCTTGGGACTCCTAGTTAGCATGTGACCACAGGCAAATCCTTCATTGGACCTCAGAGTTTTCATCTGTACGATGGGGCTTTGGGCTCTGTAACGCTCAAGCAGCCACATACTATGATTCTAGTTAGAGATCTGCCATTTTCTTTCTTTAAAAAAAATTTTTTTTAATGTTTATTTTTGAGAGAGAGAGAGAGAGAGAGAGAGAGAGAGAAAGAGAGAGAGCAAGCAGAGGGAGGGGCAGAGAGAGAGAGAGAGAGAGAGAGAATCCGAGGCAGGCTCCAGGCTCTGAGCTATCAGCACAGAGCCCAACATGGGGCTCGAAGTCACAGACCATGAGATTATGACCTGGGCCAAAGTCAGAAGCTTAACCAACTGAGCCACCCAGGTGCCTCTGAGCTCTGGCATTTTCTCTTCATCCCTGGGCAAGTATTTTTTTAATTGTTATTTATATTTATTTTTTGAGAGAGAGAGAGAGGGAGAAAGCGAGCAGCTGGAGAGAGAGAGCAAGCTGGAGGGGCAGAGAGGGGGGCGGGAGAGAGAGAATCCCATGCAGGCTCTACACTGCCAGCACAGAGCCCAGTGCGGGGCTTGAACTCACAATCTGTGAGATCATGACCTGAGCCAAAACCAAGAGTCGAAAGCTTAACTGACTGAGCCACCCAGGCGCCCCATCCATCCCTGGGCAAGTTATAGCACACAAAGTACCTTAGGTTCTGAATGGGTAAAATAAGGGTCATGACCCTTGCTTGTTTCCCTGGGGGTGGTTGGGGGATCAGCTGGCATCCTAGCAAGTATTCAGTCTCCATTAGAAGGGTCTTCTGTCTAGATTCTGTCCTGCCCTTATCTGGCTCAAGTAGATAGAACTAGAGGGGGGGCTTACTCTAGTTCCCTCCCCCTTATCCTCAGCATGGAATTGCCTCAGAAACAAGCTTTCTGAACTTCTCCACGGTAAGGTGGGGAGAACAAGAATCTAGGGGGAAGCCTCAACATTTGCTGCCTCTGCTTCCTCCTGACCTTCAGATCCACCTAGGATCTAGTTCAGGTGAAAGAGGGAAGGCACTCTGCCTTCTGCTGCCACAGCCCCACTGTATGACACTGGGCAAATTGCATCCTCTTGCTGGCCCACATCTAACGGTTAAGAGTATACAGATCATACGTCCTCAGAGAATTCAAATTCTGACAACGTAGAGATCAGGAGAAGGAATAGGAGCTAAAGAGCACATTCCCAGCCTTGAATAAGGGTAGAGAGAGAAGGAAAGGGAATTAGCGTTTATTGAGCCAGCGTGATACCAGTTACTTTGCATAAATTACATACATTATCTATATTCCCAAGATTCCTTTCCAAGTGGCAGCCAAAGTGATGTTTATAAAACACAAATCAGACCTTGTCACTCAGTGTCTTTCTCTGCCCTTAGAGTACTCCTTGCCATGGCATGCAGGGCCCTCAATGAGCTGGTCCCTGACTCTTCCTCTACTCATGAAGCTCCCCACTGGTCATTTAGTTCAGCTGTAGGAATCTTCTTTCTGTTTGACAAATTCTTCCCTACCACAGGACCTCTATACCTGCTGTTCCCTCTTCTTAGAATTCTCTTTTGGGGCGCCTGGGTGGCTCAGTCGGTTAAGCATCCGACTTCAGCTCAGGTCATGATCTCACAGTTTGTGGGTTCGAGCCCCACATCAGGCTCTGTGCTGATGGCTCAGAGCCTGTTCCAGATTCTGTGTCTCCCTCTCTCTCTGCCCCTTCCCCGCGCATTCTCTGTCTCTCAAAACTGAATAAATGCTAAAAAATTAAAAAAAAATAAAGAATTCTCTTTTCCTGGCTCTTGGCAGCCTTAAGTCCTTCTTCTCCTTTACAACTCAACTTTCTTAGACACTTCCTTCTCCTGCCTCGCTTCACTGCTTTCTGCCTTTGCCTCTTGGCTCCCCATATCACTTACACAATTTGTAACCATTTGTCTTTCATTTTTAATGTCATCTTCATTCTAGACTCCGCATTGCATAACACATAGCAGATAGTCGAGAAAGATTTGTTGGATCAATGAATGAATGAGTTGTGGAGACATGAGAGTGCTAGTTGAGTGCCTGACTCAGCTCTTAGTAGGTGCTCAATAAATAGCAGCTTTTAGTATGAACGGACATGGAAGGTGAGTACCCAAGGCATTGCAGCTAGAGCATGTGTGTGTGAGGCAAGGGATACAGTGGGCAAGGTTGAGAAGGTGAACTGAACTGGTTCCGGGTTCTGGTGGTTCCTGACACTAGGGCAAGAATTTAGACTTCCTGAAAGACGTTGCCCAGCGTCCTTGCTGGACCACTGATTGTAACTATAGAGCTGTACTTCTGCCACGTGAGCTCAGACACTATGTGCACTTGCAGAGCTCACACCGCGTAGCTGCAGGGAGCGCAGGTTGGGGACACACTTGAGGACCCAGGAATGGGCTGGGGCCCCTCTGGAGGCACTGTCTGAGGCAGACTATTCCTAAAGGCCCAAAAAGAAGCAGTGCTGCTGGGAACATGCTGTGTTTTGATTCCACATTGCCCACCACTGCCCTGTCCCTTGGGGGCAAAGGATCAGGCCACCTCAGGGTCAGATGCTTGGATTTCTATCCTGGCCCCTCCCCTTACCAACCATGTGACTCCTGCCTTGCCCATTCAGACGTCTAATTCTGCTTCTTAGGCTGTAAACAGGCTGTGTTTCGTGCCTGTCTCACAGAACCTTGATGACAATAAATAAAGTAGGGAATGCAGAGGGCTTAGCAAAGGTCTGACACATACTGAGCACTCAGTGAGGGCAGCTGTTCTCTTCATCCTATAGTATAGGCTTCAGAAAGGGCATTTGAGGCAGTGGGAATCACAAGTGCAAAGGAAAAGGTTCAGAGGCATGAAATGGGAGGGTGTCCTGGAGCGGCCAGAGTTTGTTGTCCATTTGGGGACAGCAGGAAAGGAAAGTGGAGCCCAGGCAGGCCCAGCTCCTGAGCACCTGTGTGTTGGGCCAGGAGCTGGAACTTTATCAGGGGGACGATGAGGGCCACCGCAGGGTGTCAGGTTGAGAATGAGGCGATCTGATTTCTGGTAGTGGGAGGATGGGTTGGGGGGGGGCAGGGCTGGAGGGCTGGAGACCCAGTGGGCAGGCTGTTGGTATGGAGGCGGTGAGAAGTGAGGGGCCTGGACTCCGGCACATATAAGTGGAGAAGAGGGACGAGATCAGGATGTGGGGGATGGGGGTGTGGGAGGGGAGGGAAAGTGGCAGCATCCTGGATGGCTGCAGGCTTTCTCCACAGGGTGGCTGAGGGATTACAGAGCTGAAAGCATGGCGAATGCATGTGGGTTTTGATGTCAATAGTTTGACTTTTCTGGGAATTGAGAAGCTTCCCGAGAAACTACTTTTTTTGTTCAGACTCTCCGTGTGGAAAAACCTTCTGAAATCTCTGAGTGACTGACTCCTCTCCTAACGATGAGAGAGTTCACTGGGGACTCTGTGCACACCTCCTCCCTGCACACACGTCCTCCCTGTGGGGCTAGGGACTGGGCAAGGGAGGGGGGTGGCTGGGCCTGTGGACGAAGCTGGGGTGTTGTTTGGGAGCTGTTTCCCAGGGTCCATCAGTTTTCTTGTGATTTTCTTCCTTTTCCTCAAAGTGTGTGGTAAGAGGCAATTCCAGTTAGTGGAATGTATCGTGTATTTCAAGGCTCTTGGGGGGTGGGGGGGCACACTGGGCAGCCTTTCAAAAAGTAAGTTCCTATTCGTCCTCTCTTCCCATTATTTTTTGATGAGTGTGGACAGGGGGCTGTTGTTCCAGAGAAGCCTATGTCTTAGATCTCACACTCTTATAGATGGGGAAAATGTGACCCATGGGAAAGCAGATGAGACTTGCTTGGCTGCTGTTGTGACTTAATGCCAGAGCTGGGCCTTGGTCAGGGGCCTGCCCTCTCGCTCCAGGCTCTTCTGTGGTTTTGCAGCGGGCACTGCCTCTCGGAGGAGTGTGGGAGTGATGACCTGACGAACATCCACACAGGCCCCCATCCCAGCTCAGGGCACACACCTGGTGACAGAAGATACTCACAGACTGGGCAGGACTCGACTGTTGCCTTAAGCCCCTAACTCAGAAGCCCATGCACACCCCTCCTTCCAATCTGGGATGGGCCCATAGTGTAGCTCGAGGCTGGGAGCGAAAACCAGAGGATTGGGTCAGTTCCTTCCTTGTGAGGAAAGGAGAGGAGAACTGTATCTGGTTGGGGTGGAAGGCAGTCCATATCCCTACTCCAGCTGATTGCTGTGCTGAGGAGAGGCCTTTGTCTGCGTTACCAGGGGAACCAAAGTTTCTGCCTCCTTCCAGGGCTATGATTGGCTCCTGGTGGAGCTTCAGCTTTGGTGAATGGAAGGGCTTTCCTCCTGCCTGCATGTTTTGTGGAGTGAGAAACCAGAGGGAGGCTGGGGTCCCCATGGAAGCACCACATAGGTTTCTGTGCTCTACCCCCTCAGCTGTAGAGGTGATGGGTCCCCTTGTGTAGTCCCTCATTTATTTATCCCAGGCAACATCTGCTCCAGGCCCTTCATTCTTTAGGTCTGGGAAAAGTAACCTAAGAGTCAGAAGACCTGCATTTGAATCCTAGCACAGCCACACACTCACTCTTGGCCTTGGATGGATCCCTACCCTTCCCTGGGCCTCAGTTTCCCACCTGTGAAAACAAAGGCATTGGGCTGAAGTCTCTGGCCCTTCCAGCTCCAAATTCCTTGACCACACAGCCCACATCCTGCTCTTATTGACTTTCTGTACTCCATCTAGCCTTTGACCATCTTTCTTGTAGGTGCCCAGGTTAAATGCATGACAGAATAGGGAGGTGCGAACAGCTCTTGGCATTGTGTTGTTTTATCTTTCTTCCTAGAAAATTTGTGTTCCCTGAAGTTTCTCCTAGAAGCCCCAAATCCTGCAGCCCCTCGGATGTCATCTCTTCCACCTGGACCCAGGCTCAGGGTACAGGTCAAGGGATGCCCCATCTCTACTTGGGGTGGGTCTGGGCAGCGTGCGGAGCAGGGCATGCTGGGGTGGGTGGGGGCATTGGGAGAGTCCTGGAGCTCAGCAATCCTGGGTTCTCGGCCTAACTCAGCCACGTGCCAGCTGGGTGACCTTGGCAGGGCTGCCGAGCCTCATTTTTGGCATCTGTGACACAGGAATCATAATGCCCCCTCAGAGAGTTGTTACAGAGGTTGAAGAAAATGACATGTCAGCCATACAGGAGGCACCAAGTCCCCTTCCCAGTCTCTCCCTGGAAAATGGCAGAGAGCTGGGGCAGGCCTGGATTGGAGGGCTGGAAGTGGCCAGACCCATAGTGCCACGTGGCGGCCTGTAGAAGCTGTTCATTCCTGGCAGTGCCAAAAAGCAGGAGAGAAAAGTGTTGCCTGGGGCGGGTGATGTCTGAGTTGGGGAGGCCGTGTGTCAGAGCTAATGTCTGAATAACACTTTTAAGATCCTCCAGGGACCTCAAATGAGGATTTTTCAGATGAGCTGAAATTGGAGCAAAGTAAAGAGGCTGAGCTCACCGGCAGGAAGGGGGGTGGCCTAATTGATACTGGCCTTGCCTTGGCCCGCCCACGCTCATTACCACAGGCTGACTGGGAGGATGGCCCGTCCGTTTGGGCTGAGGGCTGAAGGAAGGGATGCCAGTGTCCTTAGAATGGGGGTGTAATGGGGGACATCTGGTCACGACTCAGCTCTCCTTCTTGTTGGCTCACTAGATCGAGAGGGTCAGAGGTGGCTTCTTAGGTCATTGGCCTTCAGAGCGTGGTTTAGCTTTTAGCTCTGTGACCCAGCCTCCCTCCACCTTGGCTACTGTCTGCTGTGAGCGTGGTGGGAGATAGGGATAGGACAGTGATATCGGGCATGGATTGCTGAGGGACCTTCTGTCCCGTGCTCAGGGTGGCCTGAGGTCTGTGATGAGGAGAGTGGAGAGAGGGAGGAAGGGGGCTTTCCAGAGAACAAAGCAGGCTGGTGGTGTGGGTGGGAGGGGAATATGTGTGAACAGGCATGTGACTCAGGCATGCTTATGCGTCTGCTTATCCCCAGGAGGCACAGACCCTAAGGGACATGTCTCAAAGAGGCTGAGGAAGGGCCTAAGCAGTGAAGGTGTGTGTATGTGCGTGCACACGCATGTGTGTGTGTGTGTGCATGTGTGGAATGTGGGTCCCTGTGGAAACACTGGTGGTAGAATTGGGGAGGGGCTATGGGCCAGGAAAATCCTGACCAGGTTCTTCCACATGAGGCCTCTTCTCTTCCCCTTGGGCAGGGCTGGGAGTGGATGGCCACGGGTGCTGTGCACCATGGCCTCCCTTGGCGCTTGGCTCAGAAATGCTGCTCCTGGGGACAGTGGTCTTGGTGGGAGCACTCTGAGGCTCTCTAGTGAGGAACGTGGGGGAGTCAGTGACTAGAACCTTCTTGGCACCTGGCTTGCCTTGTGAATGTGGTTGGGGCCTAGGGACAAGCACTGGGCACCAGCGCCTCACAGGCCATACTGACCCTGGGGACCCCCTCTTCCTTCTCTCACCTCCGTCTCCACAACACCACACCCTTCTTTCCAGCTTTCCCACTATGTCTCTGGCCACCCTCACCTGCCTGTTCCCCCTTCTCTCCTTGACTTCTCAGTTTGTGGGTCCCTCAGGGCTTCATTGCAGTTACTGTTGTTTTTTAAATAAAACTCTTTTAACTACAAAAGTCACAACACAACACAATGATTTAAAAAAAAAAAAACAGGAAGAGAGAAAGTGACTCCTTAGTGTTGTTGGGGATTTGGTGTGTTCCTTTCAACTTTTCCCCTTTGCCCTTTTCTTACCTAAGCACAGCCCTCCCTGGTGCATCTCTAGGACTGTCCTGAACGTTTCGCTTAGTGGTATATGCAGAGCTGCCTTCTGTGTTGTTACAGAGACTTCCATTAAATCCATGATCAATTCACCCCTTTTCCTGTTGATAGACGTTCAGGTTGTTTCCAGTCTTTGCTCTTGTGAACAGTACAGCAACGAACATCGCATAAAATGCTTTTTCTGTATTTTAGATGGTGGGGTGCCAGGAGGGGAATTCTGGGTCAAGGGCTGTGGATACCTTTCGGGCTCTCAGTAAATTTTGCCCAACGGCTGTGCCACTTTAAAGCCAGTATCCAGAGTGGAAGGAGAGGCTGTTTTTGACCCTTCTCAGGTCTGTAGAGCCTGTTCCTTGTATGTAGGGGCTTCTCCAGACCACCAATCCTCTGTCCAGCCCTCATCCACGCTAAGAGGGTGCTGGGGTAGGGCTGTGGAGTGAGGCTGCCTAGGTTCAAACCAGGATCTCCACTGGCTTGAGTCCATTTCCTCAGCTGTAAAATGGGCGTGATGAGAGTGACCACCTCACAAGGCATGGTGACAATGCTGAGGCCCAAAGAGAGGAATCCATCTAAGGACTTGGGCCAAGCTGAGGCTAGAACCTAGGCTTCTGGCCTTCTGGGTAATCTCTTTCCTGATGCCCGCCTACCCCTGGGAATGGTCTGGTTTATGGAAGTCAGTGTCCCTATGTTGAAGAGGGTTAGAGGAGCCAAGTCCCTGGAGTGGAACTGTAAAATGGGGCCTCTCCATTTCCTTCCAGAACTATCCCCCTTTCTCCATTTTGGGGGTGCAATTTCCCCCTAATGATCTCTCTCTGGATTAGAGTTTGGGCCCCCTGTATAAGCCTAATCCCTAGAGGTGCTTTCAGGGTGCATGCTGTCCCCAGGAACCCCCCCGGCTGGCCCTTGGGGAGAGAGTTTTGTCAGGGGCTTCAATCCTGGAGATAAAGGTGGGCCCCCAGGATCCCTCCTTAGGTGGCTGTATTAGTTTCTTTCCTACTGCTTTTGTAACAAATTACCACATACTCCATGGCTTAAAATAACCCGAATATATTACTTTATAGTCCTCAAGGTCAGAAGTCTGGAACTAGACCTTATGGGGCCAAAATCAAGGTGTTGACAGGGCTGCATTCCTTCTGGAGATTCTAGGGGAAAGTGTATCTTGACCTTTCCTGTTTCTAGATGCCCCACATTCTTTGGCTTGTGGTTCCTTCCAGCAATGGCATCACTCCAACCTGTGGCTCCATCATCACACCTCCTGTGACCTTCAGTGCCCTCCTTCCCTCTTTCACTTTTGGACCTTATGATTGATTACATCGGGACCACTTGGATAATTCAGGAGAATCTCCTTATCTCAAAATTCTTAACCTAATCACATGTGCAAAATCTCTTCTGCCATTCAAGGTAACATACTCACAGATTCTAGGGATTAGAACATGGACGTCTATGTTCTAGGGGGGCCATTATTCTACCTAATACAGTGACCAATACCAGAGGTCTGTTTGGATTGGTGGTCCCCCGGGTACTATGGGAATTGTACCACCAGCCTCTCTATGATGGAGGAAGGGCCAGGGGAGCCCAGATCTAATTATGCCGTGTTGGGGAGAGGCATAAGAGACCAGATTCTCTGTGATGGGGGCTCTGATGGGAGGCAGTGTACCCTGTGACAGGGTGACAAAAGTGTTCCACGGAGCACACACATCAGAGACTGTAGCCCCCAGCTTATCAGGGTTAGGACTGGTAGGTGAGGCACTGCCATGGGAAGCCAAGCAGTCCTGTTCATCTGCCGCCATCACTGCTGTGTGTATATGTGTTTGTGTATATGTTCACTCATCTGCGTCTCTGCAGCAATACTCTTGGGAGGGGCCAAGGAACAACTCTTTAAAAAGTCCCTTTCTGTTCTTGTTCTGAGCAAAATAATTATACAAGTGACTAATTTTATCCCTAATCCCATAATTACTTTATTATGTAGCTGATGAGTGGGCCCTGAGCTGTGCCTATGGTATCACTTTGGCGGTTGGTCCAGCTGGTTGGCCAGCATGGAGCCCCTCCTAACTTCTAACTTGGGTCTGCCACGATGGTGAGGTTGCTCAGTTCCGTTGTCACTGAAGCCAGCTACACTTTGGTATTTGGGGTCTCTTCCCCCTAAATCTACATGCAAGCACAGCTGCCTGGACAGTAAGAGCTTGTGTTTATAGAATTAAGTCACTAGGAGTCCAGAGATCTGGGTTCTGGTTCAACTCTCTTATTAATTTGCTCCATGACCTTGAGCAAGTCATTTCCCTCTGGGTCTCGATTCTATTGTCTGTAAAATGGGACCCTTGCCAGCTTTAACACCTCATGATTCTATGAGGGGAGATGAGAGAGCTGGAGTCTTCAGACTGAGGTACCTTTTGCTACATGGTGGCACCATGCTCCGATCTTGGTGAGAGATAATAGTACTGAGAGTAGACATGGTTTATTGAGCACTTACTCCATAGCAAGCATTCTGCCTGGTCCTTTATTTCTATTTTTCTCATTCTGTACTCATGACCGCATGAGGTAGGCTTTATAGAAGAGGACACTGAAGAAGTGATTGGTAGAATGACCTGCCTGCCAGGAAGTGGCAGAGCGAGCGCTATATCCTACCCTCTTTGCTGCTGCTCCCTAGTGTCTTCTAATACAGAAATAAATAAAGGGCCATTCAGCCAGGAAGTGGTGGAGCTGGGATTTGAATCTGGGTCTGTCTTTCCCCACAGTTCTTGCCTTTCCTATAAGGCCAGCCTCCCAGAGTTAGGTTTATAGGGGTGACTAAATATCTTGAAATTTGAATATGTAAACTTCAAGTTGACACAATAAAATGTAGGAATGGCAAAATAAATTGGAAAACCCGGTGAGTTAGGTGGCCCAGGGTTGCATTCTAGCTTTGCCACTGGCTCACAGTGTGACCTTAAGTAGATCCCCACTTATCTCCAGGCCCCGATGTTTGAGCTGTATGACAAGGGGTGGAATTAGATGGTCTCTGAAGGCCTTCCTGGTGTTGGTCTTCTGCGATTGTAGGTCACCTCATCCCAGAAGGTGCTGAGGGACAAGGGTCAGCCGACGGTGGAGGCCAATGAGTAGGTTAACTTAACAGCCCTGTTGGTTTCTATTATATTCATCCCATGAGAATGGAGACTACTTAGATCACGTCCCACTGAGCATCTGCAGAACAACTTACTCAGGCCACAGAGTCAAGAGCAGAGAGAGGAGGAGGTCATTTCCAGGAGGTTCCTGCTGCTCCTGAGAGGTTCCTTTGCAACTCACACTCTTAGTGCTCTCAGGGATCTGAGCCTTGCTCCAAAGACTGCACTGGACTCAGCCAGGGACAAGCAATGGTGGCAGGCCTGTCTGTGGGGGAGTCTGTGGGGGGTTCCTAGGGGCCTAAGCATAGTGAATTACAAAAGTTACTTTCTGTTTCCCAGCATCGCCACATGCAGTGCACTTTTCCTGCCATATTATATTCATTGAATTCTCTTAAAACCATATGATGAAGGTGCTACGGTCATTACCACTTTTCAGATAAGGAAACTGACCCTCAGAAGGTTAAGTAATTTTCTCCAGCTCACACAGCTACTGAGGGATAGCATGGGATTGGGGATTCTGTGTCCCGAGCCTGTGATCTGGCCTTTTGTATGGATATCCCATGGACTGAAGAAATAAGCACAAGGTTAGGAGTCAGCTGGTTTTTGAACCCCTTCTCTCTGTTTACCATCTGGTTTTCCTGAGGCAAGTTATTTTATCTATGTGAATTTTCACCTTTCATCTCTTTCTCCATAAAATGGGTATGTGAAAACCTGCCTCTTAGGATTACTTTAAAGATCACTAAGATGATGTGGGACAATGTCCAGTGTGTGGTATGGTAGGTGGCGGTAAAGGCCTTTCACCATCCCTGCCCTGCCCCCCCCCATTCCTCCTTCCCTTGATACGCCTGAGCATCCTGCCAGCCTGGAGTGCACCCCACACATGACTCGGAGCTCAGGGCCTTTTCACATGCTGCTCTGTCACCTGGAAGTTGCTGTCTCTACCTGTTATTCCTTCCTTCACTTCCTTCTGGGCTTCCATCCTTCCCTCTTTCCCTGAGGATTCCAGGAAGATGGAGAAGAGTGAGGCCACAGGCCTATGCTCCAGTGATGATCAGAGCAGCCCCTGAGTGGGGACAGAGTTCAGGGTAGAAAGCAGGCCCTGAGCACCCCGCAAGTGCAAATGCTTGCTGAAAAGTCCTCCATTTGTGCTCCATGGCTTTGAAACGGTATGCATGTGAAGTCTGTTTCTCTTCTTTTTTTTTAAAAAAAGTTTACTTAGGGGCACTTGAGTAGCTCAGTTGGTTAAGTGTCTGACTCTTGATTTCCGCTCAGGTCATGATCTTATGATTTGTGAGTTTGAGCCCTACATTGGGCTCTGTGTTGACAGTGCAGAGCCTGCTTGAGATTCTCTCTCTCCCTCTGTCTGCCTCTCTCCCTCTTGCTCTCTCTTTCAAAATAAGTCAAACTACGGGGCGCCTGGGTGGCTTAGTTGGTTAAGCATCCGACTTTCGCTTAGGTCATGATCTTGAGGTTCGTGGGTTCGAGCCCTGCATCGGGCTCTGTGCTGACTACCAGCTCAGAGCCTGGAGCCTGTTTCGGAATCTGTGACTCCCTCTCTCTCTGACCCTCCCCTGCTCACGCTGTCTCTCTCTCTCTCCTAGAAATAAATAAAAAAACATTAAAAAAAACTAATATTATAAAAAAAATAAAAAATAAGTAAAACTAAACTTTAAAAAATAAAAAAATTAAAATTTTTATTTATTTATTGAGAGAGAGAATCCCAAGCAGGCTCTGTGCTTTCAGTGCAAAGCCTGATGTGGGGCTCAATCCCATAAACCGTGAAATCATAACCTGAGCTGAAATCAAGAGTTAGGCGCTTAATCCACGGAGCCACACAGGCATCCCAGTTTCTTCTCTTTGGATCACCCATTTCTGCATACTTTTCTAGTTACTCCTATGTCTTTAGCTTTGTCTCTTAGTCTTTTACTCCATTTTTTGTTTTTCTGCCTGGAAATTTCTTTTTAAATTTTTTATTGTGATAAAATACACACAGCATAAATTTATTATCTTAACCATTCTTAAGCATACAGTTCAGCAGTGTTGAGTACCTTCATGCTGCTGTGTAACCATTACCACATCCATCTCCAGAACTTCTTTCTTGCAAAACTGAAACTCCATACCCACTAAACAATAACTCTCCATTCCTCTCTCTCCCCAGCACCTGGCACCACCACTCTACTTTCTTTCTGTCTCTATAAATTTGACTACTGTGTGTACTTCATATAAATGGAATCAAACAGTATTTGTCTTTTTGTGTCTGGCTTATTTTACTTAGCATAATGTCTCCAGGGTCCACCCGTGTTCTAGCATGTGTCAGAATTTCCTTCCTTTTTAAGACTGAAGAATATTCCATTGTATGTGTATAACACATTTTGTTTACCCCTTCATCTGTTGTTGGAATCTTGTGTTGCTTCTACTTCATGGTGGTTTTGAATAATGCTGCTATGAACACAGATGTACAAATATCTCTTCAAGAACGTGCTTTCAAATCTTTTGTGTGTATCCTCGGGATTACAGGATCATGTGGTTAGCACTTTTTTAAGTCACTATTTATTGTGTGCCAGGAACTGGGTTCAACACTTGACCTATATTGCCTCATTCAATCCCTATTTCTAGTCTGTCTCATAGCTAGAATTATCCCCCATTTGCAGCTGAGAAAACGAAGGCTCAGAAGGGTGAAATCTTGTACTTGAAGTCTCCCTGCTCCGAAACCTTGGAGCTCTGGTGCCAGAGTCCTTGACCATTATGCTGTGCTGCCTCCCAGTGGCCTCTCTCTCCCTACCTGTCACATTTTCTGCTGTTTCTCTCATTCATACTCACACTGTCACTGTCTCCTGCCTAGGCTGTGTTCGCCTGCCCCAGAGACTTTAGGCAAAGTGAATAAAAGCCCTCTGACTGCTAGGAAGTTTTTGTGAGTTGGGAGCCTGCAGAGAGAGGCTTGTAATTCATTTTCTAATCATAGTTTTGTTTTTTTGTTTTTTTGGTTTTTTTTTGATTTATATTCATTTCTCTCCCAATGGCAGACAGGATCTCAGTCTGGATCACGTGGCTTGTGGACCCATAGAGAACTGCCCAGTGGGTAGGGTCAGCTCTGGGGGCTGGGGCATTGTACCCCGCCCCCACCTGAGGGGCAGTGTGGGAGGGGAGAGGGCACAGCCATCCAGACTAGGATTCTCCTGGCTCACCAGTTTCCTAGCAACAACACAGAGGCAGACAATTGTACAGGAAGATGGAGACAGAGAGGCTTCTAAGTGGGCTCCAGTATGCTCAATTTTCCTGACCTTCACAACTGTCAGAGCAAAATATTTCTAAGTTTGGGTGATTTTCCTGGTTTTCTAAGTTCAAGCCAGACTTAAAATATACATGCTCATGAGCCATCTTTCTGTCATCCTTTTTTCTTTATTTTAATTTTTTTATTATGGAAAATTTCAAACGTGCAGAAAAGCTGGGAGAATAGTATAGTGAACCCTATGAACCCATTGCTCAGTTTTGACAGTTTTTAATATACTGTCATAGCCTAACTATCAACAAACGTGGAAGCTGAAACTTTTCGTCATTCATGGCACTAGTTCAGTGCTCCTTAGTAGTTGCTCGGTAAATAAATAGATGTTCTGGCTGATTACAGAAGGGGTCAGAGCAGGTGATTTATTTCTAAGAGATGCAGTGTGGTTCAGTGATCAGAGCATTCATTTTGGTGTCACACACACTGTGCAAATCCTTATGCTGCCATTCCTTAGCTAGGTGTCTTTAGGTGAGTTACATCTCAGTTTCCCCATCTTTAAAATGGGGATACTAGGTCCTGCTTCTCAGGGGTGGTTTTAAGCACTGGATAAAGTAGCTGTTTTGTTGCTGGTATTTTATGATGGCTATTTTGATATTCTGGTGGGAAGATTCCATGCACACACTACAAAAGTACCAACGTAAATTGGAATTGACTAGAATTCAAGGCCTAGGATTCTGCTGCTGCTGCTTCTTTCTTCTTCTTCTTCTTCTTCTTCTTCTTCTTCTTCTTCTTCTTCTTCTTCTTCTTCTTCTTCTTCTCCTTCTCCTTCTCCTTCTCCTTCTTCTCCTCCTTCTCCTTCTCCTTCTCCTTCTCCTTCTCCTTCTCCTCCTTCTCCTCCTCCGTCCTCCTCCTTCTCCTTCTTCTTTCTTCTTTTCTTCTTCTTCTCCCAGTCAGCAGATAGAAGCTTTAGAAAAGGACAGTGCAGACAACGCCAGTGCCCCAAATATGGAGCTGGGAGCAGGTCTGAAGTAGGCACCATGCAGCCTGATTCCATCTCTTCCCCTCCTGCCCCCAGTCGCAGCAGGGGTGCCATAACCCTGTGAGAGGAGCCCGCCAGCTGCCGCAGTCCTCAGTGAGACAGGCCTGAACTCGGGAGCCCAGAGGTAGAGAGAGTGTGTGGCAGGATGTCTTGTTGCTAGGAGACCTGAGGAGGCAGCAAGGACCCGCTGCCAGAGCTGGGAGGGAGCGATGGGCTGGTGTGGAGATGGCAGGACACGTGGCTCCAGATGGGCTTCTGTCGGGTTCTGGGCAGGGGATGGTGCTGCAGCAACTGTGAGCTGGGCTGGAAGGAGGGGCTCTGTAGCATGTGGCTCCTTAGAATGGGGGCTCAGGATATCCCATTCAATTCTTCTCTTTCACTCCTTCTATGAGGAAGCCCGGTGTCTGAATCCTAACTTACTATGTGACCTTTGGCAAGTGTTGTGCTGCTACACTTGCTGGGCCTCACTTCCTCATCTGTATAATGGGTGTAGTAATACCCACCATGCAAACCATTGTGGGGGTTAAGTGAAATGTGTATAATAAAGTGCCCTATAAAAAGGAAAACAAAAATATAGTGAATGTTCACTACCACTCTTAAAATTTTTTTAAATTCAAGTACAGTTTACACACAATGTTACATTACTTTCAGGTATGCAGCATAGTGATTCAACTTCTCTATATCTTATGCTATACTCACCACAAGTGAAACTACCATCTGTCAGCATATGTCATTACAGTATCATTGACTATATCTCCTATGCTGTGACATTTATTCCTGTGACTTAGTCCATTCCATAACTGGAAATCTGTATCTCCAGCTGACCTTCACCCATTTTGCACATCTCCCTCTCCTCTTATGATTTATCAGTTTGTTCTCTGTATGTATAGGTCTCATTCTCTTTTTTGTTTGTTTATTCATTTGTTTTTTTTTTTTTTTTAGATTCCACATATGAGTGAAATCATATATTTGCCTTTCTCGATCTGACTTATTTCACTTAGCATAATGCCCTCTAGATCCATCCACGTTGTCACAAACAGCACATTTTCATCCTTTTTATGGCTGTGTAATATTCCATACGTGCCACATTTTCTTTGTTGGTTCATCTATTGATGGACACTTAGGTTGTTTCCATGTCTTGGCTTTTGTAAATCATGCTGCAATAAATGTAGGGGCGTATGTATCTTTTTGAATTAGTGTTTTCATTTTCAGTTGGTAAATACCCTGTAGTGGAATTACTGTATCATATGCATTTCTGTTTTTAATTTTTTGAGAAACTCTCCATGCTGTTCTCCACAGTGGCTGTAGCAGTTTACCACTAACAGATTCACTACCACCCTTATCTTTATTGTAGCACTTATTTCCCTGTTGTAAAATGAGATGCAGTCTCTCTGTCAGGATGAGATTCATGGACAGGGGTCCTGGAGAAGGAGACTTTCACCCTGGAGGCCTGTGTCAGGGTACTGTGGGGGGTGGGCTGGAAGGGGCCCTCAATTAGTGAAACTCCAGGGGAGGGCATGGAAATTCAAAGCCAGAGGGAACCCATATGAGTAGTGGCTACAGGGGTGGGGGCTCTAATGAGATTCCAGAAAGGGCTGTGAATGGCTCAGGCCAGAACCTGTGAGTCAGGTGAGGCTAACGGTCTTTCTTATTACCTTTCTTATGTAAATAATATGTTCTCTCTCTCTCTCTCTCTCTATCACACACATACACACACATACACACACACACACACACACACACACACACACACGAAAATAAGCAAGGAAGTAAAACAAAACCCAAATAAACACAAAAGGAATAATTCCACTGTCATAAAACAACATCTGGGAACATTATTCTTTGTATGTTTCCTTCCAGTTTTTTTTCTATGCACACATACACATTTTATAGGAATTGGATCATATATTACATGCCATTTTGTACTTGTTAAAATTTTGTATTATGTTATGAATGTTATTACATACAATCATATAGACGCATGACCTTGTGTTTTAACAGCTGCATGATATTTCAGGATATGTATGTATCACTGTTTATATATGTCTTTTTGGACATTTCATTTTTTAAACTTTTTTAAATGTTTATTTTATTTTTGAGAGAAAGAGAGAGAGAGAGAGAGAGACAGACAGACAGAGTGTGAGGGGGGAGGAGCAGAGAAAGAGGGAAACACAGAATCTGAAGCAGGCTCCAGGCTCTGAGCTGTCAGCACAGAGCCCGATGTGGGGTTCTAACTGATGACTCAATGAGATGATGACCTGAGCCGAAGTCGGATGCTTAACTGACTGAGCCACCCAGGCACCCTTTTGGATATTTCTATTAATTAGAATTCTTTCTTTACTCCGGTATACAAGACAAGACTCTTGTATACATAAAACAAATGTTTTTATAGCTACATCTTTGTGTATATCCATTGTTCCCACAAGATAAATTTGTAGCGGGGGGATTTCTGGCTTAAAGTCAATGTGCATTTTTTAAAAATGTTATGTACACTTTTAAGGCTTATTATGCACTGCCCCAAGGTGCCCTCCGGAAACTGGTTGACAGCTGCATTGATGCTGTTCAAGTCTGTCTGATTTCCTGAGTGCTCATTGCCTTAATGCCCAGACTGCAGTGGTGTGGGGGTGGGAAGCTCACTCAGATGGACTGAGGAGGGAGAGGCATCGATAGCCACTCTGAAGGGACTTTTGCAGAGAGAGGCACCTGCATGGCCTCTTGGCCTGGTGCAGGCTGTCTGGTGACGGCTGTGCTGGTCGGGGGAGGCCGTGCCAGCCTGGCTCAGCTGCCCTGGCTCAGGCTGGGCAATCTTGCCCCTGGTGTGATCCTGGGCTCAGCCTGGTGTGATCAGCATG
Source organism: Proteles cristata cristata (assembly GCA_017311185.1). Taxonomy (NCBI): domain Eukaryota; kingdom Metazoa; phylum Chordata; class Mammalia; order Carnivora; family Hyaenidae; genus Proteles; species Proteles cristata. The sequence goes on along the minus strand of JAESUZ010001308.1, from coordinate 580,099 downwards.
GTCACCAATCCAAGATACTCATTCTAGAAGCTGGCGCAGCCTGTCTGGCCATGCTGACAGCCGTGTTACACTCACGTAGTGGGTAGTGATTCATCAGAGCCGGAGGTGGCAGCGGTAGCTCTGACAGAGGGGAACGGCTCTCACCCGTCCTGTCAGTCGGCCTCTGAAAATAATTCCTGCCTGTTCTAAGTGACTGCACCACCGAGTGTCTGCGGGTGCAGTCCCTTGGCTGTGGCTACGTGAGGGAGGGTGCATGGATGTGTGCGTGTGTGTGTGTGTGTGTGTGTGTGAGTGTGTGTGTTAGGGGTGGGGAGTGGCATCTGGGAGCCTCTTCAGTGGTTGGCATCTGAGCTGGGAGTTTGGGCTTGGAGACAGAGGCAGATGAGGCTCCTCCTCTTCTACCTTCTCCAAACTGGGGACAATCTGTCTACTCTTTAGGAAGTGGCAGAGACAGCCGGTGGGGGCAGGGCTTGTCTCTCAGAACTGTGTGCTCACTCCCTGCTGAATGGGGGAGGGGGGGGAGACAGGAAGGGGAGGGAGACTCTGGAGGCAATATTACAGTGGGGGGAGCAGGCTCTGGGAGGGATGCATAGCATTCAGCTCATCGACAATTGTATCCTATGAAATCCTATCTCAACTTTCATCATTTTGGTGAAGTTTTTAACATAGGACTCCTTTAAATTAGATGCAAATACAGCTGACTTCTTATCATGGATGATTAAAGACCATCTAGCCAAGGCTTCTTAATCAAGTGTCCATGAATACAGGGGGTAACGGATGCATGGGCTTCATGAGGTCCCTTGCTGCCTGAAATAAAAATAAGTGTGTGTGTTTGTGTGTGTGTGTGTGTGTGTGTGTGTGTACGTGCACATATTCATGTGCATATGTGTGTGTGTGTGTGTGTGTATGTATCCATGTGCGTTTTTCTGTGGAGAGGCTCTTCAGTATTCATTGCATTTTCAAAGAAAACTATGACCCATAGAGGGTTAAGAACCATGCTGGGCTGACCTCCTCACATTATAGGTGAGGAAATTAAATCCAGAGAGGAAAGTGGCTGCCTGAGATCTCACTGCCAAGAGAAGAATCCAGGCTTGTTGACATCATCTACCCCTGGCTGGTTCTCTGAGTTAGGACCCAGCTACCTGCAGTAGGCAGAAACCCAGCCCTTTTGGCTGGACCAGACCAACTGAATGAACTTGAAGCTTTCAGCGGCAGTGGGCAGCTAGGCGCTCACCTGCAGACATTCCTGCTCTCAGGTAGTCTTGGAGGAGGGGAAGACTCATGGGGAATCTTCCAACTTGCTCCATAGGGCATCTTAGCTCAAGACATGAAATCTTCCTCTTATGCCTTGGCACAGGCAGTGCTTTTGCCCTCTGAGAGAGGAACTGACACCTTTGGCCTGGAGAAAAGTAACTGGTGTTATGGGGGAGTGGGCTTAGTAATATCATGTGATGGACAGGCAAGAGGTCATAGCTCATGGTAGGAAACAGATGCTGTTCCATTGCATATGGGAGGGATTCAACTTTGTGCCATAGGAGTTGAGATGAAGTGGCACATGAGGATTAAAAATGATAATTAACATTTATTGACCACTTACCATGTGCCAGGCAGGCACTCTTCAAAGAAAAGTGCATGTATTCTTTGATCTTTATAGTAACCACGTAGGGTTACTGTAAGTAAACTGAGGCCAGAGAGATCAAGCACAGCTGGTAAATGTCCGAGGCAGGACTCTGACTCCAGAGCGGAGAGTCACTTTGGAACCAGCATGAACCCCTAACCTCTTTGCTGGCAGATCTGACACCTGAGCATACATCAGAACCATGAAAGGGATGATCAAAGTGCAGGCTGCTACTCTGAAACCCCAAGTTTCTGACTCTGTAGGTCTGAGGTGGGGCCTGAGGATTTGCACACTAAGGAAATCTCAGATGATGATGCTATTCCAGAGACTACGCTCTGAGAACCACTGCTCTCTGCTTTTCTGATTACTGAGAGGAAGAGGTGACTAGAGGGAAGGGAAGTGGTTATTGGATCTTTCCTGGATTATTGTAATGCCCCTTAGCCCACGATCAGATCCAGGCCTCTCCTACTCTCCACTCACCTGCTCCTCACCCAGGACAAATTTATCTCCCTAAAGTCCAGCTCTGATCATGTCATGCCTCCACTCAAAGTCTCCTGGATTCTCTGCCATGTGCACCATCCAGTAGAACTATCAGCAGTGGTGGAAGTGGTCTACATCTGCACTGTCCAGTATGGTAACCACTAACTGCATGTGGCCATGAATTTTACGTTTTTTTCCATTTTTTTTAAATGTTTTATTTATTTTTAGGAGAGAGAGAGAGACAGCGTGAGCAGGGGAGGGTCAGAGAGAGAGGGAGTCACAGACTGAAACAGGCTCCAGGCTCCGAACTGGCAGTCAGCACACAGCCCGACGTGGGGCTCGAACCCATGATCCGTGAGATCATGACCCAAGCGAAAGTCGGACACTCAACCGACTAAGCCACCCAGGCGCCCCTGTTTTTTTCCATTTTAATTAATTAAAGTTTAAATAGTCACATGTAGCTAGTACAGGAAACCACTTGTTATATCATTTGAGGCTCTCACTGGTACCACATGCCTTTCCAGCCCCCGCCTCAGCCCTTAACATCCCCAGCTCAAGACCATTCATGGCCCGTTTCTTGAGTCTATCATGTACTCCCCAACCCCATGCCTTGTTTTATGCTATCTCCTCATTCTAGACTGCCCTTCTGCCCTACTTTTAATGCTGAGCCCAAATGGTACCTTTGCCTTGAAACCTTTTTTATATGTTTATTTATTTGTATATTTTGAGAGAGAGAGAGAGAACACGAGCAAGAGAAAACAAGTGGGGGAGGGGCAGAGAGAGAGAGAGAGAGAGAGAGAGAGAGAGAATCTCAAGCAGGCTGTGTGCTATCAGTGCAGATCCCAATATGGGCTCAAACTCACAAACCTTGAGATCATGACCTGAGCTGAAATCAAGAGTTGGACGCTTAACTGACTGAACCACCCAGGTGCCCCTGCCTTGAAATCTTTGACACTGCCCATCCTCCAATCTGTTTCTCCTCTGAACTCCAAAACACTTCATCCTTTCCTTACAGCCTTTAGTACTTTTTGCCTTCTATCGCATTTGGCTGATGTCAGTGTTTTCTGACTCTTTTGAAACCATGAGCTTTCAGAGAGCATGACTGTTTGCTAGTGAGCTCTCACTGTCTAGCTCAGATCCCTCTAGGCACAGAGAGGAGCTCACTAAATCCCAGAAACCTTTGCCCTGGTGCACTGGGGAAACAGAGATGGATAACGTGCCCTTCCTGTCCTCAAGCTGCTCACAGGCTCTCATGAGAATCTGAGAATCATGCCCAGAGAACCATGGAAGCCAATGGTTATTTTGGGCAGGAAGATAAAAGCCACAGAGGGCCGAGTTGGCGAGGGGAGTCCGGCAGGAGCCGCCTAAGCAGAAGGCTGTGTTTGTACACACAGAAGGGCTTCTCTGCCCAGCCTGGCCTGATACAAGGAGATGGGAACATCCAAACAGCGCTGCCTGGCTGCCTCATGAAGTTGGGGATTAACCAGTGATACAGTGGGGCTGGTCTAGCTCTCTGATCCCTGCATACGGGTGGGTGAGGACAAGGTTGCAAAGACTACAGAGCAGTGCCAACAAGCTTCTGGAAGTTGGCTGGGTGGCACCTGGGCCGGGAATACGAGGACAAGAAAATGTCCATTGTGGTCTGAGCAATGGGCGGCAGGTGAAACTCTGCTCAGCCTGGTGTGGGGGTTTAGAGATCTTCAGAAGAGCCCCAGTTGAAATCAAAAGACGGTTGAAAATTAAAAACAAAACAGAGAGAGAGAGAAAGTGAGAAACGTTTTTCTACCTTCAGAGTCTAGTACTAAGTATTCTACATCCTGAAAATCTCTAGCTTATATTTATCTCTGTGACAAAACCTTTTTTTTTTTTCAGTTTATTTATTTATTTTGAGAGGGAGAGAGAGTCTGAGCAGGGGAGGGGCAGAGAGAGAGTGAGAGAATCCCAAGTAGGCTCTGCACTGTCAGGGCCTGACGTGGGGCTCAAACTCACAAATGGCAAGATCATGACCTAAGTAAGCCGAAATCATGAGTCCAATGCTTAACTGACTGAGCCACCTAGGTGCCTGGACAAAAACCTTTTTTACTTGTATTTTATTTTAATTTTTTTAATGTTTATTTTTGAGACACAGTGAGAGAGAGACAGAGTATAAGCAGGGGAGGGGCAGAGAGAGAGAGGGAGGCACAGAATCTGAAGCAGGCTCCAGGCTCTGAGCTGTCAGCACAGAGCCCGATGTGGGGCTCAAACCCATGAACTGTGAGATCATGACCTGAGCTAAAGTCAGACGCTTAACTGACTGAGCCTCCCAGGCACCCCAGGACAAAAAAAGCCTTTTTTAACAGTAAAACTTTATTGAAGTTATAATATAAATGCAGAAAAGTACACAGATTGTAAGTTTACACATACTTGTATAACTATAGTCCAGACAAGAGCTAAAATATGGCCATCCACAGTAAATTTGTGATAAACCCAATGTATGCAGGATTAGTGATGGAAAAGCACAGGAGTCAGGCATGTCTGCGATCGAATCTTGGTGCCCCCACCCCCACCCCCAGCAGTGTGACCTTGGTTTAGTGACTTTACTGCTCTGAGCTTCAGTTTCTTCCCCCTGTAAAATCAAGGAGCATATATAACCTCTGCCTTACAGGACAGTAAGAGATTAAAAACGGAAAATGTACCCAAATTGCTAGGCACAGTGCCAGTAGGTAGTGAGGACTCAGCTGCTCTCCATGATGATGATGTTGATTGATGGTGTCACTGCAGCATCTTCTGGCACATGGGACCGCAGACACATTTTCACTTTCCCTTTGCCTCTCCTCCCAACCTCTGTTTGATACTCTCCAAGGTCTCTTCTGACTGTAAGGAATATGTGATGCTCTGATGATGCAAACCTCAGCTGACACCTCAGGCACCTGATGGGAGGCTGGCTGGACAGATATCTATATCCAGTGGGACCGTGGCCATATCTTTCATGTTTAGGCTCCCAGAGTTATAATCCTGGTCAAGGGCTGATTTCCCAGGAGTAGTTGGAGTCTGGGGCTCCATTAATGTAGCTGAGGTGGCATTGGGGTCAGCAGAACTCAGCCTCAAGAATGTCCATCCTGGCATCCTGGTAAGTTCTTACTCCCAGCTTCTGGCTCTGGGAGTGAGGATGACCCAGCATACACATATTTAGAGCTGGTCATGGGATGAAGGTTGAAAGTGACCCCTGCCATTAGGTTCACAGCAGACAGGTGTTAAGACCCTTCACTTCACATGACCCAGGGCTGGAGGACCCAGTGTGGGAGGGAACAGCCCAGAGGTTCCTTCCAGCGGGGAGCGGTTGTTGCCAGGAGGAGGCCACGAGGAAGGACTTCTTGGAGGATGCCTGGATGAATGGTCATGGGAAAAGGAGGAAGAGTCTCCCAGGTGGAGGAAAGAACGTGTGCAAAAGCAGAGAGGCAGGGCTGGGCCTCCATGCCCTGGTTGCTGGGAACCATTCATTTTGACAGAGCTCCTGAGGATGAGGCTGAAGAGCCAGGTGAGATCAGTCTGTGAATGGTCTGGAGAGTCAGACTGAGGTGTTGGACTTGCTTTTGTCAGAGAATGGGGGACCACAGAAGGTTCATCCACTGAGGAAGCAAACAGGACCAGCTCCTGGAGATTTGCTCGGTGGAGACCAGCATGTGCACATTTGTCCAGACCTGCACTGTTTTGGGCCAATGATGGCAGCCCAATGTCCAAGCCACCTGAGTAGGCTATGAGAGCCCCTGGGATGCCCAGACCTGTGCAGAGGCCTGGCTGTGGGTACAGAGGGGAAGGGGAGGGGATAAAGAAGGAGAAGGCAGTGAGGGCAAGGGGGAGGTAAGGCTCCCACCTTTGCCAAACTATAGTCTTGTTGGAGAAGCCAGGAAGCCTCATGACAACTGAACTCTGAATTCAGTAGTGGAGGTAAGAGCTGTGTGGTCCAGCAGAGATGTGTGAGGACAGACAGGCTGGGTAGAACACAGGTGGAGGAGGCAGGGAGGGTGAACTTCTTGGAGTGGAGGCAACTTTCGGAGGCTTTGGAGAGACTGAGGGTACCGCGGGGCACGCTCAGCCCTTTGCGGGTATTGTCGCATGTCATCTTCCTAGGAGCTCTAAGAGGTGGTAATGGTATTATCCCCATTCTACAGAGGTGGGAACTGAGGCTCTGAGAGATTAAGTCTTTGCTGGGGCCACGTAGCTCCTTTACAAATGAATGAACCTCCCCCATCCCTGCCTCTGGCCCCCTCCCCAGAGGTAGCTGTTGCCCTCATGCCGGTCAGCAACACCACACTAGATATAGAAAAATGCTTTGTACTGCATGACCCACCGTGCAATTTGATCATCGTCATTCCACGCTAGAGTATATCCTAATGCAGGAGTGTGTGGCTCCCACGGTCTGGGCTGGGAGGTTCCAGGGGAAGGTGATCCCTAGGGACTGCAGTGCTTCTGGAGACTTCCTGGAAGAGACTGAAGGGGAGGGAGTGGGGCATCTGGAGGGAGAGGTCCCTGCCAGGTGAGTGCTGCTGCCTGTCCACACTGCCTGCTCACTACACCCAGATGCAGCCCCCTGTGGTTCCTTCCAGAACCTTCTAAGATCCAGTGAGAACAGCTTTGTCAGGGAGAATGTCCCAGGCCTGTGGGTCACGCTGCTCTGGAAAGTTTGGCTCTGGTAGCTTCCTCCCAAGACTAGCCTAGCTCTCAACTGCCTGTGGCTGCAGCTCAGCCAACCCAGGCCCTGCAGCCCTCTGGGACCAAAGCCAGATGCCCTGCAGCTTTCTTGCCCTGGAATATGGCCTAGCCATGTCCTTGCCTTTAACCTCACTCAGTTTAAGCATCCTCTCCTCCAAGAAGCCTTTTCTGAGCCCCATGGGCTGGGTTGGGACTTCAGATTATCTATACCCGTGCTGACTAAAGGAAATGTAATGTGAGCCACATGGGATTTACAATTTCCTAGTGGCCACATGAAAAGAAAAAAGAAAAAAAGCAAAAAGAAACCAATGAAATATTCAAATGATATATTTCATTAACTCAATACATCTAAGATATCATCACTGCAATACAGATATGAGATATATTACACTCTTTTTAAGTTAAATCTTCAGTGTCCAGTGTGCACTTTACAACACATCTCAATTTGGTATCAGTCACATTTCAAGTACTCAAGAGCCACATATGGCCAGTGGCTACCATAGTGGCCAGCACAGTTGTAGGGACAGTGAGAAGAACATAAGGATTGACATTCAGGGTTTGGGATCAGACAGACTTGGCAGACATATCCTGGCTCTGCCATTTATTAGCTGGGTGAGCTTTGGGAAATCATTAACCCTTTTGAGACTCAGTTTAGCTGTGAAAGGAGTTAATGATTTTGACACTGGAGAATATTGGGAGCATTAAATAAATGAATGTATGTTTGGTGTCAGGGACAGAGTAAGTGCTCAGAAAATGGTGGTGATTCATTTGACAGTACCCTCTGATGTACGGGCTTATGTGCCATTCTCCCCACACTGGACTGACTGTAAAGCCACGGACAGAGCCTACGTGATTCCTCTGGCCTGCCCTGAGCCCAAGGCCCAGCTCATTATGAACAACACTGCTTGCTGAGTGAAAGATTAAGTCCTTGGGCAAGGAGTCCTCACCACCCACACTGCTTACCCAGGAACCAAGGGGCCTCTGGTGGCTAGGAATCACAAGACCACAGATCTTGCTTGGGGTGACCTTGGTAGAGGCCACTGAAGATAAAAGAGGGAGTGGGAGAGGCCCTGCTTGAAGGGTTCCATTTCTTCTCTGCCCCACCTGTAGCCTTGGGGGACTGTGTGCTTTGCCTTCTCAGCCAATGGAGCCAGTCACTTCCATCCTTCTCCTGGATTTCCTGTATCCTGGCACTTTTACATCAGGTTCCCTCGAGTTAAAATTTCAGAGAAAGAATTTCTTCTGCCTTCTAGGCAGACCAGAGAGGGGTCCTCCTTTCTCTTCTACCAGCATTTGCTGATTGCCCATCACAGCAGCCCAGTAGGCTGATATGTATCAGTATCCCAGATAGGATAGGAATAATTTCTCCCATTTTACAGATGAGCAAACAAACTCAGAGAAGTCAAATAATCTCTCCAAGTGGGTAGAACCAGGGCTGGAAACAGAATTCAGAGCTAAGGGAACTGAAAAGACCCTCTTCACTGGGTGGATTCCTGTTTGTCCATCTGGGCTCCTAGCATTTCTCTATGGGGGCTTTCATGAGATGTGGTCATGTTGAATCCTGTTCCTGTGCCTCAGTTTCCCTGCCTGGGGAATGAAGGCAGCAAAGTAACTGAAGTATTAATTTCAACTGATGCCTGGAAGAGGCCATGTGTTCTTCAGAATACCCCCAGCCCACCCCCAGCCAGATTTCTCTGGAAAACGTTATTGCAGGGTAAAGTGGAAAGTGGTCCAGAGAGCTAGTGTGACTGAGCAACTAATAACTTTGGACAGGTCACTCACCACTCTGAGCCTCAGCCTGCCTATTTATAAAATGGGGATGATATTATCTCATAAGATGTGAAGATTGCACATAAAGTACTTTGCAAACTCTAATGTGGTAATAGAAATGTTAGTCAGCAATAATAATAGAAGTAGAAATAATGATAATAGTATGGGGTGCCTGGGTGGCTCAGTTGGTTAAGCCTCCAACTTCGGCTCAGGTCATGATCTCACGTTCGTTTGTGAGTTCGAGCCCCGCGTCAGGCTCTGTGCTGACAGCTCAGAGCCTGGAGCCTGCTTCGGATTCTGTGTCTCCCTGTCTCTCTGCCCCTCCCCGTCTCGTGCTCTGTCTCTCTCTGTCTCAAAAAATAAATAAAACATTAAAAATAAAAGAAAGAAAGAAATAATGATAATAGTTGATGTGTACCTTTCTGTGTGGTCCCACTGACCTGGAGGGAATTGGGCATTTTGGGTGTAAATCCAGAATGATGTCTGGGAATACCCTGCCTTGGTCTTTCGAATGTAGTTTGGATTGTTCTGGGAATGTGAGAAGCTCCATGTAGCTGAGGAGGGTGGGAAAGTGGCTCTGACCCAGGGGAGGAGGGAGAAGGAAGGAAGTGGGGGAGGGTCCAGAGAAGGAGAGTGAACTAGGAGGCCCTGAGCTCTGTCCTGCCCAGAGGGTCCCAGGGTTGGGAAGGTCAGTGAACAGAAGAGGCTCAGAGTCAATCCAGAATAAAAATACTAGCAGCAGGGAGTCAAGGATCTTTAGCGGTAGTGCCTAAGAAACAGTAAGTTTATCTGGTGTAACTCCTAAGTTTTCCTGATCCTTTCACTCATTCATTTGAATAAATGCATAGTGAACAGAACTGGAACAAAGCATCCCCAGTGGCAAAGTAACTTGCCCAAGGCCATGCCCCTGAAGGCCTGGGGAGTTCCTGGGAGGAATTTGGGAAGCCAGGGAATGAAAAGTCCAAAGGCAAAAGAGGACATCTGTAAGGAAGTCCACCCAGCGGGACTCTGGTCCTTCTATGAATTGGCCCTGGCCTGATTATGTCTATTTTCCTGGCTCCAATCTGGAGCAAGTCTCTGCCCACTCCTAAGCCTAGTGGGCAGCAGGGTGAGTGAAGGGACCGGAAGCTGTGTCTTAGGAATATCTGGTGAAGGAGTTTGTTATGTTTAAGTCAAAGAAGAGAAGATTTGGTGTGGGGTGGAAAAAAGGGACACACTGCTCTCTTGAGTTCTCCGACGGGTGCTGGGCAAAAGGCATGGGCTCATTGTGTGGGCCCTAGGGTTGGTTGCGACCGAGGGTGGACGGTCACCATGATGGAGCAGCCACTTCTGGTGGCAGAAGTAGAGGGAGGGGGTTGCTTGTCCCTGAGTGTGCAAGTAGAGGCCGATGCTGGTGAGTTGACACTGAAGGACACTGGTGAAGCTGACACTGAGGGACCTGCAGCTTATGGGGACAGATGGCTTGGCTGCATGTCTGGGCTGCCTCCCCACTTTGGGCCTCTGCAGGATCCACTGTGATGAAGTCTGGGGTGACCAGAACAGTGGCTGGCACAGAGTAGGCACTCAGGAATTATTTGAAGAACAAATCAGGTGTGTATGCCTGGGGAGGGGTTAGGGAGTAGGGGTTATGTGGGCTGCAAATGTGGACCACGGGCAGAAGTCTTTGGAAGACCCACCGTCTTTCCTGGGGCTTCCTCAGAGGTGAAACGGGACCCTAGAGATGAGTACTTCCAATGCTTTCTTTGATTGTTTGCAAACTGGGGCTCAGAGTGGGAGAACAACTTGCCCAAAACTACTGGCCAAAACAGTGGCAGAGCTGGACCAGAACCCAGGCCCTCTGCCACCGAGAGTCCTCTGCCATTTGAGGTCCTAGCCTGTGGGCCAAAGGAATTGGAGGTGTGGTAGTTGGGACCAGCTTTTTGAGTTAGTGCTGCTGGAGGGGAGGAACAGGGCTTCACTTGGTTTTGAGTGATCTCAATGCCACAGACCCTTTGGCCACCCCCCACCATTTTCCTGGAGCCTCACACAAATCCTGGGAAAACCCACATTTGTACCCAGGCCCAGTCTCCGGTTACACTTAGGGTCGCTGCCACCAAACCACATTTGGGCAAATGCACGCATACACACACTCGGAGACACACAGGATCCCAGGAGAATGCACATACCTCCTCCCGGATGGGGGAGGAGCCCTGAGTCCCACGGAGATTGTGCTGCTGGGGAGGTGAGGGTATCCGGCTCTGCTTGGTGGGCTGGGAGGCCCACTGAGGCTGAGTCACCCCTTCTGAGTCAGGGATCCTCCCTCCTTCTCCCCTCCCCCTCCCTCTGTCCCTGCTGGGCTTCCCAAGAGGGGTTGGCCCGGAGAGGAGGGCCCACGCTGGTGGGAGGGGGACCGGAGAGGGCAGCAAAGACGCAAGAGTTGGCTCGGTGGCTCCACCGCGGTCCCGCAGTGGTCTGGGAACTGCCGGTGGCAGCGCCTGAGAGGAGGTGGCCTGGGAGCCTGAGAGAGAGAGGGAGAAGGAAGAGAGGGAGGCTGCCAGAGAGGAGGCGGAGGCAGGGGCAGGGCCGCCGGAGGGAGCAGGCAGGCGCGCGCCGAGGCCGCCCCTGGGCTGGGCGCGGAGGCCGGGCGGGGGCGGGGGCTGGCCGCGCGTCGGGCGCCAGGCCCGGGGCTGTGGGCACAGTGCCCAGCCCCGGCGCACGCCGCCGCCGCCGCCGCCGCCGCCGCCGCCGCCGCCGCTGCTGCAGTCGGCATCCATCAGCGGGCGGGGGTGTCGCGGAACAGGCTGCTCCGCAGAGCCCGCCGCGGCCCCGCGCGCCCGCCCCGCCCCGCAGCCTGCCGGCCCCGCAGGAGCCGACGGGGCGCCCCCCGCCCAGCCTGCCCGAGATGGGGACCCCTGGGCTCAGGTAGGCACGTGGGGCGATCAGGTGGCACGGGGAGGGGGGCTGGGGACTCAGTGCACGTAGGCCCAGCCTGCAGCTCTGGGGAGGACTGGGGGCGAGACCCGGAGGAACTGAGTTTGCTGGCTGCTGGCCCCCTGGCCAGTGTGGGGGAGGTTCTTGCTGCTCCTCTCTACCTCCCCGGTCTGCAGCCTCCCCAAGGCCTGGAGAGAGAGGTGAGAGGCTGTGGGCTGGGGGTTGCTGTTGGGATGAAGGTCTGCTGGGTGCTAGGCTCCCTAGCTGGGGCACTCTGTTCTTTGAGACCATTCTTGCTGCCTCTGTGAAGGCCGGGGGCTCCTGGGTCTCTGCGTCCAAGCTTCAGATGCTGCAGGCCAGTCTCTTGGTTGGAGACCGGGGTGCTGGGCAGCCCCTGCCCTCTTCCTCACCCTCCGGTTATAGACCTTTCTCCACTCTGGGCTCACTTCCCAACCCGTCTCCCCTCCAAGTCTCCCAAAGCTGGGCAGATGGATCTTAGTCCTGGACCTCTGTGGTTCTGGCTTGGTATTGTTCTGGCCAGAGGTGCCCCCACCAACTAGAGGGAGAGGACTTGTGGGTCCCAGTTGTGTATGGCACCTTAATGCTTAGAAATGTCCAAGGGCCCAAGAAGCTGGGGTTTTGGGGACAGGTATAGGGGAGGGTGAGTTCTACAGCCACCAGGGTACTTACCAGGTGCTGAGACCACTGCTTGGCAGAGCTATGGCCCCAGGATGGTCCTTGGGGACCTTGAGGGGCTGGACAAGGACTAGGAAGGAGTTCTGAAGATACTGGTCTCCTTGTCAGCTGCCGTCTATGGTCCTTGCCCCCTCCCCCCGTCTCTGAGGTTGCATTGGTGGGGGAGAGGCACTACCACGTGTTCCCGCCTTCACTTCTGGATCTGCATATCATCTCCTCTGCAAAGGTGGGAGTGTAAGAGGGCTGGATTTAGGACCTCTCCTGGGCTGTGCGGGTCCGGCTGATCCAATTCTCCCTCACTTCCTAGCCTTAGGAGACTTCCAGAATCAGCAGCTTTTGGGCCAGGTTGAGAGTTGGGGACAGGAATGGTGCCCCAGAAGCTTTGGGAAGACAGCGGTGCCTGACCTGGGCAAGAGTGTGGAGAATAGAGGCGGCTGTGTGCCCGCCTGCCCACCCATTCCTCCAGATGGAGCCTGCGGCAGAGGCAGCCTGTGCCAGCCTCCTCTCCGAGCCACCGTGGCCCAGGGAGGCGCTGCCAGCTCCGTGCAGGGATGAAGCTGGCCTCTGCTGGCCAGCCTGAGGTCATCCTTCCTGGCAACCCAATGCACAGCCTTTGTGGTGCGCAGAACATGGGCCCTTGAGGGGCACCTCAGGGCAGTCCTGGAGATCAGTGCAGGGGGTGTTGTTCCTATTAAAATCCTTCCTGGGCCACACACAGCAGTTCCCTGGCTCAGCTCTGTGAGCTTCATGGAGCTTTTATAGAACCCGCATGAGAATGATACTTGGCCCTATAGTCCTCACTTAGTAAATACTGAAAGCTTGAATGAGGCCAACAAAGGAAGAATGACTTGTCCAAGGTCATGTAGCAGCTGAGTAGGAGAGCTAGCACCAATATACCCAGGTGTTTTAGCTATTGGTTTGAGGTTCTTGCAGCCCAAATGTCTGCTTCCCTTTTATTGTGGCTGTTCCATACACACAACTCTGGCAGGGGCTGGGCATTATAGCCTGGAGCCTGAGGCTGCCCCTTAGGAGGGGTCTCGCACTGGCCTCCCAGCTGGTGTCCCCAGAAGGTGAGGAGGAAAGGTCAGGCTGCCTCACAGATAATGGGCCAGGGCTGAGGCAATGGGCAGCTAGTAGCCCTTGACCTTCCTGGTTATTATATATGGAGACAAGAGGAAGCTAGATGCCCAGGGATGTTCTGGGCCTGAGCCTCCAGAGGCAGTAGATAGGTCTCCTGACTGGACTGGCTGAGGTAGGAAGTACCTCTGTGTGAGCTCCAACATGGACTTCTCTGTGGGCCTCTCTGGGCTTCTGTGTCCCCAGTTATTAAAAGGTGATAATAATCTCTATCTGGAGTAATAACAGTGATTATACAATCAGGGTGATAGCATTTATTTTTATTTTTAAAAATTTTATTCTGAGAGAGAGAGAGGAAGAGATCCCAGTGCACTGTCAGTGCAGAGCCCAATGCAGAGCTCGAACCCACGAACCGTGAAATCATGACCTGAGCTGAAGTTGGATGCATAACTGACTGAGCCACCCAGGTACCCCAGGGTGATGGGATTTATTGAGCACCTACTGTGTGCCAGTACTTTGCATATCTCACAGCAACCCTGTCGGGTACTATCCACTTTTTACAAATGAGAAACTGAGACTCCGAGAGGTCGTGTCACCTGCCTGAGGCTACACAGCTGGAAAGTGTGGGGCTGTGTGCGTCCAGAGCCCCTCTCTCTTACCATGACATTATACCTGGGCAGTGTCTGGGCGTACCAGGTTGGTGTCCAGGAGAACCAGACAAGTGATCTGTCAGGGCCAGTCCAGGCAGAGAGGTCTGTGTTGTGTCTGGTGAGGCAAGGTGGTTCTGTGGCCCAAGTGCTCCAGAGGAGTAGAGGCAGAGGCAGAGAAGCCCTGAGAGAGGGCTTGCCTCAGCCTTTTGCTTCCTGGCCAGGATCCCCTAGAAGTGGGGCTGCTTGCTGACCCCACTGGCTGTCATGGAAGTCTAATTAGCCCCCACCCCACCACATTTGATAGGACCCTAATGACCTGAAAACATAGGGTGAGAATGCAGGGGCACCAGCTGGGACTGTGACGAAGAGGCCCTACAGGAAGAGGACCTGCGTCTGGGTGGATAAGTGAGGTGGGAGAAGGCTGGCACTACTCCCTTTGTGGTGGGAAGCTTGTGGATAAGAATAGTAACAGCCAGCATTTATTGAGCACCTATTACATGCTGGGCATTGTTTTAAGGGTTTACCTGTACAACTCAGATAATCTTCACAAAACCTTGTGAGGTAGGAATGATTCTTCTCATTTTACAGATTGAGGGAACTGAGGCTTATAAGTGGGGGGAAGACAGTTGCTCGGGGTCCCACGGCTAGCTCATGGGGGGGGGGCCCGATCTGAACGCAGGCAGTGTGGATCAGAGCTGTGTTCCTGATGGCCGTGTCAGCAGCCTGCAGTTTCTTCTCAGAGGTTATATTCAATTTGAAAAATTGAAGTTCAATTTGAAAAATCTTCTGTGAGTACCTCCCGCAGGCCCATGTCGCCTCTGAGGAAACATCCTTGTCTTTAAGGGGTTCACAGTCTAGCCAGAGTGTCACAGACTGGACACAGGGAAAGTAAAGGGCAAGCTGTTCCATATGCTAAGCATGGATTCCTATTTTGGTAATCAGGAGCTTTTGCGCTGGGCACGAAAGGTCAAGTGGAATTTCAGTAGCTGTGAGGGAAGGGCACCCTCAGGTCAGGGGGGAAGGAAGTAGGGGCACCTCTGATGAAGAGTGGGTGGTCTGGTATGCATGGGGCAGATGGCACAGGGGGCTGGAGACACTGGGACGTGACAAAGAAGGTCAGTTTGGGGGGCGCCTGGGTGGCTCAGTGGGTTAAGTGTCCGACTTCAGCTCAGGTCATGATCTCACGGTTCATGGGTTCGAGCCCCGCATCAGGCTCTGTGCTGACAGCTAGCTCAGAGCCTAGAGCCTGCTTCAGATTCTGTATCTCCCTCTCTCTCTCTGATCCTCCCTTGCTCACTTGTTCTCTCTCTCTCTCTCTCAGAAATAAATTTTTTTTTTTAATTTTAAAAAAAGTCAGTTTCGGTTTGGGTCTTCGGCAAGGCTCTGGAATCCACCAGACCTGAGTTCTTGGCACAGGTCCGCCGTGTACCAGCCACGTGCCCTTGGCATATCACTTAGCTGGCCTGAGCCTCAGTTTTCTCCTCTGTAAAATATGGATAAACACACCTATCGTGTAGATCCCACGTGTGGTTGCTGTTATATAAAAGACCTAGCACAGTGCTCGCACATCCCAGGGACTCCGTAAACACTACTTCTCTCTCCCTTCAGTCCCTCTCGGTCGTCAGGCTAAGGTGTTCCTACTTGACAGGAGCCTGGAGGCTCTTTGGTCTGCATGGGGCATGCGTGCACTGAGGCATGACAGAACTGTTTGGGAAGGTCCCTTTGTGGAAGCACCACAGAGAAGAGGCAGACTGCAGCCTTGCCCGAGAAGCATCAGCCCTGTGGACCTGGAGGGCTAGGGGAGGGAATACGTCTACCCTGTGGTGGCTGGCTTAGCTGGTTGGGGTGGGGAAGGCTACAGGGACCATTAATTTGGTTTGAAGCCTTGTGAGTTTAGGATGAGGGACTGTCTCCCTTCATTCATTCTGAAGGTTGCATGGCATCTTTGTACATCTGGGGTTTTTTTTTTCTTTTGAATAATTTCCTTTGGATGAATCGCCGACAGAGCTTCCTGTATAATAGCAGCAAATTGGGACTAAGTGCCCGACAATAGGAAGATGATTGAGAACGTTTTGGAACATCCAGTGGATAAAATAATATATAGCCATGAACAGCCACAGAAATACTTATTCTTGCAGCGTATGGCGCTGTGTACTTGTGAAGCTCCTTTGCATCCTTTATTCATTTCATGTTCCCGTGACAGAGGTGGGACAGGGGTTAGATTCCTCCAGTGGGTGAAGAGATGCAGGTTCGGTTCTAACCCTCTTGGGGGCAGGGCTCATATTTTATTCATTGTTCTCTCCTAAACTTGTAGCTCAGTGGTTTGCAAATGCTTGTCTGGTTGAAAGAATTGATTGAAGGAACAAAGCAGAGGGGAATTGACTTGTCCAAGGTCACCCAAGCTATAAGACCCAGGACCTGGTCCCCTCATCCTTACCTGCCACATTCTTACCACTGAGTAGCTGTGCAGAGGAGTAGGGTGGAGGGATTCCCAGCAAAGAACTTGGGATGCACACAGACCAGGGCTTAAGTCTACTTTCTGCCCTTATGAGTTGCCAGGCTTTGGCAAATGCATCTTTTAAGCTTCACTTTCCCCATCTGTAATGAAGACAGTCCCAAGTACCTGCTTTCAGGGTAGGTGTCAAGATTAAGTGATTGAAGGCATGTAAAACTCTTAGCTTGGTAACTATGACATAGTAAAGCACCCATGAATATGAACTGTGATGATAATGATATAATAATGTGGAAATATATCTGATACAATTAATGTTCAATGGAAAAACCCCCATAAAATTATAAGCACTCAGATTAAAGTGGTGTAAAATTAGATGTGACCGTGGATAATAGATTGGAAGAGAACAGGCAGAAAAGGAGCTACAGCAGGTATGATAGGAGGTCAATAAGACTGATCAGAACAAATCTTTTATTTTATTCTATTTTTTAACAGTTTTTTAATGTTTATTTTTGAGAGAGAGACAGAGCATGAGCAAGGGAGGAGCACAGAGAGAGGGAGACACAGAATTGAACCAGGCTCCAGGCTTTGAGCTGTCAGCACAGAGCCCTATGCAGAGCTCAAACCCACGAACTGCTAGATCATAACCTGAGCCGAAGTCGGACACTTAGCCGACAGCTACCCAGGTGACCGAAAACAAATCTTTTAAAAAATACTTTATTTCTGGGGCACCTGGTTTGCTCAGTTGGTTAAGTATCCGCCTTCAGCTCAGGTCACGATCTCACTGTCTGAGTTTGAGCCCCTCACGGGCTCTGTGCTGACAGCTCCATGCCTGGAGCCTGCTTCAGATTCTGTGTCTCCATCTCTGCCCCTCCCCCGCTCACGTTCTGTCTCTCTCACTCTCAAAAATGAATAAATGTAAAAATTTTTTTTGAATACTTTATTTCTTCTTTAGTTTTAATTTAAAAAAGAATATATGATGGGGCGCCTGGGTGGCTTAGTCGGTTAAGCGTCCAACTTTCGCTCAGGTCATGATCTCACGGTTCGTGGGTTCGAGCCCCGCGTCGGGCTCTGTGCTGACTGCCAGCTCAGAGCCTGGAGCCTGTTTCAGTCTGTGACTCCCTCTCTCCCTGACCCTCCCCTGCTCACGCTGTCTCTCTCTCTCTCTCTCCTAGAAATAAATAAAACATTAAAAAAAAAAGAATATATGAAAAATCTTAATAATACAGATGTGTATTCTCCCCTTGTCTCCCCAACCAAAATCCTTCTCTCCAGAAGTAGCCAATGATAATAGTATGTTTGTTGTGGGTCCTGCCAGGGTATTTTCTTTCTTTTAAAGTTTAGGGGCGCCTGGGTGGCTCAGTTGGTTGAGCGCTGACTTCGGCTCAGGTCATGATCTCGCGGTTCGTGGGTTTGAGCCCCACTCGGGCTCTGTGCTGACAGCCAGCTCAGAGCCTGGAGCCTGCTTCAGATTCTCTGTCTCCCTCTCTCTCTGATCCTCCCCTGCTCATGTTGTCTCTCTCTCTCAGAAATAAATAAAACATTAAAAAAAAAGTTTATTTAGTTTGAGAGAGAGCACACGCAAGTGTGAGCAGGGGAAGGACAGGGAGAGAGAGAGAGAAAATCCTAAAAACTCTGTGCTGTCATCATGGAACCCAGCACAGGGCTTGATCCCACGAACCCTGAGATCATGACCTGAGCCGAAATCAAGAGTCGGAGACTTAACCGACTGAGCCACCGAGACACCCCTGCCAGGATGTTTTCTATGCCTACATAAGCATACAAACCAGAATGGGACCATAAATTATATCATTGTTTTACAATTTGCATTTTTTTCAATTATATATTGACATCTTTCTATGTTGGTATATATAAAATCCATCGCAGAATTTTTCACAAGTATGTAATACTTTTGTAACTCATATTTTTAAATGGTTAAATCCTAGTTACTTTGGCCAGTGCCCTGTTGATGGACATTTAAAGTTACTCCCAATTTTACTCTATTCTAAATAATGCTGGCAATGAACCCTAAGAGTGGTTGAATTAAAGAAAATGAAATGAAAGAGGGAGTCAGAAACCATGAAGCCGTTAAGGCTGCCTGGGGAGGTCTGCAGGTCTGCCCCCACCCCGCCACCCCTGCTTTTCTTCAGAGCCTGGTGGGCAAGGACACAGAGGGCTGGCCTGCTTGGAGGAGGCCCTGTTTTTGTCACCCTCAAAGGGTGAGGATGTTCCAGGGAAACCCCTTCTGTCACTGACCCACTGTGAAGCTCACTTGTGGAACTTCCAATATCTTTGGCTGCTCTAAGCTGCTGCCTGGGTCATGCTGCCACTCACACCTTGAGTGTCCTTGGACAAGTTCTTTGCCTTCTTTTGGACCTCACTTTGCCCATCTGCATGATAGTGACAACTTTACTGACGAGGGCCGCTCTTGCCACTTATTGAGGGTCTGCTGTGCGGCGACACGGTGCCAGGGCGAGCTTCACGTGCATTCTCTCATTTTTTTTGCATGACATGCCTTTGAGGCATAGGGGGTGTTCTTCTCATTTTGCATGCTCAAACTGGCTCTTAGTGAGGCTAAGTAACTTGCCCAAGGTCCTCAAGCCAGGATTCAAACTCTGGTCCAAAGCCTGTGTTCGTAACTGCTGTTCCATGTTCCTTCTCACCAGCTGGGGATCAGTGAGGCCCAACCAAAATGGTGATTATAAAGGGATTTTTTAAATTGTAAACCACTCCATGTGTGGGAGGGGTTGGTACTGCTGTTATTATTTCTACATCCAGAGCAACGGTAGCTTTGGTTACATGGTTGACAATAAGTTGGAGGTTGTGGGCTGTGGCAGGATCGAGGGGGAAGAGCACGGGGCTGTCAGCCAGCAGATCCGGGTCCTAGTTCTGGCTCTGCCTGAACTGACTGACTGGCTTTGTGACCTTGGCCAGCCAAACCAGCCTGGGGAATGAGCCCATCTGCCCTGTGTGGCCCTTGTGCAGCTCAAATGAGACAAAGCCTGGAAGACGGCCAGCTCATCCCCTGGCTTTCAGAGAATGCCCCGCTATGGGGAGGTCTCTGTCTGCCTCTGCAGTCATCAGTGTGGTCCAGGCGGGAGGCAGTTCTCTTTTCTGATGCCGCTACTCTGCAGTCCTGGGCATGTCATGTGGTCCCCAGCCCACAACTGCACATTCAGCCTGTGGCTCCGCGGTGGCACGTGAACCCTTTGGGCAAGAAGCCAGTGCTGATGGGTGGCAGCCTCTTCACTTTGCTTGGTTTTATTTAATGCGGTGCTCTCTCCCCACTGCCTCGTACAGACCTGAGCAGCCGTATGAACAACTGCGGGTCCAGCTCCCATTTGAGCCTTGCTTCCTCTGTCAGGGGCTCCTGAGCCTTGGCCAGGAGGGCGGCACAGGGCCCCAGAGGCAGCCGTCTCAGCCTGTGCCCCCCTCCCTCGTGGCAGGCAGACATTTCATTCATGTCCACCCAGAGATTGTCACTCTGCTCTGTGCTGAGGAAACCCCCGTAGGAAGGAACATCATCTCTAGAGGGGAAAGAGTAAGTCTTAGACTTGTCCTCCCTGTCTCTTTTCTTTTAGTTCTTTTCCTTTTCTGTTCTGACTCCAAAAGTAATACATGTTCATAGTAGAAAAATTGCGAGACCCAGAAGAACCCCCTAAAAAGTCGAAAAAGAGAAGTGTGTAATTCCTTCTCTAAGGGAGTGCTATTGTTCACACTTCAACCTTCTGGCTTAATGCTCAAGATGAGAATGTCTACTATTTCTTGAGTACTAACTCTGGGTTTTGGTATGTGTTAAGTGCTTTATGGGCATGATCAGGTTCAGTTTTCACAGTACCCTGTGAAATCGGCAAGATTGTCATCATGAACTTTACAGATGAAGACACTGAAGCCCAGAGAGGTTAAGAGAACTGTTCAAGGTCTCCTTGTCTCCCATTTTATCCCTGGCCACTAGATGATACTACCTTTTCCCAATTTCTCCTCCCGTCCCTCTCTAACTCATGTATTTAGAAGTGCATCTGTCAGATTCTGGCAGAAAACGGAATTCCACTCAGATGGTTACACTAAGGAGATGTGAATAAAGGTGTGGGTGGGGTTAAGGGAATACCCACAAAGTAACAGTGACAGAAGCTGTTTTTGCCCTTCTGCCTGAATGAGCAGAGGGAGGGAACAGTATTACCAGAAATCAGTGATGGCTGCGGGCGCCTGGGTGGCTTAGTCAGTTAAGCGTCCGACTTTCACTTAGGTCATGATCTCGCGGTTTGTGGGTTCGAGCCCCGCGTCGGGCTCTGTGCTGACTGCCAGCTCAGAGCCTGGAGCCTGTTTCGGAGTCTGTGACTCCCTCTCTCTCTGACCCTCCCCTGCTCACGCTGTCTCTCTCTCTCTCTCTAGAAATAAATAAAAATATTGAAAAAAAAAAAGAAATCAGTGATGGCTGGACTTGTACAAGGAGCTGACACAGAGGGGCTCAGCTGCCACCAGAACCACAGGGAGGGAAATCGGAAAGATGTTCCTCAACTTCCCATTGGCCTGTAACTCATGCCTCCCATTGGCCAAACCCGACTAGAAGTCAGTAGGCAAGGAAGCTCAGTCCAAGGAGTCAGCTTCCTCCTTCCCTAAGCAAGGCATAGATCTGGAGGTGCTTAGGAGACATGGTTGGAAGGGAATGAGGGAGATGTGCCCCGAGTTCTCCAAAAGAAAGAAGTTATCTTGGTAACTGTGATTATTGAAAACATCATTCAAAACAGAAATCTCACTTGCTGCCTGGCATTCTCTTGACATTTTGGTGTCTTCCACACTGTTCATCTCTCTCTCTCTCTCTCTCTCTCTCTGCTCCTTCCTTCCATTAGTTCCTACCTGGTTCAGAATTCCAAAGAATGCCTGGGCAAAAGTCACAGGTGTGCAAGATTTAGAAGAGAGCCTTACTGGCTAGGGAGTCATTGTCATGACCATAGGCACACATGGCTCTACGGGCCCTCATGATGTTCTACTTCTGTGCACATGCATGTGAAGACGTGCTTCTGGTATATATCATCAGCATCTATAATATGGTCTTCCTAAAACATTTGACTTCAACTTTTATATCTGAAAGTCCTTGGTTCTCTGTAATGTCCATTGTCTACATGACTGTGCTCTGAAGTGAGGGGACAGGGGCTCTCATCCCTGTTTGGCAGATGAGGAAGCTGATGCTCACAAGGGGTGAAGTAACTTGCCCAAGGCCTTTCGGATAGGAAGTGGCAGAACTGAAGCAAAACACAGTGGTCCTGACTCTGAACTCAGCTCTTCCCAGTATATTTGTCTTTCACTCTTGGGAAGTTTTTCCTTAGCCATCCTCACCCCTTGGAGAAATTAGTACTCCTCAGCACCCCTGAGGCTGTTAAAATGCCATGGAGTGGGAGGAACTTTGGAGTCAGAGAGACCTGGCACGGTCTTATGACCTTGGGCAAATCAGCATACCTCTTTGGGCCTGTGTGTTCTCATCAGTAAAATAGGGATGATAATATCAGGAGTTTGGATGGAAAAGTAGGTGCTTAAGGTCTAATAAGTCATCAGGACAGGCTGGCTGGCTGGTAGCCACAGACTCCCGAGGTGAATGCAGCCCAGGTCTCTGTCCTCAGTGGGGTAGACTTAAAACTCGTCTTGTTGGTGTTTCATCTACCCATCACCCATTTGTCCATCTACCCATCCTTCTGACACCAGACCCCCTGGATTTCAATTCTGGCACTGCCATACACTAGTGTATGATCTTGGACAAGTGTCTTAACTTCCCAGTGCTCCAATTTCTTCTTTTATAAAATAGAGATAATAAAAGTACCTAATTTAGTTTATTGTGAAGGTTAAAAGAGTTAGTTGATAAAAAGTGCTTAGGCCAGCGCCTGGCATATAGCAAACTCTATAAATGTTACCTTTGTTGGTATTTGTCAAGAATTATGCTCAGTCCTGGGGGTAATGGCAGATGAGACAGATAAATTTTTGTCTTTATGGAACTGATATTCTAGAGGAATAGAAACAAGTAAGTAAAAAGAAATACATTTCATTTGTGGTAGTTGCTATGGAAAAAAAACCAAAAAAACAACCCACCCCAGCATGGTTGCTTAATGGGTACAGTGTTTCTGTTTAGGGTAATGAAAATTTTTGGAAATAGATAGTGGCGATTGATTGTTGTACAAGGTTATGGCTGTAATTCACATCATGGAATAGTTACACTTAAAAATGGTTAAAATGGCAAAAACAAAACAAAATAAAACCAAGCCCTAAATCCAGCATGCTCTCACCAAAATTAAAGGGAAAGACCCACTTAGACAGAGGGGTCAAGGGATGCATGGATTGAAGTCTGAAGGATGAGAGCTGCCATGCCAAGAGATGGGACAGGCCCATTGTCCACACAGAGGGACCATTAGGGCAAAGCCCCACAGCAGGAGCCAGCCTCTTGTGGTTGAGGAGCCGACAGAAAGCCAGTATGACAGGCTCACGGCGATGGTGGAGCTGATGCAGGGGCCATTAGCAGGGACCTTTAACTTTGATAGGAACTTTGTGTTTTATTTTGATGGTAACTCATGGAAGGTTTTAAGGAGGTCATCCAAGAAAATGGACAGCATAGGAAATACAGCCAACGGTGTCATAATAGTGTTGTGTGGTGACTGATGGTAGCTATGCCCATGGGGAGCATAGTGACGTGTGGACTTGTCCATTCGTTGTATTGTGAAACGAAGGTAACATTGTGTGTCACCTATCACTTGAATTTTAAAAAATGAGGACATCCTCCAGATGGGCTTAGAAA
Organism: Proteles cristata cristata; assembly: GCA_017311185.1. Lineage (NCBI taxonomy): Eukaryota > Metazoa > Chordata > Mammalia > Carnivora > Hyaenidae > Proteles > Proteles cristata. Next base: position 556,973 of record JAESUZ010001308.1, on the reverse strand, counting down.
AGATTCCTGTGGCTGTTCGGAAGAGAATAAACCCTAGGAGGGCTCAAGCGGCCACAGAGAGTCCATGAAGGAGGCTGGGCAGCCATGGGTTGCCAGTGGCTTGGGCCTGTGCTGTGCCTGGGGGGATGGAGAAAAAGAACAGATCTAAGTTACTAGTTTTAGAGATGCTAATTCACACTAACCTTGGCTGTAGCTAACCTTGGCTGTGGGGTCTGATGTATAAACCGGTTGGTTCATTTTTAATGAGTTGGTGCAATTACAGGCCAAGTGGATATTGCTTTGCCTGGGCTAGGACGTCCTCTCCCAGCAGGCCGCCCAGATGGAAAGCCATAGTGCCCCTGGAGGGGGGGCCAGGGGAGCCGGCCAGTGGCTGCAACGTTAAAGAGCATCAAATGCTGCCAGCCTTCTGGACTTGCCTCAGAGCGGGCTGTGCCCTTTTCCTCCAGACGGAACTGGTGTGGGCACCGTCAGCATTTACTTCGGCTGACCTTTCTCTCTTTGAATCCTGTGCATTGGGTTTTCATATGTTAGTGCTATCAAGTCTGGCCTTGCTGGCCTCTGTTCCTTTTTTAAAAATTTTTTAATGTCTATTTCATTTTGAGAGAGAGAGATAGAACATGAGCCGGGGAGGGGCAGAGAGAGAGGGAGGCACAGAATCCAAAGCAGGGTCCAGGTTCTGAGCTGTCACCACAGAGCCCAATGCAGGGCTTGAACCCATGAGCCATGAGATCATGATCTAAGCTGAAGTTGGATGCTAATGACTGAGCCACCCAGGCACCCCTGATCTCTGTTTCTTACCACATCTCTTTCTCCATCCATTTTGGGCTGGCACTTCTTTTTTTTTTTTTTTTTAATGTTTATTTATTTTTGAGAGAGAAAAACAGAGCATATGTGGGGAAGAGGCAGAAAGAAAGGGAGATACAGAATCTGAAGCAGGCTCCAGGCTCTGCGCTGTCAGCTTAGAGCCTGACTCGGGACTTGAACTCACAGACCATGAGATCATGACCTGAGCTGAGTAGGATGCTTAACTGGCTGAGCCACCCAGGCGCCCCTGGGCTGGCACGTCTGAACTCCTGGTTTTCAGACCACTTCCCGCTTCTCATTACTGTTTGTGATTATACACCCTCTCAGGGTTGTTTTACTGGGGACACACCATGCTAAGTGCTCTGTCTTGGTTATTTTCCTAACTTTCTACCACCACCCTCAGAGGGAGGGAGGAGTATCCCCATTTTACAGATGAGGTGACGGAGGCTCAGATCATTGAAGTCACTTGCCCAGGGTCACAGAGGGAGCCAGGCTTCGGGTCTGACCTAGGTGTGCTCCCTGCCCTGGTGTCCGGTGAGGAGTCCATGAGGTGATGGTGTGTCAGATCCCTGACCCTGGGCCGGGCCTGCAGTGGCATGCAGGGATGGGAGTCTTGCCCTTTCCAGCAGAATAACACTTGTGACTCTTGTAAGGCTGCCTGCTGCACTCCCAGCTCCCTCCGCTCTCCCCGTCTCCAACCTGTTCCATCTGGCAGGCTGTTTGGAGCTCACCTTTTATAGGCTTCTTGTTCTGAGGTGTCAGGATGTCAAAGCCTCCTCTCTGGCCTCCGCACAGCCCTACTCATTCCCATCTCTGGACATTTGCCCACTTGGTGACTCAGCCCAAATGCCCTCCCTGCCATGCCCATAGTTCTCCCTGTTGGCAAAACCTAACCCCACTCCCTACCCTGTAAGCCTTTCTTTGGGTACTCTAGTCATACTCCTGGATGCCAACTCCCCAGAATCTTCTAGAAGCTGAAACATATACTGACAAAACTAAGTTACATCCTGACTGGGTGTTTAACCATTTTCTCTGTGAGCATTGTGCTTCTGTGTTGCGGTGAGATCCAAGGAACCAGCACGTGTTTCCCCTGGGGCCCCCATGGTGCCCAGCGGGCTCCTGCAGTCTCTGCTGACCTGGGCCTGGGCAGAACTGTGCCCACGTGACTGGCTGTGGCAGAAACCAAGGCCAGGTTCCTGGCTTGCTTTCTGTGACCTGTGAGAGAACCATGCTGTTATTGTTGGACTTGTCAAATAAAGAAGAATCTCATCATAGGTTTAAATAATAATGATGATGATGATATTTTTTTAAATATCATAAACATTTTAAGCTTAAGCAGACTTTGTCTCCTCATCTTGTCATGCCAAGCCCTGTGCACTGGAATATTTTATTTTTTTAACCTTTAATTTTTTTTAAATCAAGAAATCTTCATGTGTAATAGAAAAAATAAGAACTACATTTAAACAGAAAGAAGGAAAAGTAATCTGTATTCCTGGCATCTAAGAACAACTGTAATTAGTACTTTATTGAATATTCTGCATCTTTATATATGTATTCACCAAAATAGGGTCAATCTGTACAAGCTGCTGTGGATCAAGCTTGTCCTTCAGATATTTCCATGATCTTTTACATCATCATCTTTTTTTACTTTCTAGAAAGTGTGAGCGACCAGGCCCAGGCCGTGAGGTTGCTGGTGGGGCTCATGCCACTTGTTTGACTTCCAGCCTGTGCTTGAGTGCTTTCTCCTTCTAGCTGATTCTGTTCAAGTTTGCTTGAGGCAGCAGAGTGTGGTGGGAAGAATAATGGCGGCAGTGCTAGGATCTGAAGAGACCGGAGGCTGGATAGGTGGATGGGGAGGAGAGTGGGCGGGAGGGACCAGGGAAGATCTGTCTGCCTGTCAGTCACTCAAGTCTCTTTTGCTTGCTGAGTCTCACCTGGAAAAGGAAAGATTGAAAGACTTCACCTCCTCTCATATGTGGTGCTGGTAGCACCAGGCATTCCCAGCCAGCAGGCCGTGCTGGAGAGCTGGGCAGGGTAAGGGCTCCGCTATTTATATAAGACCGCTGTCCTGGCTGTTTGATGCGGGTCCAGGGAAGGTTCAGGGAGGACCATCTGAAACCAGACTGAAGCGAAGGGGAGGAGGAGTAGATGTGCCAGAGCCTTTGGGCTGCCTGGGCCCATGAGGGTCGTGTGGAATCTGCTTCTCACAGCAGAAAGCCTACAGCTTAGACTGTAGATTTTTTTTTAATCTTTATTTTTGAGACACACACACACACACACACACACACACACACACACACAGTTCAAGCAGGGAAGGAATAGAGAGAAAAGGAGACACAGAATCTGAAGCAGGCTCCAGGCTCTGAGCTGTCAGCACAGAGCCCAACGCAGGGCTCAAACTCTTGAACTGTGAGATCATGACCTGAGCTGAGGTTGGTCACTTAACCGACTGAGCCATCCAGGTGCGCTGTAGATTTTTTTTTTTTTAATCAAAATTAAGTAGGCATTTATTTTAAGGGTTCTTCTTATAGACCTTATCTAGCTTAATGGCTGATATCCTCAAGTGCAGGCCTAGAAGAGATCTAGACCCAGGCAAACCAGTCTTATTCTGACCCTGTGACGCTGTCAGCTCTCCTGGAGCTGCTTCTATTACTTTGTGTCCTGGCACAGAGTTGACACTTGGTGTCACTTAAGTGACAGAGAGCCTTTATTTAACAGTGGATTTAAGGTGAGCTATAAAGCCCAGGGTAATGACATGAGTGGAAAGCATTTCTGGGTGGGGATGAGACAGTGTGACCAAGGCCTTCCCTTCCTCCTCATCTTCCTTCTTAATAGCAGCATCAGTAACAACAAACCCTTTCATTTGTGCTACAAGCTATGGCTTACAAAGTGTGACCTGTTCAGGGCCCTGGACCTCTTGTGTGGCCTAGTGGGGCATTCAGGTCCCCTGGCCTTCTGTCCGATACCCTTCGCTGGTGCCCCCTGAATGTTGGGAGAGAAGCTGAAGAAGAGGGGAGTGTGGGGTAAGGGCTTAAAGCATGTGCATAGCACAAGGTGGGGCCAGTGTCCATCTGTCTGCTCATTGGAAGCTTCCCATGGTGGATGGGTCTGGGAAGGGACCTGCCAGGTGTAATCTGGATCTTTCTCATTTAATATAATGGAGTTAGAGGGAGTCTCTAGACTCCAGGGTGAGGGTTCCTGCCCATTCCTCTTGTTCCTTGGGTTCTAGCTCCAAACTTTTTTGTTTTTGTTGTTATTGAGGATCCACTCTGACTGGGGTCAGGAATAGGTGCTTTTTTGCCATGTTTTTAAAAAACCCAATTTTTTAAAAAGTATATGTGTATATTTAAAATTATACAAGAATTCCCAAGCACATAAAGTAAAAAATGAAGTTCTTTTTCTTCTCCCACCCTATGGAACTCCCACTTTTTCCTTTATTCATTTCTCAATTATTAACCTGTCTGAACAGTTTGGTCAGTACCCTTTCAGATCTTTCACTACATGTGTATAAACACAGAGGTATTGTTGAGGTTATTGTTTTGTTTTGTTTTTAAATATAAAAATGGGACTGTGCCATTCTCTCTCTTTTCCTCTCCTTGCAGTTTGCTTTTTCTAACAGAATATCTGGGCAATAGGTCCTTGATTCTCTGAAATCTCATTTCCTGCTCCAAGGGGAAAAGGGTAAGAGCAGCCTCCCTGCTCGAAGATAATTTCTCTATGTCCCTTGCTTCCTGGGTGAGTCCTAGTAAGATGAAGTGACTGCCCTGTTTGTGGCAGACTCAGGGACTTCGCTTGGTTCTCCGGACCTTTACATCATCAGGGCTATGCGTTTTTGTAATGGTGCCCTCCTGTCTATCCCTTGAGATCCGTTCTGTCAACATCCCTGTGGAGGGAGCAGTGCAGGAATTATTGAGGCCTGGGACATGAAGAGCCTTGCTCTAAATCAGAGAACTCTAGATGCTGGCGAGGATGTGGAGAAACGGGCACCCTCCTACACTGTTGGTGGGAATGTAAACTGGTACAGCCCCTCTGGAAAACAGTGTGGAGGTTCCTCAGGAAACTAACACTAGAACTCCCCTATGACCTAGCAATAGCACTGCTAGGAATTTACCCAAGGATACAGAAATGCTGATGCATAGGAGCACATGTACCCCAATGTTCATAGCAGCAATCTCCACAATAGCTAAAACATGGAAAGAGCCTAAGTGTCCATCAACAGATGAATGGATCAAGAAGATGTGGTTTATCTATACCATGGAATACTACATGGCAATGAGAAACAATGAAATCTGGCCATGTGTAGCAACATGGATGGACCTTGAGGGTGTTATGCTGAGCGAAATAAGTCAGGCAGAGAAGGACAAATATCATATGTTTGCACGTATAGGAGGATTAGGAGGAACTTGACAGAGGAACAAGGAGGAGAAGAAGGGGGGAAATGGTGGGGGAAAGGGAGAGAAGCAAACCATGAGAGACTCTTGAATGCTGACAAAAACTGAGGACTGATGGATGTGGGGGGGAGGAGGGATGGGCATGGAGGAGGACACTTGTGGGGATGAGCACTGGGTGTTATGTGGAAACTAATTTGACAATAAACTATTTGTAAAAAAAAAATATATATATATATATATATATATATATATATATAAATAAAGATAAACTCAATAAAAAAAAGAGCCTTGCTCTGAGTCTGTGCCGGAAGGGCCCGGAGCCCAGGGCTCTTTTGGTTGAATTCAGTTTATCCACCGTTTATTGAGTGGCTACTGTGTGCCAGGTGCTCCGGTTGGAGAGACAGCCTGGCTGAGGGTCTGCCTGGAGGGGGTCACTGACTGTCCTTTGTGCTCTTGGCAGAGTGGGGTTCCCTGGAGAGACTCTCATTGCCCCGAAGAAGGGCCCCATTCCAGAATTGGGCCAAGGGACAGGAGGAGTCCCCGAGGAGTTATATGGTCGCTAGAGCGGGAGGGGGTCTGTGACCTCGGCTGCAGCCAGTAACCCCTGACTTCTACTCTCTCCCCATCCTTACTTCCTATCTCTCCCTGCCTCCCTCCTTCCTTCTCTCTGTGGCTCTTTGTCCATTTGTCTCCATCTGTCTCTCTCCATGTGTGGTTCCTGTCGTCTCTCTCTGTTCTGTCACCCCATCACTGTCCCTTTCCCCTGTCATGTGCTCTCCTCCGTGCAAATGCAGGCGTGCTGGTCACCATGACAACAGAGACAGGCCCCGATTCTGAGGTGAAGAAGGCTCAGGAGGAGGCCCCACAGCAGCCTGAGGCGGCCGCTGCTGCAACCACCCCTGTGACCCCTGCAGGCCACGGCCACCCCGAGGCCAACTCCAATGAGAAGCACCCGCTCCAGCAGGACACTCGGCCTGCTGAACAGGTGTGTGCCTGAGAGCATGGGGATCCCTCTTCCTGCCCAGCAGAAATCCAGGGCCAGTTCTTAGTGGGGAGGGAAGAAGGACACTGAGAATTATTATTGACCTGCTATATGCCAAGCACTGTACTAGCCTAGGGGGATCGTGTTCACTTTTATATTTAATTCTCCCAAACCTAGAGAGTGTGTATACATATACATATACATGCACATGTATATATATGTAGACATATGCATATATGTATTTATATATACACACACATAACACACGCATATACGTATACGTATATACATATAATATATACACATTTTAATTAAGTTAGCACTATACCCAACATGGGGCTTGAACTCATGACCCTGAGATCAAGAGTCAAATACTCTACTGACTGAGCCAGCTGTGCACACCTAAGAGAATTATTAACTGTCGCATTTTACGCTTGGGGAAGTGGTGGCTCAGTGGATGAAATGAGTTATCCAGAGTCACGTTGTTGTACAGTGACGGATGGATGTAAAATCTAGCTCTGTTTTCCAAAACGTGTTCTTTCAGCCTTATTTTCCTACCCCCTGAAACTGTCCTTTCTAGCCTGGCAAGCCCAGTATGACCCCAGAGCAAAATCCATCACCCTGAAGGGACAAAGACCTGCTGAATTATCTAGCCAATGAATTCACACCCCCCTTCACTCACGACAGGCCAAGAGAGCAAGAATTTGGCCAAGGTCATTGAGGCCATTGGTGGCAGTTAGGACTAGCTGGCATTGGGTCATTCCACAAGCTCTCAGCTTCATGCTAGACCAGTGGCAGTCTGATAAGGAAGAGGCCAAATGGATGCTCTGATAACTTATGTGCTGTTTTAGGGAGATCGGGCAGCCCTGGCCACCGGCTTTGGTTCTGTGGGATGCCTCTCACCACCTGAGGAAGTGGACCCCTTCCATGAGTCCACCCTTTGCATGTAGAAGCCCTGGCTCTCCTCCTGCATATACCACCATAGGTGCTGGTCACCCTGGGGGCCTTGGAGGGCAGTGGCTCTCATTTTGGGGACCATCTTAGCCCCAGCTGCTGCATCCTTATTGTGTCTCGTTTGGATGAAAGGCTACGGTCTCAAGCTCACTGACCAAACTTTTCCCCTGGTTGGACCTACAGAGCCTAGACATGGAGGAGAAGGGCTATGGGGAGGCTGATGGCCTGTCAGAGAGGACCACGCCCAGCAGAGCCCAGAAATCACCCCAGAAGATTGCCAAGAAGTACAAGAGTGCCATCTGCCGAATCACTCTGCTTGATGCCTCTGAGTACGAGTGTGAGGTGGAGGTAGGGAGCACCCCCCACCATGTGCCCTGCCCCAGCCGACTGGCCCCAGAGCCAGGGCAGGCTTCTGTGTACACTCAGCCTGGGCCAAGCCAGAGAGCATCCATTCTTCATGGAGTCCTGGACTGACTGCAGCATCCCGGAGAGATGACCTGGCCAGCCCTCCTTTGTACAGATGGTGGCACCGAGGCCCGGAGAGGGCTGTTACAATTGCAAATAGAATTAGACGGGACACAGGGCTGGCACCAGAAAATGGCTTCTCGGGGAGGGAGGGGCTGTACTTTGGCAAGGAGTCCCCATCATCCAAGGACTGATCTCTAGCCCAGTAGGCCTGTGGACTGGACTCTTCAGTCTCACCTAGCAGACACTAGTGTTTCAACTAGAGTCATTTTATGTTTTTATTAGATGGAGAGAGGGGCTTCCTTTGTGAATGCTCCTCTCCAGGGCACCAGGACAGACCAGTCACTTGAAGTTCCATGGCATAGGTATCCCCAGGCATGGAGAGGCTGCCCCTGGCTTCCTCACCCAGGCCATGTAGAAACCCTGTGGCATGATCCAGTCCCACAGTGGGTGGGCAGGGCAGACACCTCCTGCTAGGGTTAGCCCTCCTGGTCTCACATTTGTCATCTCCCTTTCCTGTATAGGCTAGGACTTCCACCCTAATTCTGAGCTCTTAACCTCCCCTTAGAGGGTCCCACCCCAGTCTGGGCACCATTTCTGGCCCTCTCCAGGTGTGTGGGAGAGTCCAGCGGGTGGCTTTACTGCTGAGAGTTACAAGAATCACCTCCCTTTCTGCCCGGTGCCCCCTGGTCTTAAGGGATGCAACTTATTTCTGGGCCCTAATAGACTGGGTCCCTCTTCTCTGCAGGGTTGTTTTTATTTTTATTTTTATTTATTTATTTTTTTTTAATGTTTATTTCTTCTATAGAGGGATTACAAGGTGAACATCTTGCCTATTCCTGGGCAAAAGAAAGGGATATATTCTGCCTGTTCTCTCCTATCCACACTGGGCCCAAGATGCAGTTTCAGCTTGTCCCAGGAGAGCGTGGAGGGTTTGGCTGAGACCAGGTCCATTCTGTCTGAAGGACTCTTCCAGGCTCAGGAATCCCTTAGCTTCCCCAAACTACTCTCCACAGTTAGGCCCGGCCCCAGTCCCCTGGTGACCTAGCCAGACCATGCAGGGACCTCACCCTCTGTCTGGAGTCCCCTCCCTCTTTGGATAGTGACTGATTCATGTTATCCCAGCCTGTAATCCCTTTACTGGTGCTCATCTGTGGGTTTGGAGTACCAGCCAGGTTCTGGGCTTTGTCCTTCTTTTTATCTATCTATCTATCTATCTATCTATCTATCTATCTATCTATCTATCATCTATCTATCTATCTATCTATCTATCTATCTATCTATCTATCTATCTATCTATTTCTGAGAGCGAGCGAGAGAGAGAGAGACAGTGTGAGCAGGGGAGGGTCAGAGAGAGAGGGAGACACAGAATCTGAAGTAGGCTACAGTCTCTGAGCTAGCTGTCAGCACAGAGCCTGACGTGGGGCTCAAATCCACGAACTATAAGATCATCACCTGAGCTGAAGTCGGACGCTTAACCAGCTGAGCCACCCAGGCGTTCCTGGGCTTTGTCCTTCTGAATCCTCAGGCCCACATGATGGTTCAGAGATTTACTGAGCCTGGTTGTGTGGGAGTGGCGGGAAGAGGTGGCTCGCACAGTGCTGCTCCCAGATGAGGCTGCTGTAGGCCCGAGAGCCCCTAGAAAAACCTTACTTGCTGCCTGGGTAGAGGGTGGCATTCCAGGCTGGGCTGCCCTGGATGTCACTCAGACTTAGTGTGGGGGGGTGGGGTGGGCAGGGAAAGAGTCACACTGTGACCCTGAGTCCTAGACCCTCCCTTTCTCCCCTGCCTGTGTCCCTTGTATTTCAGGTGACTTTTCTCTTCCTCTTACACCCACAGCTTGGACTTTGGCTTTTCTGTTCCTTGGGTCAAAGTTAGCCTCCTTCTCTTAATTTCTGTAAAGGAAGAGGAATCAATCACCCCCACCCCCACTCCCCAAAGCAGGCCTAAGGTCTAGGAGGACCCCAGCAGGGCTTGGGAAGAAGGCAGTTGGTGAGCTGGGCGTTAGTGTCACAGGATCTGGTAAGACTTGGGGAGCAGTGCCAGGTGGGTAGCAGGAGTGCTGAGGTCATCTTCAGATGCTGGAAGGCTCTTCGGAGTTTTCAAGTCCGCCCTGGTGGAGCCCCACCTCGGGATGTGTCCTGGCCTCACAGCAGCTCTGCTCTCTTCTTCAGAAACATGGCCGGGGCCAGGTGCTGTTTGACCTGGTCTGTGAGCACCTCAACCTCCTGGAGAAGGACTACTTCGGCCTGACCTTCTGTGATGCCGACAGCCAGAAGGTACCTGTGCTGGCAAGCAGGGCGCTGTGAGGAGGTTGGGGGGGGTGGGGACCTCTTCTCTTAGGCACCCCCCCCCCCGACATAGTCCTGCCTTCCATCAGTCCTCAGATTCTCATTAGGTGCCTTCTGTTTGCATGCACCCAAGGTTCAGCCAGCCCTTTCTGTCTCAGTTCTCTGTCTCTACCCCTCCCACCAAGTCCTTTCTTGGAGACCTGCAAGTCACCCCCCAGGTGCATATCTGGAGAGCCATGGCCTGGCTTCCTGGGGAACCTGAGACGCTTACCTGAGCACCTCTTTCACACCCTTGGGAGGCTCCTGTCTGAGTTTCCTCCTTCCCACCAGTCCCACTGCAGCTGCACAGACCTGGCCACCCCGCTGTCTCAGGGCAATGTCAGTCTTGCATGCAGGGTCCCAAGCCCGGTGGTGAAGCCATATCTCATTCCCTCACTTTCCAGGTCCGAAGGGCCTGGACCGCCCAGTCTGGAAAGGGTGTTCCCCATCAGGGACTGTTGACAGGCTGTTTCGGGATGTCTCTCTCTCCTAGCCCTGTCTGGCCCTTTCCCCATCTTCTCTCTAAAGAACCCTATCTTCTCTTTCAGAACTGGCTGGACCCCTCCAAGGAAATCAAGAAGCAGATCCGGAGTGAGTGGCTCATCACGGTTGGGGATTTTGTGGGAGGGTGGGTGGGGTCTCCAGGCCACAGGGGCTCCAGCTGTGTGGCTCCCTCCTACGTGGGGAAGAGGGTCCAGACCCAGGAGTTCATTTGCGCTGCACAGCACATTTTAGGGAAGGCCTGGCATTGCCTTATAAATGAAAACCTGAGGCAGGCACGAGAGGAATGACCGTCTAGAGTCACACAGCAGGTTAGCGGAGGAAACGTTGATGCATTCTGGATGACAGCCCTGGAAGGGACCTGTAGAATCATCTAGGACAAGGGGACAAACTGACGGCCTGAAAACAGCTTCACTCCTGTCGAGGGCTGGTGTAAACTCCTATGGTCAGTGGCCCTTGACTCAGCTCAGAATCCTCATCCACACAGCACTGCAGACCACTGTCACCTGATGGGAGTTAACATATTAGAGAAAGCTAGGCCTGCCCTGCTCCGGGCCAGCTTTCATATTTAATGATAGATGGCTGAGGCCCAGAGAGAGACAGTTGCTTACCTAAGGTCACAGAGTGAACTATTGGCCAGTCCAGGTCTTTGGCCCTGGCCTCCCAACACCATCCTGCTCTCTTTTCAAGGCCTGGGGTGAAGAGACAACCTGTCCTTTTTGGCCCAGAGAGGAAGGGCATATTGGGAGGGGTGGAGCAGCCTTCTAATGGCAGAAGGGAAGAGGTAGGTGCTCAGTCAGGGGGCACGCAGTAGGTGGAGACCTGGAGCCCAGAAGCAGAGATGCCTCCACTGGGAGTCCCTCCCCCTTGGCTGTGCTTGGACTCCCAGGTCCCTGGGGCTGGAAAGCAGAGCCTGTTGCCATGACAGCAGGCAGCTGGGCCCAGGGATGCCAGCTGACTCTCCGGGAGGGGCTGGAGGGATTCTTCCTGTAGGCTCCTGTCAGTTGAAGACAAAGAGGCAGGCACACGGACAGAGCATGCTCCTCTGGGGCTGACAGGGTCCTAGACCTGGGCTTCAGGCTGTCCCTAGGAGTCCCAGCCCAGCTGGGAGGCCTGCCTCTCATGCCAGAAGGAATTGGAACACATACAGGCAGCCGAGTGTGCCCTGTTAGAGGAGGACCGGGAGCTTGCAAAGGAGAGGCTGAAGACAGAATCGTTGGAGCTCAGCGTCTTTCCCCAGAGCAGGGAGTCAGCCGGTCCCCCATCTCTGCAGCCCCGGCCAGCACGGCCCAGGCCTCGTGAGTGGTTGCCGCTCCTGGCCACCTCAGGTCATGGAGAAGCAGTTCTGCCTCCTTTGGTAGAGCCACAGTCTCCGTCCCTACCCCTGGGACTTCTACCCATTCAGCTTTGTTCCACCTTCTGGGCCCCCATGGAACAATTTTTTTTAAGATTTTATTTTTATGTAATCCCTACACCCAACATGGGGCTTGAACCTACAAACCTGAGATCAAGAGTCTCCTGTTCCACTGACAGCCAGTGAGGTGCCCACCATTTTTTTGCTCAGCCCCTCAGCCTCCTGAAGGCATTACCATGGGTCCTTTTGCACTTCAGAACCGGGTATATTTCCTCCCAAATCTCGATGCCCATCACCTAGGGCACTGGGGGCGCCTCTGGGCTCCCGCCTCTCCTTGGCAAGTGGATTAGTGATTCATGCCTTACAAGGACAGGTGCTGGTTACGTGTGGACAGCACCTGGCACATAGTAGGTGCTTCCCTGACGTAGTTTGGTGTGGTGGTTGAAAGACAGACACTAGAAGCCAGACTGACTGGATTTCAATCCTGACTCCAACTCTGCTTCTTGTGTTATTCAGTTGTTCTGTGCCTCAGTCTCCTCACCTGTAAAGCAGGGGTAATGAGAGTACTTACCTGTAGGGTTGTTGTGCAGGGTAAATGAGCTATCATGTGTGCAACACCTAGAATGGTGCCTGCACCTAGAAGCATCCAGTACATATTATCTATTATTATTATTATTATTATTATTATTACTACTACTATTGCTATTACTATTATTCCTGAGACAGGGATTGTTCTCCTTGAAGCTGCTTTAGCTGTGGGTTCCTGGGTCCGGAGACCAGAGCTTACATCCCCGTTCTGCACCATTGACTAGCTCAGTGACCCCAGGAGAGTGACATACTCTCTCAGAATTTCATCTATAAAAACAAAAGTTCAGGGCACCTGGGTGGCTCAGTCAGTTAAGGGTCTGACTTTGGCTCAGGTCATGATCTTACGGTTCTCAGGTTTGAGCCCCGCCTCGGGTTCTTTGCTGACAGCTCAGATCCTGGAGCCTGCTTCAGATTCTGTGTCTCCCTCTCTCTCTGCCTCTCCCCACCCACCTCTCTCTCTTTCCCCCTCTCTCTCTGCCCCTCCCCCACTCACCCTCTGTCTCTTTCAAAAATAAATGAAACATTAAAAAAATTTTTTTAATAAAAACAAAAGTTTATCTCAGGATCATTATGAAGCTCAAACTCCTACATGTGCATGGAAAGTTCATAGCAAGCAAAGTGACCAGCGCTTAGTAAGTGCTGGAGACATTACAGGTTTTTGGGGAAGAGAAGAGGATCACAGGAACAAGGACGGTAGTGATGGCATAACCTCCAGCCCTTGTGACTGTGGTCCTGCCCTGATGGGGCTTGCTTTCTCACATTGTCCCCGGAGTGATCTGCCCATTGTTCTAGACAGTAGCCCTCCCCCAAGGCCTCCTCTCTCTCAAGTGGTCCTTGTGGAGCTTGTTTCCAGCTAAAACCTCAGCCTTTATTTCTCTCTGTGCCTCTTTGCGCACCATTGATTGATTGTGTCTCAGCACCATTGATTGATTGTGTCTCAGTGTGGAGTTTAGCATTTATCCCTGTGAAAAGCCCTTTGCTACTTTCTGCTCATTACATTTGTTTGCCTTTTAGGTCTTGCTGATAACCCCGTTCTGCCATCCGTGGTGGAACTGACCCGGCACAGGGCCAGAATCTTACAGGGGTTCCTAGGACCAGTAACCTGGCAGGATGCCCTATGAGAAATGGGCACAGCAGGACAAATAAGTTTGGGAAACCCCTAAATGCATGTCCCCTTGAGGGATGCAACTGACAACAGTAGAGTGAGGGCTCTGAGAAGTCCAAAGTTAGGGAACCCATTTAATGTGACTTGTTTTCTTCTCATTAACGTCCAATGGCATAGACTTTGACGTGGAGGAGGGAGCATGGGCTCTGGAGCTAGGAGGCTTGGGTCTGAGCCCCAGCATTGCTGTTTCTTAGCTCAGTGACCTTGGGCTGGCCGTTACTGCCTGAGCCTTGGTATCCTTATACGCAAAATGGAGATAGTCATAAGACTTACTCTTGGAGTTGCTACAGGGTTTCCTGAAGGATGTTTATGATTCCCAGTAGGCCCGGCATGCACCACTGCTTTTCTTTCTTTGCATCTTCCTTCCCATTGCTCTTTTAGGAGTCTTTCAACCTGGACCTCAGTCTTCTTATCTTTCAAGTGGGAATAATATTCCAGACTTCCTGATTAGATTGTCCTGAAATCATAGATATGAGGAAACTTTGAGAAATTGCCCACAGGATGGTGCATCTGGGTCACCCACTGGGGTAATAGGGCCTCTGATTGTTCTCCTATCTTCACCTCTCAGGCAGCCCCTGGAATTTTGCCTTCACAGTCAAGTTCTACCCCCCTGATCCTGCCCAGCTGACAGAAGACATCACAAGGTGAGGGCAGCAGAGGTGGGGTGGGCGTGCTGGCCGTGTGACTGGGAACGAAGGCACCTGCCCCTGGTAGACATGGGGCAGTAGACGATGGCAGTTGCAAACTGAAATGCCTAAGTGAGTCCAGACAGACAGCATCAACAAAGGAAGCTGGCCCATTGCAGGAAAAAGTGATACAAACTCAGTCGGCAGTGGAAGCTGACCCTCCGCTTTAGAGGGACCCATTTCACTGATTGAAATTGAAATTCAACAGGGGACACGCCACCTAAAACTATTGCTGTTAGCTCCAGCAATCACTGCCATGTGGGAACGGTTGAAGTAAAGCTAGAGATTTGAGAGTGAAAATCCACAATTTTTAAATGTTAGTAGCAAACTCAAACTTTTTAAAAACATGGTGGAGGCCATCTCTGTATGGAACAAACCAAACACATCTGAAGCCTGATGTTCTGGAAAGCTGATGTTCTGATGTTCTCGACTTTGGAGAGAAGGCAGGAGTAGAGCACAGGTGCCTTTGCCCATAGGAATTTGGTCCCATGTGCTGCCCTGTACACATCAGGCATGTAAGGGTCAATGAGATGTGATCCCCCACCCCCACCCCATGGAGGCAAGCCTGGGATGCTGGGGTGAACATGGATTGTATATAATATCTCATTGTGCCTCAGGGCCAGTAGATCATGTGGCTTGAAGATTAGAAGGGGGTGCAAAGCATTTTTCAGAATTAGAACTTCTATGGGGGCTGATCCTGCCTCTGGAATCAGGACAGGGAGAGACCCTTCTCTTTATCTAAGCCCTTTCCAAAGAGATGGTCTCACTTCATGATATCCTGGGGTTATGTTATCAACCACACTCCTAACAACAATAAGATGATGGCTTGGAGTTATTCTTATAGCAGAGGAGGGGCTACTCAGCCAGCCTCTCTCTCCCATTGGGTCTCTTCTTAATATTGGCTGCCTGTATGCCAAGCAACAGGCCATGGACCCAATGCCGACCGTGACCTTGGGGATAATACAGATGTTCCTGGGATAGATCAGACCTGAAGCCTTGGCCTCTTTAGCCCTGCTCTAAGCCCGAGGTCATCTTGGGACCAAGATTCAGCACCAAGGTCTCAACTCCATTTCCAAGAGGGCTGAGAGTTGTAGACCAGCTTAGTCCCTATCACTCTGGTCTTGTCCGCTGGTATCTCTCCTCGGGCATTGGGCTTCTAGGGGCACCAGGAGAGAAACTAGTCCTGCTTGGCATGGAGGACCTCAGGGAATGGGGTGGTAGTAGCAGCTGACTTAGTAAAAAATATTCAGGTTCAAAATAAACTGGTCAGATTAACAAATTGAAATGAAATATTAGAGTGTTTGGCAGTGATTTTCTAATTTTTAGACTTGAACAAAAATGCCTTTAGGCCCACACTTGGTGCCTGTGATGTTTGAGCTCCTGCTGATTCTGAGCCTATGCCTTGGCCCTGAGTGTACACTGAGGCTGCACATACATTTTGCTAGAGCTTCAGTTCAGACTGCAAAATAATGTCATGGAGCAGTAAAAATTATACGGAGTAAAAGCCACTTAAAAGGAAAAGAAATAGATGATTGCAAACAGTGGTGAAATGTGACAAGATGGGCAAGGAGGCATCACTGCCTGAGAATGAACTGAAACATTTTTTTTAATGCAGTAACCGAAAAGGCAATAAAAAAAATGGTATAAAATGGATCTAAAAACTGTAAAATCATCCGAGTATGCATAAAGTTATAAAAAAAATCATAGCTTTGTGGTTGGAAATGTTTCTTTTAAAATAATTTGTTTTTAGGCAGTTCACTTACAATTTTGCTGAAGGCAAAATACAAAAGTTTTGAGAAAACATTGGCAAACAGGTTTGTCCTGGCTGTGGAATGAGGTGCGGAAGTTAAGATGGATGAGGTTAGGTCATTTGTGGTGATCTGTGAAGGGCATTAGGCACGTAGCTGGGTGTGAAAAAGCCAGCTGTAGAGTTAGATGTATCATTTGATACCACGTACATGTTAAAAACACCCATGAATCGAAACATGCGCATTTCTGTATGTCCATCTAGAGCACCACACAGATAATAGGGGTGACCTCTGGGGGAGGAGATTAGGGCTGAGAATGGACATCATAAGGAAATTCAGAATCATCTCTAAAGTTGACATCTGTGGGGACACCTAGGGGGCTCAGTCAGTTGAGCATCTAACTCTTGGTTTCGGCTCAGGTCATGGTCTCACGGTTTGTGAGATCACGCTCTGTGTTGGGCCCGGCGCCGGCATCCTGGAACCTGCTTGAGATTCTCTCTCCTGTATCTCTGCCCCTCCCCCAACTTGTGAACGCACACATGCATTCTCTCTTTCCCTCTCTCTCAAAATGAATAAAAACACTGAAAAAAAACCCCACCAAAGTTTACATCTGTTCCACAATAAGAATATATCAGTTGTAGGATTAAAAATAGATAACATTTAAAAAATGTTCAACCATGGGGCGCCTGGGTGGCTTAGTCGGTTAAGCGTCCGACTTTCGCTTAGGTCATGATCTCGCGGTTCGTGGGTTCCAGCCCCGCGTCGGGCTCTGTGCTGACTGCAAGCTCAGAGCCTGGAGCCTGTTTCAGTCTGTGACTCCCTCTCTCTCTGACCCTCCCCTGCTCACGCTGTCGCTCTCTCTCTCCTAGAAATAAATAAAACATTAAAAAAATAAAAGCTTAAAAAAAAATAAAAAATAAATAAAAAATGTTCAACCAGCAAAGTATTTAGCTTCAAAATAAGTTAGAAATTTAATGTTTCTACAGTAAGAAAAATCCCTCAAAACTAGAAATTAACAAAATACTTACAGGCATGGGAAATGGTATAAAACCATCTTCTAGGACACACCCAAAGTATCAGCGCCTGAAATGCCGGTGTCTAGGAGCATCCCTTTTCTACTGAGCCAAGTGTTGATCAGTTTGGTTCTGACGGGCAGGTGGGCAGCTGTGCTGGGGGCATCTGGGGAGGGGGTGGGGCCCGTGCCCATGGCCACTCTCCCCTATCTCCAGATACTACCTGTGCCTGCAGCTGCGGGCGGACATCATCACGGGTCGGCTGCCCTGCTCCTTCGTCACACATGCCCTGCTGGGCTCCTACGCTGTGCAGGCTGAGCTGGGTGACTACGATGCTGAGGAGCACGTAGGCAACTATGTCAGCGAGCTCCGCTTTGCCCCCAACCAGACCCGGGAGCTGGAGGAGAGGATCATGGAGCTGCACAAAACATACAGGTGAAGGGCCTCCCCTGGCTTTTCAGCTGTCGGCTAGGGCCCCAGATGCTGTACTGTCAGTACCCCCACCTGGCTCTGCCCCTGACTCGAGGTGCATGAGAGCACATGAGAGCAACTCATCTCATCCCACTGGGGCTTTATCAAATGGGAACAGTAGTAACTAGCGGTGTGACCTTAAATGACCTCTTGGGACCTCAGGTTCATGATAATTCCCTGTTCTTGTCCTCCAAGGATCAGTCTCTTTATCTGCCAGCTGGAGATAATCAAAACTCTCCTGTGTCCTGATGTCTCTGTCTTGGTGTAAAGTTCAACAGTTTGCACTCCGAAGCTGGACTGCCTGGGTTCACGTTCTCGCTGTGCCACTTTCTAACCAGGGCATCTGGACAGGTCACTAAAGATATGCTTTAGTTTCCTCTTCTGTTCAGTGTGAGTGCTAATAGAAGCTGCCTTGTGGTGTTGTTGGGGGACTAAATGGCACACATAGACACACCTCATATTTATTGTCGCTCTCTGTGATTTTAGGGGTTGAATAGTTGTGCAATGGAAAGTACCTCATTCTAGGAGTTAGACGATGATTAACTAGGTGGGTCATGGTGCGGCTGGCTATTTAACTTAGCAGCCCCATTTTTCACTTGCACATGTATGGATTTAGATTATCTGTGTGCCTCAACTGTTGATATTTGGGGCAGGAGAATTCATTGTGCAGGATGTTTGGCATCCCTGAGCTACAGGCATCAAATGCCCATAATACCCTCTTAGTCATCTAACAACCAAATGCTCCCTCCCTCATTTCCAAATGCTGCCGTGAGATTGGTACCACCCGTGGGGGGAGTCACCTGGAACTAAATGGTCTCCAGGGTCCTTTCAAGCTGGAAGTGCTTTGAGCTCCAAATCTAGGGTTGTTATGGGAACCCGGTGTGATAAATGATGTGAGGTACGTTATAAGCTGTAAAGTGCTGTGTATGTTTGGGGCAGGGGGTTATGGTGATATTATCTCATTGCTAAGGTGGATGGGAGGAATGAGGAGGGTTGTCTCCTGGGGGCTGCATCTGGAGAGGAGGCCTAGGGCCAGATGTGGAGGGATTGTGTACAGGGGGAAGAAAGCCCACTGGGGTGTGATGGAGTGCTGGGTCCAGAGTGCCAAGTGTGTCTCTCAGAGACTTGCACATCAACTCTGGGTAGTAGTGGCTGCTACCCTATTATGCTGAACAGGATACTGAAACCCCGTTGGTTAGCAGTGTCTGCCTGGGCTCAGGAATAGGGAGTGGCAACCTGCCTGCCGTCTGTCATCCCTGTCATAGGTAACAAGATGTGTTAGGGATTTGCGAAAGTCCTAATGATTCAGAGAAAGAAGCTCAAATATAGGCTGGAGAAATGCTAATGGCCACCCCTTCAGCTCTTACAGCTCTTTCGACTTAAAGCACGTGGACATCTTAGTGTCCAGGCATCTCACACAGCAGCTCACTGAGGTGGACAGAGCAGAGGAAACTGAGGCCCAGGGGGTATGAGACAGATATAAGTGAAGTGATTGGAAAGGAGCACAGACTCTGGAGCCCTGTTGTCTGGATTCAAATCCTGACTTTGCTGCTTAATAGTTTGTGTGGCCTTAGGCGAGTTATTCAAGCTCTCTGTGCTGGTTTGTCTATAAAGTGGGAATACTGATAATACCTACCTTACAGAATTGTTAGGAGGGTTCGGTGAGTTCATATGCGTGAAGCGTTTGGAACATTAACCAGCATGTAGTGCTCGATAAATGTTAGCCGTGACTAAATAGAAACTGTAGTTTCCTGGCAGCCAAAGCAAAGAAGGAACTTGATGAATTATATAGCTTTCTTTTCAGAAAGGAGAGCTTGCTTCTTGGGGGAGATGAAGTGGTTGCTGATACAAAGTTCTTAGAGAAATATCTTACGTGGGTGATAATTTAGGAGTCCCTGTGTGGTTATGATGAACAGTGCCCTCCACAATGGCTCTGCAGTCAAGGAGAAGCAGAGTTTATGACTCACACTGAACTCAGTGGCAGTTTGAAGCAGAAATCCTGACTCCCACCTCATCCCTTGACTACTTCCTGGAGGAGACCAGACTGGACCTGAGCTTTGGCAATACGAGGGGGTTGGGTGGCTGAAGCCGGGGCTGGGAGTGCACCATCTTGCATTGAGAGCAGAGGGGAGGGACTGGGCGAGGCCTAGCTGTATGCCCATTCCAGGACATTTGCCTTTCTAGCATCACAGGTTCTGATCACGACCACCTTCAGCCAGCAGGACTTAGGCCTGGGTGTTTTCCATGGCTGTCTGTGATCACGTTCTTTCCCGTAGGGGCATGACTCCGGGAGAGGCAGAAATCCACTTCTTAGAGAACGCCAAGAAGCTTTCCATGTATGGAGTAGACCTGCACCATGCCAAGGTACTTCTGGGTCTTCTAGCATCAGGGGCGGCGGGGGGTGGGGGTGGTGTCCCTGGTGCTTCCAGAGGACTTGGTGTGCCAGACTCAGTGGTCCCTCCAACCTGAAGCCTCTTATGTTCTTAATTCTCTTTCCTCAAAGTTCCATAATCCTTTATTTTCCTATAATCGCTATAATTTTTCTCATATTTACTTATGAACCTGTTTGTACCATTAGCTTGGGAGCATCATGAGCAAAAGACACAGGCTTTCATTTATTTCTGTATCCTTAGCACATAGAGCTTGGCCTGGCACCACACACGTATCACTACGTGTTTTTTTGGCAAATGAATGATTAAGTAAGTGACAGAGAGAATGATCAAAAAAGCAACTGGGAGTATAAATGACAGAACAATTGAGTGAATGGAATGAATGACTGTGTGAGATTGGTCGGGGAATTCCAGCATGCAGCCTCTAACCCCGATCCTAGGGGCTTTTAGATGCAGAGCTCAGGAAGGGGTTTCAGGCCAGGTCACAGGTATGGACCCCAGGCCTGCCATTTGACGGTGTCTCCTCATGCAGGACTCTGAGGGCATCGACATCATGTTGGGAGTCTGTGCCAATGGCCTGCTTATCTACCGGGACCGACTGAGAATCAACCGCTTCGCCTGGCCCAAGATTCTTAAGATCTCCTATAAGAGGAGTAACTTCTATATCAAGATCCGGCCTGGGGAGGTGAGCCTGCCTTGGGAACCCCTCCTTCTCACCGGAATTGGCTAGAATGGAGGGAGGACCCTGACAGCTGAGCCTGGGTTTTTCTTGCTTAGTATACGTGGATGGGGTGCTGAGGTCCTGGGTAAGGAGAGAGTACTCTTCTTCTGGAGCTCTCTACATAGACTTCATGCCTTGGGTAGCTTACCAGTAGAGTATCCAACTCTTGATCTCAGGGTTGTGAGTTCAAGCTCCATACTGGACGTGGAGCCTACTTTTTGAAAAAAGACTTCATGCCTTATGTGTGTGCCTACACACAAACATCGTACACACACAGACACACAGGAGCACACATAAAGATAACCATATACATTCAGGTTACACAGATCAATGAGTACCTGGCCATCCATGTCCAGGTATTTGCTTACATGAAGTATTCAAGTGTGTACACATACCAAAATACATGACCACATACACACACACAAACGTGCATATGTTCAACCTCCATACCTTACCCATCAAAAAGTCCATTTGTTTCTACATCTAGAATAAATACAAACCCATCTGCTTCTGTCTTTCTCCACTGCACCAGTCACCAATGGCCACCAGCTCTCACCTACATCTCTACAAGGTGCTTCTCACTGGTCCCTCTGCCTCCATTGTGCCTTCAGGTCATTTTTCTCATAACTGCTGAAGAGAGCTCAAAAGTCCCTTCCATCAGGTCATGTCTGATGCAATCAGATTACTACCCCCCACTCCCTCTCCCACCTAAAACTTCTCAAGAGCTCTCTGGCTCATGGTCTACTGTCTGAACTCTAGGTGTAGCCACTTACCTCTCCCACGTATCTCTGCCCCACGTCGTGTGCTCCAGCCCCTTTGGCATTATCTGACATCCTAGAATGGGCCAAGACCTTCCCTCCTCCAGCCTTTCGCTTTTGATGTTCCCTCCACCTGAAATTCTCTCTCACATAGCAAGTTCCTTCCCCATCCTTCAGATATCTGCTCAGAGATCACCTGTTTAGAGGGCATTCCCTGATCACCCTTAAAGCTAGATCCTGATCCCCACACCTGCCCTGGTATTCTGTCACATCACTCATCTCTGTTCATTCCCTTATCAGTGTCTGAAGTGATCTTGTTTACTAATTTATTATCAGAGCATCCCCTGGCCCCACCATCTGTCTTGGTCATCATGTTGTCTCTGCTGCTTAGCACTGGACCCGTCACAGAGTAAGGGCTATGTCCACGTTATTGGGTAAATGAATGAATAAATGATTGAACAGGCCAGAGTTGCACATGCCCGAGAAGAGGTTTAGAAAGGATGGACCAGCCGCCAGAGAGCCCAGGCCTTGCTTCTAACCCACTCTCCTTTTTTTTGCAGTACGAGCAATTTGAGAGCACCATTGGCTTTAAGCTCCCAAACCACCGGTCAGCTAAGAGGCTGTGGAAGGTCTGCATTGAGCACCACACATTCTTCCGGTGAGCCTGACCCTGGGGTGGTGTGCTCTGTGAGGGGGGAAGCAGGAGAAGGAACTAGGAGGGACTCCAGGCAAGCCCCCTTCCCAAGCTTCTCCCCTTATGGACCACTTTAAATTGTAGCTGGTGGGACAGTGGGATGAAAGGCCAGCTGTGGTCCAGCCTCGGGCCTGACAATGGAGGTCTAATCCCCCTCCTCACCTCCTCCCTCCACTGCAGGCTGGTGTCACCTGAGCCCCCACCCAAGGGCTTCCTGGTGATGGGCTCCAAGTTCCGGTATAGTGGGAGGACCCAGGCACAGACCCGCCAGGCCAGCGCCCTCATTGATCGGCCCGCACCCTTCTTTGAGCGTTCCTCCAGCAAACGGTACACCATGTCCCGCAGCCTTGATGGAGGTATGCCCCAGCTGGGAGGTGGGAGAGGGGTGGCATTTAGTGGGAAGTGGGGGCACACTTGCTTTCGTGGAATGAACAGTGACAGTGGTGGACACCTCACACATTGTTTAGCAGCAGGCCCAGTGGCGCAGGGCCCTGCTGTACCTGGGCAGCTCCTGGTGGTTTTCCCCAAGCTACAGCATTGCTCTTGCTGGAATAGGACATTGCCACTCTCTGGACTTCCCGCAACTTCCCGGAGTCGTGGCCTTTTGGGATCCCAGGTTCAGCCATATGGTTTTCTGGGCCCCCCGCCCATCATGCTTAGTGATTCACAGACTGTCAGCCCAGGAGGATGATATACTGTGACTGCAATGTGTAATGTGGCTGGCGATGCCTTACCTGATGGGAGGCTGAGGGGTTGGTTGTTCCTGGTCATTCTTTTGATTCCGATGAACTGATTGACATCTAACCACATGGTGCTCTCCACTGCGCTCCTTCCTGTTGGGCTGACAGTTGCCCTTAATGTCAATGAGTATTGCCCCTATATTATCCTGTATCCAGCCGACCAGGGCTTCTCCAAACATGGCTCACAGACTACCTGCAACAGGATCACCTGTGAGCTGGTTAAACATGAAGATTCCCGGGCCAAGGACTCTCTCTAGGATATGCACACTGAGGTTTGTTTGTAGGAGAGGTTCAGAGGCCACATGGGCATTGGGGAGATCCAGTCAGGCAGGTCTGAGTTAAAATCTGTCCTCATACTTGCCAGCTGCTCTGCATAACAGGAAGTGGTCATAAATATGCATACCTGGATGGCTGGGAGGTCTGGAGCAGCTTAACTGCCCTGTGCCTATAACCTCTTCTTCAAAATAAGTAATACATACTTAGCTGTGTTATAGGGAGGACTAAATATGAGAATGCCTCTACAGCCCCTCAAAAAGTTCCTGGTACATAGAAGGACCTGAAAATTATATCCAATAATGGCTTATTGTTCATTGTAGCAGTAATAAATTATTATTGCTTTTAGGTTTGCAGAGGTGGGCACTTGCCTGGGGGAACAGCGGATATTCCCAGAACACACTGGGGCAGCTAGTTCTGCTCAACAAATATTTTCCAAGTGTTAGAATAAGTATGGCCTTTTCCTTTGAGGAGCTCATAGAACAGTAGGGTTTATAGGCATTTAATGTGATTCAAGCCATGGGAGAAGTATGTACAGATTATAGAGCAGCCATGAGGAGAGAGGGATTAATTCTGTCTGGGAGGCACAGAAAGGGCTTTTTGCAGGGAGGGTGACAACTAGGCAGGGTTTTGAAGGATACCTAGGGGTTTTCCACGTGATCAGGAGGGTCTGATACTTTTCCTGCAGTATGAAGTGAGTCCTGGGACAGGTCCTCACCATGTTCAGAGGACATGCAATTTTGCAAAGGCCCATTTGAGGCCAAGGAAGCTCCTTTTGTCTCCTCGAATGGGCACGGGGTTGAAAGCTAAGATTTATGCAAAAGCAAAGTACAGTCCCTTTATTTTTCCCTGCAGCTTCCATTTCTATGCCAGGGCCTACACGAAGCCCAGATTGTACAGGGCAGCAAAGATTGGTCTAGAGCTGGTGAGACTCATCCTCTCCTACAACCCTCAGGAGGACCAGAAGACTGAACTCCAAACCAGGAGACATAGGTCTTTGTCCTGATTCACTGAACGGTCACCAGTGGGACCTTTCCCCTCTCGGAGTCTTAATTTATCCATTGTAAAATGAAGATAGTGATTCCCATTCTAGCCATCAACACAGAGGATTGTGTGGATCAAATGAGATAATGTACATAAAAGGGCACTTTGCAAAGTGAATATATATAAATACAGAGAATAATTATTCTCTTTAAATTTAGGACAGCCCCAAGGCTTATCTATGCCCTGGTCATTTAAATTCAGTGTTTTCCAGGCATTGTTTCCCATCGAGGCATAATCCATGGGCATAGCCTAGATTATGCCCAGTGCCTGGTATAAAGCCTATAATTCCATCCCTTTCTTTCCTATTCAAAAAAGTACTTTGGAATGCCAGTGAGTGAGAAAGATGTTATTGCGGGGATCCCCTTGAACTTTCCCTAATTTATAAAGAGGCTAAATTATTTGCAAACCTCAGGACTTTAGCTTTCAGCAGTAAAAGCTAATCTCACAATATCTATGTATCGCTAAGTAATGGTCGTGAGTATTTTGTCACAACCACAACAAAAACATCAACATTTGTGAGCAAGCATTGATTGAATTGGCTCACTCTGTGCTAGTCTCTTTTCTAAGTATTTACACACATTAGTTTATTCATTCTCCCCTCAGCTGTCTGAAATAGGTATTGTTTATAGATGAGGAAATTGAGGCCCAGAGAGGTTGTGTAACTTACCCAAGGTCATACAGCCGAGAAGAGATGGATTTGAGATTTGAACCTGGGCTCTAGTGCCAGAGAAGTCAGGAGGGTGTCCGGGGCTGGGAGGCAGCTCTGCCTCTTACCATCCTCATGACCAGACAAGGCTACCTCCCATCTCCTTATCCCCGACCTGTTGGAGATGTGGATGTCTGTGCTCCACTGCAGCCATGGTTGGGCAGGTGGCGGGGCTGGCTCCCTGTCTGGCCCCCTGGGAGAGGTCTCACAAGGCCACCTGGCCATCTCTGCCCATTTTAGCGGAGTTCTCCCGCCCAGCCTCGGTTAGTGAGAACCATGACGCAGGACCCGATGGTGACAAGCAGGAGGAGGATGGCGAGTCTGGGGGTAGGCGGTCAGAGGCCGAGGAGGGAGAGGTCAGGACTCCCACCAAGATCAAGGAGCTAAAGGTAGGAGCCTGGCTTTCTCATACCCTCTGATCTGGGGATCAGGAGGCTGATTCTGGGTCTAGCCTCAGCCTTGGCTTTGAGGTGTTTCCAGCTGTGGCCAAGCACCCTCGTTATGGGATGCGCCATGCACAGGGCCTTGCCCAATACCTCGGCATCCCCTGGTGTCGGGTGGTAGGCACGCTGCCCACCCTGCACCCTTCCCCTCCTTTAGTCCTTCTTCCCCACAGGGGCACTCCATCCCCTAGAGGACTTCAGCCTCCCCTTGCACTCTCCTAATTTGCCCCTTTGACTGTAATCTGGGTTTGCATGGCCCCCTTCCTCCCCAGAGCATGGTGGGGTGTCCCTGTAGCCTTCACAAGGATGAAGTCCCAAGTGTGCCTCCTCTTGTTGCCCCACATATTTCCCGCACACCTGTGCACACACTCCTGCAGGCAGTCACGGCCTCTGATGGCACGCATTCACTGTTATTTACCCCCTCACAGTAAGGTCACACACCCAGATGTGCAAGCAGTGTGCAAGCAGGATGCACACAGGCGTGAGCACACACGGGTACAGTGTGTTTCCATCATGCAGTTGTAGCTTGGAGCACAGGCCCCTGAACACACATGCTGACCGCAAGAAGCACAAGTGCCCCGAGCCCTCGTGTTGCGTTTACTGAGTGTGCTTTGCCCCCAGGCCTCCCGTCCCCTTCTTCACCTCCCTGGGCCGGCACCCGGCCTCACATCCCACACCCTCGGCTACCTCGCGCCCCCGCGAGTGGCCCACCGGCTTCCCTGGCCCCGCTCCTTGGGAAAGAGCCCTCTGGGCTACCTGCTGCACCAGACCCGGCCAGGGGCCAGTGCCGTGCCTCTAGTCCATTCGCTCTACTGACCCTGCTGGTTCCTTCTCCTTCTTCCCCCTGTCGCTAGCCGGAGCAGGAAACCACGCCGAGACACAAGCAGGAGGTACTGCATGGGTCCTGTCACCTCTCACCCAGCCATTCGTATGCCCAGCTCGTTTGTCACCATCCCGTAGTCCACCCCAGGCTTATGTCCTGGTACCATCTCGGCTTCAGCTTCGCCTCTTTTCCTCGGCCATACTCCTCCCTGAGTACCGCTCCTCCCTCCCCCGCCCCCTCCCACTCCCCAGCCACCCCGCCTTCCCTCCCCCCCACTATCCAGCTCCTTGCTCAGACTACCCCCCAACCAACTGCTTCCCCCTCCCTATTCACCCCTCCCTCCTTCTACCCAGCCTCACACTCTGCCTCTTCCTACCAACCCATGCTTGCTTCCCAACTGCTGACCATCCTACCTGTGTTCTCCAGCTCTTCCAGGCCATTCCGTGCTTTCACTGGTCTCGTCTCCCCGGCCCCCATCCAAACCCTTCCTTAGACTCATCTCCCCCACACCACTAGTTGGTCATGTTTCCACCTCCTCTGTGTCCTCTGTGTCCTCTCCCCAAAAGCTTTTTTTTTGTATCTGTTGGCAACCAGATGTGGGAGTGGGGGTGGAGGGGGGAGGGAGGAGCCTCAGAATGCCTCTGGTCTTCGCACACTCCAGCTTCCCTCCCTCTTGGTGGGGTTCCAGCTATGCCCAGAGAGCCTCTTCTTTTCTCCTCCCTCTCCTCTTCCTTCTCCCTTCCATTGTTTCTTTGGACTTACTATGTTAAGGACTTCGCCTTCTCTTTCACACGGTTCCCAACTCTTCATCTGAAACTGAACTACTCTAGAAGTGAGTCTGTTGTAGGGCCTGAGGGAAAGGACAGGGGCTGGGGCCTAAGAGCCTGGCCTCGGAGTCCCACAAACTGGGTTTCAGCCTGACCCTTTGAGGGTCATGGGTAAGCCCCCGGAGGCCCCTGTCCCCCATCTGCACAGCAAGACATGTGGACTAGGTTTCTCTAAGGCCCTTAACCCTAATCAAGGATCCCAGGATTCCATTGCTCCCTCCCTCTCACCTTCGGAGATGCGTGTGCCCACAGAGCAAGGGTGGCAGGTTCAGGATAGGTCACAAGCCGTATCTTGGGTCCATTGCAGCTCATAACCCACCCCTTTGTGCAAACCCTATCAGGTTTGACTTCTCAAACATTGTTCTAAGGCAGTTCAGCTCAGGAAGGGACACTGGAAGCACAGACAGATGTCTGGAGGGAAAACAGAAGCCTCAGTGGCATCAATTTCCTTCCTGAGATAATCATACGAGTCAATCATAGTGGATCCTTGGATGCCAGAGATAAGCCCAGGGGAAGATTTTAGCCTTGTCCAAGGGCAAGCTTGCCTTCCACGTAATTCTTCCAGAATCAGCTGGTTTGACTTTATAATAAGCTGAGATTGTCCATTTCTTGTCCTGAATTGAGTTGACATGAATCCTCAAACAGCCTTGCAGATAAAGATGCTTGAGCTAACAGCCCACCCCTAAAAGTAGGCCTACTGGCTCCTGTGCAAAGGCTGATCCTCAGTTGACCTAGAGGCGGATTATTCTGTCATGCTGCACTGGCTTGAGCTCAAACTTGGCAGTTTAATGGGGGACACATCTAAGACTCCAGCTATAACCAGCTCAGTTCTTGTACCCATCCTCACCTGTCTTCTTGCTGGTCTCCATTTCTCCTAATCTCTTAAACACCCTACTTTGTCTCTCGAGCCATATCTCACCCTGTCTTCTCTTGAGGAGATGGTCTCCACCAGGTATCCAGAAAACCCTGGCTGATTAGGAAAGTAGTGTTTCACAGTAGAGAATGTTGAACACAATCTTTTCTTGGCTCCTGTGTGGGAGCCGGACTCATTTTTCTGGGTGTCTCTGGTTTAAGGAGTATCTGCATGCTGAGCCCCTTAGGGTCTGAGCAACTCATCTGTTGGGCTAAGAGGGGCCTAGACTGAGGTTTCTGCTATGCACAGTGGTCCAAGTCTTGGCTTGAAGGGACCAAGTACCCTGGAGGCCAGGGAGTGGACCAGAGCAGCCCAGTGAACAGGGTTGGCCAGTTCTCACTGTGCCTTGATTGTAACCAGAAGGAAGTCCCCTCCATGCCCAGTTGAGACTTGGTGTACAGCACCAGTGGAAACTCACTCAGTCTTATGGGATTTGAGTTACCTTGCTGGTTCTGAGGCCGGGAGCCAAGCAAGGGGAAAGAAAAGGTGGTGCTTGGCCAGAAGCCTCCTCTTCTTAATCTTAAGTGCTTTTGCTCCTCTTTTTAATCTTAAGTGCTTTGTGCACCTGTCAGAGCTAATCATGTCTGCCCCACTTGGCTCATGGGTGCAGTAAGGGTGAGACTGAGTCCTGGATGGGAATCACCTTGCTGATGTAGGGCAGCGATCACCACGGTTACCATTTGCACCATGCCCTGCATCCCCTGCTCAGAGCTGTTCCTTTAACACCCACTGCCCTCTCCATCCACCCCTAGTTCTTAGACAAGCCAGAGGATGTCTTGCTCAAGCACCAGGCCAGCATCAACGAGCTCAAGAGGACCCTGAAGGAACCCAACAGCAAACTGATCCACCGGGATCGAGACTGGGAGCGGGAGCGCAGGCTGCCCTCCTCGCCCGCCTCCCCCTCCCCCAAGGGCACTCCTGAGAAAGCCAATGAGGTAGGTCTCATCCTGAACCCCTCAACAGGGGCTTTAGGTAAATAGGGTCGGGAGGGTAGCTCTGCACTGACATACACTCATTGTCCTCACCTGTTTGCCTCCTCCAGTTGCTGCACAAGGTGCTGATGGGGAGGGTGCGGGGCTTAGGCTAGGAAAGACAAAGTCACTAAATCTTGGCATTCTTGGGCCCCAGGGACCACCTTGAAAAACTCCAAAGACTTGCTATGGCTTGGTGCATTTCCCCTTCCAGTAGCCAGAGTACAATGGGAAAGGGGTGTTTGTTAGAAATGTAGGTTCTGGGGCCCCATGTCAGACCAACAGAATCAGCATATTTGGAGATAGACCCCTGGAATCAGCATTTTAAACAAGTGCCTCAGGTGATTCTCATGCACACTAAACTTGGAGAATCCCCAGTAGTTGTATCCAGTAACCAGATCCTTTAGCGCCTGTTGTGAAAACACAGATGGGCTATGTTTGTGTGTGTGTGTGTGGGGGGGGTGTTCCCTCTTGGAAGGATCCTCAGAGCCCACTAGAGGGAACAGATCCTCCAAGAAAGTCAGACCTGCACCTCTTGCTTCAGAAAAGGATCCCACACCCACCTGTCTTTCAGAGTGGAAAACATGGGATGTTCTCTCAAATGAAAAAGAGATAAAGATAGGATCTTGAGAATTCCTGTATTTATAATCCCAAGCTATTATTTTTAGCACTGCAAAATCTTGGCAATATTTAACCCCCATTTATACTTAGGTGTTTTCTCTCTAGCACTGCTGCTTTCTTGTCTCAAACCCAACTGATCTAGACTTATACCCCTGGGTTTGAATTCTTACTCTGATCCCTGCAAGCTGGATGACTCCGGGCTTGTTACTTAACCTCTCTGAGCTTCCATTAGGTAGAGATAATATAAGTACCTACTTCATAGGAATGTTGTGAGGATCCAGGGAAAATCAACCATGGAGGGGCTGGTAGAGTCACTAGATCCTCAATAGCAGTTACTTACTATTTCATTTTGAGAGTCTTGGGGCTAATTTCAAATCAGAACCCCTTTTAAAGTTGGAAGGACTCTCAGCCTACTTGGTTCAAGGTCATCTCTTTACAGATGGGGCACTGAGGCCCAGAATGGAACGTACTGGTTTAGTGTCATATCTACTATTAAATCACAGCTGCCTGAGAGCAAGGCCAAATCATGTGAAGACCAAGATAGAGTCCACTGTGAATGTACTACTCTCTAATGCTTTGAAAACGGGTGATGCAGTCATGATCTAATAACTAAACATTTGATTGAATCAGCACTCTCCTTGGCCTTGACATGCTGGATAAGAGAGGGCCTCATCCAGTGAGGCTGCTGGAGTAGTTCCCTGGCTGGTGATTCACAATATTAGGGATGCTTTGAGGGCCTTTAAGTTCAGTGCCGTGGAAGGAGGGCAAGTCAGCATCTACTGAGGACCTCTGTGATCACCCCTGGCACAAAGGAGACCCTGAAGACTCTGGACTGGGCCACAGGGGCTGGTCTAGTGATCCAGTTACATGCCCCAATCCTCCTCCTGACAGACTTGACCAGAGTGGCCTGGCTGTGGGTGAGGATGGGTGCAGAGGCTTTCAAAGGGTGGGACTCCTGCAGAGAAGGGCCGGATGAGCCCTAGGAATCTGGGGTATGAAGCTTCAAGCAGCCTGGTTTGGGAGTGTGCCCCACCTGCTGGTAATAGCTGGAACTGCTAGAAGATGGGTCTTTGTAAAAGGTGGCGTCTGTTCTAACCCTGCCCCTCACTGTTGCTCCAAGAAGTGTAGTCCACTGCTGGAAGGAATTCTGGTCCAGGAGCTCAGCCTGGAGCTATAGACCATTTAAGTGGCTTACAGGTCCCACTGGCATTTAGAGGCCCTTGAAGATTTGGGACACGGGGAGAAACTGTAGTCAAGGACATGACTGGGTTTTTGGCTGAGTGACAGGCCCTCTCTGAGCCTCACAGCCTAGTCAGCCCATCTAATGTGGGACCAAAATTGCCATTCCATAGGGTTGCTAGGAGAGCTGAGTGAGATAGTGGGTATAAAAGCACCTTAGGAACTGGAAAGTGCTGTACAGTCATGGGGCCATTGCCGATGATGACTGGCATCTCTGATCCAAATATGGACTTTCGGGGGGTTCTCCTGCAGGAGTGTGTCATCAGGGGTCCTAGTAGCTTCCCCATATGTTGTTGAGCCTCATCTGGACCAAGGGGAAGACATTGGGAACTTAAATCAAAATAGGGACTCCAAATTTTAAGAAGAGTTCCTGTTTCCTATTTGCCAAACCCAGGTTTTCATTCTAAAGGTAACTTTACGAAGGGCTAAGACCCAAACTGCAGGACTGAACCATCGCTTAAACCAAAGACACCAGGGCAGACTTGGGATCGGCGTCGGAGCGGTGTGGCTCCCCAGCCTCTCCACCGAGAGCCTCCTGAGTAAGAGCTGGTGTGGCTCTGCAGCCTCTTGAATAAGGGCAATGGGAAAACGGCCCAGAGCCAAGGTGCTGACTGGCCGCTGACTATGGGCCTCCCTCCCTTAAAGGGCCACAAAGGGCAGCTCCTCTGTGTCTTGCTCCACCGGCTCCTTCCTGATCTAAGCCACAAACCCTGAGGGTGTGGGATTTACAAAGCTGGGCTATTTACAGGCTCTGTGTGTGTCTCTCCTGCTTCCTCTCTCTCCCACTTTTCCTATCTCTGTCTCTCCTTCCCTTCCTCCCTCTCTCCCTTTCCTCTGGCCCTGGGCCTCCCCTGCAGTCCCGGAGGACCCAGGACACCTCTCCGCAGGACTTGGCACCTGAGTCTGGGACGGCCGCAGGCTGGGAAGTGTTCACTCAGAAAAGCCTCGCAGCGTCTCCTGAGGTTACTGTCGGCACTTCCCCGCCCACACACAGCCACACTAATGGTCTCAAGAAAACCCTTTCTCTGGGGTGAGGGAGGTGGACCAGGCTCTGCCATGCAGGTGGGAGCAGTGGGTAGCCCATGTGTCCCCATGCTGTAACAGGTGATTGTCTGCGTCCCAGGGATCCATAAAGGGCCAGTCCCTCCCTCATCCATTGTTTTTTCAGGAGTCAAAGGTGAGGCCATATTCTGGGAAGACAGGACAGTCTGAATCTGGTTCTGGCTTCAAAGGAGAGGCTGAAATGATCTTCTCTTGGGCCCTCCTGACTTTAGAGGCAGGCTCTGATGTCTAAGCTTGGGATCGGGGGTCACGGCACCTAAATGCCTTCTGCCCTGAGGTCTTTTCTCTGTTCGGAAGCCTGAGTAAGGTCTACAATGGCTGTTTAAGGGATGGCCCCCCCATTCATCCTCTGCCTTCATCTTCTCTAAACTCTTAGCAGGTGGACAAAAGTGGGCATGTGGCTCCAAGGAGATTCCTTCGGGTTGAAGAGATGTTGGCCAGGCAAGCATTGTAATGAGGAGAGCATCACTTCTGTGCCCAGGAAGGCAGCACGGGGAGGGCTTCTGTGTTCCATGAGGCATGGAATCCAGACCCAGGGAGTGGGGGGTAGGCGCTGCATCTTCTCTGTGCCAAGAGCTCATAGGCCATCAGGATTGGAAGGTACTGACTGATCATCAGGGTGGAACTTCCTTCTCCCTGATATGTCACCCTCCCCTTTTGGCATAGTAGGTATGAGGACATCTCCCTTTTACAATTCCCAGAGAAAAATTTTCTAGCTGCTGAAAAATGTGCTGAAACTGTAAAAGAGACAGGAGTTAGCTACATACGTGGTAAAACAGAAATCAGTTCCTGTCTGAAGTTTTTCTCAATGTGAAACTAAAACAACTATCAGCACTCTCTCGAGAGAAGTTGGACAGGAGTCTGTAGCATCCCAAGGTTAGGGGAAAAGTGATGCCCTGGAGCACAGAGATGCTACTAGAGCCAAGGACAGATGCCCATACTCGGGGGCAGGGGTGGGGCAACACGTGCCCTCCATCAGCATCCCTGCAAATTGCCCGTTGCAGCCCCTTCCACAGAGGGGGGCTCTTGCCGTTCTTAACAGCAGACCATTTTGTCTTCAGTCATCTATTGAGAAGTGTTCGTGTTGAATTAAAATCTGTCCTCCTGAATTACCTGTCTGTGGGCCTCGCTCTGCCCCCTGCTGCCCGAAGATCTACTCTGCATCCTCTGCCAGGATGGTCCTTCAGAGTTAAGCTCCTCCTCTCCCCCTGAACACTCCTCCTTTCTTCAGAGGTTTCTCCCAGTTTGTGGTTTCTAGAAGGCTCCTTGTCCTGCATCCCCTCCTTTGAGTGTCTTCGGTAAAGAGCAGGGCCCAGAATGTGACCCAAAGCCCCAGGTGGGGACTCAACAGCCCAGAGACCACAGAACTGCCTGGCCAGAGATTTTCTCCTTGTGGTGGCTTGGGTGGGAACAGAACTGGATCCGCTTCCTTCTCAGGCTTAGGCTCCTTGCTACAGTACCTCCAGCTGATAGCAGGGGGCGCTCTGAACAGGCACTGAAGGTCCCCTGGTTCCGTGGAAAGGATGGGTGCAGGGCTTGTGCAATAGGGTCAGAACAGCTTTCAGACAGGAGCAGGCCCACCAGTGTCTTGGTGCCAGTGAAGTTTTCTCTCTTTGGTTCAATCTATTTTTCTTTCCAGGATTTTCACTTGTTAAAAGCAGAGCCTCTTCTTCCCTCAGTGCTCACTCTGTAATTTGTGTACGTCACTTCCCCTCTAGGAACCTGTTTCCCCTTCTGAAATAAGAGTAATAGTACCTGCTTTACAGGTTGCCATTTGGATTGAATTTAATCTGACATTGCCTTTCACAGATTAGCTAAATATGTGTTTCCTTTTTTCTTTCTGCAGAATTTTTCTTTCTATGATGCACTAGTTCTCACCCCACTCAGCCTAACTTCTAAGCTTCTAGTTTCTAGAAACTAGTTTTTAGTTAGATTTGGGGCAAGAATGTTCCAGAAGGGGTCTCGTTGACTATCTGTGGCCACCATTACCAGGCTGATAATGTCACTACAAGCTGAAATGGGGGCCACTGAGGTTGCCTGTTTTCTCAGCAGAAGAGAAAAGAGACCTGGCTTCCATAGGCACTCGAAGCCCTTCTGTCTGGGATCGTTCACATGGTGTTGTTCTGAGACTTAGCAACCTGAAGTAAAATCCCAGAAACCTATGTCTGGTTTCTACCTTCTGCTTATCTCTCTTAGCTGTTGGCAGGATTCTTTCAGTGAAATTTCATTCCCTGAGAGCCATGGAGGTTTTGCTAACATGGATTGAGGGAGTTTAGGTAAGAGTTTACAGCGCTCCTTGATCTTTCAGAATCCTTCAGATCTTATGGGATCTGACAGACTCCTCACCAGGTCATAACCTGAGTCAGAGCCCAGTTATAGAAATCTTTCCCCTTTCATTGGCAGCAGCCTCTGACACATATTACCATGGTGGCACTTCCCAGAACTTGGAGTCAGAGATTGGATGCTAGGCCTGCCTTTGGCTCACTCTCTGACCTTGGACATGGTGCTTACCTTTTCTAGGCCTCAGTTTCTACATCTGTACCATAAGAGGGTCGAGTCAGAGCAGTGATTTCAAAGGAGGGTGGTACCTTGGGAGCCGAGGCCCCCCACTTCAACATGGCAGCCTGTATTCGGGTTACATATTGGACTTCCATTGAAATTTTATGTGAAGAAAGTATTCTTTGGCTGCAAGATTAGAATTCCAAGGCCTTCTTGCTTTTTAATGATTCTGAAGTCCATCATTCCCTCCTAAGTATTGTTTGAAAGACTGTAGGGAGGATGTTGAAAGCTGTTTTGTTGACAGTTTGACAATGCTACCCTCTTGTTGGTGCTTTTGACTGGTGATGATACTTGGGTCTTTAGATATTTTCCTTCCATGATGTCTTCTGGTCAGCCCTTTTCTACTCTTTCTGTGGATTTGGTTTAGAATTCTCCAAGAATAGGCTTTGGTATTCTTTTCTCTGGGAATGAACCCTACAAAATTCAAGCTGTTCAAGCCATCATGGTGACTGGCACTGACTTGAACTGAGCATTTGGCATTTTTCATTTTGATCTTTTTCCTTCCCAAGAACTCTTGCAGAAAAGTCAGATTTTAGGCTGTGGCCTATGAATCTTAATTCACTGCTTTCTTGACATTAGATCACAGTTGGGATCCATATTCTATAGGTTGTGGGATAAGTCAGCAAGGATCTCAGGCAAAAAATCAGGCACTCTTTTCCTGACTCTACCATGAACTCTAACCTTAGGTAAGTCCCTGACCTTCTCTAGGCCTCAGTCTACCCATTTGCACAATGATAAAATTGGACTAGAGGATTTCTTAGAAGTTCTTTTTGTTCTAACCTTCAAAGATTCCATGTGTTGTAAGTTACTTTCTCCTCTGACAGTGGCAATTATATTGTTAAAAAAAGGAAGAGGAAGAGTCCTGGCCCATCCATGGATCTCCATTGTCCCACAATTAAACATGGGGAGGGCATGAGACCCCATCCCATTTTGCCAAGTTGGGGTAATGGTTGAGGGGAGTTGGTAAACAATTTTCTGGGTGCCTTGATGGGAATGGTAGCCTTGATGAGGCTGACTAGTATTGTCATGCCTTTCTCTCTCCAGCCAGTTCTGGGGACATGCTAACCTTTTGGTGGTAGATTGGTCCCTTCTTGCACAGCAAACAGTGACCTGTTCTTCAGGTGCCTATATTTCATATTAACTCTTCTTGCTCCAATTGAAACACAGGGTTCAGAGCATTGGGTATTTATAGAAAGAGAGTACACTAGGCCAGAAGAACTCAGTCTCCTCAAAGTGGCCACCACGCAGCAGGAAGAAAGTAAGGCAGGCCTCGCTGATATCCTTGCTGATGGCAGACTCTCCAAGGTAGACATCCTGGTGGACAAGTTCAAAGTTGAAGTGGCCACGGAAGAAATGGTGGGAGTCAGAAGAGCAAAGACCCGGCAACAAGGAAGGATGATCGCAAGCCCTGAAGACTTCGAGTCAGTGTGGGAGGAAGGCCCCTGGGTAAGGGGAGGCCCTGGAGGGGCTTCACTGGCTGCAGGCTACACACTGGCAGAAAACCTCCTTGAGGGCTCCCAGTTGAGGGTGGGCAGTGGGGAGGCGACCATCAAGAAGCACTGGATCTCAGGTGGCCAGCTGGAGGGCCAGATGGAGCTGAGGAAGGAGCTGGAGGAGATCCCGACTTATGGAAGAGCCGCTGCCTCAGGGGCCAGGCCAGCAGAGGCCGAGAGCCCCTCTCCAGCCTCTGACAAGGGAGGACTCCAGTCATTTCTACTGGACCCAGCCCAGTCGGAAGCCAGAGCCGACTCGAGTGATGAAACCGAACCTTCCTTTGCAGAGAGGAGCTTCTACTTAAACTATGGAGAGAAAGATGCTGAAGACCAAATCCCCCCTCCACCTCTGGATGCCCTTCCTGTTGATGAGACCAGGATGGAGCTCCCAAAGAAGCTTCCAGAGAGCTCTGAGCTGAATTCCTCAGGCCCACAGGACTCTGTTGCAGCTTCTGGCAGGAAGAAGGATGAAGAGAGTGAAACCCACACAACCTCCTTGGAGGAAGGGGCAGGGATCCCCAGGAGCCATGGAAGACCAGATGGCCTAGAGGTCTTTGTTGAGCAGCTTGGTAAGAGACCTTCTCCAGGGCAGACGTTTGCTGAGGACTGGGAAGAAGCTGGGCAGGGAGTGGAAGGAGGATTTAGCCATCCAGCATCCAACCTAGGCACAGAGGAAGAGGCCCCCAAGAGTGGAGATGTGATGGGAAAGGCTGAGGAAAATCCCCCAGCAGGATGGAAGAACCACTCACCTCACAGAGGAGGGGGCATGCGCCCAGACCTCCCAGCCTGCGTCGTTCCGCGGGCCATCCCTCCTAATGATGTCAGGAAGCCAACCAAACCAGACCGAGGCAGCTTCCTGCCCCAAGACAGGGGACTGGTTCACATCCAAACAGGAGACCCTACAATGGAGGACAGCAAGGCCTCAACGTTTCTTCAGATGGAGGTGATCACTCCCCTCCCGGCCTCCCCTGGTCCCTTTCAGGCTCAGGCAGCTCCAGAGGAAACTTCTCCAAGCTCAGCCCCTCGTGGATCAGGGGAGCCTCCGCACCTTTGGGATCCTTTTGGAGAACAGTCCCCTGCTTTTCCCAAGTACACCCATCCTTTTAAAGAGAGCCTGGAGCCCAAGGACCGTGTAGAGCCGTTTGCAGTCCTGGACAGAGGTGAGCGCAGGGCACCTCCCGTTGCCAGCAGAAAGCCCGGAGTTGTCTCTGAAGAAGCCAAGGGAGCTGCACCCCTGGGGTTGGTGTTCCCTTCAGAGAAGCAAAAGGAAATGGCCTCTTTCCAGGCTGGGGGCCGAGAGGGCTCCCTGGAAGATATTAGCAAGACCTCAGTGGCTAACAAAATTCGGATCTTTGAGACCCATGGAGCTGAAATTCGCCGAGCAAGTCAAGGTGAAACAAGGGCCCTAATAAACGAGTTGTCCTCAGAGACCTCCATGGGTCAGGTGGAGCAACAGCGGAATAAGCTTTTGGACCTGGGCTTCATCCAACTCCAGCCCCCAGGAGACCTTGCTGGCCCCAAAGCCACCCATTCCTCAGTGATGTCACTGGCTGCCAGACACTTCAGGGAGGGCACTTCTACCACATCCCACCAGGAAGGATGCACAGAACTCGAGGTCGAGTCCCCTGATTCAGGCTGCGAAACTGCGCTGGAGGTAGCCACTGGGGGACTGGCCACGTGAGCCCCCGCCCCCACCGCTGCCCCCCAGCTGGGAGAGTAGACCGCATGCTGCGTAGCTCCGTAGAAGCATGTTTCAGTGGTCCCTCGTCATTTCTGCGATCGGAGGCTGCTTGTCCATTCCTATGAGTTCTTTTCCCTAAACTGGCCCAAGAGTAGCCCAGGTGGAATGATGGGTTCATCTGGCTGGCCTGTGTTAGCTTAGCCACAAAGACCCTCGGCTTTTGGTGTGACCTGGTGCCCAGGGGGTCACACAGCCCCAGTGGAGAAGGTTGGCACCACCAGCAAACTACACACTTGCTTTGCCTTGCTGCCCGAACCTGCTGGGCTCCTACCTGTTTTGCTTGGCTTGTCCAATGATCTTCCTTCTCCCTTTCCCTTCCCTGGCTCTCCTGCCTTGGGGAAGCCTACAGTCCAGAGGTTTCCATCCTTTGCTTCTGATTCCCTCTTGGTCCCACTGCCAAGTTCCCTTCTGCCTCCTTAAGACTAACTATCTTCTCTAATCCAGAACAAATCCGGAGTTGCAGTCAGGGAAGAGAAGCACATCACCAGCTTAGCAGCAAACCCCCCTGGAAAAGGGGGGCACCTGAGATTCACCAGCTCCTCAGGCCCTCAGGTCTCTGCAGCCCCTTGGTGCCCTGATGACCCAGTCATCTTCACCTGGCCGGGCTGCATCGCTGCCTTAGGTTCCCACCTGCTCGGGCAGTGCCTCTTGTGGCAGCTCAACTCTCGCTTGTCTGGAATGTGTCCTCACACCTCTCAACCTTCCAGAAACTAAAATGGAAGTTAAGTTTAGCAAGTGAATCTCTAAGTGTACTGAATCTCTAGAACCTGAAGCCAACTACTTTAAAAAACATTTGGTGGGTGTTAGATTGGGTTTTTAAAAAGAACATCATGAAACAGCCAAAAACTGCATGTGGTGTTTAATCCCTGACAGGCCAGTTGAGAGGTATGTATGTGGGACAAGAGTTGCTGGTTTGCCTCCAGCGTTTCCTTGGCCTGCTGTTGTCAATTACACTGATGGGACTACAACCTCCACTCCATGGCCTGCCCCCCGGCCCCTCACGGAGCTCAGGGTTGAACTGATGTAGCACCCAGCTCCCAGGAATTACTCCCTGTGACTCCGCCCCCTAGATGATGCTGGCCCCTCCCACAGAGACTCAGTGGAATTGACAAACCATGTTGGCTTCCTCTTTGTTTCTCAAAGCTCTTGGCTCCAGCCTCCCCGCCTCCCCGTCCTGGGTTTCCCTAAATCCCTGGGTCTCCCTCCTTGGTTTCTGTCTCTTGATGCCCACCTGCACGGATGGGCCTGGGTCCAGGCTCCCATCCCTGCCTTGCTCACAATGCCGCTTCTGATAAGCTCCCAGATCCAGACCCTGGATGGGGCTTCCTGTCCAGAACAAACTGGCAGGACATTTGCTTTGTACTTGCTTTGGCCATCAGCGGGAGACCCTCGGAAAGGAGTGTTCCCCACTCTTGAGAACTTTGCGGTTTTTTAAAGCTTGTTGTCATGCCAAGGAACCTTTCTGGGAGTGTTTTTCATTTCCTGACCTGCTCTTCCATTTGAGACATTGAAACGGCCCCAGGGTTTCTTCTGTCATTCACCTTCTTGATTTCTCTCTCTCTTTCTTCCCATCCCATACCCCTGTTCCTTTGATTTTTATCTGGCCATAGAGAGCAGGGCTAAGGGAGGGCTCAGAGGAGAAGGTCAAACCGCCTCGTCCCAGGGCCCCAGAGAGTGACACAGGAGACGAGGACCAGGACCAGGAGAGGGACGCGGTGTTCCTGAAAGACAACCACCTGGCCATTGAGCGTAAGTGCTCCAGCATCACAGTCAGCTCCACGTCCAGCCTGGAAGCTGAGGTTGACTTCACGGTCATTGGCGACTACCACGGCAGCGCCTTCGAAGACTTCTCCCGCAGCCTGCCTGAGCTTGACAGAGACAAAAGCGACTCCGAAACCGAGGGTCTGGTATTCTCCCGGGATCTCAGCAAGCGGGGCCCCAGCCAGGAGGACGAGCCTGGGGGCATCGAGGATAGCCCAGATCGAGGGGCCTGTGCCACCCCAGATATGCCCCAGTTTGAGGTACAGTGGAGCATCCTGGAGACCTGGGCCTGGCGGGCACTGCATGTTCAGAGGGCCCCGGGCCATCTGTGAGAAGACCGAGCCACCAGCCTGCAGCCCAGAGCCCCTCAGCCTGAAGCTCTGTCTCGTGTTGCATGACTGCCCCTCCGCAGAACAGCATGGTTCTGTGCTCGCATGTTTGCCATCTTGGTTTACCCCTAACATTCACTCCTTGGCGTTTTAACCCTGTGACCTCATCGCTTGCCTGAGGTCAAGCGATGCCAGACAGTCTGGTCTTACTTGACTCCTCCTCTCCCTGCCTTGTGTTGCATGGCACCCGCAGGGAGCATGGGCTTGCGGACCTGCGGGGCCCCTGCAGCCTGGTTTGGAAGTTGATGGCTTTTCCTGATCCTGGCCCAGGCTCCTCTCCTTGGGGCCTGGTCTTCCTGGGGAAGGGACAGCAGTTTAAACCCATCTGGCCCTGGGATCTTGGGGTAGCAGTGGAAACTCGTAGAGAAGAGGAAACGTCGTCACTGAAAGGGACACGGGGATAGACTAGGTCTGGTTCTCTCTGCTTTGTGTCCTTCCTTCAGAGGATCTTTGTCACGTGATTCCTCTGCCCCCTTGTCTCGTACAGTCCTAGCCTACCTCCTACCACACTCTCTTCTCCCCCGTGTTCCGGGCATTAAAATAGGAGCTCGTCTACTCTGGGCTTTCACTCCATGGTGTACCCTCTGGGTAGAAGGTTTTCCCTCCCTTTCTCTGCCTTGCAAACTCGTCACATTCCAGGATCAAGTTGAGATATCACTTCCCTAGCAAATGCTTTCCTAACCACCCTGGGAAGAAGTGTTGATCCGTCCGCAGCCCCCTTGCTCTGTAATGTTTCTGCTCCCGGCATTGTCCCAGACAGTCAGGTTAGTGGCTGCCAGATCTGCTCTCCTACGGGGTGGCAGCTCCTGTAAGTGTGCACATGGCAGGCACTGATAGATGATTAACTGGATAAATGGCTAGATCTCAGGGTGACAGTAATCTGTGAGAATCCCTTTCCTTCCTTCCCAGCCAGATGACATGCTATTTCATTCATTCATGCAGCTCGCATATGTTAATATGCTCATAGTCACATGTACTAGCCTTCATGGAGGACTCTGAAGAACTGATTAACTGAAGCCTTTTAGAGTGGAGGTTGAAAACTGGTGGCCCCAGGCCAGATCTGGCTAGCAGATGTCTTTTCTTTGACCTTGATTTCAGAATCAGGATGTTGAATATAAAATCCACAGTTTGTTTTTTAAAAATATCATAAAATAAAAGTCGGATGATCCAGTCACTCAGAGGTCATGACCACAGTTGGTACCTGTGTGTTCTCCAGCTCACCCCAGTCCTCAGTAAGCCCACTGCACCCATTTCCATCTTCTGCCTGGCCTCCTTTGGCATCCGGTTGTGTGGCTCCTGCTCTCAAGAACAGTTCAAAAGAAGCAGCTGGGAGGTGGTGGCATAATCCTGAATGACTTTCAGGATTCAGTGATATGTATACAAGGAGAATACTTAGTGTGGGGCCTGGCACAGAGCGTGTTAATTGAATAGTAGATGTTCTTCTGATGGTAGCCTAGAAAACAGTTTATGGCCACCATGAGGTTATGTGGTTACAAGGCCATGAGCAGGCCTGTCTGGGTACTGCTGATGGATCTGGTTCTCCCCTTGGGCTGTTTGTCTATGACCTCTCACTTTGCCTCTTTGCCCTGACCTTCCAGAGACTTGCCCAGCTTCAGGGATGGGGGCTACGCTGCATTTGGCTGTGAGCAGGAGCCATGCAGGGGCTTGGGTTATGAAGTGTTCTCTCTCTTCTCCCTGTAGCCTGTGAAAACAGAAACCATGACTGTCAGCAGCCTGGCCATCAGAAAGAAGATTGAGCCAGAGGCTGTACTGCAGACCAGAGTCACCAATGTGGACAGCACCCAGGTAACCCGCACCTTCCATTGCACCTGATCATAAGCATTAGACATTTAAGGGTGGGGTCCCCACTAAGGCCAAGCCCCTTGGCCAGCCCTTGCCACCTTGTTTCCCCAGAGCCCCCATTTTAAGCCTGATGCTCTTTTAAGCTTCATAGTCCTCCCTGAGCTCTAGGAGTGGGCAGCGGAATGATTTCCTGTCCTTGGCAGACCACGCCTCTTAAAAGCCTCAATTTCCCATCTCTCCCCTGTCCTTATGGGAGTGCTGTAAGGGCTAGTGGCTAGTGGACTAGACTGTAGCTTTCAGATTACTTACAGGGGTTCGAGAGGTTACTTGAGGAATCCCAGGGACTGCTTTGGGAGAGAAGAGGGAGACATACCAATCCAGCTTTTGTCAGAACGATTCACATTGAGTCATCTTTTAACGTATGGGGGCTCCACATCAGATTGGCCATATGAACAAAGTGAGAAAACGGTAGAAAATCATTTGTCTTAGCAAGATGAAACATACTTGGTCCCCTGAAGAAAGTGGTCCTAAATAGACGCAGGTGAGCTGCAGGTGTACAGGTACATGTTACAGTTCCTAAGTTTCTTTTGTGGTTTTAAACTCTAAACCTTGAGATTATAGGTCTGATAGACACCTCTTGGTTCCTTGTGGCCAGAGGGGCTACAGTGTGGGGGGATGGGGACTGGTTTGTGTTTCAAGAACTAAAGTAAGGTGTAAACCAACACAATGTGGGCACCTCTGTCGTTTCCAGAATTTTTTTCTTCCCTCTTTTATATGGTCTACTCGGTAGCCAGCGCGGTGGTCAAGATGCTCAAGTTCTGATGAGCTGTGTGATCGCAAGCACTTGTTCTCCCTCTCTGGCCTATTTTGTTTCAGTAACACATGTTTTATTTTGCTTTCATATAGAGAAATGTAAAGAAAACTAAAAAAGTCCCCAAATTCAACAACCCAGTAATCCTTATTGACATCAAAACAATAGCATGGGGTGCCTGGGTGGCTCAGTCAGTTAAGTGTCCAACTTCAGCTCAGGTCATGATCTCACAGTTCGTGGGTTCAAGCTCCTCATTGGCCTCTGTGCTGACAGCTCAGAGCTGGGAGCCTGCTTTGGATTCTATGTCTCGCTGTCTGTCTGCTCCTCCCCCATTTATGCTCTGTCTCTCTGTCTCTCAAAAATGAATAAACATTAAAAAAATTAAAAAACAACAGCAAAGTGTTCAGTTATGAAATTCAAACAGAACAAATTGAAATTTTTCTTGTGATTCTTCCCAGAAAAAAAGTATGCATATTCCAATATACACACTTACATTTCTTGATATTTTAGAATTTTACACAAAAGAGATGCTCTTTTATACCTGACCTTTTTTTCTTGATAACTGTCTTGGATATTACTCCTCATTGCCATAGGTAGGTCCACCTTGCTCTTCTTAGTCCCACTTGGGAGTGAGTCCTGACTTATCCTGCAGTCTTCCTTCAGTGGACATGTGGCTGTTTGTGTCCTTGACAGTTAATGATGAATGCTTTAGTGAGCTTTTTTTGTCCTACTTCTTGGCAAAGTTTTCAAAGTTTATATGCAAAGGATGAACTCCCAGCAATGGAATTAAAGAATACATGCACTAGAATTTGCCTAGGGTTTGTCAGGTTATCTGGGATTATTTGCCCTTTGTCAAATAAGCTGGTTCAAACAATCTGGAGGACCTGTGAGCACTCCCTGCTCCTGTGATTCAGTCTCTGTGTAGACGGACTCCCCTCCCCAATGGTTCACATTCACTCACACAGCCCATCCCTCTGTAACTGGGAATGCTGCCCACCCAAGTAATAGATACTGCAGGTGCATCTGGTGTGCGCTCTCTCTCTCTCTCCCTCTCTCTCTCATGACTCCTCTGGCCAGCAGGTTGATGGAACTGCCCTAGGGGGAAAGGAGTCCATAACAACTGCTCCCTCCATCACCACGGAGACCATATCAACCACCATGGTAAGTAGGACTTAAGAGACCTCCCTCTATGACCAGACCCCTTCTGCTAAAACAGGCAGATAATGATATCATGGCCTTGGCTGTCCGGGGAAGTCCTCATCTGCCCTCACTGCATCAGGCATGGGACATAGAATCTGGGACCATCATTACCAGAGGACATTCAGTTTTCCAAATTGAACAATGTGGGAGGTGGACTGCCTGAGCCTGTTATCTACACCATCTCAGTCAGGGCAGGGGTAAAGGGAGGATGGTACCGTTTGATTATTTGATTATTGATAACACACGAGGATCCCTGACAGCTAGCTCCTGGCAGCTGTGCATTTTCTCCTGTCTTGGGCCACTTCCTTACGTTAGTCAGTAGATGGCGTGCAGTGAACATAAATTGGAAGCTCAGGAGTGGTTCTGCTACCTATTTGCGGTCTGACCTGTGAAGGAAGGTCCTTGGCCCCAGGTGTCTTCATCTGTAAAGTGGGAATAATCCCCATTCTGCCTTG
This sequence comes from Proteles cristata cristata, assembly GCA_017311185.1. Taxonomy (NCBI): domain Eukaryota; kingdom Metazoa; phylum Chordata; class Mammalia; order Carnivora; family Hyaenidae; genus Proteles; species Proteles cristata. The sequence goes on along the minus strand of JAESUZ010001308.1, from coordinate 513,084 downwards.
TTTGCAGGTTCTTAAGAGAATCCAATAACATCATATCGTTTCATGATGACACAGACCAGATAGCATTAGGTACCCAGGCTGCGTTGCCATACAAAGTGCCAAGAACCATGAATGGGTGATTTCACTGAGTCCTTACAAAAACTAAAGGGAATTCTCTTTCCCCCCCACATTTTACAGATGAGGAATCTGAAGTACAGAGAGGTTAAGTGACTTCCTAAGGTCACACACCCAGAAAGTGGTAGAGCCAGGTCAAACCCAGGCATTCTGACCCCAGAAGCCTCACTATACACCTTACCCCCGTGCACCCTCATCCCAGCTATTGTGAACCTGGCTGCTGGGGCTGTGGCCGGGGCTGGGGCTGTCACTGATGTCTGGGCTGGATCTGTTGTGAGCCAGTGGAGAGTTGTTTTCAAATGCTTTCTCTTGCCAACCCCCCAATATACACGTAGGAAGAGAATTGCATTTTAATTACCCAGCAGGTAGGTTTTGAGCAAAGACAAATAAATCCCAACCAGTTACCAGCTCGCACCCTCTTTCCTGGTCACTCAGTTCTTTCTCTCCCTCAGTCCTATCCATGTGGCATTGGGATGCTGATAGGGCTAACTTTAAGTTCATACCAGAGTGAGTAGGGAGCTACATTGTTCATTTACCCACCCATCCATCCATTCATTTGTCCCCAAAACATTTATTAGTCTCTATTGTCTGCCTGATATGGATTATAGAGTTGAAGAAAATATACTCCCTGCTAGAAGTGATTTGTTCAGATAATGATCATGGGTGCATATAATTGTTGAGGTCCTTGGCACACAGTGATGAACAAGGCCCAGCTCTCCCACTTCCTGGCAGGATGACCCTGAGCAAGTTACCTGAGCCTCTCCAGGCCTCAGTTTCCACTTCTGTAAAATGGGGTGACAGGGCCAATAATAGCACATCTCTCAAAGGGTTGACCTGAGGATGGACCAAGGTAATCTGTGCAGAGGCTTGCCTGACACCTGGGAAGGGGTCTGTAAATATGTTGATATTTATGTATTTATGCTGTTATTTCCCCCCTGCCTTCACAGAACAGTGTAATAATGCATTCCTAGGAGGCACAGGGAGGAGAAGAGGGGGATGATACCCCTTCCAGGAAGAGTGAGAAGACTTTACCTAGGCACTGACATTTGAGCTATACTTAAAGGATAAGTGAAGCGACAGCCACAGCAGAAGGCATTCTAAGGCAGTGGGAGTAGCATCTGCAAAGACAAGGCTGGGAAGGAGCATCGCATTTGGGTGAAGGCAGGTAGTCAGTAAAGCAAAATGTCAGGTGCTTGGAAAAGGAGTAGAGGTGAGGGGGAAGAGGTTGGAAAAGTTGGGCCAGGGCTTGAAGGGCCTCAGATGTTACATGAGAAGTTCAGACTTCATCCTGGAGACAGTGGGGCATCACTCCCAACTTTTGAAGTAGGGACATGATGTCAGTCAACTCTCTGTTTCTCTGTGTTTTAGAAAGATTACTCTAGCAACCATGTGGAACATCACTCGAGAAAAAAATTCCCTTCTGTCCTCCCTTTCTCCTTCCTTCCTTTGGCAAATATTTGTTGAAGCACCCATGCTATGTGATGCACTGTGCCAGGCACTGTGGATCTAGCACTGAGGGAGACAGACAGCGTCCCAAGCCCACATGCAATTGGGAGAGACCGAAAGAGAAGGCAGAGAGCTAGTTTGGGGACTGGGGCAGGGCTGGTGTGCAATGAGGTGGATGTCAAGAAGGGGAGTGGGGTTAAGGGATAACTGGAGGGAGGAAGGTCATTGACAGAATGTTCAGGTGACAGAGGAAAGATGGGCTGGTGACTTTGCACACTAACCCAGCCATTCTTTTTTTCCCCCAATGTTTATTTATTTTGAGAGAGAGCACACACAAGCAGGAGAGGGGCAGAAAGAGAGGAAAAGAGGGAGAGAGAGAGAGAGAGAGAGAGAATCCTAAGCAGACTCCACACTGTCAGCATTGGCCCCGATGTGGGGCTTGAACTCATGTATGGTGAGATCATGACCTGAGCCAAAACCAAGAGTCGGATGCTTAACCAACTGAGCCACCCAGACACCCCTAACCTAGCCATTCTTTTTTTTTTTTTTTAAATGTTTATTTATTTCTAGGAGACAGAGAGAGAGACAGCGTGAGCAGGGGAGGGTCAGAGAGAGAGGGAGTCACAGACTGAAACAGGCTCCAGGCTCTGAGCTGGCAGTCAGCACAGAACCCACGAACCGTGAGATCATGACCTAAGCGAAAGTCGGACGCTTAACCAACTAAGCCACCCAGGCGCCCCTAACCTAGCCATTCTTGAAGAGCAGTCCTGGGAACCTTTAGAAAGGCAAATCTTTGGACCCCACCCCAGACCTATTGACTCAGAAACCTTGGGACAGGGCACAGCAGTCTGTGACACCCCCCACGAGTCTGAGAAGCACTGATGTAAACAGCGAGCACTTGAGGGGATTGCTTTTTGGTGGTAGGCGTATGTTGGGTGAGGAAGCAGTGAATTTGGGGTTGGATCTGATGAGTCCTAGGAACCTGTGGGACATTTCCAGGCGAAAATGTTTAGGAAACAATTGGTTTTAAAGGTCTAGGTTTCAAGAAAGATCTGGGCTATAGATAAAGGGATATGAAGCAGTGGCCTCGAGAGAAGGCTTTGAGTGGCTAAGGCAGCGCAGACAGGGTGGTGAGGAGGAGAAGCCTCAGTGTGAGGGAGGAAGTGTCCAGAACCAAGGTGGTGGCATTGCCCTGGCCAGGGAGAGGAGCTGTACCTCTTTGAGGCAGGAGAGAACACTGGCTGAAGATACAGGAGAGACAGAGCAGATGGTGCCTTGTTTTGAACGACCTGTGTCCCCATTAGCAGCCTCTATTTTCAATGTATGTGGTGGAGATGAGGCTTTGTCTGTGAAAGAGAGAGCAGTGAGAAAAGACGAGGCTTTAGGGGAGAATTTCTCGGAGTGACAGCAGGATTCAAAGAGGCTAGTGACTGTTTCCTAAGCTGGTGGGTGGAAAAGAAGCATTGAGCCCAGAAGGCTGCCCCCACCCTTTTTTAAATTGATGTATAGTTGACACACAATGTTACAATAGTTTCAGGTGTACAACATAGTAATTTGACAAGTCTATACGTTATGTTACACTCACCATAAGTATAGCCAACATCTGCCACTGGGTAGCGCTATCACAATACTGCTGACTCTATTCTCTATGCTTTTATCCCGTGACCTCTTCTCTCCATAACTGGAAGCCTGTACCCCCCATTCCCCTTCACCCCTGGTTGCCCATCCCTCTACCCCCTCCCCTCTGGCAACTGCCAGTCTCTGTATTTATGGATGTTTCTGCTTTTTTCCTCCGGTTTGTTTGTTTTGTGTTTTAGATTCCACATATAAATGAAATCATATGGTATTTGTCTTTGTCTGACTTATTTCATTTAGCATTATACCCAGCAGGTCCATTTAGGTTGTTGAAAATTGTTAAGATCTCATTCTTTTTTATGGTGGAGTAACATTTCATTTCACACACGCGTGCGCGCGCACACACACCCCACATCTTTCTGATCCATTCATCTATTGATGGACTTGGGCTGCTTCCATAGCTTGTATTATTATAAATAGTACTTCTGTAAATGCAGGGGTGCATGTCTTTTCAATTAATGTTTTTGTCTTCTTTGGGTAAATACCCAGTAGTGGAATCACTGGATCATATGGTATTTCTATTTTTAATTTTTTTGAGGAATTTCCATTCTTTTGCCTGCTCCAACTTACATTCCCACCAATAGAGCACAAAGATTCCCTTTCCTCCACATTCTTGCCAACACTTGTTATTTCTTGTCTATTTGATGCTAGCCTTTCTGACAGGTGGAAGGTGGTATCTCATTGTGGTTTTGATTTGCATTTGATGATTAGTGATGCTGAGCATCTTTTCATGTCTGTTGGCAAAGTGGCCCTTTAAAGGCCTACTGCTGGGCCACATCCCGGGGACTCCATCTGAAAAGGTTGCTCATTGGTGGAGTGCCAGGCAACCAGGCCACTGCCTCAGCTAGAGGTAGCCATGGGCGGTTGAGGGGGGGGGGGAGGAAGGTGGGACAAAGGCAGATGGCCTCAGTCCTCACCTGTCCCCTGGCAGGCAGAGATCCAGATCCAGTACAGTCCACAGACCAGGACCAGGGTTCGGCCTGCTGGGCAGCTGCAGAACAGACAGCTCTGGGCCACTGGACAGAGAGGGCTGAGCCCAAGATGGTGCAGAAAGTGGGGGGTAGAGACAGGTGGCTGGGCCCCCTGCCAGACATGGGGCAGTACATCCAGCCAATCCAGGAGAGTCTAGCAGTTAAAATCCACTGTAGGACCAGGAGAGCTGCCCCAGGGTAACAGTTCCAAGGGCAGAGTAGCATTGTCGATGATGATGGGTCTGCTGAGAAACATGGGTCTAAATCCAGCCTCTCTAACTAACTTGCTGGTGGACTTGAACATTGACGTTCTCTGGCCTTCCAGTTTCTCAACTGTAAAGTGGGATTAAAATAATTTCCTGTGGTTGTTCTGGGGATTAAATGAGATAGTGCATCCTTAGCATAATACCCAGCACATACAAGTACTCAGAAAACAGTAATTATCATTATGTTATCAGTAGCCAGCCTGTATGCCTGTATCCTAAGACTGGCATTTGCAAAGCCCTTTCTCCTCAGCTACCCTCATAATGTCTCTGTGGGAGTTGGGCAGGGATGTCTTTTTAGAAAAATAACTTTAAGACTTAATATTTTCAGAGCAGTTTCAAGAGCAATTTATGTATTAAAGCAGTTTCACAGCAAAGTTGAGAGGAAGGTACCCCACATGCCCATGATTAGGAGTATATACAACGATTTCCCATATACCCCTTGCCCTCACACACACATAGCCTCCCCCATTATCAACATTCCCTACCAGAGTGAGACATTTGTTACCATTGATGAACCTGCATTGCAGGACTCCCATTTTATAGGTAAATCCATGAGGCTCATAGAGCGGAAGTGGCTCTGCCCCAGTCCATGCGGCTGGAACATGGCAGGGCCAGAACGAGAACCTGAATGTCTCCGCTCCTTTGTCAGTGCCTCCCGAGAGCAATGCCATGTCTTGTTCACCAATGTCCCTAACCCCAGGCACTCTAAATGTTGAATAGGCGTGTAGGTGAGCAAGTGTGTAAGTGTGTGAGTGAGTGAGAGAGTGTGTGTGAAAGCAAGCCCGTGTGCAAACATGTGACTGCATGACCAATGTCACTCCTCAACCTCGTGGCCGTGAGAGCTACATGGCTACGTACTCTGGCCATCCTGGGGGCCCACCCACGTGAGATCTGGCCATCTGAGCACTATTGTTTCCCCAGGAGAACAGTCTCAAGTCCGGGAAGGGGGCAGCTGCCATGATCCCAGGCCCACAGACGGTGGCCACGGAAATCCGTTCTCTTTCTCCGGTAAGTGGGTAGGGCCAGCTCAGGCTAGGGGACTCTGTGCTGAGAATGTGGACACAGGTCCCCAGGTGGTCCATAGCAAGTGCAGCGTAGAGCCCAGAAGGCTGCCCTCTTAAGTACAGTGCCAGGAAACTGGCTCCTTTTCAGGTGCCCGCAGGGCTCCCTTGTACCCACTGAAGTCTCATCCGTTGCCTCCACCCCCCACATACACACACTAGAGGGCACTGCAGTGTGAGGGTGAAGTAGCTTCTCTCCTTGGTGGCTCCCAGTGATGTGACAGCTCATTTGCATCTGCTCTCCTTACGGGCCAGGGGAAAGAGGGACGAGGAGTGCAGAGGCTTGCACCCTTGGATGTTGCTGCTAGTGGCTCCCATGAGCCTAAGTCTGTCCCATGAGGTCTCTCGCATCTCCTGCATTCTCAAGTCTGTCCTTCTCGTTGTCTAGCCCTCGAGACTGCGTGTTCCTGGCTGTGACAGGGTGGAAACTTGGGAGGGCTTGGTCTCCAGCCTAGATGCCCTGTTCATTCTTCTAAGATACCAGGATTCTTGAATTCTGGGGTCTTGTTAGGATTCTGGGCCTCAGGAATCTCAGGTTCTAGGAATCTGTGATTCAACAGTTTGAGAGTTTCATGGATCTAGCATTCTGAAGATTCTAGTATTCCTGAATTCTGTCAGTGGTTTGAAGCATCTTGGCTTCCAAGCTTTACCTTTGTGGGCCCCCTTGGTTTATCCCCGCCCCATTGCCCCCACCCTGTAGAGCCCAGTGTCCTTACCTGAACCCTGGGGTGGGGGGTGGTTATATTCTGCAGATCATCGGGAAAGATGTCCTCACCAGCACCTACGGCGCCACCGCGGAAACCCTCTCCACCTCCACCACCACCCATGTTACCAAAGTGAGTAGCAGCAGGGCGCCATATGCCTCCAGCCTGGCTGTGGGGCTGAAGAAGGTCATTGCCATCACTGTGCCTTGTAATGTGGACAGAGAAGACCTGTGGTGTTCCTAGTTTCTGGAATGCTATGTGCTTTGTTCTATACTACGGGTTGTCCTAGGCACGGATCCTGCCCTTCAACATCGACAGCCAGGCTGGGGGGGGGGTGGGCAAGACCATCTCATTGGAAGTAATTCTGAGCTATGGCATTTGCATCTTATAGACCTTAAGTGCTGGCAGGATTTAGAAGGGTGATGTAAGGGAGCCTCAAAGAGTGAGGAGGGGTCTTCTGGAAAGAGTGGGGTTTGTGCAGGGTCTTAGAAAGCCAGGTAGGACTTGTGAGGGAGGAGAAGACAGATGCAGACATTCTAAACAATGCAGAAAATGGGAACAGAGACTTGTATATTTGGTTATTTATTTACTGAGCGGATGTTGTGAGCATCAGCCTTAGGCCAGCGTCTGTGCTAGGGTGCAAGCGGTACCTGTCTGTGGGAACAGCAGAAGTGGTCTCTGTCAGGGAGAAGTAGCATGCAAGGGGCATCGCTGTGGGGACCTGGGGTGGACTGGAGGCAGGTGAAGCACAATGGACACAAATGAGACGAATCCCAGGACAAATGTGACTATGAAGGGTCTGAGGCTAAGAGCCATCGGAACACTGCCAAGGTTTTTTAACTGGGGAGTGACCCAGTGCAAAGGGATTTAAGAGGATTAGCAGGATGTGTAGATAGGTGGGGGAGAGAAGAGAGAGAGGCATGGAGAGACTAGGGATGGGGAGCCTGGACCCGGTCTGAGTTACAATGGGGGAAGGAAGAGGCAAGAGCCACAGGAGGGAGTCAGATGTGACTCAGCCAGTGAGCTGAGGCTGAAGACAGGCAGGCCAGCATATCCATGTCCAAGTGGCCTGGAGGAAGGCGGGAGGGGGCCCAGGCTAGAGCTGGAGGCCTGGAGAAGAGAGGCCAGGGAGCCAGGTTGAGGTGGACGTTCTGCTGAGCCATCCAAAGGAGAAGTCTGGTGGTCACACTGGCCCTCCTGCACACACACTGTCCCAGCCCTGCTCGCTCCTGTGCAGGAAGGACTCAGCCCCTCTACATGTTCCCCAGAAAGTACCCACGCTCACTGAAAGCATTTGTGAGCGATGTTGACTTTCCCTGAAAGTTTTGTGGGAAGGTTTTCCATCACCCACCGCACTGCAGACTGCTCAGAAAACCCTTCTTTCCCAAGTTTCTCCTGGCCCTGCCAGCTAGGGGCCCCCTTCTTTCTGTCTACTCCTGGCTCCTGCTGGAATTTCCCTCAGCTACCACCCTTTTTAATATGCCAGGCAATTATGTCCTTCCCCATCTTGTACCTCGAAACTTGCACCCAAACCCCACCCTTTCAGGAAACAGTGGAGGTTATAAGTATCACCCACACAGTTTTCTCTTGTAGTATTGTTTGAAGTCATTCAAGATAGAGCCTTGTCACCATTCACATTTCATTCATGTGTTCATTCAACCAGTCTGCATTTAGCACCTGCCCTGGTCAGATTGGATAGGGGAGTGGGGGAGGAGGGGATATAGAATTGAACAAAGTACAGCCCCTGCCCTCAAGAGCTTCAGGCTAGTGAGCTGGGTTGGGTCACACACACAGGGTCAGCCCAAGGTAGAGAGCCCCAGAACCACAAGAGAGATATAGACTCGGTGCTCCTACCAAGGCGGGAGGGTGGCAGGTCACCAAACAGCATCAGGGAGACAGCCCTTGAGCTGGGCTTGGAAGACCTAGAGAGGGCAGTTTGGTAGTTGGGGGAGTATGGTGATGGGGGGCAAGATGTGCAGCCTAACGTCCCAAAACCAGAAGAGGGAGCCAGGAGAGAAGGTGACTGCTGGTTCCAGCCTTGCCCTTGAGGGATGCCTTGGATGGGCCCCCTGTCTTGCCCAGCAGGCCCCAGGGCTGACCTTGCTGCCCTCTCCCTCTCTGCAGACTGTGAAGGGGGGGTTTTCTGAGACGAGGATCGAGAAGCGAATCATCATCACTGGGGACGAAGATGTTGATCAAGACCAGGTATGGGGGTGGGGGACATTGTTCCTGGTGGCCCTGCCCATCCCCCAGTCCCTCCCGTATGGGGTTACCCATGAGCTTGTGTGCAGAGGTGATGTCCACTTCATGCTGCCCCTATTCAGAGAAGACACCCTAATGGAAGGGATGTTGAATGGGGGCCAGAAGGAGCCAGAAGACCCGAACTCTGGTCTCTAACTATTTGATCACTGCCCCTCCTTAGGCCTCAGTTTCCATTACTGTACACTAAGGGGTTTGTTGGTCTCCAAGGTCTCTCCCATATTCAATATCCTATGGTTCCTCACTCTGTTGCTCTTTTTGCCCAGGCCCTGGCTTTGGCCATCAAGGAGGCCAAACTGCAGCATCCTGACATGCTGGTAACCAAAGCTGTCGTATACAGAGAAACAGACCCGTCCCCGGAGGAGAGGGACAGGAAGCCACAGGTAAGCCCTCTGAGGCTCCGCAGTCATGAGAAAGAGGAGGCAACAATGGCCAGATCTTCTGAGGCTCATTTACATCTGAGAGCCACCATCAAGTGGCTTGGTCCCTAACACAACTTTAATCCCCCATGTTCCTAGCCTGTGGCTCAAAGGAAAGACATGGCTCCCCCACATAGCACAAATCAGAGCAGGGGGATAAGGGAGAGGAAGGCTGGTTCCTTGGTTTCTTGGGGGTTTCAGGCCCCCAGTCCCAGAAAAGTAAATCCGGAAGCAGTAAGAACAGGGAGACAGGTGATGGCAGGTACTGTGATGGCAGGTACTGAGGTGGAGTACCATTGGCTGGAGGCCATTACCTAGAAATTTGAAGCCAGAATAAGTCCCCTCAGGCCCAGTGCTACATTGTTGTCCTGAGTCTCTGCCTTCATCACAGGTCACTAGATGTTGCTAAGGGGGATATAACGACCAGAGTCCTCGGTCCCACCTGTTTTGCTTGATTGCAGACCCGTGACTTCTCAGGCCACCCTTGGCAAGAAATTTACTTTTCTGTTTCCTTATGGAAGGACCTCCCTCAGTGCCTTGCCGAACAAGAGGAAGGAGATGGTGCTACGGCAGACAGGGCTTTTATCAGCGTAAATTGGGGGAGGGATTCTTCTGGTCCCACTGGAAATCCACTGAATGTTATCAGACCTATAAAACAGAATCTCACAGACATTGAGTAGAGTGGTACATAATATGATTCTAGTCATAGGAAGTTCAAAAGTGATAAAAGTCAGAATAGTGGTCAGTTCTGGGACACGGTGTTGATAGGGAGGAGTCACAAGGGAACCTTTGAGGGTGCTGGAAATGTCAGCACCCTCTTCCCTGTTGAATGAAACTGTGTTTTCTAGAAAAATATAAGAATGTGGATCTCCACCCCCTTCATGTCAGAAGAAAAAACACTGAAACATTTTCCTGCCGCTTTGAAAGGCTGCCAAACCCTGGTCTAGACTGTGCTGTCCAACAGAACTCTCTGCAGTGATGGACATGTTTTCCTTGCACCATACAGCACCCATGGCTAGGAGCACTTGAAATTAGCTAATCTGAAATCAGATGTGCATTTAAGAGTAAAATGCATGCCGGATTTTGAAGATTTAATGAGAAAAAAAGAATGCAGAATAGCTCAATAATGTTTATATTGATTACTTGTTCAAATGATAATGTTTGAAGATACTGGGTTAAATAAAATATATTATGAAAGTTAATTCCCCATTTCTTTTCCTCTTTTTAGGGTAATTCAAAATTTAGAATTTTAATTTAGAAATTAAAAAATTTCTATCTGGAAGGTTTTAAGAAACTAGAAATATCTAGAAAATTTAGAAAATATCATCTACAAAATTTTAAATCCCATATGTGGCTCTCATTCTATTTCTGTTGGACAGCACTGCTCTAGAAGTGTAAGGTGGTCATGGGCGGAGCCTACCTCTCAGTCTTCCTGAGACTTTCATGCAGCTTGTCACTCCTGTCCCCTCGTTTGTTCAATTATTCTTGCTCTTCATCCCCCAGATCTCAGAGCGGTAGTGCAAGACTTGACAACATCACCTGCGGAATACAGGTGCTAGAGAATTGTTGGAGCGCCTGGGTGGCTCAGTTGGTTAAGGTGTCTGACTCTTGATCTCAGCTTAGGTCTTGTTCTCATGGTCGTGAATTCAAGCCCCACGTTGGGCTCCATGATGAGAATGGAACTTACTTAAAAAAAGAAAAAAAGAAAAGAAAAGAAAAAAAAAAAAAAAGAACTGTTGTCATAAAGTCTGATTTAGAAGGGCTGGACTGGACCTGGGACTCTTTATTTATACCCTGGTCTTTAGGAAGTCCATGTGCAGCCACTAATGCAAAGAATTCTGTGCTGGGAATCCGGAGACCTGGCTCCAATCCCGGACCTGATGGGATTGATGCCCATGAGGAAGAGATAGGGCTAGCTCCTTCCCATCATGGTATTTCGGCAGTTTGTGTGCTTTCCTAGGGTATCTGTCGTGTGTTTCTCATATTTTCTCCTTTCCCTATCTTGTTCCTCCCCATCTTTCCCAGGGCATTTCCAGCGGGTCCCCCAGGCACCTGCCTTCCCATTTGCCTGGGCCATTCAGAGCTCTGGTCCCTGCCTCCACGTCCTCCCCCCTCCCCCCTCCTCCCTCGGTGGAGCCTTTGACGTCTGCCTACTTGGTGGTCTCATTTGTCTTCCTCACCCCTCTTTTAGCTCTTCCTTTGATGCCATTGTCCCGTGCACCACCATTCTCTTTCTGTCTCTTCTCTCTCTCCCCGCTTCTCTCTCCTTTCACTGTCTTCCTCTTCCTCTCTCTGTCCTTCCTTCTCTTTCTTCCTTTCTCTTCCTCCCTCTGTCCACCTCCACTCCACCCCACCCCCACCCCAAACCTTCTCTCTCTCTTTCTCTCTCACTGCTCCCTCTCGGATCCTTCTGTAAAGGTCACCTTGTTCATGTTGCTCTGGAGGAGACACGTTTCTCCCTTGCCTTTTCTGCCCACGTGCTTTACCACTAGTTACTGCCAAGTAGGAACCACCTTGGACCCCTAATGTAGTCAGACTCACCCATTCTGGGGGAGAAGTCTTCTCTGAATTTGAAAAATCTTTTTTAATGTGCTTGAACAATATTGGTTTGATGGATAGATGCATCTTGGTATCCCAAGGAAAGATCTGGAATCCTGCAAACCTGGATTCAAATCTCAGCCCTGCCTGTTATTAGCCATTTGACTTTCAACAAATTATTTTTCTCAATGGTTCCCTTATCAGCTAGTTGTCAGCAACAATAATCACAATAATAACAGTTGCTAAAATGTATGGAGCACTTGTGCTGTTCCAGGCACCAGACTATGCCCCTGATATAAGTATTGTCATCTGCTCATTCATCTCACAAATGAGAAAACTGAGGCTCTAAAATGTTAGGTGACTTGCTCACAGCCATGGGGCATGATTAGAGAGTCAAACTTCATCTGTGAGACTCCAAAGCCCCCTGTAGTCTTAAGCTCCTTTAACTTCCTTTTCAGGGTGTCTATCTCATAGGGTTACTGAGTTCACACATATACAGTAGTTAGCATAGTGCCTGGCACATAGTAAGTGCTCAGGAAGAGCTAATTATGACTATTATTACTGTTAATTTAAAGTAAGCTAACAAAACGCTACACATTTGGACTCTTATGTAATAAACTGAGAAGAATAAATTATAATATGGCATTGTTCAGATGTCCCTGCCACTTCTAAAGTGTCTTATAGGCTTTTGAAGACATCTCACATTGTGTTTACACTGAGCTATAGGACTTAAATTGCAGCCTAACACTATAAAAACAAATTCTTCAGGTAGCTAACAGAATTGAATAGAAAGAACACACCCAGGCTTTGGAGCTAGAAACTTCTGGCTAGCAATGGGTCCAGAAGAATCTCCGTGAACCTGTTTCCTCATCTACAAAATGAAGTTAATCTATAAATTGGAGTTGCTATAATAATTAAACAACATCTGCGAGTGTCTTAGTTTAGGCTGCTGTAACAGAATACCATACGCTGGGTGGCTTAAACAACACACATTTGTTTCTCCCAATTATGGGGGCCAGGAAGTCCAAGGTCAAGGTGCTGGTCAATTCAGTTCCTGGGGAGAACCCTTTCCCTGGTTTACAGATGACTGTCTTCTCTATATGTCTTCACATGGAAGAAAGCAGGGAGAGAGAGAGAGAGTGAATGAATGAATGAATCTGTTGTGTGCATCTTTTTATGAGATATGAGTATATGAGGGCCCCGCCCTTAGACCTAATTACCTCCCAAAGACCCCCCACCTCCAAATCCTCACATTAAGAATTAAGGCTTCAACATATGAATTTTGTTGGGGGGTGGGGTGGGGGAAGGACACACAAATATTCAGTCCACAGCAGTGACACATAAGGACAGTGTCTCACACACAGAAAGTGCTCAGCAGTGTGAACCTGCATCCTTATCTCTTGCCATGTTCAGGGATTGATGAGAGCCCTGAGAAAGTTGGACCATAAGCTTCTACCACCAGCCTCTGGCTCTGTCTCCACACAGGTGTCCAATCTTGCTGGTCTTGAGCTTCTCTTTCTTCCCTGAATCCTCCAGAAACATCTGTTTAGACTCCAATGGACTCTTGGCCTTCCTGCTCCTCCTTTTTAATGATCTTGTTGTGAGTGTGGAAAGCACACCCATCTCACACAGGGTCTTTTCTCTCCTTGCAGCTCAGGGTCCTGATGTGAGTCTTCTGCCCCATCTTCTCCCATTGGCCCACCTCCTTCAGACAGGACCTGTCTCCTCTATGCTGCCACTAAGAGGGCGGTCCCCATCCAGGGTCCTTACCTTCAAGAGTTTGATTAAGTAGGAGAAAAAATTGACCTATTTCAAAGCAGGAGTCTTGGGTTCTAGTCTCATTTCTGCCACCGACTCACTAGACATGGAACCCTCTGGGTCTCAGTTCTCTCATATGTCACATAAGCCGTGAAGGGTTTTGTTGATATGACTGCATTAGCACTTGACCATACATGAGTGGTGAAGGGCAGGAATGATACTCCACCTGTTAAATGGCTTTGGGTAGTTGCTGTGTGCCATGCACTGTGACGAGCATTGGAAAGACAAAGATAAGTAAAAGGCAGCCACTGCCCTCAAGGAGATCAAAGTAGTGTGGCTAAGTTAACAACAATAGTAATAATAACAGTCAGTATTTGTTCAGCACTTCCTATTTGCTAACTCTTGTTTTGAATCCTCCCTGTAACTGCATGAGGAAGCATCCATTTTGCAGGGGAGCACCTGAGGCCTAAAGAAGTTAAGAAACTCACCCAAGATTGTAGAGTTCATAAACCATGGAATGGGATTTGAACTCAGGCAGTCTGATTGCAGAGCCCATGCCCTTCACTACAAAATTTTGGAGTCAAACTTGAGTTGGAATCCAGACTCCAATTTCTTTATTTAAGCACTGCTCCCCAGGGTTTAATCCCCAGGACACCCAGGCCCATGGAGACCAGAGAGGGAAAACAGAGAGCATCTGCAATCACAACTAAATATTTCTTAGAATGAGAAAAGGTAGGAAGAAAAGGTGAAATGTGGGTGATATGAGCTTCTTAGTGTTAAAAGAAACTTGGACAGATTTCCAGGAGGAAGAGAAACATACCACCTTCCTGGAGACAAGCAAACACACATGGGCTCTGGGGTCAGACAGATATGCAGGTCTCAATGGCCACTTACAAGCTGTGTGGCTTGGACAAGTCACTGTATCTTCCTGAGCCATGATAAAGGGTATACAGGAAAGGCAGCTAAAACAACCCCTTGCAACATATCTAAAGATGAATGACCAAAAGTTACTAATTTTTTTGGCCCCTTCCTCTGTTTCCCTCCATGCCTCTGGCTCTAGGAATCCTGACCTCTGTGAAGAGATGCTGGCATTTCTGGTCCAACCCAAGCCAGAGAACCGTCAAGAAGGGGCCTTCATTCTGGATTCTCCGACTCAACACCGAAGTCCCAGCTGTGACATACTGTCACCGAAGAGGGACTGGGAAAGTAAAAGCATATATATATAGATATATATAGATATAGATATATATACAGGAAACACCGCGTCCTTGCACTGCTGCTGGGGCTGGCCGAGCCGTTGGCCAACAGCAACAACCAACATCTGAATGCCTACATTTCCTTTGCAGACACAATGAAGAATTGGTGAGATTTTTCAGGAAAAAAAAAATACAACAATAATCTCTTGCTCCCCCTTTCAAAGCCCCGTGGAACGCCAGAAAGCAAGCCAGACCACACTGATGGTAGGAGTCCCACACGATCCCGGTTCTGCACATTACATTGAGTGGATGAGCACTCCATCTGTGCTGCGGCATGTGTTGCCCACTCCAATGCAAAGGAAACACTTTCGCAGCAAAGCAAGAGAAGTCACAGCAGCAAGACATGCACCGTCAACCATTTGCCGAGAAAGAAAGAACCACCCCCCCCCCCAACTCGGAAAGGAGGAGGAACACTGGATTATTATATTTTGGGTCTTGACACTGGGCTGCAAAATCCACCTTCCTTTCTTCCACCTTCCCTCCCCCGGACTCACGCGTCTTATGGTCATTTCTGTCTCGGCTCTCTCCTCCCTGTCCCCGACCCTGCGTTTCCCCCACTCCCGTCCCCCCTCCCTCTGTCTCCTGGTCCTGCTGAGGGCCACTGCAGATGACTGGTTTGCAACAAGAAAAAGAAAAGAAAGCAAGAACAGAAAACCCAGCCACAGGAAGGGAAGTAGACATTGTATGTTTATGGGTTCTCATTATGAAGGTGCAGCTTGTAGGAAATGTGTACGGATGTGCTTTTAAGTTATGTATATTACATATAACAGGAAACAAATATTAAAATAAACAGTGCTGGTAAGTATGAAGCTGACATTTTAAAATTATAATTATCCGCCTGTGATTGATGTATCCCAAGGATCTTAGATCTTCCTGAACCGGCCCGGCCAAGGAGACCTGGACTCTGGCTGTGGGTTGCTCACAGTAGGAGCTGACGGTTCGGTGTAGTAATACAGTGTGTGGTATTTGTAACTGGTTGATTGGTGGGGAGGGGTGGGGTCCCCAGATGGAGGGGCAGGGGTTTGGCAAGAAGGAAGAAACAGATGTAGTCCAAGATGCCTTCTCCCCTTGGGCAGTAGCCACCAGGGCGTGGTCTATGCTCCGGTGTGGGGTCCAGAGTTAGGATTCTGCTACCTCCCTAGGGAATTTGCTTCCGTTTTCAGTCTTCTGTTTTTTTGTTTTTGGTTTTTTTTTTTTGGCCACATGTCTTTTCCCTGACCACATTGTGACAGCTGACTCCCCCTCCAGAGGGAGGTGATGCCACTGGTCGCTGCAGAGGATGGTGGCTTTAACCTGGCTGTCTGGAGAGTCCCAGCTCACTCTTATCCTCTGCCCTCCCACATTCATTCCCTTCCTCCCGGGCCAAAGCAGCCATAGAGACCATGAAACAGGGCAGGCCCTGATAGGTCAAAACTTCATTTCCAAAGGCTTTGCCTGCCCCTGAATAAGCTTAGGGTGAGAGGTGGTGTTGCTCAAAGGCTCCATCTACGTATAAGACTCTGGCTTCAGGAACCTCCCCTTGAGCCAGCATCTGAGCTTTGAGCCTGTACCCTCAGAGGGCCCTGAATTGCCTCCAGATCACAGAGGCCCTTGGAGAAGACCCCATCAAAAGCTTGGCATTGACCTCTGGCGCATATAATCTTTCCCAGGCTTGCCTGCCATGAGCTGCTTCTCTGAGCTCAATGAGTCTTCTTTGGAGGGACTATATCCCCACTGCACTTTAATTTCTCAGTCCCATCTTAGCTCCCCAGTCCGCCACTGGGTCATTAAATTCATTCAACAAATTTCATTTATTGAGTACCTACATGTGCCAGGCACTATCCTTGGGCTGAAGGAGAGAATGTGGGGGATGGGAGGGACCTAGAAGTCCTCTGAGCCAGCCTAACATCTTCAATCATGGCTTGCCCCTCAGAGATTCCCACATTCTCTCCGAGTATGGGTCGTTGCCCAGTGACCCCCCCCCACCCACCCAGAGGGCCCAGGCTTACTTATCAGTTACCCCAGTGACATATGTACTTAGTTGGCTAAGCTGGTGCTGACCTGAGGCAGGACAGGAAGCCAGAACAGTGTTTGCCTCTGTGGGCAAAAGTGGGACAGAGCAGGCAGGAAGAGGCCTGCACCTGGGGCTCAGATGGCAGATTTGGCCACATCCCGCCAGGAGCAAGGCCGGTGGCCTGCTCCAACTTCCCCTGAGTGCGACGGCTCACTTTCTATGTGCCAGGTTCTTTTTACCACCCTGGTGGAGAAGCCACAGAACCTCCTTCCCACCCCTCCCAACTTGAGAGCTCCCATTCTTTCTGGGCCATGAGCCAGAATGGCTCCACCCTCCCGGGGCCACCTGGAATTTGGCTCAGGAGTCCCTACCACCCTGGTCACACCACAGAGGGAGAATATTTGTTCTCGATTCTAAACCTCATCTCAAGCCCCTGAATGTGTGGCTTCAGGGCAGGGGTGACGTGACCAGATTCAGCTTGTGGGCTGGCCGGAGTTTGTGGAGATCTCCATCCCATGGATGCTGTGACCTTCCTTCCATGGAGAGGCAGGCAATGCCACCAGGGAGGAGGGGAGCTGCAAGGCTGAAATCTAGGGCACTGTTTCCTCCCCATCCTCCTCTTCATAGAGAATATAGATGTTTGTCTTGTCTGTCTTCAACCTACTTTTCTTCTTTTCCTTTTTACATTTTGCATCGTTTCTGTGCTGCCTCTCCACCCAGGAGACCATGTAGCATAGTGGAAAATGTCCTGGAGGGTATCTTGGCTCAGCCATGAGACATTGGACTAGTCCCATCCCACCCACCCCCCTTTTGGGCCTCAGTTTCCCCACTTACAAAATAAGCAGGATAAACCAGATGCTCTCCAGGGTCTTTTCCCAGTCTGCTGTCATTCAGATCATCATTTTCTCTTATTTTGCTTTCTTGGGATCTTTTCCATCTGAGGGTACAGGAAGTGCCAGGACCTGTTTTCAGTTTTTGAATCCTGCAAGCACATTCCAAGACTGGCCTGCAATTGCATGAGCAACATCACTCTAAATACTTTTTTTTTCAAAAGCACCTTACCAACCAACTGCGATGCTGTCCTGTTCCTTTTTACTCACACCCCTCCCTCCCCTCTCGTCCCGCGCTCCCCCACCTCAGTGCTCTGTGCTGTATGCGTGTGCTCTCTGTTCTTGTATACTCAATAAAAGTGAAATAAATGTGTTTGATGCTGAACCACAAACTGCCTTGGCATCTCTCTCTGTCTCTCTCTCTCTCTGTCTCTCTCTCTCTCTCTGACCTTGGCTACAGGTACAAGTTGGCATTGTGGGAAGGGCTAAAACTGGGGTGGAGACATCCCAACCTTGAATCACTTGCATTCAACCCATATTTGCAGCTTCCACTATGGCCCATATCTTGGGTTAGGTTCTGCAGCCACAACAGCAAATAAGACAACACTCCTGCCCTCCAGGAACCCTCATACTAGCAGAGTGCAGGAAACAGACAACACAACAGGCAAGCAGTCAGAGACAGTTCCAGAGTGATCAGCACCGGGAAGGAAATGCACAGAGGAAGGAGATGGTTGCTGAGGGAGACCACTTTAAATAAGGTGGCCAGTTATGGCCTCCATGCAGAAGAGCTGCATGAAGAGAAAGATCCAGTAAGGTAAGAAAAAAGAACATGCCAGGCAGAAGGAAAAAGCACATGGCCCCCAGGACGCAGAGGTTCTTGGTGTACAGAGGAACAGCATGACCCCTCCTCTTTCTGAAAGAAGACCACCTGGATTGGGATCTCTTCCTACAACCCTTCTCCATGGGAGCCTAGTGGATAATGTATACAGCAGTCCCGAGCTTCAGCTTTTGCCCACTGCCATATATGTTGCCATATCCCTATATGTGCCACCTGTCCCATTATTGACTTCTTTTTTTAAACTGACTCTGTAAATATATATGTAAAGGAAACAATGTTACTTCATAAATGGAACACTAGTGTCACTTGCCAAAGAAATGAGGTCTTCATAAAAATAAATGCAAAAATATAAAATTAAAAATCCATAAGCTATGTAAAACTTAAACTCACTTCTTGGGCTACCCGAGTTGCATGTTTCACACTTTCCTTTTATTCTACTAGGTGACTCACCCCACACCACCTTTCTTTATTGCCCCAAATCTTACGAGAGCTACTGCTAATAATTGGATGCATTTTTCCCCTGTTCTTTTTGCAGTTACATGTATCTCTTCAGAGTTTAAGTCACCTGGTATATATTATCCCAAAGACTATTTTAAACACAATTTCCAACATTTCCTGGTAAATTTGAATACTAAATACTATTTTTTTTCTTTTTAAAGGTAATTCATTAAATGCCACAAAACTGTGCAATGAGAGCCAGTTCTTCAACTCTCTCCAGACTCCTGTCCATTGTCAGGGGCAATTGCTGTCAGGAGCCTTGTGAATCCTTACCTGAATTTTTCCTGTATGTTTCTTTTAGCTGTCTCTCACTCATGGGGCTCTGAAATAGGACATGGTTTGCACATATTGGGTCCCCACACACTCTGCATCTGTATCTCTATCTCCCATAAATACAGGGTCAGCCTCTGTGCTGCCTGGGAATAACCTGGGGTTGATTTATCTAGTTCAGTAGCTCTCAAACAGAGGGTGGGGGTGTGATTTTGCCCCCACCCCACCCCGCCCCAGGGAACATTTAGCAATGTCTGAAGACATTTTTGGCTGTCACAACTGAGGGTTGCTACGGGCATCTCGTAGGTAGAGACCAGGGATGCTGTTAAACATCCTACAATGCACAGGACAGCTCCCACAACAAAGAATTATCTGGTCTGAAATGTCAATAGTACCGAAGTTGAAACACCTGATTTGGATGGAGATGTGACCCACAAGGTGGGATTCCAGGGCCACCGACTGTAGCTCTCATGCCCATAATTAGTTCCCTGGAGTCTCTGAGAAAATGGTGAGCCCAGCTGGAACAGGGAGCTCTGAGACCAGACTGTGGAGCTCAGCACCTAATACTGGGAACGATGAAGGTCAGAGAGGGAGCTGAGCTTCTTCGTGCAGGAAATAGAACTGACACAATAGGCTGAGATTGACATGCATGACTGTGACTGATGGAGGCCATCTCTGGTTAATCCTGCAGTAGCTTATTGTGATTAACCATGACTTCAAGGCCCAGTCTAGTCTGCAACCCACTAAGAGAAGAGTTTTTGCTG
This sequence comes from Proteles cristata cristata, assembly GCA_017311185.1. Taxonomy (NCBI): domain Eukaryota; kingdom Metazoa; phylum Chordata; class Mammalia; order Carnivora; family Hyaenidae; genus Proteles; species Proteles cristata. Next base: position 493,464 of record JAESUZ010001308.1, on the reverse strand, counting down.
AGACAGATTGGTGTGCCCGGCTGTCACTTAAGAAGTGTGACAGACTAGCTAAGAAGCAGTAGCACAGGGACAAGAAAAGCTAGTCAGACTTTGGTTTGCATCCTCTCCAGCTGTAAGGCTAACCTCTCTGAGCCTCAGTTTTCTCTTCTTTAAGTTGGGAATACTAATACCTACTTACTAGGGCTAACGTAAGGCTTAGAAGTCATATAAGAATGGCCTGCCCTATGGATTTTGGACTTATGTAGCCAGCCCTCACAACCACATAAGCCAATTCTTTGCAATAAATCTCTTAATATATATTTCCTATTGGTTCTGCTTCTTTGGTTGAACCCTGACTGATACAACCACCCAGCACAGAGCTAGACCCCCAGATAGAATCCATTTATTAATGCTGTCATTAATTAAACTTGATCGATCTCTACATTTTCATCTATATGTATATCTAGCTATCTATCCAGCTGAGGCTTTGTGCCTGGAGCTTACTGCTAGGTTCCAGGGAAACAACAGAGACCAAGACCATCAAGTTCCAGTTTGTAGCCTGCACCGCCTGAGGACACTGGGCGATTATGGCTGGAGGGATCCGTGCTACTGTGACTGAGACTGGTTCCTCTCCACACTGGGGGCTGGATTTCTGACAATCTCCTCTAGGATCGAGTGTGCTTGGAAGCTGAGACTGGGTGCTAAAAGGCCAGCAGTGACACTCAGGGAGAAACTGGTTGACCCGGACCATCACTGAGCATCAGAATGTGGCTACTAGGCAGTCATGATCTTGACCCCAGCTTCAGCGACAATGACTGAGACCAAAGGAACAGGGCTGGTGGATTTGTTTCTGGAGCAGGATATGCATAGTTTGGTGAAAGTTGTTACCCACGGCTCAGGAGCTTTAACGTGTAACTGAAAGTGGCAAAAGGCAATATTTGATGGGGCGGAACCTGCACGCACGGACCGTTTTTCCAGAGACCAAGAGTTCTGCCGGGCCGCTTTCCCTGTCGCTCCCGTCCCGCGCCAAAGCGGGAGAACTTCCGGTGCGTTTCCCCGGTTCCTGAGAGTGGGGAGAGTCCGAAGCTGGTGAGTCCGGCGTCCTGGCCTGTTTTAACTCCTTTGCTTTCGTTATCTGTGCGGCCTGTGCACCCTCTTCCCGGCTTGGGGTCGCGGAGTGCCCTGAAGTGGGGCACCTCGCCGGGACGCACGCGTCCTGGTCTCTGGGCCGGTGGTGGGACCCTGGTGGCTCTGCCGGCCTTTCTCCCTAAGAGACACCGTCGCCAGTACTTCCTGGGGCATCCGGGGTAACTTCGCTTTCCCCCCACTAACTTTAGGACTTGAGGGCCAGAGACTGTGACTGTGTCCGACATGGTTATGTCCGACTCTGTAATTTTGGGTAAGGTATTTGCCCAAACCGACCCTTTGTTTCTCATCTACAAAATGGATATCATGTTTTCATTAAATAAATGCTTATCAAGCATCTAACATGTGCTAGAGCGACAAAAAGACTCAAGTCTCACGGGAGTGACAACCGACTATTAAACAGGCAGATTTGCAGCCTGATAAATGAAATGGAAAGGCACAAGGTGCCTTGAGAGTGTAGCGCTTGGATCTAGCCCCCGGCCAAGGAAGCTGAACTGAGGAAATGACCGTTGTGCTGAGATCAGAAAAATGATTTGAGGATGAGGGCAGGGAAGAGTCTTCTATCCAGAGAGACTCCTGCTGGAGGGTCTAAAAGAGACCAGTGTGGCTGGAACCGAGCTTGGGGGTGGGGGGCAGGGGGGAAGGGGTTGAGTGCCCGGTGTGAAACAGCCTGGAGGAGTTGCCAGGGGCCAGGCTGCACAGGCCTTGAAGGTTTTGTAGGTCCCGGTAAGAATTCTGGTTTTCCAGGAGCCAAATGAGAAGTCACTCAGATGGCATGAAGTGTGGGTGGTGACATGCTTAGATTGGCACTTGGGAAATTTCAGGTGGAGATCAGATCGGAGGAGCAGGCACTCTTTGGGTGAGGGACAGGTAACTTGTGTAGGACGTGGTAGAGAGAAGCAGATGGATATGAGTTCCTCCACTCCAGGGCATTTTCTCCGTGCCAGGCCACGTGCCAGCTGCTGAAGATACAGTGAAGAGACTTGCGGGCTGGTGGAATTAGAATAAAGGAATGTCATTATCAAGGAGGGGCACACAGATACCCCAAGCGAAAATGGCTTATTGATGAACACTTATTCTGAATGCAATAGCTTTTCATTTAGCAAGTATTTTTTTTTAAATTCTTTTTTAATGTTTTATTTATTTCTAGGAGAGAGAGAGAGAGAGACAGTGTGAGCAGGGGAGGGTCGGAGAGAGAGGGAGTCACAGACTGAAACAGGCTCCAGGCTCTGAGCTGGCAGTCAGCACAGAGCCCGACGTGGGGCCCAAACCCATGAACCGCAAGATCATGACCTAAGCGAAAGTCGGACGCTTAACCGACTAAGCCACCCAGGTGCCCCTTAGCAAGTATTTATTAAGTACCTTCTGAATTCAGGGTTGGGTATAAGAAGATGATGATGCAAATTATTTAGCAATGGCATTCAGACTTTTTTTGACTGACCTACAGTAACAAATACATTTTACCTCATGACCAAGAGTACATACAAACACAAAACTTCAGAAAACAGTTATTATCTTTATTACTCATGATGCACTCTGATATCTTTTTATTCTGTTTTCATTTAAAAAAAAAATCAATGGTGGTTGAGACTCTGCATTGCTTTCTTGATCCACTAGTGAGTTGTGATTTGCAGTTTGAGGGGAAAAAAAATGCTGATTCAGAGTGAGAGTCCTTTGTAGTGGTTTTGGGTTAAGATAATAAAATATGCCCTTAACATTTTTGGAAACAGGTTGGTGTACCTTTCCTCCCTGTATAGTTTTGTTTAACATAAAAAAGAGTAAGAAAAATCAAATAGGCAGCTGGTTCTTCTGTTTGTGAAATTTGGGGGTCTTGTTTGTATATCTGGCTGGGTCAGAAGTGCCTAGAGAGCAGTGGCTGTTTCACAGTGGATGCTTCACAGATCATTGTTTTAGGCAAAGATCCTGACATAGTGCAGGCGCTCAGTGATTACTAGGCTGAGTTGAATATGTAAGTATCTTGGGATTAGAAGGTTAGATAATTGTTTGGATTAAATTAGTTCATGTTGGAGCCATTCCTATAAATACCACCCAGGCAGTATCTGCCTGCCTACATGTTTTATCACTATGTCCCCGTGGATAGTTCAGAGGTGGGTTAAATAAGTGTTCTAGGCTCTTTCTCTTCTAAATACTGATCCTGGGACAGCCATGCCACGTGAATCCATTCCGGGCAAGTGGTCCAGAGTTACCGCTGACTGTGCGCCCTTTGGGAAGTTGTTTTACTCCCTGGACATTAGGGTTTTTATGTGTGAAAGGAACAGAGGAAGTTTCTGATTCTAAAGCTCTCCACTTCCCAAATCTTTTGTGAATTTTAGATTCTGAGCACCCACTTTCCACCTTTTGTCTGGGTCTGGGCCTTCCTCATGGCTTATGGGAAAGTTGGTCTATCCTTCTCAAGTCCTTGAGACTCTTTAGCTTTTGGGTTGAAGCAGAGGTATAGTGTCAGACAGTTTAGGCACAGTTATAGTTTTGAACAGACCACCCACGCTTTCCCCACCTTCAGTCTCTGTTGTGAGAGAGAGATGTGAGAGCAGATCCCGAGTGGACAGTGGGAAGAATACTGGCCTGGAGGACAGGGTACCCAGGTTCTAATTTGTGTGACCTTAAGCATGTCACTTCTCCTTGATGTCTTTCTAGCTGTCAAGTAAGTGTTCTTGCTCATTAAAACACAAAATCTTTCTCTGTGAGTCTTATTTTTCTCATTGGTAAAACTGGTTAAGGGTTGTGGTGAGGATTAAGGGAGATAATTATATCAAGGGTCTTATTCAGTCTGGCACATGGAGAATCCTCAGCAAATGATGAACTCTGATTTCTTTCTTTTTTCAGTTGTTCTGGAAGACAAGAAGGGTTGTCTTTTTGGTGATACACCACTGGTCCCATGGCTGCCATGCAGATGGATCCTGAGCTTGCCAAGCGCCTCTTCTTTGAAGGGGCCACTGTGGTCATCCTGAATATGCCCAAGGGGACAGAATTCGGCATTGACTACAACTCCTGGGAAGTGGGGCCCAAGTTCCGAGGCGTGAAGATGATCCCACCAGGCATCCACTTCCTCCACTATAGCTCTGTGGACAAGGCCAATCCCAGGGAGGTGGGGCCTCGTATGGGTTTCTTCCTTAGCCTGCAGCAGCGTGGGCTGATGGTCCTGCGCTGGAATGCAATTCGAGAAGAGGTAGACCTGTCCCCAGCCCCGGAGGCTGAGGTGGAGGCAATGAGGGCCAACCTCCAGGAGCTGGATCAGTTCCTGGGGCCTTACCCATATGCCACACTCAAGAAGTGGATCTCACTCACCAACTTCATCAGTGAGGCCACAATGGAGAAGCTGCAGCCTGAGAGCCGGCAGATCTGTGCCTTCTCAGAGGTGCTTCCCGTGCTATCCATGAAACACACCAAGGACCGGGTGGGGCAAAATCTACCTCACTGCGGCACTGAGTGCAAAAGCTACCAGGAGGGCCTGGCCCGGCTGCCAGAGATGAAGCCCAGAGCCGGGACGGAGATCCGCTTCTCAGAGCTGCCCACACAGACGTACCCGGCAGGTGCCACGCCAGCAGAGATAACCAGGCACAGCATGGACCTGAGTTACGCTTTGGAGACTGTGCTCAGCAAGCAATTCCCCAGCAGCCCCCAGGATGTGCTCGGTGAGGAGGAACGAGACTCTTTGGGAGTGGGCCAAGGGGCAGGTGTATAGTAGGAGCTACATCTTGGGTTATCTAGTCCACTGGTTCCTAAACTTGGCTAAGGAAGCAGTCTCGCCCAGTCGCCTTGGAGACTGATTCAAGAGATCTGGAGTGGGGCTCCAGCAATATGTGTCTGTCTGTCTATATAAAAAGCAAGCACCATAGGTGAACCTGATGCAGCCAATCCCGTGTTTGGGAACCATTGATGTGACCCAGCCCTCATTTTACAGATCAAGGTTCACAGAGGGAAAGGATTTGACCAACTTTGTGGTTGAAATGAGACCAGAGCCCAGGGCTTCGGGTTCCCATCTGTCTCCTCAGTTTACTCCTGATTCTCTCAAGGGTCCCTCCACTGGCCTAGACCAGAATGGCAATTTAAAAAAAAAAAAAACTTTTACTGTTTTTATTGTTGTTTTTCTCCCTAATTGCAAAAATAATATATGGTCATCAGAGAAGAAAAACAAACAAAAATTCACTCTCAGTTCCCACCATCTAGAAATAACCTTTTTTGACATTTTGGTGTATTAACTTTTCGTCTTTTATTTATGTATGTATCTATGTGCAGTATTTCATTTAGGTCTCAGTATATTTCTATGAATTTCCTTTTAGTCTTATTCTTTTACTCAATTATGTGTGTTTGTGTTTGTATGATTTTTTACAAAAACAAGATTACAGTATATTATCTTGATATATAATTTTATAATCTACTTTAATATAAGCATTTTTCTATGTCATTGAAACAGTCCCTCCTCTAATGTGGCTGCTTATGTGCCATAGTTATTGAACTAGCCCTCTGTTGATGGACCTTTAAATGTCCCTGTTTACTCTGTTGTGTCAGCTAGTGAACATCCTTGTGTGTACTTAGACATACATTTAGGGCTGAAATTTAAAAAAAATTTTTTTAATGTTTATTTTTGAGAGAGAAAGAGAGAGACAGAGCATGAGTTGGGGAGAGGTAGAGAGAGAGAGACGGAGACACAGAATCTGAAGCAGGTTCCAGGCTCCAAGCTGTCAGCACAGAGCCCAACATGGGTTTCGAATTCACGAACCGCGAGATCATGACCTGAGCCGAAGACCGATGCCCCACTGACTGAGCCACTGAGGCACCCCAGGGCTGAAATTGTTGATCAGAGGGAGCATGTAGCCCACTGGGGTGAGGCTGTTCTGCATCACCTCTGAAATGGCAATATAGCAAAGGCCTCTTCCAACTGGATGGTTGGAGAATGATGTCTTGTTTCAATTTATATTTCTTTGATTGCTAGTGACAGCAAACATTTGTCACACCTTTAACAGCTATTTATATTTTTTCTTTTACAAATTGTCCAGGTATTTGCATATTTTCTGTTTGAAGAAATTTGAATATAGGGCCCTTTATATCATTGGCTCGCTGATAAAAGGGCACATTTTAATGGGTGCATCTTAATGCATTACACAGTATTATCGTTTGGTAAGTAACACTTGAAATTCTGGCTTAGAAATGAACAGAAATCCTGTTTTCTACCTCTTAAACATTTTAGTTCTCCAAAGTAATCTTGTGAAAGGTCTGTTGCAGGGATAACTTTATATCTTCCTGACAGCTCTTTGAAATGATTTCTGATCTCATAACTTAATTTTAGACTAGGCCAGAAATGCATGAAATTAAGTAAGTGCCCTAAATTCAGAGAATAAGCTCCTATTTTCACAACTAACCAGGTAAAGCCAACTGTAGAAGCAAATCATTAACCTCGGTAATACAAAGAAAATTTGTGTCTTGAAATTATTAGTCAGACATCTAATATCTAGACCCGACAGCTAGTCAAACTTAGTTCCACATTACATCCTGTTCCTAGGAATAGAGAACTAGTTTTTCAGGTCTCTGGAGGGGACAGAGATCAAACAGCATGCATTTAAAGAGGTACTTGGTTGAGTGTATCTGTTCTTCTTACGGCCCACATGTAGGTGTAACGCCACAGAGGCCCTCATTAAATTTGAAGCCAGAGAGAATGTCTCTCATCAGCAGCAGTATATCTTGGCAATGAGAGACCCAGTCATTTGCCCAAGGACAGTGGCTTCTGGCTCATCAGGTCTCTTTGTTTGCGATAGGCATCTGGTGGAAACGTGGGAATAATAATGATATTTCTTGAGTGCACCTTTGTGCCAGGCATTATCCTAAATGCTTTATGTGTACTATATTGATTCATTTAATCCTCACCACAGCCCTCAATTAAGGAAATTGAGGTATAAACAGATTGAGTAACTTGCCCAAGGTCACACAGCTGTGAAGGGTAGAGCTGAGATTTGAACTCAGGTAGTTTGGTTCCAGAGCTCTTCATAGAGATCAAATTACAGAGCCCTGTGGGTAAGGTAATGAAAGCAATTTGGGCTGGCAGACTAAGCCTGGAACAAGTACTCACGAATTTTCCTCTTCTGGGGGGCTCTGGAACTATTGTCACCTAATAGGAAATCTGTTTTATCTCTATTGTTCCCACTGGCAAGCATGAGATGTGTGACCTGGGGCAAGTCCCTTGACTTCTGCAAAATGAGATAAATACCACCTTCCCGGAATACCTTGTGGAGTTGGACTGAGGATTACATGGTGTGGTACAGCATTTCCCCTGCCCTGGAACAGACCGTCTGCATCAGAATCACCTGGGAAACCTTTTAGAGCTACAGATAGTGATGCTCCGTCATCTGTCCTCAACCAGGATCTCCATGGGTGGGGCTCGGGCAGCTTCATCTTTAATAAGCTCTCCTAGTAATTCTGCTGGGCAGCCAAGCTTGGGATCCGCCTGGCATGATATGCATGAACACATTTGGTAAACTTCTTTTTTTTTTTTAATGTTTTTTATTTATTTCTGAGAGAGAGAGAGAGAGAGAGAGAGTGTGAGCCGGGGAGGGTCAGAGAAAGAGGGAGACACAGAATCCGAAGCAGTGGTTAACTTCTTAAGTGCCAGGCAAATACTAGGTGTCCCTTTTCTTTTGTAGTCTGAATTTACAAAACCACAGTTTGGCTTTTCATGTCTTGAGTTTGGAGCAGTTCAGTGTACTTTTACTTACCATCTGCTCAGTACAAAATCCTGCCTTGTAGGAGTGCTCTGCAGGAGCGCCAGGACACAAGGCCACCACCCATTGCTGAAGTCCAGTAGACTCGGCAGCCTGGTACAGCCAGCCGCCACTGCACTGTCTCAGGATCATTCTCTCTGGGCCTTTCAGGTGAACTCCAGTTTGCGTTTGTCTGCTTCCTCCTGGGGAATGTGTATGAAGCATTTGAGCACTGGAAGCGGCTCCTGAATCTCTTGTGCCGATCCGAGGAAGCCATGGTGAAGCACCACACCCTCTACATCAACCTCATCTCCATCCTGTACCACCAGCTCGGCGAGATCCCAGCTGACTTCTTTGTAGACATTGTCTCCCAGAACAACTTCCTCACAAGCACCTTACAGGTGAGCTGTCTTTTGGCTGACACCCAGGGGGGTCAGAATGAAGGCTAGGATGGGAGAAAGCACCCTGGGAGGCTTACTCTTTTGTTTCAGTGGTGGTTTCTTGGTTCTCTCATCTACTCACCTGTGACTTCCTTGATGCCAGAGACCCTCTCTCTGTACCACCATCTCCCTGCCTTGTTCCTAGAGTGCCAGGCAGTGGGGTACATGGCATTTGAATCACTTCCAGCTTTGTGAGTTATTCAGCTCAAAACTGTAGCCATGCGTTGGTACAACCCGGTAGGACAGAGTTTTGAAGCTTGTTATTTCCAGGGGAACATCTGCAGCTCCTTAGATCTCATTTAAGCATTAAAGTAACTTTGATTTCCTGTTCAAACAAAACGTGCCAGTTTCTGCAGAGATTCTCTGACAGAAAAAGTGAAATTTGCTTTTAACTTGGCAATTAAATTTTCATTATGAGTGGTAATTAGGGAAGAAGCTTCAAACAACTTACAATCTTCATTCTGTGCTATTTCCTCCCTTTGCAAATAGATTAGCTTCCTTTATGTTCTTGGGACAGGTTCTGTCACTCACATTTTGTAACTTTCTCAAGTGTAGAAGAGGCAGAAGCTGCAAACTGTCAATGTCCATACTTTTGTTCCCTGAGCTGATTTTTTCTCTGTGTGTGAAACCACTGTGAGGCCCACTCCTCACAAGGTGGCTACTCACTAACCTAACACACCCACCCAGGGTGAGAGGAATTCCGGGAATGCCTGTTGAGCATCAGGCATCATGTGCTTCTTGGGTTCTCTCATTTAATCTCTCTGGAGCCCTTCAAGGCAGGGAGGATTATTTCCTGTTTACAAATGAGAACATTGAGATTCAGAAAGGTTGTCATTTATGTAAGGTCACACAGCTGGTAAGTGGCAGAGTCAGGATTTGAACCCAGACCTGAGTCTTGTGCTTATGCCCCTGTGTACTACATATAACGTAGATCCCTCCAGGAAGGATTCTTGATTGTCATTAGTGGGGACATCACCAGGGGCTTATTTCTCGCAGGTAGGGGACACTTTTAGAGAAACAACAAACTATTGGAAGAATCCCTATGAGCAGGCAGCTGACAAAACTCTGACAGTTACAGGACTTGTGTACACCATGGGACAGGTTGGTCAGGCTGGTGGTTTGAGCCTGGCATATTCCACTTGAGAAGAGTTCTGAAACTCTCTTACTGACTCTTGATAAAATAGAGGAATTAAATCCCTTCATCTTTCCTCCTAAGGGGAAATTCTCACCCCCACCCCCACCAAAGTTATTGGTTGCATGAGCCAGTAACCAGTGAGGGCTGAGAAGGGGGATCCGCTTGTGGCAGTGGCCCATGGGAATGACATGCTACCCTTGTGATGTGCGTTCATGCTGTCACACAAACATGGGAGGGCCACAGTGTGTCATTGGCTGTCCTGATCATTGTCAGCACAACCGACAGCTGAGCTCTAATTGCTGAAGCTGTGTTGCCAGCAATGATTTATGAAGCAGAGAGGACCCAGCTGGATTGCTAGATGCCCAGGTGGGGTGTGCAAAGCTGGTGGTTGGAAGAATTCTGTTTTTGGACTTTTCACCGAGATCATTGGATTTCAGTTTTTGGAAAAATCCAGGACATGTGCCTTTAAGAAAATGTATCAACTCATATTTTTGAGCATCCTGCCTCTATATACAACAGTCCTGAAAGTATTGAGGGTTACATATATCAGTTAGTCAGAGTTCCTGCCCTCGAGAGAGTTATTCATTGATTTAGCAAGTATTTGCTGAGCATGTGCTATACTCAAGGCCCTGTTGTAGGACTGGGAATAGAGCTTTGAACAAGACAGGGTCCCTGACGTGCATCTTCTATTTTGGTGGGAAAGTAAACAAATGAATTGACCGAAGTCCCTCCAGATGGCATTGTTGAGAAGACAGTCCTGCCCTAGTACCTTTCACCTGAGGCAGGCCCCGAGACGCATGTGGTCTCATCTAGATGGCATTAGTCTGGCTTTCGTGCCCACCATGGTTAGTCCACCCATGTCTCATGCCACCTCCTGAGTTGCTGCTCTGACAATACGGACGTGATCCTAGTTCTCCGTAGCTCCTGTTGCTTAGAAAGTTCAAAGCCCAAGCATAGGTCACAAGGCCCATTCTGATTGGGCCCCTGACCTGTTCTGTAGCTTCTCCTTCTACTCCATTTCCCCCGTGTCAACTCTAGCGATGGTGGTCTCCCTGCATGTTCCCGCACACTCCGTGCTACTTCAGGCCTTTTCTTTTTTTTAATGGTACAAAACGCATAACATGAGATCTACCCTTTGACACATTTTTAAGTTTACAGTACGGTATTGGTAACTATAAGCACAGCAGATCTCTAGAACTCTTTCATTTGGCATGACTGAAACTATGCCCATGTTTCATGCCTTCTTAACTGAACATGATTTTTGTTCTACCTGATGTGGACTTGTTCATCCTACAAGATGCCCTCAAGGCATTTCTCTGTGAAGCCGTCCCAGATCTCTCCCCTTTCCATACTATTAGCCTACTTTGGACGTGTCGCTGTTATATTGCACAGGGTGTGCATGCTGAAATGTGTTCATTGTCTGCCTGACTTCCCCACTAGGCTGTGAACCTTTACCCAAAGCCTGTTTGTTGTTCATCTGGTTATTTCAACACCTAGTCGAGGTCTAGCATTTCTCTCACTTTGTGTAATTGGGTGTTTTTAGATGGATAGAGTGCATCAATCCTGTGGTAATGTAAATAGATGCTTCTAATATGATGGGTGTAAACAGTGCAGTCTGATCAAAGGGCATCATTATAAGCACCAAAAAGAAATTGGTTGATTAAGATTGGGGTTGCAATTTGAGGGGATAGAGGATCAGGAGTGGCTGTTTGTGAAAGAAGGCATTTAACCATGTGCTGGAAGGCATGGTGTAGAAAAAGATATTAAAAAACCTTATTTTTTTAATGGAGAGTACCATCTTGGCAGTGAGAATCCAGTCCCCCACACACAGACGCACTCACTCAGGGTGTGTATGAGTGAATGAATCAGCCCATAAAAGCCTTCCTTAGCCAGCCGCCTGCTCTGCCCCCAGGTAGTCAAGTAAGTAGAACTGGCTTTCTTACTTAGGAACTTAAATGCTACTACCCATGGAGAGAGACTGGTGTTTGTATGTGTAAGCACTTAAAGGCTGCCACAGTAGCTGGTATAAAATTAGCCACGTAATGGCCTCTGTCATTAGAGGCCCTTTTGAATAGATGCCACTGATTTTTATAAATCCCATGGATTTAGTTTGAATAAAAATTATTTGTTTTACAAAAAAAGATACAGTTTTTTTTCTTTTATTAAAAGCAGCTTGAGTCACCTTAATTTGTTTAAAACCAATGAAAGGATAATCTGAACTTAATAGTATGTTAGAAAGTGAGTTATGTACAAAATAAGGATTCTTGTTGCTGATTGCATAGCATTTGGGCATATAGTCACGTAACCTGTTTTTTAAAATATTTTTAGTCACAGTAGGCCATCTATGCTTTCTAGCTTCATTTCTTGCCAATATTCTAAATGTCATGTCCATCTTTAACTCTTGATGGAAAACACTGGCTCTGACAATGATGTCTATAGTATTTTTATCACAACACCAGCCATGATCCATTTCACCTACCTGCTCGTACACCTCCTGCCATCAGCTATCCCTTTTTCATGCTTATTGTGTGCATTAACTCATTTAGCCCTCACAACAATGCTCAGAGTTAAGCGTATAATCTCACTTTAAGGTGAGGAAACAGGATCAGAGAGGTCACATCATTTTGCCTAAGATTACCAGAGCTAGTGGATGGCAAGGCTGTGTTTTGATTCTGAAGCTGATGATGGGCTCCCATTTGTTAGTCCCAGATGAAACATCCCAAATTCTTTAAACTGACCTCAGAAGACATGATTTCTGCTGCTTTTACACTCTCCTGGTAATCATTGTGAAATGGTAGTTTTGCTTTTAACACCACTTTCTTCTTCTGCAAGTGGAAATAGAATGTTCTACCTCTGGCTAGTTTCATTCTAAGTTGAATAATCATTTGGGAATTGAAAAAATTAGGAAATTTCACTTTTTTTGGTCTGTCCAAAAAATAGGATAAGATAGTGACTCAGCTACCTACCTTGATATTTTGAATTTCTCAAGGTGACCTGACTGAACTCAATTTATTTAACCTGGGAGTAAAAGAAGGCTTTCACGTTTCTGATTAAAGATATTTACAATTTTAGAATTTATAGACTTAATGATGAAAATATGAACATCTTTTTCTATATTTAAAGAAAAAACTCAAGGGATGTGCTTTTATTTTATTTTATTTTATTTTTGTTGGGGTATGCTTTTAGTTTTAGGTAAATGCAGTTTGTGAAGTGTTATTATCCTCTTTCAAAAATGTTTTTTAAATATCCAGGATTAACCTTCCAATATTAAAAGATGATTCGTTTCTCAGTGATGTTAAAAGTGTTTATTTGATTTCACTTTAATAAGTAAAGCAAGTAGGTCATTACTAAATTTTCTGAAGAAACCATGAAATTAATCGAAAAACAAGAGCAAGTAAATTCTTGTTGAAAATTAGGTACTGTCTATACATCTCCTTTTCTGAATCATGGTGGGTATTTTTTTTTTTTTTTTGGTACATGTGTTTTTAAAATATTAAGTTTGTTAACTGTATGGGCAAAGATAGATCACTGGATGCCAGTGGCTTGGGGAGGGAGAGGGTTTGACCACTGAAGAGCAGCACAAGGGAGTTTTGTGGAGTGACGAGACTGTTCAGTATTCTGATAACGATGGTATGTGGGCCTCAGTCTCATAACACTGAGTACTGAGAGGGAAAACCCAATACCTGTCTTGATTATATCACATGGTGGTTGCATGGGTGTACACATTTGTCAAAATGAATTGGACACTTAAAATGGGTGAATTTCGTGTATGTAAATTATACCTCAGTAACGTTGCCTTTTAAAAAAAGTCAACCTGGGCTATGCCCTGGGTCCTGGGAGCCTGCAGGGGGACAATTCCAGAAGCACCTGGTCTCCAAGCCCCCTGGCCCTCCACAAGGCAGTGCTGAAAATGCAATTAATATATTAGGTCTGTGTCGAGACAAAAAGAAGGTCTCGGTAGGGAAAAAGGATTGAGGTTTCCTCACTTGGACTGGATTTTGTTCAACATTTATTAACTTGCTCAGTGTTTATCACCATTCTCATCTGTACAGTGGGAATAATAATTTCCTGGCCTCCTACCTCCCAGGTTGGTAGTGCCCAGGCTTGTAGTAAAGATTAAATTGATAAGTTCTTTAAAAAGGACAAAGCACTTTTTAAATTAGAAGCCTTATTTTTCAGACAGAAGGCCTCTGTTATACCTGCCTCTGGTTGATTTTACTCCCAGGCATCGTTTGAGAGATGGTTGGAAGGATGAGTGATCAATACGAGGCCAGCCTGTTCGGAGCTGTCCCTCTTGGCCATTGCCAATCCTACATCTCATTCATACCCGCTCAGTGAACATCCTCTGGGCCCTCACTCTGTGCCAGGCCCTGGGAGATAAGCTATGTGGAACACATTGAGAATAAGGACTTCCTCTCTACCTGCAAGGAGCGCAGATCACTGTGATACAAGCACAGTGTGAGAAATGCCATAAGGGAGGCTCAGGCCCACTGTGAAGGGAACAGAGCATGGAGCAGTTCATTTCAGCTTGGGCTTTTATAAGAGGCATATCACAAGGAGGTGGCTTGTGAGCTAGTAGCATTCAGGAGCCACCTCCTCCCCAGGATGAGTCCTTTATTTTGTTCAGCACCATCACATAATTATTGAGCAATTAGTTGGTGCCAAGGACTGTGCAAAAGTGAACCAAAAATGAATTTTGATAGAATCTGTGGTCTTCATTTTTTTGCTCATTAAACACCTTTATGTCAGACTCTGCCAGGAGTGTGGTATGCAGTAGCAGAGAGCCACTGCTTTGGAGTGGCTCCTTGTCTCTTAGGAGAAGTCAACAGCAAATGGACTGTTACCTAACTGAAATTGAGGCTATGTTTGTGGTAACCCTGGGCCCTGGAGGAGCATAAAGGAGCACTTGTTCCATCCCTGGTCTGGGAAGACATCCTAAAGGAGGTAATGTCTGAGCTGAACCTGAGTCACTAGTAGGAATTAGTAGGTGAAGAAGGTGAACGTGGGGGTGGTAAGGTGTTCTAAACAGAGGAAAAAGCATGTGTGTGTAGAGGCACAGAAGAGGCCAGAGAGCATGTTTGGCAGCTGCTCAGTGTGTCTGGAGAGGCAGAGCTGTATAGATAGGGGCACAGTATACTGTGTAAGAAGGGGAACAGGAAGAGGCTTTAGCAAATTCAGCCAGCAGCCTCCCCAGGACTTTGGGGCAGACCCAAGGCTATGGACGGCCTCCAGAGCTAAACTGTTTGAAATGAGGCTTCTCTGCTTCCCTTCCCAGGGCCCCTCCCCAGAGTTCAGCCAGGCTGCACATTCAGCACTCCAGGGCAAGCTCCATTAGCTGCCTATAGACAGACGGCCGGTTTCCCTGCTGCCCTGCCACCACCAAGCTCACACATCCCCTCTAATTAGTTATTGATCTGCTGTTTTGTTGTGGCTATGCTCCCCGCTCCTGTATTTAGTCGATTCCCAAGTTAATGAAACCAAATTCTGTAACCCCCATGCATGCTTCTGCACACACTCCCCCCGCCTCAATCACTTCTGGCCTTGTTACCAGTCCAACAAGATGGATCCAAACAAAGACCGCTAAAATGAGCTTCACTCCTGCTAATAGACAGTAGAGAAGCAGGTGTCCCTGAAATCAGCTGTAGAGTACACCTGTTAATTTTATCAGGCCTAGGTCCCTGAAGTCCAGATTCCTTCCGTGGTGGTCTTTGGGCTGCCCACGGCACTAGACTAACATAGAACAAAGAGCTTCTCCCCCCTTCATGCTCCTGTGTCTGTAGGGTAGACTGGGAAAAAAACTACCCTTCCCCTTCTGGATAGTTTTTATCCAGTCATTTAACTCCTCTTTGCCTCCATTTCCATAAAATAAGGCATCCTGGTGTGTCTTTCCAGGGCATTGTGAGGATCTGTTGGGATACTTTGAAACTTCTTTGAAAATAGTAAAATGTGAGAAAGGGTAATGAGTTTGCTGTTACTCTTAGACGTAATTGAGATCCAGGAAGATCTGGAATGGAGAGTCAGATGTAGAGAAAATTACTGTTCTGCCCCCATGACTATATCAGATGAAACTGAATTAAAAAGAACATCAAAATAAGGGATTAATATCCAGGATATATAAAGAGCTACAGTAACTCAGCAACAACAAAAAAACAGACTAAAACTGGACAAAGGACTTAAGTAGATGTTTCTCCAGAGAAGACATACAAATGGCCAGTACATCTACATGAAAAGGTGGTCAACATCACTACTTATTAGGGAAATACAGATCAAAACCACAGTGAGATACCACTTCATACCCATTATGGTGGCTATTATTATAAAAATATTAGGGGCACCTGGGTGGCTCAGTGGGTTGAACGTCTGACTTCGGCTCAGGTCATGACCTCAAGGCTTGTGAATTCGAGCCCTGCGTTGGGCTCTGTGCTGACAGCTCAGAGCCTGGAGCCTGCTTCAGATTCTGTGTCTCCCTCTCTGTCTCTGCCCCACTCCCACTCGCTTTCTTTCTAAAATAAATAAAAACATTAAAAAAATTTTTAAATATTAAATAACAAAAAAATAACAGATCTTGGCAATGATGTGAAGAAATTAGAACCCTTGTTCATTGCTACTGGTAATGTGAACCGGTGCAGCCCCTGTAGAAAACATATGTTGGTTCTTTTTTTTTTTTTTTAAACATTTTTATTTCTAGGAGAGAGAGAGAGACAGCGTGAGCAGGGGAGGGTCAGAGAGAGAGGGAGTCACAGACTGAAACAGGCTCCAGGCTCCGAGCTGGCAGTCAGCACAGAGCCTGACGCGGGGCTGGAACCCACGAACCGTAAGATCATGGCCTGAGCGAAAGTCTGATGCTTAACCGACTGAGCCACCCAGGCACCCCTGTTGGTTCTTAAAACATTACTAGAATTACCTTAAGATCCAGAAATTCCATTGCTAGGTTTATACCCCCAAAAATTAAACTCAGGGACTCCAGTCATGTCACAGCAGCATTATTTATAGTAGCCAAAAAGTGGAAACAACCCAGATGGTCATTGACAAGTGAATGGAAAACAAAATGTATATGCATACAATAGAATATCAGTCAGCCTTATAAAGGGAGAAAATTCGGATGTGTTCTACAGCATGAATGAACTTTGAGGACATTTCATTCTAAGTGAAGGAAAAAAAAAAAACAGGCACACAGGGACAAGTACTGTATGATTCCACTTGTACAAGGTACCTAGAGCAGATAAGTTCATAGAGACAGAAGGCAAAGGGTGGCTTCCAGGGGCTGGAGCGAGGGGCAATGGGGAGTTAACGTTTAATGGGTACAGAGTGTCAGTTGAAAGGGGATGAACAAATTCTGAAGATGTATGGTGGTGATGGTTACATTGCAGTGTGAATGTACCTAGTGCCACTGAATTGTACACTTAAAAATGGTTAAAATGGTAGATATTATGTGTATTTAACACAGTTTTTAAAATGATAATGTAAAAAATGGTTAAAATGGTAGGTTTTGTGATATGTGCATGTTACAACTGTTTTTTTTTTTTAAATTTTTTACTGTTTTATTTATTTCTAGGAGAGAGAGAGAGCGAGACAGCGTGAGCAGGGGAGGGTCAGAGAGAGAGAGGGAAACACAGACTCCAAAACAGGCTCCAGGCTCTGAGCTGGCTGACAGCACAGAGCCTGACATGGGGCTCGAACCCACAAACTGTGAGATCATGACCTGAGCCGAAGTCAGACGCTTAACCGACTGAGCCACCCAGGTGCCCCAAACAGATTTAAAAGAAGAACCTCAATGACAACTTTCAAGGGGCACAGAAACTTTAATCTGGCAGCCTGTAACCCATGTAGATTAGAGCAGCAGTTCAGCCTCATTGGCTTAGGGCTTGTGACTTTATGGGATGCAGTATAAGCCCTCCAAGCCTTTCTTGGTACCAGCTGGTGTAGTTATTGCCCAGGTGCCCAGGAGAGCATCCCAGGGTACTGGGACCCAGTGATGGCCCCACTGGCCTCACTCTCAATGGGGCATCTCTGCCCAAGATAGTAATTTTCCATTCTAGTCCTGCCCCAGCTTCTCAGCTGGGTTTGGACCTTCTTTCTTGGTTTGGGGGGAGCACAGCAGGTGTCCTGGGCCTGTGCCAGCAGCAGCTGATCCACCCGCCCCAGAGAGCTGAACACCATGAGGAAATTTCCATAGCTTTCTCGGCCCCCACTGTGTTCTCAGGAGTGACTTATTCTCTGTTTTCTGTAGGTTTTCTTTTCCTCCGCCCGCAGCGTTGCCGTGGATGCCGCTCTGAGGCAGAAAGCTGCAAAGTTCCAAGCTCACCTGACCAAGAAGTTTCGGTGGGACTTTGAGGCAGAGCCAGAGGACTGCGCCCCAGTGGTGGTGGAGCTCCCTGAGGGTGTGGAGACTGGCTAACTGGGAATGCTGTCAGCCAGGGGGGGCCCCTTCCCACACAGCTGCAGTCCTGGCCTCTCCATTCACCCCTTCCTACTGGGACCTGTGGGGCTAGTTGCTGCACCAAGTTCTGCAGCGTTAGAGCCAGAATTCCCTCTTTCATCAGGAAATAAGTTTCTTCAATGCCAAAGAGGCTATGTGCATCCTGAGGGCACATCCATGGGTTCCCTTCAGCCTGGCCATGGGACCAACCTGACTTAATTCCAAATGGACTCTTACAGAAGCTCTCGGGAGAGACCTGCCTCAGTGGCACCCTACTTCCTTCTGAATAAGAAGGTGAGCCAAAAACCCAAGAGAACTGATTACTCATTTCATAGAATGGTTCAAAAACAAGACACCCTGGACTGCACAGGGTCTGAGCTGTCCGTTAGCGACTTTAAAAGTTAACTAGAAGGTCCTAGGGAAATGAGCTAGAATTTCTGCGTATCCCTTGTTGAATGGGAACACATCACAGAACACACAGGCCTGTGACCACTCAGGAGCTCCCGACTGGGGAGGGAAGACCCAGAAGACAGTTGGGTTGAGTCTGACGAGTGGTCAACTCTTACTTTCTCCATCAAAGTCCCTGACCTCAGGGGCCTTGCTGATGCCACGTCCCTCTCATCTGTTCCATTCTGAGGCCTCAGTCCCAGAAGTGGGACTTGGCAACCCTTCCGTACAGCCCCCTTCCTCAGCACAGCCACTATAACTATTTCTGATGACCTGGAGATTCAACAACAAAGAGGAAGGTTCTTGCTCCGGATGGGCTTCTTTGGCCCTGTTGAAGTTCTGTGTGTGTATTCAGAGCTCTGGAGATGATCTGACCCACCTAGATCTTCCCGGTCCTGCTGTGGAGCTGTCAGCCACAGGAGTAATGATACTCCCACTCCCTTGGAGTCCTGAGGGGCGTACCCGCCATACACGGGTCCTGCCACCCTGACCTCAAACTGTTGTACTACGATCAGAATCCCTGCGCCATTCTTTTCCAAGGCTGCGGCTCACACCAGGTTTCTGAATGAGAATCCATGCTGGTTAAGACTTCTGGTTCCACTTATTTCCTTGGAGATGTTTTTCCAAGAGCGTAACGTACATTAAAGTCTTTGGGTTGAGACTAAATCCCTTGCGTGAGTCTCTCTTGCAGTTAATTTGCCCAGCTCTCAGCTGCCAGGCCACTGTCCATAGACCCACATCTCCCTACTGAGCACCAGGAGACTCTGCCTGACATCTTCAGTCTCTGGAGGAGGCAAGCTGCCAGCGTTGCCTGCTGGTAGCAGTGGGGCTTCCGAGATAGGCATACCTGAAAGGATCGAGGGCCTGTAGCTTTATAATAACCAGAAGTTCCGCCTTGTGTGAATTTGCTATTCTCTTCTACCCAAAGCCCACTCATCAGGGCTACCTGGGGAGCTTGTTAAAAGTACACATTCCCGGGGCGCCTGGGTGGCCTAGTCGGTTAAGCGTCCGACTTTCGCTTGGGTCATGATCTCGCGGTTCGTGGGTTCGAGCCCCGCATCGGGCTCTGTGCTGACTGCCAGCTCAGAGCCTGGGCCTGTTTCAGAGTCTGTGATTCCCTCTCTCTCTGACCCTCCCCTGCTCATGCTGTCTCTATCTCTCTCCTAGAAATAAATAAAACATTAAAAAAAAAAAAAAAAAAGTACACATTCCAAAGGAATGAATTACTAGTCCATGCTACAACATGGACGAACCTTGAAAACATTGTGCTGAGTGAATGGAGCCAGACAAAGGCTACATGTTATGTGATTGCATTCATGTGAATCGTCCAGGATAGATCCACAGAAGTTAGTGGCTGCCAGGGACTGGGAGAGTGGGGAAGGGGGTTGACTGCTCTGGGGTGTCTTAGGTAATGGAAAGGTTCTGGAATTAGAGAGCGGTAATGGTTGTACCACCTTAGGAATATACCAGAAAAAACACTGTAAGTGTACATCTAAAAATGGTGAATTTTATGCCATGTAAATCATATCTCAATAATTTTCTAAAGTGCATATTTCCAAGTTCACCCCACAGGGATTCAGAGGTTGTGAATCTGAATATGGCCTTGGTCCTGCGGCACACCCGGTTTTGAGGAGCTACCCAGAAGTAACAGCATTGCAATTTAGTGCTTAGAGTTCCACTGCGACAGAATTTGTGTCTCTCTGGCATTGTCAGAGCAGCACCTGGAAGTTGGGTCATGTGACTATGTTCTTCAAGTTGTTGGTCTTCTATATACACAGACCCACTACTGCCCACAACCCATACAAGTTAGAGTTAAGAAAAAGTAACAACTATTTACTAAGTGCTCTGTCCTGTGAGTTCACTTAATCCTCACAAAAATAGGGGGTAAGTGCTACTATTATCCCCATTTTACTGATAAGAAAATGGGCTCAGAGCTTCAGTCATTCTGTCGGCGTCCCACAGCTGGTAAGGATAGAGGACGAGAGTCAAGCCCGAGCCCCTTGGTGGCCAGAGCCCATGCTCAGCCGCTGTGTTCACTGCTGTGATGTACTCTCTCCCTGTCCTTGCATGTCCAGGACAGCCTTCCCTTCTCCCTGCTCCCCAGATCTAGGCCTGGCCTCAGACAAGCCACTTCCATTCTTTGGGCCTTGGTCTACTTACATATAAAATAAGAGACGATTTGGGGTTTCTGATGTAGATTCTCCAGGCTCCCTCAGGAATTTAAAACTGGACTGTTGTGTAGGTTAAGTGTTTTCAAAAGGGAAACTACATTTGCACAGGATAACGTGTCTGGACTGACAGAAAATCAACAGGCCTCTCGTTTGGGGCTGGAGTGACATCGATTTTGTCTTCTGCTTGTCCCAGCTGACACCCCTCTATGTGTCTTTGGTGAATTAAAAATATGAAAACAAATTAATTATTACTTAATACTTGCAGTATTTCTGGAAGGCAGAAGCCTTGCAAACAGAGAGCCAGTGGCCTTACCGATCTGTAAGCTCCTTCCACTTCTAACACATCTAAAAGTAAAGCTATTGGCAGGACCTGGCCTGGTTTCCAAATCCCCTCAAATGCAGGCCTCCTGAGGCCTGGCTCTTATTTGCAAGGCTGCTTTATCCTATTAACAGAATCAGCAGAGGTAGCAAGTCTCCAGCCACTCCCGCCGTCCCCACGACAACCCTCACTGATCTGAGCCCATCCGTCTAATTTGTCACTGCTTGAGCGGTGGAAGGGTTCCCCACTGCTGACTGCCTCTCACCATCGATAATTACTTTCCCAACGTCATCCCCTTGTAAATATTATTTAATATTCCCAGGGCACCGTGACATGTCAGTTTCTCCAACTAATCAGACTCTAGCTTGGCCAAAATGCCGTCCCTTGCTGAAACAGGCTGGAAATGCAGGGTGAATGCCTGGGCAAAGCTGTCACTGAGTCACATCCCCATCACATCCGCCAGATCCAAAGCAGAACGGAGTGGGACGCTCACCTGAGCTACCTGCTGATACTGGGGGCCATGTGGTCCTGTGGTTCCACACGTCCGCTCTTCTCTTTGGTCCCCCACGGACCAGGGCATCTCTTCACCTCAGAGTTCCATACATCCGGCCCAGGCAGGCTTTGTTTTCACTAGAACATTCTACCTCTGGAGTATCCAAGGTCTCCATGCTCACTCATTCTCCCCCAACCCTGGGCTCCTGCCCTGGACTGGCCTCCCTGCTGAGATGGAGGGCGGGGGGTGGTTGATGAGAGCCAGAAATAGTGTCAGCTGTTCCCTGCTGGGGGGAGGGGTGTGTCCCCAACCTGCCTGGCCTTCTGTCCTGCGTCCTCAATCTGGTGCTCACTGGGATAAACTCACTAGGTTTCTCTGGAGAACAGGGATCTTGGGGGTTGTCAGTTAAAATGCTTGGTGGGAGGAAGGTAGGAGGAGTAGGGGGCTTATGTGAATGTCAGATGGCCTATGTGAAAGA
Source organism: Proteles cristata cristata (assembly GCA_017311185.1). Classification (NCBI taxonomy): domain Eukaryota; kingdom Metazoa; phylum Chordata; class Mammalia; order Carnivora; family Hyaenidae; genus Proteles; species Proteles cristata. Next base: position 471,724 of record JAESUZ010001308.1, on the reverse strand, counting down.
AACTCCACAGGTCTTTCCTCCTTGGTTCTTTGTCTCTCTTCTCCCCTCCCCCAATTTCTCCATTTTTCCTGTGTCACCTTCAGACATTTTTACCTGGCTCAGGTCTGGACTCTACACTTCTAAAGGGATGCTGACAGACGGGTTACATTTTGGGGAGAGGAAGCTCTCACATGAGAAGCAGTTGGAGAAAAATGTGGGGCCTCACCCAAGAGCAGAGGGGCTGGGGGAGCTGTCTTGATGGAGGAGGTCTCTGCGCCCTTCAGAATGCAGAGCTGGGACCCAGGGGAAAAGTTATAGGGAGGCGGCGTGGGCTCTGTTCCTTCTTCATCTGAACAGTACTTTCCGAGTGCCTGCCCGGTGAGCTTACGCTCATTTGGAGGGGAGGAGCAGACGACAGGCATAAGAAGTAGGTTACAGAGATTGTTAGTTGTAAGAAATGCTCTGGAAAAAACTAGAGCAGGATAAGGGACATTGAGAGTTCTGGGAGGGTTAGAGGAGATGTCGCGATTTAAATGGGGTGACATTTGAGCACAGGTTTGAAGGTGAGCAAGGAGCCATGTGGGCATCTGTGGGAAGAGTGTTAAATGCAGAATGAACAAGGAATGCAAAAGCCCTGGGGCAGGAGCATGCCTGGTACATTACAGGAACACCGCGGGTCAGCATGGGTGAGAGCACAGGGAATAGTCAGAGGGGAATCTGGGCGGCCACGAGGGATCAAATTGTCCAGGGCTTACAGGCTGTTGAAAAACGCTGCATTTCACTCAGTGAAATGGGGACCCATTAGAGGGTTTTTAGCAGAAGAGTGACATGGTCTGACTTTTGTTTTTAACAGGATCACAAGCTGCTATGTTGGCAGCAGACTGCAGAGGGGGAAGGGTGGGAGCGGGGACTCCGGTTAGGAGGCTAGAAGGGTAACCCAGGTGACAGAGGGCACTGACTCGGGCCAGATTGCTCTCAGGTGTGCATATCCAACTGCATTCCTGCCTCAGATGAAGGATGCACTGGAGGCCTTTTGAGGGCTCATCTAGCCTGATAAGCCCTCCCTGCTCTGAAGTCTCAGAATGTAGGCACAGTACCAACTCGGGTTGGGGGGGGCATGCCCGTCCCCACACAAGTGCCCTCTCTCCTGTCCCATTAGGGATCTGTCAGCCCTTCCTGTTCCCATATGTCTGGTACATCTGGGCCGGTGGGGCATGAGGAAGGATGGGGGAGGGGGGAAGCTGATACAGGAATTCTGGGCCACGGGGTGGAGGCAGGGGACTGAAGATGGCTCTTTTGAGAAGCAGTAAATCAGGGGGCATGATAGGCTGTGGCTCCGTGTCTCCCCCCCGCCCCCCCCCGCCCATTGGATGTTCTTGCTGGTGAGCATGAGGAGGGTCTGCTTGCTGTTAGGTGCTCTTGCAGCTAACAGAGAGCCGGGGGGTGGGGGCTGTGCAGCCGCTGTTGGTACTAATTTATCCTGCTCAGGAATCATTCCTGCACTCACTCCCACCACAGCTTTCCTGTGGACTTCATGATGATTAATATGACCTAGTGTGTGGTGGGGGCCTCCTCCTGGCTGCTGGGCACTGACTTGGGTCCTTACCTTATTTGGGCAGAGTGCCAGCTCTTCAAGGAAGGCCTTATTCTCCGTCGTACAGATGAGGAAACCAAGGGGTTGAGAGGTGAGGCTCAGGCCAGAGAATCTCAGAGCCAGAATTCCAGGCCCCCTGTATAAGTACAACACTGCTGGCCACCTCTAAACACCCCTCAGGAAGGACAGTTACATCGTCTGTGACAGATCCCCGTGGATCCAAGGTTGCCAGCCTGACTACTGACTGGCCCCTCAGTTCACGATAGCTGCGTCATGTTTCCATGTGTCCATATCTGTGAACTTCTGTGTCCATATCTGGCCCGTGGACACACTGGACCCTTGGGGCTCCGGGGCGGCGGCACCTGGGTGTGGGAGGAGGGAGAGCAACATCTGGCCTAGGAGGCTACTTCTGCCCCTTACAGACCCCTGGGGCCACTGAGGGCCTGCTTAGGCTGGGGTGCGCCTGAGCAGAGGCCCCTCTCACTCGGTCCTACCAGAGCTGCTATTGAGTCTGCAAAAGACATGTGCTTTCGAGAAAGATGCTGCCACATGTGGGGCCTCTGAGAGGCTGATTTCATGCCCAGACATCGGCACAGGTATTTGCCTCTGCTATCCCTCTGTGGATCAATAAACTGTTTAATTTGGAGCCTAGCAGCCTGAAGGTAGAGAGTGGGATGTGAGAGGTTGGGGGGGAGGGGGGGCGGTCTTCGTGGCACATTTCTAATGAAGAAGCCTATGCCATTATTCATTTCCCTCGTGGAAAGTGTTTATGTCTTCTGCTCCTTTTCTGTTGGATCTTCTTTTGTAAAAAATATGCATTTATCTTATAATATATCTTAATGTTAGAAATATTTTCCCCAATTTGTCTTTTCATTTTATGTTTTGAACTGTATGCTTTACTTTTTTACATGGCAAATATGTCAAGCTTGTTCTTTTTGATTTGATTTTTCCCACTGCTTTAATGCTTAAAAGTCCATTTGTCCATCAGGATGAAATACATATGAGCCTATATTTGCTCTAGTTTTTCCCAGTGTTACGCTTTTTCATTTTGCATTTTGCAACAGTCCGAACCATGTTTCCTCAGCCCCACTCAACCCATACCCACTCCTACCTTTCATGACTCACATCTGCTCTGATTTTCCTGTCCAGATTTGAAGTCCTAACGCCCTGACTGCCTCCACGCTTGTCCTTTCCTCAACCACCGAGGACTTCTGGTGAGCCTTCCCCACCCCCTCAGGGCATTTGCATCCAGAGCCACATCCATAGCTGGCCCTTCCTATCACAGTCTGGTGATGTGGGGTAGTTTCTTGTGGCTTCTCAGGGCTAGGATCATCTGTTCATGGTTCTGCAATGCCTTGCTCCACGCACGGGGCTAGGTGCGAATGCTCCTTCTCTGAGAAGGCCCCGTCCCTGCACTACAGGCCTCTAAAATGGCCAGTAGACTGCACAACTCATTTCTGTTCACCTCTCTTCTAATGTCAAGCCTCCTTTGCTTTGAACAAAATTTTATGTACTTCATGTCATCCTTGGGAGGAATGCCAGTCACAGTAATTCATCCATCCTTCTATCTGCAGGAATAGACACAACTTTAGCTAGGTCTCTTGGCATCTTCCCTGCAATGCTTCTCATAGAAGCAGAAGGGTGCCTCCTGTTTTTGGAGTTCTGGTGGTTAGAGGGCTTTCCTTTGGACCTAATAGGGCTTATTATACCCCTCAGAGAAAAAAAAAAAAAGCCCTTGCACCAGAAAGGGAATCATGCGCCATCATGAGGATGAGGCCAACACAGAAGAAAGCTAAGCTGAGATGAGAAAGAACTAATAATATCACCAGAGCACCTGGATCAAGCCCTATCTGCAGCACACAGTCCTCAGTCTTCCTCCTTCATGAGCAAATACAATACCTTTTTATTGATTTTTATTTTATTGTGGTAAGAACATTTAACATGAGATCTACCCTTTTAACAAATTTTTAAGTCCACAAAACAGTATTGTTGACTATAGGTGCAATGTTATACAGCAGATCTCTAGAACTTATTCATCTCGCTTAACTAGAACTTTATGTCCATTGACTTGTAACTCCTCATTTTCCCATCCCTCCAGCCCCTGGCAACCACCATTCCATTCTCTGATTCTATGAATTTGAGTGTTTTAGATATCTCACAATAGCCAAGATGTAGAAATAACCTAAATGTCCATCAGCAGATAAATGGATAAGGAAAATGTGATATATACATGCAATGAAATATTATTTGACCTTAATAAAGAAGGAAATTCTACATGTGACAACATGGACAAACCCTGGAGACACTCTGCTACGTGAATAAGCCATAGCAGAAAGACAGGTATAATATCTTTTTCTTTAAGCCCCTTTTGACAGGCTTCTGCTCTTGCAACCAAAGAATCCTGACTAATTTCACTCCTGCATCATGAGGCTTTGGCCTTCATTGCCTGCCCATCTGCAAGACACTCAAGATGTCACAGTTCAAAGGCCATCGGCTCATGAGCCGTTGGTGAAACCCGGATCCCAGGAGGGAAAAAAGAACTCATCCAAGGTCACTTGGTGAGTTGTTTCCTGCCCAAAGGGAAAAAGACTTTGGACTCACTGGTCAGCAGCATGGAGCGGAGGGTGCTGTGGGCCTTGGTGGTGGCACTGGAGCCCAGAGTGGCTGCCGGCCCGCTGACTGGGGATGCACCTCCCAGACAGGATTGCCGCCGCCCCAGCAGCATGTGTGCAGGTAAGGGGAGGGGAGGTAAGGATGGGCCAGAGCTGGGCTGGGGAGGGCATCAAGCACTGCTGTTGCTGCTGCTCCTGACTCCCCGCTCTTGTCCAGAGAGGGTGGTGGTGGTCAAGACCATGACTGCCATTTACCAAGGGTTCACTCTGTGCCCGGCAGCAGTGACACCCCAGCGGTAGCTTTATATACATTCGCTCTTTGCAGCCTGGCAGTGTCCATATGAAGGAAATACTATAAGTGCCCCCACCCCCACCCCTTCTTACCAGCGAGGAAACTGGCTCCCTGAGAAGTTAGGGAGCTCTCTGGTAGTCAACTGCGATTGAAACCTGTGCTTGGACAAACCCAGGCCAGCCTGACTCCAGAGTCTAACTAAGCTCCTAGCCCTTGCATCATGGGACACAAACTCAGATGCCAGCAGGGGCTGGGCAGGCCGCGTGGCTGGCTGGACAAAGAGCGTGCCTCCAGTCCCCGGCCCCAGCCCCTCCGGGCCAATTCAAGGCAGACTTGTCAGAGCTTCCAGTGTTTCAAGAGAAGCCGGAAATCTGGATTTCTAAGTGCAACTTCTCTATTTTTAAGTGTTGGCAGCAAATCCAGATTTAAAAAAATACTGCACAAGCCAACCAAAATCCAATTTGCAAGCCTGTGGATTGCAACTTTTCTGCTTTACTATCCTCTTGTGTGGCTGCAGGACTGTGTTCTAATCCATGGAGGGCTCTGTCCATCCCCTGGCAGGAGAACTGACCCATCTGGATTAGAGGCCCAGTGTTGTTAGATCCTGACCCTGCCCTGCCCTCATTCTGGAGAGACACCAGAAGCAGGGGGCAGGCGCTGAGGGGATGCCAAGACAGCAGAGCCTTGCTGCTCAGTTTTATAGGTGAGGACATTGAGAGCAAGTGAGGCAATGTAAATGGTCAATATCCTACAGCAACTCAATGAAGTTGCTGGTTGGGCCTTGGGGCTAGACCTGGGGTCTTTCTGAGCCCCAGGTGTGGTGTTCTTTTCATCACCACCTGGCTGGTGGCCACTTGGCTAGGAAGAGGAAATTCCGGAGCATGCCAGAATCCCAGCCTTGCCCATGATCACAGTAATACTAGGGAAGTCACTGAACCTTTCTGAGACTCAGTTTCCTCATCTGTAAAATGGGGCTAGTAACCATCTCTCAGGATAAACATGAAGAGCAGGTGAAATACAGAATGGGAAGGTGCCCTAGCTTACACCGTAGGTCAGCAACACCTTCTTTTCCTTCCCCATTTATTCAGGCCAAGCCCACGGAGGGCGGTGGAGAAAGGCCTCATTCATGCACCTCACTCACAGTACAGTCCTTCATGCCTTCACTAAGACTCTTTCCTTGTATTTGGTCCACACCGGCTTGATCAATTAGAGTGGGGAGGGAGTGCAGGGAGCTGGTCAGGCAAAGGGCTGTGTAGCTGTGAAGCCAGATCCAAGATCTCAAGCCAGCTGGGCTTGGTGGCCTGTGGGAACAGCACTGGCCATGGCACACGATGCCCTGGGTGCTCCTTGGAAAGAGGCTCAACATGTTTTATGCCTCCCATGGGGCAGAGTGGATCCTGAGGAGGCTCTCAGCGTCTTGGGCACACAGGACGCTGGTGCCAAGAGAGGGGTGGGGGTAGTGTCCTAGTGAGTCTCTGATCCAGGCAGGGCATGTTCCGGCACACATAGTGCCACTCCAGTCGCTCCCCACAAGAGATGTGATCAAGTGATCATGACACCCTTTCCTTCTCAATGTGGTGCCCCTGGTAGCCTCAGCCAGCTACCGGAAGCTGGCACATGAGGGAATTCTGTTTGACTTTTCTGACGCAGTTTGAGTGCCTTCTTCTTAGAGTAGTGGGGAGAGAGGCCTGGAAAAGGCAAAGGCTTTATCTATGGCCACCTAGCATGCTGTGTCAGGGCCCATGTCCAAGCTTCCCTGTGTCCAGCCTGGAGTGTGGGCTCTGTAGGGATGAGGCTACTCTGTTGGGGAGGCGTCCCCATGGTCTCATCCACCTGCCCCAAGCTCAAGAGCTGGGTGCTGGGCCTGAGCACCTCACCTGTGTTCCCCACCAGCAAGCTGCAGCTCTTCGAGTATATCGGGAGCCTTGACACTGTCATAACCCTTGGACGAGTCCTTTAGCTGCTCAGGAGCTCAGTTTCCTCTTCTGTAAAATAGCTGTATTGGCCCTGCCCCAGCCTCCTGTGAAAGCCCAGTACCTAGTTCCTGAAGCGCAGGGGGCTGTGCGCTCCCCATCTCCAAGAGCAAGGGACTGAGCCAAAGATACTTGCAGCCCCTCTGTGAGCTGCATGTGGAGCCGGTACCTGGGTGCTGAACTTGCACCCAGTTATGATGACATGACAGAGCTGCGTCTGCCCCCTCGTTCCTGATCATCCCAGGCTAGAGGGTAGGGCCGTGCCTGTTTCCTCTTCAGCCCTCTGGGCCTGGCACAGAGGAGGAGAGTAAATGAATGAATGGCTGGATGGATGAATAATAGCCTAACAGCAGTACTTGTCAAGCCCCCCATGTGCCAAGCTCCCTGCACATGTCATCATTCATCCCGGCAGCAGTCTTGTGCTGTGGAGGGAGCCACACCCCCTCCCTGTCATCTGTTCACTATGCATACACACCCTTCTCTCCAGGCTGTGGTTTCCAGATCTCCCCAGAGCCCAAAGCTGTTTCTGAGATCCAGGTCCAGCCTGGGCAGCTTTCCCCAAGCTTTCTTCAGGCATTCTGGGCCTCTCCCTGCATCCATGGCTTGGCAGGACTGGACTCTCATGGGCTTCAGGAGGGAGGGCTGGGACCAGTGGAGTGAAGTTATGGGAGGCAGATCTAAAATCTCAGTTATGAGGCAGAGCTTATAGTCAAAGCTGCCCAGAGTGGAATGGGCTTTTTTGAAGTAGTGAGTTCTCCATTCCCAGGAGCATTCAAGTAAAACCTAGGAAGCTTAATGGGGCTAACACAGATGTCTACCAGGAGAGTAGTTTTACTAGGTGACTATGAAGTTTCCTTCTAGTTATGAGACCACAAATCATTTTTCTGGGACTTTATCCCAAAGTCACTTGCTAAGACAGACACAGGCACTAGCAGACTTGATTCAGGGCAGAGGAAAGGGGAGACTGAAGGCAAGTTGTTTGTGAACACACAGCTGGGCTCAGGACCAGGGACCCTGGAGTTTCACTGGCCCTCCATGGATCCAGACCAAGGCTGATGTGAGACCCTAATCTAGCCCAAGAGGTTCCCACAATCGTGCTGGGTGGTGGGTCCAGCCACCAGGTGGGTGTAGGAGCCCACAAAAGCAATGGTGTGGGATCTGGGGCTCCAGCTTCAAATTGGCAAAATGCGGGATACCCAGGGGATGAGCAGCTTTTCAGGGTCCCAAAGTCATCACTCAACCCTCTGAGGAAGGCAGGAAAGAGCATGCACCAGAACTCTCCCTCACTGCTTCCGTCTCATGGGCTCGACAGAGCTCGCACTCATCTGTTTCTAACACACTCTAGGATAGACACAGCAGCACCCACATCCAAACTGCTCACACACATCAGATGGGCGCACACGTTGTGCACAGGGACACCCACACAGAGACACAGAGACATGCTCTCCTGAAGCCACACAGACACCCACATGCATGCAAGCTGAACATGCGCCCCACTCGTTTGTGAAACACTGCTCCCCGCCCCCCCCCATGGCCTCCTCAGCCACCCTGGCTGGGGAGGGTGGGGCAGGGTCAGGTGTATGTGCTGGGTCCTCGTCCTGGAAGCCTGACTGTGTGGAAGCCATGGCTGACTGCCCACTGGGGGTGGGTGAGCAGGGAGGTGGCAGAGCAGTTCAGTAGGGCTCTTGGGTCAGCTAATATGGGTTCAGGTTTAGCTCTGCCACCTACCAGTTCTGTGACCTTGGCAAGTCTTTGGACCTGTCTGAGCTTCAGCTTCCTCATCTAGAAAGTGGGCACAAACACAGTATCTCTTAGATCCAGTAATTTCTGTAGCCCCCAGACCTGGCACGTGGTGGGTGTTAATAAACAGAGACTCCTGCTGTTGGCTCAGGGCAGAGGCTCCACTACCAAAAGCCTCTCCCTCGTTGCAGCCTGGCACCCGGTGAGGGCATCGTATTCCCGAGCTACCATTTCCATGTCTACTTCAGGAGGCTACCTGGGGTCCGAAGCCATGTGTTTTGCTTGCAGGGGCCCAAGACTGCGGGTGACTCTGCCCAGGCTTGGGAAGGCAGCCCCAGACACTCTGGCGAAGGCTGAAACATACCCAGATACAGTCTTCCATACTGAACAGGGGGCGGCGCCTTGGCTAGAACCTAGAGTAGAGTCTTAGCAATTTAATACCATTATGCTCTAGAATTATGGACTGCGAAATCCAGCTCTTGCCAGCATATTTTAGACTCCCAGGGATCTCAAAGCACAAAGCTCAGAATGTCTGAGCTGTAAAGAGTCTCTGGAGATGGAATCACAGAAGCGTGGACCTTCAGAGGGGGAAGACAACCTTCAGTCCCTTTCAGTGCAATGTAATAGAAAAATAAACTGAGGCCCAGGGCGGGTGGGGGTGGGGGGATGAGGAACTGGTGCAAGGATGCACAGCGAGTGAGTGGAAGCCTTGGGCCCAGAAGCCTGGTCCCCACCTCCTCGCTTACATCTGGCCCCTCTGTGGAGGCCTGGGGGAGATGGAAGAGGAGGAAGCATTTCGACCCAAGCAAGGATTTTCCAGAGAACAGTTTTTGAAAAAATCAGACCGAAAAGAAAAATAGGAAAGGGTGCTGGCTTCCCTTTGTTTTCTGCCTTGTCTTCCTCTGGGCACTCACTCTCCGCAGCTCTCAGCCGGCCTCCGGCTCTGCTCACAAGCTGCTTTCAACCGCCCACGGGCTTCCTAAAAACGGTCTCTGCAAGCTAATTCCAGAGGGTGAATGGCAGAGAGCGGGACTGGGGGGAGGGGGCGAGGGGGTGCGCTTCCTCAGCTGGCGCAGGCGCAGGGCGTCTCCTGGGGCCGGCGCAGAACCGGCGGCCCCTAATCCCAGCCCTCTCCGCAGGTGCTGTGGCCCCTCCCTGTCCCTCCCTGTGGGACGATGGGGTCCGCGCTCCCAATGCTCGCTGCCTCCTTCTCAATACGTGACTGCTCCGAATAGGTAATTTATTTTTTTCCTTCTTTAAAAAATTAGTTCTTAAAATGATACAATAATACGTATTGATGATAAAATAATCAGGGAAGTGTAACGAAGAAAATTAAGATCACCTGTAATCAACCCGTCTAAATGAAACACCCATTAACATCTACACATACAGCCTTCCAGACTTGGGACCAAGCACATATTATAGACAAAGGGGCTGATTCAATACATAATGTTCTAAAACTTGTTTTTCCCCCCTTCCAATCATATATTCACAAACATCTGTCCCAGCCAACAACTGCACTTCTGCCACAGGATTTTTAGTGGCCGCCTGGCATCCTGCATGTGTGTGCACCACCTCGCACTGCAGTCAACACCAGTCCCTGCAGAAAATTTCAGTTTGTGTCTGTTTTTCCTTTATGAGAAACAACAAGTCATTTATTTCTGTAGTTAAATCTTTGTGCTTATCCTAATGATTTCCTTAGGAAACGATCTGGAATTAGAATTACTGGTCAAAGGGTTTACACTTTTTAAAAGAAGATAAATGCACAATGATAACTATTCGGCTTCTACAATGAACACGTATTAAAGAAAAACGAGACAATGCAGATAAGGGAAAACAAGTCCCTAAGTTCCCCTAATTCTTTTTTTAAGTGAAGGTAACATACTGTGTCACATTAGTTTCAGGTGTACAATGTAGCGATTTGACACTTCTATGCGTTCCTCAGTGCTCACCATGGGATGTGCCCTTAATCCCCCCACCAACGTCTCCTCTCGCAACCACCGGCTTGTTGTGTGTATTTTAGGACTCTGATTTTTGTTGTTGTTGTTGTTGTTTGTCCCCTTTCTTCTTCATTTGTTTTATTTCTTGAATTCTGTGCACGGGTGGAACCATACAGTATTTGTCTTTCTCTGAATGACTTATTTCACTTTACATAATACTCTCTGCTCCATCCAGGTTGTTGCAAATGGCAAGATTTCATTCTTTTTTATGGCTGACTAATATTCCATTGTGTATAGATACCACAGCAGCTGCTGCTGCTTCTTTTTTTTTTTTTTTTACAAATAGTTTATTGTCAAGTTGGTTTCCGTGTAACACCCAGTGCTCATCCCCACAAGTGCCCCTCTCCGTGCCCATCCCCCCTCCCCCTCCCCACATCCATCAGTCCTCAGTTTTTGTCAGCATTCAAGAGTCTCTCATGGTTTGGGGCGCCTGGGTGGCTTAGTCGGTTAAGCGTCCGACTTTCGCTTGGGTCATGATCTCTTGGTTCGTGGGTTCGAGCCCCGCGTCGGGCTCTGTGCTGACTGCCGGCTCAGAGCCTGGAGCCTGTTTCAGTCTGTGACTCCCTCTCTCTCTGACCTCCCCCTGCTCACTCTCCTCTCTCTCTCTCTCCTAGGAAATAAAACATTAAAAAAAAAAAAAGTCTCTCATGGTTTGCCTCTCTCCCTTTCCCCCACTATTTCCCCCTTCTTCTCTCCCATGGTCCTCTGTTAAGTTCCTCCTAATCCTCCTATACGTGCAAACATATGATATTTGTCCTTCTCTCCCTGACTTATTTCGCTCAGCGTAACACCCTCAAGGGTCCATCCATGTTGCTACACATGGCCAGATTTCATTGTTTTTCATTGCCATGTAGTATTCCATGGTATAGATAAACCACATCTTCTTGATCCATTCGTCTTTTGATGGACACTAGGCTCTTTCCATGTTTTAGCTATTGTGGAGAGTGCTGCTATGAACATTGGGGTACATGTGCTCCTATGCATCAGCATTTCTGTATCCCTTGGGTAAATTCCTAGCAGTGCTATTGCTAGATACCACATCTTCTTATCCATTCATCTATCAGTGGACACAGGTTACTTCCATATTGTGGCTATTGTAAATAATATATTGTAAATAATATGTATAATAATGTATCTTTTCAAATTAGTGTTTTTGTTTTCTTTGGGTAAATAGCCAATAGTAGAATTACTGGATCAAAAGTTCCCCTAATTCTTACTGCTGAGTTGCAGTTAAGAATTTGTCTGTAAAACCCCTAGGTGTTCTCACATATACGTGTGTGTGTGTGTGTGTGTGTGTGTGTGTGTGTGTGTGTATAATGGGCTTCTACTGTACATGCTGTTTTGTAGAAGTTATTTGTTAAATTTTTAACTTTAGTTCCAGTACAGTTAACATACAATGTTATATTAGTTTCAGCTGTGCAATGTAGTGACTCAACAATTCTATACATCACTCAGTGCTCATCATAAGTGCTCTCTTTTATCTCCATCACCTATTTCACCCATCCTCCACTCACCTCCGCTCTAGTAGCAATCAGTTTGTTCTCTATAGTTAAGAGTCTGTTTCCTGGTTTCTCTCTCTCTGTCTCTCTCTCTCGCTCTTAATGTCATGTCAGTATATTTACCTCCACAACCTCACTTTTATCAGCCACGCAGCATTTCACTGTATGTATGTACCTGGGCATAACCACTTTCCTACTGTCGGAGAACAGATTTCTGATTTTGCTCAAGTAGGAACACCTCTGCAATGAACCTGCTTTGCGAAACACCTTCGCTTAGGCTTGATAACAGTGGAATTGCTGGGTTGGAGTGCTTTCTGTTGTTCAAATTGTATCACTTCTGATTGAAGTCTAAACACCAGGCTGGCACAGAGGCTCATCCTCGCTCTGGTGGTGTCTATAGGGAAGGAGCTGTGATCTACAGAAGTAGGCACAATGCTTGTGCTGTGTCTCATGCAATCCGGGCTGATTGCTTAGAGAAAGAAAGGCCTTGGCCCAGGTAGGCTCACCTGTGCTTCTAGCTCCACCCAGGAAGTGAGGCTCAAAACTGTGCTCACAGAGTCCTGAGCTCACAAGCCAGTTGCTGGTGGCTCGCCCCACAGCCGTCTTCCTGAATACCCTGGACACAGTATGCCCTCTCTGTGCCTTGGAATCCCCACTGGCCTGAGACCGTGGACAGCTGGAGAACTAATGGGACTTGTCACCAAAGTCTTCATTGCTCTGAGGAGAGGAAAGTAGTCAAGCTACTGCCAGGGCAGCACGTGTAGGGACTGCAGGGCCTGGAGAGCCTTGGCTGCTGGCCTGAGGTGCACGAAGGGGGCTGAGCTCCAAAGCAGCTGAAGGGCAGCCTGGGCAGAGGAGAGAATGGGGGCAGCCAGTGCAGAAGAGGGGTGACATCGCATAACTGAGGTGCTCAGAGCGGGGAGGGCCAGGAGCCCACACTGGACAACGGAGAGAACAAGCAGAGATGGGATGGGGCTTCTGCCAGGCGCTTCCTGGGTGCTGGTGGCCAGGCTAGCTTGGGACCGTTTCTCCGTATCCAGCGCCTCTCCATCCATCATGGCACTGCTTTGTTCTCCAGGGTCTTGTTCCACTCTGACTCGAGAGATGAAAAAGCCATTGTGAGAAAAAGGCAAGCTTGAACTCATCAGAAAGAGAGGGAGAAAGAGAGAGAGGGGTGGGGGAGGAGGGCAGGAGATGCAGCCACCCAATGTGGCCACACCATTGAATGACCAGCACAAGGGTTTACACAAAGCCTTCTCAGAGGTCAGCTTGGAAGCAGCAGCCAGATCCTTAAGCTGGGAGATGGAGTGATTTCAGGCAGCTCCAAATCATCCCTCTGGATTATAAGCCCTTTGCAATTTTCCAAATGCCTTCTCATTCCTGTTTTCAAAGCTCAGCTCCCTGAGCAGAGAGGGGTCTGCGATGACCCGACTCCTAAAAGGCATGGCAGGTGCATTTGACAGTGAGGAAGCCAAGCAGATCTGGACACCAGCTAGAGATGAGGCTCTTGAGTTAGGCTCCGACAGTCCGTTTCTTTTCACTCTTGCTCCTCATTGTAGTCCCAGGTTTAGGAATCCCTTCTAGAGCACAGTGGAGCCAGTCTGTGTTGTGTGACACATTATTGCCGCACAGCAGGGCCGCAGTGAAGTGCAGGAGCTCAGCAATGTGCCCAACGCTCTGGGGGCCGCTGGCCAGGGAGCTGTTTCTTTGAGTAGAGTTAATCTGCTTGTTGTCCCTGCCCTAATCAGGTCCCTTTTTGCCACGTGATTCAGGTAGGTTCACCTCTCAGTGGCCTTCTTTCTCCTACTTTGTGCTGGGACTGTTGGGAGCAGAGAGTGGGCGACGGTGTGCTTCCCTCACGAACACCCCCCTGTGCCCAGGCTGAGTGGGCAATGACCTGTGGGCCTGTCAGCCACCCCTCTTCCACCCCGGGGGGGAGCTCCTGGGAGACTGAAGTCAGAGGGGCTTAGAGAAAGGACAGAAGCACACCTTTAGCTTGAGGTGGGGACATGGGGAGAGCAGGGCTCTTGCCTGAATGGCCTAATAATAAAAACTTTAAGATCACTCAGTCCATGCCTGGAACCATCCTAACTATTTAATTGTAGTACCTCACTGGTCACAACAGGTAAGTCCCATTATCATCCCCATTTTATAGGTGGAGAAAGTGAGGAACAGAGAGGGTAAGTAACTGGCCCAAGATCTCATAGCCAGCAGGTGGCAGAGCTGGATTTAGAGCCTGCATTTGTCACACAGAGCCAACCAAACACTAAGGCTTTATATCGTCTGAGCTCTGTGAAGCCCTCAAGTCTGCCCTTTCCTTCTCTGGCCTGGACCCTGGACCCCAGCTCTTGTCTGGGCTGGAGCGTGCAAGTCTGTAAGCCACCCATCTCTATCCAGTACAGTATGCTCCCTGAAGGCAGCAGCTCTGTCTGGTTTGCTCCCTGCTGCATCCCCAGTGCCTAGAATAAGTGCTTAAAACAGAGTAGCTGCTCAATAAATGAATTCGCTGAATGAATGAATACAATTTACCCCGTGAAGGAGGTGCTGTTATAATGGAGTGCTGCCACAGCAGACATGTAGTGCAGTCACGAGAAATTCCCAGTGCTAGGCTGCCTGGCCCATTCCCACCTGTGGGACACGGGACAAGTTGCTTGACACCTCTGAGCTTCACTTTCCTCACCTGTAAAAGACAGATATGTCACAGGCCTTCCTCTCACTGTGGGGCAAGGCACAAATGCCCTGTGGCTGTTTAGCTGCTGTATGATTATGTTATTACCCAAAGGTACCACCTGTGTTTGGCCCTGGGTTTGGCCAAAAGTGCTTCTCTCCCCACACTCCTTCTCTGGATGCTGCCAAGGGGCCTTTGCGGCTGCTGGGCTAGACCAGGCCCTTCCGGAACTTCACCCCTCGTCAGAAAAGAGACCGTGTCCACACCTGTCCCCAGTCCCAGCTGCTATTCTTAGTCCCTCCCCATATCGCTCATAGCTAGGCATTTTCCCTCCGAAATGAAATGCGCTGCTTTGCGTTTCCATAGGAACCGGGGGAGGGTAGAAATAGGGGGAGGGTCCTCCCCCACAGAAGGAAACTTCATCTGGGGCTGTATGGGAGCGGCTGGCAGCGCCTGGCCTTCTCCTGCCTCTCCTTTCCCACCTCCCCAGACCCCTCCCTGAACAACATGTTCCTCTGATGGTGATTTTTAATGCATTTATCCTGCCGCTTAATTTATCCTGCATTGTGATCAGATTTAGCCCAGAGCGCTGAGCACAAGGGGCCTGCCTGCATATTCATGAGGTGGTTCATTCATGCCACCCCAGAGGATGCCAGCCACAGTGGGTACCAGCCTGGGTCCATGGATCCCACCGCACGAGGGTGACCCAGGGTCAGGGGTCAAGGGCCCCAGCTGGAGTTACACAAGTGGCATAGGGTACAGCATGTGTGGGGTGTCACTGGGCACAGGCCCCAGAGCCAAACTGAGTTTAAACCTTCTCTGCCATTACTAATGAAGTTGCTCACTTCCCAGTTTACCCATCCACAAAAGGGGCCAAGAAGGGCCTCTGCCCTGAGTCACTTGAATGAGATAATGCACATAATGATCATGGGGTGTGTGTGGGGGGGGTGTTGTAAGAGATCAACACATTTCTCTGTCATCATTACAGTCACTGCTGAGCGGTGGGTCATCTGGTCCGGTTCATGGGGGGAGAAATAAGGCAGCCGGATGGGCATAGGTCTGTTCTGGCAGCGGCAAGAACTTGGGGCTTATTTCTCTCTGGCCTGTGCCATGTCCAGATGTGCCTGTGAGCTTCGAAAGGCCAGTCCCCAGGCAGGTGGGAGAGGCCCAAGGAAGCCGTCTAGCCTCTGAGGAAGGGCCACAGAAGTTACCTGGGTGTGTGAGCCCTACCAGGCAGGCAGAGCAGTCCTCGGGGAGGCTGGGGCTCCAGAAGGAGGCTGGGCTCTTGGCTCTAGGTTCTTTGGGCCCATGGGATTTTCTGTGTAGATTTACTCCATTCATTATTCATCCTGTCGGTTTACTGATGTCAACCCCATGCTCGCCCTGGGGACACACTTGTCCTCAAGGAGATATTATCCCATGAGGGAGGTGAGCTCAGAGTGGGCAGTGGGAAGGGCCTCCAGATGAACCCAGGTCAACTTCTCTGGAAATTCAGAAGAGAAGGAAGTCATCCAAGATGGAGGCATTCCTGTGGAAGGTGACATTTAGGCTGAGCCTTGAAAACATGGCTGTGAAAAGATAGGATGGGATAAAAAGGATATTTGGTGTCTAAGAGACAGCAAAGACCTGGTCATGGGAACTCAGCTTGGGAGGTGTTGGTCAGATGCAGGCAGAGGGATCTGGACTCATTTAGCCATCCCCTGAGGCAGGGAGCTGGGGTGGGGGGTGGGGCTCACCTCTGTCCCTTGCATGCATGTGTGCATGTAAGGGTCACGTTCCAGCTTGCTGGAGACCAGAGGAGAGCTCCTGCCCTGGCTCTTCTTCTGATTAATCTATAATTAAATCAGCACAGACACCACAGAACTGTGCTGTCATTAGAAAGCTGGTAAGGGCAAACAGTGATTTTTCCACGAACCAAGAGCCCTGCCAAGCGGCTGCAGTTGTGGTCATGCACAGACAGCTGTCCGGGGCAAGAAGCAAGCACAGGGGGCCAGGGCCTCACCCAGGAATAAGAAAACCAGCAGCTCACACTTCAACCATTTATACAGTGTTCCTATCACTACCTTGGTTAAGCATGACAATGACACTATGGCCGGGGGGGGGAATATTATTTATTTCCAGAATAAATAATAAATAAAATTATTTTATTTACAGAAACTGAGGTGCAGAAAGCATAGGGGTAATACAGCCTGGTTGGGTACATAGGTTTTGGAATCAAATAATCTTGGGTTCAGAATTGCCAGATGTGCTTCTTGCCAGCTGTGAGGTCGCAAGCAGATTGCCTACCTTCTCTGTTTCTGAGTTTCTTTGTCTGTGTAATGAGGCCAAAACACTGTCACTTCAAAATACTGGTTGTAAGGATTGAATGAAGCAATCCATGCAAAGAATCGAGCAGTGTTTGGTGCTTAGCAAGTGCTCATCAAATGCTACTACTTACGATCATGCTTTGTTGTAATTGCTTGTTTCTTGTCCACCTTTCTCACTAGAATGCAGGCTCATGAGGACAGGGACTATGGCCATCTTGTTCATTCCTGTGACTCCAGCAATTGTCACTTGATAGTGTTCAGTAAGTTGTTAGTGTCTGAGGCAACATTTATGGGATAAGCCCACAAAATGTGAAGTAAATACTAGGTACCATTTTCTTCATGTTCTGCCTGTCTCTAAAAAGGATTCAAGGAGACAAGTACAGCTCTGCCTTGACTTACAATGGACTTAATGTCCTGATAAGTTGAAAATACAGTAAGTTGAAAATGAATTACACCTAGCCTACCAAACATCCGAGCTTAGCCCAGCCTATCTTCAGTGTGCTTACGTTAGCCTGTGCTGGGCAAAGTCATCTCCCACAAGGCATGTTTTATAATAAAGAACTGAAAATCTCACTTTAGGAATTGACTGAATACTGTACTGAAAGGGACAAACAGAATGGCTGCCAAGCAGTTGCAAGTATATCAGCTGTTTACTCCCATACCCTGGGAGCTGTGCACTGGGGGGCCGTGGGAAAGCATCCTCCCGTACATGGCTAACCCAGAAAAAGATCAAAATTCAAATCTGGAAGTGTGGTTTCTACTGAATGTGTATCATTTTCACACTGTTGCAAAGCCAGAAACTGTAAGTCAAACCATGGTAAGTTGGGGGCCGTCTATACCATCATTATGATTGTTGTTGCTGTTGTCTTTGTTATGATCACTGTCACATCCCAAGTCCATGGGACTTCATTCAGAGCTGGTCCTTCCCGAAATGGGTTCAGGAAAAATCTAGAAACAGGCAATGAGCCTCAGTTCACCTGCTAAGAGCTAAGGAGCAGACTGCAGGGGACTGGCTTCTGGAAGGGACGTCTGGGGACAAGTGCAGAAACTCTCGGGGACCCTGAAGAGTCCCTTCCTCTTGTTGTCTGGGGTCTTTGGGCCTGCAGAGAGGTCGGGGGGGTAGAGCTGGCAGCCCGCTGGACACAGAGGGGTCGGAGGGAATCTGCCTGCGGCGGTTCAGAGGATCATTACTGCCTCCGTGCTGTGGTTTCCAACCCCTCCACTGGGATCTGAGGTTTGTCACACAAATAACTTGAAGTCCTAGATTCTCCAAGTGATTTACTTTAAATATGATCAATTTGAGTAGATTCGGAGTTATCCCTGTAATGGTGTCACCCGCACTCACTTGCATTCCCGAGTGGAGGGTAAAGGGACAGACTTACCCGGAGCTCCTAGAACTAAGAGCCTCCTCTCACCTGTGCCTCAAACCTTGAGCGACTGGTGTATGTGAGGTCACTCCCCTGCGACACAAATGCTCCTGTGAATACTGTGCTGTGTTCCCAGAGGTGCCTGCTCAGGGCCTCTCTATTCTCTGCTGAGGGAGTGCACTCAACCAAAAGTGCTGGGGGGGTGGGGTGCGGGGGGGCTCAATACCCCAGGAGCCAACCTTGACCAAGGGTGTGAGGGGGTGTGGAGAAAGGCTTCTTCGCCCCTCGGTGCGACAATCGCCCACAGCACTAACTTGAGTATGAGCACCCATCTTGGCTTCCCTCCCTTTCCTGGCTCATTGCCTGCATCCCAACAAAACTACTGCACCCTGATCCTCATCCAGGATTTGCATTTGGGGCACCGGGCCTAACACACCCTCCAGAATTGTGCAGTTTTCCTGACTTACGAACATTGTTGAGAGCCGTCTAAGGCCACATACAGTGCTGGGAGTGCATCCACAATGTGGGCTGTGATGACCAAAATATGGGGGCTGGGGCTCTAGATGGGGAAGCGCTGATCAGCACACGGCTCTGGTAAGTAGGGGCTGATGGTAGATGGAAACCAGGTGGCAGAGAGCTCTGTCTGTGGCAGCTTCACCTCAACCCTCGTCAAGAACCTGATGCAAATCCTGAACTGAGGATGAACCAAGGGGGCAGTTATTTGTTTTAGTAGTCACTGATTAAGCACCTACTGTGTGCTGAGGAGACAAAAGGGTAAAGAAAGGTGAATAAGAGTGAGTGTCCTTGCCCTAAGAGGGTCAGTGTCTATTGGGAAAGAGGTGTGTCAACATGTGGGTACAGGTTAGAGATGAGCTGAGAAATTTATCCATCTACTCAAGATATATTTATTGAGCACATGGGTATACAAGGTGCTGTGTTATGCCCTGTGGATGAAAGAGAGCCACACTCCACTCAGAAATGAGGAAAGGTAGCTGACATTTATTGGGCTCCTACTGTGTGCCAGGCGCTGAGTAGGGCGCTTCCGTAGTTCAGCTCATTTCCTCTCATAACAAACCCATGAGGTGGCAGCTATTCTTACCCTCACTACACAGACAAGGCCCAGAAAGGTGATGTAATTTACCGGACCACATGGCTGGCAAGTGGCAGAGCTGGGATTCAGCCTGGGCCTGTCAGATTCCCAGACCCCAATACTATTTTTTCCCCTCAAATCAGACCAAGGTCTGTGGTTTTTGTCTTAAATACCCACTGAGTGAACCAGTTTTTAAAAGAACAAAACCTGGAAGCAAACCAGGCCAGTCTCAGATGGAGTCAGAACAAGCTTTTGCTGGGGTCGAGCTCCTGTGCCGAGGCCCTGCCTCATCAGCAGGGGCCCCAGCCTGGTCTTGACCCCCGTCTGTAGGGAATCCGGAACACCTGGAAGCTGACCTCATTCCACCCTGAAGAGTCAGGGGAGGAGAGCTTGGTAGAGGCCTGCTCCCTGTGCCCACAGGCCTCCGATGCAGCTGACACAGGATTCAGCGCAGTCCAGGGTGCAGGCGCTCCCCCTCACCTTCCCTAGGGATGTCAAGGCAGGGCCTGGCTGATGGGGGGGAGGGGGAGGATGTCCCAGTTACTATTACCGCAAAACAAACCACCCCAAAACTTAGTGGCACAAATTAAGCATTTTATTATGCTCGCAGACTGTAGGTCAAGAATATGGGCAAGGCACAGTGGGCATACCAGCTTTGTGGTGTCTGGGGCCTCCTCTGGAAAGGCTCAGTAACTAGAGGTGACTCAACAGCTGGAGGCTGGAATCATCTGGAGTGTCTTTACTCACATGTCTGTCAGCTGATGCTGGCTATCAGCTGGGACCTCAGTGGGGCTCTCAGCCAAAACAATTACACTGGCTTTTCTGTGCCGTCTCTCCCTGGACTAGCTTGGGCTTCCTTGCAGCATGGCAGCTGGGTTCTGCGAGCAAGCTTCCCAGGAGGGCCAGGTGGGAGTTGTACCACCTTTTACGACCTAACCTTGGAAATTAGCCTTGCCTCACTTCTGCAATAGTCACAAGCCCACCCAGGTTCAAAGGGAAGGAACACAGACCTCACCTCTCAATGGGACAGCATGGGGAATTGCAGACCTCGTTGTGGCCATCTTTGCCACATAATCTGCTCCATGTATAATTTGCTCCTGAAAGGAGTTGGTGGATGTTGGCTGTCTAAACTAGTAGACCATTGGGTGAGCAGCTGCGCTAAGTGGAGGCAAAAGCAGCATTGTGACTGCTAGGATGGGGGGTTGTACTCTGAGAGAGAGTCAGAGAACAAAGATTGGATTGAGGTTGACCTTTGAGGCAACAATGCTGGAGATAACAAGGCAGGGCTCAATCTGGCACAAAAGAACAGGCATTATTTTATTCACTTGTCTACCATCCCTCCATCAGTCCAGCCACCTTACCCATCCGTCCATCCACCCATCCATCATCCATCCACCGATGTATCTCATTCACTTTCACCATGACTCAGTTTCCTCATCTGTAAAATTGCGGCGATAGTATAAACTTCATAGGGTTGTTTGAAGATTCAATGTATTATTAGACATAAAGTGTGTAGGGGAGCGCCCAGCACATGTTAAGTACACAATAAGTATCACCTATTATGATTAGCATTAGTGCTATCGTTACTGTTATTCAACCACGCACTCACAAATTGACCCACCTACCCCTTCTTTCATCTGTCTCTCTTTTCATTTATTTAACTGTGTAGGTGAATTATGTGCGCATTTGACTTACATGAATTCAACCATATTCTGAACAAGACAGAGGGAGAGAAAACTAATTTTCAAAGCACAGTTGACTCTACCTGCCATTCCAGGCAGTGGGTGTGTGTCCCTCAGGGAGTATGAGCTGAGCCATGTGACTTTCCAAATCATTCTATAGGAACATGTTACTAAATAGGTTGGTGAATGCAAAACCATGAATGCTGCATTTCAGGGACAATGTATTGGATCTCGTGGAGCAATTTCTTTTGAGGAAAGTGAGAGTGGGGCGTTTGGGGGAGTGGGTGTAGGGGCAGCCAGAGGGAGACGGAGAATCCCAATCAGGCTCCATGCTATCAGCACAGAGCCGGACTCTGGGCTCAAACTCATGAATTATGGGCCAGTTTTACCCATGCATGTTTCACCTTTCACGCTCACTTTCCTGCCTTCTGCGTGGGATGGGATCCACCTCACTATGATGGGAGCTGGCGGGCACCTGGTGGCACAAATACGGTAAGACCGGGTCATGCTCAGAGCGTGGGGCAAGTGCAAGAGACAGACATGTAAACAGATCATTACAGTGTAATATGAAAAATACCAGGGGCGCCTGGGTGGCTTAGTCGGTTAAGCGTCCGACTTTCGCTTAGGTCATGATCTCGCGGTTCGTGGTTCGAGCCCCGCGTCGGGCTCTGTGCTGACTGCCAGCTCAGAGCCTGGAGCCTGTTTCAGTCTGTGATTCCCTCTCTCTCTGACCCTCCCCTGCTCACGCTGTCTCTCTCTCTCTCTCCTAGAAATAAATAAAACATTAAAAAAAAAAAGAAAAGAAAAATACCATGACTGTTAAAGTAATAAAAATATTTTAATTCATTAAAATAAAATAAAATAAAATTGCAGAAGCTTTCCACTGCGTTTGGGATAGAAAGAGCATCAGGGAGGGCTTTGTGACTGCATGACATTCAAACAAAATCTGAAAGGATGAGCTTAAAATTTCAAGACACTCAAGAGGGAGGGGGGTCTGCCAGTCAGAGGGAGGGAACAGCACATTACTCAGAGATATTAAAGAACACAGGGCATTGAGAAAAGGCAGAGTAGAGTAGGAAGGCAGAAGTAGAGGGAGGTAGAGGAGTCTGGAGACTTCATCAGGGCTGGATCCTCAGGGCCTCCACTGCCAGTTAAGGAAGCTTGGACTTTGCAGGTGCAAAGTGTTGAAGGTAGGGGATGGGGCACAGTGAGCATTGAAGAAAGGCAAACAAGTGTAAGAATCAGAGTTGTGTTTTGAATAGATCACGCTGGCTACTACATGAAGAGTGGACAGGAGAGGAAGAGTCTCAGAAATGAGTAGGAAGGCTGTGCTCCACTCAGCTTCCAGTGATTTCCAGAAGGTGCGGCTGCTAAGGAAAAGGTTTTGTAGAAAATAGCCCTGGAGAGAGTGAACTGCTTACCCTACCAGGTAAGGGCCCTGTCTGGGGGCACACTTCCACTTTGGGTTTGAGAGCTATTGTTCAGTTTGAGGTACATTGCCCCACAAAGCCTTTAAGTCAAAGTGACAAATAACCCCTCTCAGGTGTCAGCTGGAAGGGTAGGTTCTGGGTCCTATGAAGCCCACCTGATGGTGGAAAGTTCTCCTCATTGGACACATAGTTGTTAAGATCTCTTTGTCTTAGATGGCTGCCAGTGGATGATGGGACATCTAGGCTGTTTTATTGTGTTTGGTTTCTGTCTATCCTGGACTTATTATGACTCCTAAATCTGAAGACTCATGTCTTTCATCAGGCCTGGAAAATTCTTTGAATAAGTTCTCTCTCTCCCTTCTTCTACTTTCTCTTCTTGGAACTCTATTCATTTGTTTTACCTTCTCAGGGTAGCCTCTATGCCTCATATTTTCCCTCTTCCCTCTCCCCCTCCTTCTCTTTCTGTTGTATTTTAGACAATTTCTTCAGGTTCTGGGTCACATTTTTTTCCCTCTTCATCTGAGGCTAACTTACTATTGAAACTTTACTAAAATTTTAAAATTTTGATTACATTTTTCATTTCTGAAAGTTTGACTTGTTTGTATTCAAATCTACCTGTTCTTTTTGGAGAGTCTTTTGTTCCTTGTTTGTGTTTTCAACTTCCTCTGTATTTCTCTAAAGATAAGAAGTGCATTTATTTTATATTTTCAATCTCATAATACAAATATTTGAAATCTTTGGGGATTAGATTCTATTGTCTGCTGTTTCTTCTGTTTTGCTCAGGGTGGCATGTGTTTTGAATGCTTTGAAATTTTTTAGTTGTTGGTTGGACTGTATCTGAGAATTCACTGATGGCTAGTCTGAGAATGTTCCAGGGAGGATTTGGTTTTGCTTCTGCTGAGTACCCAGAGTACCACAGAACTTATTTTTGTTTTTTTTAATACTTTCAAAAATTCAGTTATTTCCTATGAAAAGCAAAGTCTACAACACTTTTGAGAGAAACAATATTCTAACTGATTAGTTGTGAGACTTTATACGACAAAATAATGCAGGATTCCTTATCTGGATGTAACGTGATTCATTTATGTTCTTGCATGTGGTGATAATTTGTGTAGTATTCCATTATGTTAATATACCACAATTCATTTATCCATTCTCCTATTTATGGGCATTTGGGTTGTTTCCAGTTTGGTGCCATTATGAATGAAGCTATGAACATTCTTGTATATTACTTTTGGTAAACATGAACACTTACTTTTATTGGCTAAATATCCAGGAGTAAAATTCTCAGGTGATGGAGTATACAGATGTTTAACTTTAGCAGATACTAAATTTACCAATTTAGTCTCCCACAATCCAGATATGAGAGTTCCAGTTGCTGTATATCCTCACCAGCATTCGGCATTGTGTGTTATTTTTTGCCATTCTGGTGGGGCTGTAGTGGTATTTCACTGTGCCTTTGATTTGTACTTTCATGATGATTAATGATGTAGAACACCTATTATGTTTATTGGGTATTCTGATATCTTATTTGATCCATGTTTATATCTCTTGCCCCCCTTTTTTGGAACTTAGAATTAATTGGTGTTTACTGGAAAAGTGAAGTGGTGCATATTCCACATTATGTAACACCTTCTGCAGAGTGTAGGGCAGTGGTGCTCTGGAAAACTGGCTCTCAGGAATTTTTTTTTTTTAAGCCTGATTTGTGGCATTTTCTGATTTCCATGGTGTAAATACTCCAGCCACATCCCATTTTAAGCTACCAACTGAACGGCTTACAAAATTCCCAAATATTTAACAAAAGGCTCCCATGAGGCAGTATGGATCAGCTCTGGGACACCACTGAGTCTGGGGTAGTATCTCTAATGAAACTAATTGATATATCTGGAGCAGAATATGTCAGTAATCACACTAATTGGTATACAACAGCCTCACATCAGTTGAGGTCAGATTTTGCCTGCAAATGAATCAACCAGCAATTAACTGTGAAGAAACTTTCAGTTTATAGAGCTCTTTGGAGCCTCACATTCCACTTAAAAGATGTGAACCTGGGGCGCCTGGGTGGCTTAGTAGGTTAAGTGTCCGACTTTCGCTTAGGTCATGATCTTGCAGTTCGTGGGTTCGGGCTCCGCGTCGGGCTCTGTGCTGACGGCCAGCTCAGAGCCTGGAGCCTGTTTCAGTCTGTGACTCCCTCTCTCTCTGACCCTCCCCTGCTCATGCTGTCTCTCTCTCTCTCTCTCTCTCTCTCTCCTAGAAATAAATAAAACATTAAAAAAAATTTAAAAAACAAAACAAAACAAAAAAAAAGATGTGAACCTGTATCTACCTGTGCACAGCAGTAAACAGGGGTTTTGAGCTAACTGACCCCCAAGATCTCTTTTAGTCTGCAGCTCAAAATTCAAGAAAGTCCTCACTAATTGTCCACTTCCCTTTATCTTTATTTTAGCACTACTATGGAATAGAATCTTTCAAAGCACGACTTCTAGAGCCAGTGAACCTTGAGATCACAGCTCATTCTGTAAAAGGTTCTGGAGTCAGGCTGCTTAGGTTAGATTCTTGGCTCTACTACTAACTTTCTCTCCGATTTTTCTTTTCTCATCTTAAATCTCTATGCTTCAGTTTCCTCATCTGATCATGAAAACTGAGTGTTGTAGACTCTAAGTCTAAAGTTCTTTCTTGTCTTAGCAAGAAAGCAGGACGCAGGATTAAAGTAGGAGAGATGGCTAATGTCTGGGGAAAAGACAAGAGCCCAGAATAAGGGTCCTTGCCCCGTCTTTGTTACTATCAGGAGGCTTACAAACATGGTGATGGACGCGTACAAAGAAACAATGGGACTGTGAACATTGACTTGGGGTTGTGAAGGAAAGGGAGTCTTGAAGATATTCTGGGTTAGGGGTTTGGGTTAGTACAAAACAAAACTGGGGCACCTAGGTGGCTCACTTGGTTGAGCCTCTGACTTTGGTTCAGGTCATGATCTTGCAGTCCATGAGTTCGAGCCCCGTGTTGGGCTCTGTGCAGACAGCTCAGAGCCTGGAGCCTGCTTTGGATCCTGTGTATCTCTCTCTCTCTCTCTCTCTCTCTCTCTCTCTGCCCCTCCCCCACTAGTGCTCTGTCTCTCTCTCAAAAATAAAATAAAAACATAAAACAAGACAAAACAAAATACAAAGCAAGATCCCAGACTCTGGGCAGAAGGTTGTTTACAGCGGACATGAGACACCACCTCTGTTTATCTTAGCTAGCCTGGGGGATGAGACAGGTAGGAGAAATAACTTCAGGGTTAACAAGGCATCCTTTCTTTTCTTAATCATCTCTGCTCTGGGCAGCTTCATCCAGCGTGCAGTGCAGTGGTCTATAACTCTATTTACCTGTTTACCTAACTTGATCTTTACTTCCTGTGAAAGCAGCTTTCTGCTTTGGTGCTGAACTGGAGGGTGCTTTGCCCTGAATGCCTAATCTTGCTTACCTCATATAATCTTTGTGTTGGGTGCCTTTGCACCCCTCCCTATTCTGGGGGCTCTGCACCTCCCAATTCTGGGGTGCTTATCTTCTTTACCCAAACTAGGGTGAGAGCATCCCACGGCTTTGTACTTCTTTATGCCTTGTTAACCCGTTGGTGTAAGCCTAGGGGATTCCTAAACTTATTCCACACAACTGAAGTTACAAAAAATAGAATTCTTGGGGGTTGTCTCTGAAGTGCTGGAACCCCCAATTGCATCAAGTGTATCGGATCAGTCAGTGTTGGTGGGTGTAGGGCAGACAGTCTGTAGTGGCAATAAGAAGAACTAACACTGCCCACACTTGGTTCCCCATTGGTGTTCCCCCATCTTTCCACCTTGATAGTCTGTGCCCACAGTGGCTGGTTAGGGCAGCTTCTTGGCCAATGGTGCTCAGGCCCAAGGTCAGTCCCCTCCTTTGGGAAATCCTGCGCCTTCCTGAGAAATATCCGATCCCAGACCTCCCCCAGTCCTGACAATAATTTGAAATCCACCACTGTGAGCTATCTCAGACCCAGTTTCTTCAGTCTTTTTTTCCTCTAGAGCCTGTTTGGAGCACCATGATTTAAATCCATCTTCTCTTGTTGAGGACAGGGGAAGCTGTGATGGAGCTCAGGCCCTGTGCTGCCCAGAACTAAGAGGAGTCCTCCTGCCCAGGGTCCCTGGGTGCTGAGTGAGCCTTTGAGGTGTGAACAGGCCAGTGGCCCCTCCTATGAAGCCTTCATCATTCAACTATTCTGATATGTTTTATTTTTTAACTTGGGGCGTCTATTTCTTATTGATTCTTAGGAACTCTTTGTATGTTCTGGATATGAACCCTTAGTTGTATGCATATATTCAAAACATACTATCTCCCAATATGAGGCCTACCTTCACATCTCCTAAATGAAGAGTTCCCCCCCCCACGTTTTTTAGAGAGGGAGAAGGTATGCATGAGCAGGGGAGGGGCAGAGGGAGAGGGAAAGAGAGAATCCCAAGAAGACTCCACACTTAGTGTGAAGCCTGACATGGGACCTGATCTCATGACCCTGGGATCATGACCTGAGCTGAAATCAAGAGTTGGATGCTCACATGGATGGACCTTGAGGGTGTTATGCTGAGCGAAATAAGTCAGGCAGAGAAGGACAAATATCATATGTTTGCACGTATAGGAGGATTAGGAGGAACTTTACTGAGGAACAAAGGGGAGAAGAAGAGGGGAAATGGTGGGGGAAAGGGAGAGAGGCAAACCATGAGAGACTCTTGAATGCTGACAAAAACTGAGGACTGATGGATGTGGGAGGGAGGAGGGATGGGCATGGAGGAGGACCCTTGTGGGGACGAGCACTGGGTGTTATGTGGAAACTAATTTGACAATAAACTATTTGTAAAAAAAAAAAAGAAAAAAAAAAGAGTTGGATGCTCAACAGACTGGATCACTCAGGCGCCCTGAAGAGTTCACTTTTAATGAAATCTAATTTATCATTCTTTTCTTTTATCATTAATGTCTTTATATCTTCTAAGAAATGTTAAAGAAATGAACATATTTATTAATATTTTCTTTAGAACTTTTATTGTTTTAGTTCCCATGTACAGATATATGATCTTCCATCTTGATTTAATTTTTGTGAATGATGCGAGATAAGGATCAACATTCTTTTTCTTCATGTGGATTCCAGTTTTGACTGCGCTATTTACTGAAAATAGAAAAATACAAAATAAATATCTTTTTTATATGTTTTTTATTGAAAACTACAAAAATATGTATTCTTTCCCTGAATTTCAAGAGCACATCATTAGCCAGGTGATCACATATGTGCGGGTCTTTATTGGATTCTCTGTTCTGTACTCCTGATCTATTTGTTTATTGGTGCACTGCTTCCACACTGACTTAATTATTATTTTTTAGGAGCACCTGGATGGCTCAGTTGGTTAAATTCTGACTTCAGCTCAGGTAATGATCTCACGGTTTCTGAGTTTAAGCCCTGAGTTGGGCTCTGTGCTGACAGCTCAGAGCCGGAAGCCTGCTTCGTATTGTGTTTCCGTCTCTTGCTGCCCCTCCCCTACTTGTGCTCTGTCTCTCAAAAAAATGAATAAATGTTTAAAAAAAGTGTTTTAATTTCTATTTTTTAATGTTTTTTTATTTCTGAGAGAGAGAGAGAGAGACAGTGTGAGCAGGGGAGGGCCAGAGAGAGAGGGAGACACAGAATCTGAAACAGGCTCCAGGCTCTGAGCTGGCAGTCAGCACAGAGCCCGACACGGGGTTCGAACCTCTGAACCGTGAGATCACGACCTGAGCTGAAGACGAACGCTTAACCGACCGAGCCACCCAGGTGCCCCTTAATTACTATTTTTTAAATTAGCTGCTTCTATTAAGGTTTTTAAATTCACCTTTTATTGAGATATAATCATATTAGTTTCAGGTATACAACATAATGATTTGACATTTGTTTGTATTCTGAAATAATTAAACTTTTAATTTTAAGATAATTGTAGATTCCCATACAGTTGGAGGAAATAACAGAGAGCCTGTGTGCTCTTAGCCCTGTTTTTTCCCAATGATAACATCTTCAAAACTAGAGTACAATATCACAACCAGGATATTGATATAGATACAATCTACCGATCTTATTCAGAATTCCCCACTTTTACTTGTACTCATTTGTGTGTGTGTGTGTGTGTGTGTGTGTGTATTTAGTTCTGTTCAATTTTATCACACAGGTAGGTTCATGTATCCACCACCAGAGTTAAGATACAGAACAGTTTCATTAGCACAAGAATCTCCTGTGTTTCCCTTTTGTGGCCACACGCACCCCCATCCCACATTTTCTCCCCCAACATCCTGGCTAATCTGTCCTCTGTGTCTATAATTTCATCATTTAGAAAAATTATATAACAGAATTGCATGTATGTAACTTTTTAGGATTGGTTTCTTTCTCTCTGCATAAATTCCCTTGAGATTCACCCAAGTTGCTATGATATCAATAGTTTCTTCCTTTTTGTTACCGAGTTGTGTATTCATTCCATGGTGTGGCTGTACCAGTTTGCTTAACAATTCACCCAGTGTAGATCTGAGTTGCTTCCGGCGTTCAGCTACTATTGGCACAGCAGCTGTGAACATTCATGTACGAGTTTTTGTGTGAACACAAGTTTTTGTATCTCTTGGATAAGTGACCAAGAATGCAATTTCTGGGTTGTATGGTAGTAGGTTTGTTTTAAATAAAGACTTTAGTTTTTAGAGTGGTTTTAGATTCATAGCAAAATCGAGTGAGAAGTACAAAGAGTTTCTATATACCTGCTGCCCCAAAATTTGGACAGCCTTCCCCACTATCAAAATCCTCCAGTGGAGTGGTGTAATTATACAGAGTGGCTTGTTAAAATCTCTGAATCTACACTGACACATCATTATCACCTAAAGCCCATAGTTTACATTAGAATTTACCCCTGGTGTTGTACGTTTTGTGGGTTTGGACAGATGCGTCCACCGTTGTAGCATCATGCAGAATGGTTTCACTGCTGTAAAAACCTCTCTACTCTGCCTGTTCATCTCTCCCTCCCCCACAACCTCTGGCAACCACTGATCCTTTTTACTGTTTCCCTAGTTTTGACTTTTCCAGCATGTCACTAATTGGAATTATACACTATGAAGCCTTTTCAGATTGGCTTTTATCACTTAGTAATATTCCCTTAAGTTTCCTCCATGTCTTTTCAAGGCTTGACAGTTTATTTCCTTTTGCACTGAATAGTATTCCACTGCCTGGAAGGACCACAGTTTATCTATCCATTCACCTACCGAAGGACAGCTTGGTTGTTTCCCAAATTGGGCAATTATGAATGAAGCTGCTATGAACATCCGTATGCAAGTGTTTGTGTGGACCTAAGTTTTCAACTTATTTAAGTAAATGCCAAGGAGCATAACTGCTGGGTCATACAGTTTAAGAGTATACTTAGTTTAGTAAGAAACTGTCTTCCAAAGTGGCTGTACCATTTTGCTTTCCTGCTAGCAGTGAAACGAGAGTCCTTGTTGCCCTGTGTTCCTGCCAGCATTTGGTGATTTCCATGTTTGGGGTTGTGACCATTCTAATTGGTGGGTAGTGATATTTCATTGTTTTAATTAAGAATTATGACAAATGTGGGGCGCCTGGGTGGCTTAGTCGGTTAAGCATCCGACTTTCGCTTAGGTCATGATCTCGCGGTTCGTGGGTTCGAGCCCCGCGTCGGGCTCTGTGCTGACTGCCAGCTCAGAGCCTGGAGCCTGTTTCAGTCTGTGACTCCTCTCTCTGACCCTCCCCTGCTCACGCTGTCTCTCTCTCTCCTAGAAATAATAAAATTAAAAAAAAAAAAAAAGAATTATGACAAATGATGCTGAACATCTTTTCAAATGCTTACTTCCTATCTGTATGTCTTTTTTGGTCTTCTGACCATTTTTTATTTTTATTTATTTATTTATTTATTTTAAATGTTTTTATTTATTTCTAGGAGAGAGAGAGAGAGAGACAGCATGAGCAGGGGAGGGTCAGAGAGAGAGGGAATCACAGACTCTGAAACAGGCTCCAGGCTCAGCACAGCCCACGCGGCTCCGACCGAACCCGGGATCATGACCTAGCGAAAGTCGGACGCTTAACCGACTAAGCCACCCAGGCGCCCTATTTTTTTTTTATTAAAAAAATTTTTTTTTAATGTTTTTATTTATTTTTGAGATAGAGATAGAGACAGCGTGAGCAGGGGAGGGTCAGAGAGAGAGGGAGACACAGAATCTGAAACCGGCTCCAGGCTCTGAGCTAGCTGTCAGCACAGAGCCCAACAAGGGGCCCAGACCCACAAACCGTGAGATCATGACCTGAGCCGAAGTCAGACGCTTAACTGACTGAGCCACCCAGGCACCCTATTTTTGGCCACTTTTTAATTAGGTTGTTCGTTTTCATATTGTTGAGGTTTGAGTGTTTTTTGCATATTTGAGATAACAGTCCTTCATCAGATGTGTCTTTTGAAAGTTCTGCCTCCCAGTCTGAAACTTACCTTCTTACTCTCTTGACATTGTCTTTCACAGAGCAAAAATGTTTCGTTTTAATGAACTAGCTTTTCAATTATTTCTTTTTATATATGGCATCTTTGGTGTT
This sequence comes from Proteles cristata cristata, assembly GCA_017311185.1. Classification (NCBI taxonomy): domain Eukaryota; kingdom Metazoa; phylum Chordata; class Mammalia; order Carnivora; family Hyaenidae; genus Proteles; species Proteles cristata. The sequence goes on along the minus strand of JAESUZ010001308.1, from coordinate 440,899 downwards.
ATATCTAAAAAGTCAGCACCGTGCCCAAACTCATCTAGGTTTTCTCCTGTGTTGTCTTCTAGGAGTCTTATAGTGTTGTGTTTTATATTTAGGTCTATGAGCAATTTTGAGTTAATTTTTGTGAAAGGCGTAAGGACCGTACCTAGATTTTCTTTTCTTTCTTCCTTTCTTTCTCTTTCTTTCTTTCTTTCTTTCTTTCTTTCTTTCTTTCTTTCTTTCTTTCTTTCTTTCTTTCTTTCTTTCTTCCCTCCCTCCCCTCCCTTCCCTTCCCCTCCCTCCCCTCCCTTCCCCTCCCTTCCCCTCCCTTCCCCTTTCCTTTCCTTCTCCTTTCCTTTCCTTTCCTTTCCTTTCCTTTCCTTTCCTTTCCTTTCCTTTCCTTTCCTTTCCTTTCCTTTCCTTCCCTTTCCTTTCCTTTCCTTTCCTTTCCTTTCCTTTCCTTCTCGCATATGGATGTCCAGTTGTTCTGGCACCTTTTGTTGAAAATACTATCTTTAGAGAGACTGAGAGCATAAGCAGGGGAGAGGGGCAGAGGGAGAGAAAGAGAGAGAATCTTAAGCAGGCTGCATGCTCCGTGCAGAGCCCAATGTGGGGCTTGATCCCACAACCCTGTGACCACGACCTGAGCTTGAAATCAAGAGTCAGATGCTCGCCTGCCACCCAGGCGCCCCAGTCCTGCATCTTAATTATTCTTCAGTATAATCTCTACAATGGAAAGTCCTTTGAATTTTCATGTAAATTTCAGAATGAGATAATCAAATTGTCCTGAGGATTTTGATTGGGACTGGGATCTATAGATCCACATGGGGGAAACTGATACCTCTCAAATGGTGAGTCTTCCAATCTAAGAACATAGTATATCTCTCCATTTATTAAGGTCTTATTTAATTTTTGTCCAAAGGTTTTGTCATTTTCAGTGTAGAAGACTTGCACATTTTTTATTAGTTATTCCTCAGTATTTGATGAGTTTTGGTGTTATTGCAAATGGTATTATTAAATTTTTATTTTATTTATGTATTTATTTATTTTAATGTTTCTTTATTTTTGAGAGAGAGAAAGACAGCATGAGTGGGGAAGGGACAGAGAGAGAGGGGGACACAGAATCTCTCTCTCTCTGTACCTCCCCCACTCACACTCTGTCTCTGTCTCAAAAAAACAAAATAAAACATTAAAAAAATTTTTTTAATTAAAAATCTGTTAAAGTGGTGAGTTATATTGATGGATTCTTGAATCAAACCAACTTTGGGTTTATGGAATAAATCACATTTGGTCATGATGTACTATGCTTTTTATATACCACCAGGTAGTATAAGGTATTAATATTATAGCATTTAGTATTAGTATTATAGTATTTAGTATTTTTACATTCATGGAGGTATTGGCTTACAATTTTCCTTCTCAGAATTTGATAACGAGTTTGGGCTGAAATCACAAGTGAGGACTTATTCACTCCTTTCCTAATCTCTAGAATAATTTGTAGGATTGACGTTTTTTATTCTCTAAACATTTAGAAGAATTCATCAATGAAATCACTTGGGCTTAGAGTTTATTTTATGGGAAGATTTTTAATTACAGATCACATTTCTTTAATATATACAGGATTATTCAAAACTTTTATTTCTTCTTGTATCTGTTTTGATAAGTAAAGTTTTTCAAGGGATTTGTCCATTTCAATGAAATTATCCAATATTTGGCATGAAAGTGTTATTTTCTCTTACTACCTTTTAAATGTCTGTAGCATCTGTACTGATGTCCTTTATTCATTCCTGATGTTGCTAACTTGTGTTATCTGCTTCATGTGACCTATTTCTCTTCTTTTTAAAAAAAGTTTTTTAATTTTTTTTTTAAATTTATTTTTGAGAGAGAGAGAGAGACAGCATGAGCAGGGGAGGGTCAGAGAGAGAGGGAGACACAGAATCCGAAGCAGGCTCTAGGCTCTGAGGTAGCTGTCAGCACAGAGCCTGACGCAGGGCTCAAACCCACCAACTGTGAGATCATGACCTGAGCCAAAGTCGGACGCTTAACCGACTGACCCACCCAGGCGCCCCTCTATTTCTCATCTTGATCTTTTTTCAGAGAACCTACTTTTGGCTTTGTTAATTCTGGAGTCCACTTTATTTTTATTTATATATTTATTTAAATGTTTATGTATTTATTTGAGAGAGAGAGAGAGCGTGCGTGCGCGCGCGCGCGCGCACACACACACACACACACACACACACGTGAGCAGAGGGGGAGGGGCAAAGAGAAATAGAGAGAGAGAAGATCCAAAGCAAGATCTGCATTGATGGTGATGAGCCTGATGTGGGGCTCAAACTCACAAACATGAGATCATGACCTAAGCTGATGCTCAGTGTCTAATGCTCAACTGAGCCACCGAAGTGCCACCCAGAGTCCACTTTATTTTTTATTTAAAAAAAATTTTTAAGAGAGAGAGAGCGAGAGATAGCTCAAGTGGGGGAAGGGCAGAGAGAGAGGGAGACGAGGAATCTGAAGCAGGCTTCAGGCTCTGAGCTGTCAGCATAGAGCCTGACGAGGAGCTCAGACCAATGAACCATGGCGAGATCATGACCTGAGCTAAAGTCCAGTGTTTAAATGACTGAGCCATCGAGGTGTCCCCCTTGAGGTCCACTTTAAATTGAAGTTCTCAACTTGAATTTTTTTCGTACCTCATCAATATTTACAATTCAGGCCAAAAACCCATGTGAGGGCCCGTCAATGTCCATACCTTCTCAGGGGAGACTTTTCTGTAATCTCATCTGGATGCCAGGCTGAAATAGACAATTTTCTTTGCTGCCTGCTTCTGTGAGGTAGGATTTTTTTTTTAATTCACCCTTTTCAGTGTTATAGGCCTTCCCAAATTTATAATTTTTGCAGTATGACCCCTGACTGTTTTGGCTCTCAGTCTTACATGAGTCAGAGACTGTTACCTGAGCTGAGTGTGTCTGCATGGCGCCCACAGCTCCTGGGCAGGTTTATCTCCCTGCTCTCACATTCTTGCTTTGTTTCTGGCCTGAGAGGATTTCTCTACTTTAAGACTTGTCCATTTCCATATATATATTTTTAATCTAACATTTTTAGATGTTTTATAGTGGGAACATCTTAGCATCACTCACATTAGAGCCTTTGCATTGGCTGCTCCCTCCTCTGGAATGCGTTCCCCCAGATATCTGCAGGGACGTCATGTCTCCTTCACTCGTTTCCTTACATATTACCTTCTCGGTGAGTGCTGTCTGGCTGCCCTATTTAAAATTAATAATCTGGGGCGCCTGGGTGGCTCAGTTGGTTAAGCGTCCAACTTTGGCTCAGGTCATGATCTAACAGTTCGTGGGTTTGAGCCCCGCATTCAGCTCTGTGCTGACATCTCAGAGCCTGGACCTGCTTCAGATTGTTTCCCTTTCTCTCTCTCTCTCTCTCTCTCTCTGCTCTTCCCCTGCTTGCTTTCCCCCTCTCTCTCTTTCTCTCAAAAATAAGTAAACATAAAAAAAATAAAATTGATAATCTGCACCTACTCTAGCAACCTCCTACTCTTCTTACCCTGATCTACCTTTTCCCTTTTTTTTCATAGAACTTATAACCGCCTAGTAAATTGTGTCATTTACTTTTTTATTGTGTGTGTTTTGGGTTTTGGTTTGGTTTGGTTTGGTTTATTGACCAGTTCTCTTTGCTAGATGAAAGCTCTTGGAGGGCTGGATCATTATATGTGTTGTTTACTGGAGTCTGAAGTCTCCCAAATTTCTAGAACAGTGTCTGGCACATAACAGTTTTTCAGTAAATATTTCTTGAATTAATAGAATGGATAAAGGAATGCTTCCAGAGCTGGAAACCTCTTATTGGACAGGGGGAAAAACAGGGGTCTAGAGAGGGAAAGGAATTTGTCCAAGGTCACCTGGAGGAGGTGGTGGCAGAGTTAGGACCAGAACAATTACCCTTGGCCTGTGTCCAGTGCTCTACAGCTGCGAAGTGCGCTCATTGTCTCCTTGGATCCTTGCCATAGGCCCCAGGTACCAGCAGCTCAGGAAAAACAGTCATTTCCTAACACTGTCGGCCACTTCCTCCTTCTGGAAGCATGGTCTTCCCCAGCTCTGCCGCCAGCACTCTTTCGGTTTTCTTTCTGCTTCTCTGCTCACATCCTTTTAGACTTAACTCTTGAAGGCTGCTGATTCTCGAGGTTCTGCTCAGACAATTGTCTTGTCTCCTGATGTCCTCTCTATGAACCACCTTGTCTACTCCCTGCCTTTAATCATTCTGTCTCTGGCTTCAGCCTCCCCCCCTGGTTGCCCGTTTTCCTGGACGTCTTCTTACAAGCCTCAGTGTGACTGGGAGGCTCCCTGAGTGCACAGGAAAGTGTTGGTCTTGAAGGCAGAAAACCTAGCTCCATCACTCACTCCGTGAGTCTTTGGGTCAGTCAACATCAGTCTCTGAGCTTTGAACTTGCTCTCTGAGAAGAATGGCGTTGACCTCACAGGGCCGTTCGGAGATTCCATCGAGTCTGTGGATGGACACCTCTGAACACTGTGGGCTGTGGAACCCACAGGAGGGGCAGCACCATGTGTCCTGTACATACTTCACATGACTCAAGTCCCCAGGTGGGCCCTCCTCTCCTTTGCCCTTTGTCAAGATCTCCCATTGCAAGGGCAGCCCTACCAGCAACCCACACTACAAACCGAAGCCTCATTTTTCCTCTTCCCCTTCCCTTGCCTTCATCTGGACCCATTAGCAGCTCTTGTTTGTGCCTCTTTGACTTCTCTCCCAACTACCCCCTTCCTCTTCCTTTCCATAGCTCCAACCTAGCCCGGGCTCATCATCTCTCTTCTGGACAGTGGCAGTGGCCTCCTCCCAACCTCACACCCCCTTGAAAGCCATCTTCCGCATTGGCCACCATGAAACAATACCAAATCACATCTTCCCTGTGTTCTAAACCCTGCGATAGCACCGCTCTGCCTCCCAGATGAAGGCTGAGCTGTTCACCTGCCACTCAAGGTCTTTCCTCATCGGACCCCTGCTCCAGCCTCTGCTCTGCTGCTGTCCCCATGCACCTGCACTCGCTGTATGCTTTTCTCTGAATCCCCTGTGTCTCTTTCATTTTGTTCATGCCAGTCCCCTCTACCTGGAATTCTCTCCCTGCTTTCTCTGTCTGCTGTGGGGTTGCCACAGTCCCTGAAGAAAGACGTGCACTGCCGAGTGGGAAAATGAGAGGCAGGGTGCAATCTGTATAGCATGTAGCACACAGGCCTTCTGATGATGGTGATCCCACACTTCTGCCAGAAATCTTTGAAAATATGCTCTCCTGTTCTAGGCTTAGCCATGAGATGTGAAAGTTGCCTCTATACCCAAGATTTGGACTAGTGCAGTCAGCCAGACAGGTGACTTGGGTAGGAGACACAAGTGCTTGGGGTTGACCTGATGTCCCCTGGGTGAGCCATGTCTGGGAGATACTTCGAGTGGGGTTCACTAGATATTAAAGTAGGTGGGATCTGTCTCTCTTCTTGGGCCGGTGGTATCCAGAAACGCTGGTAGTATCAGCCTCAGAGCTGGCTCAAGAAGGCTGAAGCCAGAAAGGGGCTGAGACCCATCTGTCCACATCCTTCTGTTTCCTCCCCTTCACTTGAGGGTCCTTGGGCTCCCACCCATCACATCTCTCCATATGCCACAGCACTGCTCTGTCCAGGTCTCTGGAGGCAATCCCAGCAAGTTATCTTCTGTGTCTGTGGCTTTATCCTGGTTCCACCACTTGCTCCCTATGTATCCCGGGATAAGTGACTTTGCTTCTTTGGGCCTCAGTTTCCTCTCTGGAAATGGGGCTCTTAAGTCACACAAATGGGATATTTGGAGGATCCACTGAAATGGCCCCTCTGAAGCCTTTGGTGTATGCACAAGAAATAAGTGGGCAAGTGGTCACTTTTTGGGTCCTTCTGTTTCTCCCACGCCCCCCACACTCGATGTCAAGGGAAAAGACTTTTTCCTATTCATATATGAGATACCCTTCGAGTCCCGTGTCTGGCCTGGGGCCTAACATACAACAGGTATCCATAAGCATTTTCTAAATTGTGCAATAAGGGAGGATGACTTGGGGGATGGGCAGTGCTCCAGACACTTGGACATGGGGCAAGGGCCGTACCAAATGCACCTCTCCCTCACGTTACACAGGCTTTAGCTTTTGGGCTTTACAGAGCCAGGTTTGAATCCTGACTCAGCTCTTACTCCTTCTGAGATCTAGGGGACGTGATGTCATCTCTCCAAGCCTCAGTACCTCATCCAGGTAGGGACGAGGGGATCCCCATGTCAAAGGAGTGGGATGAAGTTAAAGCCTGACACACAGTAGGTACTCAGGAAATGAGACCTAACCTGTCCTCCTCCCTTCCTCCCTCCCTCCCTTCCTTTCTTCCATGTGAGAGATGTCTCCAAGGAAACGAGAGGAATTATTTTAAGAAAAGAGCCGAGGGCTCGGGTGGGAGCAGATGGTGGCTCGGGCATCTGGGAGGCAGAGGCAGGCAGCTCTGGACCTTCAAGGAGACAAGGGAACCCAGACACCTCCCCACCCCAAGAAGCACCAGTCCTCTGGTGCTGGGCCTGGAAGCATATCCATACTGAGGGCCAGAGAAAAGGAAGGCATTTCTGGCATCACAGAGCAAGGACAGCACTGGACCTGTCTGTGCAGCTAACCCACTTCATGACTCTAGAAAAGTGCCAGCCTTCCCATCTGTTGGCCTGTGGGTGAGTCGGAGGCCCTACTGCACGGGGCAAGGCAGGGAAGCATAGGATCAGGGGAGGGAGCATTTCCAAGTTGTGCTGTGCCTGGGCAGAGCAAGCTCCTGTGACTTTAGACAAGCGGAGGGACCCGTGTCTGGGAGCCTCCACCAGGCTTAGGCTAGTGTGAGTGAAGGTACCAGGGTGATCCTGATCCCAGCAGAAATTCATTTATTCATTCACTCACTCACTCATTCACTCATTTAGTTCATATCCACCGAACACCTTCCACTGCCAGGCACACCTCACTTCAGGTCCCCCTCAGAGCATCCCTGTTGTGGTATTTTTGCGCCCATTGTACAGCTGAGGACACTAGAGCTCTGAGAGGCAAAATGAGTTGTCCTGGTTCACAAAGAAAGTCAAAGATTCTTTCCCAGTCTTGTCTTCATTTTCCATAGATCCCCTTCACTTTCAACTGAAAATCTTGACTCTTCAGAGGACTTCAAGGTTTCTGGCTTCACCTTTGAACTCTTGAGGCTTTAGCTCCATTGAGCTGCACATAGTGGCTTGTGTGGGCCTGATCTGGCCTTCAGACCTTGGTGCACTGTCCCCTCGTGGGGGCGTGTCCACTCTTGCTCGTCAGGCTAAGTCCTGCACAGCTCAGGGATTACCTCCCCCCAGCAGCCTTCCCATACTTCCTTGGTACTCATTCAGCATGCCCCCCACCTTCTTGGATCTCCACTGAAGACAGCAAGCCTCCTGAGGCCAGAGATGTTCTTTCTGCAGCTGTGTACCCTCGGTGCCCAGCACAGGGCTTGGCCCAAGTGGGTATCTGTGAACACTGAATGAATGAACAAGCAAATGAATGGGATAAGGAACACCCTGGGGTTTCCACTACCAGCTTCACTCATTTTATTCTCCAAACATTTCCCAGGCACCTCCTCCAGGCCAGGCCTGATGCCAGCCCCAGGGATGACAATAACTCAGGCTCTCAATTCACTGTGCAGTTTACAAAAAGCTTCCATCACAGAAGTCACAACCATTTTGTGGTAGGTATTCATTCTTGTGTCCATTTGCCAGATGTGGAAACTGAGGCCTCTGAAGTTTGGGTGACTTGCCCAGTCACAGCTAGTGTGTGACAGAGCCAAGATCTGAACCCAGGCCTGCTCACTCCAGAGCCCTCATTCCTTCCACACTGTGAAGGAGTACAGAAACATTCAAAAATTTGGAAAACACAGGAAAGAAAGAAGAGGAGAAAATCCTATATAGCTCTCCTTCCCCCAACCTTGGGATATATTTCATTAACAGTCTGGGAATCTCCTACTTATTTTGGCTGAGTCTGTGGGTACAAGCGAGTGACTGACCTGGCCGAGGTCAGCACAGATACAAGCTTCGCAGTCAGGATTTGAACTCATACTGCTGGACGCCAGAATTCGAGGTGAACTCAGTGTGGTCCCAAGCCTCAGGGAGCTATTTCCAGTCTTATGGGAGAGATGGAAGCAAGCAGATGTGGCTTAGTTTGGCTTCCCCCAGAAACAGACCACGAGAGAGTGAGGAGCAACGGGGAGTTTCTTGAGGAGGTGGTCTCTGTAAGTAGGAGGCAGAGCAGGTGGAGAGTGAGATGGGTCAGGAGATAATGTCAACCAAATGCATTAGCGAGTGGCTACTGCAACTCCATCCTGCTGGGGACCTTCTGAGAAATGGTGGAGAGGACACCTCAGAACCCTCTCCCTGAAGGAAGCTGGGCCTTTCTTTACCCATTGGTTCCCGACCACAGTGATTGAAGGTTGCTCCTGGGGGCGTTCACTCCCCTGCATTTCCAAGCTGTCCTGTGCTTGGGCAGAGCAAACTGTTGTGACTTCAGAAAAACGCTGCCCTCCGGCAGAAAAGTGGAGGGACCGGTATCTGGGAGCTGCCCACCAGGGCTGTAGCTGGAGTCCCAGGTGGGCATCAACAACAGTTGCTAGGAGGTGTTTGGTCTTGGTCATCATAAAGCGTCTGGGGAGTCTGGAGTTAACAGTACTGTATTGTATACTTGAAATTTGCGAAGAGGGCAAATCTTCAGTGTTCTCACTACAAGAAAGAAAGGTAACTATGTGGGGGTGATGGATATGTTAATCAACTTGATTGCGGTGATCATTCCGCAATGTATACATATATCAAAACACCAGGTTGTACCCCTTAAATATATATAATCTTTATTTGTCGATTATACTTCAATAAAGCTGACGGAAAAAGAAATAAATAAATGCATGGTAATACTAAAGGGAAACAAATTAGTATTTGAAAGTGACAAACCGGGAATGGAGAGTGGGGTGCAGAAGTCAGGGAGGGTTTCCCCAGAGTGAGTGACACTGAGTTGGATTTGGAGAGGTGAGCAGTGGCGGAAGAAGCATCCCAGGTGGAGGGGCCTGCACACAGCTTGTCCTCTGGGGAGACTGCAGAGCCTGAACCTGAGTTCTGGGGGTTGACCAGAATTAGATTAGGAAACAGTGCAAAGACCAAATGGTGAAGGGTTTTGAAGACCAGGGTGAGGGGTTCAAACTTTCTCCCCAAGTGTTTGGGAGCCCATGCAGGGTTCTGAGCACAGGGGTGTCACAGATCTGTGTTCTAGAAAGATCTCTCTGTGGCTGGGATGGAAGGTGGTTTGGGAGAGGTAGACTGGAGGAGGAGCCATGGAAGGAGGGTGGAGAAGCAGTGGAGTAAGGAGATGCAGAGGCTGAGCCGGCTGAGACAGAGCAACGGGGAAGAGGCATCAGACCCAAAGGCTGTTTAGGAGAAGGTTTGGGATGTAGGGTGGGATGAGGAGGAGGCCAACCCTCCCTGGCTGCAGGGCCCCTGCGAGACTCGTCCTTCTCCCTTTCCCCCAAGGGGCTGTCCAGATGCCTGACTGCCTTGGAGAATGGCGCTGGGACCAGGCATCCCCAGATCTGGTCATGATGGGTCTGGACATTATCTGCTTCGGTCACAAGCCAAGTCTCATCATTAGCTAGCTGTGGTCACTATCTGGATCTAGTCATTACCAGAGCTGGTCATTACCCGGGGCTGGAGGTTACCTGCTGCCAAATGGACTCTCTTTGGTTTGAGTCATTCCGTCCACTTCCAGGGTCCTTCCCGAAACCCCAACTCTCTGCCTGAGGGCACTAATATTCTGAATTTTGAGTTTATATTTTCCTAGTTTCTTTGTTCTCAGTTTATTACGTGTACAAATGCTTATACAATGTAGTTTTTAACTTATCAATTTTACTTTAAAATAAAAATAGCATCTAGCCTTTTTTTTTTTTTAAACAACAACTAAATGTTGTATTGATAAGAATTCACCTGTGTTGTCGAGTGTAGCTGTGGCTCAGTCATTTTGAGGGCCGGGTGTGACTGTGCCACAATTCATTTATTTGTTCATTTTTTTGTCCATTGATAATTGGATTATTGTCAGGATTTCTGCTGTTCCAAGCAGGGCTGCTGAGGATATTCTTGTGCATTTTTCCTAAAGCTCCACAAAATGTGGTCTGGGGATCAACAGGAAACATGTTACAAATGCAGAATCTCGGGCCCTGCCCTAGATTCACTAAATCTGAATCTGCCTTTTTGCAAGATCCCTGGGTGATTTCCGTGCACATTAAAGTTTGAGAAGCACTGGCTCCGCATACATGTGCCTGGGTGTCTCTGGCCACACGCACCCAGGAGTGGATTCTTCGGGTCGCGGTGGTGAATGGGCACACCCTCCCCTCAGCAGATAGAATTGGATTGATCTACATCTTCACTGACACTTAGTATTCTCAGACTTTCTTTGTTTCTGCCAGTTGAATGGGTGTGAAGTGGCATCTCATCATAGTCTTGATTGACATTTCCCTGATGACTAATGAGGTCAGACACCTCCTCGAGTGTTTACTGGCCACATGTTCCCCTTCCGTGAGACACCATGGTGGTGTTTTTTTGCTTTTGTTTTTCTTTGGACTCATTCAGCTCAGCCTCTGGTTTTATATTTGCTGTTCTTTCAGTCTGAAATACCTTCTCCATTCCCTGTTCAGTGTCAGTTCTTCCAGGAAGCCCTCCCTGACTGCTGCTTGGGCTGTAAGCTTCTTCGGCCTCACAGGCACGAAAACATGGTGCCACAGTCCCTTCATTTCATCTCCTTGAGTCTCTTCCTTTTTTTTTTTTTTTTTAAATATTTTTATTTATTTCTAGGAGAGAGAGAGAGACAGCGTGAACAGGAGAGGGTCAGAGAGAGACGGAAACACAGACTCTGAAATAGCCTCCAGGCTCTGAGCTGGCAGTCAGCACAGAGCCCGACGTGGGGCTCAAACCCACGAACCGCGAGATCATGACCTAAGCGAAAGTCGGACGCTTAACCGACGAAGCCACCCAGGCGCCCCTCCTTGAGTCTCTTCCTTATTGAAGAAACTACAAGCCAGTATGGCTTGGCCCCTACAGAGTTAATTCTTTTTCGATTTAGTTGCCATAATTTAAATTCAGGAGATTTTGCATTAAAAAATATGAATTGCTGATTTCTTTAAAAAGAGAGAGCAACAGAGAGAGAGAGAGACAGAGACAGAGAAAGATAGAGAATATGTGGCCCCACTGCATGGTAACAATCAGATGGCACTGGGGCTGCCCCTACCTACCAGTCCCCATGACTTCATCCTCATACCCTGCTTCAACGACCTGTCCAGGCCTCTGGACTTTTAAGTCTGCGACCCTAGCCTAAGCACACCAGTTGTTTCTTCCGTCCTTCCCTGCCTCCCCATAATTCTGCTCCCATCCCCGTTCAGGTCTTTGCACCTCTCTCCTAGATTGTTACACAGGATTCCCCCCCCACTTTCCTTCTCTAGTCTTGCCACTTTTGGTCCACTGATCATGTCACAACCCCACTCAAGAATCAGCAATGGCTCCCAATTACTTTCCCAGGCACCACCTGACTTTCTTTTCTTTTCTTTTTTTAAATTTTCTTAATGTTTATTTATTTTTTTGAGAGAGAAAGAGTGTGAGCGAGGACGGGGCAGAGAGAGAGGGAGACACAGAATCCGAAGCAGGCTCCAGGCTCTGAGCTGTCAGCACAGAGCCCGATGTGGGGCTTGCACTCGTGGGCCATGAGATCATGACCTGAGCTGAAGTCAGACGCTCAACCGACTAAGCCATCTAGGCACCTACGTGACTTTCTTTAAAAACAAACAAACAAACAAACAAACAAACAAACAAACAAAAGTACTAATACATTATGAATGTTTCATGATCACAAAAAGGTCTAAAGAACAGTATAACAAACACCTGGGTACCCATCTCCCAACTTAAGAAACAAACGATTTCAAGTATATTTGAAGCCCCTGTTACATTCCCTTCCCTCTCTGAGGGTCACTACCCTTTTGAATTTGCTATTTATCACTTCTGTACGTGATTGTACACTTGTATGACATATGTATGTGTCCGTAAACAATATATAGCATTATGTTGCATGTTTTCAAACTTTACATATCTGGCAAAAACTCTATTTTCCATCTGCAAATTGGTTTTTTATCCAACTATATATATATTCTTTATTTTTATTTTTTAATGTCTTATTTATTTCTGAGAGAGAGACAGCGTGAGCAGGGGGCGGGGGAGGGTTCAGAGAGAAAGGGAGACACAGAATCTGAAACAGGCTCCAGGCTCTGAGCTGTCAGCACATAGCCTATCGTGGGGTTCGAACCCACCAACCGTGAGATCATGACCTGAGCTGAAGTCGGACACTTCACCGACTGAGCCACCCAGGTGCCCCTATATATTTTTATTTTTAAAAAGTTGTATTGAAGTATAAAGTTCAACAAAGATACACAAATCATAAGGGTACAATTCTGATTTCTCACAAACTGAATCAACAAGTGTGTTTCTGAGATTTATCCTCATAAACGTGTGCCTTGCATTCACCTATTTTGAAGATCGTGGCATGGAGAATTTTCCATTGTTTGAATTCATTGCTATTTATCCAGTCTCCTGATGATGGACAGTTAGTGTCCGGCTTTCCACTATTACAAATGATGCCGTTTGAACATCCTTGTATAAGTCTCCTGGGACCCCTGTGTGAGGTGTCCTCGAGGGCAAAGCCTGCTCATCTTTGACCTGATCACGTATTGCCAGGTTGCTGTCCAGCTCCCGGCTCTCACTGCCTTCCAGCACAGACAACTTGGTCTTCCCAACTGTCCCAACCAGTTCTCCTCCCCACTGACACCCCCTCCAAACATACAGTCACCTCCTTGCTGGCCATAAGCTTTCTCTCTGCCCCTCCCCCAAACTCTAAACCCACTTTTCCTTTCTGACCCTGCTAGAGCCACACCTCCTCCAGGGAGCTCTCTTGGGCAGCATTGGTCTTCATGGTGTCATCTCCTCTGAGTGACATCTCTCACCACAGTTGTCGAGGCCCACAAAAACAGACCAAGAAACAGAGACCTACACTAGATACTGGGAATGGTGAAGGGAGTCATGGATGGACTGGCAGGGAGTGTGAGCAGCTGGGGTATACAGCTGATTGCTCTGGGCTTTGATGGATGAATAGGAGTTTGTAGGGTGGAGATGGTGGGAAGGCATTGCTGGCATAGGGAAAGGCAGAGAAGCACTGGAACAGGTGTTTCTGGGATGGGAATGTGGGCAAATGAGGCTGGAAAAATGGGCTTTGTCGGGTTTTGAACACCACCCTCTAACAATAACTGTTCTGACTCTATTTGTGTTCCACTAGCATTCTTGGAAGATGTAGGAACCAGGGAGGGTGAGCACATTCATTTGACACCTACTGAATGTCAGGCACTGTCAAGGAGCTTACATCTATTATCTCTCTGGATCCTCAGCCCAAGTTGTGGATACTATACTAGTGTTGTCCCCATTTTACAGGTGGCAAACTGGGGCTTAAAAGGGGCAGTCTCTTTTCTATGATCACAGAACCCCAGAAGTAGTATGAGTACACAGTCCAGGTCCATCCAGGGATTGTTTTAACCCTGTGCTGCCACAGGCAAGAAGGCACCTGCAGAAAATGGGTCACCAGGACGGGGCACATGCTCCCAGGCTCAGGAGCCTCAAGTTCGAATCCCAGGAGCCTCCTGACTTGCACGGTGTGGACCCGGACAGTCTAGACCAGCGTGGGCTTCAGTTTCCCTCCTCCACCGGGCCGTCGCCGGGTCCACATAGGTTCTTGCTGCCCAGCTCTGTAGCCTGGAATTCCAGGTTCCCGCGCTACCGCAACCTACGCTGTGTGACCTTGTGCCAGTAGCCTGCACTCTCTGGGCGGCCGACCGCGGATCTCTAAGCGCCCTTCCGGCTCGCAACCGAGCGTCACTGGCCGCGGAGACCCTCCCCCTCCCACCTTGGGCTGCCGGGGCGTGGGTGGGGGTGGGCGCTGGCATCGGCGCGCCCCCCCCACCCCCCCACCCCCAGCCCCGGGCCATTGGCCGGATCCGCGCCTGGTTTTGGGCGCAGCCGCGCGGCCCCCTCCCCCGCGCGCATCTCCCCGCCCCCCGCCCCCTCCCCGCCGCTCTCGGGGAGCCGGGGCCGCGCGGCTCCTCCTCCCGCAGCCGCATCTGGGGCGCCGCGCCGGCCAGAGGAGAGGCATGGGGCGCCCGCGGGCCGGGGCCGGGGCCGGGGCCTAGGCGGCAGACCTGCCAGCGGACCCGAACGGCGGCGGCGCAGCGCAGCGGCCGAGCGGGCCGGAGGCGGCCGAGGCGCCCGGCGCAGGTGAGGGCGCGGGGGTGGCGTGCGGTGGCCCGACCCCCTTTCCGGGACCGGTGCGCCCCGTCCCTCGGCGAGACCCCCAATCCGAGTCTCCTCCCGGCAGACCTCCCTAAACCGACGGGCGGCGCTGGCGCAGGAAAGCCCCCTCCCCCTGCCAGTTCCGTCTTCTGAGCCCCCAATCCGAGGGGGCGGTTCTGCGGTTGGCAAGCCCCCTTCTCTGGGTGGGATCCCCCAGTCCAGGTTTTCTTGGACCCCCAAACCGGGGGTGGCGGCGTGCCTTGGGCCAGGAAGCCCCTAGCCAGGGCTGGACCCCCATTCCACCTCTTTTCCCGCGGACTCTCGGATGTCCGAGGCTGCCAAAGCTGGGAAGCCCCTCTTCGGGCCCGACCCTCAGTCCGCTGGGCGGCCAGGGGGTCAGGCAGACCCCTCCCCACCAACCTGGGGAGCTAAGGAGAGGGAGGGCTCTGCCAGCCGGCTGGGGCATTCCTCCATTCAGCCCAGCTGCCTCCATCCCGCCTCAGTAGCCCCGGGAGCCTGTCCAGCCAGCTCCCCCCATTCCGGAGCTCTTTTCCCGGACCCGGCATCTGGGGAGGGGGCTGGGGCAACCCCACCCCCCAGCGCTGCATGGCGCCCCCTCCCTGTTTGCGTACCCGGGAGGGGCCGGGCTGACCCGGGCACCTGGGCTGGGGGGGCGCTCACATGGCCCTGGGAGGCCCCCACGTGCGGCGCCCCGCGGTGAAAGGGGTTCGCGTTCTGAGCCCATGGCAGGTGGACCCGCTGGCCGGAGAGGCCAGCTGGGTCCAGATGTGCGGGGCCTGCTGGGAGGGGACATGTGCTACCTGGACATGTGATGACGGCCCCTGGCCTCTTTCGACAGAACCTACGGCTCCGACCCCCCGCCATGGTTCCATTCCTCCGTGCTCTCTTCTCTCTCCCTTCTCCCCTTCTTCCTCGGAGCTGCCGGTGTTGCAGAGGGTCGGGCAGCCAGGGACTGTTGATGTTGTGGGGGAGAATGAAATGGGGAAAGGTGCTATGGGTTGGCGAAGGCCAGTTGTGGGGAGGGGGTGAGGGGGTGGATGAGGTGCCCTGAGGATGTAAGCCTCAAGCTTGGGGGGCAGTGCTAGTTGGGGGGGGTCCTGCACCCCCACCTGCCTGGAAGTGGAAATGATGGGGGGGGGCTGCAGTCCCCAGCCCCAGGAGGCTGCACTGGCCTGCCTCTACCCCTGGTGCACCTCCACTCTCAGCCTAGCTCCCCAGGTTCCTGGTCCTGGCTGTCTCTGCTCCTGTGCCTTCACTTGTGGGAGGGGGCTGTGTTTTCCTGCAGGCTCAAGGTGGTGGAGGCTGGAGGCTGTACAGGATCATCTCAGAGAGTGGCTTTTGGAGGAGCCCAGTTTCTGTCCCATGGAGGGAACTGTGGGCTGTCCCCCAGGGTGGCCTGAGGGGCCTGAGCCAGACTCCCATGGGCAGCAGGGCTGGGTGGGGCCGCAGAGCTGGGTGACGGATTGGTGGCTGGAGTGCTGGGAGCCACCGCCAGGCCCTGGAGCTGGCTGTTGGAGGCCAGTCAGCGGCAGATGCAGAGTGTGTTCCTAGCAGCTCCTGGAGACACTGGCTGTGCACGTGGGACGGGCGTGTGTGCGTGTGCCTGTGCTGTGGCAGGGGTGCACCAGGATTCCTGGGTCCCCCTGGAGCCCAGACAGCAGCTCAACTTCCATGAGTGTGCGTCTGTGTGACGTCCATGGCGCCCTCCCTTCATTCATCCATCAGAGACGGGACTGGGTCTGGGCCTGGGCTGGACGCTAAAGATATATAATGATCTGATGCGGTCCCCACCCTCAAAGAACCCCTGTTTTGCCTAGGGGCAGAGGAGAGACATTCTGTGCCAGGCTCTGGGGGTGGAGTGCAAGGCCCAGATTGAAGAGAAAGTGTGGGGCAGAGCAGCCCTGATGGCTGAGTTATGTGGGACCCAGGGCAGCATCCAGCTGGTATCAGCCTTGAAACGGAGCCGCAGGTTTGAGGTCCGTGCCCTGGGCACAAGGCTGCAGCGCAGCAGAATTGGTGTTTTTTGAAAGGAGGCTGAATAGCACTGGGAAGCTAAGGATAGATTGTGTACTTTAGAGCTTTTGTAAGACTCAGTGACGAATTGGACATACCAGGGGCACCCACTGGCATCTTGTTAAGTTCTTGTGCAGTTTATGGGCCGCTGGCTTCATAACTGCCAGTGTTTCGACATGACGGAGAGGCTCTGAGGAATTGTACTGGGGACTCTGTGGGACAGGAGCAAGTGGTCTCTCTGCTCCCATATATCTGTGATTAATTGATAGATTCACTCACTCAGGAAAGCACTAACAATAGCATTATCTGACTACAGTGCATTTAAACACTTCCACTTAAACATTCTATATTGTGAATTAATAAAATCTTGAATGCAGATTTTTTTTTAAAGCACACCATAGGTACTCAATAAATGCCCACTACTCCTAGGATGAAGCCTAGCCTAGTCTTCCCCAGACTAGCTACCTCTCTAGCCACATCTCACGGCCCCTCCCTTCCCTCTTTGGCTCCCGTCCCCCTGGCCTGCTTTCAGTTCCTGGAACAGGCCACATTGCCTCCAGCCTCAGGGTCTTTGCACACACTGGTTCCTCTGCCGGCCCCCCCACCCCTCCCAGCCCATTTGCCTACTTAATTACTACTCCTTATCCAGGTCTCAACTTAGGCATCACTTCTAGAAGAAAGCCTTCCCTGACACCCAGGCCAGATTGCATCTCTGTCATCACCTTCCCAGAGCCCTGGGCCTCTGCCTTCACTACCAGTCACTGTTCCTTATTACTGGATGCCTTTCGGTGTAGTTGGTGTGGAGCAGAGCAGAGTCATGCCTGCCTCTTTATGCCATCCCACTGGGGTTGAGGACAGGTCTTGGCTCATCCTGGACCCTTGGTCCGTTTCTGAATGGACAAGTGTCATTTGGGCCATTCTAAGTCAGGGGCCGGCAGGTAGAACATGGTGGGAGCCTTGGCCAGGTCTAGTCATCAACACAACTGTCCATATGGGCTTCTGGCCTCTAGCTGGTCCTGTGAACTCAAAGGCATTTGGCCAGGCTCTATGGGGATAGAGGCCCATGGCCTCTACGATCCCTGTGTGTCTGTAGGACCTCAAAGGCTCTATAAGAGATTTAGGAGCCATGCTTGGGGAGGAGCCTGTGTCTTCAGGGGTATATGGTCTGGCATTTATTTCTGCCAGTTCATTTATTACTTCCTTACTTTCATTCAGTGGGTCACCAACTTGTCCACCAGCTTGTCCACCATTTCTTAATGCTTCATTCTGTCTTTGGGCCACCAGGGCTTCCTGAAGCCTGCTCAGTGCCCCTTAGGGAGAGGGACAGAGTCAAACCCACAGGGCCCTGCTCTGTGAACTGTAGTCACCCTGCCATGCCCCTCCTGGTGGTAGAGGCTGGTGCTGTCCAGTGCTGGGTAGGAGCCACGAGTTTGGGCCTGTGGGAAGTGCTTCCTTGAGGATGGCTACGAGATCTGGGGTGGATTTTGGAGGATTAGAAGGATTTGGGTAGATGGAGTATGGCGGGAAGGGCATTGCTGGCTGAGAGAACTACATTATGAGGGCTGGGAGGCAGCCATGTGCTGAGCAGGCCTGGGGATGGGGCGGCTGTCACAGGAGGCTGGTCATGGTGGGGGGCAGTGTGCTGGTATGGGCAGTGTCCAGGCTGTGCCTGGAGCCCTGTTTCTGCCTTGCTGTGTGCCTTGAATGCACATGCCCCCTCTCTGGGTTCCCTTGATAAAGTGCAAGCTTGGACCTTGTGGTCTCAGAGAATTTCCACTGTCCCAGTGTGGAGTCTGTGTCAGCCCAGGAGGGCATTTCTCAAGGCCCCTGCCTCTTCTTTGAGCCTGTGGGGAGCTGGGATGGGGCTTGGTTTGCTCTAGTGGCTTTGGAGGCCAGTGTCTATTAGCCCCTGGAGTGAGGGTCAAGAGGAGCTGATGAGGCTCGGCAGCTTCTTATGACAGATGACCCTGTCAGTTAAGGGAGTGAAGGAGCTGGCTTTGGTGGGAAGAGCACCCCATTATGCAAACTCTCACTGCATCCTTTTTGGAAAAGGCTCACTATTGAGAGGCTTTCTGTGTGTTGGACCAAAGACAAGGGGCACCTGGGTGGCTCAGTTGGTTGAGCATCCGTCCGGTTTCGGCTCAGGTCATGATCTCGCAGTTTGTGGGTTCAAGCCCTGCATTGGACTCTGTGCTAACAGCTCAGAGCCTGGAGCCTGCTTCAGATTCTGTGTCTCCCTCTCTCTCTGCCCCTCCCTTGCTCATGCTCTGTCCCTCTCTGTCTCAAAAATAAGTAAACTATAAAAAAGTTTTTTAAAAAAGACAAGCCCACCCTTAACTTTATCAGACTTCTGTGGGGGGGCCCTTTAAGATTCATGTGACCAGACTTTTGTCATGGCCCACGGTGTGGGGAAGTGTGTGTTGTATTCTTACACCCTGTCCACAGTGTCTGCTAGTGGCTGCTGGCTAGGATGGAGGCCTCAGGGCATGTACAACAGTTTGCAGAATGTATTTAATCTCCACCCCCCTACCCCCAATAGGCATGAAAAGGGATATTGTCTCCATTTGACAGATGAGGAAACTGAGGCTCAGAGAGTTTGGGTAGCTTCCCAAGGTCACTCAGAGGGTGGCAGGAGGGGAACCCACAGCCTAGGAGCCCTGAGGGGTGCCAGGGCACAGGAGCCTATCGCTAGCTGATGGCACATCATTTCCTGAGCCGAGGAGTGGGGCGCTGGATCCCTCTGTGCTGGGTTTCGCAATGCCGCCTCCTCCCCGCCAAGCTGTCTGACGTGGCCTTTTCAAAAACCCAAAATGAATGGAAGCAAATTTTGTTTGGAGAATTTTGCTACACCCTTCACCAGGGCTGGTTGCAAAACCAGGCTTGGGGATCCCTGCTGCTGCTGGTGATGATAAAGATGATGACAGTGGTGTCAGTGGCTAACACCCACTCCCTGAACAAAGCACCAACTCCCAGTGACCAACTCCCAGGAGCCAAGTGCAATGCTGGGCCCTCTGTTTAATGAGCACCAGCTGAAAGCACCTTAAATCCAGCCTCTCCTTTAGTTCCATGACACCCTATTATTATCCCCATTTTACAGATGAAGAGACAGGCACCGAGAGCTGTAGCTGCCCAAGGCCCCAGACCTGGCGAGGTGGTGGTGCCAGGATTTGAATCCAAGCTGGTTAGAGTGTAGAATCTAGTCTTCGCCCACATTCTGGAGATGTGTTTGCCAGCAGTGATGGGTGAGGGGGTGTGTGTATGTAGAGGTGCTCATTGGGCCGTGGGAATTGAATGTGGCAGACCCAGACCCTGGCTTGTGGGAACCTGGCCACTTGCTAGAGGTAGAACTTGGCCCTGAGCTGACAGTGGTCCCTCCAGGCCCCACCAGAGGGGGTCACGTGGCTGTTAGCAAGAGGAGAACCATGGCCCCTCCCTGCGACTTTGCTCATCACTAAGTCACAGTTTTGGAAGTTGGCCCATCTGTCAGGCTCCAGGGACCTTGGGTGGTGACATGGTAGCTGAGGAGGGACCACAGTGAGCTGCTGGATTCCTGGGACCGCTCGATGCAGGGGCAGACCTCTCACACACAGCAGCTGCCAGGGCCCAGCACAAGGGCACAGGCACTTGTGAGAAGGCAGCAAAGCAAACGTGGCATTTGTATTCCTTCCTTCAGCCTAAGAAGGCCTGTACAGGTGACCCGTCTCCCGGAGTTTGCTTCAAAACTGGCTCTAGCCACATCTGGTACATGAGGGGGTCATCTTTAGAAAGCATATGATGTGGGCAGATTCTTTGATAATGGAGAAATGGGGCAGGCATCCTGGCATATAAATGGACTACAAGACCACTTATTGAGCACCTGCTGTGTACCTTTGCACTGTGCCACAACAGGGGCTCAGAACCACACCCCGATGAAGTATTTGTGATTACGAGGGAGGGGGTCTCTGTGCCCCCAGATATTGGGCTGAGGAGTGAAAACTAGGCCTCTGGGTTCACATAGTTTTCTCTCTACTGTGACAGATGAGCCTGTGGTGACAGGGGTAAGTCCAGGAGGCTTTTGCTTTGCAGCTCCCAGATGGGGGTTTGGAATGACTGGGGAGCTGGTTTGCTTCTGTGTGTCCCCTGTGGAGTCCCAGCACCTCTCTGGGCCACATGGTCTCCATCTGTTTGGTGAAGTGCTGGGGGTTAGGTCTCCAAGGCTTGCCTAGCTCAGGTGAACTCCAGGGGTGAACCAAGCCGAGATTCCCTCTGGGAGGTGTTCTCACCCCTGATCCTCTGCCTGGCTTCCCACCTGTCCCTGTCCCCCAGGCCTAAGCCAAAGGGAGGGCGCCTCTCCCTCCACCCACTGTGGGCTGACTGCGCGCAGTGACGCAGCAATCAAGGGCTCTGGAGCGCAGCTTGGAGACGGGGATCCGGGTCTGCTAACGACAGGGGAGAAAAGGCTCTTCCCACCACCCCCAGCTGCCTGCCTGCCTCCCTCCCTCCCCCGGCCGCCGCCAAGCCCTGGCACCTCCTCAGCTCTGCCAGATCCACTTGTAGGGTGGGAGGCTCTGCTGCACAGGGCCCCAGTTCGAGTCTCAGTGTGTCGGGGCCTTGCTGTGTAACCATGGCATGGTTGCCTGCCTTTTCTGGGCAGAGTGCACTGTGAGGGCTGGGCTTTGGGGTTCTGAGGATGACAGGGCAGCCGGTGTTGTTGGCTCTGAGGGGTCCCCTGTGACTCGGGAAGAGTTCCTGGGGGCACAGGGCCCTCTGCCTCCTGTGTTTTCCATGTGTGTCCCCCACAGTGGAGGGAGCAAGGTACTCTGATCATGTTCATCTTACATCCGAGGAAGCTGAGGCTATACAGCAGGTGAATGGTAGATCTAGGATTTAAACCCAGGTCCGTGTGACTCAGGAATCCAGGCAAGAAGGCAGACCCCAGGCAGGAGGCCAGCTGGGTCACTGCGAGCCTCCTGTTCCCTTCTCCAAGTCTCAGTTTCTCCATCTGTGCGGTAAGGGTGGGGTGGAGGAGGGGGTTGGAGCTGCCCCAGCCCATCTCTGGGCTCCTACCTGGCACTGCTGGGAATTTTCTGAGCTTCCTTATCAGCCTCCAGCTCCCACCCTGAAGCCAAGGTGTGATGACAGGCAAGGAAGTGTCAGCATCTCGCACCTCTCCTCCAGGGAAACCTGCCACCTTTGGGGTGTGAGAGATTCCTGGAGGACTGGCCTTCCAGGGACAATGTGCGTGGGGACAGAGGCTCTGGGCAGTCTGCGCAGAGGTCTTGGCTACCCACTGGGCCAGGCCCGCCTCTGCCTATCTGTAGATCTGACTCTCTCTCTCTTTTTTTTTTTTTTTAGGTTTTTTTTAATGTTTGTTTATTTTTGATAGAGAGACAGAGTGTGAGCTAGGGAGGGATAGAGAGAGAGAGGGAGAGAGAGAATCTAAAGCAGGCTCCAGGCTCTGGGCTGACAGCACAGAGCCTGACGCAGGGCTTGAACCCATGAACCATGAGATCATGACCTAAGCTGAAGCTTAACTGAATGCCCCACTGAGGCGCCCCATGATCTGATTCTCTTATATCTGGTTTATCAGGGAACTCTGGGTGAATGTGGGTGTGGATGGGGAGGTGGGGCCACCTGCATGCATATAGGTGTGGGGGTGGTGTGAATGTATGTTTTATGTGGTATGTGTGTATGTGTGCATGGGGAGCATGTGAGATATGTGTGTATGTGTGCATGGGGAACGTGTGAGAGATGTGTGTGTGCACGTGCGTGTGAGAGACGTTGCCCCCTGCTTAAGCCAGGCCTTTTTTGTATCACCAGATCCTCTCGACGCTAGAAGGTAGATATTACCGTCACTCCTGACCTCCCTTTCTTTCCCCACTTTCTTCTAAGTATTCATTCAGCAAACACATGCGACGGGTCTGTTCTGTGTCCAGAGCAGGGGTTGGGCCTGTACCAACTGGTGGGACGTCTGGTCCCTGGCCTGGGGAGCTCACCATCCTCTTTGGAAGCCAATAGTCATGATAACCTCCCTGGTGAATATAAACTCACATCAGTGACCTGTGCTGCTGCCACAAAGAAGTATGAGGAGACCTAGTCTGGTGGGGTTAGGGAGGGCTGCCCCAAGGAGGTGACAGACCTGACCCCTGGGAGGAGACAGAGTTAACCCTGTGGTGGGTAGCAGGGGCGGTATCAGTGGTATCAGGTTCTAAAGCCTGGGGAGCAAGGGGCTTTGTGTGAGGTGGAGTCAGGGCCTGGTGGGATACAGGGTGGACTGCTGACCCATGAGGAAACTGAGGCTCAGAAAGGCAAAGTAGCCTGCCCTAGTGGGGTTGGAAACTTGCCCAGATGTGAATTCGATCCCCGAAGGGTTCTGAAGGGACTACTCTAGTTGTAGTTGGCAGAACCCTGGGCTCTCACTGAGGTCCCGCAGCAGGTTAGCATGGAGGGGGCCTCCTCTCCTCAGCACCACCCACTGCGTGGATGCTTCCCACTGACAGAGACTGAGGAGCCACAGAAGGTTCCGGAGCAGGGCAGACCCACAGTGCTCTCCTGGCTGGCCACACCCCAGGCCTTCCCGGCACTGGCATGGAGTGTTGGCCATCTGCCTGCCTGCTGAGGCTGAGGCCAGAGCCAGCTGACCTCTGCTGACCTGGTGTGTCACCATCCTCTGCTGCTGCTGGAATGGACAGGGGCATAGGCAGTGGGCAGTGGTAGGCAGGGAGGACCCATGGCCAGCAGCCCCGAGGCCTCGAGGAACCATTTGCCAGGCTGGGTCTGATAAATGACAAGGCCATTTCTAGAGACCGATGGGGAGGCAGCCTTGCACCTGGAGCCCTTGGGGCGGGCCTAGGGGTTCACCCACAGAATGGAGGCTGGGCTCCTTCCCTGCCCCATGTCCCCTTCTCACACATCTTTTGGCTCTAGCCCTCATGGCCTCTGGCCAAGATGACTCTCCCAGCCCCCTCCCAGGTCTCCTGCCCATAGACCATCTGGCAAAGTGATCCGGAAGCCACACCCAGCCCCTCACACCTCATCAGGGTGCAGAGCTCTGAATGGCCTCTGTCACCTGCCCCGTGCACCCCTGCAGCCCCCTCCGGCCCCCAGCATCCTCTCACTTACAGCTCAGCTGAGTGAATTGGGACTTATAGAACAGTGCACGTCTTCTGGCCCCCAGCCTTCACGTTTACTGTTCCTTCTGCCCAGAATACCCTTCCCCAAAGTCTTTGCTCGGTAACTCCTGTCTTAGTTACCACTCAGCTTAGGCCTTGCCCTTCCAGGAGACTTTCTCTCTCATCCATGTGAGCCACTCCTGCCTGGACTCCAGAGGCCTGTGTACTGGGAGGTCCACTTGTCTGTCTGCCTCCCCTCCTCCTCCAGGCAGGGGCCAGGCTGATGGCTCTTGGTGCTCCCAGTGGTGCCCAGCCTGGGGCCTGGAGCATAGTGGGTGCACAGCTTATGAGTATCAGCCAAGCACTTTTGAACCCAGTGGCTAGAGTACAGCCGGCGCCCCCTCACGCTCCTTTCCTGCACAGGGGCTGGGTACGTGGCAGGTGCCTCAGACAAGAGCTCAGCCTACATGTCCCCTCACTGGGGACTGGGAGCAGGAGCGGTGGCTGCATGAGCCCATCTGGGAGGATGTGGGGGTGCCTGGGATCGAGCAAGCAGGAAGTTGGCTGTTCAGTTGCCTCCTTTTAGCTTATGGACCCACCAGGGCTGTTTTTTGCCAACCTGAGGAGAAGCCTAACTGCTCAAAAGGACTACATTTCTCATTCTTTAAGCTCCTGAAAATTGGGGGTCTATTGTCAGTGCAGCCTAGTCCACACCAAGTATTATAAATATCTACTATGTGCCAGACATTATTCTAGGCGATGGGGATAATAATATTCAGCTCCAGAGGCTGTTGTGAGAATTTAATGAAAACCAACATGGAAGTCTTAGCTTTGTGCTGGCACATAGTAGGTTCCGTGGGTTAGATGAGCTGTGTCAGGTCTGTTCTTGCATCTGTAAACAGTCATAAGAAGCTACCACCCAGGGAAGGCTGGGAGGGAAGCATCTTTGGACAGACTGGGGGCCACTAGAGGGGAGTCCCTGCATGCCCAGCCTGGGAGCAGGGTAAACCACACCGTCTGGAAGCAGCTTCTGGCTTCTCTCGCCTCTCTTCCACCCCATCTCAAGGCTCACCATCTGCCTTAGTTATCTATTGCTGCGTAACAAATTACCCCAAAAATTAGTGGCTTAAAATAATCATAAGCATTGATTACCTCTCTTTCACACATTACACGTGCAGGAGCCACTTTGAGGAAATCTGGTGTAGACTCATCATCTATATGTTAAGTAGGAGTGATACTGACTGTGTCCAGTAAGACCTGGGCCAGATCTTGAATTGTCTTTCTCTCTAATCCACCCAGGGACTCTGGGTGGGAGGGATCACTGTCCCCTCCCTACACGTGGGGAAACAAGTCTCACAGAGGGAGAATGACAGTCCTAAGGTCCAGCAGCAGCTAACAGCTGGAGTTTGAACCCAGGCTGCCCGCTCTCATGGCCTAAACTCTTAGCCACTATATCATATTTTCTAGGGTAAACTTGAGTGAAGGTGGGAAGGGAGACTCTGGGAGTTTAAAGGGAGACTTAGTGCCCTTTAAAAATGAGGTGTTAATAGCAGCAAGTATTAATGTCCAGCTGTTTTAGTAAGCAGGGTTTTTTTTTTCCTGGTCTTGTTTTTAATTGAAAGCACAAAATTGATTGGAAAGGTGACAATTGCCTCAGCCCTGAGGATTCTGGGAAGGCTTTTCGGAGCCACAGGCTGACCACCCTGGGGTGGCCGCCAACAGGCTTATCCACCCACATGAGGAAGTGAGCTGACTCTGAGGGTTTGGCCTGAGTTGGGTTCTGGCTCAGCTCACCAGCTATGTGACCTTTGGCAGGTCACAAAAATCTCTCTGAGCCTCAGTTTCTCCATCTGTTCCCCATGGGATAACGGTGTCACTGCCTGTCTGGAGGCTTGGTGTCAGGGCGAAGTGAGTTCTGTGTGTTAAAATACCTAGGACAGGGCCCTGCACATAGTAGGTGCTTGAGAAAAAAACAGCTAATGTTATGCTCTCTTCCAACCTGCTCTCTCACCGTGCACACTGGACCCTCTCACGTTCCTTCCCCACACTCCAGTCCAGATCAGTTCACAGGTCAGCGTGGGCCTCTCAGTGAGACCAGCACACAGAGGGAGATGTGCTTATCTCCATTTTACAGATGGGGAAGTAGAGGCCCAGACATAGCTTGCCTGAGGGCCTCGGTGATAGAGATGGGACTGAATCAGGAGGCTTGGACTCGGAATCTAGTGCTCTTTCTGCTCTCCTACTCTTAAAGATCCTTGGGAGAACCTCAGGAAGCTGAAGAGAATTCCAGGAACTTTCAGGGTGCCTGGGAGCCAGGGCGCTTGGGTCTTCCAGCCCTCACTGCCCCCAGGCCCCGATGTAACCCTGATGAGTTGTCTCCCTCTCTGGACTGCCTGGGACCGAGGGCCCCTCTCCCAAGCCTTCCTCTGTGTCCCCCTCCCCCGGGGCTCACTTCTGTGTCCTCTCCCGCAGCCCCACCTCTGGGTCCCCCTCCCCTGAGCTCATTTCTGTGTCTTCTCCCCCAGGCCCCACCTCTGGGTCACCTCCCTCAGGCCCCGTGTCTGTGTCCCTTCCCTCCTCTGCTGTCCTGATTTGTGCTTGGCCCATATTCAAAGCAGCAGCTTTTAGGTGGGAAGTCAGGCAGTGGGAATCCTGCCTGGAGAGGCCCACCCAGGTTCCCCTCTTTCCCTGGGGCCCAGAGTGGACCCTCTCTGCCAGGGCAGGTGGCTGGGGCCCTGTGGGCAAGTGCTCTGGTAAAGGTCTTTCCAGCACTGCAAGCCTACCGTGGCCCCCGCTCCCTCCCTGTGTATCCTTCACTGAGGAGCAGATATATTTAGACAAAATGCTCCAATGTGCAGATCCCATATCCCCCAGGGGCTGGGGGAGGCAGGGCCCCTGAACAGCCACACCTGGTACCTGGCGTCTGTGCTGCTTGGAGCTCCGGCCTGGGCTGGCTGGACCAGGACTCTCCCCTGCTGACTGTGGATGGGTCTTTCTCTCCACCTCCCTGTCCCTTAGAGCCACATCACTCTGTCCCTTGGCCTCCAAGGCGCAGCCAATTTCAGTCATTTGCTCCCCTCCTGCTCTCCTGCCCCCCACTTCCTGAGCCTCTCCGTCCTTCTGGTCCCTCTCAGCACTCAGAGCGCCTCTCCCTTGCATAGCCCGTCGGTTACGTGGATTTGTGTCTGCTGCAGGCCTCGCTGGATGCCTGGGACATGGAGGTGACATAAGATCCCTCAAGGTGGCCTCATCACAGTCTGGGGGGCGGACCACAGGCCACTAAGACAACATTAAGATACCTGTTGTGGCAGCAGGAAGCCCTAGGACAGATGACACTGGAGCTCGGGCAATGAGCAGAGAGGGTTCCCTGGGGGACCAGTGGTCTGAGCTGAGACTTCTAAGTTTAGAGGGAAGGAGTCAACAATTGGAGACAGAGCAGGCGTTCCTGGCCGAGGGAACGATGGCGCATGCAAAGGCCGGGAGTTCCGTGAGAACCTCGTTGTACCGGGGAGAGTGGAGGGCAGGAAGGCGGGCGGGAACTTGGTCTTGCTGAGCCTCAACTGCCAGTCTGAGGGCCTTGCCCCCCCAAGCACTGGAAGACTATGGGTGAGCCTTCAGTGGGACAGTGGTGGGTTGTTGTGAGCACGGCTGGGCGGCTGGTCAGTGGTTTTCCCCGCTGCCCACCAGGCTGGCTCTGGCTCCCACGGCAGATGCGCTCTGCCCGGCTGGGTGGGAATCAGAAATAGCTCACACGTGCTCAGTGCTTGGTGAATGGCTCCCCCGCCCTCAGCGCATTTCATCTGCACCCGAATCAAGGACAGCTCAGTGCTTGCAAGCTGGGTGACCTTCTCCCTCCATTTATTAATACACCGCCCACTTGGGGCTGCAGGCAGAGCTGGGAGAGTGCATGCAGGGGTGGGGGTGGAGGGTAGGGTGGTAGCAGGGGTGCCCTAGACAGGGAAATGATGAGAGGCTGGAAAAAGATACCTACCCACCAGAACACTGTCCAGC
Organism: Proteles cristata cristata; assembly: GCA_017311185.1. Classification (NCBI taxonomy): domain Eukaryota; kingdom Metazoa; phylum Chordata; class Mammalia; order Carnivora; family Hyaenidae; genus Proteles; species Proteles cristata. The sequence continues at coordinate 413,366 of JAESUZ010001308.1, read as the reverse complement.
CAGATAAACCCCAAAGGACAAAAATGAGTGTAAAAATTCCCTGGAATCCACCTCCCCGTGGTGATCATCATTAACATTTTGATGTCAGCCTTCCAGATGCCTCTCCAAGTTGATCTTCCCTGGCAGATGGATTCATTCATTCACTCACTCATCAAATATTTGTTAAGTGCTCACTCACTGTGGTGAGCAGGGGGGCAGGGCTCTGAGGGACACTTCTGCACTCTTAGGGACCTCAAAAAAAAAGCAGATAAAACAGGGGTGAGATCCACAGGGAAGGGTCATTGGAACTATGAGTTCTCAGCCCAGGCTAGGTTTTTGGGAGGGCTTCCTGGAGGAGGTGATGCTTGGGCTGAGGTCTAAGCAATAAAGAGAAGTCTGCCTAGTAAAGAGGAGCTGAGGAAAATCCTTCCTGCCCAAGAGAATGGCAAATGTGTTAACCCTGTGGTGTGAGAGCAGTGGTGTTTTCAGCTAAGAGAAAGAAAGATGGCGAGGCTGATTGTTGGCAAAAGAGAGGATGAGGTGAGGCATGAGGGGGTGGCAGGGACCAGACCGTGTGGGGCCTCGTGGAGTATGGGCAGGGTTTGGGGATTTAATAAGAGCATGGGCTCTGGTGCTGTAAGACTCATGTTCCTATCCAACTCTGCCACTTAGCTGGTTGACTTCAAGCAAATTACCTAACTTCTGTGCCTCAGTCCTCTGGTCTGTGAAATGGAGCCAGCAATGAGCTAGCACTAGTCTTTACCTCAAAGTCTGGTGTAAGGATGAAATGATGGAATGAAGTGCTCAGGACATTGGCATACAGAAATTGCTCATAAATGGTAGCTCATACAATGTTGAAGTCATCTGTAAAAGAGGTGCATGTGTGTAGATGATTTTGCATATATAGGGTCATATTTATCCTGTTTGTATGTAACTTTTCCCCTTGATGCTGGCTGTCTTTCTGAGTCCATGGCTACAGAGTATAATTATATTTAAATTCTTAGTATGTATTTGAAACATTTTAACAGGTGTAACATGTTGTAGAGTGCACTAATCTTAAGTATATAGTATAGCTTGACTCCTGTATATGTCATATATATCATGTTTACATATATCACATGGCATATATATCATATATATGATATATGTGTGTGACCACCACTCAGATCAAGATATAGGATATTTCCAGCTCCCCCAGAAGACCATGTTATGCTTTTTCCCAGTTAATTCCCCACCCCTGACCCCTTGTGATAACCATTATTCTGATTTCCAAAACCATAGCTTAGTTCTGACTATTTTAGACCTTCACATAAATGGGATCATGCGGGATGTTTCTTTTGTATCTGGCTTTGTTTGCTCATCATTTTGTCTGAGAGATTCATCCATGTTGTGTGGACTGATAGTTCATTCTTTTCTATCACTGCTTAGTATTTCACTGAGTGATTATTTCATGCTTTATCCATCCTATTGTTGATAGACATTTAAATTATTTCTAGTTTTTGACTGTATAGATAGAGCTGCTTTGGACTTATTTATAGATATATTTTGGGGGATCTCATGAGTTATTTCTGTTGGGTATATAGCCAGGAGTGGTTTCTGGGTCATAGAAGATGAAAATGTTCAGTGTTAGTGGATACCACCAGTCTTCCAAGGTGGTTGAACCAATTGTTATTCCCACTAGCATAGTGTGAGAATTCCAGTTGCCCCACACCCTCACCAACACACTGAATAAAGATAATTTCTGATAGCTGCAGGGAGCTCTGCCACGAAGTCGGACCACCTTGAACCAGCTTCCAAATGATGGACGTTTACATGATTTTTTTAAAAAATGAAAAAACTGAGATAAATCAATAAAACAAATATTTAAAGTATAGTGTCATCTGCAAAAAGTGAAAATTTGACTTCTTCTTTGCCAATTCCGATGCCTTTTATTTCCTTTTGTTGTCTGATGGCCGATGCTAGGACTTCCAACACTATGTTAAACAACAGTGATGAGAGTGGGCATCCCTGTCAGGTTCCTGATCTCGGGGGAAAGCTCTCAGTTTTTCCCCATTGAGGATGATGTTAGCTGAGGGCCTCTCATAGATGGCTTTTACGATGTTTAAGTAAGTTGCTTCTATCCCAACTTTCTCGAGAGTCTTTATTAAGAAGGATGCTCTATTTTGTCAAATGCTTTTTCTGCATCTGTCGACAGGATCATATGGTTTTTATCTTTTCTTTTGTTGATGTGATGTATCACATTGATTGATTTGCGAATATTGAACCAGCCCTGTAACCGAGGAATGAATCCCACTTGATCTTGGTGGATAATTCTTTTTATGTGCTGTTGGATTCGATATGGAAACCAACTTGATAATAAACTATTTGTAAAAACAAACAAACAAATATTTAAAAATAAAATAAGAGAAGCAACCAAGATGTCCTTCAGTAAATGAATGCATAAATAAATTGTGGTACATCTACTTAATGGAATATTATTCAGTGATAAAAAGAAATGAGCTATCAAGCTACAAAAACACATGAAAGAGCTCTGAATGCAATTACTAAGCAAAAGAAGCCAGTATGAAAAGATTACATACTGTCTGTTTCTGACTGTATGACATTCTGGAAAAGGTAAAACTGTAGAGATAGTAAAAAAGAGCAGTTGCTGCCAGGTATTTGGGGTAAGGGAGGGAGGGGTGAGTAGGTAGAGCATAGAGGATTTTAGGGCAGAGAAACTCTTTTGTATGATACTGAAATGGTGGATACATGATATTGCACATTTGTCTAAACCCATGGATCTTTAGAATACAGTGAACCCTAATGTAAATTATGGACTTTAGTTAATAACGTATCAATATTGGCTCATCGATTGTAACAAATGTACCACACTAATGTGAGATGTCATTAGCAGGGGAGCCAGGGTTAAGGAGAGGGATATACGAGAACACTGTACTTTCTCTTCATTTTTTCTGAAAACCTAAAATTATTCTGAAAAATAAAGCCCCTTAACTTAAAAATAAATGAAAGTAAAATTAAGATGTGAAAATATTACAAAGGAAGAAAACAAACCAAGAATCACTAGACAAAACCAAAAATCACTGTAGTGTTAGAGATCTGTGCTATTGGTCATTCTCTCTGGGGGTGTTTTTCTTTTGCACAGTGGGGATGACACCCCAGAACACTTTTGTATTTCACTCCTGTTCCGTCCCTCCCTGCTCGTTCTCATGGTGGAAGCACATCCCCATATTACTTAAAACTGTTTTCTAAACATCGCAGTTAGTGGCTCTCTAAAGCAGGAGGTGATTTAAATTCTGAGCCATTGTTTGGAGGGAAAAAATGGAGATTGATGAAGTGATGGAATCATGGGATCTTAGATTATGGGTGTTACGTTTAGGAGAAATGATTTAGAATTATAGCATCTTACTTGGTACCTACCAGTGTATCTGAGAATCTCAGGACAGTTATCTTTAAATGACAACATGAGGTGTTTTACATTCTGGAAATAAATGATTATGGCTCTTTGAATAGATGAAACTTAACATTTCAAAACTCAAAGAATTCTAGAACCTCTAAGTTGAAAAAAAAACCAATCAAGGTACTTTAATCTCTTTTTCCCTCCGTGGAAATTTGATTTATTCTCCTTTTTAAAAAACAACTTTCATTGAAGTATCATTGGCATACGTTAAATCACATATCTGAAGTGTTCAAGATGGTAGGTCTTGACAAATGTATACCCCTATGAAACCGTCACCATAATCAAGATAATTAACATACCCATCACCCCCCAAAGTTTCCTTGTGGCCCTTTGCTCTTCCACCCCTTCTCACCCTCCCTCTCCTACTTGTCTATTCTTGCGCCTCCCAGACAAGCATTCTTTTGTGTGTCCTAGAATGCTATATAAATGGAATCATACATACTCTTTTTGTTTGGCTACTTTCACTCAATATAATGATTTGGAGATACATCCATGTTGTAATGTATATTAGTACTTCATTCCTTTTTATTGCTGAGTAGTATTCCATTGGGTGGATATGCCACAGTTTACATTTACTTGTTGGTAGATGCTGGGTGTGTTTCCAGTTTGGAGCTATTACAAATAAAGCTCTATGAATGTGTGATTATGTCTTTATATGAACATATGCTTTCATTTCTCTTGGGTAAATACCTAGGGAAGTTATGACTGGCCAATATGGTAGGTGTATGTTTAACTTTTTAAGAAACTAGTGTTTTCCAAAGTGGGTGGAAATTCCAATTCCCACTAGCAGTGTATGTGAGTTCTAGTTCCTCTACACCCTCACCAACACTTGGCGAAGTCAATTTTACTCATTTCAAGCATGCTAGTAGCTGTGATATTTCCTTCTGGTGATAATTTGCAATCCTTAATGGCCAGCAGTGTTGAGCTTCTTCTCATGTATTTATTTGCCATCTGTATAACTTCTTTTTTTTTTAATTTTTAAAAATCTTTTATTTATTTTTGAGAGAGAGACAGAGTGCAAGTGGGGGAGGAACAGAGAGAGAGGGAGACGCAGAATCCAAAGCAGGCTCCAGGCTCTGAGCTGTCAGCACAGAGCCCAACACGGGGCTCAAACCCAAAAACTGAGATCATGACCTGAGCCGGAGTCGAACGCTTAACCCACTGAGCCACCCAGGTGCCCCTGTAGATCCTTTTTGCTGAAGTATCTCTTCAAATCGTTTGCCTACTTTTAAATTGGGTTGTTTGTTTTCTTATTATTGAGTTTTGAGGGCTCTTTTTGTATTCTGTATACAAAACATATAGAAGCTATATGTTTTGGAGACATTCACCCAGTCTGTGGCTTTTCATTTCCTTAAGAGTGTCTTTCAGAGCACAGGCATTTTTGATGGAGTACAAATCTTTATGGATTGTGTTTGGTGTTGTCATATCGAAGAAATCTTTGCCTAACCCAATATCATAAAGGTTTATTCTATGTTTTCTTCTTGAAAGTAAATTTTAGGTTTCATATTTTGAACTATGATCCATTTTGAGTTAGTTTTTATATAATGTGAGATACAGATTAAATTTCACTTTTTGTTTATATATATCCATTCATTGCAGCACCATTTGCTGAAAAAACTCTCCTGGTTCTGCTGCATTGTCTGTGCTCCTTCATCAAAAATCAGTTGTTCAGGGGCACCTGGCTGGCTTAGTACAGTACATAGAACATGTGAATCTTGATCTCAGAGTAGTTAATTCAAGCCCCATGTTGGGTGTAGAGATTACTTAAAAAAAAAAAAAAATTGGTTGTCCGTGTTTGTGTGTGGGTCTATTTCTAGACTCTCTTCTGTTCCACTAAGTTATTTATCTTTATACTAACATCACACTGTTCTGAAAACAGCCCTCCAGCTTTGCTCTTCTTTTTCATTTTTTTTAATTTTTTTGAATGTTTTTTATTTATTTCTAGGAGAGAGAGAGAGACAGCGTGAGCAGGGGAGGGTCAGAGAGAGAGGGAGTCACAGACTGAAACAGGCTCCAGGCTCTGAGCTGGCAGCCAGCACAGAGCCCGACGCGGGGCCCGAACCCACAAACCGCGAGCTCATGACCTAAGCGAAAGTCGGAAAGTCGGACGCTTAACCGACTAAGCCACCCAGGCGCCCCTTTGCTCTTCTTTTTCAAAGTTGTTTTGGCTGTAGGTCCTTTGTATTTCCACACGAGTGTGAGAATTAGCTTATCAATCTCTACAAAAATGCCTGCTGAGGTTTTGATTGAGAGTGATTTTAATATATAGGTCAATTTGGGGAGAATAAACATCATAACAGTATTAAGCCTTCCAGCCCATTAGCAAAATATCTTAGTTTATTTAGGTAAGTTTCTTTTTAACTTATTATCTTAGCAGTAGTTTCCCATATCAAGGTCTTTCACATCTTGTGTCCTGTTTATTACTAAGTATTTCATATTTTTATGCTATTATGAAAAGTAATCTTATTTATTTAGAGAGAGAGAGAGTTCATGCATGAGTGGGGGAGGGTCAGAGAGAGAGAGAATGAAAGAGAGAGAGAGAGAAGGAATCCCAAGCAGGCCCGACACTAACAACATAGAGCCCAACTCAGGGCTCCATCTCACGAACCTGTCAGCCCAAATCAAGAGTTGGATGTTTAACCAACTGAGCCACCCAGGTGCCCCTATAAAAGGTATTTTTAAATTTCAATTTCTGTTTGTTTGTAGCTAGTATATAGAAAAACAATTTGATTTTTGTATATCGATCATCTATCCTGCACCTTGGTAAACCCACTTATTAGTTATAATAGTTTTTTTGGTGTGTGGATTCTGTTGCATTTTCTACATAGGTGAGCATATCATTTGCATATAAAGATAGTTTTATTTTTTCTTTATATCTTTTGTTTTATTTTCTTGCCTAATCCCCTGGCTGGAACCTCTAATGGAATGTTGATTAGAAGTGGTTCAAGTGGGGGGCGCCTGGGTGGCTTAGTCGGTTAAGCGTCTGACTTTTGCTTGGGTCATGATCTTGCGACCCAGGGTTCGGGCCCGCTGGGCTCTGTGCTGACTGCCAGCTCAGAGCCTGGAGCCTGTTTCCCAGTCTGTGACTCTCCTCTGACTCTCCTGCTCACGCTGTCTCTCTCTCTCTCCTAGAAAAAAAAAAACCTTAAAAAAAAAAAAGAAGTGGTTCAAGTGGACATTCTTGCCTTGTTGGTGACCTTAGATGGGGGAGCTTCCCATCTCTCACCATTGAGTGTGATGCTAGTTGTGAGATGCCCTTCTCAAGTTGAGGAAGTTCCCTTCTATTCTTAGTTTGCTGAGAATGTCTTAAATTGGGAATGGATGTCGGATTTTGTCAAATGCTTTTTCTGTGTCTTTTGAGATGATCACATGGTTTTTCACTTTTGGTATGTAATTAACAAACATATAGTTAATTACATTATTTGATTTTCAAATGTCAACTAACCCTTAGTTAGTTGAGTCTTAGGTTGACTCTCATTGGCCTTTTAATATACTGTCAAACTAGATATGCTAAAATTTTGTTTAGGATTTTGGTATCTGTATTCAGGAAGGATACTGGTCTGTAGTTTTCACTTATTATATTGAATTTATCTGGTTTTGGTATCAGGGCACCAAAGGTGAGCTGGGAAGTATTTCCTTCACTTCAGTCTTTTACAAGAGTTTGTACAGAGTTAGTATTCTTTCTTCTAAATGTTTGGTAGAATCACCAGTGAAGCTATCTGAGCTGTAAGTGTTCTTTGTGGGAAACTTTTATGTGCCAATTCAATTTCTTTAATACATATAGGACTATTCACGTTATCTCTATCTTTTTGCATGAGCTCTGACAATTTATATCTTCAAGGAAGTTGTCCATTTCATCTAAGTTGTCAAACTTATTGACATAAAGTTGTTCATAATATTCCTTTGTTATACTTTTTTAAAAAAATATGACAGCTTCATTGAGATATAATATACATACTGTACAATTTGCCTTTTTTTTTTAAGAGAGAGAGAGAGAGAGAAATCCAAGTAGGCTCCACACTATCAGCACAGAGTCCAATGCAGAGCTTGATCTTATGAACCACGAGGTCATGACCTGAGGGGAAATGAAGAGTCAGACATTTATCCAACTGAGCCACCGAGATGCCTCCAATTCACTTAAAGTGTACAAAATGATAGCTTCTTATACCATTGTACACAGAATTTCACAACCATCAGCACATAAATTTTAGAATATTTTAAACATACCCCCCAAAAAACCTCCATACTTCTTAGCAGCTACTCCCCTTTTCCCCCACCCACTCCCCTACCCTCAGCCCTAGGCAATCATTACTCTACTTCCTATCACTATAGATTTGCTTATTCTGGACATTTCATATAATTGGAATAATATAATATGTAGTCTTTTGTGATCAGCTTTTCTCACTTAGCTTCATGTTTCCAAGGTTTGTACAAGCTATAGCAGTAAGAAACTTCTTCATTCCTTTTCATTGCCAAATGGTATTCCATTGTATTTATCCACAATTTATCTATCCACTCATCAATTTATGGACATTTGGCATTTGGTGTCCAATTTATGTTATCCTCTTTTTGGCTGTTACAAATAAAGCTGCTATGAACATTGTGTACAAGTTATGTTTTTGTTTTTCTTGGGTATCTACCTAGAAGTGAAATCACTAGTTCATGTGGCCTATGTTTAACCTTTAAAAAAACTACTAGGCTGTTTTCCAAAGCACCCATACCATTCTACATTTCTATAGTAGGGTATGAGGTTCCAGCTCTTCCAGATACTCACCAACATTTGTTATTGTCTTTTTATTTTTTAAATTTATTTATTTATTTTGAGAGAGACAGAGACAGCACGAATGGGTGAGGGGCAGAGAGAGAGAGAGAGAGAGGGAGAAGGAGAATCCCAAGCAGGCTCCCCACTGCCAGCATAAAGTCTGAGGCGGGGCTTGAACTCATGAACAATGAGATCATGACCTGAGCCGAAACCAAGAGTCAGACCCTTAACCGACTGAGCAACCCAGGTGTTCCTGTTATTGTCTTTTTTAAAATGAAATTTAAAATTTTAATTCCAGTATGGTTAATGTGCAGTGTTATAGTAGTTTAATCTATAAATACAGTGATTCAACAGTTCTTTTTTTTTTTTTAAATTTTTAATGTTTTATTTATTTCTAGGAGAGAGAGAGAGAGAGACAGCGTGAGCAGGGGAGGGTCAGAGAGAGAGGGAGACACAGAATCCGGGCAGGCTCCAGGCTCTGAGCTGGCAGTCAGCACAGAGCCCGATGCGGGGCTCGAACCCGCAAACCACGAGATCATGACCTAAGCAAAAGTCGGACGCTTAACCGACTAAGCCACCCAGGCCCCCCGTGATTCAACAGTTCTGTACATTACTCAGTGTTCCTCATGATAAGTGTACTCTTCATCCCCATCACATATTTCATCCATCCCCTGGCCCACCTTCGCTCTGGTAACCATCAGTTTGTTCTCTGTAGTTAAGAGTCTGTTTCTTGGGGCGCCTGGGTGGCTTAGTCGGTTAAGCGTCCGACTTTCGCTTAGGTCATGATCTCGCGATTCGTGGGTTCGAGCCCCGCGTCGGGCTCTGTGCTGACTGCCAGCTCGGAGCCTGGAGCCTGTTTCGGAGTCTGTGTCTCCCTCTCTCTCTGACCCTCCCCTGCTCACGCTGTCTCTCTCCTAGAAATAAATAAAAAAAATATTTAAAAAAAAGAGTCTGTTTCTTGGTTTGTCTCTCTCTCCCTCCCCCGCCCCCCATTGGCTTGTTTGTTTCTTAAATTCCACCTATGAGTGAAATCATATGGTATTTGTCTTTCTCTCACTTATTTATTTCACTCAGGATTACACTCTCTAGCTCCATCCATGTCATTGCAAATGGCAAGATTCCATTCCTTTAATGGTTGAATAATACTCCAGTGTGTGTGTGTGTGTGTGTGTGTGTGTGTGTGTGTGTGTGTGTGTGTGTGTGTGCCTGCATGCATGTACAACACATCTTCTTTATCCATTCATCTATCAATGGACACTTGGGCAGCTTCCATAATTTGGCTATTGTAAATAATGCTGCAATAAACATAGGGGTGCATGTATTCCTCTGAATTAGTGTTTTTGCATTTTGGGGATACTTATCCAGCAATGTGATTACTGGACCATAGAGTAGTTCTGTTTTTAACTTTTTGAGTTACTGTTTTCTACAGGACTGTTTCCTACTGTTTTTTTTTCCATACTGTCTTCTACAGGAGCTGTACCAGTTTGCATTCCTACCAACAGTACAAGAATATTCCCCTTTCTCCACATCCTTTACAACACCTGTTGTTTCTGTGTAGTTGATTTTAGCCATTCTGACAGGTGTGTGAGGTGTGAGGCGATATCTCATTGTAGTTTTGACTTGCCATCATTGATATTGAGCATCTTTTCATGTGTCTATTTGCCAGCTGTGTGTCTTCTTTGCAGTAATGTCTGTTCATGTCTTCTGCCCATTTTTTAATTGGATTTTTTGTTAATTGGGTGTTGAGTTTGATAAGTGCTTTAGATATTTCGGTACTAACCCTTTAACAGATATGTCATTAGAAAATGTCTTTTCCCATTCTGTAGGTTCTTTTTTAGTTTTGTTGATTGTTTCCTTCACTGTGCAGGAGCTTTTTATTTTGATGCAGTCCCAATAGTTTATTTTTCTTTTATTTCCCTGCCTCAGGAGTGTTATTGTCTGTCTTTTTAATTGTAGCCATCCTAGCGGATGTGAGGTAGTATCTCATTTTGGCTTTGATTTGCGTCACCCTGATGGCTAATGTTGAACATCTTTTCATGTGTTTATTGACCATTTGTATATCTTCTTTTGAGAAATTGATTCAAATTCATTCAAATCCTTTGCCAATTTTTTAATTTTTTTATTATTTAATTTTTTTGAGAGACAGAGACAGAAAGTGAGTGGAGGAAGGGCAGAGAGAGAGGGAGACACAGAATCTGAAGCAGGCTCCAGGCTCTGAGCTGTCAGCACAGAGCCTGACGCGGGGCTTGAACCCACAGACTGTGAGATCATGACCTGAGCCGAGGTCAGACGCTTAACCAACTGAGCCACTCAGGCGCCCCTCCTTTGCCAATTTTGAAATTGGGCAATTTGTCTCATTATTATGGAGTTGTAAGAGTTCTTTATATATTGTGAATGCAAATCTGTTATCAGATATGTGATTGCATATATTATTCCATTCTGTGAGTTGCCTTTGCGCATTTTTGATAGTGTCCTTTATAGCACAAAAATAGTGTCCTATTATATTCTTTTAATTTTGATGAAGCTCAATTTCTCTATTTTTTTTTTTTTTGGTGCACATGCTTTTTGTTTCATAGCTAAGAACCCATTGCCTAATTCAAGTCTTTAAGATTTACACCTATGTTTTAATCTAGAGGTTTATAGTTTTAGCTCTTACATTTAGGTCACTGACCCATTTTGAGTAATTTTTTGCACATGGTATAAAATAGTGGTCCATCTTTATTCTTTTGCATGTGGGTATTCAGTTATGCTCTCACCATTTGCTGAAAAGGCAGTTTTTTCCTCTCTGAATGGTCTTGGCATCCTTGCTGAAAATCAACTGACCATAAATGTAAGGGTTATTCTTCTGAACGCCCAGTTCTGTTCTAGTGAGCTGTCCTTGTGACAATACCACACTGACTTGATTACTGTACCTTTGCAGTGAATTTTATTCTTCTTCTATATCTGTATAATCTTTAGTGATGCCACCTATTTCATTCCTGATGTTGGTAATTTTTATTTTTATCTTCTCTTTTTTTATTTAAAAAAACTTTGGGGGGCACCTGGGTGGCTCAGTCGGTTGGGTGTCCAACTTCGGCTCAGGTCATGATCTCACAGCCTATGAGTTCAAGCCCTGTGTTGGGCTCTGTGCTGACATCTCAGAGCCTAGAGCCTGCTTCAAATTCTGTGTCTCCCTCTCTTTCTGCCACTCCCCTGCTCATGCTCAGTCTCTCTCTAAAAAATAAATAAAAACATTTAAAAATAAAAATAAATTCACTTCACTAATATAGGCATTTGGGGACTAAGTACTGTTTTAGCAGCAAATTTAATGTTGTCATGTTTTCATTTTTTTTCAGTTCAAAATATTTTTTGATTTCTCTTTTGATTTTCCTTTGACCCATGAATTATTTGGAAGTATGTTAATTTTCATTTCCAAGTATTTGGGGGATTTTCCTCAGAGTTTTCGGTTATTGATTTTTATTTAATTTCATTGTGATCATAGAGCATATTTTTTATGAATTAAATTTTTTAATGTATTGAAACTTATTTAATGGCCCCAGAATATGGTCTGTTTTGGTAAATATTCCATAAAAGAGTATGTATTTTGCTATTATTGCATAGAGTATTCTATAAATGTCAGTTAGGTCAAGTTGGTCAACAGTGTTGTTCAAATCTTCTGTATCCTTAATTTATTTTCTGTTTACTTGTTCTTTCAATTATTAAAAGAGGGGTATAGAAATCTCTGCCTATAATTGGAGATCTGTCTATTTCCCCTGGCATTTTTATCACTTTTGTTCTGTGTATTTTGAAGCTTCAATATTAAATGCATAAATATTTGGGATTTTTGTCCCTTATGATGATTGACCTCTTTATCATTATGAAATGACTTTCTTTACTGCTCCAAACCTACTTTTCTGATGTTACTCCAGTTTTCTTTTGATCAGTATCAAAATGGTATATATTTTTCTATTCTTTTACTTTTAACTCATTTGTGTTTTTATCTTTGATGTTCATTTTTTATAGGCAACATATAATTGGGTCTGTTTTTTAAACCAGTCTGAAAATATTTGTCTTTCAGTTGGGATATTTAGGTCATTTATATTTAATGTGATTGTTAATGTGATTAGGTTTAAATCTTTTATCTTGCCATTTGTTTTCTCTTGGTCCTGTCCGTCCTTTCTTTAGGATTAGGTAAATGTTTTTATCTCTTTCTCTCTTGTTGATTATTAGCTATAACTTTTTAGAAATTTTAGCAATGATATATGGTTTATAATATACATCTTTAACTTATCACAGTCTATTTTAAATGATATTACATCACTTATTGATAGCATAAGAATGTTACATTTTGTGCTATTATTATGCATTTTACTTTTACATATGTTATAAACTCAATGCTATTTTGCCTAAATTGTTATCTTTTAAAGAGGTTTAAATCATGAGAAAAATAATCCTATATATTTACCAATGTCGTTACCATTTCCTTTTTTTTATTTCTTTTTTTTTTTTAATGTTTTATTTATTTCTGAGAGAGAGGGATAGCGTGAACAGGGGAGGGTCACAGAGAGAGGGAGACACAGAATCTGAAGCTGGCTCTAGGTTCTGAGCTGGCTGTCAGCACAGAGCCCAACGTGGGGTTCGAACTCACGAACTATGAGATCATGACCTGAGCTGAAGTCAGACGCCTAACTGACTGAGCCACCCAGGTGCCCCTGTCGTTACCATTTCCAATGGGCTTCATTCCATTGTGTAGATCTGTATTTCTCTCTGATACCATTTTCTTTTAGACTGAAGAACTTTAACATTTCTTGTAGTGTGGGTCTGCTGGTGGTGAGTTCTTTCAGCTTTTTTATGTTTGGAAAAGTCTTTATTTTAACCTTCATTTTTGAAAGTTTTATTTGCTGGACACAGAATTCTAAGTTGATGGATTTTTGTTTTCAGTATTTCAAAGATGTTGTCTTCTTGCTTGCATTGTTTTTGACAAGAAATTTTCTGTCATTTTTATCTTGGTCCCTCAGTATGTAACATCTCTTTTTTTTTAACTGACTGCTTTTAAGATTTTTTTTATCACTGGTTTGAACAACTTGGTTATGATTTACCTTAGTGTAGTTTTCTTTGTATTTCTTGTCCTTGGATTCATTGAATTTTTTGAATCTTAAGGTTTATAATTTAAATTTTTTACACAGCAGAGTAAAACTCAGGGACAGAGGAACTGTCAGTGCCATAAGCTTGGTGGAAGCCACTCCTGACTCAGTTTTCCTATCTGTCAAGTAGGCCAAGGGATACCTGCATTCTAGAGCATTCTATTTCCCAGGTAAGACTTAACTTCTAAGGTCAAAGTACTCAGTGACATAGTGACCAAGGTGTCAGGTGGCTAGGTATGACCCTTAACTTAATGGCTCAGCTTCTCCTAGGTACCTCATCCTGTGCTGAGGCACAGGGCTGCAGGCCCTGGGCAGCTGGGCCCTAGACACACACAAAGACTAAGAACGCATTGTGAAATTTAAGAAATCAAAACAGTGATGGTACATCTTGTTTGTGTATCAGACTGACAGGTTTAAAAAAGTAGAATTCAGTATGGACAAGTGTATGGGGAAATAGATCTCCTTAGACTCTTTGGCAAGGGTGTAAACCTCCTCCTTTTTAGAGTAGGTTGGTACTGAATTATCCCAAAGCTTAGAATTTTGTGTACGCTTAATGTGGCAAGTCCAGCTCTAGGAGGTTATCATAAGAAAACAGTTCAGATTATTGGAGCCAAAACATGTGGGTTCAACTTGGCTGTACCAGTGGCCAGCTCTGTGACCTCAGAAAAGTGACTTTACCTCTCTGAACCTCTGTTTGCTTATCGGTAAATAGGAGTTTTTATCTATCGATCTATCGATCTATCTATCTATCTATCTATCTATCTATCTATCTATCTATAGTAGTGAGGGTGAAATGAGATAATTTCATGAGATAATTTGTGCAAGATACTCAGCACAGGACCAAGCACAGAGCACATCTTACGCTGCTGGTGGATGTCTTGATGGTGATTATATATAGAAAATAAAGACTACAGGACATGCATCAAAATTTCAAAAGTGGTCATTGCTGGGAGGAGAATAATTTTATTTTCCAAATGCCTATTTCCTTCTTATTTCCTACAGTGAACATTTATTGCTTTGTAATAAGGAACAAATGATGACAGTTAAAACACAGTTGTGTCGGAGCACCTGGGTAGCTTAGTCAGTTAAGCGTCCAACTCTGGATTTTGGCTCAGGTTGTGATCTCACAGCTTGTGGTTTTCAGCCCTGTATCAGGCTCTGTGCTGATGGCACAGAACCTGCTTGGGATTCTCTCTCTCTCTCTCTCTCTCTCTCTCTCTTTCTTTCTCTCTCTCCCCCCGTCTCTCTCTCTGCCCCTCCCCTGCTTGCACACTTGTGTATGCTCTCTCTCTCTCTCTCTGACAATAAATAACTTTAAAAAATCCCTCTAAAAAACACACATTGTGTGTAATTCTTGCAAAACCCACCTTTGAAGACAGTGAGAGCCCAGTGGGGCAGGCCAGAGGTGCAGGCAGCAGTCAGGAGAAGGTGACTTGGTGACGAGACCCCCACCCCTAAGGCCAGAGCCTGGGTTAGAATCCAAATGGAGACCATGGAGGGAGGTGGTGGAGAATATAGATCAGAAGGCCAGACCCAATTACTCACCATGTGACCTTCGCCAAGCATCTTAACCTCTGTGCTTCAGATTCTTCATCTGTATAATGGGCGTGTAGTGTGCTCTACTTCATAGGGCTGTTTAGGCTTTAGTGACTTCTTGGTTTTTAGAACAGTGTCCAGCAGACAGTAAATGCTATCTGTTGTTACTGTTATTATTACTAGTCTTATTGTATTATTATAATATAACATAATATATGTTATGTTACGGTATATGTTATGTTATTACTAGTATTGGTATATTTTATTATTTGTTATTATTATTATTATTATTATTGCCTCCGTGCAGGTGGTGAAGAGAGGGAACTGGCCAGTCGAAAAAGGGCTTCATCCCCCACACAAGTCGGGGCATGATGTGAGAGAGACATCTCAACCCTGCTGGGGTCTCTTGGGCAGACCACCCCATCTCTTTGGGCCTCCGACAACCCTCTTCACCAGTAAGGACAGTCATTTATTCTTCTACCTTGTGAAGAATAAATGGGTCCCCGTGTCCAGTGCCCACAACACCAAAGGAAACTAATAGTTGTTCCCTTCTCTATGCGGATGACCTGTAGCATTAGGGCGCAAGGAAAAGAGTGAGAGAGGCCACATGGCCAGGCTGGGTGGGGACCAGGCACCTCAGCCACCCAAAGCCATCCCCTGAAGCTCCAGCTGCCTCTCCTGCAGCTCCCTGATGATTGTGACAGAAACAGGAATGACATGAGAACATTAATCTGCCTCATTAACTCACTTTGTTCCAGAATTGTAGCAATTAGACCTGCAATCTGGGCAGCATTAGGAGCTGGGCAGGGGTCGCCCAGACTGCTGGCCCCCTGCCTGCCCAACCACTGCCAGCACTCGCTCTGTCCCTGGGGAGAGGGGCCAGAGAAGGGGGTTTCTCTGGCAGCAGATCTCCTTGGCTTCTATTCACTTATTCACTCACACTCATTCAGTGGATGTTTACTGAGAACCTGCTATGTATCAAGGAGACTGTCTGCTGGGTTTAGATGTGGCTGGGAGAGTAGGGGGCAAGTAGTAGGAGATTAGGTCATAGAAATGAGGGGGATGCAGCTGTAGGAAGGACTTGCCCTTGGAGAGTCATTGGAGAACTTGGAGTGAGGAGGTGATGTGATCATAGTTGCATTTCATGAGACTTTTCATATGGAAAGGGACACAGTCAGGAGGCTGGGCCAGTCATCATTGGGAGGCATTGAGGAGTGTGGTTGGCTTGAGGATGAGGCATGAATCAGGGGTCGGACAAGGCAAAGGGTTCATACCTTTCTTCCCTCATCTTCTTCAATAAGAAGCCCGGACTGTCTCTCTTGACAGCCAGCAGGCTTTCCCCTGACCGTGCCTTCCCCGCCGCCTCCTCTCCACTCAGCCAGGTCTGGGCTACAGGGAGGGGCCAAAGCTGACATAATCATGAAACTTAAGAACTAAAATTTGCTTTGTGTATTAGCATTGATGAAAGGTTTATATCTTAGCTTATTTCATCTATATAGCACCCACAATAGGTAAACAGAATTCTTTCTATTTTACTGATGAGGAAATTGAGGCACAAAGAGGTGACATTTTTATTTATTTATATATTTATTTAGTTGCCCAAGGACACAGAGCTAGTGGCAGACAGAGCAAGGGTGTGAACCCAGGTCATTTAGGTTGCCAAACCCATATTTCTCTGTTACTAACTGCCCCACAGTCGCTCCCAGGCCTGGGGTTCCATGAAAAAAAGCACCAGTAAGCATTGGGTTGACTACTGTGCACCAGGTACCATGCTGGATGCATCACTATGCATCATCTGCCCCTGGCAGCCCCAGGAGGCAGTGGCTCCATTTCACAGGTGAGAAAATGGAGGCTCAGAGGAGAATGGAATTGCCCAAGATCAGAGGTGGGTTGCCTGGGCTCCAGTCTCTCCAAGTCCTCTCCCACCCCAGCCCCCCACCAGTCAAGGCCCCTTATGACCTCGATTTCCCAAGGTAAAGCAGCTTGTTAGCATCTCAAAGAGCCCTCTCTGCTTGCTATGTATATTCATGGAGCTTCAAAAAGGAAGCTCCAGACAGGAGACTCTTTCTTTCCTTCCAAGAGCAAATTCTCACCCTCTCAGATGCAGGAAATGTAGTCTGGCTGGAAAAAGACTTAATTTCTTTTTCTTTTTCACTGGTTAGTAAAAGAAAGCTGCTACCTCCCGCTCTGGCTGAACATGGCTGGTTCAGACTCTGCCTGGTTGGTTGGGGAAGGTGGGGGGCTTCCGAGCTGCTGGCCGTGCGGCACCCTCCGAGGCCATCTGGCCTCACTTTGGAGCCAGAGAGAGCAGGAGGTGAGTTCAGAGAGGGCCTGGGCATCAGGCGCCCTACTCACTCTGCTTCCAATGCCCCCTGTAAATGCAGCTCTTCTCCTTGCATTTGTGTATGTTTGAAATTTTTCATAATAGGGAGTTAATAAAGTAGTTTCTAAAAAACACTAAAAAAACAAAACCCAAACAAACAAACAAAACAAAACACTGCACCGGCTGGTGTCTTTGGAGAGAGAGCCATCCTCTTCTGGTATGGAATCCCAAACCTTCATAGTCAGGTTTCTCTGGTGCTGTGGCCTCAGGGAATGTTTGTTCTCTGCTCCCCAAGCTCCTGACTCCACCCTCAGCATGTGTTTTCTCCTCAGGCTTCCTGGATTCCTGCTCATTACTCCGGAGTTAAGTCCAATGTCACCTCTTCCTGGAAGCCTTCCCTGATAGTCACACCTGCCTCTCTCAGAGCCCCTTGTCCACCAGTGCGCAAACAATGCTTTAGGTACTATGCTCTGTCCTTTACCCAGGGTATGGCTTTGATTCCTTGTGGTTCCACAGAAGGCAGGCTTATTTCATATGTTCATGAGGAAACAGGCTCAAAGAGGTGAGGTCACTTGGCCAAAGTGGACAGTGGGATGAAGATTAGAATAAGTATAGGGCTGTGTCTTCCAGCCCCCAAAACTGTTCCCTATCTCTGCCCTGCACATCACATGGCGCTTTGTAGCACAGGCATTTCTGACAGGGTCTCCCCTGCTGGCCTGGAGCCCCACCCCCACCCCCAAAATGAATGGATCCTGTGTACCCAGCCCAGGGGTTGACACCGAGGGGCCACTGACAGGTGTTTGTCAAATGGAAGAAGCCTAGATCTAAAATCTTGGAGACCATTTCCCCCCACCCCATCCCCCCACTTGGGGTCCCTGCCGTTATGAAGTGAAGATAAGGGCTTGGAAGTGTCATCGAACCTTCCTGCAGAGGCCTTGGGAGCAGGAAACCCAAGGAGGCCGGAAAGCCACTGCTCCCATCCACCCTCAGAGATGACCAGATATTTGGGGAGCGAGGGCAGGGCTCCACGGAACACAGAGGTTATGTTTGCTGGATGGTTCAGCAAGCATTGGCTGAGCACTTCCTGTGTTCTGGGTACAGTGCTAGGTACTGAGGACACAGCTGTGAGCAGGCCAGACCCCGTGGTGCTTTCTCGGTGCTCTCCTAAAACGAGCAGAGGGTGAACAAACATGAAAGTGATAACAAGGGGCGCCCGGGTGGCTTAGTCGGTTGAGCGTCCGACTTTCGCTCGGGTCATGATCTAGCGGTTCATGGGTTCGAGCCCCGCGTCGGGCTCTGTGCTGACTGCCAGCTCAGAGCCTGGAGCCTGTTTCAGTCTGTGACTCCCTCTCTCTCTGACCCTCCCCTGCTCACGCTGTCTCTCTCTCCTAGAAATAAAAATAAAAAAACATTTAAAAAAATAAAAAATAAAATGATGTTTTAAAAAAAAAAAAAAAGAAAGTGATAACAAATGCTACATGTGGAAAAGAATGGAGGGGCCTGTTGGGGGGCGAGTAACAGAGGCTTTGGGAAGTATTATTGAGGTTGAGCTCTACCCTCTCTGGGAGATGGGGCTGTGGAGTCTCTCTGGCAGATGGCAAAGGCCCTGAGGTGGAGAAAGTCTGGGCTCACTAGGAAACAAGTGAGATGGGGGGGTCACCCAAGGGCCAGGGGGAGGGGAGGTTGCCAGAGGGGGTGGGGAGCCATTGGCAAGATCTGAGCCGGGTGGCAGAGGATTTGCAGAGCGGTTTGCAGGACCCAGATGAAGGCAGAGACCTGGTGTAGGAGGCTGGCACAGTTCTCACGGGAGACGGTGGAAGACCCAATGAGGACAGGTGCTGGGGACGTGGAGGTGACGGGCCAATTAGATTTTAGCAGGCAGGGCCCTTTGGCTTTCATGCCGGGCTGAGTGAGGGAGAGGAGGAAGGTCTGGCCGAGCGGTGGAAATGGGGGACACTGGCTCTGAGACCGGGGAGCAGGAGGAGGCGGGGGAGGGGGCTGGGGCACAGAGCTAAAGCCCTCCTCATGAGGATCAGCAGAGTGGCCCAGGCGAGGCTGGGTCCCTGGCACAGGGTGGTCCCTTTCTCTGAAGCCAGTTCCTCTCAGCCGGTGTCTGGGACTGACGTGTCTATTGGAGGTGAAAATCATGCCTCCTGCCTGCACCCCAAATCGCCCCCTGGGGGTGGCGGAACGCCAGGTGCCCATTTTAATTCTCCGACAGTCATACTGTTTTATTGTTCCTATTTGGGGTTTTATTATTATTGCTGCTAATGGTTTGAAAAGGCCTTTTAATTAAAGCTGCAGGTTGGAGCTGGTGCCTGAGCCCCTGGGGTGGGTGGGAGGAAGCCTTGCTGCGAGCTTACTCCATTCCTTACGGAGCGGGGAGGGAGTTTGTGTGCTGGGGCCTGGGGCCCCTTCCGCAGGGAGACTAGGGCATGAGGCCCTGCCATTGAGATTGGCAGCCTCTGCTGTTGGGCCTCAGCCCTCCCCCTGTGATGCAACCAGAGGATGTTTCCAGAACAGGTCACATGACATTAGTTTCCTGTTTAAAACCTTCCATGGCTCCCCAGTGCCCTTTCCTGCAGGAGGCTGTGGGCCTGGTGGTGGAGAACTTATGGGACACATCTGGGTTTGAGTCTTGTTTTTACCATTTACTCGCATCAGGGCCTTGGGCAAGTTGCTTAATGCCCCATAGCCTCAATTTGCTCATCTGTAAAATGGGGAGGCTGAGTCCTTGCCTCATAGGGTTGTTAAGAGGAATAAAGAGAAGATCCAAGCATCTGGCCCATATTGAACACTCACTCCATAAAAGGGAGCAATGTAGTTGTGGCTACCAGGATTGTGAGGATCCAGGGAGGATCACACAGCAGGTGCTCTGTAAACATTATCTTCCTTTATCACAGTTATCACTGTTCCCTCCCCTCTCCTTCTCTTGTTCCGGAACATGCTGGAGACTTGACCCACTCTTTACCTTTGCACATGCTGATTCTCCATCTGTGTGGCCTTCCTTCACCCTTCCCCACCTGGACGTCCTTCCAGATCCAGATCCAGGTTCCAGATCCAGGTTGGAGATGCCTCCTCTGGGAAGCCTGCTCTTCCTCCTCCCTGGGACCTGGGTTCGCAGAGCTCTCTGAGCATTCCCTCCTGCTTTTAATTGCTGATTGACTCCCAGGGTTTGCAAACTCTAGCAGCTACAGGACCCAGCAAATCAGGTCAAAGAGGAACTCTGTGGAGGGAAGGCCTGTAGCCCTTTTGTAAGACTCTCGTTCCTGACAGCTGCTCTCATCCTGTGGCCAGGCTCCCCCCTGCCAGTTCCTTTTGGAGGGTTTGCCCATCCAGTCCATGTTTATTGAACATCTGTTGTGTGTTGCCCTGAGCTACAGGGCACTGCCTCCATTTTCATCTTAATAACCACCTGTGACATCTTTCTGTGCCCATCTGACTGATAAAAGACAACAGCTACAGACCTGAAGCTTCTCAGCCCCAAGGTCACCAGGCTGACAACTGTTGGTGCCCCATACTGTGCTCGCTCCCTTGACCAATGTTGGCAGCTCCATCAAATTCACATTTCTTCCCCAGGGCCTTTGCACTTGCTGTTCCTTCTGCCTGGAACTTTTTGTACCGAAATTCTTGCAGAATTTCCTCCCTCACTTCATTCAGGCTTGAGTTCACATACCACTTCCTCAAAGAGCCCCCTGTCCCACCTGAGGCAAAACAGCCTCATGACAGCAGTCATACCCTGACATACTGTACATTTGTTTGCTTAATCTCCATCTCTTCCGCTGGCTTCCAGGGTCAGCAACCACATTCGTTTTGCTCACCTCTTATCTCCAGTCCCTAAAATGGTAGCTGGCATATAGTACCCACAGGTATTGTGGCTGAGTGACTCCCCCGGTTTGCAGACTTTCTTGACATGTGGCAAATGGGTGGGCCTGGGGGGAGGGGGCATTGGGGCCCAGCAATCCCAGGGACAGGGAACTAGAGGTCCCTGCTCTGTGCTGAAGGAGCCGGTCTGCCATCAGCCTTTCCTGTTCCTCTGGTTTCTTTTGCTTCCTTGATGTTCCCAACATGACTGTGGCCTTGAGTCCAACCAGAACATCAGTCCATCTTTGCTTCTGCCTGATGCAGAGACACCCCCTTCTTCCTGGGGCTGTGAGAACCAAGCAGCAGCCCCCCACATGGGCCCCCCACCAGCACCTCATCTCTGTCTCTGCCCTCTTCCTCCTGTGCCCACACTGCTGCCTCCTCCTAACAGTTAATCCTTTAGAAGTTTTTGGACTTGGGGGAGGTTGGGGAGCTGGGAAAATGGGGGAGAGAAGGAAGATGAGGCTCAAGCAACAGCAGCAGCAGCAGCAGCATCTCCCGGCTTCTAGATAGGGATGGCTAAACCCATTTTGCAAATTAGAAACTGAGACTCTGGAAAATTTAGTTGCTTGCCCAGGAGTAGAGCCCAGATTCAACCCCCACATTATTCATGCACCCCTGAGAGGTCATACTTGTTCCAGCGCTGAGGGCAAAGCTAGAGCCCACAGAGTTTCAGAGGGTACCGCCCACTTCCCCAAGAATTCATTCAAGTGA
Source organism: Proteles cristata cristata (assembly GCA_017311185.1). Lineage (NCBI taxonomy): Eukaryota > Metazoa > Chordata > Mammalia > Carnivora > Hyaenidae > Proteles > Proteles cristata. Next base: position 391,608 of record JAESUZ010001308.1, on the reverse strand, counting down.
TGCGATTATATGCAGGCGCCATGCTGTGTGTGGCATGAGTGGGTGGGTGGGCCCTGAGAAGGCAGTTGAGATTTGGGGCTTAGAGGACGAGCAGACATCCTCCAGAAGTTGAGGAAGGAGGAAAGGAAGTCAGGGTAAAAGCAAGGCGTTAGCCACTTAGCACTAAACCGACACCAGTAGGGAAGGTGGGTAAACAGCCTCTTTCCGGAGCAGAGTGTGGGTTTGGGGCCTAGACGGGATGTGAAGACACTACTTCTCTGGCATTTCCTGGCTCTGGGGTCCTAAGCAGTGAACAGAGTTATAATGATTTTACCTCCTCTCTGAAGGAGGAGCTTCCACACCCAGACACTTATCTTCCACACCCAGACTTATCTTCCCCACTGCGTCCCTGGGAGGGCCCACAGCTAGCGCCCATTCGTCTACCCTCTGTGCTCTTACAGCCTTTCCCAGTAGAAGAAGGCCTAGGCTTGTTGTTACCTGCTGCCTGGGCTAGGAGTGGGGGGAGCCAGTGATCTATCAGATATCCAGAGGCCCTTACGTTGCTCAGTCTCCCTTCATCCCCATCACTAGGCCGAGAAGGAACGGGGATTTGACTGTTCCAGAGTGAGGAAGCTGAGGCCCCAAGAGAGAGGGGCTTGGCAGGCCTAAGTTCCTGAGCTGGCTCTGTGGCCTGCCCCACACCGTATGGACTTCATCCTCCTTGGCTGTCCAGGAAGCAAGGGTTGGGTCAGAGGCATAAGGAGATAGCTTCTTAAATTGTGATGTGCCGGACACGAGTGGGAAGCATTGTCTGCTCAGAACTGGGTACTGGTAGGGAATCAGCCTTGAATGTAAGGGAAGGGGGCAGAGAGGTCCATCTGGAGTCTGCTGGAATAATAATCAAAAACACCAAGCATTCATTTAGTAAACATGTATAGAGCACTACCTGTGTGCAAAGCCCAGTGCAGACCATCTCTGCCTTCAGGCAGACAGTCCAGTGGGGGAGACAGTCATCGAATGGCCACAAAAATAAATAAATGCAACCATCCAATAAAGTAGAGTCCCAACCTAGTGGGGGTTTGGGAGATCATCTCTGGGGAAGTATCACTTAAGCTAAGCTCTGAAGAATGAGTTACAGCCGCCCTAGTGAGGAGGGAGGGAAGGGAATCGTGGGCAGCAGGAGCAGTATGGCAGTGGTGCTGAGGCAGGAGGGAGCAGGGCTAGTCTGAAGGCCTGGGAGGCTGGCCCACGGTGAGCCAGAGAGAAGGGGGAGCAGGATTGGGGTGGGAGGGGGCACCCTGTGGCAGCAGCAGAGCTGGAGGCTAGAGCACGGGAAACAGAGGGACCAGTAGTAGCCAGTGGTACTTGATTAGCATATTCACAGGCATGGCAACCTTCATGAATATGCTAATCTACCCTGAGAGGGGTAGTGTCTTCCCTTGGTGGTAGAAGAAGGCCTAGATTCCCGACATCAGCTCCTTCTGGGAATGGAACCCCAAGTAGAAGTGGGGTGGGGTGTCCCTCATGTCCCCAATGTCAACTCCTCCCTCCTCCTGGCTGGCCGCCAGTCCCTGCACACCCTCCGTCTCTCAGGAAATTCTGGCTGTTCAGGAAGTGGGGATGGTACAGAAGAGGGGTGTCCTGCAACACCCACACATGCATTGAAGGCTGGGCCCCATCTTGTGATTCGGCTGCACGTGGCTGGCTTCACAGGAGCAGAGACATCGTGAGCAGGACTTCAGTGACTCACCCTTCCAGGAGCACATGGTGGGGATGGGGAGACTCAGGGAGGAAGCCACCAGGGGTTCCCTCCAATCTCTAGCCTCATGTCCAGAGCCCTTGGACATGTGCCTCCAGCTTAGATCAGGGGTCTCCACCAGTCTTAGGACACTGTGGTCCCTGTGGCGATGAAGTGGACACACCAGATCAGAGGTGTTGGCTGTGCCCACATCCCACTGGGCCCCATTGGTGAGTCCTCACGGGGCAGGGCTGAGAAATGTGAGAAGTGGTGGGGAGAAGCGGCTTCCCAGGTGGTCTTCCCAGCTAGGCCTGGCCCCTAAGGGTGCTGTCAGGAGGCTGGATCCTTGAAGGGGGTCAGGAGCCAAAGTGCTTCATGCAGGTGCTGAGATTCAGCAGGCGGGAGGAGGTGGCATAATTAGCTGTCACAGAAGTAGTGAGTCAGGCACCACTGGTAGCTTTGAGTCAGCTCTAGGGGGTGAAGAGGAAGGGGACAAGGCCAAGGTCACATGTGAGCAGTGTGGGCCAAGCCTCCCTGAGCACTCTCCCCCCCCCCCCACTGCTCCCCTAGGTTCCTCCTAGAGCAAAGAGGCCTGTGATAGTGGTAGCTCTGGGAGCCTGGAATCCCTTCCATGCCCTCTTGCATAGAGAGTGAAACTGAGGCCCAGAGAGGGAACACACTCCCCTTGCTCAGTCCTCTCTGCCTACACAGCTCTTTTTTCAGGTCCTTGAATACTATGCCAAGCTTCTCCCTACCTCGGAGGTCTTGTTTGACTACCCCTCTGCCCACAACATCTCCTGGCTCTTATCTACCGAGGCTTTTAGCTTGCTGTCCTTTTTAGAGGGGGTACCTTCTGTGACCCTGTCTTGGCCCCCTACTTTTCTTAGTCCTAGGCCCTTGGGATATTTATCATGACTTATAATTATTTTACCAGCTTTGTCTCTCACATTTGCTAGAGAGTAAGCTCTGTGAACTCAGAGTCTACATCTGTCTTGTTCAGTGCTCTAACCCAGCACCTGGCATAGACCAACGATGATAGTGAAAACACCTGGCACTTACTGAGCATGTACTGTGTGCCAGGCACGATGCAACCACCTTCATAAGCCTTTGATCCCTCAGTAGCCCTTGGAGAGCAGCATGGTTTCCATCATTCCTGTTTTAGAGAAGAGGAAAAAGAGGCCTCCTGCAGGGAAGAGGTGGATTCGATGGGGACATTTTGCCTAGAGCCTGCATGCATAGGCCACTTGGGCTCTCTCCTCACTCAGTCTACTCTGACACACACAGTAGGTGCACACAGTAGGCACTTGGTAAATATTGGTTGGGTGGATAGATGGGAAGTCAGGCATCTCCCATAGTCACTCAGACATTGAGTGGCTGTCACCCTTTCGTCTTTGGGCATTTTAGATGCTGCTGGAGCATTGTCCTCAGCACCCAGTTGGCACCATGACAGCCTCCTGCCTTTCTGGAGCTGGCAGTACAGCCTCAGCTCCCTAGGGACACCTCATTCAATTTTCTCATTTCTTTGAGCAGATTGAAGAGAGGGAACAGAGGCAGCCTGTTGGACCCAGGATGTCGGGGATGAGAGGTTTAATTTCCCGGGAGCCCCTGGCAGCTGGAGTGGACCCCTGGGGTCAGGAGAGGGGGCTGTGAATATAGTCACAGCAGGCAGCTGGGGTCTTCCAGGCTGGGTGGTGGCTCAGTGTGCTGCGCCAAGTCCTCTCCCTGGGCTGGGGTCTCCTCAGTGACAGGGATAAAGATCAGAAGCTTCAGACCCAAAGGCCTCCACATGCTTGCTGTGTCATCTTGGCTAAGTCACTCCTCCTCTCAGACTCCTTTTTGATAAAGTGGGGTACAGGAAGGCTTCTGTCTGTTTGCACACTGTGAGGGCCTGGGAAGCTGAAGGAGTAGCTCCAGAGGGAGTAATGGGAGTACCTGTTGACTGAATGCAGAGTAGGAGGGGCAGGGGAGGCAGAGTAGGGACCTGTCAGGATAAGGAGAGTCTGTTAGGGGGTGGGCACTTGAGCCTGGCAGGTACCCCAGCCTTGAAGGCCAGGCCCAGCCCTTGCAAAGCTGCCTTGCAGCAGCCTCGGTACCGCCAATGTTGATTAATGACCACCAAATGCCTGGCAGCCAGCAGCCGCCCTGCTCCATGAAATCAGCTGTGATTTATGGGATTGGGGCCCTCAGAGAGCAACTGTCTGGGCTCAGAGAAGCCTCAGAAAAATGGGTCAGTGCAAGGCGGGGCTTGGAAGGAGGCAACCACGGCCAACTGGAAGGGTCTCAGAGACTGCCTCCTCTGCTCCATGGTTCTGGTGGAGAAATTGAGGTTCATGGAGGTAAGGTGACATGCCCAGGGCCACTCAGATGAGGGATCCCTCAACGTCAGGATTTGTCACTCTGCCACTTGCGGCTGGAGAGAGGCATACCCCAAGCTACCTGGCGCACACACTTGTTCTCCAGTTGCTTGCCAGCAGAGGCTTCTTCCTCGAACTGGCAGCAGAAACCAAAGGCCAGAGCCATTGTGTGGTGCTGGGAAGTACTTTAGACTTCAGGGTGGCCAGGGAAGGCCTCTTGGAAGAGGTGACACGCTAAACCTAAGAGAGGAGAGGAACCAGTCGAATGCTGGGGGAGACCCAGCCGGGGTGGGGGGGAACCAGCAAGGCCATGAGCTAGGAGGTGAGACAGAGGCTGGTTTGTTCAGAGAAGAGTAAGGAGGACATGTGACTGCTGTGGCTGAGTGAGAGGGCAAGGAGGAGGAAGTGATGCTGGTGAAGGAAACAGGAGCTGATCAGACTCCATAGGTTTTACGGGCCCTAGACAGGAGTTTGGCCTTTACCTAGGGATGGCTCTGGTAGTGTACAAGCAGCTCTGCTTTACGTTTTCCAGAGATACCTCCCACCTCTACATGAAAGAGAATTGGAGGGGCATGTGATAAAAGGGGAGCCTGGGAAGGTGGCTGGTGCAGGCTCTGAGGCAAAAGTGGCTAAGAAGGACCCAACCCTGGAGCTGGGATTTGTCCCTGGGATTTCTCCTTTAAGCTTCTCACCCACTGTAGGCAGTGACCAGTTCTAATATCTCAAAACCCGTTTCAATCCATGATCTGCTTCATGCCCTACACCAAGGCCCAGAAACCCCATTTCATCGAGGTAATACCACATCAGACCAACTTTCTCACTTGCTCAAGGTCACCCAGCTTAGAAGGAGCAGAGCTGGGATAGGAAGTCAGTTTCTACTACCACTCATTAGTGCCTCATTTGCCCCTTGTCCCCACCAGAGATCAAGGCTGCACCTCCTCAAAGGAAAAAATTGGGGTTTTGAGGCTGCTAGGAGCCCCCTGTTGGACAGATATGAACCATATCTGTGAGTTTGTGCATGTGTGTGTGCACTCTGTGCAGCAGGAAATTTGGGACAGGAGCAGCTTGGGTGCATGTCCGGGTCTTCTCTTTGCTGGAAAACCAGGCCAGAGCTACAGGGGCCCCAGCAGTGCTGCTCCGGCCCCGCCCTCTCCCCTGCACTCAGATGCCTGCTGGCAAGGGCACTGGCAGGCACTGAGTGGCTGCTAGCCTATGGCTGCAGCTGACACACATTGTCTCTGGGCCACTTCATGTCTCTCCCTTTGACAGAGGACCCTCCAGCAGGGCAGAGAGATCACCATGGAGGGAGCCGCCTGCTTGCAGTTTTAGCTGCTGTGAGCATGGGGGAGTCCTGTTCACCTTGCTGTGGGGAGCCTGGCTCAGAGCAGTAGGAAGAGATGTGCATTGGAGGTGTGAACCTGGGTTTCTGGGGATGTAAGTCAGGACTCTCTTTGATCCTAGTATATAGTTTCCCCATCTGGACAGAGGGAGTGGAGTGGGATAGATTTAGTGATTTGGAAGATTCACTGGTCTGAATCTCTGCTCCCCATGCCATTAGTTGTATGATTTTGGGCAACTGAGCTCACCTCTTCGTGCCTCAGAATGTTCATGTGTATTCTTATCCCCATTTTAGTATGACTTTATAGGACTTCTTTGAGTAGAAGCAGGTAAAATTCTTGGAAGACCAGGTACAGCAGGTACCCAATCACAGTTAGCCTCTCAAAATAACAAGTACACAATCTAACAGTAATAGCTAGCATTCATAACTAGCATTCATTGGGCCTCTCCTTGCACGATGTACTACATCTTCATTCATGAGGTCAGTATGGTTACTGTCCCCATTTTACATTGAGAGAACTGAGGCACAGAGAGGCAAAGGCAAAGGTCTGGCCTGAAATCACACTGCTGGGGAATATGGAGCCCAACTGGCCATAGTTCTCTGTCTATCTCTAAGTACTCATCTTCTTTCCTGACTTCTTAACCCCCAGCAAAACTGGCTCTTAGAAGTGTTTGCCAAGGGGGATCCAGTGTCAGGAGCCTTGCTGAGGTTTCAGCACCATGGACAGCACACTCAGTTGGCTGCCTGGTTGATGGGCTGACCTGAGGTGACTGCCTCTGCTGTGCCTGGGGCCCTAGGTGACAGGTCCTTTGGGGGGGGGGGGGCTCCACCTCATCCTAACCATGTGGAGACAGCAGAGCTCTGGATGAGTTAGCAAAGCCAAGTGTTCATCCCTTCTACTGGCTCAGTGAGTCTGCTGGACCCAGAGGCTGTTCCTTCTGGGAGAGGAGGAGCCAAGTCACCACTTCCAGGTCCCAGCATCACCATAGCCCCATTCAAGATTGAGTCATCACCATGACAATGAGTGGCAGGTGTACTCCCAAAGACCCTGCTCCAAAAACCCCAGGCTGACTTGGTCTTGGGAAGCCCAGGGGCTGAGTTTGAAGGGTCCTGGGGTCACCACTGACTCTGCTTTCCTTCCAGTCCACTGTACAGAAGGGGGAACAAAGGTCCAGAGAAAGGAAAGCTGAATCCCTAGGATGTGCCAGAGGAAAGTTCTTAGGGACCAGCTGGCCCCACTCTTCCATTATATAGATAAGAAAACTGAGGCAAAGGGATCATCCTCAGGGAGATCTGCAGTAGGTTCCCTTTCCCCCCAGCAATTGTCTTCTGGAAGAATCACTTCTTTTCCTTTCTCATGTGTGCCATAATTTGAAAGTATGTGCTGTTTGTATGTTTGGTCTCTTCCCTGCTGCCAGACAAACTGGGGACAGGTCATTTGTTCATGGTCGTATCCTAGGGGTAGTGCACACTGAAATGGTTAGAGTGTGGACTCTAGGGCCAGCTGACCTGACTTCAAATCCCAGCTCTTCCACTCACTGGCTATGATACCTCAGGCAGCTCACTTCTCCTCTCTGAGCCTATTTCTTCATCTGTCATATGGGGAGAATGATGCCATCTGCCCCATAGAGAGAGTTGTTTGAAGATTTACTCAGATGGTATGAGCACTGAGCCTTGAGCATGATGAGTGCCAGACAATGTCAGTTATTGTCTTTGTTCCTGGTTGGTGGGTACTTAATAAATGGTTGGCTCAGTTAGTAGAACATGCAGCTCTTGATCTCAGGGTTGTGAGTTTGAGCCCGATATGGGGTACAGAGTTTTCTTTAAAAAAAAAAATGGTGAATGAGTGAACAGAATCTACCTGCCAGCCCCCACCATAAGGGCTTTCCTTCAGGATATCAGGGGCAGCTGCTTCCTAATCCTATTACATATTTTTTTCATTCTAGTGGACATTTACTGCTCACCTGTATTGTCAGGGGACCTTGAAATTTAGCATGCAAGGGAATCCCTTGGAGAGAGTTGACAATGCAAATTCCTGGCCCAGTCAAGACCCCTAGGATCTGAACCTCTCTGGACAAAGTCCAAGGTCTGTATTGTTATGAGCACCCATGCTTGTCATTAGTGGTGGGAAGCTGTTGTGGCTGCCTTGAGGAGTTCAGTGATGAACTGCCCTGCAGTCATTGGGCTAGCAGGCTGATGAGACTTCAGTCTTCACTCCATAGGCACTGGAAGCCTGAGCAAAGTGCTGGGCCCAGAGGAGGAAGGGGCTATCTGGGCTACCACAGAGAGGAGCTATCAGGGAAGGCCTCCTGGAGGTAGTGGTGTTTCAACCAGTCCTTGAAGGGGGTAGGAGGATGTTGCCCAGCTGAGACTGACAGATGGCATCATGGATGTGTGGGGGTAGGGAGCAGCGCACACAAAGTGATGGAGGCAGGGAAAACAGGTTGTGCCTGGCGTGTGGTGTGGGATGAGCTAGTAGATGGTATCTTCAGAAGAGTAGGTGGGGTTTATCTGGATTGCCAAGGGCCTCAAATGTTATCTCTTATACAAGCCCCTCTACTCCTTTTCTCTGTTTTCCTTCCATCACTGCAACATCTTAGGACCCATTTGTTTCATCCCCGACCCCAACAGTTCCCCTCCTTAGCCCCATTGCTTTCCCACCCACCTCTGTCATCTTAAAGCTCATTCATACCCTGAACTTGAAATCTATTCCTTATGAAATTAGTCTATTGTTGAAGTCACAGTGGCTGAAAATGGATTGGCTATTGTAAGGATGGGGTCCAGGAGGTGAGGGGGGTATGTTTTGTAACTGAGGCATTTAGTATCTTAGCCCAAGGCAGTGGTGAAAACTGAGGCTTGATAGAGAAACAGGGAAGAGGCTAGGGTGGCTGCAGTAGCTTTTCATGGGTCACCGTGAAGAAAGTGATGGTACATGTGAACTATCCAGTATTCATCTGCCACATAGTAGATGTTCAACAAATAATGTGCCCATGTCATGATTTTCCCAGGTCAGCTTTGGAATAATTATTAACAGTTTCCTTTTCAATCTTATAAGTGTCCTGATTTGGATAATAAAGTATATGGTCATTGCATCAATAAATAATAGGTATTTCTTGTTAGCTAAATTCTCCAACATGATTTGGGAGAGCAGCATCCCTAGCATCCCCAGGAGATGGATTGCTTCCCCGTGCTGACATCCTCCCCACCCTAGCCCCACTTCCCTGTCCCCAGAGGAGCAACCCCACTGGGCACAGTTGTGGCCACACCGACCCCTCATTCCCGGGGGTTGCCAAGCAAGCCAGTGCACCAGTGACTCACAGCTACCACATTTTCAGCCTGTAGGTCCCAGGTGGCTGCTTGGAGGAGGTACCTGGGGACAGGAAAGCAGTCTGCACAGGAAGGCAGGAGGCTGGGGTGTGCCAAGCCTGGTTTGTTCCCCTCCCTCTGCTTGACCTTGGGCCTGGCTGGCCCCATTCCACTCTTGACACTGGTTTCTTGTGTACTGGAAAGGCAGTCCCCTCATGGATGTGGGAGCACAAATGAGGTAGTGGAAGAATATCTCTGGGGGTTTGGGGAGGTGGGAGCAAGTGCCTGGGTTATGGTGAGGACAGTCCCTTCTGGGAAGGGTAGCAAGGATGGCCCTCTGTGATCTCATCCATCCTCCTGGACGTAGGGACGTCCCCTCACCAAGCCAGCATCTGTGCCATCCTGACTCTCCTGAGACTTGGAATGCAGCTTCCTCAGATAACTGGATTTTCAGGTGCCAGATAAAAATTGTACCTCACTTTCCTGGTCTGTAAAATGGGCCTGGTGTTACTTATCTGTTATGTCTGTAGGGAGAATGAGATGACATGATGGCTGGCAAGGGGCTTACCCACTGTACCAGCAGGTGGGAAGGGGCTGGGTGATGCCATCTCTTTGTTCCTGTAAAAATCAGGACAGGCCTCTGCATACAGTAGATGATTATTAAGTGCTTCCCAAAAGCAGAAGACAGAGGGGTGATGTGTGCCCATGGCTTTTGTCTTCCCTTTGCAGAGGCCAGAGGGGGACACATTCACTCACTGTCTGACCCCTTCCGCTTTGTGTGCGGGGCCCCCAGAGGCCAGTCATGAGTTGGGGAGGGGTTTGGGGATGGGGAAAGCACTGTGTCTGCCCACAGGGTGCCACCCTGCCTGTCACCTGGCAGTACCATGAGCCCCTAACCAGAACCCCTGAAGGCCTGAAGAGTCAGATGCCAGGCCAGGGCAGCTAGATTTGGGATGGGGCTCTGTGGGCCCAATAGATCTGTTTTAATCTCACCTCTAATGCATGTCAGGCTGACTCTCTGACCTTGGGGAAATCATTCTACTGCTTGGAGCTTCTGGTTCCTCCTCTGTAAAATGGGGATAACAGAAGAGAGCCCCCACAGTTGGGTGGACCGGATGGCCGGGCACAGAGGAGGGGTTAGCTGCTGCCACCGCCGCCAGGATTACGCCTCTGCATCCTGAGCCCACTGTTGGCAGGACCTGGCCGGCCACAGTAATGGTGCTGGGAGTGGCAGACACCCCTCAGGGCAGTGGTGCCAGATATCATTCTTTCATTTGCTCAATAAGTACTTATTGAGCACCTAACTGCATCCCAGTCCCCGGGCTGGGGGCTGCGGGTATATCAGTAGGGAAAAGAGATAGTGTCTTCCTTCCTGGGCTTACTTTAGGGACAGGCTCATCCAAGCCAGCCAGTAAGTATGATGCACTGCCGTGGGGTAGTGAGGGTGGGGGTGACGCATGCTATAAAGCAGGGTGAAGGGTTAGAGAATGATGGTAGGGCCAGATGGGAGGTTGGGGTTCAGGTCTAGAATAGCTTCTCTAAGGAGGTGACATTTGACAGAGACCCCAAGGAAGTAAGGAGGACACGAGCCATGTGGATATCTAGGGGGTGGAAATAGCATGTGCAAAGGGCCTGGGATGCAAGTGGGTGGCAAGGGAAGAACAGCTGGTCAGTGTGCAGGGAACACAGGGCTTGGCCAGGAGAGTGGTGGGCGGTGAGGTCAGAGGGCCTGGAGGCGAGTTGTGTTGGGCCCTGTAAGCCAAGGCAAGGCCTTTGGCTTTCACTCTGAGTGAGATGAGAGCCCCCGAGGGCTCTGGGCAGAGACTTGTATCTTAAGAGGACCCTCTGGCTGCTTTGTGGAGACCAGGCTGAAGGGATCAAGAGTAGAGGCAGGGAGGCCATGGGAGGCTGAGACCAGGCTGCAGAGGTGAGGGTGGCAAGGACTGGTTGAATTCTGGAGATATTTTGAATGCAGAGACAACCTGATGGGTTGAATATGGGGAGAGAGGGTAGGAAGGAGGGAGGTATAAAGGGAGGGGGAAAGAGAGAGAGGGAGAGGAGGAAGGAATTGGTGTTAAAATCCGTAAGGCTAAATGAGGTCACTTGTGTTGGCAGAAAGGGGACTGAGCCAGGGTCCCTCCTGGTCACTTCAGGGAGCAACATTTGGAAATCAGGATATGGGTCTGAGTTATAAATTTAACATAAGGACATGAAGAAGAATAAAGTCTTTTCTGTCATTAAAAACCATTGGGAGGGGCCACAGAAATAAACTGGGGAGTCAGGAGGCTCAGGTTCTGTACTGGCCCCCCGTGTCTGCTGTGTGGCCTTGCTTGGGCACCTACCCTTTCTGGGCCTCTGATTCCTTTCGGAAGATCCTAACTCTGAATAATGAGTCATCATGTGCCATGGAGGTGCTGGGGCAGCTCTGAGGCTCCGGGGTGGGGGGTGGGGGCTGCAGTTGTGGAGGATGGGGAGGAAGGGTGAGCTCAGCGCTGAGGGCGGGAAGAAAGTGGGCCCAAACAGCTGCTTTCCTGGAGGGGTTTGCAGACAGGGCAGCTACCGCTGAGAAGGAAGAGGCAAGAAGAGGGATTTGTGCAGAGCTCCCCCACCCCCCAACCCACAGCAGGTCCTGCTGGGATGACTGAGAAGGGGGCGGCTCTGGGAAGCCACACCCACGCCCCGTGACCTCAGGCTGAGTCTTCGTTCCAGCAAAGTGGCTGAGCCAGCATCTGGGCTGGGCCGGGCTGGGCTGTATTCCCTGGGGGCAGCTCCTCCAGGACCCAGCATGGGAGAGGGGGCTCCTTCTGCCTTCTCCCCAACACCATGGCCTTTCTCTGCTGCTGACCTTTCTGGGGACATTTTTTTTGTTTCCACCATAGAAGGCAGAAGCGCCTCCAGTAAGTACCTGGTCACAGAACTCAGTGTGTGGCAGCCACAAGGGGTCTAAGAGCTCATTGTACAGCTGGAGAAACTGAGACCCTGTGTGGGAGAGTGACCTGCCCTGGTCACAAGAGCTGGGGCAGATCTGAGGCTGAAACCTAAGTCCACCACTTTGCTGTTCAGAATGCTGCCCCCTCTTCCTCAACGCTACCCCATCCTTTTCTGTTTTCCACACCATTTGCCAAGCCTTGTGGGACAAAGGGGCAGCCTTTTGAGGCGGGCTGACCTGGGTGCCAGCCCCACTTCTGCCACTCATTTGCTGTGTGACCTTAGGTGAGCCACTCAACCTCTCTGAGTCTCATTCCTGTCAGTCGGCTAGATGTAATGATGACAACCTGTCAGCACTGTGGGGAACAACCTGAACACTATTTGTGGAATTGGAAAAGTAAGAGGCCCTTGACAGATACCAGTCTCATGCCCTCAGGGCTGATGGACATCTGGGCTATCCAGTGGGAGGAGGAGGTGCCCAGAGCTTAAGTGCAGGTAATGCCAAGAGCATTCCCGCTGGTATTTCACTCAAAGATATCACCTAAAGCTCACAGATTTTGTCTCAGAGGGCCAGGACCCTCCGGGTGGGGTCTGGAGAAAAGACCAGAACACCAACACCTAAGAGACTAAGAGCCATCTCCCCAGTGTGAGTAGCGGTTCTCTGGGGCACAGCGGCATGGGCATCAGGCAGGCTGCCAGCTTCCAGGAGTGTGTGATGGAGCTTGGAATGGCTGCACGTGCCGCTACACTGATGCGCCTCCTCCTCTTCCCTGCTACACCACCTATCAAGAGTGTAGACCACATCCTCTGCTTCTGTTTACTCCTTAACCCACTACTTCCGCCCTCGTTTCCACAAGGCCCCAACCACCCTGCTCCCTCCATCTCCCCTTAGCTGAGCTTCTCAGGGGTTTTGCTGATGCTCACCCTGTGCAGCCTGGATCACATGGCACCCCTCTGTAGTCCTTGTTCTCACCTCATGGCCACCGCTCATACGCACAACACCGCCCCTCCCCTGCCCCAGGCTCTGGGCCAGGGCGCTCTCCACAGCACACTGGACCTGTCACAGCCCTGCCTCTTTAGCTGCTGCATCAAGAGCCTTTGCTACCTCTCTTCCTCCACTGCTTCCCTGAATGTCTCTTTCTTCGGGCTCTGTCCCAGCGCCTTCCCTTCCCAGGCCACACCCTCTCCCAGAGACCCAAGGGCCGCTGCTTCAGTGCCCCTGCGAACACCCACAGCTCTGTTTCTGGCCTTTCCCCAGAGCTCTCCCTGGACGTCACTGTGATGCCCCAGAATTACCTCCTGCTCAACTTGTCCAGAGTGACCTTGGCGCTTGCCCTCAGGCCTGCCTGTGCCACTCTGTTCCCTGATGAGTGAGTGGCACCATTGTCCTCTGTGTGAATCCCGGTGGCTATGTTGCAGCATGCCCTATTCCCCATCAGCCTTAAAAAGCAAAACAAAACAAAACAAAAAATGACTTTATTGAGGTATAGTTTATATACCATAAAGTTTGCTTAGGTATTCATTTTGAGTTTTAATAAATTTATACAGTGTGCAGCCATTACCACAACCCAGAATTTCCTTGTGCACATTTGCAGTCAATCCCCACTCCCATTCCAGGCCCCAGGCAACCACTGATCTGCTTTCTGTCTCTTTAGCTTTGCCTTTTCCAGAAAGTTCATTTAAATGGAAACATATGTGTAGTCTTTCTGTCTAGCTTCTTCTACTCAGGGTATTGGTTTTGATGTCCATCTCTGTCATTGCACATATCAGTGCCTCATCCCTTCTTAATGCTGAGTAATAGTCCATGTTTATGAAGATATATATATATACATAACAATGTGTACATAACATTATCTCTATATATAATATTTCATATATTTGTTCACTGGTTGATGAGCATTTAAAATTTTGGCCTTAGGAATGATGCTGTTATGAGCATTCACCTGCAAGTCCTTATGTAAAGTGTTAACCTTAAAAATAAAAGTTATTTACCAGCAAAAATGGGTTTATTCAGGAAGAGCAGAGGATTGCAATTTGGATGTGCAAATTGTGCAAAACCATAGGTAAGTCCGGGGTGCCTGGTGGCTTAGTCGGTTAAGCATCCGACTTTTGCTTAGGTCATGATCTCGCGGTTCGAGCCCCGCGCCGGGCTCTGTGCTGACTGCCAGCTCGGAGCCTGGAGCCTGTTTCAGAGTCTGTGACTCCCTCTCTCTCTGACCCTCCCCTGCTCACGCTGTCTCTCTCTCTCTCCTAGAAATAAATAAAACATTAAAAAAAAAAAAACATAGGTAAGTCCAACAAAGGACAGGAACATTATTTTATGAAGAAGGAGGAGGAAGTTTGGAGGGGCTGTTTTGAGTGAAAGCCCATTGGAGAAAAGCAGGAGTTCAGGGTGATGATGGTTTCTCATGTGCTGACTTGCAGGGGTGGTGGATCCTTTCCTGTTAGGGCCTGTCAGTCATTGATCATTCTTTCCTGTTGATGATTCTTCTGCTAGGGTGTGTAATTGATCATTTTCTCTTAAATTGAAATGGAGTGGTATAGATGCCCCTTCTTGCCTCCCAACTCCACCTTACTGAGGTTTCTTTCCCTTTATGAATTTTCACAGGTGACATAGGCTTGTATTTTTCTTACATTCCTTTATTCCACCATCCCATCAGACCTCAGTTTTCACTGAGGAGCTATGTGGTTTAAGGGAAACTGATTCTATCTCCCAACTGGGGGGGCGGGGGGGGGGCGGGGAGGAATAGCATGTGACCCAGGCTAAGCCAATCAGTGTGTTTCATATTTCAGACACAATGACTGGTTCCTGGATGGCCATGTGACTTAAGACAGTACAATCAGGGTAACTCTTAGGACTTGGATTGGAAGAGCAATCCTTCCTCACGTTCCTGGTGGTGTGATTTGTCTAAAACAACTGTAGCCATTTTGTATGCATAAGGGAGGCCAGCCTTAGGATAGAGCTAACACATAGCAAAGGACTGAATTGAGAAAATCTCAATGGAACACAGCTGGAACCCTGACTGAACTGTGCCTAACGTCCACCAAAATTCTGGGCTTTTTCAATTATATAGGTTAATCCTTTTTATTGTTAAAGCAGCTTAATATGGCTTCTGTTGTTGTTTGTAGTTCAGAGGCTGGCAAACTGGCCATGGCCACCTATTCTTGTAAAAAAAAAAATTGTTGTTCTAACACAGAGATGTCCATTTATTTATGCAGTGTCTTTGACAACTTTGGTGCACCAAATGGCCCACAAGCCCAAAATGTTTACAGTGTTGTAGCCAGAAGCTTAGTATTTAATAGATCCCCAGTCACTTAGGACAGAAACCTGGAAGTCATCCCTACTCCTCTCTCTGCCTCATCTTCCACATCTAATTGGCCCCAAGTCTGATTGATTTTTTTAAGTTTTATTTATTTAAGTAATCTCTACACCCCACATGGGGCTTGAACGCCCAACTCCAAGATCGAGAGTTGCATGCTCTTCCAACTGAGCCAACAGGCACCCCAAGTCTGATAGATTTTGTAGTCTAAATATCTCCTGGCCCTGTCTGCTGGCTCCCAGCCCCAGAGCCCCTGCCCTAGGTAAATCACTATCAGCAGCCACCTGGACCACATCAGCCACCTCTAGGCTGCCCCACATAGCTTCTGGGTGATCTTTGTCCCACTCAAATTGCTGAGCCCTGGGCTGCCCCACTGCTCCCAGGGTAGAGGCCACACTCCACGGACTGGCATTGCAGGACCCTCATGACCTGCGTTTCCAGCCCTGGCTCCCTTCCCCTCCACCTGTTCTTCCCCAGAGCACACGGACCAGCCCGCCACCTGTGCAGAGTTCCTCGCAGTCCCCCTGACACCATATGCTCTGTCCCTCTTCCTCCCACCACCAGTGCCCTTCCCCACTTTGTCCACCTAGTGGACACCTGTGCATCCTCCAAGGCCCCACCTGAGTCTCACCTCCATTTAGATATTTTTCTCATTGAGCTGGTGAAGGCCCCTAGGGGCCCCTGGGCCTCCTCCCGGGGCAGCTCCTGTCATATTGGACTGCTGTGCTATTTACATATTTGCCGTTTCCACTGATTCATTCACCTCGTTACTCTCAGCTTGGCTCAGCTTGGGGCCACATACAAACTAGGGGCTCAAGAAGTGTTTGTGGGGCACTGTGTCCCCTGTCTCCTGCTCCAAAGGCACGGTGAGGAATCCAAGGGGCTCCAGGCCAGTTGAGGCTTTACACGAGGGACCATCTGGGCTCAGTGTTAACTAGGGGGGATGGCAGGGCTGGACCACCCGGGCCCCCACAGGCAGGGGTGTCTGCAGGGAGTGCAGAGAAGTGCCTCCTGAGAAGTACAAAATGAACCAACCCTGAGATTGAAGAAGGGATCAGAGAAAAGAAAAGTAGGGCAGGCGCACATGGTCCGTGGGGGCGCTAAATAGAAAGGAAGGGATTACAGGGAAATGTCATTAAAATGAAGATCTTCCATGGCCTCCAGAAGTTGGAGGACCAAGGAGAGGCGAGATGGCCAGTGAGGGGGCCGCTATGTCCCATCAGAGCTGCTAGAAAGTTTGGGGGTTCACAAAACTGAATCTTTGGAGGATTCAGGGAGTATCTGATTTCCAAGTCCTTGACTGAAAATAAATTTGGGCACCACCCGGCTGGGTCCTGGCTGGGCCTCTGAAGAAACAGTGGTGGAAGATTCAGGGGCGCACTGGCCTGGGAGTCCAAGCCAGCTCTGCTGTCACTCATTGTGGGGGTCTTGGCTTCCACATCTCAGGCCTTAGGGCTGTAGCCCACACTCCGTGCCCATTCCAGAAATGTGTGCAGATGTGAGTCAAGTGCACAGAAAAGCAGAATCCAGGCCAGGCTGAACTCCCTCTTGGGGCTATAGTGAGGTACAAATGAGACCGTGGATGTGAAAGTACCTTACAAACTGTAAAGTGTCAGGCCATCATGTCAATGTCCCCTCCTCTAGGCAGCCTTCCCAGATTCCTCCTCTAAGTCAGTTGCTGTGTCCTCATGCCTCTCCAGATTATGTGCAAAACTTGTCCTTGCACACATCCGCTCTGTCACAGACCCTAATGTAGGACAGGTCCCCCAACTAGATTGAGCTCCTTGGGGAGAGAGACAAGTGTGTCAGTCTTCCACATCTGGCTTGGTGCCTGGTCCAGAACGGGAGTTTGGCAACAAGTTCTTGAATGACCTTGAATTGTAAAGAAGCAATTAACTTGTGGTTGCTGGATAGCCTCACTGTATAAAAGCAGGGACTAGGTACATGGTAGAAATCTTTCTAGTGGAATGACAAAGTGGTTTGTGAGTTCTGGCTCAAGAAGTGTGTGCGTCTGGAATTGCAGTCTCAGGGTGAGGATGCTAACAGCTGTCTTGTGGTAGCCCATAGGGCAGCCACAGGGGACATGTGGCTATGAAAATTAAAAGTAAATTAAAAATTCCGTTCTTTAGCTGTGCTAGTCACATCTGAGGTACTCAGTAGCCACATGTAGTTTGGGGCTACTACTGCCCAGCGCACATGAGAACATCTCTATCTTTATACAATTCTACTGGACATACTCCTCGGTACCTTAAGTGCTCATGTCCATGCATTTTCTTGGACCTTGATGATTTGAGGGGCAGGGCTTCCTGGATTTCAGGGAAAGAGCTGCAGCTCTGGAGACTGGCAAACCAGGGTTTGGATCCCAGCTCGGCCATTTACTTGCGCAGCCTGAGGCAAAGGCAAGGAGCGGTCCCCTAGAGCTGTCAGAGAGAGTGGACAGGCTGCACATGTCAGAAAGCTTTCAGTGGGGAAGCCCCCAGGCCCTTGGAGCTTGGAGCTCAACAGCCCCTGCTCCTCAAAACTAGGAGCAAGTCATGCTGGAGTTCATCAGGGCATGAGAGCCGGTCTGGGGCAATGATAGGCGTGGTTGGCTGGAGGCAGTCGGAAGAGGAAGGCAAGGCTGAGCTGGTGACGCTGCAGCTGACAGGAGCCTGGGAAATCCTGGGCAGGGGCATTTCTTTCCAGAACCTCCAGCTGCTGAGGAGGAGGCCTTGCAGTCTAGATTAGCATGTGCTTTCTCTTTGTAGAATACTCCTGTGTCCACCAGCTGAGTGGAGGATATTAACTAGTAATAATATAAGCAGTAATAGAAATGATATTTGCTAAGCTTTTTCTGTATACCAGGCACTATGCTAATGTGTATGCATTAGCTCATTGACTCCTCGTTGAGTCCTTTGTAATAGGTATATCATTATTCCCATGTTATAGATGGGGAGCACTGAGGTTATTTGTTCATGGTCACAGCTACTACTATGTGACGGAGATGGCTGGGGTCTGACCAGGCTGTGCGTCTCAAGTCTGTGCTTTGGATAAAGTACAGACTCCTTACCTGGTCCGGAAAGGCCCCTGCAGAGCCCGCCTCAGTTGGCCCTTCTACCTCCACCTCTGTTGCTCCTCACCTGTCTGGTCAAGTTTCTCAGACACCCTAGGTGTCTCCTTCCTATGTCTGTGCCCTTGTTTGTCCTTCGACCTAGATGCCCTCCCCACCTTCCCTCCACCCTGCACAGAGTCATGTTCACCCTTCACGACCCCATTCTGGTGTGAGCATCTGGAGGCCAAGAATTGGGTCTAAGTCATCCTTGGGCCACAGTGCCCACCCCCACAGCATGAGGCTTGAAGCACTGGGGGGCTCGGTAAATTATGGGTGGTGGGTGGGTGAATGAGTAGGTGAAGGGATGGTTAGCGTGGATGGATAGTGAGTCAGGGGCAGGTAGATAGATGGTAGAGGGTTGGGAAAGTGGATGGCATGGATGGCTGTGTGGGTGGATGAGTGGCTTGTACTCAGATGCTCTGAGGGGGGATGGGGCCTGAACACAGCACAGAGCAGTGGGCATGGAGAGAAGCAATGGTTTGACAGACATTTTGGGACAGAATCAGCAAGGCTTGGGAGGGCTGAGGCCAAGAGAAGGGTCCGGAGTGATGTCCAAGTTTCTAGTTTGAGGGCTTAGGAAGATCCTGGCATTATCAGAGAGGAGTGGTTTGGGGCAAAAGGTGATGAGATCCATTTTGGACATGGGGGCTTGAGGGGTCTGTGGAGAGAAGGTTCCAGAGGCAGCGGGGGAGATGAGCCTTGGTTGGGTTCAGGGGCAAGGCTGCACAGAAAGACTGGGTAGGTCAGTGTGGACTCAGGACTGAGGAGGCAGAGACGCCGCGATCCCGGGGTGGGGCGGGGGGAGGAGGGAAGAGCCGGGAGGGACACATGCACTGCCTCACTGGGAACGTCCACAGATCGTTGCAGGTGGTGTGTTTGGGGCAGCCAATGAGGAGGGGGTGCGGGCGGGAGATTGAGTGCTGAAAGGGTGGCGGGCTGGTTTTGACCCACCTGGGGCGTGGTTACCCTGAGCAGGGAAACCACTCAGGCAAAGGCAGGGAGCACGAAATGGACAAGTAATGACCATGTGCTCTGAGGGCCTCAGAGCCTGTAGCAGTCAGCTGGCGAACACGGGGGTGAGCACTTTTCTCTGCCCTGGCCAATATGCCAGCCTCTCTGGCCCAGCTGGGGCCTGGGAGGACTTGTGGGGGAATCTGGGAACTGTGTTACTTTGGACAAGTAACCTCCCTTCTCTGAACCTCAGTTGTCGCATCTGGAAGCTGGAGTCAGTAACACCTGCCTGGTTTGCTGAGGGGAGAAAATAAGACGTGGGAGTGTGGAAAGCCCCTGGTGCATGTGGGACTTTACGAATGCTCTTTTTTTAAACTTTTTTTAAAAACTTCAGTTCAACTCTATAAATGTGTATTGAGCTAAAAGATTCTGTGCAAATCCATTTGGTAAATTAAATTTTTGTACAACAAATGCCATTTTACCTGGGCCTGGGGCGGCAAGATTGGGGAGGCCTTTCATTATTTGAGGAGCCCTGAGCTAAAGTCTTCTGAAAAGCCCGGTGGGCTTGTTTTTTGAGTCGGTGAGGATTTAGGCTTCTCAAGTTTGCAGAGCGGGGCTTTCATTTGTTTCCACGTGTGTTTTGAAAAGATCTTCGTGGCTGCAGCACAGAAGATGAATTGAGGTGCAGCAGGCTGAACGAGAGATAGTGGTGGCCAGGACAGGCAGTGACTTGGGATAAAGGGAAGGGGATTTGAGAGATGTTAAGAAGTTTCCAAAACAAATAGGACAAGATCTAGTGTTTTACATACAAGGGGGCGAGGGAGGAGGAGGAAGGGGCGTGGGACCTCCTGGCTTTTTGGTTACTAAAGAGGGTGAGCTGGTTACAGGTACCAAGTTAGATAATCCTGGAAGAGAGCAAGGTCCCTGGGAAGGTCACTAACAGGGCCACGGACACCTACACTGAGGTCCACACAAGGCAGCAGTCTGAGCCGCCAGGAGGGATTTGGCCATGCGGACTTGGAGCTCTGAGGGACAGGCTGGGCTGGAGACGGAAATGTCTGTGACAAGGAAACACAGAGCTTCCGACACTTAGTCAATACATATTTATTCAGCCTTGAAAATATTTGTTGAGTGAAGTCTTCACTGAGCAACCCTGCACCAGGTGCTGGGCTAGGCACTGGGGATCTGGCAATAAACTGAATCTGCAAAAGTCTCTGCCCCGTGGGGGCCAGCATTTTAGTTGGAGGGACAGGCATTAATCAGGATAGATTGCTCGTTCAAGTCCCCTGTTATCTAGTGGCTCGAGCAAGGAGAACAACAGAGCAGGCGGGCCAGGCACTGGGCATGTTGGGTGGAGAGGGTGGGGGTGAGCTCCTGAGGAAGCTGTGCTCACCGAATTCGTGGAAACCTCACAACAGCCTTATGTGGAAGGTGTAATTACTCCCGTTTTAGAAATGAGCAACTGAGTCTCAGAGAAGCTAAGAAACTCGCCCAAGGTCACTCGATGGTGCACCTGGTAGAGCCTGGAGTTTTACCGTGCTCTTCAGTTAAGAGTCTTAACCACTCATGGACAAGGTCAGGTCTCAGCAAAGACCTGAAGGGAGTGAGGGGGTAAGACTCATGGACATCTGGGAAACCAACATTCCAGGCAGAGAAAGAACAGGTACAGAGGCCCTGAGGTAGGAATATGCCTGATATATTTGGGGAATAGCCTCGTGGCCAGGGTAACCGGGGTAAGGGGAGTGGGCAGAAAGGAAAGGGAAGAATTGGAGATGGTGGAGGGGTCTCCTGTGGCATCTATAGGGCTGTCATCTTTTACTTTTTTTTTTTAATGTTTTTTAATTTATTTCTGATAGAGAGACAGCATGAGCAGGGGAGGGTCAGAGAGAGAGGGAGACCCAGAATCTGAAACTGGCTCCAGGCTCTGAGCTAGCTGTCAGCACAGAGCCCGATGCAGGACTCGAACCCATGAACTGTGATATCATGACCTGAGCCGAAGTCGGACGCTCAACTGACTGAGCCACCCAGGTGCCACTGTCATCTTTTACTTGAGGTAAAGTAAGGTCATGGAGGGCTTAGAGCAGAGGGGAGGCAGAGTCTGACTTGTGTTTTATTCGGATTCCTCTGGCTTCTGTGTCAGGAGCAAAGGCAGAAGCAGGAGACAAGAGAGGACATGAATAATCCAGGCAAGAGATGATGATGGCTCTGTCCACAGTGATGGGAGCAGAGCAAGTGGTGTGTCAGCTTCTTGATATATTGTGCAGAAGGACCCAGTAGGAGTTGCTGATGGCTTGGATGCAGAGGGTAAGGGAAAGGAGAGGTATTCAGAGAGGCTCGGGCCTGAGTGGGTTCTTTCAACTGAAATAGGGGCAGCTGTGGGAGGAGCCACTTCATAAAGTACTTTCCATGTCCATGATCCCTTTATGCCACATGCATTCTCTCTGAAGGAGGCATTGAGACTCTCGAAAGTTACATGACTTCCCCAAGATCATTCAGCCAGAACGTGGTGGGGCCAGGACTGGAAGCCAGGCATGCATCATAGGATCTGGAATTTTGAGTCACTCATTCAATCACCAAACATTTCTGGAGTACCCACTGTATGCCAGGTGTTACACTCTTGATAGTGATGACCAATTTTGAATGCCCTGCTCTCATGGAGTTCCCAGTCTGATGGAGGAGCCAGTATCAACCAGCTATCATGGAAGTGCTTTTCTCATATCAGCATAAGTGGTGAGAAGGAGAAGCCAGTAACCAGGGACCTGACATAGCTGGGAGATCAGGTAGGGCTTCCTGGAGGAGGTGGATATGAAGTGCAAAGGCCCCTGGATTAGAGGGTTGGGGTGGAGGGGTCTGGGGGGGCTTCTTGGGAAAATACTCCTTGGTTTTCCAGGCCACAGTGGAAGAAACTGAGGGGCCTGCAAGTTCCCAGAGGACAGCTGCCCATTTGGAAGTTGCTGAATCTGTTAGAGTTGGATTGTTGTAACAGCTTTATTGGGATAGACTTTATATACCATACAATCCACCCAATTAGAGGGAGCAAGTCGATGGTTTTTAGTATATTCTCAGAGCTGTGCAGCCATTGCCACAATTCATTTTAGAACATTATCATCATTCCAGAAAAGAAACCATGGACCACTTAGCCATCACCCCCTCCCAAGCCCCACACTGGCAACCACTAATCTACTTTCTGTCCCTACAGAATTGCCTGTTCTGGACATTTCATATACGTGAAATCCATGAGATGTGGTCTTTTATGACTGCCTTCTGTCACTTAACATGATGTTCTTGAGGGTCAGCCCCATTGGAAGTCCCAGTCTTGAGTACCATCAGAGCTGGCAGGGACCGAAGACACTGTCCTGTGTGCTTCTTCCACCTGTTGCAAAGTAGGGAATCTGGGAGGAGACATGCTCTGGCCCTGCAGCAAGGAAGTGGGGGGAACCCCCAGATTGGGGCCCCTGTCCCCCTTCCCTGCACAGGACACCTTCCACTGTTATCACTCCTTTTCCTTCTGCTTTGGCTTTAGCTGATTTGGGCTAAAAGTGACAATGTGGTCCGTAAGGCATCCTCCCAAATGCTGGATTTCCATGCATTGGCAATTTTCATGCCCCATGGTGTATCTTGAAATCTTTTATGCATCTTTAAGAATTTGTATCCACTAATTCAGAATTTTTTGGAGTTTGTGATTTTCTTTTTCTGCTACTTAAACATTTTTCGTCCAGTTATACCTGTTTTTCTTGGTTGGTGATTTTTCCACTTTTGGGAGGGGCAGGGCAGCATTGGGGTTGAGTGCTGGGTCTTGGAATTAGATGCCCTTTCTCTTCCTCAGTGTGTGCCCATGGGTAATTCCTGGAGCTCTCTGAGCCTCCCTTTGAAAACCAGGGATAACACTGTAGGGCTGTAGTGAGGAACAAAGGAGGTCGAGTGTGTGATGGGTTTGGCACAGAATGGATTCAGATATGCTTTCCAGATCCTTGGGGTCACCAGGAGAGACAGGTGACCCTTCCCCACCATCAGCTGGCCCTGTCTCTGTATTCCTACTGTGAATTGGCCCATGCACCTCCCCTCTCAGGGCTGAGGTGGAAAGCTTGGGTTCAGATCCCAGCCCCACTGGGATTCTGTGCTCCTACACCAGCTCAATTTCCTCTGTCTCAGTTTTTCCACCTGTATAATGAGAGGACCAAGGGCAAAAGCTGCATGGAGGCCTCCAAGGTAGCCAGGAGGTTCCTGGGATGGAAGATGGAATGAGGTGCCTCCTCCTTCTCCCAGGAGGGCCTGGTTCCTGCTGATTGAAAGTGCTAAGTAGGAGCAGTGGCACCTGTTCGGGAGAGGTGGGTGGAGAGGGACACCTGGCTTCTTTTGCCTCTTGAGTAGGATGTGTTATGTAGGAGGTGGTGGGCAGTGATGTCATGAAGGGCCTCCTGTTCTGAGTGCAGGGGACAGCGACAAAGGCTCTTGGAGGGTCTCCATCAGGCACCCATGCCAGACCCAGTGTTCTCCCTACAGTTACCTTCCTGATCCTCACAGCAGCCCAGAGAGGAGGCACTCTTATTCCCACTTGACAGGTAGAGAAAACTCAGGCTCAGAAAGGGGCAGCTGACTGCCTAGTGTCGCCCAGTGAGTGAGGGGCTGAGCTGGGATTTGAACTCAGGACTGTGTGACTCCAGCCCCTCCCCCCTCTACCCCCACCCAGGAAAAAGGAGGGAGAAGCAAGGCAGTGGTGGGGAGGATTGGAGCCTTTGGAACCCTGGCTTTCTGGCTGCTGTGGGGATTCTGTGGGTGGTGGGAAAGGCATCGTAAATATGCATGACATGTAAATATGCCTCTGAAAAACAATGTGGGGGCCCACATGAGCTGGGATGCCAGAGTGCTTTGGAAAATGTAGTGTTGTACAAACACTGGGGTTTCTGTGATGATTCTTCCGTGGTGTCTCCCTCTCCAGTGATCCCAAGGCCAGTCCAGGGGTCTCAGGGTGGAGGGATTATCCTGAGCACCTCCTCATTGACATTCTTCCCCATTCCTACAGACGCTGGTGCCTCTCCCTCTGCCAGGTGCCAAGTGGCCAGAGCCTGGTCTCTCGGGGTGCTGGAGGGCCCCTGTCCCATGCTGCTTCCTGCCAGCACCTCGGATTGAGTGCCCAGAGGGATGTGTGTGCCAGCCCTTGGTCCAGTGCCTGCTCCCGAGGTGACACCTGCTGGTTCCCGACTGGTTCCCATTTTCCCTCTGCACATAGCTCCCTGGTTGGTAAGTAACTGCGTCCGCAGCCTGGGCACATAGAATCAGGGCTGCTCACCTACCCACCCACACTCTGCACAGTTGGGAGATGCCCAGCTTTCTACCCAGTGGCGCCCACGTGCTGGAGAAGGGACCTCAGTGAGAGCTTTTATATGTCTGGGCTCAATTTATGGTTTAACTGCTTGTCTTACTCAGTCCTCCCAACACCCAGCAGTGGGCACAGTGATCGTGCCTGTTTTACAGAGGAAGCAGCCTCAGAGAGGGGAAGCCCTTTGCCTGAGGATGCACAGCAAGCCTAGCTCTGTCCACATCAAAGACTGGCTCTTGCCACACCTAAGAGGCTAGGGCAGTTGGTGACATGGGCTCAGGAAGGGAAAGGGAGCAGTGAGCCATTCCGGAAACTACGGAAGTTCTAGGGCTTGCACAGGGGCTGAGGTGAGGCCATCAGAGTCCCTGAATCTTGGGAGCCCCATTGTTCTCACCCCTCCAACCTGTTCCACCCACAGTGCCCCAGTTCCCACTTTGCCTGACCCCAAGCTGGGATGAGGTGCAGCACCCCCCATCATCTCTGACCATCTATCTGAGAATGTCACAACTCGTCCACACCTGGTCCCATCGTCCTTCACACAAAGATGATGCCAACAGCATGCCCCTACTCTGTGCTGGCCATAGCACCTGACACTCACCATGTTCCCACATCTCACTCTCCCACCACCTCCCAAGGCTGATGACAGATGAGGAAACTGAGGCTCATAGGAGCTCAAGGGGCTGGTGCGGGGTTACTCACTGCCATTCAGCACGGAACCGTTGGTTTACAATCTGCCTCCTTGTCTGGCCTCAGCTCCTCCAAGGTGAGATAGAACTGCTTCAGTCCCCAGTGGACAGCCAGCAGCTGGCACAGCTCCTGGCACATAATGGTTACACAGTGAATAGTTGTGGAAAGAAGAAAGAGGGAGGGAGGGAAGGTACTCCCTTCCCTCCACCCAGGAACCCACTGGCCTCTTGGCCAGCTGCTGGTCCCTGCCGATCCCAGAGAGCTTGCAGTCCACTGGGGTCAGCGGGATAGCCGGCCCCTCTGGTCTCAATTCTCTTATCTTCCAACAGCTGCCCAGCCTCCCTAATGGGATGGTTATGAGAAGGGAAAAGACTTGTAAATATGTATAATATGCAAATGTCATAGGATAATAAAAAACCCATGAAGTTCGCTGTACATAATGTATGTAGAAGTGCTTCTTCTTCAAGAACGAGGAACCACACACTCGTGTGGTGCCGGCCTCATTATTAATAACTGTGAAATGCCCCTGTTAAGTAGCTGCCCCCAACCCCACTCCCCTAGTCTGGCCTCCGCCTGTTGCAGTGACCACAGACAGCTATCGCTTTTGGCTGAGAAGCTGTTGCAGGAAAAGAAGCAATAAGGGTATCTCGGTCTGAGAGCTCTGCGTTATCTGTGGGATGTAATCACTTGCAAACACCCCTGGTCATGCCCTAAGCCCTGTCCAGGGACTAAATATACAACAGGAGCAACTAGAACCACTGCAAGAATTTCTTGAGCAATTAGTATGTACCTGGCTTAGCACTAAGTGCTTTGTTTTCTTCTCATCTTGGCTAAACTACCAACAACCTTGTGGGAGGCTGAGGCATGGGGAGACTGAGGCATGGACCTGGGGCAGAGGGCTCATCTGTCAACATTCTAGTCCTTCCTGAAAATTCTTGCCGTTCAGTGCCCCAGCCAGGCATGGGCAGAGGGGAAGGATTGTGGCCACTGAGAAAACAGCGTTGCTGGCAGCCCCTGGTGTGTGTGGCCCAGTGACGGAGAACGGGATTCCTTGGCACAAGTTGGGAGAGCAGCCGTCAGCCTTGTAGGAAAGATGGAGGCTCGGGTGGCAGCGAGGGAGGTGTTACTTGCTGCTATTTTGCTAACAAGCTGGTTATTTAAAGAATAGCTGAAGCCAAAGTCAGGAAATGGGATGGGGAGTCTCCATGCCTAGGGCAGAGGCAGCCAGGGGTCTGGGAGCCTGTCTGGGCCAGGCAGAGTAGCCACAAGTGTTTTTTATCTGCTTATTATTATTAATAGTAGCAACAGCATCATAAGAGTCTGGAAAAGGATCAGCTTTATGGAGAAACAAGGATATAAGCTTTGGGAGCGGTACAGGATGGATTTCTGAGGGGCAGGCTGTATTCTGTTTGTTGACCTAGGTGATAGTTTACTGCAACCAACATTTTTGTTTTGTGCACTTTTCCCTATGTATTATGTCTCATAGTCAAACGGTTAAAATGCAATTATAACAATAATTGTTAATATTTACCGAGCACTTACTAACTGCCAGGCTCTTTGCTAATACGCGTTTTACCTCATCTCATGGAATCCTCACAGATTTTATTGTGGCCATTTTACAGACAAGGAAATCAAGACTTAGAGAAGTAAAGTTACTTGCTACGGGGTCAAAGAACAGTTGGGTGGGGGAGATGGGATGAGAAATCCAACAGATATCACTACCCCATGTTCAAGGATCAGGGACCAGGAACTGCCCCCAAATGGGCAGGGGTGATTCCTCTGCCTTTCTTCAGACATACGTCAGTGCCTCTTGCATTTTTAAGGCTTGGAGGGCAGGCAGGTGTCTATGGCCGTAGGCAACAGATGTGTCTGGGAGACTGACGTGGGGTTGGAGCAGAGCATTGAACCATTTAACAAGTGTTGAAGGATAGGAACAGGGCATCCTTAGGGACAGGCCAGGGCACACCCAGGAATCATTCAGGATAAAAAGGGTCATCTGGGTGAAACAGAGTCAGACCCAGCCTCTGAACTAACTGCTTATAGGGCCGAACTGCCATTGCCTGAGGACCAACTATGTGCTAAGCACATCCATTATTTTTCTTAATGTTCAGAACGACCCTGTGATGTCAGTGGCACTGGCTCCATTCTACAGATAGGAGACTAAGGCCTTGAGAGAGGAAATGAACAGCCCCAGGCCACACAGCCAGTGAGTGGCAGAGCTGCTCCGCCATGCTCCAGTGCCCTGTGTCCTGTGCATGCAGCTAGCACTGCTTGGTGCTAGGGTCCTGGCATGTCAGGCACCTGTCATGGAAGGGTCAAGCAGCCCATGACCGGAATCAAGTTCTGAGGCAGACCTGGGGGTCCCTGAACTGGTATCGGGGATGTGGCCCGTAGGGTGGCATGGCAGAGGGCATCTCCAAACCCTGGAGCAGGGGTGGCCGCTCTGCCGACAGGGCACCGGCCCCAGAGGCATGCCCGCATTCCCAGGACATTCACTGAGTGCCAGTCCCTGCTGGTCTGTGCCCTCGCAGAGCACACCGCCTTGGGGAGGGACAGATACTACACAGTCACCCAAACAAGTGAACAAGAAGAGACTCCACCAGTGCAGGGAAGGAAATTAGCATGGTGACCTTGTAAATATTAATAAATAAATGACATGGAAGAGCCCAAGACAGCCTCTCCATGGATGGGGTCCCTCAGCTGGGATCTGAAGTATGACAGGGATCCAGACACACTGGACTGTGTTCACTGTGGCATTGTTGACAGTGGAAGGACAGTTGGGAACAACCCATTTGTCCATCACCAGGAGACCAGTTAAATCCATTCACTGAAGTCATACAGTGGCACCTGGTGCAGCTGTTTGAAAAGGGGCTGTAGCCCTGAATTCCCGGCTGCAGAAAGAACTTCATAGTTGTTGTAGAGTTGAAAAAATAAAAAAAGAGGTTATAAAACAGCATGGGCAGCATGATATCATTTTGTAATAGCTGCATGTGTTTCTGAAACTGTTCACAGTGGGGACATGGGAGATCTTTGCTGTCTTCATTATACTTTTCTAGATTTGGAGTCTTTCCTGAGTGTTAGGACTTGGTGGGGAACAAGGGGGTTAAGGCCTCCATTGTCCTGCCTGAGGCAATTCTCCTCTCCTGCCACCTACTGCCATAAAATGGGATAAGGCATGGGCTGGGGAATCAGCAGATCTGGGCCATACCTCGGCTCTACCATTTATTCGCTGTGTGACCTTGGACAAGTCACTCACCATCTCTGAGGCTAAGCTTTCCCTTCTGCGAAACAGAGACAAGAATAGCATCAGAGGGTGGCTCTGGGGCTTTAGTGAATTAAAACATGTAGAAGATGATGGGTCACCTGTGTGGCTCAGTTGGTTAAGCATCTGACTTGAGCTCAGGTCATGATCTCACGGTTTATGGGTTTGAGCCCTGCTTCAGGCTCTGTGCTGACAGCTGAGAGCCTGGAGCCTGCTTGGGATTCTGTGTCTCCCTCTCTCTCTACCCCTCCCCCACTCACTGTCTGTCTCTCAAAAATAAATAAACATTTAAAAAATTAAAAAAAAAAACATGTAGAAGACTAGAACAATCTGTGTTGCATCACTGGTGGCTGCTCCTGTTACCACTGTGACTGCCAGAGGTGACATATACTGTGTACTCATCACATCCTGCATGGACTCTCAGTGTTGACTGGTCCCCTCGGCATGTCCCTTCCCATGGTCGCTGAGAGTCAGACCAAGCTGGGGGATGAGGCACAGGGATGTCAGGAGCTTAGCCGGTGCACACGGCTGGCTGGACCCCAGGCTAGCACTGCTGCCCCATCCCCAAGCCTGGCTGCCTTCCCACCAACTTACTTGCATATCTGTTAATGAGTGTTCTTGCCAGAGGTGCTGTTATGGGGCACCCTAGGCCTGGATTTGCTTTTTTGATAGCCACTAAAGCTGCCCAGAAAGATATAGCTACTCAGAGAAACTTAAATCTCAGGTAGAGAAACCTCCAGTTGTGAAGTTAAACTCTTGGAGTCACAGAATCTTAGTCATAAGTAATCCAGCAAGAGCACACATGGACATTTTTGAAAATGATTTTTTAAATTTATTTTTGAGAGACAGAGAGAGAGACAGAGCAGGAGCAGGGGAGGGTCAGAGAGAAAGGGAGGCACAGAATCTGAAGCGGGCTCCAGGCTCTGAGCTGTCAGCACAGAGCCCCACGCTGGGCTCGAACTCACGAACTGAGAGATCATGACCTGAGCCGAAGTCAGATGCTTAACTGACTGAGCCACCTAGGCGCCCCCAAACATGGGCATTTTACAAATAAGTGTACCGAACCTTTCCTGATGATGGTAGTAAATTAGAAACTACCCAATTATCTATCAGCAGGAGATGGTTAAATAAATTACAGTCCAGCCAGACAATGGCATTCTCTGAGGCTGTAAAGACAGTGTCGTAGATCTATACTTGTTGACATGGAAACGTGTCTGTGGTGCATTGTTAAGGGAAAAATAGGTTACAAAATGGTGTATCTTGTATGATCTCATTTTTGTTAGAAAAAAATTTCTAGAAATACATGCATGCTCCTGCCCAGAGAAACACCCAGAATGACAGCAATCAAACTGTTCATAGCAGTTTCCTCTGGGTGGTGAGATGTGAAAGAACTCTATTAATATTTTTGCTTGCATCATTCAGGTACTTTTCAGGTACAAGTGACAGGAAACCCAGCCCAAACCAATTTAAACAAAAGTAGAATATATTGGCTTGAAATTGTAAAGTCCAGAGTTAAGTAAGGCTCAGCAGTGTGCAGGGGCTCAGAGGCTGTCACCAGGAGTCGGTTGTCACCATTTCTCACTCTGCTTCCTCGGGGTTGTTCCTATGTTCTTCTAGGGCTCTCTCACACAAGTGATAAGATGCCTGTCCAGAAGACTATGCAAGACTTCTTCCTAGAGAGCTCAAACACAAGTCCCAAGGACTGAGTGTTGGCATTGATAAGTCAAATTTGTGGGTGCGCCCACCCCTTCATCAATTGCTCTGATTGGCAGCCAGGGCCTATGCACCACCCCCAGCTGGAAGGGAGTTGATACCACCTAGAACTTCACCAGTGGAGGGTGAAAGAGTGTAGCTAACCCAAACAAAAAAGTAGGCTGTGGCCTGAAGACGGCCAAACAGTGGCCAAACACAGCAAATTCCCTCTCCTATACTTATCTGATTTTCCCAAGATGCATGACTTTTATAATCAGAAGAAATAATACAATTATTGAACAATCCTGAGGCCAAATCTCATAGTCAGAAGTTCACTGGGGCAGCTCTAGACTCTCTTGGGATCAGAACATCGGAATCTCTATAAAATGCCAGTTCAGCTGAGGAGACATTGGCCCTTCGTGTGGAAGCCTGCTCCGGACCTGGGAAGAAGCCATGGAGGGTCCTGCAGTCTTTGAGGGAGAGAGATGAGCCAACAGATGATTTATCTGGAAGATGGGTGTGCATGCTGGGGCTGAGGGAACACAAAAGCCAGCTTGAGAGCAAGGAAGGCTTCCTGCAGGAGGGGACACTAAGCTGAGTAGCCAAGAAGAATACAGGAAAAACATTGTTGCCAGGAGAAACAATGTGTCAGGGGCCCCTAGGCATGTGGTGAGGGAACAACCAGTGATGGGCACAGCACACAGGGGTCTTGAGTGCCATGGTAAGAGCTTGGACTTGACCCTGAAAGCAGTGGGGAGCCTTTGTGGGATGTTGTGTGAGAAGGGAAGTGTCAGCAAGCTCAATCTGGCTGGTACTGAGAGCATAACCTTGGAGGAGTCAGGTTCATATCTACTGGTCTAAATCCCTTCCCATATTGGGTCAGAATTTCTGTCCTGAGGTGTTCAGCCATGGCTTGCATACTCCTAAGGATGGGGAGCTCACTCTCTGTTCCTTCTACCTCTGGTTAGAAGGCTCCTTTGCAGGATCCAATACACAGTCCTGCCACACCTGGAGGCACACCTGGAACACTTTCCACCCACCTGTCACTGAGGTCTGTCTCTCAAACGACCTGACGGAAAGCTGGCAGCGGCCTGCATTTTCAGGCCAGAGGATTCCAGGATGGCAAGCCCTGGGGGACTGCATCCCCTGCTGGGAGCCTGAAAGGAGAAAGTCACATGAACCTGACAGCAGAGGCAGTGTTTAGACCTTGGAACACACATCTGCTTCAGTCAATTCTCCAAATTTCCTTTGCATTTTACAAACAAGAAATCAAGAGTCAGAGAGGCCAAACCACCTTTATAACACAGAGCAAACTAGAGGCGGGCCTGGGACATGGCCTCAGTCTCTTACACCCCTACGCCCTCCATGGCCCTCCTCCTCATCTCCTCCCACCCTGTCTGTAGGTAAGCCCTGGTCACTTCGTTTACTGAGGCTTGGACAGCTTTTTTCTGGAACCTCCAACCATCCCAGATCATTCCCTGATATCTTCCTAAATTCAGAGGCAGCCAGCAAAATCTTCATTGTTCACATGTTTGTGACTGTCTATTTGACAGCAACATTTTTTTGTTTGTGATGCATCAGAGCTGTAACACCCACAAGCCACATTTTATGGGTCATCTCTAAGACTTCCTTGTGCCCCACAGCCCCCATCTAGGCATCCACTCTCACACTCCACAAACACCGATTAGTGACTACCATGTGCCAGCCGCTGTGCTAGACAGCAGGCTCCAAGGCTGCATTAGAGCAGTCCCTGCCCAGGGCAGCTCAGCCAAGGGGTGGCCTCTCCATCAGCGAGGGCAGGCGACACGTGGCAGATCAGAGGGAGGTGCCCATCAGTCAGGAATCTCCTGGGACAGAGAAATTGATCCTACCCCTGTAAGCAGAGTCTTGAGGGGTGAATAGGGGTCCTTCAGGAGAAACAGCTGGGAAGGGTGAGCCAGGTAGGGCAGGTGGGCTATGCAGAGATCTCACCTGCCTCCTGCTAAGCTCTTAGGCCACAGGTGTTGGGGATGATGTGAGAGGGAGAGGCTGGAGAGGTCACTTGAGCCAGAGTTTGGAAGGCCTCAACTTTTGAGCTGGGAAGTTTGCATGAGATCCTTGGGTTAGAAGGGAGCCAAGGACAGGGCAGGTCTTGGTGTTAGAAAGGTCCTCCTATTGGGCTGGTGACGGTTGCGGAAGACAGTGGGCAGGGCAGGACCATGCTGATGGTATAGAAAGGCATGTGGCAGAGAGATTTAACAGGGTTCAGTGGGGTGCTTAGTGACGACTTAGTGGGTACTATAGAAGGGGAAAGGGAGGGTTGTTTTATCCTTGGAGGGGGTGATGTGGGCTTGGGGACCTTGTGGACAAGTGTCGAGGTGAATCCTGGTAAAGCCTGTGTTAGTATCAGTGGGAGAGTCCTGAGACCCAAGGAGGCCTGCAGGGACTGCTTCAGCTCTCATGAGACTTAAAGCAGCGCAGCCCAGTGAGGTCTCCAATGTCCCCATGTCCCCACTGAATGACCAGCAAGTGGCTTCCCCTCATGGAGACTCAGTTTGCCCCTCTGTAAAATGGGGTAATGACAGTACCTCCCCAGGCATCATGAGGAAGGTCAGAGGAGGGTTTGTGTAGGGCATGCCGCCTAGCACACAGTAAGTAAGTACTGGTGAGTGGGGGCTGATCTGACTACCATGGCGAGGGGTGCAGGGGTAAACAAGGAAATGAGTGTGTCACCTGCAGAGAGAAATCAGAGACCTGGAGGGGCCTTGCCCCCTGCCTCTCTGTGTCTGTCAGGAGAGACAGAGTCTGAGTCTGGCACCCACAGGAAAAGCTCCAGGGAAGGAGATTTCACCTTAGACTAGGAAACCCTTTTGGATACAAAAAGCTCTCTGCAGATGGGCTAACTTGAGTGGTGATGAGATCCTCATCACAGGGAATATTCAAGTCACTGCTGCACCACAACTTGATGGAAAAGTCTGTAGAGTATTTGTGATTCAGCTGAGGATCTGGAAGGTCCTCACTAGCCCAAAGATTCTTTGATTTCATGTTTTTTCCTTCTCTGATCCTGTTTCCTTATCTGTAATATAGGGAAAATAGCAGCCCCTATCTTAGAGTTGATTACAAAGTTTAAGTGAAATCATCCAAATAAAGTGCTTAACCCAGATTTGGCACATGGCAAGTGCTCCTGTCCCCGTGGTGGCTGTGATCACTGTTGATGTTACGCTAAATTCTTGGGCGTGTCACTTCCATCCGAAGGGCCTTAGATTGCTGTCTTATCAGTTGGATGTTTCTGCCTACCTGTCCTTCAGAGCCTTCTCTGGGCCCTTCTCAGTGCCACTCTCCCTTGTCTCCAGCTCCTCCCCCACCCCAGGAGGTGGTAGGAATTCCAGACCCTTCTGGGCCCCTTTTAGCTCCTGCTTGAGTGAAAGTTGGCAGGTTGGGGCGGCTGGTGCCATCCGCCTCCCATATGCTTCCTGCTATTTAGAGGAAAACTCTCCCTGTGTTCCTCCAACCACACGGGCTGACATTTCCAGACAGACGCTGGAATCAGCTCTTCGGGGGATTGGCAGATAAATTTGGCCCCGGCTGTTGGGAAAATCTTCAGCCTTACCACGGAAGCTGAGCCCAGGCCCGCTGACTTCCGTCCACCCCACGACTCCTCGGACCCGGTCCTCCTGGGGGCTGGAGCACGGTTCTACAGCCTTGCAGATGAGGGTAAGTCTTACCAGCCCAGTCTTCCCGCAGGAAAGCCCCTGAGCAGGAAGTCGTGGCTCCCAGCTTTGCATTCATTCAGCGGGAGTTTGCAGTGCCTCTTCCCCGACTCCCAGACACCTGGCTGTTGCCCAGCTCAACTTGGCAGAGGAGCAGGTTTTAGATTGAGAGACTTGAGCTCAAGACTGCTTATTGTCTCTGTGACCTTGGACAGATGGCTCCAACCCTCTGAGCCTCTTTTTCTTCGTCTGTAAAATGGGGATAATAATAAGGTCTATCCAGTTAAAAGCCCTTAGGGTGATGTCAGGCATATGCTAAGTAAATACTAGGGCTATCCTCATTATCATCATCATTATTATTTGGCCTAAGATGTCTGGCACATAGTAGGGGCTCAGTAAATATTAGTGTTTTTCTCTTCTGTCTTACAACTGTAGCCATGTAGATAATACTGGGGCATTTCAAAATTCAAATTCGAGGGGCACCTGGGTGGCTTAGTCGGTTAAGCGTCCGACTTTCGCTTGGGTCATGATCTCGCAGTTCGTGGGTTCGAGCCCCGCGTCGGGCTCTGTGCTGACTGCCAGCTCGGAGCCTGGAGCCTGTTTCGGAATCTGTGGCTCCCTCTCTCTCTGACCCTCCCCTGCTCATGCTGTCTCTCTCTCCCCTAGAAATAAATAAAACATTTAAAAAAATTTTTTAAAAAATTCAAATTCAAATAGGAGCAACCAGAGACAGAAATGGGTGAATAAGGACATTTAGAGGCTGCCACATCCAAAGTAAAGTATAGATGGCCAGTTTCCCAGTGTGTACACACACACACATACACACTCTGTCCCAAAGTTTCATTCACCTCAGCTGGAATCTGGAAGGCCCGCCCACCAGCTTGAAACCTGAGGCCATGCGATGCAGAACAATTTGACCTGGATGAACTGGAGGGAGAGGAAGGCCCAGCTGGAGACAAAGTTACGGGGTGGGGGCAGTGGGGGAGGGGGGATGGACTCCAGGCATCAAGTGCAGTAGGAGGGTTCAGAGAAGCCTGAGTAGTTCTGTTTGGCTAGAGTAGAAAGTGGGTGGCAGGAAGGTGTGGGAAGCAAATCTGAGCTTCATTCAGCACTTCCTGATTGAGTCTGAGTCCTGGGCCTCATGCCAGGCACTGGGAAAACTGGTGGAAAATATGGGCATGTTTCCTGCCCTCAAGAAGCTCTGGTTCTTTTGGGGGAAGGGGTATAGATGACAAACATGCAAACAGTAAATTAACAAGATTCTAGGTTGTGCTCAAGTAGACCCAGGGGCTGAGAGAGGGGGTGGCAGAGGATGGTGGTGGTGGGTGCCTACTTGAGGCAGGATGATCATAAAGGGCCTCTCTGTGGTCTGAGGAATCCCTGCAAGTGCTAGTCAGAGTAAAGGGGGCGGGGGCAGAGGGAATAACAAGAGCAAATTTGGGAAGGTGGCAGGACTTAAATCCCAGAGGCCTTGAATGCTGGGTCCAATCAGAACTGCCATTAAGGAATGGTGGTGGATGCAGGACCCGGGTGGGGAAGAGATGAGAACCAGGAGACCTGTCTGCAAAGATTGACTGAGAGCCTTCTCTGCAGTCTGTTGGAGGCCCATCGGTAGAGGAATTCTGGACCAGATAGAGGTGGATGAACAGGGATAAGAGAGAGAGAGCATTTAACAGGGGTCAGGATCTGGGAGAATCCTGGGACTTGAGACAGGTACATGCTGAAGGGAGGCTCTGGACCTGTGTGGAGCTGGGGGTGGAGTCAGGTAAGAGAGGAGTCATCAGGGGAACTTAGAACCAGAACCTAGAGTGGTCAGGAAGAGTCTTATTTGAGAGCCAATTGTGGGGTGCAGGGAGGGCCTTCTTCACAGCCTAGGACTGCAGATGGGAATGCCAGCAGGTGGTGGAGTGAGCACAGGTTGATACACTTACCTGCATTAGACCCAGAGACCAAGTCTAGGTCTGTTTAACTGCTGTGTGACTTTGGGAAAATCACTTGATCTCTCTGAGCCTTGCCTAATGTAATAAAACTGAATTCGTTGTTGGCTACGTATAATAGAAGGGGGGAGAGTAACAGTGATATAAACACCCAGGAAGTTATTCTCCTATAACAAGGATCCCAGAAGCAGGCAGTCCAGAGCCAGTACAGCAATTCAAGTGAGTGATCAAAGGCTCAGGCCTCTGCCGCCTGTAGCATGTATCTTTCATTCTCATGGGTATGAAATGGCTGCTCCACCTCCACATGTTGTGTCTGAATTCCAGGCAAGACAAAGGTAGTAAAGACTGCATACTTTCTGAATCTGCCATTCTTATTAGAAAACAATAGATTTCCTGGGAGCCCCATTCAGTGGACTTTTACCTACATTTCATTTGCCAGATGTAGTCACATGGACACCCTGGCTACAAGAGAACCTGGTGAAGTAACTGTTTCTAACTGGGTGCTTCTATTAATTAGGCAGAAGAAAAGAATGACAAGTAGAATAGCTGGCAGGATCCACTTTAAATTGTCCACCTCACAGGGGCTGTTGGGAAGATTCTACAGTGGAGACATAGACAAGGAAACAGGCAGATTCACTCCATTCCAATCAGTGTCATCACAGGATTAGAATGTCTATTTATTTATGTCTGTATTTTCTTACTGACTCTGGTCCTACCACATAAACAGTGCCTGGCATACATTAAGCACTCAATAAATAGTTACTAAATGAATGAAATGATTTAAGAAATACTCATTAAGGCCTTACTCTATGCAGAGTTCTTTGGGCTGGATAGAAAAAGTAGGTAACACATTGCCCCTCCCCACAGAGGTGGGAAAGAAAATTCTAGACCTGTAGGTGGGTTCTGGAGACCTTGCAGTGAACAAGAGTGTGGTGGCTCCTGCCTCTTATTGAGGCCACAGTCTAGGGAGCACTGGAGAACGAGTCTGGAGTCCTGAGGTCACATACGTTTATGTAGCCTGGGTTAAGTCCCATCCCTCCCCTGGCCTGTGTCCTTACCTATATGACAGGTATGATGGGTCCTGTGTGGAATATCAGTGAAACTGAGGATGATGGTGGGTGCTTCCTAAGCCCTACTTCTCTGTGTGTGGGGACTATCCAGAGACAATTGGGGTGGATACCAGCTTAGCCGAGGAGGCAACCATTGCAAGGGTGAGAGAAGACTGCTTCAAAGCCCCTAGAAATCCCTGGGGTCCCAGAAAGGTGAGGATTCTGGGCTCTACTTCCATCCTCACACACACCAGTATCTGGGCCAACCAGCTGGGCATGGACCTCACAGCACTGGATGTGGGCAGGCAGCAAATGGGTTGTGCTGGGTCCCCCAGGTGACAAGTAAGGGTGACTGTAGCTATCTAAGACTTCCTGGAGGTGGGGAAGAGATCTGGTCTGTCACTTGCCTGGCTGTGTGACTTTTGGCAGACTTCTAGATCCCACTGAGCTTTGATCTCCTTGTTAACAAAATGGGTATAACAATCCTTACCTTCCCAATCCATGAAGACTTTGACCCATTACCTGGCATATATTAGGTACCCAGTATTGGTAGGGGTCATCATTGCCATTATTATATTTGCCTTGTTGGGAAAGGAAAACAGACATTAACTAAGCCCAAGCTGGGTGCTGGACATATCATCTCATTTTATACTTCTGTGGAGGTGACCTTCTTCCTATTTATAAGAGGTGGACACTGGTATTCATTTGTGCCTCAATTTCCCCCTGTGTCTCAGACAGACTGAGTTGCTGGTTTTGCTGGGATCCCTGATGAACTGAAGCCTTTCCTTAAGGGAAGGCCCAAGGCAGTTCAAGGTGTTTTCTATGAGACCATTATAGCAGCCAATGAGGTCAGAGATAGAGGTGGTCAGGGCAGGAATCCAGCCCTCATCAAATGGGCAAGGAGCCAATAAAAGATGGCCCTAGGGATGAGTGATAGAGTGGAACATGCTGAAGGATCATAAATGCTCTTCCTTTCTATTCAGTGGGCCGGGAGCCCAGCCCTTGAGATGAGGTGGCAGCCAGCCTGGCCCTTGCTGCCATTCTTGGCCATGACATTCTGCCCAGTGGTCATCACTGCTTGTGTCTGAAATGAGGCCAGGAGGAAAAAAGGAAGACTTGGGATATTTTCTAGGCCCAGGGAGGTGAATTTTCTCATCTGAATACCCCCAGGAATCCTCCTGGAGGTACCCCAACCACTGGGTGAGAAATAGGAAAACAGGCCTCTAGAGAGAATAAAACGCTGCAAATGGAAATAGAAATACAGGTAGCCGATGCTTGGCCTTACAAATAGCAGAGCAGATAACTGGCTGGAGAACATAAAGTTTCAATGTCACCCTGGCAAGGGTCAGGGGTTCTACGCTGACCTTGACTCTGGGCTGTTTGGGGTGCACAGGACGCCTTTGCCAGATCCCTGGTGTTGATGGCAGTGGTGTTGTCCGTGGTGCTGAAGAGAGCATTTTGCCTTCATCTGGGGATGCTGTCCATGGTAGTGTCTTCAGATAATTCTCATTAATCATTTCCAGGTCTCTGGTTTTTGGGGGATCCAGCTAAGAGGTCAGAGGCTTTGGTCCTGGCATTGAACAAATTGGAGCAGAAATATATTATCTGGATTTGGGGCAATATTATTGTCTACCAGCACCCTTTTAAGAACTTTTTATGTATTATGCCATTTATTGCTAAACACCAGTCTGTGGGGGAGGTACTCATATGTATTCCCATTTTAGATGTGAGCAAACAGAAGCATGGAGAATTTAAGCGACCCGAGGACTGGCTGACACTCTCTCTGTCTGTCTGTCTGTCTGTCTCTCACCTCAGTTTCCTCAGTAGTGATAGGAAGGTCATTGGTAGCATTTCACAAGCTGTTGGTTGGGGCTGAGCTTTGTAAACTGATGCATGGATGCAGTGATGTTAGTCTTACACACAGAGGAAGGCATGAAGAGACTACTAAACACATATGCTCTTAGAAACACATGGGGTTTTTCTGGAAGGTGTGAGATTTGAGCCAGATCTGAAAAGGACTTGGGGCTCAGGGATTATATAGAAAAGACAGGAATCCCCATTTACTGAGCACTGACTATGTGCCAGACCCCATGATGGGCACTTGACAAGTCTGATCACTCTATCCTCACAGCCACACTGGGGAGGGGTGCCTGGTTCCATTTCATAAATTTGGAAGCAGAGAGGATAGACTTCCTAAGCTTACTTAGCTAGAAAGTGATGGAGTGGAGAAGCCTTGAGGACTAGAAACCACAGACTTGAATATCAAGGCTAGAAAATATCCTGGGTGTCATATGGTCCAGCCAAGAGAAGAGGTGTGACCTGCTGGGGGCATACAGAGTCAGAAGCAGGACTCAGACTGGTTTGGCTTCCTTCAGTGTATTTCCTTTCCCAGGACTACAGTCCTACCATCACCAGTGGCCTAGGCTCCAGCAAGATGAGAATTGGCATTATGTCACAAACTGGGACTAGGTATCAAAGAGACCCAAATTCAAGGCCTGGATCTGCCATCTGGGAGCTGTGTGGCTTCGGATAAGTCACTTAACCTCTCTGGGTCTGTTTCCCCATCTCTAGCAGAGCAGAAAGGTGTTGTCATCCCTTCCCTACAGGGTAGTTTAGAGTATCAGAAGAGACAGAGCAAGTGAAAGGGCCCACAGGTCATTGTTAAAAATAAGGCCCAGAGAAGGGAGGGAAGCCCCTCAAGGTGGCACACAGCAAGTATCAGAAGATACTTGCAGAGAAGGGCCTAGAACTGCCACCCCAAGCTGCCAGTGTCACTTCCCAGTGAGACTGGCAGCCAGGCTGGAGCAGCACCTGGCAGCCCCAGCTGACAGACATTCCTTCAGGCAGGCACACTCGGGCCCCAGAGCCAACTGCCCCTGTGGGAGTCAGTGGCCGGGCCAGCTCTGGCTGTTCCTCCACCAGGCACCCTAACAGCTCCAAGCTTAATATGCCTCACAGGGCTGTCGTCACGCCCAATTAGGCTGTCCTTAGCCACCCTGTCTCCAGGACCCTGTTGTGACCATCTGAGGCCCTGGATACGATCATGGCTACTGCCCTTGGCAGCTGTTTGGCTACCTGCTCTTACGATCATCTATGGCCTTAGAGATCTGACTTCTCAGCCCAACCCAAGTGGCCTTAACTCCTGGTCCCAGAGATTTGGCTGCACCCTCTTCCCCCTTCCCTGGCTCCAAGGCCTGGCACTAAAGCA
This sequence comes from Proteles cristata cristata, assembly GCA_017311185.1. NCBI lineage: Eukaryota > Metazoa > Chordata > Mammalia > Carnivora > Hyaenidae > Proteles > Proteles cristata. Next base: position 351,758 of record JAESUZ010001308.1, on the reverse strand, counting down.
AATTGAAGATGGAAAGGAGGGAAAGATGGTAGGAATGACGAGAAAAGGAAAGCAGGGAGCTTAGCACCACCAGCCAACCTCCTCTGCTGCGGCTGGTGTCAGCCATAGTACCCCCCTCCCACATACACTTTATGAGACACAAGCCACCTCACCCACACTCTCCTGTGAAGCTCTCAACAGCCTGTGCAGACAGCAGGATGCAGGATCATTCTCATGTGTCAGACCCTGAGAGACAGTGTGACATGGGGTCTGAGAGGGGGGGCTTGTCTGCTGCCAGGGTCATGGGTCATTTTAGGACTCAGTTGTAGTGGAAGACTTTTCATGAGAAGGATACAACTTGGGGCTTCATCTCCAGCACCCGTCAGTACAGAACAAGCATGTTTGAGGGGGGAAGGAAGGAAGGAGGGAAGGAAGGAAGGAAGGGAGGGAGGGAGGGAGGGAAGAAAAAAGATACTGAAAGACATTCCAGGTAGAAGGAACTTTCACAAACCCAGCTCTGGGGTGTTACTTGAGTGGTTTTCTTACATAAATTATATCACAGTTGAATTATTTTTGCATTTTGTTTCTTTAACTCATCATTTTTTGGACATCTGTCCAAGTCCAAGTGGAGCTGTGGATCATTTATCCATTTCTTCTGCTTAGGAGTATTCCACTGCCTGTTTTTAAAAAAAAAAAATTTTTAATGTTTTATTTATTTTTGAGAGAGAGATAGAAACAGCATGAGCAGGGGAGGGTCAGAGAGAGGGGGAGACATAGAATCTGAAGACAGGCTCCAGGCCCTGAGCTAGCTGTCAGCACAGAGCCTGATGCGGGGCTCGAACCCACGAACTGTGAGATCATGACCTGAGCTGAAGTCGGATACTCAACTGACTGAGCCACCCAGGTGCCCCTCCACTGCCTGTTGACATCATACTCTGTCCATCAACCTGCTGGCAGACGTTTTGGTGTTTCCATTTCTTCATTGTAAATAGTATTGCCGTGAACTTCCTCGTGGATATGCATTAGTATTTCTCTGGAAGCAGGCATTTCTGTTTTAATGAACACTGTCAAATTGCCCTCCGAGGTAGTTAGGCCACTTTAGTTAGTGATACATCTGACTTCCATTTGCTCAGTGCCTCGCCGTCAGTGGATTCATCCATCTTGAATTTTGCCAATCTGCGGGAAGAAAAACACCTCGTTTTCATTAGCATCGCCTGGCTACTGGAAAGGCTGGCCTTCAGTCTGTTTAACAGTCATCTGAATTTCCTTGTTTGCAAAATGCCCATTCATAACTTTGCCCAGTTTTTAATGGGTTACTCACCTTTCTCTTATTAATTTGTTAAAGAGATTTGTATATGTGGCTTCTGAGTACTTGTTATGCTTGGTGCAAATATCTCTCCCAGTTTGTTGCTTGCTTTTAACTTTGTTTGTGTCTCTTTTCTTCAGATGTTTAAAATTTTGGTGTGATAAAGTATCACTTTTACCTTCACTTGCTTTTATTTATAACTTAAGAAGGCCTTCCCCAGCTACAGTCAAAAAGATATGCTACATTTCCTTCTAAATTTTAAAGTTTTGTCTTCTTTTCATGGTCCACATTTAGGTCTTTAATCTACCTGGAATTTTATCTTGGCATGTGGTATGAAGTAGGGATCTATCTTCATTTTTACATGGCTAGCCTCTTGTCCCAGTAGATTTATCAAATACTCTGTCCTATTCTCATTGTTTTGAAATACTATCTTTTATGTTTAAATTTTAAGTGCCCATGTATTTATGGATTTGTTTCTGGGAACTCTGTGCCGTTTCATTGATCCCTTTGTCTATTCCAATTCTACACTAATTACTATATCTCATTGTTTTCTCAACAGAGACTAATTGACACTTGGGATAAGGCAATTCTTTCTTGAGCTGGACTGTCCTGCTCATTATAGGCTCTTTATTATCCCTGATCCAATTCTTGGCACTCGATGCCAGGAGAAACTCCCCATACACACACTTCCCAGTCATTGTTACAACCCCAAATGCCCTGACCATTTCTAAAGATGCCCTAGGAAGGAAGTCCCACCTGCTGCTGAGAACCGCCACAAGAAGCTGTCTAATGTGGTTTGATATCTGATAGGACAAGCCCCTTCCCCCATTCTTGATTCTTCTTTTTCATGATCTCTTTCCACTCTGCTTTGCTGCCAGGAATGGAATCCATAATAGGATGCTCTGACAGGCATCTCTGGAACTGGGACTCTCTTCAACCAAGGCAGCTCACTCCTTTGGGATGAAGAGGGACTCTGATTGTTAGAAATTACTGTCTTACTTGTGACCCACTTCTTCCCTGGATCTGGAACCCACAAAACACAAACCTCTCCTCCTTGGCCCATCCTTCATTGGCCTCAGAGAGAAGACAGAGATTTCCCTTCCATCTCAGCAACTCTCTCCAGACTCCAACTCAATAATTCCAGTTCCCTCCAATGTGCCTCAAGGGCTTGGCCTCACTGGCATGTTTGAGTTTGAATTGGACACACTGGGTTAGAATTCCTGCTCTCCTATGTATTAGCTGTGTGACTCCAGGAAAGTCAGTTAACCTCTCTGGGCCTCTTTGACAAATGGATATGATAGGTTCTCCATCTCACAGGGTCAATGAGAGATGTAAATGATTTGGAACATGTCAATTCCTAGGCTTGGTGTGGTTGCTCAAGAAGCAATAACTGTTTAATTATTTTTTTAGGAGAGAGGGAGAGCATGAGCCGGGGAGAAGGGAAGAAGGATAGAGAGAAGTAGAAACTTAAGCAGCCTCCACACTAAGCACAGAGCCCAATGCAGGGCTCCATCTCATGACCTTGGGATCATGACATCAGTCAAGAGTTGGACGCTCAACCAACTGAACCATCCAAGCACCTCAAGAAGTAATAGATGTTAACATCATTCCTGTGATTATTACTTCTCCATGACTCTCATGGTGGTCACTGTCCCATGCCCACTCATTAGGTGAGGTGCCCATAGTTGAATGGAGCACCCAGGTAGGCTCTGGTCAGGACTAACACCACCACTGCCTCCTCTTTCTCAGAAGCTGAAATGGCAGGGTTAGCTGCTGGGCTGGTTATGGGGATGACAAAGAGGAGTCAAGTCTCAATCCAGTTTTGTCCTGATCCATTAGGAGGGTAGGGCCTCCCATCAGTTGGGCTGGGGAGACTGGGAAGAGCAGGTCTATGGGGCCAGGAATGTAGGCTTGGACATGTCAAGTTAGAGGTGCCTGTTAGTCATCCAAGTGGACATCTGATTGGATAATTGGATGCATGAATCTGGGGTTCAGGGGAGGGATCCGGGCCAGAACGATAAGTGTAGGGGTTGTCAGTCCTTCCCAGATCTTCTCTGCAATCATATAGGTGTTGTTTTATTTCATGTGCTTTTCTCATAAATGGAAACATATTCTGATCTGCAGCCTGCTTTTATTATGTATCCTATAATTTGGAGATTTTTTTTCCCTCAGGTCTGTACATAGAAGTGGACCTCATTCTTTTTCACAGCTAACCAATATTCCACAGTGTGCCCGGATGGAAATTGTGTCCCTGGTTTCCTACTGTGGAACACTGGCTCTTTCTTGCCTTCCTTTCTTACTGTAATGGCAGCCGTGCAGAGAGGTCTGTACATGTAGTATATGTGCTGCCACAGCAAGCATAGGTCTGTACATATAGATGGGTGGAATCGCTCTGCCCAGCCTCAGGACTGTGGAATTGCTGGTGGCAGCCCCAGGCTAACCCTTTTGTTTTTGTTTTTTTTTTAATATGACCTCTGTGCCAGAGTTTGTTTAAAAGTTTCTTTGGAAGGTTTGAAAACAAGTATGTATTGAGCCAGTCCTTCAAGTGGGACTGAGTTCACAGCTGTGGACAAACCTGTGGACCCTTCTGGCCTGGGGATGCTAGCATTCTGTGGCTGGAGAGATGAGAAAGCACAGTGGTTAAGCAGATTGTCCTGAGAGTCAGACAGTTAAAGTCTCAGCTCTGGCTCTTTCTCATCCTGTGTCCTGGGCAAGTTACTTCCTTTCTTTATGCCTCTCCTTTCCCATCCACAATGCAGAGGCAACAAGAATGCCCACCTCTCCCTTACAGGAGTGGTGGGGATCGCAACAAATAATGAATACCAAGTCATGAGCTTGCCTAAGGTCTGTTATAGCTTAGCTAAGTTTTTAGGGCTAAGCACCCTCTCTATGTGAACTCTAGTGCTTACCATTTATAGCTATGAGTCTAAGTTGTAAAGATTTCCTGCTTCATTCCTTTGTTCCTTTTCTTTTTTTTTTTTGTATTCCTTTATATAAGTAAAAAAAAGGAATAAATAAGATATCAGGAGCAGAGAAAATAAAGTCAGAAATGAGATAATTCCAGGGGCGCCTGGGTGGCTTAGTCGGTTAAGCGTCCGACTTTTGCTTAGGTCATGATCTCGTGGTTCGTGGGTTCGAGCCCCGCGTCAGGCTCTGTGCTGACTGCCAGCTCAGAGCCTGGAGCCTGTTTCAGAGTCTGTGTCTCCCTCTCTCTCTGACCCTCCCCTGCTCATGCTGTCTCTCTCTCTCTTAGAAATAAATTAAAAAAAAAAAAAAGAAATGAGATAATTCCAGGTTATATTTTGCTAAAGGTAGGTACTCAGTTTGCCTCTGAGCTTCTTACCAGACAGAGGAAAAAGGGAAACATGAAAAGTAGCAGAACTCACAGTGCCCTTGAAAGGAAAAGAGATAATTGCTCAAGTGTGTGCAGAGTGACCATGTCTTTAGTGCCATTTATACAGTAAGTACAGTAACAGTGGGGGCTACTACAGCTCTATTCTCCAAAGGTTCTGAGGTTCAGAGGGGCCATACCTTTAGGATCCTGAAGGCCAGGATACCAGGGGGTGGGTGATGGAGCTTGACCTTTTGGCTTCCCCATCTGGTGGGAAAGGTAGTCAAGACCACATCTACTCTTCTGCATGGCAGAGTGGGCACCATGCTGAACTGGGGGCTCAGAAGCAGGCAAACTGGAAGAAGGAGTAGTGAATTTCAGTAGAGAGAGGCTTCATGGAGGAGGTGATATTCGCCCTGAACCTCAAAAGCAAAGTAAGACTTTGACCACTGGAGGTGAATGTGGAAGTCCTGAGATCCCCACCAGGTCCTGTGCCGGGAAGGAGCACCTGTTCATGGCCTCTCACAGATAAAGGGAAGTTAGAAACTTGAATTCAGCTGCCCTCCCCATTACTGGAAAACTGTAAAGCCAGAGAAGGCAGGGATGAACCTGAAAGCACACAGAGAGGCCTCAAATCTGAGCCTTCTGCCTCCCTCACCAAAACCAGTGCTACCCCACTCCATGCCCCGACTCACCATGGCTCCTGCTCTGGGTTCTGACTCTCTTCCTGCAGGGTCATTAACTACCTACTGCGTGCCACGTGGTGTCCCCTTATATTGAACTCCTATGTTGTGACTTAAAGAGGCCAGAATAGTAGTCCTATGTGGGGGCAAGGAGGCATGCCTCAACTGTCCTCTTCTCTGATCTAACAGAAATTTTCACAGTCTCAGCTCCTTCCCCAAGATAAAGCTGAGTCCTTGATCCTAGGCCTCGGTGTCATTGCAAAAGAACTGGCTTGTCCCTAAGTAAGACTTCAGTGTCAGAGGAAAGTACCTGCCTGGGGAGTTCTGGATGGACACTGAGCCCCGACTTTGACCCCAGTCTCAATCTTGACTCTGGCCCCTGACTGGGCCCTGACCTTAATCCAAGACTAAACCCTCACCACTTCCCCCAAGCTAAGCCCTGACCCTGGCCCCAGACTGAGTTTTGACCTTGGCAGTTGGGGACATGAATATTTGGGGTCAGCTCTTCTCCCCATAATTGCTGGAAACTCAGCGCGAAGGAACCCTCAGTAAAGGCCAGTCTTGAGTCTTGACTCAAATTGTACCATGAGGGTTCTATCTCAAGGGCCTGCCCCCCACACACTGGCCTTGGCCTCAGTGGCCTGGGGACCAGTAGCCGTGGGTGATAGACAGGCTATTTAATCCCACCCACTCTGATCATGAACTCTGCATCCCCAACCAGGCTGCCAGCACAGCTGAAACTCTCCTTCCCCCTCCTCCTAATTTGCCTCCTAATTCCCCATGCCATGTGATCCAAGTGAGGGCTGAGATATTTATAAAACCTGTGTCCTTCATGATCAAGCCAGCCCCAGGGACCAGGGCCAGAGCAGATCTGTTTAGCCTCCAAAGCCCCAAAAACATCAAACCATGTCCACCGTGGAGGGCCCTCATCACAATCCACCTGCAGTTACAGCCTTCTGCATTTCAGAGCTGCTCCCCTCTTGAATTTCCCCAAACCCAGAACACTGTTCCCAGCAGCCACCAGCCCTGGCTGAGTGGGAGGGCCCGGGGGGCTGGAGACAGGCAGTAACTACCCTGCTCTAAGCACCATTCTCTGTGTCTTGCAAACAGGAGCAGTGGCCCCTGAGTCTTCAGAATGGGGTGTGGAAGCCAGTAAGGGGCAGAGCACTCAGCATAGGGCCTGGCAGCGGAGCTGCTCAGTGTTAGCATCATCCCCACCACAACCAGTGCATGTGAGCAAGTGGGCAGGACCCACTCTCACTTTCCCACAGCTGGCCTGAGGGTGCCAAATTGGGATGTGTCTAGAAATCTCAGTTAAAATACAGATCAGTCGGGAAGGGAGGGAGCTTAAGGCTGGCCTTTCAAGGAGTTGTAGAGTCTCCTGACATCCTGACTTCACGTGGTGGGTGTCAGGGCTGGGAGATAGGCTGGGAGTGGCTTGGGGTTGTGTCTCTGAACAGTTCCTGTACCAACACTGCCTTCACCAATAGGTCAGAGAGCCCAGGGGTATTCCAGGCCACCCCTGCCTAGGGCAGAACCCCCTCCTCACATTCTTCCAGCATTCCTGGGGCCTCTGCTTGCATTCAAGTTCACCCTGTCCTGGGGAGCTACTTGCGCCGCTGGGATTTTTCTTAGATTGTGCCAAAATCTTTCTCCCTATAATTTCTGCCCTCTCACCTAGATGCCCCCTCTGGGAATATTTATTGTTGAGCCCAGCCGTGTGCATTGGGCTCTGAAAACCCAGGAGAAGAAAGCCTGAATTGCTCCCTGCTGTCAAGGAGTTCACAATCCACTTTTAGAGCAAGATGGACCTGTGTGCATTCTAATATTAACTCCACTTATTACTTATGTGACCTTCGGCAGGTCACTGAACCTCTGTGACCTCATCTGTAAAATAGGTTGCCAGGCAGATGATATGAGGTGATGCGTGAGAGGCTCCTAGGACAGGGCCTGACATGTGTTTGGAACCTGATAAATGGCTGTGTTGGGCGATGCAGGCTCAGGGTAGCATGGCCTCAGCAGGAATAGACACTTTGCCCAGAGAAGAGGGAAGCAGCCCACGCCTGGGCAGGGGCATGGCTCTGAGAAGGCAATGCAAAGCGGGGACGTGGTCAGCCAGCCAGACAGAGAGGGGAGCTCTCTTGGCAGCGGGAACCACCAAATAAAGGTCTGGAGGCTTGACACCCACAAGCTATCATGGTGGTAAAAGCCTGGGTATGTAGTGGCAGTTAAGGCCACACAATCTACCTGAATCATGTCACAAAGGACCCTTTGTTATTGGGCTATGGAGTTTGGGTTGCAGCCTATGGTCACTGTGGAGGCCAGGAGGTGTTAGGAGACATGGTCAGGTGACGTGGATGGAAAGGTCTGGGCTGTCTGACCCTCCTGATAGATGATGGTGGCCAGGTCCAGGACTGATGCAGCAGGGATGGAAAGAAAAGGGCAGATTTGAGAGTTGACTCAGAGGTAGAATTGCCAGAACTGACTGGCTCCTGGGCTAGAGGGAGGTGGGCGCTGTTGAAGCAAGAGAAGAGGAGCAGGGGGGCCTCAGCATCCAGCCCAGGTGCCTGGGCAGCTATGAGGATGTGGACATGGAAGGAGCAGCTCTTCCAGAGGAGATCCAGAATTCAAATGTGTTGAGTCTCAGGTGCCTGTTTGACGTGAAGGGGAGGTGGCCAGGAGGTGATGGATCCTCAGGGTTACTGGTCATTCCTTCACTCATTCATTTATGCATTCTTCCACTCAACATACATCTGTTAAATACTACCTGTGTTTCAGGCCCTGTATCAGGCCCCAGGATATTGCAATGGACAGGACCCAGCCATAGCTTTCATGGGGTTCACAACCGAGTGGAAGAGACAGAAAACAAAATTTATATTCTAAAGAAAATAAATAAAGAGTGACATGAGAGTGAGGGAGGAGCATGTTCTAGATTGGGAGAAAAGTCAGGGAGGCCTCTCTTAGGAGGTAATATTTGGGCCAACGGAGGGAGCAACCACATGAGGATCTGGGGCAGAGCACTCCTGGTAGAGGGAACCCCCCGAGTGCAAAGGCCCTGGGATAGAGTTCCCCTATCCCAGGAGGGAAAAGGAGACAAGTGGGCAAAGGGCTGTGAAAATGAGGAAGGGGGTCAGGAAGGGGCATGTGGCCTCCATGAGGAGTTTGGTTTTGGTCAAGAACTCGGGGGCAAGGTTGGGGTAGGACTGGAGAGCTGGGGGTTATCAGGGCAGAATGAGGGGGGACTGAGGCACACCAGGGAGAGGGGGTTGCATGGGAGAACTAGCCATGGAAGCCTAGCCAGGAGCCTGAAGAGGCCTGCAAGTGCCCCCTGGGCCTTGCGGTCAGAGAGGCCTGAGTTAGAATGCTCATCCCTCCCCTTACCTACCCTGTGGCTGGGCGGGTCTCCCCTTGACTGAGTTTTCTCTTTGTTAAATAATGACATTGATACTTTCCACTAGTGGATGATGGTGGCAGAGGAAAGGGCTGCTGAAGTGTGAAGTGCTATGAATTTGGGGGTTGCTGTGATGATCTAGAAGCCCAGCCCCTCTTGGTGAGCTGCGGAGAGCAGGACTGGCCTGGACTTCTGGACTTGTTTCCCCTAAGGGCTCCAATGGTGGGGCCCCGGAGAGCACTGGAGAGGGAGCCCACCTTATTGTGTCTAGTGGGGCAAGTCCGGGTGGGCCAGCTGTTGTCTGGGAGAGAGCTTGCCCCAGCCCCAGCCTGGAGTCAGGCCCCAGCCCCTTAAAGGAGCTAGTGAGCAAAGTGAGAAACCAAGGCAGAAGCTAGCACATGAGAGAGAAGTAAAGGGAGGGAGGCCCCAACTATCTAGTAGCTACTATGTGCCCATACCTTCTGTGGTACTTTACTCACGTGATCTTGAAATTCGGCATGGGTTGGGGTCTCCATTGTTCAGATGAAGAACAAGGCCAGAGAAGGAAAATCACACAGGAAATGAGTGCATCCCAACCCTAGGCTGTCTCTTGGGCAGCACTGAGGCACCTTGGGAGGGGGCTCAGAGACCCCTCTCCTCACCAGCCCACAGTCTTGGCCTTGGGCCCTACTGTACACACAGGGAAGATTGACTTTTGTGGGGCACCTCCATCCCACATGCCATTTTGGCCTTTTCTATTTCCCTGAACCTGTGAATCTCAGCGCCTTTGCACACATTCCTCTGCCTGAAACACACACACACACACCCCCCTCATCCTGTCCATTCCTACTTATCCTTCAGACCACAGAGTAAACCTCGCTTTCTCCAGAAAGCTTTGCCTGACTTTCTGTCCTTAAATGAACTCCTTGACCCACATCTACCCCGTCTCCTGAGGAGCTCTGGGTCTCTGCTGCCACTTTCATCCATCTGGGTGGTTTTGTTTACAATCTCTCTTCCCTCAGGGCAGGGGCCACATTTCTCCTGCTTTCCATGGGGCTCAAGGCAGAACTGGGCTACAGGAACTTGGTTGGGGGTGCTGTTCTGTACCTTCGCCCTGTGGGGGTGTGAGGCTGCAGGGGGTACAGGGGAGTCCTGGCCCCGCTGGTCCTCTTGCGGGCCTGCCCCCACCCTCCTCCTGAGGCACACTCTGTGGCTCCCATCTCCTCCGGGGTGTGACGTCATCCGTTAAGTGACTTCTGAGTGGAGCCGGGATTGCGTGGGCTCTGTGGTGCGCGCCTGTGCACGTGGCCCTGGGTGCACGCACGTGTGCACAGGGGCCCCTGTGAGTAATTCCAGTGGTGCTTCCAAGTGCTGTCTCCATGGAGAGGCCGCCCCCACCCGCCCCAGCCCCAGGTGGTTTGCCTCTGCCACCCTTCCCAGCTCCGCTCCCGGCTTCTCCGTGACCCAGATTCGACCCGCCTCGCCTCCCGCAGCCGCGGGGCTCTGGCTTCTGAAAGCCCGGGGTTCAGGGGCCTTTCCCCAGACACACCTCTCATTCAGGATCAGCTCCAGGTTCCAGCAATGCTCGCTGAGGCCGCGTGGAGCGAGCAGGCGCTGACACACAACTGCCTGGGTTGGAACCCGGTTCCTCCATCCTGCTCATGCTGCCTGAGGATGAGGACAGCCCCCTTGGGGGATCGTCTTTACAATGGCCTGTGGACCCTCCGCTGACACATGGCCCCCTCCTCACTCCCTCTGCTCCAGCCACGTGGGCCCCCTTGACAAAGCCCCTCACCCAGCACACACTGGCACACTCACAACTCACACTGTCATGCACACTGACACACACTCAGCCACATACACTGACACACTCACACAGTCTCCCCCCGGCTCCCTCTGATGTAGCCACACAGGACCCCTTAACTAAGCCACTCACCCAATACACACTGACACACTCACACTCTGACATGCACACTGACACACTCCACTCACACTCTGACACAGTCACTCCAACACACACTTGGACACATGCTTTCACATTCTGACACACTCATAAACTCACACCAGCTGCACCCTCACTTCTGCACCTGCTGTTCCTCTACCTGGAGTGTCCTTTCCCCACATATCCCCAGGGCTCCCCCCTCACTTCTGCCCAAATATTGCCTTTCCAGAAAGCCTTTCCTGACCACTTATTGCCCAAATGAAAATGTAGGTTCTGGGATTTCATCCTATTTAGACTCAGGTGAGCCCAAGAGATCTGCTAATGGTCTGGGCACCCAACTTGAGAAACACAAACACAGAAAATGCAATAGCAAGAAACCCAAACTGTGTGCCCACAGCATTCAACTGACCCTACAGCAGTCTAGCACCCTGAGCCCTGGGCCAGTCTATACTGGGGGCCCAGGGACACACTGTGCAATATCACCAGGGAGGCAGATGTAGAAGCTGACAAGCATTCCACCCGGAATTTGTTCTGGTGTTCTTTTTCTAATTTCTTGAGTCGGATACTTCTATATTTTTCAGTCTACTTTTCTAATATAAGTACTTAAGGTTATATCTGTCTCTCTAGGTACAAATGTTGATATAGTTTCATTATCATTCAGTTCTAAATATTTTCTTATTTTCATTTTGGTTTCTTCCTCAGCCCATGAGGTATTTAGAAGTATGTATTTCTAAGTTTTTGAACATATGGATGACTTCAGCTATCTTTTAGTATTGCTTTTGGTTTTAAAAAATGTAAATATGATGAGGGCGTCTGGGTGACTCATTCTGACTCTTGATTTTGGTTCAGGTCATGATCTCATGGTTTTGAGTTCAAGCCCCACGTTGGGCTCTGAGCTGACAGCACAGAGCTTGCTTGCACTCCTCTCTCTCCCTCTCTCTCTCTGCCCCTCCCCTGCTCACGTACTCTCTCTCTCTCTCAAAACAAATAAATAAAAATTTTAAAATGTACATATGATACGGTGCCTGGGTGGCTCAGTCAGTTAAGGGTCTGACTTTGGCTCAGGTCATGATCTTAGGGGTCTGTGGGTTCAAGCCTCACGTCAGGCTCTGTGCTGACAGCTTAGAGCCTGGAGCCTGCTTCAATTCTGTGTCTCCCTCCCTCTGTGCACCTGCCCTGCTCATGCTCTGTCTCTCTCTTTCTCTCAAAAACAAATAAACATTAAAAAAAATTTTAATGTACATATGATACTCTTCCTTTTTTATTTGTTGAGACTAATGGCCAGTCTAACATGACCTAACACATGATCAGTTTTTATAAATGTTGCATGCGTGTTTGAAAAGAACATATATTTTCTAATGATTGGAATTAGAATTTTCTATGTATCCCTAATGGTCAATGTCAATTCTGGTGTGAGCCAAGAGGAGACTCCTGGCCCAGCCTGCTTGTCACAGGGAAAGCCTCCTGGAGGAGGTGCTGTTTAAAGATATAAGTGGTAGCTTTTCAGGCAATGCAGAAAGAACATTCTACTGAGAGGGAATGGGCAAAGATGTGCAGGTAGGAAGTAACTGGCAGAAAGAAATGGAATCACTAATAGAACTTGCTAGGAACCCAGGGAAGGTAAGATGAATCTTGTTGAAGGACATCCAGATGGCCAACAGACACATGAAACGATGCTCAGCATCCCTCCTCATCGGGGAAATACAAATCAAAACCACACTGAGATACCACCTCACGCCAGTCAGAGTGGCTAAAATGAGCAAATCAGAGGGGCGCCTGGGCGGCTTAGTCGGTTAAGCGTCCGACTTTCGCTTAGGTCATGATCTCACAGTTGGCGGGTTCGAGCCCCGCGTCGGGATCTGTGCTGACTGCCAGCTCAGAACCTGGAGCCTGTTTCAGAGTCTGTGTCTCCCTCTCTCTCTGACCCTCCCCTGCTCACGCTGTCTCTCTCTCTCTCCTAGAAATAAATAAAAATATTTTTTAAAAATTTAAAAAATAAAATAAAATAAAATGAGCAAATCAGAGAACTCTAGATGCTGGCAAGGATGTGGAGAAACCCTCCTACACTGTTGGTAGGAATGTAAACTGGTACAGCCCCTCTGGAAAACAGTGTGGAGGTTCCTCAGGAAACTAACAATAGAATCCCCTATGACCCAGCAATAGCACTGCTAGGAATTTACCCAAGGGATACAGAAATGCTGAGGCATAGCAGCACATGTACCCCAATGTTCATAGCAGCACTCTCCACAATAGCTAAAACATGGAAAGAGCCTAAGTGTCCATCAACAGATGAATGGATCAAGAAGATGTGGTTTATCTATACCATGGAATACTACATGGCAATGAGAAACAATGAAATCTGGCCATATGTAGCAACCTGGATGAACCTTGAGGGTGTTATGCTGAGCGAAATAAGTCAGGCAGAGAAGGACAAATATCATATGTTTGCACGTATAGGAGGATTAGGAGGAACTTGACAGAGGAACAAGGGGGAGAAGAAGGGCGGAAATGGTGGGGGAAAGGGAGAGAGGCAAACCATGAGAGACTCTTGAATGCTGACAAAACTGAGGACTGATGGATGTTGGGGGAGGAGGGATGGTCATGGAGGAGGGCACTTGTGGGGATGAGCACTGAGTGTTATGTGGAAACTAATTTGACAATAAACTATTTGTAAAAAAAAAAAAGCATTTTTGAAGAGATAGATAACAAAACCTACCTTCCCCCTCCAAAAATAAAATTTAAAAGTTACTACTGCAAAAAAAAAAAAGATGAATCTTGTTGAGGCGGCAGGGTCAGGGACTGATGTTTGTTGGAGTATATATTGATCCTAGGATGGTGGGATGAGATCAGTTTCAACGAATATAGCCATACAGAAGGGCAAGTCAGGTGGTGGGAACTGTCAAGTTAATAATTCTGATTCTAGCTAACATCTGTTGAGTTCTTAAATGTTTGCCCTGTGCTACATGGATTGATTCATTTAATCCCTCAATGGTTCCGTGAGCTAGATACCATTATCATTTCCATTGTACAGATGAGAAAACAGAAACCAGAGAGGTTAGGTAACTTTCCCCAGGTCACACAGCTCCAAGTGTGGAGCTAGGGATTAAAGCCAGCCATATGCAGTCTGACTCTAGCTCTCATGCTCTGAGCCACTGCACTGCTCTTTCCTAGGTATGTTAGAAGGTTGTTGGGGAATGACACGTATCTGGGCTTGGATTACCTGAGACAGGATGGAGCTGAAAAGCACAGGCTCGACAAGATGAGGGTTTTATTCTCAAGAGAACTGGGTTCCATTGCTAACTACCTCCCAGCTCTGTGACCTTGGGCAGGCATTTCTGCTCAAAGAGCCTTGGTTTCCTTATCTATACAATCGGCCTGATACCCCCTGTTCTGCCTGCCTCACAGTGCCATGTGGGGATCAAATAAGATCGTGCACGCTTTTCAATCTCTGAAGTCTTCTGCACACGTGTGTCATTGCTATCAGAGAGAGCTCGGAATGTCAGGCCAAGGAAGCAGGGCTGCCTTCTATCAATAGTGGGGAGCCCTGGGTGGGCTTGGAGCTGGGAAGGGGCAGGGAATCCTGAGCCTGAAGCTGAAAAGGACTTTGCAGATCCTTCATTCAGCTCTGTCAAATTCAATAAATATTTGTAAGAGTTGAATGAGTTTTGATGCTGAGCCAGGTTTCAGTTTATGAGCCAATTCCAGAGGGTTGCATAGAGTGCCAGTTTGAGGATTCCAGACTTCATCCATTCAGTGATGAAGTGAGCTTTCGATTAGCCATGTCTGCCACAGATGCAGGAAACAGCACTGGGGCAAGCTCTGTATCTGTCGTTCAGGCTCAAGTCCAGAGGCTCTCATGGGGACAGCACTACCCCCTCAGTTTGTTACCACAGGGGTTGGGCAGGCACTACTAGCATTTAGAGGACAGAGAACTGGGGCTCTGGCCAGCCCCTCGCAATGAAGAATTGTCCCACTTGCATCCCACACGACTCTCAAGTGTCCTCCTGGCTATTCTAGCAGGCAAAACAAAAAGTTTCAAATTCCCTGAGCCTGTCCCCTTACTGTATTTCATATACATGCATAAAGTATTTTCTGCGCTCTTTCAGTATACCCTGGATTTTCCAGGAATATAACTATCACGTATGCCAAGGAAAGAATATGCTTTGCCGTTTGTTCAGAACTTTACCAAGAGTTGGTCGCCATTTTAGAAAAATCACACCCCCTCCAGCTCATGGTGCCTGTGGGATTTGAGTAGCTGATTCAACAGCACATCTTTCTCTGTCTGCATTCAGAGCTGTCACCGATTCTGCACGTAGGTGCCCACATCTGATTGCTTTGTGATGGTGGAGTAGTTTCCCAGCATTCGTGCTTTATGACGTGCTAGATCGTAAATTCCTTTCCTTTCACCTCTCTTTTATACTTCAATTAGGGCATTGTCGTTTTTAAATTATGTGTGAGATAGCTAATGTGATCTATGAATGTCACTTTAGGATAGTAAAAGGGGACATTACCAAGTATTTGCTATAAAAATGGGTCTTGGGGTCTGATGTGTTTACATGGGGTGGAGCACCACTCCTCTAGCCCAACGCCTTCCATTCAGGGGAAACTGAGGTCCAGGGAGGGAAGAGGCTTGCCCTTGTTCCTATGGGAGGCAGAACTGTAAGCCTATATTGAGGATTTGTCTTACTTTGGAGTCAAGGGAACATGGAGGTAAGAGACCAGTGAAGTACCTGGGGTAGAGGAATGGGGGCGACAGGAGGGCTTGGCTGTGGCAAAGTGGGTCAAAAAGATGGTGCAGAGGGGTGTGGTGATTTGGAGGCCAGGCAGGCGTGTGTCACAGGGCACTAGGTCGTGGTGGCGGGGGGAGGGGGGTGCTATTAGACTTTCTTGGGGAATTCTTTCCTTTGAAGAGCTGGCCATCTCTGGCTGGGACCCTCAGAGGAAGTCAGGTCACCCCACAGAGATGCAAGACACAGTTCCTTCTGCCACTCTCCCCCAGAGCAACCAGAGACCCGAACTGGGCCCAGCCAATCTGGCAGCATCAAGCCAAATCAGTTCCCGTCCCGTCTTGGGTGGCAGAGGCTTCCGTTCCCTGGGAAAATGATGTGTCTGTTCCAAGAAACCAAATATCCTACAATGAATCCAATTAGATTTCATAGGCACATGAAAACGCGATCCATCTCAAATGTCCTCTGCAAACCTCCAGCCACAGATAAATATTTTATTCCGTTCTAAGCAGTGCCAGGCAGAATATCAAACAGGATCCAGCCGCCTCCCTGGTGGGTCCAGACAATCCTGGCTGAGGAGGGGTTTCTGAGCAGAGACTCTGCTGCTTTAGCCCTCATGTGACCTCAAGCAGGTCACTTTTCCTTCCTGACAATTTCATGGCCTCACTTGCAAAACGGCTTTGCAACAACTCCCATCCTGGATCTCTCCTTCCCCCACAGTGCTGAGCAAGGTGCTGGGCACACCGGAAGCTACTGTTCATTCATCTGACAAATAGCCACTGACGCAGCTGTGAACAAGTCAAGCCAATCCCCACCCTTGCAGGGCTGGTGAGCTGGGAAGAAGGGGCAGAAACCAACCCATAGGCAAAAGACCACTTTTGCCACAGATGAGTTTGGCAAAGGATGCAGTCTGCTGTGTTGGAGAAAAACAGGAGGTACCTGGCTTTAAAAAAATTTTTTTTCATGTTTATTTATTTTTGAGACAGAGAGACAGAATGTGAGTGGGGGAGGTGCGGAGAGAGAGGGAAACACAGAATCCAAAGCAGGCTCCAGGCTCTGAGCTGTCAGGACAGAGCCTGACATGGGGTTTGAATTCACACTGTGAGATCATGACCTGAGCTGAAGTCGGATGCTTAACCAACTGAGCCACCCAGGTGCCTCAGTACCTGTTTTTCTGAGGCATCATGGCAGACCTCCCAGAAGCCTAGATCTGAATTGGGAAAAGTATTCCCAACAGAGGTCTCAGAAAGTGCAAAGTCTCAGAGGTAGGACAGTACTTGGGGCGTTTGAGGATCAGGAAAACCAGGATGGCTGGAGCTGAGTTGAGCAACCCGGGGAGAGGCGTGGAGGCAGCAGCCCTGAGCAGGCTGTTGGGTTCACGATACATTTCTGTTCAACAGATGAACTGTGAAACTGTTTATAACTGCAGATGAATGGGGCCAGGAAGACACACATCACCCCAGTAGGAAGGCACCAAGTCCAGGGTCCCTGCTGGAGCTCTGCTGATAAGAACAGGCTGGCAGAAAGGAACTGCCTCTTCTCTAGGGTATCTCTAGACCCAGGCGCTGTCACTTGGGGTTCAAATCTCAGCTCCACCACCTACCAGCTGGGCAGGTCACTTCACTTCCCTGGGCTGTGTCCTCACGAGGCATAATCTGACTTCCCCTGCAGGACTGTTAAATGAGCTAATATATATCACATGTCTGGTGGATTACATGCACCAAGTGAATGAAATAGTTGCTGTTACTGTGCTGTCACCATTATTACATTAACCCATTTACTACTCCCAGTGACCCTCTGTTACTATCCATCTATTATAGTGGCTCAGAGAAGAGAAGCAATTTACTCAAGGTCACACAGATGAAGGAACTGGGATTCAAACCTGGGTCTGACAGATTCTGTAGGAGGTATCAATTCCTCTTGGCCCTTTGGTGTGTGATAATCTGGACCATGGCCTGAAGAGAGAGCAGAGTGGGTAGGAACCTGGAGCCTCATCCTCTGAGAAAGGAGGCCAGAAAGTGGGGCAGCTGTGCTCAGGGCTATGCAGCTGGGAGGAAAGGAGGCCAGAGGGGAGGCCGTCCCTGTGTGGCCAACCCAGGGCAGAGGGCATTTGTATATTCTGTAATCCCAGGGGGCAGAGCTGCAGCCAAGGAGGAAACCCCAGGGAGACAGATAGTCTGAACTCTTCAGTGATGCGTTTGTTAAGCAGTGAGCCGCCCACCCCTAGAGGCATGCAAGCTCACAGGGCTGTGGATAGGATGTCTCAGCTCCTTGCCACATGGTCCACTCTATGGGGCTGCTTGAGGACCTTGACAATGTGGTGTCTGGCTTCCCCCAGAGCAAGAGATCTAAGAGAGCAAAATGGAAATGACAGTATCTTTTATAACCTAACTCTAGAAGTCACATACTGTCATTTCCACAATGTCCTACTGATTACTCAGGTCAGCCCTAGTCAGTATGGGAGGGGACTAGCTTTGGAGGATATCAGTGCTAAGAGATGAAACTCTTTAAGGGCCAGCTGGGAGGCCAGCTATCACAGGATTGGACTATGAAACCATAACGGTGCTGTTCAAGCTTTGGGTGTCCCCTCCAAGCCTCAGTTTCCCCACATGTATAATGGGGGTTGGATTTGGTGATCCAAACTGTAGGAGTTCCTACAGGTCTCTGTAGAGTGAACCCAGGGTCAGTGGCCCCAAGCAGTGGAAGTCAGGAACCGGGCATGCAAGAGCAGACAGTGAGGCCCGTGGTCACCCCAGAGTCCTCAGGGGACACCAAGTTAGGCTGCAGAATGTTCCCCCAGAAGGCACCATCTCCAGGCACCAGGCACCTCTGATGTGGCAAAGGCAGTGTCTCGGGGCTGGTAGGCTGCAGTTGCTGCATCTCTGCCCTCTGAAGAGATTGGATTCTGTTTCATCCATTTCCCCTCCAGGGAGCTTTTTCTGAAAGCTTCTCTAGAGGGACTGTGTGAGGGGGTGGAGCGGAGTAAGGGGAGCAGAGGGATGGGCATGCCGAGATGGCGTTTCTGTGTGTTATGTTGGTCTCCCCCACAACACAGCTCTGCTGGTGAGCACTGGCCTGGCTCATGGGAGGTGTTTACAAATATTTGTTGAAGGAAAGAATGAATGAAGCAAACGCAAAAATGAGTAATCTGCCATCTCCACTTGTAGGGAGCACCCAGTCCAGTGGGGACGCTGACAGCTCATTCCAGCGCAGCGAGAGAGGTGCTCTAGCAGGTTTTGCGAGGCATAGGGGCTCCCTGGAGGAAGGGACGGCTGTCAGAGTCACAGGGCCAGAGGGGTAGTCGCAGGTCAGGGAGTGCCTCTGAAGGAGGTGGTGTGTGAGCCGGGACTTGTTCCAGACTCAGAGAGAAGGGCATCCAAGGCACAGGGAACGGTACCAACGATGGCCTGGACTGGAGGGAGTGTGGCCTGGGAAGAGCGAACACTGGCATGGGGTGGAGATGCTGCCCCAGAAGGGGGTGCCGGCGGGGGGCGGGGCAGGATTGCAAAGAGCTCTGACACTTGGGGGGAACAAGGCAGCCAAGGAAGGCTCTTTAGCAAAGGAGGAGGTGATGGAGTCAGGAAGATGTTAGAGTGGTTTAAGAGCACGGACTCTGGACTTAGAAAGGCCTGAGTTCAAATCCCAGCTCTGGCATTTGGGTCAGTTTGCTCATGGTGGGCATGTCAGTCCCCTCATGTGTGAAGTGGATGTGTCGATGGTAGTTAACTACGTCATGGGGCTGCCGGAGGTTGAAATGAGTTAATGTTTGTGCTTAAAGTGCTTGGAACAGAGTCTGACACATAGTGAGGCTGCGTGAGTGTTAGTTATTATAAGTATTGTATACACATGCGAGGGAGGCACGGCCCATTTCTGGAAGACCACATGAGAAATTCCCAGGGTGGGGGCCTAGGTGGGAGGGAGACTTGCTATTTTTTTTTTTAACACATTCTGAGCATGTGCTATTTTAATAATGATGGTGGATGGGCCAGGGAGGCTGCAGGGGGGGTGGGGACCCGTTGGATCAGAGCTGATGGGGGTCCAGTCGTGCAGATGATATGGGGTGGAGGGCACGGTCTGGATTAGGGTGCCCTTAGGACTGCCTGGTGACCTGTTAAGTGTGGGAGAGAGGGAGAGGGTGGAGTGAGGGCACCCCAAAGTTGGCACACCTATACTGGGACATCAAAACCCACATGAGACCCAGAAACTGTGCCAGGCTGGTCCCTGGGAGAAGGGCCTAAGGGAGGAACAGCTTGTGGAGCCCAGGGATGCTTCCTTGAAGGTGCTGAGGCAACGATCAAAGCCAATTGTTGGCGTCCATGAGGAGGCTGGGGCCACTGGCTGAGACTGTGAAGTTCCTGAAGGTTGCTGTTAGGAGCTGGGGCCACACAGCAGGGTGCTCTACCCTTGGTCCCTCCTTTCAGCCCCTCACCTTGGCAAGCGGTTGGGTGGAGGTGGAGTGTTCACCCTTGAAGTCAGGTCAGATGACTCACCTCTACTCTGCCAGGCACAGTTGCCCTGCTTGTCTTGGTCTCAGAGTTGGAAAGGGGTGACAGGGCACCTGTGGGGGAGGAATTGGGGGATGGCCCCCATTGACTCCCCTCTTTAAAGGTGCATTGTGGCTCATAGCAGGATGTTTGGATACCACAGATGGTTCTTGACCTTGAACACAGCTTTGAAATTACAAATATTGTGCCTAACCCCTTTCCCATCCCCAAGAGAGAGGTAACAGGACTGGGCCCCTCTCCTAAGGCAATCAGCTAGCAGACCCTGGAATCCCAAACTGTGTGAACTGTAAGAGACCTTGAAGACTTCCTATTCCAGCCAACCCCACCTTGTGAAGATGGGGATACTGAGGCTCAGAGGCCAGCAGGGGCGAGCCTGAGCTCATATTGTAGGTTAGGGGCCTAGCCAGGGCCTGTCAGCAGGCTCTGATCCAGCTTGCTGGGGCGGGGTGTGCATGTGACAATATGACAGTGGAAAGCCTGCAGGAATCTGATAGGCCTGGGTTCAAATCCTAGCTCTGCTACTTACCAGACAAGTCCCTCACCTCTGAGCCTCAGTTTCCTCATTTTTCATTCAGAATGAATGATACCTCAGACTCAGAGTTGTGGGGACATCAAATGATAATACGTCCTAAAGGGGCTAGTGCAGTAGGCCCTCAGTGAGTGTGTCCCCCTTTCAAATGTGGTCCTAAATGGTTGTTCAAGTCATCATTGTTTCATTCATTCATTTGTAGATTCATTTATTTGTTCACCAGCCTGCTGTACAAGCACCTGCTCTATACCAGGCTCTGGGAGGTATATCAGACTCAGGAACATCTTTGCCCTCAAGGAGTTCACAGAGTGTGGGAGAGAGCATTCCAGATTTGCTGGAGGGATGACTACCACACCATGTATCCCTTGAAGGTCAGAGAAATACCGAGGAGATGGCATTCAGGCTGGGCTGCTGGGATGAGCAGGAGTCCCTGGGCAACCAAGGAGAGAGGCCATTTCAGGCAGAAGGAAGGCATGTGCATGGTCATAGCACCTGAAGCTGTCATATTCAGGGTGCCCTGGAGGGCTTTCAGGTGGGAGGCTGCGGGGGTGCAGGGGGTGAGGCAGGAGTCTGGGTAAAGACAGCCTAGGGATCAGATCAGGGCGTTGAGGTTTTCCTGAAGACCCAGAGACAGATTTCAGAGAGATCTTTTGGAGGGTGATCCCAGGAAGGCCTTGTTGGAGAGTGGGGAAGGGAAGGAAAGGGTAAAGGATTATCTAGGCAGGTACTACTGAGCACGACTGGGGACCCTGGGAGACAGAATAGAACACAACTCGGGGTTACCAGCACCTGAGGGGTAAGGAGGCTGGGTTTTATGCACCAGCTCCCCATCTGTTATGGGCTGAGGGCTACTTCTAGGGGCATTCCCCATATTTCCTGTTCACCTTGTGCATGGGCTGAGCTCTCCATTGGACAGAGTCACAGGTGCTTGCGGGCACCTTGTAGATAAAGGTGAGTGCCCAGGGGGTATGGGCAGTACCCCCACAACCTCTGCTACAGGCTTCATCCTTCCCTTGTCTTTTGGGGAAAAGAGACCAGCCAGCACCAGGGAGCTGTGTGCTGCTTGTGACAACCCAGGCTCACCTCTCCGTGGCATCCAGTGACCTCTGGCCAGGCCACACCTGCTCAGAAGCCTTTGGTAATTCCTACCTGCAGTTTATTATGTTTAATAAATTTTTAGAGTAGATAATATACCCATATGGATCAAAATTCTGAAGACTAAATGCAGTATGGTTTCCTGGATTGGATCCTGAAACAGAGAAAGGATGTTAATGGAATTGGTGAACTCCAAATAAAGTCTGGAGTTTAGTTAATGGTAATGTACCAACATTAATTTCTTAGTTATAACAAGTGTACCATTGTTACATAAAATGTTAACATTGGGTGAAACTGGGTAAAGGTTACACGGGGAACATTCTGTACTCTTTGCAATGTAGAATAATACAAAATTATTTGAAAATAAAAGGCGCTTTTTTTTTATTCTAAAAAAAAAAATAGTAAAAAGTCCCTCTCCTACCCTTTCTTCCATCCACTCTGTTTCTGGTTTTTCTGGGTGCTGTTCCACTTGGTACCAGATAGACAGTTGGTACCTTCCATAGCAGATGCACAGGGGCCCGCCCCTACTACCTCCCCTCATTGTCTGGTTCGTGCCAACTGCTTGCTTCTGGAAACACCTGTACCTTTCCAGCTGAGGGCTTTCTTTCAGTCTGCATGGCGAGGGCCAAGTGCCAGGGCATTAGTACCACCAGGGCAGCCCCGCAGCCAGTGCAGGAGGAAGAGGGGAATACACACCCCAGCTCCCTCGGCACTCAGCAGGGAAACTGAGCTGTGTGTTCTCCTGGAGAACACAGGGTTCCCCAGGGAGCTCACTTGCCTATAGCTCAGGAATGCAACCTTTATTGCCTTGTATGGCTTACCGTT
Organism: Proteles cristata cristata; assembly: GCA_017311185.1. Taxonomy (NCBI): domain Eukaryota; kingdom Metazoa; phylum Chordata; class Mammalia; order Carnivora; family Hyaenidae; genus Proteles; species Proteles cristata. The sequence goes on along the minus strand of JAESUZ010001308.1, from coordinate 329,466 downwards.
CCCTCCCTGTGCTTCCTAGAATCACCTTCACAAAAGACCCAAATCCTCGGCTACAGGTCTGCTTCTGAGAGAACCCAAACTGAGACAGATACCATAACCCTGTTCTGCCCCCTGCTGTTTTTACGTAGCAGGGTATTTTGGAGAGCTTTTTATGTCAGTACTTAGAGCAACCTTATCCCTTTTTTCATAGCTGCATAGTATTCCACAGTGTACTGGATCATAATTTGCTTACCCAGTCCCCTCCTGGACATTTGGGTTGCTTTCAGACTTTTACTAGTACGAACTATTTTTCTCCCAAGATTTCAGAATATCTTCTTTCAGGAAGAACCCTTTGCACCCCCATTCCCCACATGCATAAGTCAAGGCTGCTGGATAATTCTTGGAAGTGGGATTGCTGGTGCCACTGGCCTCAGAGGCCCTGCTCTATTTTGATGGCAGGTGGCCTACAGTTTAAATCTAGAGTCCCTGGGGTCTACCAAAGCCCTCCATGATCTGAACCCCAACATCTGCCTCTCCCTCCCCCTCAAAGCCCACCCTTGCCACACGAACAACTTGATACTTTTTCCAGCACTGACCCAGCCCTCACCTCTCACCTTGACTTGTGTATGCCTTCCTCTTTTGTGAAATGTTCTTCCCTATACCTTTGTCTGTTGAAATCTTACTTGTCCTCAGGGATCTGGCCAAAATGCCACCTCCTCTAGGGAGCCTTCCTGGTGTCCCAGCAAGTATTAATCCTTCCTTTCACATCCAAACCCTGTCTTTGACGTTTCCTGGAATTTATTTTTATGTGTTTTCTAATTGCTATGTGTATTTCTGCCTCTTGCACTTGGCCGCCTGATCTTTAAGGGCTGAAACCATATGAGTCACAAAGCAGGCCCCATAAATGTCGGAGGAATTGAATTAAATGTGCTGGTGGCATTCTGACCATTTTGTTCTGCCATTTGCCAACACAGCCTTCCAGGATGGTCCCTCAGTGAGGGCCAGAATGAAACAGGGCAGAGCAAGTGACCTCCAGAGCCTGCCTGGCCCCCATTCAGAGTTCTGCGGCCAGAGAGTGGGGCAGTGTGTCCCCTGGACAACCTTCCCCTAGGAAGGTGGTGGTGAGCAAGCGGTTAGAGATTGTGTCCCCTGACCCCAGTCCAGGATTCTGGGAGCGGGTGGCAGATGGGACGTTACTGCCTGAAAGCTACGAGGTAGCTCAGGGAGGTGACTGGAGGCATGGGCTCTGGACCCAAACTGTGTGTTTGACCTTGAGCAAGTTTCTTCCTTCCATGCCTCAACTCTCCCTCTGTAAAATGGGGCCATTGGGAGGATGCACTTCACAAGGCTGATTTGAGGTTTCAACAAGATAATTCATAGAAAGTGCTTATGTATACATAGAGAAATACTGGACAAATAAGCTTCAGAAAGGTCTTGAAAAGCTTTGGGGAGTAACAACCACAGTTCCTCTTTATAGAGCACTGACCAGAAATTTTACTACATGCTCTGCAGACATGCTTCTGCTGAATCTTATAAATATCCTACAAGTGAAGTATCTTAATTTTTTAAATTGTGGCAGGATACACACATTTTAACCAAATTTACCTTTCTAACCACTTAAAAGTATACAATTGGGTGGCATTAAATCCACCCACAATGTTGTCAGCTATCACCTATGTCTCTTTCTAGAATTCTTTCATCACATCTAACAATGACCTAGTACCCTTAAGTCACTCCTCACTCCCCCTCCTCCCAGCCCCCAGCAACCACTAATCCACTTTCTGTCCTATTACCTGACCTATTCTGGACATTACGTATAAATGGAACCATATGATATGTGGGCTTTTGTGTCTGACTCCACTCACCCAGTTTAAGGTTTCAGGGTTCATTCATGCTGTACGGTGCATCAGCATCTCATCTCTTTTATGGCTGACTGATAGTCCATTGTATAGCAAGTGACTTAGCTCGTCCATTCTTCTCAGGTGAAGAAACTGAGTCTAAGAGAAGCCTGCTGACCTGCATGAGGTCAGACCCCTGGGAAGGGGTGGAGCTGGATTCCAACCCAAGTCAAATGAAGTCCAACACCTGCTCTCTTCCTGCTTAGCACCTCCTGGTGGACAGACGCCCTTCCATTCAGCTGGTACCATTTGGCTCCTCACAGGGACCCCGCATAGTTGGGATAATCATCTCCATTTTCTAAATGAGAAATCCGAGGTAGGGAAGGTGACCTGCCTGGGGCCACACAGTGAGTCCACCAGCATCTCAGCCCCTGTGTGCATAACAACAAATATTGCTTTGAAATGGCATCCAAGGGGATTATTGTGGTCCTTCCAGATCTTACTAGAATGGGAAGGGGAGAAGATGAGCCTCGCCTCTGGCCCCTTCCCAGCCCTATAGTCATCTAGTGTGACCTGGGGAGCTATCCGTGGGGGTGATGGGCAACTTGCTCTGAGGCTGTGGCCAGATGTCCCCCACCATCATCCCAGGGCAGTATTTTTGCTTTTGTTCATCAGCAAAAACTCATTCCTGTTGACCAGCATCTCTGCCAAACGTGGCCTGACTGCTGATTCTCCAGCCCGAGCAGTGGGGTGCTAGGGCACAGCAAGCACAGAGTCAGGAGACCTGAATCTCTTACAGCCTTTACCTGCTATGTGACCTTGGGCAAGTCCAAGCCCCTACTGGAGCCTAGTCAGCAAAGCACAGCATGAGAAGCATGGACAGGACACTGCAGGTTTGGTGCTGAACATCCACAATTCATAGGCTTTAGAGAGGCTCTCTGGGGACTGCAGAGTATAAGACCCCATTGCTATCCCCTCTGGCCCCATGTAAGCATCATGGGCAACATCATGTGCAGTGATCAAGTTCTAGGCCAGTACTGTCCCATAGTGCTATCTGTGCTGATGGAAATGATCTATATTGCAGTCTGCATATGGTAACCACTGGCCAGATGTGGCCATTGAGCGGTAGAATTGTGACTAGTGGCACTGAGAAACTAAATTTTAATTTTCACTTACTTGTATTAAGTAATGTTTTTTTTTAATGTTTCTTTATTTTGAGACACACACACACACACACAGGGAATTACAGAATCCGAAGCAGGCTCTGAGCTGTCAGCACAGAGCCCAACCCAGGGCTCAAACCCACAAACCATGAGATCATGACCTGAGCTGAAGTTGGACACTTAACCGAGAGCCACCCAGGCACCTCTAAGTTGAATTAAATAGCTAGAGCAGGCCTAGAGAGGCTCTGGGGACAGGAGGACGTGTGAGGGCCACTTAGGAAGTGCCCACAGCCTAGAACACATCCACCCCTTGTTTGTTTGAGACCTCCAGAGAACACTGGCTTAGGGGTCCAGAGGCCTGGGTTCACATCCCAGTTGCAACCAACATGCTGTGTGATCCAGGCCAAGCTTCATCCCCTCTCTGAACCTCCAAGTGACTGAACAAGGATGGTGCCCAGCCCTGTTGCCCATGGTGGGTCCTGTTGGGTAGCAACAAAGAAATACTTGTAGAATACTCACTGTGTGACAGGTACTGTGCTAAGCCATCTGTCTATATTAACTTGTTTATCTCTACCAACAGCCTCTGGAGGACACTGGACTCAGGGAGGTTTAGTAACTAGCTCAGGCTCACACAGCACCAGGATTCAAGCTGAGGAGGCTTGTTCCAGGACCCATATTCATGGCCTCCATACTGCACTGCCTGTAGGGGGGCAGGTCTGTCCTCAGTCCTCCCTGGGGCCACTGCAGGGAGTGGCTGGAACAGGGCAGTGAGGCCTGGAGTGTCTGGTGGTGGCCCCGGGTGAGGACTGGAGGTGGACAGGAGGGAGGCAGTTGTGATCATCACCCTCCCATCTCCCCCAGTCAGGCATTTCGTACCTAGGTGAGGGCGGGTAGCCCTGATTCCCATGGATTGAAGGAGTCTTGGCTTGGAAATCCAGAGAAGAATCTCAGACCAGACCTCATTTACTCCATCTCAGCCACAGACCCGGGCTCCTTCTTGCATGGGTGAGCGTTTCATCATCTAATTCATGACACTTTTGAGAATGAAACAGGGCACTAGCCATCAGGGACTGCAGGGCAACAGGCAGAACCTGGGCAAACCAGGATGTATGTTGTCTTCATGCATGAACATTTATGAGCATCAGCTCTGTGCAGGGTCCTGCTTCTGGTACAGAGACACTTGGGGCCATCTGTGAGTCCTTAGGGTGGTAGCTCCCATCAGAGGGGAACTCAGAGAAGGCGTGACCCCACCCCTATCTGCAAGGTCAAGGAAGACTTCTTAGATGAAGGGATGTCTTCTGAGCTTCAAGGGTATTAAGCAGGGGAAGAGGCTAGGGACAGAGCATTTTCAAGAAGGTTCTGGGGAAGAGAAACACCAGCCCAGCCCATCTGGGACCCACACATGGAGAAGAAGCAAGAAAGGGATATAGGACAGCCCAGCAGTCAACAACCTTTTCTTCCATTGAGCAGCTCCAGTTCTCTCCAGCTCCTCTGCCTCTGAGACTCTTGACTACCCCATTCATTTAGCAGCTGCTGCTGCGCACCTCCTAGATGATGACTATCCTCAGTACCAGTGATACCATGGAAAATGAAACAGGCATGGTCCCCACCCCCCGCCCTTCCCATCAATCTCCGAGCCACAGAGCATGAAGAGATGGATATTAATCAAGTGCACAAGGAACCAAGCAGAATAAGTAGAGATCTTGAGAAGTACTTTGAAGGAAATCAGGGGGTCAAGAGAGAACATAGGGTGGGATGGGGGAACCATCTTAGACTCAAGGGTCAGGGAAGGCACCCTTAGAGGTGATGTTTGAGCGGAAACTCAGTTCAACAGAAGCAGCTGGATCTGTGAGGAGTTGAAAGGAAAAATGTTCAGGCAGAAGGAACAGCATGTGTAAAAACCCTGTGGCAGGAAGGAGCTGGAGGTGCTGGAGAAGTAAACGGGGAGGCCAAGGGTGGGTGAGTCAGTAGGAGGAGGCTGGAGTTTTGCCTGAGGGCAAGTGGAGACCTTGAAGGAGTTTAAGGGCACTGGGTGAACTGATTCTATTTGGGTTTTTAAAAGGATGTGGTTCTACCTCTGTTGTCCCTTTGTTCTGAGGGTCTTGGCCTGTTTCTTTCTGTCTTTTCCACATCTATCACACAAAGAGTGCTGGGGCAGGGCTGGGGGACAGTTGGTCTGTGACCTCTGGAGCCTCAGCTGAGCATAAGCAGGTTTAAATGGGGTGTGGTGTCAGAGAGGCCTGGGAAGCAGCCTATCACCACAGGACCCCTCAGCCCATCTGTGCCCCTCAGAGCTCACCTTCAGGGTGGGCAGCACAGGAAGTCAGCTTCAAGCAGAGGAGGAGGCCCTTGCTCTCAGGACAGTGGGGACAATGTCGGCCACACGTCCTGAGCAGCTGGAGCCATTGCCTGCACTCTTGTTGACCAACAACCAGTTGATTGAATGTTACGCTTTTCAAACAGTTGCTATGGACACAGACTTAGGCCAGGAGCAATTTGGACCTTGAATTCATCAGCATAACGGAGCTGTCATAGATGAAAAGGATCCTGGAACCTCAGCCTTGTGGGCAAAGCCATGGAATGTGGCCTCAGGAGTCAGATCTATTCACACCAGGCATCCACCCTGCCCCTCCACCAGCTGAGGGCCCTAGGGGCCAATTGACTTTAGCCATTTGGGGTGCTTTTTCTCACGGGCCTATTACTTATTTCTGCATTAAAAATTATACCAAAACTTGCCGGTGGCTTAAAACAACAACGTGTGTTATCTCACACAGTTTTGAGAGTCAGGGACCCAGGAGCCGCCTCAGTGGGTGGTTCTGGCCAGCGACTCTCATGCGGTTCCAGTCAAGTTGTCGGCCCGGGCCGTCCTCATCCCAAGTCCTAACTGGGGGCTTAGGATCCACTTCCAAGATGGCTCATCACGTGGCTTTCCAATTAGTGCTGGCCGTCGGCAGGCCTGTTCCTCCCCGTGTGGACCTCTCCTTAGGGCTGCTTGGTGTCCTTACGACATGGTGGCTGGCTTCCCCCAGGGCTGCTGATCCAAGAGAGCAAGGCAGTGCCCATTCTGACCTACCTCAGAAGTCATACTCGGTCATTTCCACAATATCCTACTGGTTACATAGGCAACCCTGACTCATGTGGCGGCAGGGGAGTGGCGGGGGATGCATACACAGGAACATGACTACTAGGAGATGGGGATCACTGGGGTGCACTTGGAGCCTGACTACCACAGCATACTCCTCATCCCCACCAGGAAGAGCTGCAGTGAGGATTAAATGAGTTCACATACAGGAAGCACCTAGTATACAGTAAGCACTCAATAAATGATCACTATGATTAGCTGATGCTGAAAACTCACCATCCTGGAGCTACCTCACTGTCTTCATCATTTCTAGGCATCCCTCAACACCTTCTGCCAGTCTCTGACTTAGCAAAAGCTGAATGAGCCTCTCCTGTGTCCAGGCCCTATGCTAGGTGCTAGTGACATAGCAGTGACAAAGACCCTGTCCCTGCTATTCCAAACTCTGTCAGACCTAAATCCGGGTGATGCAGCAGAGGGCTGGCAGGTGAGGTGCTGCTCCTGACGGCCTCAAGGCCGCCTCTCTGCAGAGGTAGCCTGTGCACTTGATGAAGCAAAGGAGTAGTCATGTGGTGTAAGGGCAACAGAGCATTTCAGACACACAGGCAGGGCGAGAGCCCCAAAATGGGAGTTAATGACCTGTGTTCAAGGAACAGAATGGAAACCCAAGGGAGTAGGGGCAGGAAATGAGGTTGGAAATGCAAGAAGAAACAAGATGACTAAGACGATTGGCTTTTAGGGGCACCTGGGTGGCTCAGTTGGTTAAGCGTCCGATTTCGGCTCAGGTCATGATCTCAAAGTCCACGGATTTGAGCCCTGCGTCAGGCTTTGTGCTGTGCTGACAGCTCAGAGCCTGGAGCCTGCTTCAGATTCTGTGTCTCCCTCTCTCTCTCTGCCCCTTCCCCACTCACTCTCTGTCTCTGTCTCTCAAAATTAGAAAAATAAAGACATAAATATAAATATATATATGTATATAAAAGGAAGATTGGCTCTTAGTCTAAGGACCATGGGAGTCTTGTTGTCTAGGTGAGAGATGATGGGGGCCTGGCCCTGAGCAGGGCCGCGAGGGTGAGATTCTGGGATATCTTGAAGGTGGAGTTGCTGTTTGATGGGATATGGGGGTGAGAGAAAGAGGAGTTGAGGATGACCCTGAGGTTTCTGACCTGAGCGAACGGGAGGATGGTGTTGTCGTGAGCGGAATTGGGGTAGACTGTGGGAGGAACAGGCTGGGGTGGGTGGGAGATCAGGCATTCGACTTTGGGCCTGTCAGACATCCAGGGCAGGATGTCAGGGAGGCAGAGATAGGTGTCCGGTGTTTGAGAGAGAACTGGGTGGAAGATGTAAATTTAGGAGTTGTCAGATATACGTGGTGTTTAAAGCCATGAGCCTGGATGAGATCAGCGGGAGAGAGAGAGGGAAGAAAGAAGCAAAGAGCACCCAGTTCCTCTGGCACTTAGAGGTCAGAGGAGGAGAAGCCAGCAGGAGATAGCACAGGTGTGGCAAGGAATGGAGGAGAATGGAGGGGCCCCCAGAGATGAAGTCACAGTGTCACACAGCCTGCCTCCACCTCCGTCCCTGCCCCAGGCGGCACCAAGGCCCTGGAGGCTCTGTGGACCCCTTCTTCCTTCCCCTTCCACACTTTCCTTCATGCCCACGGCAGTGGCTATGTCCTCCGTGGACTGCTGTGAACATCCCCAGAATGTTCTGCCATTCCACCCACATCATTTCCAGCCTTTCATCACGTGGCTCACCCTCCCGTGCCCTGCTCTAGTTCTCTCTCTTAACCACGGGGTTCAGCATTGAAGAGAACTATCCCCTCCCTTCGTTTAGACTGTCTTTCTCTGTTAACTCAGTCTTAGACAAAACCAGCCTTGCTGGTGCCACCAGATACAGAAGATAGAAGTAGAAAATAGTAAGAGATCTGGGCTGGTTAAAGGGAGGGGCTGTCAAGAGGGAAAATGAGTTTGTTCATGTGGGAAAAATGGGTTTGGGGGTTACATCAGCAAGGGTCTTGACTGCCTCGCCAAGGAATTTGAACTGAGGAGGGAAGAGTATCCACAGAAGGTCCTAGATTAGGGAAATGATGCAATCAGGTGAGTTTTGCTTTAGGAAAGAGTCATGCTGGGTTCCGTTCCTTGCCTTGTCCCTAACTAAGCTCACGGGCCTACTGAGGCTCCAGAATGAGGGGGGTAGGGCAGGGAGCCCCCACTGTGTGCAGATGAGGGTAGTGACAGCAGACATGGTTGCACCACAGAGCAGGGAGGGTTCCCAGGGAGGCAGCAGCTCTGCTCGTTCCTCCATGCTTCCGTGAGGGCAATGAGGCTTATATTAATGAGAGATAATTATGGACACCCGGATGGGCCTAAGTATAGCTCAGAGACAAAGGCAGCGTGAGGCAGCCAGCTGCTTCCCCTGCAAGGCCGAGGTCTGCCTATTTTAAGACCTCCCCAAGGTGAGGCTACTGCCACCCCTGGGTGTTGGGTGGCTGACAGGCTGGTACCCAGTGTCCCAGGAACTCTGTCCAAGAGTGTTCAGAGGGAATCAGTGTGACCAGATGCCCACATAACACTCACTCAAACCCCCACTGCCTAGTGGTGGAAACTGAGGCCCGGAGTGATGAGTCTGAGGCTGCAGCAAGAGCAGAGTCAGGATTTGAATGCAGGTGCAAGTGCCTGCACTTGCCACATGGGGATGCTGTGTAGTGTCCCTACACGGGAAGCATTGGCCTGTCCCCAAGAAGCACAGTGAGGTGAGGAGGGGAGCATGACTGATGATTATTGAGCCCTAAGTGCCAGATGCTTCCTATATGATATCACAATTAATCCTCATCCTAACCTTGAAAAGTAAGGATCCTCATCCCCATGTTATCGAAGAGGAAACTGAGGCCTAGGGGGAGTGATTAAATTGCCAAATGGCCCTCGGTGAGGAGGGAAAGCAGTAGAACATCCTGTCTAAGGGTCACGTTCCCCAGGAAACTGACTCTGAGGTGAGGGGCACAGGATCGGGCGGAACGAGGAGCTGAATGGAGATGCAGTTACAACAAAGGCCTCTGCTGACCCCACGGGCAGCTCTGGAGCTGGGATGGCCCTTCAGGGCTGTTCCAGATCGGGCAAGAGGACCAAACTTTGGTGCCTGCACATCAACCAGTTGCTGGCTGCTGGCTGCTCTGAGGAGCATAACATTGGATGAGGCATCTCCCTTTGGCTGACAGCAAGTCCTAGCAGGTACTAGGTACCCATTGTGACCTGCAGGCAGCCAGTGCTCTTGGCAGCTGGAGATGTGAGTGCCTCAATCACGGGCAGCCATCACAGCTTCCATTACATGTCCATCTCCAGATTGTTTCTCATTCCTCTGTCCCCCAGATGAGAAGAACCAGTCCTTGCCCACAAGGAGGTTGTGGGAACATGGACTCATTATGGAACTGACAGGCCAGGGGATGCTGGGGGGAAAGGAGGGCATTGGTGCTAATGAGGAAGAAGGAGTGAGTGGCTAACCTAGGGAAAGTTGAAAAACACTTCCTATTTAAAACCTGTAGGGAGAGGTGCCTGGGTGGCTCTGTTGGTTAAGCGTCCCACTCTTGATTTCCACTCCGGTCACTATCTCACGGTTTGTGAGTTCAAGTCCCACCTCGAGCTTTGTGTTGACAGCATGGAGCCTGCTTGGGATTCTCTCTCTCCCCCTCTCCTGCACCTGCATTCTCTCTCTCTCTCTCAAAATAAATAAATATTTTTAAAAAACACAAAAACTTAAACCTATAAGGAGAGAACGGGAGAAGACAGTTGCAAATCATATATCTGATAAGGGTTTAATATGCAGAATATATAAAGAACTCTTACAACTCAACCACAAAAATGACAAATCATCCAATTTTAAAATGAGTGAAAGTCTTAAATAGACATTTCTCCAAAGAAGATACGCAAATTGCCAATAAACACATGAAAAGATGCTCAACATCATTAGTCATCAGGGAACTGCAAATCAAGACCACAATGACATACCAATTCACACCTACTAAGATTGGAACCCATACATTGCTGGTAGGAATGTAAAATGGTGGGGCCACTGTGGGAAACAGCTTGAGATTTCCTCAAAAATTAAACAGAATTTAAAAAGGGGGGCAGTGCCTGGGTGGCTCAGTTGCTGGGGGGAGGGGTGGCCAGGAGGAGGAGGGAGCAGGGAGTGATTGCCCATTGGGGACTGGGTTTTCTTTTGGGTTAAGAAAATGTTTTAGAACTAGATGGAGGTAGCGGTTACACAGCACTGTGAATGTACTGAATGTCACTGAATTATACACTTTAAAATGATTAATATTATGTTATATGATTTTCACCTCTATTTTTTTTAAAAAGAGGAGAAAAAACTTGTGGAGAAATAAAATCTGTGAGATGTAGCCAAATAGGTACTCAGGGGGGAATGTCTAGCCTTTCCAATGACACACTTATTAGAATATAAAAGATCATAAAATAAATGACTTAAATCTCCAAGTGAAAAATGTGGACAAGGTGTTAGAAGAGAGTATCTTGGACCCCAGCTTTAAGAGTGGGAGATGGAGGAGGTTTCTTCCTGGAGGTGTGTTTCTTCCTGGAGGTGTGTTCTAGAACTGTACTGTCCAATATGGTAGCCCTTGCCACATGTGATATTTAAATTTAAGTTAATTAAAATTAAAAATTCAGCTCCTCAGTTGCTCCATTTCAAGTGCTCTACAGCCCATGTGGCTTAGTGGTCACCATATTGGACAGGACAGATCCAGAGGACAATGTATAATAAACTAGCAAGCAAGGAACATGTGAGAGTTTCCAAGAGCATAGAGAACTATGAAGAAGGCAATGAGATTGGTTGGCAAGGGGAGCAGGGGACAGGGACGAGGCTGGAGAAACTGGCAGAAACTAGACAACGCTGGGCCTTCGTGACCTCCACTCTGCTGAGACACCTCCTCATGCTGTTCCACTCTCCTCACGCTCTGCTTCTCAGTGGCAATTTTGGCCCCTTCCTTTGCAACCCATATGTTTCAGGAGGGCCAGTGGGCTGGGGCCTGAGTTGAGTCAAGACACCCAGGCAACAGGCCTGGAGTGGCCTTGCATGAGAATTTAAGTTGTCCCTTCCCCAGGCTGACACTCTAGCACCAGCAAGCCATGCGGCTGGAGCTTAGGGTTAGAGATCTACAGAGACTATCTCTCCAATGGCCTTGAATGCCAAGCTCAGGAGTCAAGCATTCATCCCAAGAGCCAAGGGGAGCCACTGAAGAGGAAGAACACTATTGCTTTGGCATTTTAGCAATATCACTCCAGCCGCAGTTTGGAACCTGGATAATAAGAGTTTTAGAGTGGACACAGAGAGACCAGGGAGAAGGCTGTACAGTTTTCCAGGTGAGAGGTGGGAGTGACAGGCAGGGGATACAGAGAGGAGATGGCATCAGGATACATAATTGAGGCAAAATCACTGTGACTCCGTGACTGCGATAGCTGGGGTTTCCCAGAAGCATGCCCAAGACAAAATTCAAGTGCAAGTACTTCAATTTGAAACAGGCAGCACAGTGTGGAAGGGGAGAGGTAAGTCAGGAAAGGGGAGGTAGCCAATGAAGGAGTTACCACTGCAAGCAACTGGAGCTCAGTGCCACTGAGAAGCTCCAGGAGTCAGTGTAGAGCCCATTCCTCAATTGTCCCACCTGCAGGGTAGAGGAGCTGGGGTATTTATACACCAGCTCTCCAACAGTCACTCGTTGGGAGCTGTAGCTAGATTGGGGGAGGGGAGGTTGTTGAGACTATGGCAATTCCTGCTGGCCACATGTGAGCAGAGCAGGCTCCAGCTGGTGGAGAAAGCTCCCCCGCTTCCCACAGGGATGCAGATGTTGATGGTCGGAAGTCAGTGCTGGGGACCACAGTGATGAGGCCACAGAAGATATAGGCGAGCACCCACAGCCACTGCTGTAGTGATCAAGTGAACAGTGGGCCAGTATCAGTCTGGCTTTTGTTGAAAGATACAGAAACCCAACTCAGACTAAGTAAAAAGTCTCTTAACTCTCATATCTGAGACTTAAGCAAGATTTTGACAAAAGACTCCAGGTTGACACTCTGCCAAGCACAACAGCCCTCTTTCTGAAGAGTAAGGCTCCTCTTTCTGAAGAGTCCAGCCATAATTCCAGGACCAACTCTCATTGGCTAGCAAAGATCCTGTTTCCATCTCTGAGCCAATCAGTACTCAAGGATGCAGGGCCCTGATTAGCTAGACCTGGGTCATGTGTCTACTCCTGGGGTTCGGGGATAGGGATGGCTCCACCCAGACTACAGGAAGTGAGACGGGGGTGGAATCGCTTTCCAGGCACAGCAGAGATTGTTACTAGGGGAAGGACATAGAAAGTCAGAAGAGGGAAGAATTTAAGGAGATGCCCAGGTGTCTGACATGAGCCCCCAATGGGTGATGTCAAAGCATTTTACTGATGTGGACACTGTATGCCCACCCAGAGCCCTGGGAGGCACTGGCATTTAAGGTGGAGTAGGACAAGCCCAGAAGTCAGAGAAAGGGACTCTTAACATGAGGGCTCGGCCACAGGAAGGAAGGAAGTTGAGAGGTCACTTGCACCCATTAAAGTGTCTGTCTGGTCTCCAGAGGTCTCCCTGAGGGTGGCAGCCCCCACTCTCTCTCCTGTAACCCCAGTGGCAGGGACCCAGCCTCCCCAAAGAGCCAGGTGAGGAGCCTCATCACTCAAGACCACCACCAGGTGTTGGGCCAGGGAATAAGCATGTTCCAGCACTTCACAATTCACCAACCACTTGCTCACACCTTCCTTCACTTCTTCGTCTTGGCCCCATTTGACAAACACACAGTCTGAGGCTTAGGGAGGTAGGCATGATCCTGGGCTCCTATGGTCCTACTGGGGAAATTCAGGATTGTGCAAATGAAGCCAGTTTCTCCCTGGGTGGGCTGGAAAACATGCACTGGGCTGAGAGAACTAAGTGTTGTGTGCATTCTGGGGCAGTGCTCTGCCACTGTCTTCTCTTCTGATGACCAGCCCTCTCTACCTGCAGCATTTCTGGGGCATCAGGCCCCTGCCAAGCCAGTGAGCCAGCAGGGCTGTGTTTTGCAAATAGCATTCTCAGTTTTCAGTATCATTGGCCTTACTTGAGTGGGCATCAAGGACATATTGCTGCACACATAGTTCTCAAGCTGGAGAGCCAAGGAGGCTGGCCCCTGAGCCCAGGAATCACTGCGGCCCTCAGGGGATGCAAGGAAGCCAAGAAAAGGCTAGGGAACAGGAGGGGTGTGGGGGTGGTTTTGCCTGAAATGGTCTTCAAGAAGAGGTTTGCCCAGAGGAATCCACTGCTGCCTAGAGTGGAGGAGGACCCTTGCCTTGTCTAGAACACTAATGGGGTGGCTGGCATCGAAGTTACCTCTTTCACCTTGGTGAGAACAGCCTCTCCCAGACTTGGTTTCCCTATCTGTAAAGTGGAGATCATGGTCCCCCACCTCATGTGGCCATTGTGAGGATATGATGAAGATAATAAAGATAAAGATGTCAGTCAGCAGACTTCCTCTCCAGCCTGGGGATAAATGCTCTCACCAACCACCTGGTGGAAGCAGAGATGTTTCCAAGGGGCTAGTCAGCCACAAGGAATGTCGTGACAGTGCTCTGGCTTCCAGAGTGGGGTCCATCAGGCTCCTAGAAGCAAGGAGTGTCTCTCTCTGGCAGGAAGAATTCGAACCAGGTGGACCCTACAGAAGTCTCAGGGCTTAGGAAAGCTTAGGGCATAGTTGGTCATGAAATGGCTAGGTCCAAGGAAATAATCTTCAGATCCTTGAGGGTTGGGGAGCCAGCCAGCTCTGGGCGATAGTTGCAAGGCAGCTATGCAGAGGAGTAGGAAGAGCTGTGGGTCTCACACTGCCCCAGCCACTGGATCCACTGTGTGATCTTGGGGAAGTTCTTGACCACTTAGGGTCCCAGTTTCCCCATCTATATGATGGAGGTTTCACCTAGGCCAGTGTTTTTCATGCAGTGTTTAGTGGGATCTGGAATTTGCCTTAAGAGCTGCTCTGAGGGGTGGGGGGGAGTCTCAGACACCAGAACCCATTCGTGGTGTATTAGTTTCCATGGCTGCTGTAACAAATTTACAAAACTTAGTGGCTTAAAACAACACAGATTTATTATCTTACAGTTCTAGAGATCATAAGTCTAAAATGGGTCACAGAGCTGCATTCCTTCTGGAGGCTCTAGAAGAGAATCTGATTCCTTGCCTCTTCTGGCTTCTAAAGACTGCCCATATTCCCTGGCTTATGACCCCATATCACTCTGACCTCTGCTTGCATCATGATACTTTCATGCTCCCCTCTTAAAGAGACTTGTGTGATTAGATTGTATCCCTCCAGATAATCCAAGATAATCTCCCCATCTCAAGATCATTAATCATATATGCAAAGACCCTTTTAACACATAAAATAACATCGTCAGAAGTTTAGGGGATGAAGATGTGGGCAACTTTGGGAGCGATCATTCTGCCTACCATTCTTGGCTTCAGCCAGAGCCTGGCCATCCTGACCTCGCCCACCCCCCCAAGAGCTCTACCCCCACTGCCCTTGTCCTCACTTGCTCTGTTCCAGCCACACTGATTGCTTTCAGATCCTCAGCACGCCGAGCACACGGTCCACAGCAAGCCTTGTAACTCCTCTTAGGAGAGCTGGTGGTGGGGCCGGGCTCAGAAACCTCACTAACCTCCCCTCTGGGAAGACTGAGGCCCAGAAAGGAAAGGAACTTGCCTAAGTTTGAGACTGGTATTTCCTGCATGGTCCTGGATGGAAGATCTAACCAGTCCAACTGCCCTATTTTACAGATGGGGAAACTGAGTCATGGTGGTTCCACCTAAATGCCACCCTCAACCAAGGCCTTGTCCTGTCCACCCAGTCCTGAGGATGTGCTCCTGTTCCACTCACTGAGACCTCTGTTCCAGCTGACCATCATTGATTTATCCCAGTTGGAAATGATGTGCTGATGGGTTTATTGGCTTCTCTGATGTTTGGAGCCCCCAGCACCTAGCCCAAAAGTCACACTTGGTGGACATCTATTGATGGACAGAGCAGGTTTTTATAGAGGGTCTACTTTTGATGTAGGATTCCTCTGCTCAAGTATGAGTTGGACAGTACTGCCCTCAGACCCAGGTGAGACAGGCCCTATCCTGGGCCTTACTCTTTAGAAGGTTTCTCTGGGGGCACCTCAGTAGCTCAGTGGGTTGAGCATCCAACTTCGGCTCAGGGCATGATCTCAAGGTCTGTGAGTTCGAGGCCCACATCAGGTTCGCTGCTGTCAGTGCAGAGTCCATTTCAGGTCCTCTGTTCCCCTCTCTCTGCCCCTCCCCTGCTTGCTCTCTCTCTCAAAAATAAATATTGAAAAAAAAAATAGAAGGCTTTTTTTTTTTCTGGCCCTCTTACAACTGTGTTCTTCCTTAAAGGCAAGCATGTTCAAGGGCCAAAGGGACATGCTTACCCAGAGTCACACGGATACCGGGGACCCTGAAATTCCTAGGGCCAGCATAGGATCTTGTGGGCCTCCATTTGTATTCTTGTCCTCCACTCCAAAATGTTAAGGGTAGGCCCAGAGTCTTCAGTAATCCCAATCCTGATATCTGTGAAGGTCTGGGTGACACTCCTAGAACTCTGTCCCCTCCATATTCAGCTAATTATTCTCTGTCTTCTCTCCCCCAGGACAGCTGCTGCCCGGGAGAGGCAACCCGGGCGCCCCACTAGGGCGACGGCCCCTGCCCCGAGGGCTGGGATCATGAAAGGCCTCGGTGACAGCCGCCCCCGCCACCTCTCTGACAGCCTGGACCCACCACATGAGCCCCTGTTTGCAGGGCCTGACCGCAACCCCTATCTGCTATCGCCCACGGAGGCCTTTGCCCGCGAGGCTCGCTTCCCTGGCCAGAACACTTTGCCTGGGGATGGTCTCTTCCCACTCAACAACCAGCTGCCGCCTCCAAGCAGCACCTTCCCCCGCATCCACTATAACTCCCACTTCGAGGTGCCAGAGGAGAGCCCCTTTCCCAGCCATGCCCAGGCCACCAAGATCAACCGGCTGCCCGCCAACCTCCTGGACCAGTTTGAGAAGCAGCTGCCCATCCACCGCGATGGCTTTAGCACGCTCCAGTTTCCCCGTGGTGAGGCCAAGGCCCGTGGTGAGAGTCCTGGCCGCATTCGCCACCTGGTCCACTCAGTGCAGCGGCTCTTCTTCACCAAGGCACCCTCACTGGAGGGCACGGCAGGCAAGATCGGTGGCAATGGCAGCAAGAAAGGTGGCCTGGAGGACGGCAAGGGCCGGAGGGCCAAGAGCAAGGAGCGGGCCAAGGCTGGGGAGCCCAAAAGGCGTAGCCGCTCCAACATCTCGGGCTGGTGGAGCTCTGATGACAACTTGGACGGCGAGAGTGGTGCCTTCCGCAGCAGTGGCCCAGCCTCTGGGCTGATGACGCTAGGGCGACAGCCGGAACGCACCCAGCCACGCTACTTCATGCACGCCTACAACACCATCAGCGGGCACATGCTCAAAGCAGCCAAAAACAACACCACCGAGCTGACTGCCCCACCACCCCCACCTGCACCCCCGGCCGCCTGCCCCAGTCTTGGGGTGGGCACTGACACCAACTATGTCAAGCGGGGCTCCTGGTCCACTCTGACCCTCAGCCACGCCCATGAAGTCTGCCAGAAGACCTCAGCCACCTTGGATAAGAGCCTGCTAAAGTCCAAATCCTGCCACCAGGGTCTAGCCTACCATTACCTGCAGGTGGGTCCCTGCCTGGGTCAGGGGTGGGGTGAGGAGTGTGGGGAAGGCCCCAGTTCTGAGAGTCAGCTGTACCACAGGTTTACCTGGAAAGTCGCTTCACTCTGGGCCTCTGTGAGTAAACACCTGTAAAATGGGTGTCTGGCAGTACCTGCTAATAAGAGGATTCCTTCCACTCATCATGCTTTTGGCAGACATGGATTAGGGTTCTTCTGAGCCCAGCCCAGAATAGGACTAAAACATGTACCTGCCCTCTAGGGGGCAAATCTGGAAGTTGTGCTCTCCACCCTCCTCACAGGACCAACTGCATAGCATTCCAATTGCCAGACTCTTGCTTGCTATCCCCACCAGACCAGGGGCTCCTTGAAGACAGGGACCACGTCTGATACAGCTGTGTGTCCCTAAGACCCAGGACAGGGTCTGGCAGAAAAGGAGAGCTCAGGAAATGTGAGAAGTGAGAGGGACAGAGGAACAGATAGACATTTAAGTCCATAGAACTAGAAACAAATGAGACAGAGCCCTGATTATTGGGATTCTGGGAGAGAATGATGCCTAAACAGATAGTCACGTCAGTATGAGCAGAGTGTGATGGAGATCAGCATAGAGGGCTTCAGGAGGCCCTAACCCAGCTTTGGAGACTAACTTGCTTCTTTCAAATGTTAATGTTTATTCAGGCACTTATTATGCACCAATGTCACACTCCTGGAAACTGGAAGAAGGCTCAGAGACATCTCTGTTGCTGCACATCCCTTGGGGCTCTCAAAAGCAGGGCCACAGTGGCCATGAACTGGGCACAGTTTCTGGGGGCAAAGCCCCAACTTGGATGGAAGTTACGGAAGCAGGTTTCAATACCCACCAAGATGGAAGGGGCTGCTTCTGTAGGTAGTGAGCACTTCATCCTGGGGGGTATGCCAGCACAGGCCTTGTCGGCCTTTGGGAACACATTAGATGCATTTTGAACCAGATGAACATCAAAGTCTGACAAAGCCCTGAGTTCTTGTCATCTATATAAAAATTCCAAAGACAGAGACTATGGGAGGAAAAGCTATTTTTTTTTTCAATAGAAGGAAAATGAAATCTAGGCAGTATTTTATATATTTAAGGCTTTGTGGTTCTCAATCCACTTCCTTAGTTTAGAAACATCAGAAAGAGTGGTGTGTGACCTGACTCTTTCTCAAAATGCTGTGGTTTGGTCTGATCATGTGAAAAGGCTTCAGAAACATCATGAAAGGGTGGCCCTGCAGGCCTTGGGGTTTGTGCTGCCTGCTTGGGTCATGGGAGGTGGGTGGGGCAATGCTGGGTAGCAACAGGTTTTAAGCAGGAATATAGAAGGCCCCCGTCCCAAGGGACAGGTGGAGGTAGGGAAGATGGACTAGCAAATGGTTTGGGAGATAGAATGTGCAGGCCCTAGTGACTGGCTGGGAAGTTAGCTGGGAGTCAGGTGGGGGCAGGGGGGCATCCTGGGGTGGGGGCCCCAGACAGGAACTGTCCCTCAGCTGAGAACTGGCCACTGGCAGTACGGGCATCTAGAATGGTGCAGTGTCTGTGTAGGTGTGGTGGTGCTGGGAGTGTACGCTTGTGCATGAGGTGAAGAATGGGTATGTGTGGACCCAAGAAACATGTGTCACCCGGACATCCGTGGTGAAGTGTATAGAGCCTGGTGAGGGTGTGCACTCTGTACGTGTTGAGGCAAAGACACAGTGAGGTGGGCACATGTTGCAATGTGTCCTCGGTACAGCAGTTGCTTGCTGTGTTTGTGCAGAGGGGTGTGAGTGTGCTCTGTGTTCACGCTGTGTGCTTGTTGAGGAACATGCATGTGATGAAGTGGACGCTGTGGGGTGTATCCTTGGTGAGATGGGTGTGGGGGGAAGGTATGCTTTCTCTGAGATATGTGGCCATAGCAGGGTGGATTCACTCTGTGCTTGGGCTGAGGTTCATGTAGGCGCTAAGATGTGTGTACTCTTTCATCAAGAGGTGAACATCCACTGTATATACATGTCCTTTTTCCAGATCGCCACCTGGCTGCCAGACCCCCACAAGCCTCTGTGCACCCTGTGCCTTGGCTTACCCACCAGTGAGATACAGGATGTTGACTGGTTCCAAGAACCCTGCCTCCCTACTGATGTGCTGGTGTCCTCTGACCAGTTCTTCCTGCCCCTATCCTAGGACAGACTCTTGGTGCCAGGTCTGAGGGCCTCTTTCTGGCCTGATGTTCTCATCTGTGTAGTGGGATCATATCTATGAGATAACAGGGTGAAGTGATAGGAACACAGTGGGTGCTCACAAGGGGAGCTGCAGTGGGTACCATTGTGATCATACAGGCCTGGCGGTTTGGCTGGGGCACGCTCAGCCTGGGATCCATGGAGAAATCTGAGGCCCAAGAAGGGCAAGGATTTGCTTAAGGCTACACAGTGAAGCTGTGGCAGAGCCGTCTCTGGAACTCAAGTATCCTTCCCAGCCTGGGGCTCTGCCCTGCTGCTGGGTGGCTTCAAAGGCAGTACCCAGTATGGAAGGCCAAAACCCTCCGAGGTGGAGAGCAGGGCAGCTTCGGGGAGCGGAGCACCATTCCCCAGGTGATGTGCCCGAGGCTGGCCGGCCGGCGGCGCGCTGAGGGTGTGCATTGCCCCCCACCACTCGCCACCCTCGCTGAGGCCTGTCCGCCCATCCTCAGGTGCCGGGCGGCGGCGGCGAGTGGAGCACCGCGCTGCTGTCCCCGCGCGAGGCGGACTCCGCGGCCGAGGGGCCCATACCCTGCAGGCGCATGCGCAGCGGCAGCTACATCAAGGCCATGGGTGATGAGGACAGCGACGAGTCCGGCGGCAGTCCCAAGCCCTCACCCAAGACGGCAGCGCGGCGCCAGAGCTACCTGAGAGCCACGCAGCAGTCGCTGGGAGAGCAGAGCAACCCCCGCAGGTGAGACTCTGCCCCGCCTCTTAGAGCCCCGCCCACATGCAAGCCCTGCCCCCCTGGAGCTCCGCCCCCGGGAGAGCCCTCCGGAGTCCGAGTCCCGCCCCAGGACATCTCCGAAGTCCCGCCTCCTGGGAGCCCCGCCCACAGGCTAACCTGCCCCTTAGGGAACCCGGCCAGCTTAGGAGCTCTTCCCTGGGAAAGCGTCCTCACAGGCTCCGCTCACAGGCAAGGGTAGCCCTAGATGAGCTCTCACAGGTGTGTCCCACCCCTGGGAACCTCGCTTTCCTCCCGTACGGGCCCCTAGGAAAGCCCCGCCTCATAGGCGAATCCTGCCCTACAGCCTCAGATCCGGGTGAACCGGGCCCCCAGAGATCCAGGACCCTTAGGTTAGCCCTCTCCAGGATATCGTCATCCTTAGGTTGGCCCCTGCATTTGGTAAGTTGACTCTGGAGAACCCTGTCATTTGTTGAACCACCCCATAAGCCCCTCACAGTTAAGTTCTGACCACAAGTGAGCCTCATCCTTTGGTAAACAATAAGGAGAGTCTCTAGAGTGGCCCAGGTAAACCTGCCCACAGGAGCCACATGCCCAGGTGAGTTCCACTCCCACAGGGGGACTGCGCCAGAAAACCCTCTTCTTCAGGTTAGGAGAACCCTGTCCTTAGTGAGCCCACCACTTGTAGCAGCAGAGTACTGCCCAGGGAAGGCCAGAGGCCCCTCTGCCCTTGCCCCTGTAATTCATGCCTGTGGTGAGCTTCAAGGCTGGGGAAGGGGATATATCCCGAAGTCAAAAGGAGATAGATAACCTTCACCTGTCCCATCACCCTTCCTGGAATTCCACCATTCAAGCCCCATCCTGTTGCTTTAAGACTTGGAAGAGTTAATGAAAGTATGAACAAATGAGATGCATGCACACAGAAAGCAACAATTAAAATGTTAGAGAGATGTGAGGCTCTCACACACAGAAGTCACCATGGGGATCAGAACAGAAAAAAGAGGAGGGAAAGTTACAGAAAAGCCCATCACCAAGTGCAAAACAGGTAAAGCTTAGGATGGTTTCATAGTCCTCTGAGGAAAAGAAACAAAAGCAAGTCAGAAACAAAAGGTTAGAAGAAATAAAGGAAACAAGCTTAGTTCTTCAAATACTGGGGGCATGTGCCAAGGCTTCTGGGAAGATTTTGACAGAGGGAAGAAAGCAGTAACAGCACTGATGCAGGGAGGGGCAGTGTCCTCAGAGAAGCCAAGTCTCCTTGGGACAGGGATTTGCTTAAGGGGTGCAGAGTGTGACAGAAGGCAGGGAATGGCCTCCAGGTGGGAATTCAGGACACCACTGGCCCATCCCAGGTCTGTCCCTCTCTGAGTCTCAGTTTCCCCATCTTTAAGTGAGGGGGCTAAGCTGGGTAATCTCTAAGATGCCTTCTAGTGTTGGGATCTTACATCTCCATGAATGACCAGTGGGCACTGAGGTGGGAGAGATGGACAGGACCCAGGTAGAGACCTTGGGTCTCTGAGAGGGAATTCAGTAATAGTAGCAATAGTTCTGGGCACCATCTGTTAGCACTTACTGTACCCTGGGCTCTTTGCCTGGCCCAGTGCACTTTAATCTGCATCACTGAATCCTCAAGCAGGCAGGCACATTGTCATCCCCACTTTATAGGTAAGGAAACTGAGACATAGGCAAGGGGTTATGATTGCCCAGGGTAACCTGGTGAGGAAGTTGGATTCCAATCCATGCTCATCAATGTCAAGGCCTGAGCTGTTGGGTGCTTGACTCCTCACCCCAGAGTAGTGTTGAAGGAGGAACCCAGGGTGATAGATGTGAGAAAAATTGAAGAGCCAGGGCCATGAGAAATGCTGAGTCGTTGGGAGGCTGATCGAAGCCATCTAGATATCAGGTTGAAACTCATGCCCTTTGGGAAGCTCTAGCCTGAGATCAAGGCAGTGAGCCCTGGCCTACCGCCCCTGTCCTGTCCAGCCACTAGAATTGCCCCAGACCTATGGGGGAGGAGGCCATATAACTGGGCTGCGGTTGCTCTGCCTTGGGTTTGAGATGGTCAAAAATGAGCTTGTGCTGCCACCTTGTGGCTGAAGCAGACATGACAAGTGGGGACGACCTGCACCTTCCAGATGCAAGCCTCCAAAAGCTGGGAGCTCTCCCCGTGCTCCTTGACCCCAACACGCACCCACCCTCCTTCACTTGCCAACACTGCACGAGCTGGCAGTGACTTCCATTTTTCTCTCTGCCACTGGATGACGTTGGCCGGTCTTTTCCCTTCTGGGACTCAGTTTCCCAGGTTGAACAATGCATGTGCTGAGCCCTGTCTGCCCCCTCACCCTCACCAGGAGTCTGGACCGCCTGGATTCAGTGGACATGCTGCTGCCCTCCAAGTGTCCGAGCTGGGAGGAAGACTACAACCCCGTCAGTGACAGCCTCAACGACTCCAGCTGCATCAGCCAGGTGAGGGTGGTGGGTAGCCAGATGGTCAGTGGGCTTGGAAGAGCCCCATCTTGCAGCCAAGAGGACAGACATCCAGGCTCAGCCCCTGCTGAGCAGTCCCCAGATGTCTGCTCTGTTCTTCTGTTTGGTCTTTGTTCCTGAAGCTGCCTGTGTGTGTATGTTGGCCCCCACTGTCCTGTGTGGGTAGAGAGCAGTCACAGGGCCTGACATTGCATGACCTAAGCTGAGAGCCCTGAGGGAGAGGCCTCACCACTGCAACAGACCCAGGAACCCTGAAGATAACTGGGAATCTGGGTTTGAGTCCCAGTCTTGTCACTGATAGTATGAACCCAGGACAAGTCACTCCCTCCCGGAGCCTCAGCTTCCTGATCTACCACAGAAGAATGATAATTCCTATCTCAAAGGGTTGTGAGGAACTAATGAGATAATGAATGTAGTGTTCTCAGAAAAGGGTGCCTAACTTTATGGTTATTATTGTTATCTTGCTGTGTGACCTTGAGTAAGTTGCTTCTCCACTCTGGACCTCCAAGTCCCACTGGCTCAGTGGAAAGTTGGACTCCCAGGGCCCAGACACCTCTGCCACCAACAGCAATAAGCAT
This sequence comes from Proteles cristata cristata, assembly GCA_017311185.1. Taxonomy (NCBI): domain Eukaryota; kingdom Metazoa; phylum Chordata; class Mammalia; order Carnivora; family Hyaenidae; genus Proteles; species Proteles cristata. Next base: position 306,682 of record JAESUZ010001308.1, on the reverse strand, counting down.
GCTGTGCTGTACTTTTTCATTCTCTTAACCACCAGCTCCTTGAACTCTCACATCCACCTCCGGGAGTGGGTGTGCTTATTATTTATATCCCCAGTTCACAGATGAGGAAACTGAGGCTCAGATAGGTGAGGCCACACAGCAAGGAGAAGGCAGAGCTGGGCAGGGATCCTGGGCTGTCAGACCTAGACCCAGACCCCAGCCTCTGCCATGTGCACAGCACTTTAGGGTTTGCCAAGGGAGGACCAGCTAAGTTTTGAGGGCTCCCCCCATGGTGTGGATGGGGAGATGAGGCCCAGAGAAGGCAACACCTGCTAGTAGTAGCAGAGTGAAGCAATGGAGGTGCCAGGTGCATACCCAGCCTCTTCTCTGGGCAGGAACAGGCCGCGGGTCCCGCTGTGTGTAGCCCCATGGCCTGAGCTTGCACTGCTTAGACCTGAAAGACTATTGGACCTCAGCTCCTCACCACTCCATTGTTCCTGGCCTGGCCAAAGCCTCCTGCCTTCAGCACTGTCATTCCCAGACCAAGGAGACTGACCTCAGACGTGGGGAGGAAGAGAGCACCCCAGACTGTCCGCCCCTACCATCCTCATCCAGGCCCCACCAAGTGTCACGTGAACACTTGCCCTGGCCTCTAGGCCTGTCAACTGCACTCTGTTCCCCGCGGCTAGAGGGAGCTTGTGAAGGATGTAAAGCCGATCACACCACGTTCCTATTCCAAACCCTCCATGGCTCCCATCTGCCCCCAGCGAAAGCCACACTCCTCACTCAGACTTGTGCGCCTGCCTCTCTCACACAGGGTCTCAGACTTGCTCTGTCACTGCCCTGCTCCAGCCACACTGGCCTCCTTTCTGCTACACACACACACACACACACACACACACACACACAGACACACACACTCACACACACTCAATTCCTATCCTGAGCTCTGCATTTGCTGTTCCCTCTCCCAGGAGCCCAGGAACACCCCTCTCTCAGATATTTGCTCAGCTGGTTCTTCTCTGTGTTTCTGGTCTTGGCTCAAATGTCACCTCAAGGGAACCTGCCCTGTGGTTCTTCTAAAGGAATGCCGAGGGCACTGTTCCCTTACTCTGCTTAATTTTCCTGACAGCAGTATCCTATCTGGAATGACATCTGTTTATTTACTTGGTGTCTGTCTAACTCTCAAGACTGGGACCCTCCTGCAAGTGGGCCCTTGCCGTGTGGTTCCCCATGGCACCCTTGTCCTCAGCACAAGGCACAGGGCACATAGGTGTTTGCTGAGTGGGTGGCTTCCCTCCCTGTGTCCTCCGTCGTACCATGTTCTCTCGTCCCCCAGTCTTCCTCTTTGTATCTGTCTCCCTCTGTTTTTCTCTCCCCTTGTCCACATTTTCCTCCAACTCCATCTGGTAGGTCACACATCCATATTTCTCTCTGAGTCTTTCTGTCTCACACAACCCATCTTCACCTCTGCCTGGCATGGCATCTGGAACACTTTTGTCCTTTGGCTACACAAAGGGCACATGGATCAGCCAGGCTGGGGATGCCACCAGGTCTCTGCCACCACCCTCTGCCCAGCCCAACTCTTTCCTAGGCCCTCTGAGCTCTTAAAATCTTACCCCTAGAAAACTGAGTGATCCAAGCCACATATGTGGCCCTAAAGTCAGAAATGTCTGACTGTGTCTCTGGCTGTGTCTCTGAGGCCTTGACTGCTGCCGGAAGGAGACCCCTTCCCACCAGGCACTGGGATATGTTGGCTCTGACCAGGGAAGAGAAGGCTCTGGCTTCTGGGCCTAATCTGTAGATCTGGGGATGGGGGTGGGGGGCGGCTGCCTGCCTGGGTGAGAGGCAGCAGACGGCATCTCCCAGGGGCCAGACCAAAAGAAGCATGTGCAAACAGCAGATTACCAATCCTCAGTAACACCCATCCCCAAAAGGAGTGAGCCTCCCATCCCTGGAGGAAGCTAAGGGAGACCTCCTAACACCTAGGCCTCGGCCAGTCTGGAGAGGTTAGACCAGCCAGCCACTAGTTTTCTTGTAGCCAAGCCTCAATACACTACCCCACTCCCCGGCCTTGGTCTCCCCATAACCCTCCCCCTCTCTTTCCTGCAGATTTTTGGACAGGCCTCCCTGATCCCCCAGTTGTTTGGCCATGAGCAGCAGGTCAGTATGTTTGCCATTCTCTTGTACCCCACTCCCAGAGTCCAGGGCTAGGCCTGACACCTGGTGTCTGAGTGGTCCTAGGCCCTGCCCAGGCAGGTGCAAACAGGTGGCACCAGGAAAGCCTCCTTCAGTGAGACCCACTCTCTGCCCTGACCTTCCACTCATGGGCCCTTTCATTTCATTTTCTGTGTCTCAGTTTTCTCTTCTCAAAAATGGGAAAGAATGAGCTAGTCCTATGGATGGGGCAAGAAATAATGCCAGGATAAGAGAAAGCACACCCTCAGAGTCTTCTAGGTAGGACACTGTTTTATTTGGACAGGTTGGTGGCTGGGGACTGGTGATATTGGCCTCCAGGTCGCAGACGCCAGATCCCCTAACTTTTTTCCTTTCTTGGGCTCCAGCAAGACCTTTAACTATGTTGGGGTGTTGGCATGAATGCAGACACTTTTCAATTTTACAAAACTTGGTGGAGATGGTTCTAGTCCTGGCACTGTCTGGCTGCCCTAACTGTGCCCCCTTCCCATGCACACCCATCCTGCCCCTAGAAGCGGCCCTCTCCTCCTTCCCAGGCCCCTGCCCCAAGACCAGAAAGAGAGACAGGAAAGGTGCTCCAAGCTCACCCCCTCATTGCAGTCAGCAGCTAACAAAGGACCTGTTCAAGGGGCAAATCTGGGCCTGGCCCCTCACTTCCTGATTCCAGCTGTGGATGCCTCATGTGCCTCCACTCTCACATCAAAGTTCTTGTCAAATACATTATTCCAGAGGGTCTCTGGGGAGCTCACAGTGAGCCAGATGACCTCTTCCTCCCCTAACTTCCATAGGCTCATGGTAAGGATGCGATGTGTTAACATACAAAACTCCAGGGCATTCCCTGCACAGAGTATATCCTCTGCGATATACATACCAACAGCCCTGACCCACTGGCCTACCCTTCAGAGCTTGGGAGCATCTTAACCAATACTTACAAATCCTTGTACTCACCCCACAGAGCTGCCTATAGTAATAGGGACAGGTCACCAGGTGCTTACCCTCCTGACACTGTTCTAAGCATGTGATACAAATTATCTCATTTAATCCTGACAACAATCCTATGAAATCTGGTCTATAATTGACCCCTATTTTATAGAGGGGGAAATGGAGGCATGGAGCAATTAAGTGACTTGCCTACATTCATATTACAAGGAAATGACAAACCTAGTTCCAGAGCCATGCCTTGACTACAATCCCAAAGCGAGACCTCATTGCCCTTGGCAATCACAAGGGCCTCTAGGTGTTCAGGTTACAGCTGTGGAGGATAAACACCTATCTCTTGAATACCCACTCCAGATGAATTTTGGGTATGCCACCTGGCCTGCATTTCAATTTATCAGTATTGTCCGATAGAACTTTCTGTGAAGGTGGAGATGTTGTGTACTCCACGCTGTCCAGTAAGGTAGCATGAGCAAGTGAAACGTAGCCAGTGTAGCTAAGCAACTGAATTTTTAATTTAAATTAATTTACACCTAAATAGCCACAATGGTTAGCTGCTACCATATTGGACAGCACAAATTTAGAGCTTTCCAAACATATGCTGCAGATTGGTGATGATCCATCTAGTCGGTTTACCTGATGCAGTGCCAGACAAGTACACACCCATCCCACGTCTTCTAGGTAGGAGACACCGCCCCAGGGGATGGTGAGAGTTGGAGGTCACACACCCGGGTCCAGGGCAGAGCTGGCCCCAGGCCCAGCTCCATCTTTCCTCTGCATGGTGCTCAATCAACTTCTGCCCTCTCCCTTCTTGCCCAGGCCACCCCCAAGACCTCCATTCTGTGTCCATCCTTTGCCAGGTGACTTCTCAGCTTATACAGTGTGGTTTCCAGTTACTCTCATGCCCTTGGACCTGGATAGGACAGACCCTTCCAGGACCCTTGGAGAGTATATGGATGGTGGGCCCCCGTGTGCCCACACTCTCAACTGCAGATCTGTAAGATCGTGGACCGCCATCTCTAGAGACACTTAGAAACCACCTAGACAAGGTTGAACTAGATGTGAGATGGCACATAGCACACTTGTCCCCATTCTCCATCCTGCCCATGGCAGACATTGTCACTGCCACTGCCCTCATTCCAGTTTTATCTTCTCTCACCAGACTCTTTGGCATCAGCTCCATCTCTGGCCTCTGCCGCCATTCCAGATTCCTTTCCCAACATTCATTCTGTACCACAGGGCTACATTAATCTTTCTTAAATTCATATTTGGAGTATTGATTCTGCCACTTCCTCACTGGGCACACCTGGCAAATATCATCCCCTCACAGGCCCTCAGTTTCTTTGTGAAAATAAAGGAATCTGACCATAAGATGGTAAATATCTAGCACAGCTACTGCTACTTCCCATTCCGGCATTCAGGGTAAACATTACTAATTGATTATAGCCTTCTTTCTGGCTGCATTCAGATGTGACCTCAAAACCTATCAATTGATCAGTAAGGACACACAAGATCTATTAAGTTATCCGTAATAGTTTCTCCTGCATTGTAGACATGGGAAAATTGAGGTCCAGAGAAGTGACAGAGGCTGTATATATTTCTTAAGGGTTCATCTGCCCACCCGGTACCTTGAGTGACATGGAAGGAAAGGGGGGAGGGGCTGACCTGAGGCCTCACAGACTCTCCAGCCCTGCAGCTGAGCCACCCACCGAGCACCCCATCCTTCCGGAACGGGCACTGCTGACCCCTGACACCCGCCTTTGCCTGGATAGGTACGGGAGGCAGATCTGAGCGACCAGTATGAGGCAGCCTGCGAGTCGGCCTGCAGTGAAGCGGAGTCTGCAGCAGCGGAGGCACTGGACTTGCCGCTGCCCAGCTACTTTCGCTCCCGCAGCCACAGCTACCTGCGGGCCATCCAGGCGGGCTGCTCGCAGGAGGAGGACAGTGTCTCCCTGCAGTCCCTCTCCCCCCCGCCCAGCACTGGCAGCCTCAGCAACAGTCGCACGCTTCCGAGTGAGTACTGAGACGAGGGGGTTGTTTTTGTTTCTCACAAGGGGACCCGAGGACCATTCCTGGTGAATCACATGTGGGGAATGCCAGGGAAGAATCTGTGGTGGGCTAACCAGGGCTGCAGGGATGGTTAGGAGCAAAAGCAAGAGGTCTTGACACTGAGCTTCCCACACACTGGCAAACTGGAGGTCAAATGGGGGTCACAGAGGCAGATGGCATCACTGACAGTAGGGTGAGGGGGGTCAGAGAGGGCTCCTGCTTTGGGATACTTAGATGCAAGGGGCTGTCCAGACCCTGGCTCAGAGCAGCCTGCCTGCTGGTGGGCAGGGCTTACTGAAGCCCTGCCTCCCTGTTTGCGTTAGCTCAGGTAGACGATAGGTGAACCTGTCCGGAGGGTTAGAATCTACAGGGAAGAGGATGGCATCTGCATCGAGCCTTCTCAGAGATGTGGGTTTGTAAGTTTCTCTCACAGTCACAGAGAAAACCTGTCCTTCCTGATACCTGTTCTAAGTCCCCTGGAGATAGTCTATGCGTGATCAGAGAAAAAGGGAACCCTGTGTCGCAGAGCAAGCCATGAAAATCAAGACCAAGGAAAATCATAGACAGTTTCTGGTTCAGAAGAGAGAACTTTGATCCCACTCTGGCTAGCTAGTTTCCCTCCCACAGTCTCAGGGTCCTTGTCTATAAATTGAGGCATAAGCCGGATCCCAGAGAGCTCTTGGGGAGATGAAATAAGACTGCATATAGGGAGTGTTCAGGCAGGCTTGCACATGGTGGGAGCTATTATTGCTGGTTCTCAGGTTTGACTCTGACTTTCCTGGCAATCAAAAGCAGTTGGGATTGGATTGTTGTAGGAAAAGAGACATGTTTCGAGTGCTCAATTGGTGTTTGATATAAATAAATGAACTTGAATCCTATGCTATTCTATACACAGAAAATTAGTTTATTGAATGAACTAACTGGTCTTTGCAGGGGGCAGAGCAAGAAACTACTTTATTTCACTGTTATAGCCTTTTCAACCCCTGGGTGATATCTGGGCAGATCCCTGAGCTTTTCCAGTCACTTTTAGACCTTAAGGAATAGTCTCATTTTTAGGTATTAAAAGTCCAGTCTGACCTCACTGCAAAGCTTCAGTTTTATCAATCTCAGATCTCATGCTTCTGCAGGTAGAGCCTGACCTGGGCTATGAAGCCCACAGCAGGGAGCTGGGTATGGTGGTTAGTGTCTTCTCTGTTCCTTGTTCACTAGTGGCTGTTTCTGGTCCCTTCAGGTGGGACGGGAAGATAGCTAAGTGCAGGTGTTGTCTGGTGTCAAGACTTTCTGTACAACAGATGCCATATGCTGGCTCTTTCTGCTAAGTCATGCTTCTGGAGTTTCTTCTGTCCTGCAGGGCCCTTGTGGTGCCTCCTTTCCTGACATGGGCAGTCCCCCTCCAGCCCACTGCTGCTTATTCCCCCTCAGTGTCTCCATCTGCTGGTCCCCTGCCTCCTCACTCGCCTTCTCTCTGGTAGGGTACATGGCCCTGCCAGGCAGGCGTCTTGGGCAAAATCCTCTGATGATGACTCCAGCCCTACTTTCTTCCTTGACTCCCACTTTACCTGTGTGAAAATGAGGGTCTTGCCATGTGGGACTCGAAAAGTATGGGCTTCTCTGTCACAGCCTTTGTTCTAGACCTGCTTTCATGGGTAATTGTACCAGTCTAATCCATTTTAGAGGTCTCCTAGCAGATGCTGAGGCCCAGGTTCTAGAGCCTCCAAGATCCCTGCCAGGCTCTCCTGGGTACTCTGCTACAGTCCCATAGGAACCTCAGGTAAGGGGTCAGATTCCCCACATCATCAGGCCCCTGAGAAGTTCTCTAAGCATGAATGGGCCTGGGGGAACATACAGCATGCCAGCAATTTTCTTCAAATAGACCCTCAGTCCTTAATCTTCCCCAAACCCAATCTCTCATGAATGGACTAAGAATCATGGGTCATGGGCTATATGTCCCAGAACTGTTTGGGTCCCTGTATTGAGCAGCTATTGCTACAATAGTTCTGCGTAAAAAACAACCACAAAATTAGTGTAATGCAAAAATTAACACTTATTTCTTGCTCTCAGTTGTGTGGGTCAGCTGGAACAGATCTGTTCCACATCTCTGTCATCCTCCTTCTAGAACCAAAAGGTCCTCCTGGGATTGGTGGCCCAGCCAGGGCACGTTCTTCCCGTGGTGATGGCAGAAGCATAAGAGAGCAAGCTTAGCTAACAAGTACATTTCAAGGCCCCTGGTGGCGCATTATCTGCTGAAATTCTGTTGGCTAAGGGAAGTCATATGACTGAGCTCAAAGACAGGAGGCAGAGAGGTACCCTCCTACCTTTGTGTAAGGAACTGTATTTTTATGGCAATGGTGTGGCTCCAGGGAGGGGTGAAAAATAAGGGTCAATAATTGAATCTACTGTAGTCCACTCTCGTGGCCACATTTATTTATGTCCCTCTCACACAGAAAATATATTTACCCCCAAGACTCCCAAAGTCTCATCCAGTCATAACAACAGGATCTCATGATTTATGTCAGATCTGGATGGGGCTTCCCTTGATTGTGTAACCTAAAATCTAAGAAGAAAAAGAGGGGGGTGCCTGGGTGCCTCAGTCAGTTAAGTGTCTGACTTCAGCTCAAGTCATTATCTTGTGGTCTGTGAGTTTGATCCCCACATCAGGCTCTGTGCTGATACCTCAGAGCCTGGAGCCTGCTTCATATCCTGTGTCTCCCTCTCTCTGTGCCCCTCCCCTGCTCACGCTCTGGCTCTCTCTCTCTCTCTCTCGAAAATAAACATTAAAAAATTTTTAAAAAGAAAAAGAGGCCAAAATTCAATCAACCACAGCTACCCCGATCCTCTCACCAGTCTATCCTGTGTGGATGACCCAGCATCTGGCACATCTGACTTTAAATGTAGGGACGTGGACCTCCAAATATTCTTAGTTTGGGGGCTTCAGTCCAAACCAAGACACTTAAGAAAGTATCATCTAACACCTACCCAGACATCTGTGTACACATGCACCAACTTTTATAGACATATATGAAGTCGTATGCCTATATATGTTTTTAAAAGTTATAAAAATGCATGCACACTGATATTCTCACATGTGCACATCTACACGTGATCTCTACATGCACCTGCATAGGTACTCACAAACGTGTGTCTCTAAGACTCACACCACCTCCATACCCATGAGGAACTCATGCCTCTAGTAGATTGAAACCATAAGAAAAATTCACCCCTGACATATCCCCAGTCAGCCCCCCGTCAGGTGTCCATCATGACCACTACATACTTGCTCATCTCTCCTCCACCCTCTGACCCCCTTATCCTCAGCAGGTAAACCCACCTGCCTCACAGGGAAAACCAAAGCCATACGGTATCTTTGTGCTGGGTTAGGAAAGGGCACTCCCCCCCCCAAGAGTTATTGCCATCTGCCGAAAAATTGTCATGATGTACAATTTTTATTATAATGAGGTCTTTTACTGCCATCTGCCACAAATTTGTCATAATAAGTATATAATTCAATTATGTCTGTGTTGTAAACAGCACCCCCCTTAGATGTGGCATTCTTAATCAGTGTAAAACTTGTATAACCATACCCTGGCAAACTTGTAATCCCCTCCCTTCATAGAGACCCACACCAACACACAGGCCCACCCTCATTCAGCCACTGTTTCCCTGCAGGGGTCACCCTGCTCAGAAGGCTGCCTCCTCCCATGTGCGTGCGCACATGTACACACACACACACACACACACACACACACACACACACACACACACACCCCTAGGGCAGTTCTGAGCCCCCAGGTTGCTGAGGGGTTTCAAAGTTCTTTGTTGCTTTCTCATGGGCATGTACTCAGGCCTTATGCAAGGAGGTAGGTGGATATGGGTAAGGAGTGGTTACTGAGGCAGTGAGAGCCTGGAAGGGGAGGACCCCTCTGGACTGGCCTTGGGCAGAGCATGGAGCTGCCCACCCACCCACCACTTAGAGCTCGCCAGCTTCCAGCTGCCAGCACTGCTGCTGCCACCCCCTCTCTCGCTCCCTCCCCCTTTCTGACCCAGATTCCACATTCCAGAAATAGCTCTGGCAGGTGACTGGCAGGCAGGGTCAGCTCCAGCTAAGATGGGAGGGGAAGCAGCAGCTTGGCTATATATATGTGACGCGAGAGGGGCCACAGGGGTGCCATCAGCCCCTCAGTCTGGCCCCTCCAGCCTCCTCTCACCCTCTGGGAAAGAGAAGAAAGAACAAAGAAAACTCTCCCTCCCACTTCCTCTCTTCTCTTCCTCTGCCTAGTTCTCCCGTTAGTGCTCATTCTCCTCTCCTCCCTCCCTTTCTCCATCCCTTTCTTTCTGTTTCCCCTGCTCTCTCCCCCTCTCACCTCTTAACCTTTAGTTTACCTCCTTTAGCCCTGTTCCTCCCGTGTCCTCCCACTTCCTCCCCTCCCAGTTTCTGGTCCTCTTCCCTCCCTAGCCTTCCCTTCTGTGTCTCTCCCACTCCCTCTGAACCACAAAGGAGGCTTGGCATCACCCAGAGACCTGGGTGGCAAACCTCCCACCCCACCCCCAGCTCCTACCAACTGCTTTCTCTGCACCTGCACACGTTTCCACATGCATGTGTACACACACACACACACACACACACACACACACACACCAGGTACATATGCTTGGGGGTACTCCCTGTCAGTGCTTGAAACTCTAGGCTGAGCTGGGATAGTTTCCTAGCCTGGAATATACCCTTGCTCCTTGCTCAGGAGCCCTAAATTCTAGTTTTCTGTCTCTTGTGTCACTCTGGGTAGGTTCTGGCTCCTCCCTGTGCCTCAAATTCTCCATCAATGTTGTGAGTCTTGGGTTTGGAGACCCCTCTCCCTGCCTGAATACCTCCCATCCAAGTCATCGTTTTTTTTTTTTAATTAAAAAAATTTTTTTTTTTAATTTCTAGGAGAGAGAGAGAGAGAGAGAGAGAGAGAGACAGCGTGAGCAGGGGAGGGTCAGAGAGAGAGAGAGTCACAGACTCCGAAACAGGCTCCAGGCTCTGAGCTGGCAGTCAGCATAGAACCCAACGCAGGGCTCAAACCCACGAACCGCGAGATCATGACCTAAGCGAAAGTCGGACGCTTAACTGACTAAGCCACCCGGGCGCCCCCACGTCAACTTCTTACAGCCTTCTTTGTCCCCTCCCGTCTCTCCCAGAATGTTCCTAGTTTCTCCTCTGATTCACTCCCTCCTCCACAGATAGAGGGAGGGAGGCTGACAAGATTCCAGTAAGCGGTCAACCCTCCAGTCAGCCTTGTCCCCCTGAAGCCATCTCCCAGGCCTAGCCCTCACAATCTCTGGTTATTATACTATAGATTCCTGTCAGATTGGACACTCCAGTTCCCAGCGTGTTGGGGCTGAGAGGAAGCTTGAAGACTATCATGTCCAGAGATTGCAAACAGACTTCAACTCCTGTGTCCTCTCTGATCCCTGAAGCCCAGGACTGAGATTTAGTTAAGCAGAGAAGGGTGCCACTATCGATTGGTGATGTCTGCTGTGGCCAGAATATTTATACATATCTGACATTCCTGAGTTAACCCGGTTTAACCTCACATTATACATATACATACACATATGTGCAGACATCTTTCAAAGAAACTACAGCCTAGAGAAGATGAGTCAGGTCAAGGTCACCAGCTTAATAGGTCAAGGAGCGATTTCTCACCTGGGTCTGCCTGACTCCTAAGCCCCGAGTTTCTCATTGCCTTGTGGGTGGGTGAGCCATCCAAGGGCCTGGTAAAGAGACATGGCATGGTTACAAGAGTTTCAGGGAGAATTACGTGGCAAGCTGGACAGGATGGACTGGAGGTCCAGGCAAGGCAGTGAGGCCTGGGCAGGGGCCATAGGGTCAGAGAATAATAAGAGGATCCAGGAGGCCTTCCTGGAGTCGTGATGACAGGTCAGAATTCCCTGTTGCTGTACCTCTGCACAGGAGGCACTGAGCAGAAGGCAGGCTTCCTCGCAGGGCTCTACCAAGCCTTGGTCCAGGACAGTCCTGGTTAACCAAATACCTACTGTGTGCTCAGTGCCCAGATCATCACCCTTCTAAATCCCGTTTTTAGGCAGACCCGTTGAGCCTTCTGGGGGGAAATAGTGACTGGGCTTAAGGACTGGTCGACAGGCTATAAAGCCCAAGATTGAGATTCTTGAACAAGGGGCATTCTTATACCCTCAGGGGTAGAGAGGTCACTCCCGAGGAGGAAAGACCAAGGTGCTTAAATGGAACCTTAGAGCCCCTGCTAAGTAATGGTTGAGGACATGAGCCTTGTAATCAGGCCACTTTTTCATTGGATAGATGTTTATTGATCACCTACAGTGGGCCAGGCTGTGCTCTAGCCACCAGGGACACCACCGTGAACAAAACAGAAAACAAAAAAGCCCCTGCTCTCTTGGAGAGTACCTTATGTTGGGGTGGGAGGAGTAGATAAAACAATAAACATAAATAACGCGTAAATATATGGTTCATTGGAAAATAGCCTGGGTGGGGGGGCATTGTTTCAGCAGAAACAGGACAGCTAGGGTAGACCTCACTGAGAAACAAATGTTTAAACAGAGACACTTGGAGGAAGCTGAGCAAGTATGCCAGGCAGGGAGAAGAGCCCCTGAGGCAGGAGGGTGCCTGGTGAGTCGGAGCAGGGGCAGGATTCCCTGTGGTGGGGGTAGAGTGAGACTGACCCTGGCTCTTCCTCAGGGGCTTCTTGAAATTTTCTAGGTAAATCCATTTGAAGATGAAAGCTAAGTGAATAGCACAGGTGAAGCAGAGCCACTGTGAGTAGGGCAAAGCAAGCTAATACTTTCAAAGTGCTTAGCACAGTTTTTGGCATCAAAGTGGCTCCATAACCCTCATTTTCTTTTGTTGTTAGTATGACTCTATACAAAAATCGCTACAGTGGTATCAGAAACAGTTTCATCTTATTCAGTAAGATTCCTTTCTCCATTTTACATTTGTTAAAGAGATGCACAGAGAAGGCAAGGACTTGCCTAAGTCAGCAAGGCAGGTCAGGGAAGGGGAGTTGGGTCTGTGGATGGCGGACCTGCTACAGGTACAGCCTGGAGGGCTGAGGCCGTAAGGAAACGAACGACTCAAGACCAGGACTACATGAGGAGTGGGGGCCTCGCGGGAGAGAAATAAATGGGAACTGGGAGGGCCGTGAGACCTGAAGGGTCTACGGATTCAGGCAGCGCCTATGGCACTTTCCCCTTCAGGACACACTGAGTGTGTGCTCGTTTTATTTTGCCGAGGACGACTCGAAGGCTCAGGGAGACTGAAAGAGCATCTCATGCAAGGTCACACAGCCCTCCAAAGGGTGAGTAGGGATTCGAACCCAATCTAGAGGATTCCGTATGAGGACAGCAAAGGGAGGATGGAGGAGAGGGGACAACTGGAAACATTTAGGACCTAGAGTCCATAGTACTGGAGGTCTAATTTAACCATGCAGGGTTGAGCTCAGGCTGCTTGGTGTGACCCTCAGTTTCCCCCAGTGACAGCAAGGTGTCGCCACGGTGAACTACAGCGAACTCGCACCGCTCTTCCCTCGGCACGGAGCATGCGTCTCGTTCCAGCTGGAACCGGTTTGGCGGGGCGGCTCGAGGGGCGGAGTCCCCGGTGCACGGGCATGCGCGTGCCTACGTGGGCGCGCGCTCGCTCTCACGGTCCGTCGGCCTGGGCGTGGGCTGGGTGAGCGCGCCGCGCGCTTGCGCGCCGGGCCACGTGCCGAGGAGGCTGCGCGCGTCCCCGCCCGCCCCGGGAGTCCCGGGAGGCGCGCGCGCGCGCGCAGCTGACGCGTGGGGCGGGGCGGGGCGGGGCTGGCGCGGGGCTTTAACCCGGAGGCCCCGCCCCTCGGGCGTACAAAACCGGAGCCTCGGGCCGGGCTGCGTGAGGGAGGAGGGTGAGTGCCCGCCGCTGGCCGCAGCTGCCGCCAGCCTCGTCCGTCACTCCGTCCGTCTGTCCGGTCCACGTCGTCGCCGCCGCCTCCTCAGCCCGGACGCCCGGGGCCCGCCCAGCGCCGCCCGGAGCAGCCGCGGCCCCGCGAGGAGACGGGCGCCGCCCCCGCCCGGCCCTGCCCCCGCCCTCCTCCCCGTCTGTCCGTCCGTTCGTCCACCCGCCCGCTCGCGCTTCCGTCCTTCTGTCCGGCTGCCAGCCTTCGGGCTCGTCTCCCCGCTCCACCCGCTTTGTCTCTCCCCGGCTCGCTGTCTCTTTGTCTCTGCCCTCGCGGTGCCTCACAGCCCCTCCCTCGCGCCCCGATCTCGGGTCCCCCTCAAAGCGCTCCTCATCCCTCGGAGCCTCCCTTTCTGAGCTCCCGGTTCCTCGGGACTCCCCCTCACGGTGCCCCCCACATCTTTGGGGGCCTTTCCTTCAGAATACCCCCCTCACTCCCCCTCGACTCCCCTCTGAGATTCCCGCACATCCTTTGGAGACGTCCTCCCCTCCGTACCCTCAAACCCCTGTGGTCTTGCTCTCCTCTTAGCCCTCATTTCTTCGGGGTTTTCCCTCTTGGTGCTTCCCCCCCCCAATACACGCCGGGACCTGCGAGATCCCTTAGGCTCTCCTTTGGACCCCCGCAAAGCTCCCCAGCTCCCAGACTTCACCCCTCCCTGCTTTCTCTTGGTTTGTCTCAGTGGCTGTCTCTCCTTGTTCTCTCTCAGGAGTCTGTGCCCACCCCCCACTTCTGGGGGTTGGGGTCCCCCGCTTTGCTTTCCCTGCCTCTACCCCCGCTTCTGTCTCAGTGGCCTCACCACTCAGTGGCTCTTGTGCTGAAGGCCCCGTTTTGAGCCTGCTCCTTTTTGCCCAGGGCTCTTGGCCCCTTTGCTCCCTCTGCCCCTGCCCCCTGTCTCCCTGCTTTCTGCTCCCTTGTCTCTCCCTCTCCCCTTTTCTGTCTTTGCCGGTCTCTGGGTCTCTGACCCCCTCCGGCCCTCATGGCTTTGTGTCTGGAGCTCTTGAAGCAATGTGAGTGGTGGGGTGTCCGGGTCGGGCCGGAGTCCGCCCGCAGGCTGGCCGCGGCGAGGCTCCATGGGGTTGGTGCTGGGGCTAGGGCTGGCGCTGGGGGAGGAGGCTCTGCGGCCTCCCAAGAAAGGGGCAAGGAGGGAGGGGCCAGGCCGTCTGGCAGAGGTGGGAGTGGGGGGCATTTCTGCTCTGAGGCTTCTGCTTTAGTTGCTTGAGTGTGTGGATGGTGCCATGGGCTGGACGTCCTGCCCACTTGGTCCTGCATGGCCTGGCACTTTGTGATCGCTTGTGGGCAGGCCTGGGCTATTTTGGAGCTGGCAGGATGTGATATCACTTGGGCGTTTATTTAGACCCGGTTGGGGGTGGGGGCTGCGTTCTTGCCAACTTGAGTAATGAAATTTTGCAGGGGGGTGCGGTCTTCTAGGCAGCTGGGATGTAGGGTTCGTGGCCAGAACTTTGCAGGCCACCAGGCTGGGCAGGTGAACAAGGGACTGTGCTGCCTTGGTCTTGGTGAGACTCTCAGTCGAGATGGGGGGAGAGAGGAGTTGTTCTCAATCTGACCACCCTTGAGTATTTCTTTCGGTGGTCTAAGAACTCCGGGCCTTGATTCTGCCGGCTTCATGCTGTGTGAGACCTTCCATCTCTCCAAGCCTCAGTTTCTCTATCTGCAAAAAGGGAATAATTGTGTAGCCTCACTGGTTTGTCGTCAAGATCAAATGAAACCTCTGTAGACATGATTTGTGAAGTGTCACTGTGTCTTTAAACTGAGCCCCAGAGGGGAAGCTGCTTGCCTAGGGTGCACAGCTAGTTCCTGGCAGAGCAAGGACAGGGATCCAGCCCCAGATTCCCTAGCCAGAGTTCTTTACCCCTCATTCCATTACTACCTGATTATTCAGGAATATGCCTGCTTTTCCAGTAGGGCAGGGAGCAAGTCGTCCCTTATTTATGCCTTGATACCTGGTTACTCTTTGTCCATTTGCAAAGATAGGCAGGTGTGTCATAGCTGGACACCTATGCTGGGAGACACTTTGACTTGCCGTGTTCCATCCCATTGTTTTTTGAGGCTGGGCCCTGCGTGGCCACTGGCACTTGGGAATAAACTCACTCAGCTTGTGGTTGTGAGCCTTTGTTGCTTTTCCTGCTTCTCTAAGAGTGGGGGAACAAAGGCCCCAACTGAGAGCCTTTGTCAAGGAGCCCAGGATGTCCTAGAACTTTGGAACAGATGAGATCAGCTGCTGTAGCACCCTAGTCTTAGAGACCTGCAGGCACCTATGGAGGGTTGAGCAAGGACTCCTGGCACTTCTGTGGCACTGCCTCTCAGGAGGGCTCTGTCAGGCTGGTGTCACTTGCCCTTGGGTGTATGACAGTTTCCAACATCCATTGATCTTTTACTCTGGGCCCAGTGCTTGACACACTGTACAGACTGCTTGTGATGGGGAGGAAGAAGGGCTTGGTCTTTGGCCTGGAGGTAGGGGCTCTGGTTTCTGGTCTCCATATCTTACTCTCAGGGAGGCCACTTTCCCCTGGGCTTCAGTTTCCTTGTCTGTAAAATGAGGATCATAATCTTTTGTCTTAAGACTGATTCTGAAATCACAGAATCCCTAAAGAAATTCTGTGAGGCTGAATGCCAAGGTTCTGTTCCTGGCTATGCCCAGGTACTGTGCGACTTCAGACAAGTGCTTCCCTCTTTCTGTATTTTTCTTTCTGAAAAATGAGAGAGTGGATGGCATGGTCTCTTTGGTGCTTCCAGCTCCAACATTTGAGGATTCTAAGGTAACTCAAAGGCCACCTATTTGCACATACATCTCATCTTATTTGTTAACGGTGTGCTTGGCCCCAGAACAAGAGGGAGAATGTGTTGAATGGTGCAAGATGTGTGCTGACCATGTGCTGTGGGGTCTCGTCATAGACGAGAGCTCCTGCCTGGGCAGAGGGTTCAGAAGACATTCCAGGAGGAGGCAGTGCTTGAGTTGGGCCTCTACACCAGGCATGTTCTGCCACTAATACAGACTGTTTCAGAGTAGAATTAATGTGGGTTTTAGAGCCATAAACACCTGGTTTCACTTGGTCTCCATCACTCACTGTGGGCAGTGAGTTACTTTCTCCATCATTCACTGGGCAGGTTACTTTCTTTGAGCTTCAAGTTTCCTCATCTGTATACAAGATAATCATATTTACACTGTAGCATTGTGGTGAGGATTAAGCGAGATTATATATTTAAAAAACACCTAGTACACAATAGGCACTTAATAAATGTGAGCTTTTCTTTCCCAGTAATATCTAGAGCACTTTTTTCTTTGCGGGAACAAGACAGAGACCCAGCCTCTCCCCTGCCTCCCATCCCCTGCCCCCCTGGTGTTGAGGTTGAGGTAACAAGGAAAGCACCTGACTGTTGTAATAAATAATGGGAGTAAGCCTTTAATCTCTCACTTGTGAGAAGCAGCGCCAGGCATTGTGTCATCGGTCAGGTTCTTTTCTGGCTATTGTTCCTCACAACAGTCCTGGGAAGAAGTCAGAAGACATTGAAGTTCTCTCTGCTTCACAGGTGAATGAAGAATAGGAGGCCCAGAGAGGGACAGGAAGCTGCTCAGGGTCCCACAGCATGGCAGTGTCGGAGTGGGCTTGAGCCTAGCCCTGTTGACTTTTCTTCTCCACAGCTTTGCTCCAAATTTATTGCTTCTGCCTGGTAGCCTGTCCCTCAGACCCTTCTCTGGGTCTGGTATCTATTCTGCAAGGAGGGTTTGCTTGACTTTTCCTCAGCCTCTGAGCTCTTCTCAAACTTAAATGGGACTAGCTTTAGGCTGGGTAGAGACTGAGTCACCATCTTCCCTGGCTATCTCATCCTGGGCAGCAAGCAGACACACCCAGAGGGCCAGAGACTCGCCAGTTGTAGACAACAGCACGGCAGGCATTCTTCCCAGGAGCTCAGATTGGCTCAGGAATGTCTCTCTTTGGGCTTTAAGGGAAAGGCTGCAGTGGTGGCTCCCCAGGGGTCTGGAAGCATGAGCAGCGTTGAACAGTGGTTGCCTGGCCTTTCCTGCCCCAAATCTTTATTTTTGCTATACCCTCCCTGTGGGGCCCTCTCTTCCCTTAGAGGCCCACATTGTCAAATGCTGCCACCTCCTCCAGGAAGTCTCTGATTGCTGCTCTGGACTTAAACACACTGTGAATTCTGTCCCAGGTCCATACTTACAGAAAAGTGGCCATTGCTGAAAAGTGGTCCCTTCACCTCTCTGCACCTCAGTTTCTTCATATATAAAATTTAGGTCCTTTGGCTTTATAAAGCTTAAGTTCCCCAGAGAGTTTTCTTCGGCAGGTCTAGGGGCAGGAGTCCGCTTTTGAAACCAGCCCTCTGGAGGAGCCTGATGCTGAGAGCCTGCGGGCTGCACTCTGGGAAAAGCTTGAACTGAGAGTTTCCTGGGTTTGTATCATAGCTTGGCTTGTCCCCCACTGCGTGACCTTGGACTGATCAAGTTTTGGCACCTCAGTTTTCTCCTGTCATATTGGGATGGAAACCCCTTCCTCACAGGTTGCTGTGAGGATGGGAACCCTGTGGAAAAGGCCCCTTGAGAATAGTGAACCTTGATGCTCCACTGCCACTTACCAGGTGCCAGGGACTGTGCTGAATGGTTTATGGCATCATCTCACTGTATTATTGCAGCAATCCCATGACTCAGGTACCATTGTTAGCCTCATTTTACAGGTGAAGAAACTGGCTCCTCCTCATCTTTGTTTTGGGCAGGATTTGTTGTTTCCAGAAGCAAGTTACCCTTCCCTTGCTTAGCCCTGGCAGCAGACACTGTGAGACCTGGCCAGGGTGAGGGCTGTGGAACTGAACATTTAAACAGGAATGCAGTCCTGCCATCGACAGGAATTTAATGAGGTTGATGAGGTGTGCAGTCTGAGCACCTCTCAGATTCCCGGGTTTCCCAGCCCTGGCTGTGGCTGCCTCCCCTCCCTTAACCTGTGTTGGAATCAGCTGGGTCCTCACCCACCCACTCCTGGGAACCAAGGCTACCTTAAAGACAAATAATGTCCATATTCTATAGCTGAAAGAGTGTTTCTTGTTTCACAGTGAAGAAGTAGGCCCAGGTAAGGGGAAGGTCGGGGATGTGCCTAGGATCCCACACTAAGACCATGCTAGGGCTGGACAAGAACCATGGCCCTGCCTGCCCACCTAGGTCGCCATTTCTGTGTGTTGCTGGCCTAGGTCACCCAGTGGAGAGTGGGAACACGAAGGTTTGGTTTGGCCAGTTAAGTTTCCGAATAAGACAAGAGCAGGAGAAGTGGTCCCAAGTGGTTGGAGCTAGACTTGGCTCAGCCTGGAGCCAGATGGGCTTGGAAAACACTTTTTGACCAGGGCCCTGGCCTCCCAGCCCGGGGCTGGGCTCTGAGAGGATGGGAAAGAACAGACAGGGCCTCTGCACTTGGGAACATATGGTCTGACAAGGCAGACAAGGCCTACAATTATGAGAGACTGTGTGACAGTCTGTAATTAAGTGTCTGCTGAAGAAAAGCATTGTTTCAGAAGGAAGAAGTGAGTGTGTGCCAGAGGAAACAAGAGCCCTCTTGAAGGGGGCTGGGTTTGCAGAGACAGAGGGTGGGGCTGACATTCTAGGGAATGGTTTGTGCAAAGGCAGAGGTGTGGAGGCTGGAAGGTAAGCATGTATTTAGGGAAAGGGTGAGGAGACTAGTTTTGCTGATGCATCAGGGCTCTGGATGAAAAATCTGGGAGGGGCCAGGAAGTTGTAGGCAACATTGAACATCAGCTGAAAGACAAGAGGCCTTGGGGAGCCATGGAAGGTTTTAGAGCAGGGGTAGCACAGCTGGAGGATTTTTTTCCCCCCAGGAAGGTGAATCAGGCTAGATGAATTGGAATAATGAAAATGATGACAGGGAGGTTGCAAGCATGCAGATCAAAGAAGAGGGCGAGGTTTGGGTGGAGCCCATGGGATGGGAAAGGACGTTTGGAGTAGCAGGGGGTGTTGTGTTCCCTCAGGAGAGCCTGTCTGGGGGTTTGATGGGCCAGAGGGAAAGATGTTGGGTGTTGCTGCTTTGGGGGAGAAAATAACAGTCTGAGCAAGTTGCTTATATACCTGTTGTATGCCAGGCCTGGTGCTAGGGCCTCCACAGGTACTGTCAGAAATCTTTCCACCCCGCTAGACGCAAAGAAAGTTACCAGCCCCCTTTTACAGATAAGGAAAATGTAGCTCAGACCCAGGGCTCACTGTCTGCATACTCTGACTCTTCCCACAGTTCAGCTCTGTGTCTTGGAAAAGAGACTTTTACTCATAGGGTCCCGGGAATCTGAATCTTCTTGCCCACTGAATTGGGGGCACACAAGTACATCCCCTAAGGCCTAGAAGCCCATACATTTTTTTTTTATAGTTAATTTATTTTTGAGACGCAGAGAGACAGAGCATGAGCGGGGGACGGGCAGAGTGAGAGGAAGACACAGAACCTGATGTGGGGCTCTAACCCATGAAACGTGAGATCATGACCTGAGCCGAAGTCGGACGCTTAACTGACTGAGCCACCCAGGCACCCCAAGCCCTTACTTTCTAAAGATCTGGAAAGTCAGGGCTGGGTGTCAGTTTAGAATTTCTTTAAGGTAGGAGAGTCAGGGAAGTAAGGGGCCTTCACATCATCAGTTTTACTCCCCAGGCTGTAAGTAGCCTCCAGAGTCGGACTTAATGTGTGTCTTGTCCAACTGTGGGCTCGTCCATGACTGGGTCTGTTGGGATTCTCAGGTGCCACTAGAGAGGGTGTTCCCTGGCCCAGCCAGAGGAATCAGCCACCCACAAAGGCAGGAAGGGACTTGTCCTAAGTTGCTCTCGACACTGGAGAGCCAGGTGATAGAGCCCAGTTCGCATTTCCCAGGCTGGAGCCAGGGATACCTCCTGGGCAGAGAGAAAGGGGAAGGGAACTGGTACTTACCCAGTGGTTTCCATGGGAGGCAGCAATGGTTGGTCCCAGCGCACAGCTAGGAAACTGATGGCTTGGCCAGTCGTTCTCCTCTGTGTGTTCCCCTGAGCTGGACCTGGGGTCGTGAGGCAGAGCAACCACATGGCAGGCACAGCCTCTGTGCTCTGCTCACCCCACTCCTCCTTTGCCTCCAGTAAACACCCCCAGGACCCATATGCCAGTCTACTTTGGCAAATGTTCTGAGCCCAACTATATGCAAGATATGATTGTAACCGCACCCATCTTTTTCATACCAAAATCTAGACAAAGGTTTTGATGAGGGATTTTTGTGCTGCTTCAGAACAGACACAGCCTGAGAACATACTCAGACATTGGGACAGTGGACTAGAGCAGTCTGTACTGTTTCTTTCAGTTGCGGTAATTCATTTGATTAATGCTTTACCGTTTCTGATAAATTTGACCATTCGAACATATATTCATTCTTTTAATTTTATTTTCCACATAATGGTTCTGGATCCTTAATATTTGTTTAGCCTGTTTTTGATTTGCAAAGTACTTTCATCCACCTTATCTCAGTAGATCTTATACAACCCTGGGAGGTCATTACTATTCTTGTCCTCCTTGTTTTCCAGAAAGTGACTTGACCGAGGTTACTCTAGGATTCACTGGCTGAGCTGTTTGTTCATTCAACAAATATTTAAGTGCCTGCTGAGTGCCAGGCAGTGAGCTGGCCTTGTCACTACAGTGGCAAGCAGAGCAGTCTTAGAGACTTACTCACTTTCCAGAGTTCACAGCATCACTGAGGTCTAGCCAGGATTTACCGCAGCACTGCTGACCTGCACCCTGGCCTCTTTCCACTGCAGACCCCTGTATTTTGGGCTTGTGGCTTAGATCTAGACTATTGTAGCCTGTGAGCCTTGAACCTAGAGCATGGTGGAAAAGCAAGCCAAGGCTGCAAGTTTCTGCAAACTGAACTTCAAAAGAGACAGAAGAGGTCTTCAGTCATGACTTAATTATTAACAAGAAGGTGAGGAAGGGCATCTCAACAGAAGACCATCTGCTCCTTCTCCTGGGGGGGGGAGGGGGGGAGTCGCCCAAGGGCTGCTATACTCAATATCCTGACCTGAGTTTTCTCTAGCCTCCAAATATTTGATTACAGTCTGCACAGGTGTGGAGCCCTGTGGCCATGTGCTGAGCTGGGGACCCTCCCTTGCCTCCTTTAATATTAAATGTGATGAAATAAAGGCAGATCCTAGGATTTCAGACCTTGAAAGGACTCTGGCCCAGCCCCGTCAGGTCCCATGAGTGGGAGCCAAGCCTGAGAGAGGAAGAGACTTGCTAGAATCCCATCTTGAAAGAAACAATCCTTCCTCTTCCCTGACATAATTTCACCATTACTCCTGGTAGGAGCTCTCTCTTAGCTGAACCTGTTCCACATTCAGAGCCATATTCACATCTTCCCTGTACCTTAAGACCAAGTTTTTCCTGAGTCTTCTGACATCTCCCCTGCCCAGAGTTCTATGGTGTCCAGGCTGCCTCCATCTACTTCAAGGCTAGACCAGTAACCTTTGAGGAGACTTCAAAATCCAGATGCCTGGGCCCTGAGACATAGAGACATGGGGTACATATTACTAGAGTTACTTTTATGTGTAGAAATTACATTTTTATTTAAAAAGCAACTCGTGTATGTGGTTAAACTTTCATACTTTGTGGAAAAAAGTGCCCAGTGAAAAATTAGTCTCTCTCCCACCTCCACTCCTCAGTAATCACTGGGAACAGTCTTGATGTTGCCTTCCAGAAATACTCTTCATATGTGGGCAGCTATGTCAATAGAATCCTTTTTTATTACACAGACGGTGGCACATTCTCTGCCTGCAGCCTACTGTTTTGTGCTTTGTTGTTTTCACGCAAGTGTAACTCAGTTGTAGATGCACACAGGTTCATGGCCTCCTTTTCCGTGACTAGTCTGTCAGTGGATGGACCACCATTTGTCCAGTCCTCTGCTCAGGGACATTTCGATGGTTTCCAGTGTTGCTGCCCTGAGCAGTGCTGCCAGGAGCACCCTTCCCCACAGTATGTGTGCCTGCGTGTGTGCCTGCGGAGCTGTGGGAGCTATTCCTGCAAGTGAAATTGTTACAAAGAGTCCGTGCACCTAAAATTTTGCTAGATGTTTAAAAAAATTTTTTTAATGTTTATTTTTGAGAAAGAGAGAGAGAGAGAGAGTGAGAGCAAGCAAGCACATTTGAGCACGGGAGGGGCAGAGAGAGAGGAAGCAGGCTCCAGGCTCTGAGCTGTCAGCACAGCTTGAACTCATGAACCATGAGATGATGACCTGAGCTGGAGTTGGACACTTAACCGTCTGAGCCACTCAGGCGCCCCTACTAGATGTTTCTGAATTACCTTCTTTTGCATTCTGGAAATATGTATTTTTTAAAAAGCACCCTACCTCCCCTGGATTCAGATTCATTTCCTTGGTCGAAAACAGACTTTTCTAATTCAGCCCAGACAGGGGAAGGGGGTTGGCCAGTGTCACTCAGCAGTCCTCAGCCAATGAGGTATTTTCAGAGTAAGGTGCTGATGAGAGGAAGTGAGGAATGAAGGGAAGAAATGGGCTGCAGGGGTGACAAGATGGAGCCAGGATTGGGTGGAGGAGACTGTTGTAGGTACCTTGGGACCTGTTTATGACTTGGTCTCCAGGGAGAAGCATCCTCCCTCCCACGCTGTATCCTCCTCCTTCCTGTGTTTCTCTGGCTTGGGCTTTACCTGCTTGGCAGCTGCTGGGCCAGTAAACTCATTCATTCAGCAAATATTTACTGAGCTCCTGAATCCCAGTGTAGCCTTGGCCACTATGTCCCTGCCCTTCAGTTTTCTTCATCTGAAAAATGGGGAGGCTCGTCCATGCCTTTCTCATGTCACCAGGCTAGTGGGAAAATTTGGTAAACCAGCCAGCAGGGAAACCTCAGAAAGCAGATTATAGTGGTCTTAGCTAGACACTATGCCAGGCACCCTGGAGTCACTGAGTCTGATGTTTGGACCAGTCCTGAGAGGCTACTATCAGTCTTGACAGACGGCCAGGGCAGCTGTTGGTGGGTGTCTCCAGCTGCTGTGTCAGGACAGAGTCAGGCCTGTGCCTAGGATGAACTTGCCTTGCCCCAGGATGCTGGGACTCCAGGTGATGAAGATGATCAGGTGACCGGTGAGGAGGAGGTGGTCAGGGAGACCAGGAGGGTCCCCACACTGGCCAGTTTTGCCTCCTCTGAGCCAACAGGAAGGTCCTTTAGGGTCCCCCACAAGGCATTTCTGCTGCTTCCTTTCAGCCTTCAACAGTGGCAGGGATGAAGAAAGGGAAGTTCTATAATTTTTCTAGTTTACAATGACTAGTTTAAAATCACTAGCCTAGTTCCTCTCTCCCATTTTGTCAATGGGAAAACTGAGGCCTGGATTTGGTCTCTTCCCAGGTATTCCAGTGAGTGTGCAGCCTTCCTAGGATTAGAAGCCAGGTGTTCAGCCCTCCCGGGCCTTAACTCTCACAGTCTTTCCCACATCGTCCCACTCTTTAGTTTCACTTTGGGGTTAAAAACCAAAGTGAAAGAAAAAGCCAAAGCAGGAAGCAGCTGCTTTCAGGCCCAGCCCAGGCTGGGATTGGCCCTGGGGGGACCCAGGCAGAGCTGGCCTCACCACAGAAGAGGAGGCCTTTTCTCCCTCTTGCTCTGGAGGCCTGGCAGGGGCTGGGGCCTAGTAGGCCCCAGCTGGGAGAGGCGCCCGGCTAGCAGGCAGGGGCGTTCTGGCCTGCGCTGTCTGGGAGACGGCCAGTCGGACAGGTTTCCTGGTGAAAGTCAACTTCACCTGGGTGTGGCCCCAGGTGAGGAGCTACTGCCTTTTAAACTCCCGTCCTTCTGTCCTTCCGGGGCAGGGCTGAGCTGGGCTTATGCTGGCCTGCGAATGAAATCCTGGCTTCCCAAATCCCGCTTTCCACAGAACAGTCCCATTCTCCCTGAAGGTAAGAGCTAGGGCCCTGTCTCCACTGTGAAGACTTTTAAACTTTTGGTCACTTTGAGGGAGACACTTACCCCAACTTCTGGCAGTTTCTTAAGGACCCAGGTGGCCTGAAAACCTTTCTGCCCTGGTTCTAGTCCCAGTCGTAAGAACTTGGAGAGGACAGGGGTTGGGGGAGCAGGAGCCCTGGCTTCTCCAAGTGTTTAGGGAACCTCAGGCAAGATCCTGTCCCCTCTGGGCTTCAGATTCCCCATTTGTTTCTTGGCAGGAGGAGCCCTTCTAGCTCTGCTGTTCAGTTGATTCCGTTTTGATCCCTTGGAAGCGAGGGAGTATCTTAACACCTGATTTGGTTGGCCTGTGTATTTCAAAGATTCGCTGTTATCTCACCAGCTGGAGTCTTCAGTTCCTGTGCTTTTTCTAAGAAAATTCTCAGACTTGCCAGAGCAGATAATGGTATCAATTTTGTTGCTTCAACAAATAACAATTTCAGTGTACCTCTCTTCTCTGCACAATCACAGGGTCCCCAAGCACAAAGCCATTTTGGTTCAAGTCCACTCCTTGAGAGCACACGCCGAGCACATGGTAGGTGATCACGTAGGCCTAACCATGTTAAGGCTGAGCCAGGCACTGGGGGAGAAGCCCACACCTCAGCAGTGTCACAGACCTGTAGTTAAGACCCTGGCTTTAGTGGCCTACTGCTGGAGTTTAGGTCCTGGGCTGCCACCAAGGGCTGTGAGACCTTGGGCAAGTTGCTTAACCTCTCTAGACCTCAGTTTCTTCATTTGCAAAATAGAGATGATAATACCACCTGACATAAGTCTCAGCATGTGGACAAGAGAAAGAATGTGTAAAGCACTGAGCACAGTATCTGGTACAGAGGAACTACTTAAAAAATGTTAGCTGCTGCTTTTATTGATATCCAGGGGAAGAGAGAAGACCTGAAATAGCTAAAGACTGTCCATGTCCCATGCCTGGAAAAGTGTAGGTGGACTGGATGGGATGTTTGCCGAGTGCAGGGCTCTGATGGGGACACTGGAGTGAATCAAGGCAGGCTTTAGAGAGGAGGTGACCAATACCCCAATAGGTGGGTAGGACCCAGGTGGATGGAGATTTTGAGAGGAAGATACCCGGGGCCTGGGGGCGCCCTCGGTAGGAGAGGGGAAGGGATTCTGGATCAGCGAGGAATGGCAGGGGTTGACTGCCCAGGGCCAGGAGAGCCGAGATCAAGCTAGAATGCCTGCTGAGGGCCATCAGAGTCAACCAGGCACTCAGGGCTCGGTGTTCAGAGCCGGGGTTTGTCTCTGAAGGGTCATCACTCTTTGGACTAGTTTCCTCCTGGGGCCTATTAATGAGTGTGCTGTGAATAAATAGGATAGTTCTAGTGTCTCCTGGAACTTTCTCTCCTTCCCAGGCTTCCACCCCTTCATGACCTGATGTTGCCGTGCACAGGGGTGTGGTAGCAGTCCACAGGTGTCTGCCTGCCTGCCTGGGGACAGTTGTGGGCCAGGGTAGCGTAGGACGAGTGGAGCTTGGCTGACAGCACCTGTAACAGCAGGCTGCCTCCGCTACTGCTGCCCCGGCTGTTTCCTCAGAAGGGGCACAAATAGCAAGTGCATGGAGACACTCGTTAGGAGACCGTTTGGGTTCATCCGAGCCAATTCCTCCCTCCTCACAAGCCGACCTCCAAACAGCCACCCCCTCTGTTTCCAAGGAGTCAGTCATTCTTGTGCTCAGAGTGCCGGGGTGAGCCAGAGGAGGGTAGGCAACAAGACAGACTTGGTCTCTTTTTTTTTTTTTTTTTAAGTTTTATTTATTTCTAGGAGAGAGAGAGAGACAGCATGAGCAGTGGAGGGTCAGAGAGAGAGGGAATCACAGACTGAAACAGGCTCCAGGCTCCGAGCTGGCAGTCAGCACAGAGCCCGACGCGGGACTCGAACCCACGAACCGTGAGATCATGACCTAAGCGAAAGTCGGTCGCTTAGCCGACTAAGCCACCCAGGCGCCCCCAGACTTGGTCTCTTTCCTCAAGGAGCTTCCATCCAGCTTGGAGTCCCCATCCAAGCAGGTGACAAATACACAAGATACTGTCTGCTTGTGATAAGAGCCCTGAAAGACACAAATAGATGCTGAGAGGGACCTATTCAGAGAGGATGGGGGAGGGCATGTCCGGGAAGGTGAGGTGAGCAGTGGGAAAGAGGCAGTTGGGCAGATTGGGAACAGCAGGGCTCAGGACCCTCAGGTGGAAAGTGTTTAGCCTATTGAGGGAAGAGGGAGAGGTTCTGTTCTATCTGGAGTGGCCTGTGAAGTCAGGCAGGACCTCATCCGTCTCTGTGACCTTGTTTACTCTGAAGCAAACAACTTTCTTGCCCTGTAGGAGCCAGAGGTGTCAATGAATTAAGAGGTGTTTTTGTTTTTGCTTTAAAACTAACATCAGAACTCCCAAATACTGTCCTTCTGATTGGTTTTCATACTGATCCTAAGTCCTCAAGAAAAGGCTTTTCAGCACTTCATATTTATTATTATTAAATATGTATTATTTATTAATAAATATTGTTATTTATTAAGTTATCCTAACTTCTTTTCGCATACCACCTCACCATTCACAGGCTTTGTTGCTTCTGTGGACAGTTTGTTGCAGTTTGCATTTATTTGCTGTTTTTAGAGGTAATGCAACAGAGAGGTTAAGTGACTTGCCCAAAGTCACACAGCTTAATCAAGATTTGAAGTCTAGGTTCACTGTTATTTTTATTCTACCACACTACTTTTGTGTAAGAAGGCCAAAGCAGAAGTTTTATGTCTTTTTTGCAAGGTTGCAGCTCTAAAACGATCACAGTTAAAAAGTTTGGTGTGAAGCTCCTGGGTGGCTCAGTTGGTTGAGCATCCAACTCTTGATTTCAGCTCAGGTCATGACCTCACAGTTCGGTTCATAAATTCAAGCTCTGCATCTGGCCTTGTGCTGATAGCACGGAGCCTGCTTGGGACTCTGTCTCTCCCTCTCTTTCTACCCTTCATCTGTGTGCACTCGCTCGCTCTCTCTCTCTCTCTCTCTCTCCCTCCCTCCCTCCCTCCCAAAATAAATAAATAAATTTAAAAACATTTTTGGTATAGAATGCTATAATAGTAATTGTGTTCAGGCAATGAGATTAGAATGACCTTTTTCCCCTATTTTCTATAATGCTATTTATAGTTAATTCTTGTTTTGTTTTTAAGAGAGAGAAAGTGTGCACAGGCGCGGGGCAGGAGCGGAGGGAGGGAGGGGGGAGAGAGAGAGAGAGAGAGAGAGAATATCTTAAGCAGGCTCTGTGTCGAAGCAGGACTCCATCCCAGGCTCTTGGGATCCTGACCTGAGCCAAGAATCGGATGCTCAACCGACTGAGCTACCCAGGCTCCCCTGAATTCTTTCTATTTCCCTTTCTTGAATGTCAGGAAGGAAATTGTAGGCAGATTATAGATCACCCCCTTCTCACAAACACATTTAATTCAAAGTAGGAATTTTAAACATTCACGTTATAGTGTTTTAAATATTTCGTGACTTTTGGATTTGGGGTGTAAAACAGCAATTTGATAATTGGGGCTTATTGGTAGAGAATTCCTCAGTAGACTCCTCAGTGGTTTCCCCTTTTTAAAAAATTGGGATAAAATGCACATAACAACAATTTACCATCTTCCCTGTTTTTAAGTGTACAGTTCAATGTCATTAATACACTCACGTTATTTTACCACCATTCACTCCAGAACTCTCTTCATCTTGCAAAACTGAAAATCTTCACACATTAAACAACTGCTCTCTGTTCCTCCCTCCCCCCAGCCCCTGGCGGCAGTCCCCATTCTACTTTGTCTCTGAATTCAGCTACTCTAGATGCCTCATTCACAGGCCCATTTTAAGAGGATGTACTGGAAAGGGAGGTATGTGATATCTCCGAATAATTAAGTCTCTGGGTGGTGATTAATTCTCCCAGTGAATGCACACACTGCAACTCGCAGTTTTATGTGACCGCGTTTCAGCAGAGTTGTTAAAAGACCGATCATCTCCTGGGAGGGTTTTCTCCACAGAGGTGGCCTTGGTTCCAAAGCCCAAGGTAGTGGCATGAAGCCTAGCCTCAGCCCCCCTGTGGGGGCAGAATAGGATGGGGAAGGCTGTGGATTTCATCATAGGACCCAGGCACAGTTCCTTAACTACTTACTTGCTGTGGCAGGAGACTTTGGGCCAAGTCTCTCCACCTCTCTCAGTCTCAGCTTCCTCCTCTGAGAAATGGGACAATACTTCCTGTCGTGTGGACATCCCAAATCGGTGAGATGGATAATGGACTTCCTTATGCAGTCTTGAGGATCCTAGCACAGTGTTCAAATGTGGTTAAAGGCAAGGCAATTAGGGCTCCGGGTCTCCATTTTACAGAAGAAGCAGAGACTTAGAAGTGACTGGCCCGAGGTCATTCAGCACTTCAGTGACATGATGGAGCTGAAACCCAGCCACCCTCGCTCAAGTTGCAGCTGTTGAGCGTTCCTTATGTAAGGAACCTTCTTTTGAAGGTTAGGAGACTGTGAAACAAATAGTTGCCTTCCCATCTTACTGGATTTCAGACATTGCCCAAGAAACTCTGTTGTTGATGGGCCTGCAGGGGAGGACCAGGGGTTAAGGTTTTAGGTGGGGAGTTAAGGACAGTGATTCTGCATCATAGGAATAGAGTCCTAAAGCATTTCTGTGGTGATCATCTTGCCCAGGGACAACAAATACCTTGCACTTCACAGTTACTTCCCATACTAAGCCCATGGCGGTTGGCATCCGTCAATCACAGCACTCCCATTGAGCCTGGACACAGCTTCAGAATCCTTCTTAACACAAGCAGGTACTACCAGTCAACCAGAAGTAGCACACCCAATGCAGTCTGTGCCATTTCCAACCTAAGACCGTGCCCAGCTTTTACAGATGCGCGGCAGTCCTGGGAGGGGAAGGGACTGTTTCAGGTGCAGGTGATGTCACAGGCATCTTTGTGAGAGTGGAAAAGGGCCTGGCAGGACAGCCCAGAGCCTGCAGAGGTGTGATGAGTATGCTTGCGAAAACATCGAGGCACAGCAGCTCCCAGAGGGGTAGAAGTGGTCGAGGTAAAGTCCACTTTCTTCAGCTCTTGGGTGCTGGCTTGGGCTTGAGGTCCTTGTGGAGGTCAGACTCCACCAGCAGCAGGAGGAGACCAAACTTGTCTTTCTACAGTGGCTTCTAAGCTTTGTAGGAATTTGTGTGGTGGTCTTGCTTGTCAGTTAAGCTTGTATTTTTACTACTTGTGAGACTGGATGCTGTGAAGGTTGGGTTCTGCAGATTGAAACCTGTAGGTTTGCACTGACTTAACAGAGAACACATGACTTGCCGTGTGATGCTGAGCAGGTCCCTCAACCTCTCTGAGCCTCCCATTTCCTCAGCAGCACAAGGGGAGATGGTGAAGACATCTCCTTGGGATCAAATGTAAGATACAGGTTTAAGGACCTCAGACGGTGACTGGGTCACTGCAGTAGCCACCGATTCCTGAACTGACGATAACCACCACTGGTAATTATGACTATCAGCCACTAATATTCACCCACTCCTTACACTGTGCCATTGAGGGGGCGGGGTTCTGTGGGCAGGGTGGATGACCTTCACTTGGGTAGGTGTTCTTTCAAAGAGATCTTCCCAAATGTTACCATATTGTGCATTCAGAAGTGGTTGGAAGGAAAATCGAGTGGGCAGGAGTATGGGGGCGTGAGGAGGAAGCCTGTAGTCACGACTTGTCCCGGTGCCTCTGTCTCCTGCTTGCCAAGTCACTTCTTACAGATGCTTCTCTACTTGCTGCATCCTCACAGTCTTCTTCCAGGGGGAAGGCCATGTAGGTCTGTACTACTTTTGGGGTAAAGTCAGAAGCGTCCTACCTCCTAAGTGTCAGCAGACAATTGCCTGGACACCTTTTCTGGGCTGAAGTGGAGGTTACAGGGGTGGAAATCACATCGTCACTGCCTTCAGGGGGCTCTGGGTCTAAAGGGAGAAGCAGAAAAGCAAACAGGCCTATGAAACAGTGTGGTGGTGAGGGCCCGTAGCACATCTCAACACAGGATGTTGACCCACCGAGGAAGCTAGGATGGAGCTGGAGGCAGTCAGGGAAGGCTTCTTGGAGGGAGCAATGCTGGAGCTGAGACCTGGAGGAGAAGGCAGAAGAGGTAGGGTGTTGCAGGCAGGGAGCAGTCAGTTCAAAGGCCTGAAAGCTGAGGACGTGGTGTGTTGGCCCGAGGAGGGTGGGGAGAGAGTGGTCACCACCCAAAACTATCAGATGGTAATGCATGGCATGGAGGGGGTGGACAGCTGTGGGTCCTCAGGGCACTGAACCTTCCTGCCCCAGCCCTTGGCCCGAGGAGTGCCTTGGTGGGGCTGGGATTGGGCAATAGCTATGTGGGACTCCACTAAACCCTTTCCCACCTGTCTACTCCAGACCCCCTCACAGCCATCCCAGGGCAGTGGGCAAGGCAAGCCCATGTTGTTGGCATTTTATGGATGAGAGAAACTCAGGCTCAGGAGCCTCAGTGGTACCGTGAGTGAGTGCATAGCCAGTGCTCACATGCTCAGACTCCTAGTGCACAGGCGCTTTAGTAGCTCAGAAACAGGTGTGTAGTAGGGAAGGGGTGGCAAGTGTGGGCCGATCTCCTTTCCCAAGGATGGGTTTATCATCTCAGGTAGGGGCTCTGTGCTGCCAGATTTCCCAGAGGAAGGCGTTTTAAGCCCCGTCTGTGCCAAGGTCCTCACATCATTTCCCTTGTAGCTAGGCTGAATGAACATTCTCCTCTGTCTTTTTTGCTTGTTGATAACAATTCTCTGGATAAAAAAAAAAAAAATTTGAAGTATGAATGCCACACACACAAATGCTGTCTGATGTCACATCCAGAACTGGGTGTAAAAGAGGAGGGCAAAGAACAAATATCTCAGGCTTGGATGGAATCTGAAAGGTCACACCCATAAGGGCTTGTGTCTTCTCCCAGCAGCCATCATGCCTGTGTCTAGCGTAGCTGAACCCTCCTGGGTAGCTCTGCCCTTTAGAAAGTGCCTCCTAATAATGCAAAATCTGTTTCCCTTCCACAACCTCACCCTTCTTGTCCCCACTCTGGTTGGTGGTAATGTGATGACCTGGAGCACATACCTGTGTGACAGTCTTCTAGATATTTGAAGACTATAGCCATACTTTCCTGAATTGGCTTTCTTTTTCAGACCACTATCCCCAGTCTCTCCCAGCTCTCCATCACATTGAACTAGGCATGACTCATGGTGCATATGTATCATACCCCATTTGTGGCATATCTGTGATAGACATCACTAATCAGTCACAGCACTCTTGTCCTGGCTTTCTCACGCAGTGCTCCATGTGGCAGTGTTCCATGTGGCTCTGCCCAGGAGGCATTTCCTTGCCACCTCAGCATTTTAGTGTGAGTTGCTTTGGGACAAGGACTTACTCATCCTGGATCCTACTGCCTGCCCAGCACCCAGTATGTGGCTTTCCTGCTGTAAAATAAGCATTTGTCATAATGGGATGGATTTGTCACAGTGGGAATTCTCCCCACACAGATTGCCTTCTTCTCCTCGGGCTCCAGTTGGTCAATGTCCCTTGTCCAGAATCACCAACATTACCCACAATGTTATCCAGAGTTCAGTGGGGGCTGCCCCTCCTCCCCGGTCCTGCCCCTTTCTCTGTTCATGCAGCCTCACACTATGTCTGTGGTCCGCCAGAGTCACTAAGGCATTTCTCCACGTGTGCTGCTTTCTTACGTAATTGTCTAACTTGGGATCCAAACTCAAAATCTTAATATAAGCTCTGAGGACTGGGCTTCTTTCCCTTGGCACCAGGGGAGGCAGCATTACCGGTGCTGACCTGACCTGAACTCAAGGTTTTCCTCATTCAGTTCTGTACCGTTTGTTTCATCCCATCTCTCAGCTGCCCAGGGTTCCTGGCTCTGATTCTGTCACCCGATATGCCACCTGTCACTCTAGGCATAGTGAATGAGTCTGTTAACACCTTCTTTCTATTCTGGGATTCTCTTGGTCATTCTGAATGGTGAAAGAGGCCAACAATCTAGGTGCGCAGGGCCTAGCAGCATCTGGCTCTACACACTGGACACGAGGGCCTGTGACACCCTGTAAAAAGCCAGGCTTCTGTGACCTATCACCCTCCAGAAGTGAGGGTGGTTTTATTAAGGCATTTCTAAGTAGTACTTCCCAGACTGGGCTCCTGAGACCTTGGATAGACAGCAGTGAGGTTCACATGCTAGAGACAGTATTTGAAAAGCCAAACCTTGGATTCTCCACCCCCGCTCCCCACTCCCCACCCCCCACCAGGTCAGACAGGGGGCTGTCACATCAGGTTTTTACACTGGACTGGAGCCACAGCAGCCCTGTAACTCTGGATTCATCTACTCAGCAGCACCCCCTACTAGCAGTTACAACTTTGAGATACAATGAGAAAGTCATGATTCAATAACTGCAGCTTGGAAGCTTTAACGCTCGGACTCCCAGGGGTGGTGGTAATAGGTGTCCTGGGGGGTAGGGCAGGGGCCTCTGAACAGAGCTGCTGGCAGATCTGACTCTGCAGGCAGGTCTCGGAGGATAAGACGACAAGGTGATGTTTGCGGCAGATTCCAGCACAGCATGGACGAGGGGTGGGGTGCCTGGCTGGCTCAGTCGGTGGAGTGTGTGACTTTAAGTTTGAGCCCCATGGTGGGTATAGAGCTTTTTTAAAAATAAAATCTTAAAAAAAAAAAAAAAAAAAAGAATGGTGAGAAGTGAATGTTGCCCGACAGGTTGCTTACTGGATACTGCTGCAGTAATGGTGGATGTGGATTTTGAGAACGGCATGCCATTTGGGGTCCCCTGGTCAGGGACTGGAGGAGGTAGGGCTCCACACAGGTGGCTGCCTCCCTGAATGCCTGGAGCGGGTGGTCTCCAGGCTGGGAACCTGAAGGCACCTTCCTTTCCCAGTCTGGGGGGAAGGGGGAGCACACCTACACTCAGAGCTCCAGACAGGGGGTCCCTGCTCTGCCACTTGACACTCGGCGCATGTTCCTTTCTGATCCTCAGTTTCCTTGTTTGTACTGTGAGGAGGTTGAAGTAGGGGAGTGGGTCTCCAGATACCGTGTGGGAATTCCTCATGGAGAACAAAAGGAAAACAGGAGCTGCTCTGAGGAACCTAGGGTGGGATGAGAGTCAAAAACCCTTCCTGAGTTCCTCCTTGGGGGCCTTGAGAGTCTGGTTTGAAAATTCCTGGCATTACTCTCTCCTAGGATGTTGGAATTTGGAAGCTCCACATCCTCATTTCCAATCCCAGCACCCCTTCGACCTGGGAAAGGTGGCTTCTCTCTGGGTTTTACTTTGAAGCTGTAAGAGCCAAGCTGGGGAAGTCCTGGGTGACTGGGAAGCCCATGTGAAGGGTTCTGGTGTCCGTGGCGAGAGCGTCTGGGACCACACATCCGGAGAAGGCCCTGAAGAAGGGCAGCCAGCAACAGTGGTCACAGGCCGGGGTGGGGCATACCTTTTCCTTCCATGTGCTGGGTTTCTTGTCCAGGGCGCACTAGGCCTCTGGCCTCCATGGCCAGCAGATCCAGAGGCTGCCACCTTCTAGCCCACTCAGGAAGTCATGACACCCTGCTTGAGGATCCCAGGAATGGGAGCCTGTCTAGGATCCTGACTGGGGTACTGGCCTGGCCAGGATCTCAGCCAGGCCTTGCTAGGTGGCGCCGAAATCCAATCCTGGACTGTGTGGTGAAGTAGTAGCCACAAGTACTGGCTCTGGAATCAAAAAGGCTGAGCACAGATCCTGGCCTTCCCACTCACTGGCCACGTGACCTTGGGCTGCTCACTTCGCTCTGAGCTTCCTGTTTTTCCTCTTTGAAACGGGAATGGTAGGCCTGCTGAGGTGTGAGCTAAGAGGTTAAAGTGCTTCGGGCTGGCCAGGTCATGGCCACCCTCAGCCAGGGGAGCTGCCCCTGAGCTCATGAAGTCTTCTGGCCCAGAGAACCAGCCTGAACTCTGGGTCCATCTGGAGGGCACTGGACTTTAACCCTTCCTCCAGCCCCTCAGCCCTGGACATGTCAGGACAGGACCCTCTCACACCCTTGCCCCTAGCTGAGGTACAAACAGTGTTTCTGAGGGGCAGCTGCTTCCCCTTGGGGAAGGGGGGAGTTGCCACCAAGCAGGTCCCTCTCAGGCAGCCACCGCAGGCCTATGAAGGGGGTTGGCCATCTGCACTCCGGACAGGGCTCCCCTACCGTCTGTGCCCCGGTGCCAAGAGCCTTGAATCAGACCCGGCCTGCCCACCAGAGGGGGCTTTCTCTGCTTTCACCCCACCAGACCGGAGATGCCACCAGAAGTACCTCCTGGCTGCCTTAATTTCAAGGTTCCCAAGGGTCTCCTGCCTTTCCAAGGGGGAGGTCCTTGCAAGACAGTCTTCTTGGGAGCTGGGGGAGAGGGGCTAGGGCTCTGGAAAAAGCAACGAGTTCTGAGGACAGCTGCTCCAGCAGTCACAAATACATTTGCCACAGACTACCCTAGGTGGCAGGCAGGTACCTCTGTGGTGTTTTTTGTTTTTTTTTTTTTTAACTTTGAATTAACTAACTCTACTTAAAGATTTGAATTAGGTAACTCAAACATTTTTTTAAGTCCAGATTTCTGACTTCTCTCACCCAGGTCTCCACATGGCAGCTGTGGACCAGAGGGGTTAGATAACCAGTCTCCTGTAGACATTTGAACTTGTGACCCCTGCCCCCCTTCTGGGTCAGTGCACTTAGTTTACAGCAGCGGAAACAGGCCTGGAAAGGTTCAGGCCCAGTGCAAGGTACACTGCCCATCAAGTCCAGTGCTGAGTTTAGAACCTGGCTCCTTGGCCTCACAGGGCAGAGCTTTTCAGCACTGTCACTCTTCAAAGTAAGAAGCCTGTTCCCTCATCTATAAAACATCAGTGATAATTATCTCTCCTCCCAGGCCTATGTCTGGAATAAAGTAGCACCTGGCCGGGACTCATTCAGTAATGATTCTTTTAAATCTGTACTTGTGATACGCCTTCACTGGAAAATGTTGCTGGAAGTGCTGCTTACTTTCTTTCTCTGCCAACTTTTAGGAATGGTTATTTTCAAACAATTTCTGATACCCATTCCTTAGGGTTTATTGAGCTCTTACTACCACAGTCTCGTTGCTCAACTTCAAGCAGAGTTACTCAAGGGCTATTTCACATGAGTGTGTTCCTGTAGAGTGTGTGTGTGTGTGTGTGTGTTGGGGCTGACCTAAAAGGAGCTCAAGGCCCTGGCCCTGAGCATTAGATTCCAATTCAGAATCAGGAGTAAATCATTCTGCTTCCTTGAGCCTCAATGTGCCCAACTGTCAAAATAGGGATTTGTTCATTTATTCAATAAATATTTATAGAACCCATCCATGTGATGGCCTAGTGCTGGGAAAGCACTGTAATTATACAAGAAATTAGGGTCTCTACCCTTAAGAACCTGTAGTAGGCAGGATCCCTTTCTAGTAGGAGAGAGACGAAAAACAAATCAATAAGTTGATTAATGCTTGAATGAAATAAATGGGGTCCTCAAAAATGAAAGCTTTAGACAGGGTGGTTAGAGAGGTCCTCAGATCAGAATGGGAAGGGGTAGACAATGCAAAGATGAGGTAGGGATCATTTCAGACCAGGAACATCAGATTCAGAGGCCCTCAGGTGGGCATGTGCCTGGAGTGACTGAGGAGACTGAGGGACAGCAAAGAGGCTAGTGCAGCAGGAGTTAGAACAAGCAAGGGGAAAGTCTAGGAACTGAGGCTGGAGATGGGCAGGAGGGGCCAGTTA
This sequence comes from Proteles cristata cristata, assembly GCA_017311185.1. Classification (NCBI taxonomy): domain Eukaryota; kingdom Metazoa; phylum Chordata; class Mammalia; order Carnivora; family Hyaenidae; genus Proteles; species Proteles cristata. Next base: position 270,799 of record JAESUZ010001308.1, on the reverse strand, counting down.
CTGTAGGCCAATGTGAGGAGTGTGCCTTCTGTTCTTCATGGAGTGGGGCGGGGAGGGGGCTTTGAAGACTTTAGAAAGGGAAGGAAGTAATCCAGTTTGTACTTAAAAAAAAATTCTTCAGGCTGCTGTTGGGAGAGTAGCTGTGGGTGCATTGGGCCACTGACAAAGCAGGGAGGCCAGAGGGCAGGAAGTGGAAGCCTAGACCAGATGGGGGGATAGAGGGGAGCCGGTCTCTACAAAATGTGCTTTTGTGGGGGAGGGGCAAGGCCTTGCAGATGGAGGTCGTTGGTGAGTGGGGCCTTGCCAGGCTTCTGGAGTGTAATTGAATACATGAGGTCCCCTCTCTCAGAGAGCAAGACCACTATGGGGGAGGAAAGGATTCGGATTCATTCTGGATGCTTTCAGCTTGAGATGGCCTTGGCACTTCACGTGGAAGATGCCTGGTACACTGGGCTATTGAGATAGGAGGTGATGTGCCCTTCCGGCTGCTTTCAGGTCTGGTGCTATAAAATCCTCCAACCCGTAGGCCAGTTTGGGGGGCACTTTGTGAGGGAAGTGCCTCTGGAAGATGCCTCTGTTTCTATTGTCCAAGCAGCCCCAGGAAGTCGAGGATCCTGTCTGAGAGGAGACAGCCCTCTCGGGCCTCCTTGCCTTGGTCCCTGTCTTCCCTTCACGAGCTACTTGCCTAAATTCTACTTTGCCAAGCTGTGCCCTGCCCACATTGGTCTTTGCATGCCTTGGGGGCTGTCCTGCTCCTTTGCTACAGAGGATGCCTTGATGTGAAGGCATTTCCTTGCCACTCGGTGACTGTGGACCATCCTTCTAGATCCAGTCAGTCAATCTTAATGTCTTCCTGACACGCCTCCAGCTTGTTTCCCCAGGAGGTGATCATTCTCTCCTTAATCCGGAAACCGTGGTAACAGTGGCAGGGGCCCAGCCATGGTTACAAAGCTTCCTATCTCTCATCTCTTTGGCTCCTACTCAGGGCATATTGGATGTCGCATCCCATTTTCTGGGTAAAATAATTGATGTGCCCAAGGCTGCTCCTCCACATGATCCTTACCCAGTTAGTGGGTTGGGGGGGGGGGTGGGGGGGTAGGAAAAGTAGTAGGCAGCCTTCATGCAGCCTGAATTTAAGTCCCAGCCCCAGCTCTACCTAGCTGGAAGGTGAGCTAAGGCAAGTCATTTCACCTCTGTGAGACTCATCTGTAAAATGGGCAGTGACAGAGCTACCTCACATGTCCCCATTTTGAGGATTCAGTTGGCTAAGGTACCATCCATTCTCATTATTCACAGTAGTTATATTCATAAAATCTGACACACACTGAATTAGTGAATACTGAACCATTGCTCCTATGGGAAATAGAGGCCCTGCAAGACTCTGGTCACATTTTCACCAACTAATCAATACATAAACTGTTTTGTGTGTTTCTGTATAGAGATACCTTATTTAATATACTGATGATTTATTAATACTAAATTGGCCAATAGCACTATAACTCACCTGAACAAGGCTTATCGGACACGTGTTTTCTTCACAGCCTTCTTGCACTCAGGAACACTAGATAGCACTTCAGCACTATACTTGGAGGAGGGGAGGGAGCATTTTAAATAGAGAAATCACCAATATAAAGCACAAAAATGGAAAAACATAGCACTAAATGGACCGGGAAAAGGACACTTGTTTACAGTATGAGAGCTGAAAAAGAAGGCAGAGTCAACTTGTTCAACCTTAGCCAGGAACCTTATGCATTGGGTGACAACTTTTCCTCTTTGCATGTCTGAGAGTGACCACAACCCCCCTGTGACTTACTGATTCGGGGGTTATAAATTTTATCAAGGAGGTAAGTTCACAGATACGGAGTCACAAATAATGAGGATTGACTATATGTGAAGTGCGTGTTTGGGCCAGGCCCAGTCAGTGCTCAGTGTAGGTCTGCTTAAGTATTGGAACCATTACCAACAGGAGTGCATCTTGGTTTCTGGACAAGACTCCAGGGTGGAGCTGAGCTACGTGGCTTTGTCTTCCCCAGTGTGTCACCTTTGTGACCTCTTGGCTCCTGTGGGTTTTGAGGTTTGAGGCCGGTGTAGATTCCAGAGGCCTTGAATGCCCCCACTGAAGGTTTGTCCCAAGTCCACTCACTGGGTGGGTTGTTGGCACCATTGAAAGGTTTCAAACCAAGCAGTGACGTGGTTGGACTTCTCAAATGGCCAGCCAGGGTAGAGGAGGAACTGGAGTGGCAGGACAAGAGGTTGGGGGTGTGGGTGGTCTAGGGGAGGCTGGCTCTTGGTCATGGGGTGAGGAACAGATGGGAAAGGCAGTTAGGAGGCACCTGGTGGTGGGGAATGGTGGATTCCCAGGAGGATCTGGGGCTAAGAGGTGCTGCCTGATCCTCTCACTGGAGTTTGAAATTAAAGTTTGACATTGCTAACTCTTGGGGCACAGCAAGGGAGGTGGCTTCCAGACTGATGCAGTGGGGGCCGGGGGGGCACATGGGCTATCAACAGGAAAGTGGCTCTGAGAGGGCAATCTGTCCCTGCTTCTGACCCAGCTGTTCAGAATTCCCTTCCAACTTCCCCTGCTTCCGGGGAAGAAACCGGGAAGAAGGGAGGAATTTGAGGCTGTAAGAAGGAGCTTTGAGTTCTGTTTTTACCATAGCACACAAATAAGTGGCTTGATTCAGCTGTGGGGTTTGACAGGTTGCTCATGGGTGAGAGAGGGAATGGGGCTCTTCTAGGCCCTCAGCCGTTTCCTAAGCCTGGCAGAGCCAGGAAAGGGAGTTGAGAGGCTCTGGCTCCCGGGCCAGCTCTGTCTGCTCACATGGGGCTTAAGAGGGTCCCACTGCTTCTTCTCTGAAGTCTGCTACCATAGCTCTCACACTGTCTGTGGCCCCGGCATCTGCTCCTCTTCTTCCGCCCCCCTGCTGAGCTTGGCTTCTGGTAGCCTGCAGCAGGAGGGCCATGCGGGGCCTCCAAGGCACTTGCAGTGGGGCTAACTTCCTGGGGTTGCGGCGTCTATAACTCCTGGGAGATGGGAGTCACAGCCATTCCACTGAATGTTTGAAGCTCTGTTTGGCCATCTTATTACATCTTGATGTTAAAAAACACAATGTAGAAATACATTCATTCCGACCTGATAAGAGTTTGCTGGATAAAATCTTGAAGCAGAAGGCAGAAATGAGACAAAGGGAGCTTCTTCTTAGAAGAAGCAAGGACTTAGAGCTCTGTGGGGCAGGGAGGCTGGGCTGGATGTCTGGGGTCGGGGGCAGGCTGCATGGAGGAGGCGTTGCACAATAGCTCCTGTCTAAGCCTTAGCGTGAGGGACTGGCATGGCCAAGCTGGGGGCAGGGAAGCATGTGGCCCCCGGGGGGCAGTGGCTCAGTGTGCACACATTGCTGTGGCTCAGCCGGTATTTCACTCAGGGTCTTTGAAAGTGTGTGTAAGGCCCAGCTGGAGGAGATGGTCACACTGGGGGGATGTTCACTCTCTAGCTTCCTGGGCAAATCTGAAAGTTTTCCAGAGTGAGTGGACAAAAAAGTTGGGCCTACATGCTATGTTATTATAAACTGACACGTGGAATGTCTCCTGGGGGGAGGGAGGGCCACAGTCACATCCTGGAAGAGGCAGTGCTGGCCGGGTCCCACATCTTGGGCCTCTGGGGCATTTGCCACCCCTCTAAAGTTTAGCTGGGAAATGATGATTGTGCACCCTCTGGGCTGGTGACACATGTGGGACACACACTCATCAGTCAGGGCCCTGAGTGCTCCAGCTGATCCACAGAGAGAAGAGGGGGGCAGACTGCCTGGGCCAGCAGGAACATGGGGCAGAGGGACTGGCTGAAGGACCTGGAAAGGGATTCTGGTAGAACGAGCGCATGTGCAAAGGCTTGGGTGCATGCAGAGTATGGTGTGTTCAGAAATGGGCATGTGTGGCTCTCTGACGCTGGAGGGCTGTTCTGCGGGTGGCGGGACAAGAGATGAAGCTGCAGAAATGGGTGGTCGGGACTAGGCTTTTCGAAAGGGTTCCAAATTTGGGAGGAGACAAGAACCTTGCATACTCCAGTGTTGGGAGCCTTCACTAAGGCTAAGTAATCTTGATTTGGGGCAGCTGAAGAATTTTTATAACAGTTATGAGGTTCATTTTCTCATTCAACAAATAATATCGAGAGCTTTCTACAAAGCTTGAGGTGTTGCCCTGGGCCTGGGATACGACCTGCTGTGCCAAGACAGACAGAGTTTCCCCAACAGTCCGATCCTGTAACCATCAACAAGTAAATACCTAAATGAGCTGATGACAGATGCGGTAAGTGCTCAGATGTAGATGCCGGCCCATCTGAGAGCAGAGGGCAGTCAGAGGAGGCCTCTCTGAAGAAGTGACATTTGAAATGTGAGGAATGGAAACTTCCCAGGTAGAAGGAGCAGCATGTGTAAGAGCCCCACTGTGGGAAGAAGGGCGGTGAGGGTGATGCTGGCAGGGGCAAGGGCACTCAGTGGCCTGTATTTCATGGATTTCACACTTGTGAAATGAGAGCTGTTCTGTACAGTTGGGTCCCATGCTCCTGCCCTGGGGAAAGACTGTGCTCAGAGCTGAGGGATGCCTGCCAACCAGGGAGCCCCTGATGCCCTGAAATCCTCCCGGTGAGTCACATCACTTATCTGGTAGTGACTTGTGCTCAGGAGACAAAAAAATCCAAGATAAGTTCACCTTTCCTCTTATCACACCTGGCCCAGCCTCTCGCTAGTTCACTTTCCCTCTAATGAGTGGCTGCCTCAGCCAGGGCTCAGGCCTCTGAGTGCGTGTCAGCAGGACTCTGGATCTAGACAACCTGCAGCAAGAGGCTAGAGGGTCATTCCTTTGTCCAAGCTCTTGGTTGTGGGCACCCCAGTGTCTCCTGGTGGGGGTGCCTCTCACACAGATCCCTACACACACTAACTCCTCCAGGCCAGTGGGAACTCCACCCACAGATGGGGACAAGGACCCTGATTGGGGTCACACAGCCTTAATCAGACTCAGAACCCACAGTTCTGGCTCTGCTGGGCACTGTTGGCTATTGGCTTTAATGAGCTGCTCTTTAACGTCCAGCTCTTGCAGGAAAACTTTCCCCAGGGTCATTCAGAGAACCAGCACAGCCTCTCAGACCAGTGACCCGGGGGTAATACCATTTTGGCCCACAACCCCCACCCTGGGCCTGGCTCACTCTATACCACAAAGTAGTAGCCATGCCAGCCCTGGGGCTGAGCCTTACCTTCTGTGAGGTAGCCTATGTAATCCCTCCCTATGGCCATCAAATTAGTATATGACAGAGCTGGGATCTAAACTCAGGCTTATCTGGTTCCCTGCTGCCCTCTGGCTTTTGGCTCCTTACCATCAAGGGAATGACTCTCATATGGTAGAATTTCAGGTAGTAAAGAGAAGGGATTCAGAGCAGGAATCTCTCCTTCATTCAATGATGGGAGGCTCCACACCTATCCTTAAGTAAGAGAACAAATGGGAAAATGCTTTGAGTTTGTCAAGGGCTCTGTGAATATGGTATGCTGTTACCTGGGTTAGAACTCTTCCCCACCCACTGAACAGATGAGGGTACTGAAAAGTCCGGAGCGAGGCAGGGACTTTCGTGAAGAATTGCCAGGGCCTAGAAGCCAGGCCTCTGCCTTTAGTCTAGGCCCTCCTTCCCCCAACAGTCAAATCTCAACTTGGGCGTTCCCTGCAGACAGGCTCCATGGTCTAGCAGGATATTGTGAGGTGCAGTGACCAGTGAAGGCCCTAGACACCTGCAGCCCTAGCCTGGCAGAGAAGGGGCTGAAGCCTGGGTAGCAGAATGAGGTAGACTGTGCAGCCAAACAGATGTGGTTGCTGCTTACTGTTAGCAACTCTGGGTGAGTTATCTGATCCTGAACCTCACATGCCCCATCTATAAAGTGGACATAATCATATCCCCACTTTACAGAGTTACTGTGAGGTTTTAAGTTACAAAATCATAAAACTGCTGAGCACAGCTCAGTAAAGGACCCACATTGGGGCTGTGAGCCTGTGTGCACAGCCAGCTGAACACAGGAGCCCATCTCCCCTGAGCAGGCCTGTCCCTTCTCCAGCAGGGCAGTACATGGGAGGGTCATATGCCTGTTGACCGAAGCCCTGCCCTCTGCCTGGCCTGCTGCCCATGTCCCCCCTTTCTTGGGTGGGAGAGGCAGAGACTGGGTATGTCTGTCTGGTGGGATTCCCAGGTTTTCTCAACGCCTCAGCAGGACTGGGAAGTTCTGTAGAACAGAGCAGGAATTGCTTGCTCCTGGCTCTGAGCTCCCAGAGCCCTTTGTCACTTCCAGACAGGCGTGAGTCATGGCTCCCAGCTCCTGGGCTCTTCTGCTGTTACTGGTCAGTCATTTCGTGGCTCTTTCTCTGCTCATGAGGCTCCTAGCTGTCCTGGAGTCTGTACACGGCCTGGCCTAACACAAGTCTGTTGGATGAACTGATAGATGGAAGGGCTTTTTAAGTGACATTTTTATAATTAGGTAATTGTAATTTACATATAGTTGTCAGAAGTAATACAGAGGGATCGTATCTACTCTTTACCCAGTTTCCCTCAATGGTAAAATATTGCAAAATTAAAATAATATGTCAGAATATCGCATAATATGTCACAATATCAGAATATTGACATAGATACCATCCAGCCAACCTTACTCACATCTCACCATTTTCCCTTTACTTGCTTTATGCTTAGTGCTCTGCAGCTTGTCGTGTGCAGGTTCACGTGTCCACCTCCTGTTCTACTTCTTAGCACACGGGAGGATCCTTCTTGTCACCCTTTTATAGCCACAACCATGTCCCTCCCTGCCTCTATATCACCCTCTCCCCTGTATCTCCCTACCAGCCACTAATCTGCTCCACATCTCTATAATCAGGTCATTTCAAGAACGTTTTACAAATAGAACCGTATAGTATGTAGCTTTTTGAGATTGCTTTTTTCACTTGGTATCATTCACTTGAGATTCATCCCAGTTGGTGCTTATATCAATAGTTCCTTTTTACCAATCAGGGGTATTCCATAGTCTGGATGTACCAGACTGTTTAACCAGCCACTGAAGGGCATCTAGGTTGTTTCTAGTTTTTGGCTATGACAAATAAAGCTGTCATGAACACTCACGTATAAGTTTTTTTTGTGAACATGTTAACCATTTCTATGGGCTAAGTAAATGCCCAAGAGTGCAACTGCTGATTTGTAGAATAATTGCATATTTCGTTTTAAAGGAAACTGCCAGGGGGACCAGATTCTTGATCTTTAGGTTGCGAGTTCAAGCCCCACATTGGGTGTACAGATTACTTAAAAATAAAGTCTTTTAGAAAACAAAAGAAAAAGAAAAAAGAAAAAAGAAAAGGTGGCACCTGGGTGACTCATTTGGTTAAGCGCCGACTTCGGCTGAGGTAATGATCTCGTGGTTCGTCAGTTCAGGCCTCGTGTCGGGCTCTGTGCTGACAGCTCAGAGCCTGGAGCCTGCTTTGGATTCTGTGTTCCACTCTCTCTTTGCCTCTCCCCTGTTCATGCTGTGTCTCTCTCTCACACAAAAATAAACATCAAAAAAAATTTTTTTTGAAAAGAAAAGGAACTACCAAACCATTTTCCAGGGTGGTGGTACCATTTTGTATTCCTACCTGCAACATATGAATAATTCAGTTTCCCCACATCCCCACCAGCACTTAATGTTGTCACTGTTTTTTAATTTAGCCATTCTGATAGGGTTGTGTAGTGGTATCTCATAGTGGCAGATGGATAGATTCTGCTGTGCCTGGCCTGTGGCCCCTGTGGCACTGGGCCTGGTTTTGTGGGTTTCCATCGGGCCATCACCATCACCGTGATCAGTAGCTCCTTGAAGGTAGAGCTCAGTCACTCATCTGTCTCCCACCCCCAGTCCCAGTTTGTTTTGGTCCTCATGGGGGAAACGGCATTTAGAATTAAGTTGCTGAGAAAAGCCCCAGGATCTGACCCAGACCCTCACAGCAAGTAGCCACAGCACCTTCTGTTTTAAAACGTTAAGCATTAAAGAAGCCAGCTGTGGGCCTTTACTGTGGGCCAGCCCCAGGCCAGGCTGCAATGGGATTCAGAGATGACCCCAACCCCCACCCATGGTAGGGCCTGGTTCCCCGAATCATGGTGGAAAATGGGGAAGTGGACCAGGTATGGTGGAGTCTTGAGGGAGGCAGACTGGTAAATGGGGTTTTCACATAATGAGAGGATGGTGGGAATAACAAGATGGGGGTAGGGTTAGCTGGACCCAGAAGGATGTGTTGGTCTTTAATCAGACAGAAAGGAGGCATCCAAGCAGAGGGAAGGTAAAGAAGGAAAAGACCAGCGGGAGCAGTAGGTCTGTTCGTGAGCTTGAGGAAGCAAGGGTAACATTCTTTAGCACTCCTGACCTCTGCTCCACTGTCACTGCATTCCCTGCCACTGGGTCAGGCTCTTTCACAGCCTGCGGCACCATGAACTTTATCATCTAGCCCATGCCCCAGCTGGATAATATCTTTGTGTGTGACTGTGAGGTGGAGGATATCGTTGGTCCGTGTTGGGATCCCCAGCTAGATCTGGCCTTGGACTCGGAGAAGAGTGGGCAGGGCCCATGTCTGTCTGTCTTGGCCACTGCTCTGTCGACCCCCATTCTCCTGCTCCAGAAATCCTTCCTGAGGGAATAGCCAAGGCCAGAGCTAGGGCCAGGTCAGGTGGGGCCTCAGACTTGAAAGGGGCTCCAAAGGTTTGGGACCTCACCTCCCTGCCTTCCTCTTTCCTATCTGCAGGTTCATCATGCCTAGTGGCTTATAAGAAGACCCCACCACCGGTCCCTCCACGTACCACGTCAAAACCCTTCATCTCTGTCACAGTCCAGAGCAGTACTGAGTCTGCCCAGGACACCTACCTGGACAGCCAAGACCACAAGAGTGAAGTGACAAGCCAGTCGGGCCTGAGCAACTCGTCAGACAGCCTGGACAGCAGTACCCGACCACCCAGTGTGACACGGGGTGGAGTCACCCCAGCCCCTGAGGCCCCGGAGCCACCCCCAAAACATGCAGCTCTGAAGAGTGAACAAGGGACGCTGACCAGCTCTGAATCCCACTCTGAGGCCATCCCCAAAAGGAAACTGTCATCTATAGGAATACAAGTAGGGGTCCCTTTCACTCTTGTGTCCTCAGCCCATTCTGTGCACCTGCCTGTGTGTAATTACATCTGGTGGAGGCCCACTAGGTCTCCTGGGCAAAGTGGTTTGTCTCTATTGGGGGATTGGCTCCAAGTGGCCAAACCAAATTCCACCCATAGCCATGCCTTCCTTACGTTTGCCCACATGTTGCAGTCTGCAGCCGTTGGCACGTGTCCCTGTTCTTCTGATGGGTCATCCCAATGAATGTAGTTACACTCAGCCAGCCATCTCCTGTCCACTGTTCACCTGTCTGTTGGTCTGTCCACTCCACCCTTTGCCCTGCCAGCCAACACGTGGGAGGTGGGACTGGCCTAACAGTTCTCTAATCCAAGGTCAGCTCGGGTGCGGAGGCCACAGCCCCGCTTGGCAGCGGGAGCAGCATGGAGCCTACACGTCGATGGTCCTGGGGCCCAGGACCCAGGGCCCTTGAGCCATGGGGGTTGCTTGAGGGGAACTTTACCCAGAGCCCTCTCGGGCCCGGGGGACAGGTAGGTGGTTCGAGGCATCAGGCCCATGTCAAAATGAAAAGTGTGATGCCGGTCCCGTTGCCTCCCTCCATGGGAAAGGATCCAGGCAGATATTTCCCCAGGACCAAGTGGCCAAAGCCAGCAGACCCTCCTGGAACCCAAACTCACCGTCCACCCATGGCCATGGTGCACAGTAGGACAGGGTGCACCAGCTCCCCTCCACTGCTTTGCAGCACCTCCTGCACACACCAGATAGCAGTAATGTGTCTTGTCAGCTGAGCTGGGGAATCTTGAGCCCTGCTTTGCAGATTCAAGAGTTGCTCTCAGTCCAGACTGCGAGGACTCCCCCTACCCTGACTGGACCTCCAGACTAAAGTGGAACATACTCAGGGCAGGGAGGAAGGGAGGTGGCTACAGTGAGCATTGAGCTTGGGGAAGGTGGAGCCCTCAAGGAGGCCAGGGTGGTGTACATTGTGATTTAGGGCTAGAAGCACTCTCCCATTTTGCCAGCTGCCTCTGAGTAACTGGATGTGGCAGAGTGGATGGCAGAGCGCTAGAATGCCAAAAGAACTTGGGACACAAGGGATACTGAATGGATTCCCACCAGAGAAACACTCACTAGCCAATTTCTTGGACTTGCCTGGACTTCAGTTTCCCTACAGGTAGACAAATAGTTGTCCAGGAGATTAATATTCTCTGGGCTCCTTCATAAGGGGCTCAAGTCCCTGCCCTGTGCAGCTGCTGCAGGAGGGATTCTTAGGGACATAGAAAGTAGCCTAGTCTCTTGGTCTTGACCACCCAAGGTCTTTGGGCAGTCCCACCTTCTCCCTGGCCAAATGTGATACTCCAGTCTTTCCAGAAAGTCTTAGTTAGTCTCACTGTTGGTTCCTTTCATCCAGAAACTCACCTGGGGATGAGCATCCTAGCTCTTGGGCCTTCCCCGGTTTCATCCCCACCCGTTCCAAGCTCTTGTCGCAGCGCTGTGAGATTGGTGATGCTGTACTCCCTGAGCTGGGGCCTGCTGAAGGAGAAATGCAGTTGCATCCCCATGGCGAGGAGGAGACTGGCACCCAGTCCTCTGCCACTTCTGTGAAGCGAAGAGACTGGCAGTCCCCAATTTCCAAGGATACCCTGACACCCTTATCCCGTCCCTTAGTACCTCAAGCCCTAGGTCAAGTGTGGGTTCTCCCTCATTCATGAGCAATGATGGAAGGGCTGGCCAGGCTGCTCCATGTCCATGCAGCTTTGTCTCAGAGAAGAAAGCAGACTCAGGGTATCACTGCTGCCATGTTTGCTTTGCACTTGGCCCTGGCCCTGGTCCTTTCTACTGTTCCCCAGGCCCACTTACTGCTGAAGGTAACCTCAGCCATCAAGGCCCAGGGACTGCATCCTGTAGTGTCCTGGGACCTTATTAGCTATTGCCTTGGGGGCAGTTTTCAAATCCAGAACCGCTCTCCAAGGTTTGGCCCTAGTACAGGCACCTCCAGCCTGCCCTTCAGCTGCAGGGTTGGGGGAGTGATCTATGCCTCAAGACAGCCCCCAGCTTCGACTACACCGGATAACGGCTGTGGCTTTGTGTGTGTGTGTGTTTTCTTTCTCTTTCGTCGTCCTTCTTTTTTTTTCTTCTCTTTGATGCGTGTAAAGGAGAGGACTAGAAGGAACGGTTCCCACCTCTCGGAGGACAACGGACCCAAAGCAATCGATGTGATGGCACCCTCCTCAGAGTAGGGAAAGCCAGTCATCTCCACCCCATCCCACCTCCTGCCCACCCGCCCGCCCGCCTCCGCGCGAATGAGCAGTGCCCGGCTTACCTGGGTCCAGCCTCGGGCCCACGTGCAGTGTCCGCATGCCTCGTGTCTGTGTGTCCTTCTGCGTCGTCCCACTAATGTGAATTTCAGCAGCAAGTGTGGTGTTTGTTTTTTATTTTTGTCTTTGTCCCCGTGCCGTTGCTGTCGTTGTCCTTCAATAAGGTTGACTGCATTCAGCCAGTGCCAAAAGAGGAGCCCAGTCCCGCTACCAAATTCCAGTCCATCGGGGTTCAGGTAGAGGACGACTGGCGGTAAGTCGCACAGAGGCGGTGGCTGCCTCTCCCTCTCCTCCCCCTCCCTCTGCTCTCACCTCTCCTGCTCTCCCTAACCCACTTCTCCCTGCTGGATTTCTGATAACCAAGCTGGGTTTGGGGTTTGGGCAGTGGCCCAGGCACGGGAGGCTGGGCAGGCAGGCGGGCGGGCCCGTGAGCGCTTGCTCTATGAGATCAATTGGCCCGTGGGGGGCCACGGCCGGCAAAGACACGGCCCAGCACCCCAGTGTTGGTGGTCTTCTGGCCCCACTGCAGTAAACAGGCAACCTTATGACCTTGTCCATGTGTGTGTGTGCGCGTGTGGGCGCGGGTGGGGCAAGGGCTGAGCAGAGAATGAGGCAGGGGCTGTGGGACCCGCTTCAGGCGCATGGTGAGCAGACGATGCATCTGTTTCTCTGTCTCCCGTGTGTCCGGGTCGGGGTGGCCTCTGGTCTCTGGCCCTCTTGGTGACTCTCACCCCTTCCTGTCCCCACCCCACTCCACTCCCCTGCCCCCCAGAAGCAGCGCCCCCTCTCACAGCATGTCCTCCCGCCGGGACACCGACTCAGATACCCAGGATGCCAATGACTCAAGCTGTAAGTCATCTGAGAGGAGCCTCCCGGACTGTACCCCACACCCCAACTCCATCAGCATTGATGCCGGCCCTCGGCAGGCCCCCAAGATTGCCCAGATCAAGCGCAACCTCTCCTATGGAGACAACAGCGACCCTGCCCTAGAGGCATCCTCGCTGCCCCCGCCTGACCCCTGGCTCGAGACCTCTTCCAGCTCTCCAGCAGAACCAGCACAGCCAGGGGCCTGCCGCCGGGATGGCTACTGGTTCTTGAAGCTACTTCAGGCAGAAACAGAGCGGCTCGAGGGCTGGTGCTGCCAGATGGACAAGGAGACCAAAGAGAACAACCTCTCTGAAGAAGGTGAGCACTGCAGGGATGGGTCCCTGGCTGGAGAGAAGGGTGTGCATTTCATTCCCCAGCCTCAGAGCCTCTGGGTGGAGAAGGCCTCAGTTTCCCTTCTTGAGTCAGCTGTGAGCTTAGCTATTATTTCCATTCTTTCCTTCCTTCTGTCTACCTAACCTGACCTTTTTTTTTTAATGTTTTATTTATTTCTGAGGGGGAATGTGGAGGGGCAGTGTGAGCAGGGGAAGGTCAGAGAGAGAGGGAGATACAGAATCTGAAACAGGCTCCAGGCTCTGAGCTGGCTGTCAGCACAGAGCCCGACACGGGGCTCAAACCCACAAACCGCGAGATCATGACCTGAGCCGAAGTCAGACGCTTAATCAACTGAGCCACCTAGGCACCCCTAACCTGACCTTTCTCAAAGAAGGATTTATGGCAGCAGCTGCTGGGTGTACAGGCTGTGGGCTTGGATCCCAGCTCTTTCCTCCCTAGTGAAATTTCCTGAGCCCTCAGTTTCTTCTGTGTAATGTAGAGCTACTCCTGCCTTCTCTGGCGGCATTTGTGAGGACTGAAGGTGGCAATGCATGTGAAGGGCCCAAAGAAGTGTGGGACACAGAAAGTTGGTATTGTGCTTATGTCGTCAATGGCTCCTTATTGAGTGCCAGGCACCAGGGATCTAACCACGGGCCTCAGCAGGGTGTGCAGAACTGTGAATGGTTGAGATAAAAGCCATCTACTTCTCTACTTCTATTTCTATCTATCCATGCCTCTTTCCAGACATTCCTCTAAGAAATAAGTCCTGGAAGGAGCTAAAAATACATAGGGAGCCTAGATTCACAGGTGGTTGTTAGCAGGAGAGGGGTGGCCCCTGGGAAGCTCCAGGCCATGGCCCCAGCAGCTACACCCTGCCCTGACCTGGTTCAGCCAAAGCTCATCCTCCATGAGAGCCCCTCTACAGAACATGCAGGAAGAACAGGTCTCCAGAGTATCTAGAAATGAAGTCAGCATCCCACTGACACCTGATGGCGTGGAGCCTGAGGATGGGTCCATATCTATAGACCTTTAGGCCAGTTCCCAGGTTTAAGGTCATACCTGCTGCTGCGCAGAGAACTGTTGTGAGCTGTGTACTTAATAACTTTGCACAATAAGAGCATTTAACAAATCACAGTGGAGGCAAGGGCCGGAGGGGGCACTGAAAGCCTTCTGATAGGAACCATCGAGGCCACTGCATGACCTGACTTCTTCGCTTGCAGCTCTTGTCAGCTGTACATCCTGGTATTCGCCTTCCTGTTGCTTTTTTTTTTTTTTGTTCTTTTCTTTTTTTTCCCTCTTATTTCCTCTCAAATTAATCATTATCATGTATTGATTTCCTGCCTATAAGAGGTGAGTAGTTAGCTGTATCACCTCTGCCTCCTGTGCCCCACCCCATGTCTTACATCACAATTTTGGGTTCAGTAACCACCAGTATTTCTGTTTACTGTGAGCATGTAAATATTGTTCACTGCAGAGACTCCTGCTATATTATGGTTTAATTTCCTTTTCTTACATGTTTTATTTTTCCTAGAATACACGATTGCCTCATCTTTTTCATACATTTCCATTTTCTAAATTCTTTTTTTTTTTAATATTTTTTTTAAGTGTCTATTTCTAGGAGAGAGAGAGAGACATAGTGAGCAGGGGAGGGTCAGAGAGAGAGGGAGTCACAGACTGAAACAGGCTCCAGGCTCTAGGCTGGCAGTCAGCACAGAGCCCGACACAGGGCTCGAACCCACGAACCGCGAGATCATGACCTAAGCAAAAGTCGGACGCTTAACCGACTAAGCCACCCAGGCGCCTCTCCATTTTCTAAATTCTTATTTGTAATGTTTTCACATGCTCCACCAGATCTGCCAGGCTTCATCAGAATTATTTTTCAAATATGCAGACATACCAAATAATCTCATGATTTCTTATTTTTCCTGGTGCCCTTCTGTTCTCTATTCTGATCTGACCAGGCTACTCTCTGGGCCTGCTGGCTGCCTCACTACTGTCCAGAAACTTCCCTTTTTATCACCTGGGACTGCCCTTGGCCACTGTCCCATGGGGGATACCCCGCTTTCCAGGCCACATGGCCTTCTGCTTTCTTGGCATAGTCCCTCATTTTGCTGGAACACACTTTCAGTTCGAGATAAATTTTTGGCAACTGCATGTCTTTATTCAGAACTCACGCAGTTTGGCTGAGTATAAAGTTGAAAATGAATTATATATATAAATGTATACGTTTGTATGTATATATAACATATATACATATAAAAGTGAAGTTGAAAATAATTTTCCCCTCAGGATCTTTAAGGTTATATTGTGTTTGGCTTCTACTACTTGTGCTTAAAAGTTTGATGCATTCTAATTTCAGTCCTTTGTTTTTTGTTTTTTGTTTTTTACTATGGAAGCCATTAGGCTCTTTGACCTCTCGTGAAATTTCTGTGCTGTGCTGTGGAATGGGACTTTGTATAGGAATGTACGTGCCCGTAGTTGATAGCCCCTTTCTATATGCAGGTCTTTTGTTTCTGAGAAATAGCCTTGCATTAATTTTTAAAAATAATTTCCTCACTTTCATTTGTTCTGTTTTCTCTGAAATTTGTGTCACTTGATGTTGGACCTGCTGGATTTGAGTCTCAGTCTCTGATCTTTTCTTCCTCATATCTTTTGGCTGTCTATCATTCTGTAAGGCTTTCTTTCTTTTTTTTAATTAAAAAAAAATTTTTTTAATGTTTTATTTATTTCTGAGAGAGAGAGAGAGAGACAACGTGAGCAGGGGAGAGTCAGAGAGAGAGGAAGATACAGAATCCGAAACAGTCTCCAGGCTCTGAGCTAGCTGTCAGCACAGAGCCCAACGCGGGGCTTGAACCCACGAACCGTGAGATCATGACCTGAGCCTAAGTCGGACGCTTAACCGACTGAGTCACCCAGGCACCCTGAAGGCTTTCTTTTTCATGCTATAATATCTTTATTGATAAGTAATTTACATGCCATGAAATTCACCCTTTTATTTTTTTATTTTTTGAGAGAGCAAGAGAGAGTGCCTGTGCGCACACATGAGCAGGGGAGGGGCAGAGAGAGAGAGAGAGAGAGAGAGAGAGAGAGAGAGAGAGAGAGAGAGAGAGAGAGAAAATCCTAAGCAGGCTCCATGATCAGTGCAGATCCTAACATGGGGCTTAACCCCACAACCCTGGGATCATGACCTGAGCCAAAATCAAGAGTTGGACATTTAACTGAGCCGCCCAGGCAGTACACTCAAAGTGTACACTTCAGTGGCAGTTAGTAGACTCAGTGTTGTACAACCATCACTACTAATTTCAGAACATTTCCGTCACTCCAGAAAGAAACTTTGTAACTGTTACTGGTCGCTCCTCATTCCTTCCACCTTCTTAGCTCTTAGCAGCCACAATCCTGTCTCGGTGGATTTGCCTATTCTAGACACTTCTAAAAATGGAATCATACAATATCTGGTCTTTTGTGTCTCGCTTCTTTCATTTTGTATAATGTGTTTAAGATTCATCCAAGTTGTAGCAATGATCACATCATTCCTTATTGCTGAATAATATTCCATTTTATAGGTATACTTCATTTTTTATACATTCATCTGTTGACGGACATTTGGTTTTTTCCATACTTCGGAAAATATCAGTAGTGCTGCTCTGAACACTGTGTGTAAGTTTTTGTGTGAATGTATATTCATTTCTTTTAGATACATGCCTAGGAACAGAACTGCTAGATCATATGGAAACTCAGTGTTTAACTTTCTGAGGAATGTCCCAAATGATTTTCCACAGTGGCTGTACCACATAACATTCCCACTAGTGGTATATCAGGATTCTAATTTATCCACATCCTCACCAACACTTGGAATTATTGTGGGTTTTTGTTGTTGTTGTTGTTTTTAGCTTATTGAGAGAGAGAGCATGAGTAGGGGAGGAGTAGAGAAACAGGAGAGAATCCCAGGCAGGCTCCGAATTGCCAGCCTGACACAGGGCTTGAACTTGAAAACTGCGAGATCATGAACTGAGCCGAAACCAAGAGTCGGACACTTAACCAACTGAGCCATGCAGGCGTCCTTCAATTATTGGTCTTTTTGAATCTAGCCATCCTAGTGGGACTTGAAGTAGTATGTCATGATGGTTTTAATTTGCATCTCCATGATGGCTAATATTGTCCAGCATCTTTGAATATGCCTTGTGGCTATGTGTATATTTTTGTTGGAGAAATCTATGGAGATGGGGACGTTTTCTTGACCTTATCTCCAAACTCCATCCATGTTTACTGTGGCCATCCATGAAAGAGGTCGTTCTGCTGTTCCTTTTTCATGATATTTTGTCATTGTTTTATGCAGAGAGTATCTCCTGCCCCTCCAAGACCTATGTATATAAATGTAAGTTTTCCTGGGACCCTGTGCTGTCTGTCCTTTAGATTCCAGCTTTATTTTTGTCTTTTAGTTTTGATGTTTTCCTGGAACGTCCAGTGGTCTTGGTTATTTCTATTTAAAAGTGAGGAACTGACGTAGGAGTAGGTTATATGCTGGTATGTTAGTAATATATGGTAGTAACATCACAGATGAAGAAATAATTATTTAAGCATCGGGATATAAAGACTTTTTTAAGACTCTTTAACGTAAAGGTAAAAGCCATCATGAATAATGCTGTGTTCAAGTCTTCTGTGTATACATAGATGTAGGAGTGGAACTACTGGATCATATGTAACTGTCTAACTTTAGTCATTTTTTTTATGGTAAAATATACATAACAAAAAGTTTGCCATTTTAACCACTTTTTTTAATGTTTGTTTATTTTTGAGAGAGAGGGAGAGAATCCCAAGCAGGCTCTGCGTTGTCAGTGCAAAGCCCAACATGGGGCTTGAACTCATGAACTGTGAGATCATGACCTGAGCCAAGATCAAGAGTTGGACGCTTAACCAACTGAGCCACCCAGGTGCCCCCATTTTAACCACTTTTAAGTGTACAATTCAGTGTCATTACTTACATTCACAATGTCACACATCATCAATATTTATTTCCAGAACTTTCTCACCACCCCAAACAGAAATTCTGTACCTATTAAGCAATAACTCCCCATTGTGCTCTCCCCAGTCCCTAGTAACTTCTAATCTGATTTCTCTGTGAATTTGCCTATTTGAGATATTTCATATAAGTGAGGTGTTGCTATGTTTGTCCTTTTGTGTTTGGCATGTTTTCAGAGTTCATCTATGTTGTAGCATATGTCAGAACCTCATTCCCTTTTTTTTTTTTTTAATTTTTTTGTCTTTATTTTGAGCGACAGAGAGCGGGGTGGGGGTCGGGGGGGCGGGCAGAGAGAGAGGGAGACACAGAATGTGAAGCAAGCTCCAGGCTCCAAGCTGTCCGCACAGAGCCCGACATGGGGCTCAAACCCACAGACCTTGAGATCATGACCTGGGCTGAAGTCAGATGCTTAACCAACAGAGCTACCCAGGTGCCCCCCTCATTCCCTTTTAAGGCTAAATAAGAAGATTCCCACTGTGTATAAATATCACATTTTGGTTTTCCACTTATCTGTGGTTGGACACTTGGGTTATTTCCACCTTTCAGCTACTGGGAATAGTGCCACAGTGAACACTGGCACACAAGTACCTGCATCAGTCACCGTTGCAGCTCTCTCAGAAATATACTGAGGAGTGGGATTGCTGTGTCGTGTGGTGACCTGGAACCGCCTTATTGATTCTTACAGTGGCTGCACCAGTTTACCTTCCCACCAGCAATGCTGGTGCAGCTTCCCACCAGCATTGGAACAGAGGTTCCAATTTCTCCACATCCTACTAACACTTACTTTTCATCTCCTTAAAAGAAAATAGCCATTCTAGTAGGTATAAATTGGTGGCTCGTTGTTGTTTTGATTTGCATTTCCCTAATGATGTTGAGCTTCTTTTCATGTTCTTATTAATCGTCATTTGGGTATCTTTTTGGAGAAAAACCTATTCATTTCCTTTGCCCATTTGTTAATTGAGTTTTCTTTTTGTTGTTGAGTTGCAAGAGTTCTTTATATATATTTTTGAATAATAGGTGCTTATTAAATACGTGATTTACAAACATTTTCTCCCATTTCATCTTTTCATTTTCTTGATAGTATCATTTGATACATGGTAGTTTTTAATTCTGACCTAGTCCTCTTTATTTTTCTTTCATTGCTGTGCTTTTACTTACTTAAACACATTTTTTTAATGTTTATTTATTTATTTATTTATTTATTTTAATATTTTTATTTATTTCTAGGAGAGAGAGAGAGAGAGACAGCGTGAGCAGGGGAGGGTCGGAGAGAGAGAGAGATACAGACTCTGAAATAGGCTCCAGGCTCTGAGCTGGCAGTCAGCACAGAGCCCGACGCGGGGCTCGAACCCACGAACCGCGAGATCATGACCTAAGAAAGTCGGACGCTTAACCGACTAAGCCACCCAGGCGCCCCAATGTTTATTTATTTTTGAGAGAGAGAGAGACAGAATGCTAATGGGGTAGGTGCAGAGACAGACGGAGACACAGAATGCAAAGCAGGCTCCAGGCTCTGAGCTGTCAGCACAGAGCTTGACAGAGGGCTTGAACTCATGGACCATGAGATCATGACCTGAGCCAAAGTTGGACACCTAACTGACTGAGTCATTCAGGTATCCCTACTTATTTTTAAAGTTATGAATATATATTAATTTAATAAAAATTAAAATTAGGATAAGAAGATGGAGGCACTGAGAAACTAACTGGCAGCTCTGTGCAGGGCTTGTTGAAAGGTAGGCTTCTATGGACACCTAAGAAAATTGGTTTTAAATAACATATAGTAAAAATTACGTCAAAATAACAAAGGAAGCCAGTTACATTAGTATAGTTACCAAAATGTGTACTTCTTTGTTAGGGCATTAAATAAGTGAGTCTAATTACTAGAATTTCAAATTAGTGATCACAGTAAACATTATTTCAAGATAACTGACAGCTATAACATGATATGAAATTATCTGTGATTTCTTTCTATTGGTGACAAAGTGACAGGTACTGCTTACATTAAAGTGGTCTTGTTGTCCATCTGAGTTGAAGGACATTATGCCTGTATAGGGTGATTAGGTGACCAGCTGGCTCTTTCCTTAGAGGAAGACCTTGAAATATTAGTCCTCTTTCTCTGCAGTCCTTCATAATCTTCTTCAGAGAAAAATCTGGTTTCTCTAAGAGGCAATATTTTCTTTCATACATATAACATTTACCACCTTATCCATTTATATTTTTATTTTCTTTTAATGTTTCAAGTTTTTATTTAAATTCTAGTTAGTTAACATATAGTGTAAAATTAATTTCAGGAGCCTGATGTAGGGCTCGAACTCATGAACTGTGAGATCATGACCTAAACCAAAATCAGACTCATAACCAACTGAGCCACTCAGGTGCCCCTCATTAACGTTGTTGTTTTTTTTTTTCATTTTTTAAAATCTTTATTTATTTTTGAGAGTGAGACAGAGAGAGAGTGTGAGCAGGGGAGAGGCAGACACAGAATCTGAAACAGGCTCCAGCCTCAGAGCTGTCAGCACACAGCCTGACCCGGGACTTGAACCCACGAACTGTGAGATCATGACCTGAGCCGAAGTTGGATGCTTAACCGACTGAGCCACCCAGGCACTCCTCGTTAACCGTTTTTAAATGTACAGTTCAGGGGCACCTGGCTGGCACACTAGGTGGAGGAGTGCTGACTCTTGATCTCAGGGTTGTGAGTTCACGCCCCACACTGGGAATGGAGATTACTTAAAAATAAAATCTTTAAAAAATAATAATAAATAGTGGCACCTAGGTGACCCAGTCAACTAAGTGTCAAACTTTTGGTTTTGGCTCAGGTCGTGGTCTCCCAGTTCATGGGTTCGAGCCCCACAATGGGCTTTGTGCTGATAGTGTGGAGACTTCTTGGGATTCTCTATCTCTATCTCTCTCTGCACCTCCTGCTCTCTCTCTCAAAATAAATAAATTTTTAAAAATAAATGTACAGTTCAGGGGCGCCTGGGTGGCTTTGTCGGTTAAGCGTCTGACTTTCGCTTAGGTCATGATCTCGCGGTTCGTGGGATCGAGCCCCGTGTCGGGCTCTGTGCTGACTGCCAGCTCAGAGCCTGGAGCCTGTTTCAGAGTCTGTCACTCCCTCTCTCTCTGACCCTCCCCTGCTCGCTGTCTCTCTCTCTCTCTCCTAGGAATAAAAAAAATAATAATAATTTAAAAAAATAAAAATAAATGTACAGTTCAGTGGTATTAAATACATTCATAGTGTTGTACAACTGTCACCACCATCCATCCCCATAACCCTTTTTATCTTGTAAAACATTTCAGTTTTTACCCATTGAATGATAATAACTCCTCATTCTGCCTTCCCCCTCAAGCCCTGGACAACTATTATTATACTTTGTGTCTTTATATTCCAAATACTCTTAAGTACCTCATGAAAATGTAATCACACAGTATTTATCTTTTTTGATTGGTTTGTTTCACTTAACGTTAATGTCCCCATATCTCAGAACAAAATTCCTTTTTATGACTGAACAATACTCCATTACGTATACACCACATTTCACTTACCCATTCATCCATCAGTAAATGCTTGGATTGCTTCCATGTTTCAGCTGTATGAGTAATGAATTCTGCTGTGAACATGGGTGTCCAGATACCTCTCAAGTCCTTGCCTTTCAGTTCTATTTTGAAGATATACCCAGAAGTGGAACTGCTAGATCATATGGTAATTTTATTTTTAGTTTTTCACAGTGTATCATTTTACATTTCCACCTGCAAGTGCTGAAGGGTTCAAATTTCTCCATATCCTTGCCAACATTTGCTGTTTCCTGTTTTTTTTGATCACAGCCATCCTAATGGGTGTGAGGTGGTATCTTATTATAGTTTTGACTTACATTTCCCTAGTGATTAGTGATTTTGAGCATTTCTTTATGGGTTTGTTGGCCATTCACCTATCTTCTTTGGAGAAATGTCCATTGAAGTCCTTTGCCCATTTTTAAATCCAGTTGTTTTGGTCTTTTGTTACTGAATTTTAGGAGCTCTCTATATATTCTAAATATTTAAAAAAAATTTTTTTGAGTTTACTTATTTTTATTTTTGAGAGAGAGACACAGAACACAAGTAGGGGATGGGCAGAGAGAGAGGGAGAGAGAGAATCCCAAGCAGGCCCCACAGTGTCAGCATGAAGCCTCATATGGAGCTCAAACTCAAAACCTGTGAGATCATGACCCGAGCTGAAACTGAGAGGCAGATGCTTAACCAACTAAGCCACCCAGCGGTCCCTGTATATTTCAAGTATTAATTCCTTACCCAGGTATATCATTTGCAAGTATTTTCTCCCCTTCTGTGGGTTCTCTTTTTACTCTATGGATAATGACTTTGCACAAAATATTAAGTTTTCATAAAATCCAGTTTGTTTTTTCTTTTGTTACCTGCTCCTTTTGTGTCAGAGCCAAGAAATCACTGCAAATCCAAGGTCTTGAAACTTTTGTACTGTTTTTTCTTCTAAGAATTTTTCTGTCGAAAAAAGGTCTTACATTTAGGTCCTTGATCCATTTTGAGTTAATTTTTGCATATGGTGTTAAATACTTTTGCATGTGGATATCCACTTTTCCCAGCAACATCTGTTGAAAGGACTGTCCTTTTCTCTATTTGTCTTGGTACCCTTGCCAAAAATCTTTTGACCTTATATGCAAGGGTTTATTTCAAGGCTATTTTGTTCCATTGACTATTTATGCCAATACCACCGTTTTGATTTCTGTAGCTTTGTAGTAGGTTTTGAAATCAAGAAGTAGGAGTCCTTCCATTTTGTTCTTTTTCAAAATTGTTTTGCATATTTGGGTCCCCTCAAATCATATGAATTTTAGGATAGGTTTTTCTGTTTCATCTAAAAAAAAACATGATTGGGATTTTTGAAAGGGACTTTATTGATTCTGTAAATGATTTTGGGTAGTACTAACATTTTAACAATATTAAGTCTTCATTCCACAAATAGGGATGTGTTTTTGTTTATCATGTCTTCTTTGATTTCTTTAGCAATATTTTTTGTAGTTTCCATTGTACCAGTCTTTCACCTCCCTGGTTAGTTATTTAAATATTTTATTCTTTTTGATGCTGTTGTAAATGGAATTGTTTTTGTAATTTCCCTTTCAGCTTGTTCATTGTTAGCATATAGAAATGCAACTGATTTTTGTTTGCTTTGTATCCTATTTTGCGGATTCGTTACTTCTAATTGTGTATGTGTGTTTATGTGTTATCTTTAGGCTTTTCTACATAGAATATCATATCTGTAAGCAAAGATAATTTTATTTCTTCCTTTCCAACATAGAGGTATTTTCATTTTCTTGCCTAACTGCTCTGGGTAGAACTTCCAACACTGTTTTTTTGTTGTTGTTGTTGTTTTTCAATTTTAGAGAGTGTGAAAGGGCAAGCAGGGAAGTAGGGCAGAGGGGGAGAGAGAGAGAGAGAAAGAGAGAGAATCTTAAGCAGGCTCCATGTTCAGTGTGGAGTCTGACTTAGAGCGCAATCCCATGACGCTGGGATCAAGACCTCAACTGAAATCAGGAGTCAGACGCTTAACTGACTGAGTGATGCAGGTGCCCGTCCGGTACTGTTGAATAGAAGTGGTAATAGTGAGCATCCTTGCCTCATCTCTGATTTTAGAGGGAACACTTTCAGTCTTTCATCACTGAGTATGTTTTCTGCGGGTTTTTCATAGATGGCTTTTATTATGTTAAGCTAGTTTCCTTCTATTCCTAGTTTCATAAGTGTTTTTCTCATGAAAAGGTGTTGAATTCTGTCAAGTGCTTTTTCTGCATCAATTGAGATGATCATGTGGTTGTTTCCCTTCATTCTGTTGATGCAGCATAGTAGGACACTGATCGATTTTCGTGTTGAATCATCCTTGCATTCCAGGAATAAATCCCACTTGATCATGATATGTAATCCTTTTAACATGCCACTGAATTGTATTTGCTAATATTTTGTTGAGGATTTTTGTGTCGATGTTCATAAGGGATATTGGTCTATAGTTTTCTTGAATGTCTTTGTCTGGCTTTGGATTCAGAATAATGAGGCTTCATAGGATGAGTGAGCAAGTGTTTCCTCCTTTTCTTTGTTGGGGGATTTTAAATACTGATTGAGTACTGATTAAGTCTCCTTACTAGATAAAGGTCAATTCAGATTTTCTATTTTTTCATGATTTAGTCTTAGCTATTTGTCCATTTCATCTAGGTTATCCAGTTTGTTGGTGTGTAACTGTTCTAGAACTCTTAGTCTTATTTCCATAGAATTGGTAGTAATGCTTCTACTTCCATTTCTGATTTTAGTATCTGAGTCGTCTTCTCTTAGTCCCTCTAGCTAAACTCTTGTCAGTTTTGTTGATCTTTTTGTTTCCTTAATTTTTCTCTATGGTTTTTCTATTCTCTCTCTGCTCTAATCTTTGTTTCCTTCTTTCTGCTGGCTTTGGATTTGATTTTTTTCTAGCTCCTTAAGTTGTAAAGTTAGATTGTTGATTTGAGATCTTTCATAAGTTTTTTTTTTTAAGTAATACATATTTTTTTTATTTTGAAAGAGAGTGCACACATGCAGGGGAGGGGCAGAGAGAGAAAGAGAATACTAAGCAGGCTCTGCACTGTCAGCAAGGAGCCTAATGCGGGGCTCAAACTCACAAACCATGAGATCATGACCTGAGCTGAAATCAAGAGTTGGATGCTTAACCAACTGTGCCACATAGGCACCCCTGCATCTTTGATTATTAAGAATACTTTCTATGTTCCAGGGTGCCTGGGCAACTCAGTCCGTTGAGTGACTTCAGCTCAGGTTTTTTCCCTCATATTTAGGTGTTTAATCCACCTGCAGTTTATATCTGTGTACTCTGTAATCTCATTTATTTTTGTATGGAAAGCCAATTGTCACAACACCAGTTTATCGAAATCATTACTTTTTTCTCTGATTAGTGATACTATTTAGTCATAACCTCTGTGAAATTTTACATCAACAGGGTTATGTTTCTGGGCTGTATTCTATTCTGTCTATTTTTGCATTAGTATAACTGTTAATTGCCATAGCTTTTTAACATTCCTTGGTATCTGGTAGAGTGAATCCCTCTTATTGTATTTGTTCAGAAATTTTTAAAAAAATTATGTACTTCTTCATTCTTTCAATACTAATTTTGGAATTAGTTTATTGAATTCCTTGGAAAATTTTTGCTGGAGCACTGAATTTATAGATGAATTTGGGATATCGGGATACCTGTAAAATACTGAGTCTTCTTGGGGCGCCTGGGTGGCTCAGTCAGTTAAGCGTCTGACTTTGGCTCAGGCCATGATCTCACGGTTCGTGGGTTCGAGCCCCCCATCGGGCTCTGTGCTGACTGCCAGCTCAGAGCCTGGAGCCTATTTCGGATTCTGTATCTCCCTCTCTCTCTGACCCTCCCCTACTCACGCTGTCTCTCTCTCAGAAATAGATAAAACATTTAAAAAAATAAAATATTGAGTGTTCTTAGCTATGAATAAAGCTTAATTCTGTTTATTCAGATCTCTCTTTTATATCCTTCTATTCAAGTTTGATGAATTTCTCCATGAAGGTTTTACATATTTTTCTTAAGTTTCTTTCTTGGTACTATCTAGTTTTTGGCTTGATAATAAAATGAATCCTATTTTGCATATTCTGATTAGTTATTTTGAGAT
The DNA here is from genome assembly GCA_017311185.1 of Proteles cristata cristata. Taxonomy (NCBI): domain Eukaryota; kingdom Metazoa; phylum Chordata; class Mammalia; order Carnivora; family Hyaenidae; genus Proteles; species Proteles cristata. Next base: position 245,454 of record JAESUZ010001308.1, on the reverse strand, counting down.
CTGTACATTGACCTCATGTGAGACAACCTTGTATAACTCTGTTCTCTTTAGATCTGCATCATAAATAATGTTTGCTATAATGACAATTTCACGTCTAATTTTACTGTGTCTCCGGCATCTCTTGTGTAACTGCAGGAGCGTCAGGACACTGTGGAATAGTAGGAAGACAGCATCACCCTCTCCCCGGTCCTGACATTCATTCAGTGAATACTTACAGGGTACCTACTGTATACGAGGCACTCTTCTAGCTTCTGGGGAGAAAGCAGTGAACAAAACAAAGCCCCTGCCCTGGTGGGGCTTACATTCTCCTGGGTGGAGACAGAAAATAACAAAAGAGACAATGGCTCGTGAGTTCAAGTCCTGCATCAGGCTGTGCTGACAGCTCAGAGCCTGGAGCCTGCTTTGGATCCTGTGTCTCTGTGTCTTTCTGCCCATTCCCCACTCATGTTCTGTCTCTCAAAAATAAATATATACAAAAAAAAAAAAAAATATATATATATATATATATATATATATATATATATAAAGTGGGAGAATTAGGAGGATGTAACCATAACTTAGGTAAGATAAGTGGTCATGGTGCACTTCTGAGAAAGGGGGCAGATTCTGGATACAATTGGAAGGCAGAGTAGGATTTCCTGAGAGATTGGTTATGGAGTAGGAGTGAAAGGAGTCTAAACCGGTTCAGCATCTGGGGGACAAAAAGGATGGAGCTGGGCTAGGGAAGACTGGTGTAAATATTGGGAGTCAGGAGTTCGGTCTCAAGCATGTTGAATGTGACGCGCTTTACCAGCTATCAGAGTGGGGATGTCAAGCAGGCAGCTGGATACGGGAGCTGGGAAGGCCCAGGCTGAAGATCGTACTGAGAGTCCTCTCAAGGAGACAGGAAAGCCTGAACACATGGGTAAAGACACGAACACTGGATGGTGGAAAGGAGTGACCAGTGAGCTGGGAGAGAAGGCAACTGGAACCCAACTGAGTGGTTTTCAAGAAGAGAGACTCTGCTGTGTCACATGCTGCTGATGGGCACAGCAGGTCAGATCTAGAAATGTAAGGTTTTTACATTTTTTTTAAGGTTTATTTATAAGAGATAGAGATAGCATGAGGGAGGGAGGGACAGACAGAAAGGGAGACAGAATCCAAAGGAGGCTCCAGGCTCTGAGCTGTCAACACAGAGCCTGATGCAGGGCTCAAACCCACAAACCAGGAGATCATGACCCTAGCTGAAGTCAGACACTTAACCGATTGAGCCACCCATGTGCCCCTAGAAATGTAAGGTTGCTGGAGACCTTGGAGAAGGGGCCTGAACTGGTGGAAGGAGGTGGGTGGCAGGGGCAGCCTGACCAGAGAAGGATTAAAGGGAAACAGTAGTAACTGGAGACATCAAGTAGAGACAAAGTATTAATGACTTTTTCTGTACAAGGAATAGAGAAACGAAGGGATATAGGGTCAGGAGAGGGTTGCAGGGGGCAGGGGTTGTTCTTTGTTTTTAAATGAAGTGATATAAGCATGTTTATATGTTGTTGAGAATTACCTTGCAGGAAAGAGGAAATTCATTATGCAGGAGAGAAAGGGGACAATCATTAGGGGGATATTCTTGGGGAGGTTACAAAGAACTGAATCAGTGCCCAAGTGGAGAACGGGTAGTTCTAGGGAGGGTTTGAGGGGGCTGTCAGAGGGAAACTGAGCTTAGAATTGTGATATTCCTGATGAAGGTTAGTGATCCACTATTTGTCCAGATGTAGATCATATTTTGCCTTAAGGTCTTCTGTGTTGTACTGCTGTACAGCTTTCCTTTGGTTAGGTAGGGCCTGTCTGGTTATAACACCTCTTTCCATGCTTTTACTTTTAACCTTTCTTTTCACTGCCCTTATAATCATAATCATGTCTCCTATAATCAGTATATGTCTGCATTTTGGGTTTTGTCCAGTTTGTTAATTTTTACTTCAGAAGTAGAAAATGTCCATTTTCAATGGGATTTCTAAATGCTTGGGTTCTTATTATGTTATTTTGTGATATCTTTTCTACTTTTTTAAGGTTTCTTTCTTTCCTCTCTTTTCTTGCCTTCTTTTGGATTAACACACCCTTCTCCTGTTTCTCTTTCCTAGTATAGAGGCTATATTCATTGGTATGAGGTTTGCCTACAGAACATTTAAAAAGAAAGAAAAAGTGGTTTGAACAAGACTATTTATATCACTCGAATTCAAGAATGTCTGAGAAAGTAGGGGTGCCTGGGTGGCTCAGTTGGTTAAGCTGCTAACTTAATTTTGGCTCAGGTCATGATCTCAGGGTTCATGAGATCGAGCCCCTGCATCCGGCTTTGCACTGACAGTGTGGAGCCTGCTTGGGATTTTCTCTCTCCTATCTTCGGCTCAGGTTATGATCTTGTGATCCATGAGTTCAGGCTGCACATCGGGCTCTGTGCTGACAGCATTCTGTGTGTGTGTTTCTCTCTCTGCCCCTTTCCCACTCATACTCTTTCTCTCTCAAAAATAAACATTAAAATAATTAAAGTATACAATTCAGTGGTTTTTAGTATGTTCAGAGTTGTGCAACCATCACTGCTACCTAATTTTAGAGCATTTTCATCACACCAAAAAGAAAACTTGTACCTGTTTAGCCATCATTCCTTCCCTTCCCACAGACCTAGGCAAAAGCTAATCTGCTTTCTTCTCTATGGAGTTGCCTATTCTAGACATTTCATGTAAATGGAATCACACAATATATGTGGTCTTTGGTGTCTGGCTTCTTTCATTTTGCTTATTTTTGAGGTTTATCCATGTTGTAATATGAATTAGTATTTAGTTCCTTTTTTTTTTTTTTTTAAGTTTATTTTTGAAAGAGCATGAGCAGGGGAGGGGCAGAGAGAGAGGGAGACAGAATCTGAAGCAGGGTCTGTGCTGTCCATGCAAAGCCCGACTTGAGGCTCAAACCCACAAACTATGAGATCATGACCTGAACTGAAGTTGGATGCTCAACCGACTGAGTGCCCCAGGCACCCCAGTGTTTTGTTCCTTTTAACTTCAGACTAAAATTCCATCCTATGGCTATTTTTTCCTTATCCATTTGTCACTCTTCTATATGTTTTGGCTATTAGGTGTTCTTTGAAACACAAAAATTTAATTTTAGTGAAGTCCAAATTTTTTTCTTTGGTTGATTATGATTTTGGGGTCACGTCTAAGAAACCATTGCTTAGGGGGCCTGGGTGGCTCAGTCTGTTAAACATCCAGCTCTTGGTTTGGGCTCAGGTCATGATTTCACGGTTCATGAGTTTGATTTTTGAGTTTAAGACCTATGTCAATGCAAAGCCTGATTGGGATTCTATCCCTTACCCTCTTGTTCTCTGCCCCTCCCCCACTTGTGTTTATCTCTCTCTCCCCCACCTCATCTCCTTCTCCTTCCCTCCCTCCCTTTCTAAATAAGCTTAAAAAAAAAACAACAAAAAACGTTCCCTGATCCAGGGTCATGAAGATTTACTTCTATTTACTTGTAAGAGTTTTATAGTTTTAGCTGACATTTAGGTCTGTGAGTTAATTTTTGAGTATGGTGCAAGGTATATAGGTTCACTTTGAATCTTTGACATTTGGATATCCAATCGTCCTAGTACCATTTGTTAGAGAGACTGTTCTTTCCTCAATGAATGGTTCTTGGCACACTTGTCAAAAATCAATTGACCAGAGGGGCGCCTGGGTGGCTCAGTCGGTTGAGTGTCCGACTTTGGCTCAGGTCATGATCTCATGGTTTGTGGGTTCGAGCCCCGCGTCGGGCTCTGTACTGACATCTAGCTCAGAGCCTAGAGCCTGCTTTGGATTCTGTATCTTCCTCTTTCTCTGACCCTCTCCTGCTTGTTCGCTTGCTCTCTCTCTCTCTCAGAAATAAATAAAACACAGTAAAAAAAAAATTAAAAAAAAAATCAATTGACCAGAAAGGTGAGAATTGATTTCCAAACTCTCCATTTATATAGGTCTTCTTTACTGTTTTCAGTTGGATTTTGTATTTCCTACGTAAGATTTGTTAGATTAATATTTTCATTTTGCAGGGATGTAAGCTGTATTTCTTGTTTATTGTTAATGAAATGCTCTTGACCTTTATAGTGATTTTTTATCTAGAAACGTTATGTTCTTATTGTTTTAAATAAGAAACTCCTTTCTCAGAAGCTCTTGACTGGCTCCATCTGTTAGAGAATGCGGCTTTTGATCTCTCAGGGTGTTGAGTGTAAGCCCCATGTTGGACATGGAGCCTACTCAAAAAAAAAGTAATTGCTTTTTCACATTGTACCATTGAGTATGATGTTTACCTATGATGTTTACCATAAGTTTGTTATAAATACTCTTTTTCTGGTTTAAAAAAATTGTTGAGAGAGAGAATCCCAAGCAGGCTCCATGCTGTCAGCACACAGCCCCAACATGGGGCTCAAACTTGTGAACCATGAGATCATGACTTTTGCCTAAATCAAAAGTTGGACACTTAACTGAGTGAGCCACCCATGCACCTCTGCTACATTTAAATAATCATATCTAAATTTGCTTTCTTAATCTAGTGATGTAGCAAATTTTATTGAAATTTTTCTCTTTTCTTAACTTCTTTTTGGATTAACTAAGTAGTTATCCAAAAAGTAGTTTTTTATGTTAGCTTATTATTCTTTTAGTAGGTACTGTAAAGATTACAACTTGCATTCTTGACTTTGTAAAGAGTACTCTTAATAGTACATTTACCTCTTCACAGAAGATACAAGGACGTTAGAACACTTTTATTCCCTTCCTATTATACTATTGCTGTGAAGTATTATAGTTCTGTATATAGTCTAACTGCTACAGGACTTTTTGTTTTGTTTTGTTTTTTGTTTTGTTTTTTTTTACAAATAGTTTATTGTCAAATTAGTTTCCACATAACACCCAGTGCTCATCCCCACAAGTGCCCTCCTCCATGTCCATCCCTCCCTCCCCCCCACATCCATCAGTCCTCAGTTTTTGTCAGCACTCAAGAGTCTCTCATGGTTTGCCTCTCTCCCTTTCCCCCACCATTTCCGCCCTACAGGACTTTGTTTTTATTTTATACAATCAATATTACAATGAATATTTACTTAGCTTTGCTCACTTTTTTTTTTAACCCTTTCACTCCTTTATTTCTGTGCTTCTACTTAGGAGGATCATTTTTCTTCCTAAAGAACTAAAGCAAAAGCCCAAAGAACTCTGCTCAGTAGTTACTTTAGTGCAGTATTTATCTTAAAATGTCTGTACTGTTCCCTCTTTTTGAATAGTATTTTTGCTAAGAATTGTAGGTTGGTATTGGTCTTCCTTCGGTACTTTATGTCTCTGATTTTGTTCTGGTTCCCAGCCTATTAGTCATCTGTCAGTCTTCCTGCTACTCCTTTGGAAAATCCTTTGTTTTCTCCCCTCTGTCTGCTTTTAAGATTTTCTCCTTGTGTTGGGAGTTTTATCAACTTTACTGTGACATCTAGGTGTGGTTTTCTTTGTGGTTTGTCCAGCTTGATATTTATAGGCTTTCTTGAATCTTCAGCTATGAAAACTTGCATTGGTTTTAGAAAAATCTTGACCATTATTTACTCAGATTTCTGCTCCATTTTATATCTTCTCTCCTGTGAGTGCCAGTTACACATTCATTAGACTGCTATGTTTTAGGTTTCTTCATTCTATTTTCTGTATTTTCCATTTTCCTCCTCAGGGCCTCAGTCTGGATACTTCCTGCCGGATTATAGTTTAGCTGTAACTAATCTATTAACCCACCTGTTTGCAGTCCTAATTTCAATTACTGTATTTTTTAATTCTAGAATTTCCTTTTGGTTCTTTGTGATAGGCTTTGGTTCTCTGCCAATGTTCTTCATCTTGTCACATATTTCCTTGGACATATTTAGTTATTTAAAAGCCCTTGTCCAGTAACTCTAGTATGTACATCCCTCGGAGGTCTTTTACCTTTTTCTGTTTTCTCTCTTTTGGTGTGCATTTGGTTTTTTCTTTGCTATGATTGGTAATTTTTATTCAGTGCCAGAAACTGTATATGAAAACAGTTTGGCTCAGGATGATTTTCTGTATTTCCAGAAAGGATTTAGTTTTGCTTCTTGCAGGCAGTCAGGGTAGGGCCAAGCCAACTTAATCCTGTTGAACTGTTTGGGAGCTGGGTGTTTTGACACTATGTATTTCTACTTATCCTCATTCTAGTGTGCACTCTCCAGGGAATCCCAGAGAGAGCCTGTGGAATGTTCAAGCCCCTCCTTCTTGGCAAACTCTGAAGTCCAATTTGTGTCTCTCCTACACCGTAAGACTGATGGAAGCATTGCTTACTAGCTTAATGCAGCCTCCTTGACTTCAGGTCTTGTCTGCCTTTGGTTGTTCTGGATTCCAACTTTGGTCTCCCAATCCCCACCAAGCTGCTTCAGGCTCTGCTCAACTTCTCAGCCTTGTAACTCCACTTTCTACTTGGCTTCTCAGCCTCTCAGCTTCATGCTGCTTATAAATTGAGATAGGGTACAAGCAGTACAGAACACCAGACTCACCTCAATGTTATTTCCCATCTCACTGGGAATATCTTAGCCTCTCAGATTCTGGTTGCTTTGGTAATTTTTTAATAATGCCTTGAGATTTTCTGGGTTTTGTTTTGCTTTTTTTTGTTTTTTCTTCGTTTTTTGCACTTGTTCTTAGTGGGAGGGTTTGGTTTGTCTGCTATTAAGTGGTTTTTCATGGCCAGAATCAGAAGTAATTACAATTTTCTAATGTGGATAAGTCTTGTATTACCAGAATAGACTAAGCTGAATAATGATACATTATCATTTTAGTACATTGTTGGACTTGATTTGTTAATATCTGTTAATAATTTTGCCTTTGTTCATGAAAAGTTGGCTGGTAATTTTCCTTTCTCATGCTTGCCCTGTTTAGTGTAAAGGTTATTTAGTTCATAAAATGAGTTTTAGATTTTTCATCTATTCATATGCTTTAAGAACAAAATTATCTTTTATTTCATTATTTCATAAAACTTTTAAAAAATATCTTTTCCAGGGGAGCCTGGCTGGCTTAGTTGGCAAAGCATGCAGCTCTTGATCTTGGGGTTGTAAGTTCAAGCCCCATGTTGGGGTTTAGAGATTACTTAAAAATATAATCCTAAAAAAATACATATCCTTTCTAGTATTAGGTTATGTTATATAGCTATTTTTCCATTCCTGATCTTTTTTTTTTGTACCTGTCTCCTTTTTATTTTGATTTGGCAGGGTTTAGTTTATTAAATTTCTCCTCTCTTTGGGTTCATTGTATTGTTCCTTCACTAATGTCTTTTAATTGGATACTAATGTCTTAAATTGGATATTTAACTCATTTTTTCCAGTCCTTTAAAAGTTTTTTTTTAATGTTTTATTTATTTCTGAGAGAGAGAGAGAGAGAGGCAGTGTGATTAGGAGAGGGTCAGAGAGAGAGGGAGACAAAGAATCTGAAGCAGGCTCCAGGCTCTGAGCACAGAGCCTGATGCGGGGCTCAAACCCACGAGCCGTGAGATCATGACCTGAGCCGAAGTCGGAAGCTTAACCAACTGAACCACCCAGGCCATCCAGTCCTTTTTAAAAGTCTGTTATGAAGCCTATGGATTTCCCTTTAAGTACTATATTAGCCATATCTAACAAGTTAGGATATGTAATATTCCAACTTCCACTGTGATTTCTTTGACCAGTGGGTTATTTAGACATTTATGTTTTTGTTTTCTAAGCAAACTCAGTGCTCATTGTGGGTCTTGAACTCACAACCCCAACATTAAGGATCACATGCTCCATGACTGATCACATGCTCCATGACTGAGCCAGCCAGTCCCTATTTTAAGTTTATTTGTTTTGAGAGAGAGAGAGCGAGCGCGTGCAAGCGAGCAGTACAGGTGAAGAGAGCGGGAGAGAGAGGATCCCAAGCAAGCTCTGTACCAGTCAGTGTGGAGCCTGACCTGACACAGAGCTCAAACCCATGAACCATGAGATCATGACCTGAGCCTAAACCAAGAGCCGAATACTCAAATGACTGAGTCACACACATGCCCCTTTCTGTTTGTCTTTAAACATGAGGTTTATTTATCAGAACTTCATTTCCTTTTTAGGGCTAGTATTCCATTGTACACATATACCATAGTATCCATTCATCTACTGATGAGCACTTGGGTTGCTTCCATCTTTGACTACTATGAATAATGCTGCTGTGAATACTGGCATACAGGTATCTGTTTAAGGCTGTTTTCAGTTTTTTGGGGTACATACCTACAAGTGGGATTTTTTAGTTATATGGTAATTCAGTGTTTAACTTTCTGAGGAACAGCCAGACCACAGCGGTTACACTGGTTCACATTCCCACCAGATATGCACAAGGGGTCTGGTCTCCCCACATCTTTGCCAATATTTGTTTTTCTGGGCTTTTTGGCTTTGGTTTGCAATCCCCTAAGATTGATGATGTTGAGGATGCTACTGACCATTTGTGTATCTTTGGAGAAATGTCTATTCAAGTCCTTGCTCGTTTTAATTGGATTATCTTTTTGTTGTTGAGTTGTAGGAGTTATGATGTCTTCATATTAACCCTTTCTTAGATATGTAATTTGCAGGTGATTTGCCCATTCTTTGGGTTGTCATCACAGTTTCTTCATAGCATCCTTTGATGCATAAAAGTTTTTAGTTTTAGTGAAGCCAGTTTTATCTTTTGTTGCCTGTGCTTTTGGTGTCTTAAACTACTGCCCAATCCAAGGTCATGAAGATACGCTGTTTTTATCTAAGTTTTATAGCTCTTAGATTCATTATCAAGGGTCCAACTTCATTCTTTTGCTTATGATAGTTTTCCCAGCATACTGTGGAAGAAACTGTTCTTTCCCATCCATGCTCATTCTGGAATGACAGAATTCTCCACCCAGAAAAACTCTGTCAATAATTTTCCATTGTTATACTTGAGAAATTTGCTGTTTAATTCATTTCTTTAGCAGAAAGATTCCTTTGGCTGCTTTTTTCTCTGTGTCTTCCATTTTATTGTAAATGTGAATTTGCTTGGGATTCATTTGGCTTCCTGTCTCTGAGTGTCAGGTGTCATTAGCCATTTCTGGAAAATCCTAAATCACATTCTCTTTGTATATGTCTTCTTTTCCATTCAGTCTGCTCTCTTCTGGCAGAGCTGACAGATGTCCACTGTGGCCCTCATTCTCTTCCATAGCTCTTAGTCACTTTTTTGATAGTCTCTTTTTTTTTTATTTAGTTGCTGCTTTTATTTCTTTAAAAATGAAGTACCCAAATGCAGTCTTATGGTTTGGGAATTCTTGGGAGAATCGTTTCCTTTTATTCCTACTCTACCATAGACCAAATGTCTCCAATCACCTGCCTTGAAAGGGGTTTGGGGGGTGGCTCATTTTATTCCCAGCAGTTTAGCTATTCATTTAAAAAGACATCTTATTTTGTTATCAAGCAGTTTGAGTGTTTCGCACCAGGAGCCTTTTCACTCCTGTTCTCTCTCCTAGTCCTGACTGGCTGGTAGCAGGGTTTATTCTTTGTGCTGCTTCCCAAGTGGCCCTGGTTTCTGTGATGGCCTGATTTTTCTCAGGCTTTATCTCCTTTCATTGTCCAATATCTCTTTTCAGAGCACCTCCATCCCTGCCTTCAACTACCAGTTTACAGATTCATGGCTAAATATCATGCTTCTCATTGTTTTCTAGCCAGAACTTTCTGGTGAATGTTCATGTGCCATTTGCTGTTCCTATAATATCTTTTCAGCTCCTTTTCAATTACTACTTTCTTAATGAGGCAAAATTCTTCTGTAATGAGCTCCTGTAAGTAGATCACAGTGGGAGAGGGACAACGCTGCGTCCCAGGCCGGCTGGAGCTCCGAAGGCACAGGGATGGGTGCTGTCTTCAGCCCTGTCTTCTCCCCTGGTAGTGACCAGGCTGCTTATAGTGCAGAGCCCCCTCCCCCAACCCCTTGGTGCTGAACCAGGTTCAGGAAAGCTCTTGCTGCAGTCCATACCCCCTTTTTATTTCAAATAGGAGTACTGGCTTCTCAAAACTGCCACCTTTATGTAGACTTGCAACCCGTAGAGTCTTCCTTCTGGGGCTGCTATCCCAGCAGGGGGCAGGCAGCCTACTTCACAGACAGCTGCAGAGTTCTGTCAGAGGAAGGCTGGATTTCTATCTCCTCTTTGTTTTGCTTTGCAGTCACTCTATGGGGGTTGGGAAGCAGTACTCTCTTTATGCCACAACTTAATTTTTTTGTACTTTTTAAAAATTATTTTCAGAGAGTGAGCGGGGGAGGTGGGGGAGGGAGAGAGAGAGAGAGAGAGAGAGAGACTGACTGACTCCCAAGCAGGCTCCACGCTGTTAGCACAGAGCCCATTGTGGGGCTTGAACTCATGAACCTTGAGATCATGACCCGAGCTGAAATGAGCTGAAATCGTGAGTTAGAGGCTTAACTGCCTGAGTCACCCAGGCACCTCCATGCCACAACTTTAAAGCTGGAAGTCACACTAAAAGATCAATCTTCTATTACTGGGCTGAACACTTCCTGGGTAACTCTCCTGTTAGATTCTGTTTGCCTGTATTTTATTTAAGACTTTTGCCTTTATGTTCAGAACAGTTTATTTTTAGTATGTCCTATCTGTTCTTAGGGCTCTTGAAATTAGCGGTGTCATTTCCTGTGTTTTATTTATTCTCTGGAACAGTCTGAATATATAATACCGGGACTATCTGTTCCCTGAAGGTTTTATAAAACAACAGCTGTAAAACTACATAGTTCAGCTTGGTTGTTTTTCTGGGAAGGTATTTACCTTGTTCAGTTTTTTAAAAACAGCTTTGGTCCAATAAGATTTTCTGTTTCTTGATTCTAGTTCATGTTTTCCTGGAAATTTTTCCATTTAAACTCAGTTTTCAAATTTATTGCCATAAAATATCCTTAGGAACTAGGGGATGGAGTTCACTTTATCTATATTGCTTGCTTTTTTTTTTTTTGCCATGAGAGCAGATTGATGCATGAGTAAAATAAAGACCAGAGCTGTTCACCAAATGATGACTGATACCCTAAGGCGGTGGGGAGAGGCATAAGAGCCACACCCTGATCCTGCCCTTCTACCCTGCAAACTCTGTGCTCTGCTTAGTCTTTTTCCACTTTCTCTTTCTCAGTCTTAGGAAAAGTCCTCAGTGCTGTGGGCAGTGCCCAGCTACTGATGTCCCAGAAATTCCAGCAATTCCGGGGCCTCTGTGAGCAAAACCTGGTGAGTGTGATTCTTCCTCCTCTGCAGCGGGGCTGCCACCCACCAGCTGCCTGCTCAGCTGGATTAGCCCCCAAGCCTCTGTGCTCTCCTCCCTAACACGGAGAAGGTGCTGGTGACGCCTGTCAGTGGCCAGCATGAAGAATGGGCCAAGGATGGTCCTTCCATATCTCTACTACCTCTTGAAATAGAAAAGTGGACTCTCTGTGAAAAGAGCCACATGAAACTTAAAAATCTCTTAGCACTGATTTATTTATATTAAACATTCTCTAAGAAGACAGGTAAGAACTAAAGACATACCACCACTAGGCTTGGTAGGTTGCTTTCTCCTTCACTCTTACCTGTAGGGCAGCTTTTCCTGTGGAAGCCTCGGCTCCACTTGGCCAGGGGTGGTGTGCTCCTAGGGCTGGAGGACAATGGCCAGTGTTTGTGTCTAGGACCTTCAGGGCGTTGGGACTTACTTGGCTGGGGCAGTCACCATAAGAAATGTGTTCAGAGAACTCCATAGGATTCTGTAATTGTGCCCACCTGGCAGTGATCCAGGGTTCTCCCTGCCTCACTCTAGGACCATGGCCAGGAACTTCTGTGAAATGAGAACAGTTTTCTGCCTGGCATACATTAGGAACACGAAGGCCTTCCTCCCTGTAGCCCTACAGGGGTGGTAAAGGCCTCAGTCCTATGTATGTGCAGGGCCTGCTCTCATGATGGGACTATCTCTTTCTCCCAAAGATCTGCACCATCAGATCTAGCAGTGACCAGGAAATGGCTTCATTCCCTCATATAGATACTGACCCTGAGAACAGTAGAGTGAGACTAGGCCTCAAGAGACCCTAACTGGGGCTGGCAGGGCCAGGGGAGCATACTTGAGGTGGGGTGCAGGAAAGGCCTCTGCGTCGCTTGCCCCACTGATCCCCATCTCCCCGACAGAACCCTGAAGCCAACCCGCGTCCAACAGCCCAGGACCTGGCAGGGTTCTGGGACCTGCTACAGCTGTCCATCGAGGACATCAGCATGAAGTTTGATGAACTCTACCACCTCAAGGCCAACAGCTGGCAGCTGGTGGAAACCCCCGAGAAGAGGAAGGTGAGCATGGAGCAGTGCGGAGGGGAAGTCCAGGGACAAATTCCTGGTCGGCAATAACGCTGCCCACATCGGTCAGTGCTGCTTGGCTCCCTTCTCCGTGTGTCGTCTTTGAGCTGGGGGCTCACGTCCATCAGTGCGCGGGGTCCATGCTTGGCTCTCGTCCAGCATGCCGCTCGCTGTGTAGTGGAGGCCGTCCCCTGAAGCATGTCATCCCACCCTGCATGTTAAGAAATGGGGCTCCTAAGAGACACGTGCCACAGTGCTAGTGTAGACATGGCTGTTGGAACTTTGGAGCAGAAAAACGGTCCTCCTGGGGCCAGCCTCTTCCCTGAGGTGCAGGCTTCCCTCTGTAAAACTGTGGCACCCAGTGGCCCCTATGGTTGTTGGTTATTGGACTGTGGCCCTTGTGAGTTCTGATCCCTAGAACAGCATGTGAAATGTGGCCTGGGAGTCAGAGGCTCTGAATTTAAACCCCATCTCTGGCCATGTGACTCAGGCTCTCAATGGTTCGATGCAAGGGTGGGAATAGGTGATCTGTCCATCCCTGCTAGAACATTCTAGGATTCTAAGCTTGCTTTTTGCTCCTATGCCTTGTGCTATTCCCACTATCATCGCTTCTTGTGGCTTTCTGATTCCAAATGTGTGTTGCTTGTGCCCGATGTGGGGAGGCTGGGGTGGAGACTCCAGCTGCCAGCATACAGCGGGTGGTAGTGCCACACAAAAGGTGCACCTTTATTTTATTCTTCTTCCCTCCTCACTGTCTCACTAAAGGAAGAGAAGAAACCACCCCCTCCAGTCCCAAAGAAGCCAGCTAAATCCAAGCCGGCAGTGAGCCGCGACAAGGCCTCCGATGCGGGGGACAAGCAGCGTCAGGAGGCCCGCAAGAGACTCCTGGCGGCCAAACGGGCAGCTTCTGTGCGGCAGAACTCAGCCACAGAGAGTGCAGACAGCATCGAGATTTACGTCCCTGAGGCCCAGACCCGACTCTGAGACCAGGAAGCGGGAAGCAAACAATTTTAAGTCATTAAAAAAAACAAAAAACCACCACAAACTAAATGTGAATGGAACACAATTTTCTCAACCTTTAGGATGGTTATTCTGTCCAGAGACCCTGAGCCAACTTTCAAATTGACGCATACAAGGGCTCACAATTTGGCTTTTTTGGGTCCCTCCCAGCTTTAGGTTATGAAGACTTCATACAAAAGAAAGTCAACAAAAACATGAAACTATAAAACTTTTCTCCCCCCTCTTGCTGGCCGCGGTGGGCGAGGTAGACGGACCTCGGCAACTCCCGGCCCAGCCTCCAGACTGCGGTCTTTTTACTTGTTCTATCTACCGGGGACTCGCACTAGCTTGTTTACAAGACGCGGACAGCCTGGGGCCCCTGCCACGTCCTTCCTTCTCCTCCCGCCACCCGGCTCTGACCTTGCAGTTTTCATTCTTACGTTTTTCTCTTTTCCCTTCAGAGCCCACACAGGGGTCACCATCCCGGCTGTCGGCTTCCTCGTCCTCAGCTCTGTTTGTGGTTGAGAGCCCAGAGGACAGAGAGGTGGACATGCACCCTTGCCCAAGTGCTAACACACACTCACGTGCACACGCAGGTACAGGCTCCCCAGAGCAGAAGCAGCCACCCCAGGTGAGGGGGGTGGGGTCCTCGCCTCTCCAGGAAGAGGGTTGAAGTCTTTGGGGGGGAAATGAGATAAAAGCCACAGTTACCACACTCCAGACTCCCGCCTTTTTCTTCTCTCCAACCCCCTCTTCCTTCAGGAAAATGTTTGACTCAGAGTGACTTGCGGGGGATGCTCGAGAGAGGAACCCCATTTTCCAGGGGCTGTCTGTCCCTGGCCAAGCCTGTGTACAGTACCCGAGGGGCGGGCGGCTGCGTCTGTACGTATGTGTACATATGCACATAGACCTTAGAGTGTATATTTAACAAACGCCCCTCTGCTCACCCATGCCCACCAGCGCCGCCGCTGGCTCTCGGGGCACCTGGCAGGAGGTGGGTGTGTGAATAGCATATATTTTTACATGTACTATATCTAGGTGTGTGTACAAGTGTGTGTAAAAATATATACCTTGTGTGTAAGCGGCCTTTTTTGGTCTCCCACCTGCCCCCTGCCGTGGGCCCATCTGCCCAGCCTCTTTTGAGTTTTCTGGGTTTTGTTTTTTGTTTTTGTTTTTGTTTTACCCCAATCTTCCTTCTCTCTCCTTACCCCCCAGTCCCACTCCCAGGGTGTCATGAGCCCTGAGCTGCGATGGCCTGGGCCTGCAGGGTTGGGGGGCGGGCAGGGCGAGGGGGAGGCCCAGCCCTCAGCAAGCGCAGTGCACGAGGAGGGCTGCTCTCCACCACGGAGACGGAGATGGTGTTGGAGATGCCCTCGTGTCGGGCACTTGCTGCAGGGGCCCCGGGTGAACTGAGGGCCTGCTCTGGGGCCCCATTCCAGCTTGGCCGCCGTCTGTGACCTTGGGCAAGTCACTCGACCTCTGTGTGCCTCAACTTCCTCCTCTGTAAAATGGGGACAGTCCCTGCCCCTCCCTACCTCACAGGCATGTTGTGAGAATAAATGAGGTAACGTGTATCAAGGGCTCATGGTGTTCTTGCAGCGGGATGAATGAGGTGGGAGGAGTGGACACCCCAAGAGACTGAGCCAGGCCCCCTTCCACGTGGCAGCTCTCTAAGACAGGTGGACTTGAGGGTAAGCCATCATTCCAACTCTGGCACAACCCCGGTCATGACCCTAGGCAAAAGAACAGCTCTCTGTTCCAACACCTCAAAAATGAGTGCACAGCATCCACTTTAACCTGCTTCCTGTGAGAAACGAGTACTTTAACTCATAGTTTCTATGTGGGAGCCACGATGGGCTGCCCTCACCCACAACACAGACCCAGCTTGGCTCGCACAGCTCCCAGGATGGGGCGCACAGCACCCCCGGCTGCTGCCTCCCGACAGTTACAGGCACTGATCTCACTTCCTGAGCACCTGCTCTCCTGGGCCAGGGCCTGGCAGTCAGTCACAGAACTCACGCTCTAGTCGGGGAGAGAGACACTGAACAAGTCCTATGTGAGTTCAGGTCTCTAACAGGTGGCAGAAAAGCAACACCAGGAGGCTGTGAGAAGCTGTGACAGCGCCACCAAACTGGGCAGGAACACTCTGATCAAGTCTAAGAGGGCAGTGGCTGCTTTGGGGGATGTCGAACCTGGGGAAAGTGCCTTCTGGCCAGTAGAATGTTCAGCGCCAATGCCCGCTGGTAAGAACATGCCTTTTAGGAAGTTCTTGGGCCAAGCTGAGTTTGACACCTGGCCTCCTCCCCTGGCCGCACCTAGGTAAGATGCAGTGAACTGCACCCAGGCTCCAGATGTACAGAACTGCCTTCCCAAGAGCTTTGTTCAGGCTGCCTCCGTGGGGCCCTCCTAGCTCATCCCACTCTGTGGGCCAGGCCCCCTGCGCTCAGAGGAGCACCCCCTCATCTCTGGGTCCCATCAGTGGTGGCTGAGCACCTGCTGACCGCGGGTGGCTCTCATGACCTCTGGGGCTGGCGCCTCTCTGGCCCTACGCCTGCTCTGAGACGGGGCTGGGGGTTGGGGGGGGTACTAGAAGGGTAAGTGAAGAGGTATCAGGTTGCCCTGGGCACGGAGTCAGACACTCAAGTGAGTGAACACAGGAGGTGGCCAGGCTGGACTTGAGGGCTGCTGTCCAGCTAGCAGCCCAGCTCTACTCCTGACAGGCCTCAGGGAACCCTTACCCTCAGGGCCTGATTGTTTCTGCTAGGCAGGGGAGGGGCCTTAAGGGTTGGATCAGGGTCTCTGGCAGGGATCCTGCGCTCTCTACAGCAGAGCACAGCGAGGGGAAAGCACCTGACTTGCAGAATCTGGATCTCCACTCCCAGCCCTACTGTCTTCACAGCGGGGGACCCCATCACCACCAGCTGAAAGAATAGTGTAACAAACACCTTGTCCTTTACGCAGAATCACCAACTGTCAACCTTTTCCCATATTTGTATCATCCCTCACAGGTACATACAAACATTTCCCCCCTCCCCTGGAGCCAACTGAAAGCACGTTACATACACCATACTTCATCCCCAAACATGCCAGGCAATTCCTGAGAATAAGGACACTCCTGCACGACCACAATACCTTCGTTCCTTTCTAATTTAACAAAGGAGTGGTCAACGTGCACCACCCTCTTTCCCAGGAGAGCGCCCAGGGCCCAGACATTAATACCAAAGCACAGCCACACTCCAAATGCCCCAATAATGTCCTCTATGCCTCTTCCTTTGCCCACCCAGGATCCACTTAAGGATCATTCATTGCTTTCTGTTATCATGACTCTTCAGTCTCACTGAATCAGAAACAGCTTCCCTTTTTTTTCACAACACTGACATCTTTTACATTTTTACATGTCCAAGTATCTTGTAGATCATTGTACCATCTGAATTTATATGTTCTCGTGGCTAGGTTCAAATTAAATAGTCTGAACAAGAATATGACTAAGATGATATCCTTCCCTGTGCTTGTATCAGGGAGTCATCTGTCACTTTAGGGAAAGACTAACAGCAGCTTCCCGGAGAAGCTGGGAATGAGTCCTTGGCCTCTGCATTTCCAAAGCCCAGTCCTTGAGGGAATAGAAAGGGGCATGGGACCACAGGCAGGCTGGGATGCATGGGAGCCCAGGGGTGCTGGGGAAGAGGCAGAGGGAACAGGGAGCCTGTGCACTGACTCTGGGTCCCTGAGAACCACACTTGGGGCCGCAGATCCCCTTCTGGACTCCCTACTCTGCCAGGGTCACAAATTCCCAAGCTTTGCATATTCCCCACCGATGGCCTGAGAGCAGAAGGGAATGCCCAGCTGCAGCCTGGGGCAGCACTGGGTTCAGAGGCCTGGCCAGGACAGCAGGACAAAGCCATTGCCAGCAGTGGCCTGCCAGCCAGGAACCATGTGGACGCCACCCCAGGTAAGTGCTGCTGAGGATCTCCAGACCAAATGAGAAGTGTTCCTACCACCGTCACCAGAGTGGAGCTTCTAAGAGAAATGTAGGATGAAGTTGTGTCTCCTGCACTTCAGAACCTGGCTGATCTGAAAAATCACTGTGGCCCCCACTACCTCTCCTTAAGGCAGCTAGAGGGACTTTACAAAAATCCTGCCTCCACTCGCTCCAGAAGCCACCCTCTCTGCTCAGAAGTCTTTGCAGCCTGCCCAGTGCTAGCAGCAGAAAATCCAGCCTCTTCACCTTGGCCTCAGAGGCCCCTGTCCCCCTTTCCAATTGCACCTGCCATGAGATCCCATCCTGTGCTCTGTCCTCCAGCCTCAACTCAGGCCTTGCAGGGAGAGCCATGGCTCCCCACCAATGCAGTGAACATTTACTCCTTCCTCCACCCTCAGGCCAGTTTCCTCAGGGAAACCCTCCCAAAGTACCTGGGCCAGGCCAGGTTGATGCAAAACCTCTGCTCTAGGCTTGGAGGATGAGAGCCACTTCATTTGTCTTTCTTTGTTGCTGTCACTGATATTTACAGCTAGATGATTCTAAGTGAATATCTGTCTCTACTAGCAGACAGTAGGCTCCCGGAGGGCAGGAATCGAGTGTTTTCACCAGCCCCAGTGCCTAGCACAGAGGGGAGCTTCAAGAACTATTACTTCCTAAATATATCCACCCCCTTGTTGGGGGAAGAAGAAGTGGGACTTCACAGAGAAGATAATATTTGAGCTGGGCTTTGAAGGATGAGCAGGAGTTCTCCACGCTATGGCAAAGAAAGGCACACTGAGCACAGAGGCAGAAATATGAGGCTGCTGCTGCTCAGGCAGGGGCCTTGAATGCCAAGTTAAGTAGAAGGGCTTGCACCAGCTTTGAATGGAGCAGGGACATTTCCTTCCATAGTACCCAGCTTCCCATGAAACAGGGGTCCTCTGTCCCAGCCTCCAGGGGGCCATGGTTCCCTAGTGACCCAGCCAGCATCAGGATTTGTCTCTGAAACATGTCTGCAGCACCCAAACCTGGTGAAGCCCTGTGACCAACAAGGAACATGGACCCTTGGAGTCCCTCAGCTGCTAATGCCTTCAACCTTCTATAGACTGACAACTCCCACATCTAAATCTGCAACCTGTACATTTCCTTGAACTCCTCACTTGCCACTCACATCTCCACTTTGATGTCTAACAGGTGCTATCAAAATTAACATGTCCACTAACTAGTAAAGGGAGTAAGAAGGGTAAGAAAGTCGCCATTCAGCAACCGTCATAACAATAACTGAATCACCAGTGGGTGTTAAGTGTCATGAGTGAAAGTTTGATGAGGAATAGAATATTCATTCTACCCCACAAATTAATGAACAAAAGGGAAAAATGGTGATTACATTACTCTTTTGATTACAAAAGGGAAAAATGGTGACTTTCTGATGGATAAAGCTGACAGACACTACCTTAGCTAGATGGCCAAAGTTATTGCCAATGAGGGGAAACATTAACATCATACATCTCCTGGTAAGACACACTGAGAAGGGTATAACGTCATTTCTGTGATATTCTTGTCAAAACTCCTAACTTGAAGCTAATCATGAGAGAGCACCAAGTTAACTGGCCTGGACTCTCCAAAAATGTCAATGTCATGCAAAATAAAAGCTAAGGAACAGTTCCACATTAAAAGAGATTAAAGACATCTCAATAGACACATAAAAAGCACTTGACCAAACCCAAAATCCTTTCATGATACACTCAACCAGGAATCGAACTTCTCCAAGTTAATAAAGGGCATCCAAAAAAATCCACAGCTTAACATCATACTGAATGGCAAAAGACTGAGCTTTTCTCCTAAGATCAGGAACAAGACAAGAATGTCCATTTTTACTACTTCTGTTCAACACTGTACTGGAGGGCAATGTTGCACCCAACCAGGACAATCAGGCAAAAGGATGAAGGAGTGAATGAATGGCATCCAGATTTGGAAGAAAGAAGTTGCACTATCTCTATTTGCAGGTAACATAATGTTTCATATAGAAAATCCTAAAGCATCCATAAAAGAACTACTATAAATGAGTTCAGCAATGTTCCTGGAAATAAGATCAATATCACAAAAACTAACTGTATTTCTACTATGATACAATAAAAAAATAGATATTCAGGATTTGTCCCTGTTTCCTGGCACATAGCTCCTAAAACCCTTAGAATATCTGAGATGATGAAGGGTCTTCTTATGCTAATGAGAAGACTGGTGGTTGGGGACCCCCAGGAAGCTTCAAGATGGGGTATGATTGATGGGGAAGACAGGGCAAGATTAGAGGGCTTGGATTTTCAGCCTCACTTCCCCAATCCCCAGGGAGGGAAGAGGGGATAGAGACTGAGTCAATCATCAACAGCCAATGATTTAGTTGTGCCTATGTAATGAAACCACCAACAAAAGCCCTAAGCAACAAGGTTCAGAGAGCTTGGGGTTGACTGGGGCACTGGTGCCCACAGAATCTTCTCCACCCCCACCTTGCTGTATGCACCTCCTGCTGTTTGGTTGTTCTTGAGCTGTGTCCTTTATAGTAACCCAGTAACAATAACTTTTCTTGAGTTCTGGGAGTTCTAGCAAATTATTTATCCTTGTGGGAGGATATAGGAACCCCCAGTTTATAGCTAAATCGGACAGAAATGTGAGTAACCTGGGGACCTAATATTTGCCATTGGCATCCGATATAAGGGCAATCTTTTGGGACTGAGATCTTAAACCTATGGAGTCTGACGCGAACTCCAGGTAGTCAGGGTTAGAACTGAAATGAATTGTAGAACACCTGGTTGGTATCCAGAGAATTGGAGAATTGGTTTGTATAGAAAAAATACCCACACACTGTCAAAAGTGTTGTCGAGATGCTGGCGAGGATGTGGAGAAATGGGCACCCTCCTACACTGTTGGTGGGAATGTAAACTGGTACAGCCCCTCTGGAAAACAGTGTGGAGGTTCCTCAAAAAATTAACAATAGAACTCCCCTATGACCCAGCAATAGCTCTGCTAGGAATTTACCCAAGGGATACAGAAATGCTGAGGCATAGGAGCACATGTACCCCAACGTTCATAGCAGCACTCTAAACAATAGCCAAAACATGGAAAGAGCCTAAGTGTCCATCAACGGACAAATGGATCAAGAAGATGTGGTTTATCTATACCATGGAATACTACATGGCAATGAGAAAAAATGAAATCTGGCCATGTGTAGCAACATGGATGGACCTTGAGGGTGTTATGCTGAGCGAAATAAGTCAGGCAGAGGACAAATATCATATGTGTGCACGTATAGGAGGATTAGGAGGAACTTAACAGAGGACCAAGGGGGAGAAGAAGGGCGGAAATGGTGGGGGAAAGGGGGAGAGGCAAACCATGAGAGACTCTTGAATGCTGACAAAAACTGAGGACTGATGGATGAGGGGGGTGGGCACGGAGATGGGCACTTGTGGGGACGAGCACTGGGTGTTATATGGAAACCAACTTGACAATAAACTATTTGTAAAAAAAAAAAAAAAAGTGTCAAAAGTGTTGTAAGTAAAAACAGTCCAAGTATAGTGAATACTGTAGAGATAAATTTAAGGAAACAATTCCATCTACAACACCATCAAATAGAATAAAATACTTAGGAATAAATTGAACAGAAAAAGCATAACCCTTGTACAGTGGAAACTACAAAAACATGAAGAGAAATTCTGCAAGATCAAAATTAAGGGAAAGACATTTCATATTCATGGATCTGAAGATTTCATATTAAGGTGTTAGTACTCCAGTACGGTAATGGTAATACAAATTCAACAATCTTTACCAACCTCCCCCTACCTTTTCTGCAGAAATCGATAGGCTGGTCTTAAAATTCATATGGAAACGCAAGAGAACATGAAAAGCCAAAACAATCTTGAAAAGGAAGAACAAAGCTGGATGTCACACTTCCTGATTTCTACAAAACTAAAGAAAGCAAGATTGTGTGGTGCTGGCAGAAGGACAGACAAATCTATCAATGAAATAGAGTTGAGAGTCCAGATAAACACATACGGTTTAAGGAACTGATTTTCAACAAGGGTGCCAAGAGCTTCAATGGGGAAAGAGGAGGCTTAGCAAGTGGTGATGGAACAACGGGACAGCCATGAGCAAATGAACAAAGTTGCATCCTTACCCCACCCCACATACAGAATATACTCCAAGTGGATTAGAGACCTAAACTTAAAGGTGAACACTATAAAACGATGAGAATAAAGCACACAGCTATACATCCTCATGACCTTGGATTCAGCAATGCTGAATGCACAAGAAACCAACGAAAACACAGATAAACTTCTCAAAGTTAATAATATTTGTGTTTTTTGAAAATATCAGGAAAAATGAAAAGATAACCCCCAGAATAGGAAAAAAAAAAACATTTGCAAGTCATATATATGGTAAGGGTGTGATAGCCAGAATATGAAAAGGACCTTGGCAACTCAACAACAAAAAAAGCAAACAACCAGATTTATGAGCAAAATACCTGAATAACCATTTCTCCAAAGATGGTTACAAATGTCCAATAAGCACATGGAAAGATGCTCAACACAGTCTGTCATCAGGGAAATGCTAACCAAAACCAAAGTAAGCTACCACTTCACACCCATCAGGATGGCTGGGAGACAAGTATTGGTGAGGTGGTGGGGAAACAAGGGTCATATAAAATGGTGCGGCATTGTTGAAAACAGTCCCTCAAAATGTAAACATACTTATCAACCCAGCAATTCCACTCCCAGAAATAGATCCAAAAAAGTGAACACACACATACACATACACACAAACATGTGCACCAATGTTCACAGCAGCACTATTCATGATGGGCAAAAAGTGCAAATAACCCAAATGCCCATAAAGATGAATGGATAAGCAAAATGTGGTCTCTCTATGCAATGGAATATTATTCAGCCTTTAAAAGGAAGAAAATTCTGACAGATGCTACAAGATAGATGAAACTTGAAGACATTATACTAAGAGAAATGAGCCAGACACAAAAGGGCAAATACTGCATGATTCCACGTAGGAATCTAGAGCCACCTAGAGTAGTCCAATGCAGAGATAGAAAGTAGAATGGTGGGTGCGCAGTGGCTGAGGGAAGAGAATAGGGAGTCAGCGTCTTATGGGTGCAGAATCTCAGGTGGGGAAGATGAAAGTTCTGGGCAGACAGTGGGGATATTTGCACAAAAGTGTGATTGTACTTAATGCCACTCAACTATACATTTCCAAATGGTTAAAATGGTTTTATTTATCTATTTATGTATTTATTTTAACACACACACACACACACACACACACACACACACACACACACACAAAGATTGGATTGGCTCCTGGGCCAGAAAAAAAATTACCATGTAGGAATATTGCTGGGATCATTGACAAAAATTGAATATGGACTGTAAATCAGATAACAGTATTGAATCACTGTTAAAATTTTCCTCATACTGATAAATGTGCTATGGATATGGAAAAGAATTTCCTTTTTAGGAGATACTCACTGAAGTATTTCCGGGTAAAAAAAGGGCATGATGCATGCAAGTTACTCTCAAATGATGCTGGCAGAGGGTGGAGACACACATACACACACACACAGAAGAGAATATAATAAAGCCAAATGTTAACAACTGGAGAGTCTGGGTGACCTCTTTGTATAGTTCTTACACCTTTATTTTAAGTCTGAAATCGTTTCAAAGTTAGTAGTTTTAAAAAATTAAGAGATCTAAAACAAAACTCTGATCTCTTGCCAAACCCCGTAGCTCCTTCCACAGCCAAGCTGTCTTATTAAGTGGCAGCTCTCTCTCCCCCATAGCCAAGCCAAACTCCTTGGGAGTCATCCTTGACTTTTCTCTTTCACATACATTCCAATACATGTGCAAATCCTATTGGATCAAACTTCAAAAATCTCCCGAACCCCACCCCTTCTCCCCAGCTCCCCAGCTACCATGCTAGTCTGAGCACATCATCTTGCTGAAAAGCTCCTCACTGGTCACCCAGAGGGATTCAGTTAAAACATAAGCCAGATCATGTCACCCTTCTGCTCAGAACTCTGATGTCTCATGGTGGCCTACAAGGAGCCCCAGGCTAGGTCTAGGTCCCCACCGCTTCTCAGACCTCATCTCCCACCACTCACCTCCCACTCCCTCCCCACAGTCACACTGCCTGTGGCTGCTCCTAGACCAGGAGCTGGGCAAAATCCCCCTACCTGCCTCCAACACTCACTGGACATGGGTCACTCTGTCACCGCTGCAGGTTGGCCCAAATGTCACTTCCCTGGAGGTACCCCCAATTCACATCTGTTTCTTTCTCTCTCTTTCTGGTCCCTCTGCTTTATTCTCCTTCAGGAAGCTCATTTCTCTCTCCAAGCCATGTATGTAGCAGCTACTCATTCACTCAAGAACAAATGTTTCCCTAGTGTGATTACTTAAGTTCATTGCTGTTTCCCCAGCACATTGCCTTGCAGGTAATAAGGTGTCAGTTAATATTTACAGAATAAGGTGTTGGAAGGTTCCCTCCAGAAGGTCTGTGCTGGTTCAAAACGGGGCCAGGAGAGGGGTGCCTGGGTGGCTCAGCCCACTGACCATCCAAATTCAGCTCAGGTCATGATCTCACAGTCTATGGGTTCGGGCCGCACGTCAGGCTCTGTGCTGACAGCTGAGCCTGGAGCCTGCTTCAGATTCTCTGTCTCCCTCCCTCTCTCTCTCTGCCCCTCCCCCACTCATGCTCTCTCTTGAAAATAAATAAAACATTTTAAAAAGGTGGGGGGGGGGGGTGAAGCAGGAGAGAAAGCTGGGCTGGCATCCAGGAGGGTATAGTGCTCCTTCAGGAGTCAGAATAATGGGCAGGACCTGATGCACTCTGGGGGAGGGGAGGGGTCTACCCTCTCAGACTCCCTCCTCCCACTAAGGCCAACAAGAGCAGGAAAGGGGTACTGCCGCCATGAGGCCCTGAGGATACGCCCATGCTCCTCCAGCCCCTTCCCCTCTCGCTGGCTCCCAGAGTGCTACTTGGCACTTTCTCGCCACTCTTTTCACTGAATCTTCACCACCGCCCTCCCATTTTACAGGAAACTGAGGACAGCTGGAGAGTGATGTGGCTGAGGTGAGCTGTCCCTGGTACAGTCCTACCCAAACCCCAGGTGAAGCACCCACACCAGCGGGGCCTGACTGGTGACCTTTTCATGTATGGGTGGCGGGGCTGTCTGAGACGCCTCTTCTTTCAGACTGGGAAAAAAGCCATACTTGGCTTGGTGGAAGGAAGCCCTCCCACGGGAATGGGCCGGGCAGCGGGGCCCTGGGGGGAAAGATGGGGATAAGATCTGAGAACTGGAGACCCTGGATATTCTGCCTGTCTCACTAGAGAGGAAGGGAGAGCCCAGATAAATCCCCCCTCCCCTGATAATCAGAGGAGAGTGGGCCCACCGGTCCCTGGCATCACCTCCGGGGATCACGTCCCAAGCCTACTCTGGGAAGGCGCACCGCCTCCAGCCCGTGGGTCAAAGCCAAATAAGGCCGTGCGGGTGCGCCGCCCCGCCCCACCCCTCCGCGCACGCATTCTTCTGCCTTGTAAGGCTGGCGCCGCCCCGCCCACCGAGCCCGGAGCCCGGCCCGACGGCCCGCGCCCCGCACTGGCTCGGCGCAGGGAGCAAGCACCTTCTTCGCACCAGGTGGGAGTCGCGGCCGCGAGGGGCTAGAGTAGGCAGTGTGAGGCCCCACGGACGGGGACGCTGAGGATCTCGGCAAGGACAGCCCTCATGGGGCTGGGGCTGCGAGTTGAGGGTCACACCGGACTCTGGCCCGGGGCTGGGCAGCTGGGAAACTGTTCTAGGCTCTGGGAGCCGGCGGTCCTTCGGTGAGGGAACACTGTCCAGGCCCTGCCCGTTTGCAGTGGAGTTTCAGACGCTAAGCCCAGAGCTCTGGGGTGCCCAGAAGGAGTTGAGGTCACTGTGTTCCCTGCCCCAGGAAACCGACAGGCTCCTTGAGACCTCCTCCAGAGCATCCGTGTCCTGGGGCAGGAGAGAGGGATGAGGCTAGGGTAACCCCACCCCATACACACCAACGCTGTGTGCGAGCACTTGAGACTTTCGTGCACTGGGCCCTCTGTCCAGCTGTGCCTTTTGGGTGGGGAGGGTCTGCCAAAGGGCTCTGGGGGATAGACAGGGACCTGGGCCAGGGGACCTCGGTCCCTGCTGCTCCTCCCCAGCCTTCTAACTGCTCTGAGGAAGGGGTCAGATCACTCAGCCAGACAGGAGGTGAATTTACCAGCAAGGCATCTGGCACTGCCAGCCATAGGAACCAAGAGATAAAGGGGGACACAGGCCTTGCCTTTGCTGTAAGTGGGGGATTTCAGGCACCAGAAGGGGGGAGATGGCACCTAGTTGCAGCCAGTTCAAATACCAGTTATATCTGATCCCTAGTGCCTAGGACCCCCAGGAGCAGGCTCCAGGGCTAAAGGACTAGCCTATCCTGACCCCGTTTCCTCAACCAAGCCTATAAACTGTCTCTAGTCACACAGAACCCTGAGCTGCAGAAGGCCCACCAAGAGCCTCTTAGGCTATGTGTTTCCTTCTGTGTTCAGTCATCAAGGGCACCAAGGGCTGGTCATTACCACCCACTGACCCAAGCCTACCCCAAGCGTCCTGGCTGCCATTGGACTCTACCCTTCATGGGCACAACACTTCCCTTCTTGGGCATCAGGTCTTAACTGCTCAGCACCGGGGCGGGGGGGAGGGGGGTGTGAGGGCACCTCACCCTGATTCCCAAGGTTGCTGGGATGGACAAACCCTAAAGTTCGGCCATATCATGGCCCTTGGATAGAAGAGGGTGAAAAAGGGGAAGCCACAGAGACAGAAGGGCCCAGCCAGTATCACAGCGGTGGGTGAGATCTTAGCCATTCCTGCCTCTGACCGTGGCTTCCTCTCTCCTCCTGGCCACATCTGCATAGATCTTTGCAGACGGGAGGGCTGTGGCAACACTGATGATGACCATCACAGCCCCTCATAAGAGAGGGCTACTTCTTTGCTACCTTCTATGGGTTCTGTAAGTCAAAGTTCCCAGACAACAGTGGGCTCCAGGAAGGACTGGGCCCCTCAGAGCACTAAAGCCCTGCTGATGCCACCATCCCACTCCCGCCCAGCTAATGGGTGAGAAGGGCTTCTGTCTACCCACCTGAACCATGTGAGAAACACCCGGGGCCAGGTGTGTTGGTCCAGCAGGACACAGCAGCAGTGTGTCATGACTTCAGGTGGCTGTGGCCCTGGGGAAGGGTTGGGGCTGGCCAGGATCCCTGCTCAGCATTTAAGATCTCAAAGACTAAAGTCCAAGAATGACTAGAACAGGGTCATGGGATAGAGGCCAACAGACAGCTTGAAGGGCATTCATAACCAACCACACAATTTGGGGCTAAAAACAGGCAGAGAAGGCTTTCTGGATGCAGGCCCTGTACCACAGGCTCAAGGAAGAGGAGAGAGGCGGACAGTGGTCCTAAGTCCTCAGCCCCAGCTGCAGGGCACACTGCACTAGGTCTTCAGGGGCACAGTACCCACAAACCATGATAAGGGTTGAGGGAAAGAACACCATGCTGTGCCTCAGTCTCCCCATCTGTACAGAAGTAGACTGGCTATAGTTGCGATCACAGCATTAATTAAACAAGCCTCTTAGTACATCAGGGGAGGGAGAGAGAGACCTCTAGGTGCTTACTGTCAAAGCAAGGGTCAGGGACCTCCTCCCCAAGGAGGTGTCTCAAGAACTAGGCTTAAAAAGGAAGGGTGTTCAGCAAGAGGGGCCAAGGAGGAAAGTCTGAGGCTGTCTGGGGAACATCCAGAGGTCCAGCATGGATGGCAAAAGGGACCCAGTGAGGGTTGCCATGGTCAGTCAGAGGGGTTCACACAAGACCTTGAATGCCAGGCTCAGGGGCCCAGACCTGTTCCCCAAGGGGAGGCAGAAACCTTCGAGCACTTCAAGGTGAAGTGACAGCTGGTGCAGGTCTAGATCTATATGGGATGGGAGAGACTGGCTAGAGGCCAGGAGACCAGGTCTAAACAAGGGTGACAAGAAGCTGGGGCTCTCAGTCTGGAGGAGCCTCATGCCCCTATAAGCACCGAGGAATAAGAACAAGGAGTAGGGCCCAAATCAGGTCTGTCATCCACCCAAGGGGCTGATCAAGTATGGGCAAGCTGGGGGAGGGGACACCTGCCCAGAACACAGGCCTTCTAGAACATCCAGAGCAGGGAACACAGAGGGATAGGGAGGAGGAAGGAGGAGGAAAGGAGAGGACAGGAATGTAGGGAATGCAGGGCCGCTGATCCAGCTCCTTACTGCTGGGGGCAGGAGGAGCTGGCAGGGAGCCTCACAACCTCCCACATTTCAACCCACCTTGTCATTTGGAGGGAGAGAGATGGAGAGTGTAAATGCTATTAAGGATTAAAAGAGAAGATTTTTTTTTTAAAGATTTTTTTAAAAGATTTTTTAAAAGATTAAAAGCAAGAACAGATTGGCACTGAACCCAATCCTAAATGTCTTACCCAAACAGCCACAGCAAAAATAGCTTACTCTGTGCCTGGCACCATTCCAGGGGCTTCTCAGGCACTAAATCACTGATTCCTTACTGCTGGGCATTCCTCATGTCCTCATTCCCAAATGAAGAAACTCACTGAGAGAGGTAGAGAAGTTGTTTATCATCACACAGAGCCCACGCCTGTCTGCTTTTGTGATGAGCTGGGTGACAGGAGCCCCAAGCCTGTGGGAGGCCTTGAATGCCAGGCCCAAGCACTGACAGCTGGTCTAGGGTAGGCAGAAAGATTCCCTGGCCCAGGGTCATAAGCTCTTCCCCTGACACCCACTTTCTTCAGGGAAGCCCCACCCACCTGAAGCCAAGATGTCCAGCAAGCGGGCCAAGGCCAAAACCACCAAGAAGCGGCCACAGAGAGCCACATCCAATGTCTTTGCAATGTTTGACCAGTCCCAGATCCAGGAGTTTAAGGAGGCCTTCAATATGATCGACCAGAACCGAGATGGCTTCATTGATAAGGAGGACTTGCATGACATGCTGGCCTCGATGGGTGAGCAGGGATGGGGGTGGCTGGGGTCTAAGTGGGCCTACCAAGTGTTGCAACTGAAGTAGGTGTGGGACTGCTCTTCATTATAGAGTACTTCCCATGTAGTAACATGTGGAGAGCAGATGCCATTACCTGGTGCCATTCTCCATTTAAGAGACAGGGAAACTGAGGCACAGAGCAATTCGACATTGGATCTGAACCCAGACAGGCTCACTTTACAGCAGTGCTGCCTCAGGCAGATTTGTGGTTGGGCTGCCTGTTATCACTTCATTTAAAGCAAAGGATCAGCAACTAAAGAAAGTTTCTAACTACACAGACTTTCCATTGCACAGATGGGGAAACTGAGGCCAGAGTACCTCCCCTTCTTCATAAGTCACCCATGCCAGGCTCTTAGAGCCTCCCTGACTCCAGCAACTTTCTTGGAATCAAAATCTTAGAGCTGAAAGGGCTCAGGAACATAGTACAACTTTACCGCTGCTCAGATAGGGAAACTACTGCCCAGTGGCCAGGCCTCCAGATACCACCCCCTAGTCTGTGGTCCTGCCCCCACATCCCTCCCATGTGCTAGCCACAAACACTACTCTCAGCATCAGTTCCTGGCACCTCCTTCATCCAGGTGAGAGTGCCACGGCCTCTGGCAGTGGAGGAGGCAGTCTCTGGCATTGCCCCTCACAGCTGGGCAGCCCTGCTCTGAGCCCATTTCCCTTCCTGTCCAATGGCTACTGTGGCCCTTGTGTACATGCCCAGGGTGTCTGGGGGGGGGGACTGGGTAACCCTGAGTTGGAGGGCTGACATTGGACACTGCCCCTCTGCCCTGGGCATCTACCCAGAAAAACCTGCATTCCTGTTTGTAGCTCATGTTGGTGGGGCCCAGGTCAGTCTTGACCTTCTGGTTAAGAACATCATCTTCCAGTTTAAAAATAAGAGCAGCAAATAAAAGAAGAAGCTGTGCACATGTCTTAACTCTCAAAGCAATCCTACTGGGTAGATGTGATTATCATTAACACTTTATAAATGAGGAAACAAAGGTTCAGAGAGGTTAAATAATTTGCCCAAGGTTACCCAGCAACTATGTAGTAGAGCTGGGATTTGAACCCAGCAGATGATTTGAGTTCATGGGGCCATGCCAATTGTTCTGTGTGATTCTACAACCACTGGTGCTGCTTCACAGTTCTTGTAAGACACAGGGGAAAACAAGGCACAGAACTGGGATTCAGACTCCAGTCTTTGTGACACTACAGCTCACTGGTTTAACCATTTTCGACATTGTACCTAGAATCTGGCGACAAGCTGACTGGGTTCCAATGCTGGCTCCACTCCTTACTTGCTGTGTGACCTTGGATAAGTCACCTCGCCTCTGTGCTTCAGGTCCCACACCTGTGAGGTTGGGGTGAGCATGCTTACCTCACAGCATGGTGAAAGTTAAAGTAGTCAGGCACATGGGGCAGAAGACACCATGAGCAGTCAGCAAATGGTGGCTCCTACACTTAAGAGGTCACGGATATCTAGACCAGAAGCGGAAGCTGGTCAAGGGCAACCTGGAGAGCATGGGGGAAGGAGCAGTCACAAAGTGGGTTGCCCCAGCAAGATACTCTACAATTTACAAAACGTATGATCTCCTGCCTATGGGACTCTCACAGGCCACAAAGGGAGGGGACAGGGAGGTAGGTGCGGACAGGGCAGTGACAGCAGGCATGAATGTCCCCCTGCCATAGGGAAGAACCCCACCGATGAGTACCTGGAGGGCATGATGAGCGAGGCCCCGGGGCCCATCAACTTCACCATGTTTCTCACCATGTTTGGGGAGAAGCTGAATGGTACAGACCCCGAGGACGTGATCCGAAACGCCTTCGCCTGCTTCGACGAGGAGGCCTCAGGTCAGCCGCCTGGACAGGGCCAGGACTGAGCACTTCACCCAGGGTGCCCCCAGGGAGGCAAGTGGGGCTGGCTGTAAGTGGGGCTGTGCTGTGCTGAGACTTGTACCCAAAGGTCAGAACGGAAATCCCCATCTGCTGCTTTCCACGGCCAAACTATAAAAACCACGCCCTGTCCTTGTTCCCTCCCCCAGATGCTAGACCACAACAGCCCACATCCACCAAGACATCCCACTTCTTGACTTCACCTGTTGGCCCAGCCACTCCCCCTGCTTTAGACCTTCCAGAAACCAAATTATTCTAGGCCCTTCTGGCCAACGAGGTACAGAAACCAGCCCCCGTCCTCAAATCTTCCAAAGGGCTTGTGTCCCACAGCTAGTTTTTCCCAGACACAGGCCAGGAGGATGCTGGCAGCAGTGACTTCAGTAGTTTCTCAGGGGCCACAGGCCCAAGTACATTCACATTTTCCAGACTACCTTCATAATCCCCTACCAGGGTGGTGGCATAGCTTCATCTACAATTTCCAAGTCAAACAGGCACCGAGAGGTTAAAGACCTTGCTCATGGTCACACAGCCAGAAAGAAGGGGAGGAACATGCAAACTTGGGCAGTGGAACTCCAGGGCTCATGCTCTTAAAGTGAGACATACCCAGCCCCCACACTCACAGCCCCAGGTACTCCACCAAAACACTGCAGAACCCCTCCCCCTCTGGGGCTCTGGGGAGCTTCAACTGGCTGGAGGCCAGGGCTGTGTCTTTTCCTGGTCCCTCCCGCACTGCAAGGTCTGCAAGGATGGGGCAGGGAGGTGGTGGGCTCAGGGTAGGGGTGTCGGGCATGTCCCAGCAGAGTCCTTGTCTCATAGACCCTGGCCCTGCCCCCAGGTTTTATCCATGAGGACCACCTACGGGAGCTGCTCACCACCATGGGCGACCGCTTCACGGACGAGGAAGTGGATGAGATGTATCGAGAGGCCCCCATCGATAAGAAAGGCAACTTCAACTATGTGGAGTTCACCCGCATCCTCAAGCATGGTGCCAAGGACAAGGACGACTAGGCCGCCCCAGGCCCCTATCCCACTCACCTGCTCCCCACCCTCACTGTACACCAGCTCCATGCCCGTGACCCCACAGGACCCTCTCAGGGGACCCTCCCTCTGAGGGGCTAGGGGTCCAGCTCGCAGTGGAAAAACAGGCTGAGAGCACGCAGTGCCCGGTAAAGGGCACACAGCCAATGTGAGGCAGGTGTTGCACCGTGACCCTCCGAAAGAGGACCGTCTTCTAGAGAGCTGGGCCTCATGGGCTTTTCCCCACAGGACAGGCCCCGTGTCCTGTCTGGGATACAACTTCCCGTGCACCCCCATGCAGGGCATGTAGCTCTTTCCCAGACACTGCCAGAAACACAAACCTCACCAATGTCCCTCCTCTGAGGACAGGATGCCAGACCCCTCCTTTGTGCCCTGCCCAGCCACCAGAACACAGCCCACCCCACCGGGAGTGTGATCCAGAAGATGCATGTAAGCTGGATATTTGATCCAGGGGAGGCAGAATCTCTAATAGAAGCCTGAGCACTGCTTTGGGTCTGTGTGTCTGCTGCTGTGCTGCTGGAGTAACATAAAGAAGTTCCTAGTCCCTAAACACCCTCCTGCCCTCTCCCATCCCCAGTGGCTGCCCAGACCCCTACCTTCCCCAGGCCAAGGGAAAACTCAGCTGAGACCAGATTAGAGTGGGGAGCAGACAGAGGTGCTGAGGGAAACGGTCCTTCGGGGAGGGAGAGGGTCAAGTGGGGAGGACCCACAGGAATCACCACAGCATATCTCAGTGGGGGATTCTGCGGCACCGGGAGGTCAGGGGTCAAGGTCGCCCAGTCTTCAGGACTACAGTCTGGATGGCCAGGGACATCTCAATGTTCCTGGAAAGCCAGATGGTCCTGGAAGAACAGGGAGGACTTGGGAACAGTGAGAAGAGGACATTCCAGTAGGTCCGAGGTGAAGGTGGGAATGAACAGGCTTAAGGGATTCCCTGAGGTCAGCTCTAGGCAGCCACCAGGTATGCTCTGGGTTGTGCCCTCTGTACCCGAAGGGTCAGTTCAGCCACAAGACCGGCTTTTTATATCCCACATGCACACAAGGTAAATGATGGGGACACTGACAACAGCGCCTAGTGCTTAAGGAACAGAAGTATGGGTTGAATGAACAGATAGCCAAGAGGGGCAAGGACTGTCTGAGGTCACCCAATGGATCTGGGGCATAGGGAGGGCTGGACCCCAGCCTCTAGATCCTCCACAGGGCGCACACCTGGGCTAGACACATCCCACCTGACCCCAGCAAAGGTCGGGGAACAGCTGCTGGCCTGGCTTGACCTGACACCTCCCTAAAGATCACCCACAGCCAGCCAGCCACAGTACACAGCAAAGGTCCGAGATCAGAGCCAAGCGAGTGCTTAGCACTAAGAGGACTGTGTGCTGGCCGAGGAGGGTCTAACTTCCCACAAGCCTCTGCCCCACCTCAGGACCAGGCCCCTCCCAGTCAGGCCCTGGTCAGAGCCCCATGAAACTACCCCTCTCTGGCCTTGAAACTGAGCCCCATAAGTCCCTGATCTCCACTCCGGATGCAGCCAGCTGCAAACAGGTTCTGACAAGGCCCAGATGCTGTCACAGACTCAGTGGACCATGCTCTTGATCCTGGCCATAGATGGAGGGCCTTTAGCCTGACTACCTGCTCACTGCAGCTAGTCCCAAGGGAGGGGGCAGGCTCTGGGGATTCTCCCGGGACTCCAGGGTCACAGGTCATTCTGTAGAGTCACTATGGCACCAAAAGCTTTTCTGGAAGGCAGGGATGTGGTTAGAAACAAGCTTCATTGGACTCTGCACCCCCATTTGCAATCTTGTCATAAGTCTACTCCCCCTTCATCCCAGAGAGAGGAAAAGATTCACACCTGCTGTGGGGGGACAGAACCCATCCAGCCTCACTGGCTTCCGAGCTGGCCTGAGGCTGACCTGATGGGATCCAGAGGATGGGACAAGGTAAGTGTTCTGTGCGTGGAAGGGCAGGACCAGTAGGCAGGAGGAATGTGCAGGAGCAGAGCTAGGAGGGTCCGGAAGCAGCCTGAACAGTCTGGGAGCACGAATGCATGTAGCATACTCAGGAGCCAGGAAGAAGGCAGTTTTCCATTTATGAGCTAATTTATTAAAATCTTAACAGCTTCTTAAAAAGCAGCAGCAGCTACTGTTTTATCTCTCACAGGCAACTTTTATAGGTAACAGTTAAGCATGCCCAGAACTTTCAAAGTCTAGCACAAAACTCAGAAGCCACAAAGAAAAAGACTAGTGCACTTAAATCCATGAAGACTAGGGGCACCTGGCTGGCTCAGTTGGTAGAGCATGCAACTCTTGATCTCGCGGTTGTGAGTTTGAGTCCCATGTTGGGTGTAGAGATTACTTAAAAATAAAATATGGGAGCCTGGATGGTTCAGTCAGTTAAGCATCTGACTTCAGCTCCGGTCATAACCTTGCAGCCACATGGATTCAAGCACCACATCAGGCTCTGTGCTGACAGCTTAGAGCCTGGAGCCTACTTCAGATTCTGTCTCTCCCTCTCTCTCTCTGTCCCTCCCCTGCTCATACTCTGTGTTTCTCTCTCACACACAAATAAACAAACATTAAAAAAAAAAAAACTTAAAAAATAAAGTAAAATCTTCAAGGGGAGCCTGGGTCAGTGAAGTATCCAACTCTTGGTTTAGGCTCAGTTCATGATCCCAGAGTTGTGGGATCGAGCACCGTGTTGGGTTCCATGCTGAGTGTGGAGCCCGCTTAAGATTCTCTGTCTCTCACTGCACCTCTCCCCAGCTTGCACACACACTCTCTATCAAAAAAAAAAAAAAAAAGTATACTTGATTGTGGGTTTAAATAAATAAATTAAAACTTTTAAAATTTTAATTGTGGTAGGGGCTCCTGGGTGGCTCAGTCAGTTAAGCGTCAGACTTTGGCTCAGGTCGTGATCTCACGGTTTGTGGGTTCGAGCTCCACGTCAGGCTCTGTGCTGACAGCTAGCTCAGAGCCTGGAGCCTGTTTCAGATTCTGTATCTCCCTCTCTCTCTGACTCTCCCCTGCTCACTCAGTCTCTCTCTCTCTCTCAGGAATAAATAAAACCCTTTAAAAATTTTTTAATTTTAATTGTGGTAAAATACTCATAAAGTTGGGACACCTAGGTGGCTCAGTCTGTTAAGTGTCCAACTTCAGTACAGGTCATGATCTCATGGTTTAGGAGCCTGGAGCCTGCTTCAGATTCTGTGTCTCCCAATCTCTCTCTCTCTCTCTCTGCCTTTCCCCACTTGTGCTCTCTCTCTCTCTCTCACAAACGAATAAACATGGATGGAGCTACAGAGCATGTTTAAGTGAAGTAAGTCAGAGAATAGACTAATACCATTGGTTTCACTCATATGTGGAATTTAAGAAACAAAACAAAGGAGCAAAGGAGGAAACTGAGAGAAGCCAAGAAAAAGACTCTTAATTATAAAGAACAAACTGAGGGGAGGTGGGTGGGAAGATGGGTGAAATAGGTAGAGGGGGCGAAGAGTACACTGAACACGATGAGCACTGAGTAATGTAGAGAACTGCTGAATCACTATATTTATTGTACACCGGAAACTAATATAACACTATATTCACTATACCAGAGTTAAAATTTTTAAAAATTAAAAAAAAAAACACCAGAGAGGCAAAGTTTTCTTCTAAGTATTGGTGAATTTGAAGTAGGGGTTAAAAATTTTCCCACAGGGAGAACTTGCTGGCTGTGAGTTCAAGCCCCACATTGGATGTAGAGATTACTTAAAATCTTTTTTTTTTTTCAACTGTTTTTTATTTATTTCTGAGAGACACAGCGTGAGCAGGGGAGGGTCAGAGAGAGAGGGAGACACAGAATCTGAAACAGGCTCCAGGTTCTGAGCTGGCTGTCGGCAAAAGCCCGACGCGGGGCTCGAACCCACAAACTGTGAGATCACGAACTGAGCTGAAGTCGGATGCTTAATTGACTGAGCCACCCAGGTGCCCCAAAAATAAAATCTTTAAGAAAATAAAATATTTGGGGTGCCTGGGTGGCTCAGTCAGTTAAGCATCTGATTGTGGATTTCATCTCACGTCATAATCTCAAGCCCCTCATCAGGCTCTGCACTGGGCATGAAGCCTGCTTAAGATTCTTCCCCTCTCTCCTTCCGTCCCTCCCCTGCTCACACTCACTCTCTCAAGAAAAAATACTTATTAAAAACATTACAAAAATAAATAAATAAAATAAAATCTTCCCACAAAGATGACACTGGCAGATAATTTTACAGGGTATGATCTACCAAACTTTCAAGTAACACATTACCCTGAGCTTACATACCAAAAGCAGACAAAAATATTATCAGAAAAGAAAATAACAGGCCAGATCCATTCATGAATATAGATGTGAAACTCTTACATAAAATACTAGCAAACCAAATCTAGCAGTGCATTAAAAAAAAAAAATAATGCAAGGGGGGTGCCTGGGTGGCTCAGTCGGTTAAGGGTCTAACTTTGGCTTAGGTCATGATCTTGTGGTTCATGAGTCTGAGCCCTGCGTTGAGCTCTGTGCTGAAAGTTCAGAGCCTGGAGCCTGCTTCAAATTCTGTGTTTCCCTTTCTCTATGCTTCTCCCCGCTTGTACTGTCTCTCTCTCAAAAATAAATAAAACATTGAAACAAATTTTTTAAGGTAATAAATAATGACATCGTTGGATTCACCAGAAAGTCAAGGATGGTTTAATATTAGAAAAGTCATGAATGGGGATTCCTAAGTGGCTTAGATGGTTGAGTGTCTTCAGCTCAGGTCATGATCTTTGTGGTTTTAAGCCCGCATGGGGCTCTGTGCTAACAGCTCAGAGTCTGAAGCCTGCTTTGAATTCTGTGTCTCCCCCCTCTCTCTGCCCCTTGCCCATTTGTGCTATCTCTGTCCCTCAAAAATAAATGTGAAAAAAAAACTTTTTAAGTCATGAATGTAATTCATCACATTAACAGACTAGAAAAAAATGACATCATTATTATCAATAGATTTTTAAAAACCTACTCGTGATAAAAATTCTTAAACCCTGGGTCAAAATACATCTTAAAGAGGTAAAAATTATGGTTGTCTGGGTGGCTCAGTTGGTTATGTGTCCAACTCTTTTTTTTTTTTTTTAATGTTTTAATGTTTATTTATTTTTGAGAAAAGGAGATAGAGTATGAGTAGGGGAGGGGCAGAGAGAGAGGAGACACGGAATCTGAAGCAGGTTCCAGGCTCTGAGCTGTCAGCACAGAGCCTGATGCGGGACTCAAACCCACAAACCATGAGATCATGACCCAAGCCACAGTCGGATACCTAATGGACTGAGCCACCCACGTGCCCCTTAAGTGTCCCAACTCTTAACCTCAGCTCAGGTCTTGATCTCAGGGTCATGAGTTCAAACCCTACGTTGGGCTTAGCACTGGGCGTGGAGCCTACTTTAAAAATTGAAAAAAAAAGATAAAAATTAAAGGCCTATCCCTTATAATCAGGAATGAGACAAGGGTGCCCACTAGCACGATTTATTCAACATTGTATTGGAGGGCCCAGATAATACAAAAAGACAAGGAAGAAATATAGAAGCCTAAGGATTAGAAAGGAAGTAGAACTGCCATTATTTGTAGACATGTTTGTGTACAAAGAATCTGCAAATGGGGTGCCTAGGTGGCTCAGTCGGTTAAGTGTCCGACTTTGGCTCAGGTCATGATCTCACAGTTCACGGGTTTGAGGCCTGCATCGGGCTCTGTGCTGACAGCTAGCTCAGAGCCTGGAGCCTGCTTCAGATTCTGTGTCTCCCTCTCTCTCTGACCCTCCCCTGCTCATGCTGTCTCTCTCTCTCAGAAATAAATAAAACATTTTAAAAATTAAAAAAAAAAAGAATCTACAAATATTTGGAAATAATAGGAGAATTTAGTCAAGTGAATAGATATAAGACAAACACAGGAAAGTCAACCACATTTCTATGTACCAGTAGCAACCTGCTACAGAATGTAATTTAAAAGGAAAATAAACACACTGAAAGTAGTATAAAAAATATCAACTGAAATAAATTAAAGATTTGTAATTCTTAAAGTAATATTATAAAACTTTATTCAGTGAAATTAAAAAAGATTTAAATAAAAGGAAAAATAAATTGTACCTACTGGTACCAAAGATGTCAACTCCCCCTGAAGTGATTTATATATTCAATGCCATTCCGTTCAAAATTCCAAGACTGTTTTTCATAGAACTTTAAGATGATTCTATAATTTATACAGAAGAGTAAATGGCCATGATCGCCAGATATTTATTAAAAAGAAGAGGAAAATAACAATTTCTAGAATGCAGGTCTTAACATGAAGCTATAGTAAACATGATGACGGTATGACAGCGGTGAAGAGAGACAGATTGATCAATGGAACAGAATAAAATCCAGGAATCAACCTACACATTTACAGCTCTTGTTATATGACAAAGGTGGCGTATCATATATCAGATTACTGGGGAGACGAGGGACTTAATAAATGGAGCTGACACCCACCAAAGGGACTACAATGAACAAAACTCTCAATAACCAGTACTGGTAAGCGGGAGAATGGGGAGCAACTAGAATGTGTAAACAGGTACAACCACTTTGTTAAACTATTTGACATTATCTACAAAAGTAGAATACACATACATCTACCTCATGACTCAACAATTTCACTCTTAGGAATGAATTTACATACCCAACAGAAATGTGGACCCATGTTCACCAAAAGATACATGCAAGAAGGCTCACAACAGCATCACTGGAATAGCCCCATGCTGAAACAACCCAATCTGCCCACCAATGGAATGGACAAAGAAACGGCAATGAACTACAGCTAGATGGATAAAGCTCACAAATATAATGTCAAGCAAAACAAAAACAAAAAACAGACAGAAAAAAGTACACATTTGTATCAGTCAGGATTTGATTCAGGGGCAGAAGCCACACTGGTTATTTCAACAGAGATTATTTAATATAAATAGTTAACTAAGTATAAAGGTTTAATTAAGTAAC
This sequence comes from Proteles cristata cristata, assembly GCA_017311185.1. Taxonomy (NCBI): domain Eukaryota; kingdom Metazoa; phylum Chordata; class Mammalia; order Carnivora; family Hyaenidae; genus Proteles; species Proteles cristata. The sequence goes on along the minus strand of JAESUZ010001308.1, from coordinate 207,159 downwards.
TAAAAGGGTAAAAAGAGAACTCAAGAAATTTGAAAATATGGGTGAGATTATTTCTGGGAAGTACAAGAAATAAAAGAAAATTTGAATAGTGTAATTCATATCAAGCAAGTGAAAATAAAACAAAATATCTGCAAATCATATCTGATTAGAGACTTACATGTAAAGAACCCTCACAACTCAATAATAAAAAAATAACCAACTTAAAAGTGGGCAGAGGAGGGGAGCCTGGGTGGCTCAGTTGGTTGAGTTTCCGACTTCGGCTCAGGTCATGATCTCAAGGTTTGTGGGTTCAAACCACATCAGGCTCTGTGCTGACAGCTAGCTGGAGCCTGGAGACTGCTTCAGATTCTGTATCTCCCTCTCTCTCTGACTCTCCTCTGCTCACACTGTCTCTCTCTCTCTCTCAGAAATAAAAATTTTAAAAAATTTTAAATAAACGTTAAAAAATAAATAAAATAAAAATAGGTAAAAGACATGAATAGATATTTCTCCAAAGAAGACAAACAGTAGGCAAATGCAAAGGTGCTCAATATCATTAGGCATTAAGGAAATTGAAGGCTATAATAATTTCAAAAACCAAGAAAATAACAAGTGTTGGGGAGAATGTAGAAAAATTAGAATCCCCACACACTACAGGAGGAAATGCAAGATGGTGCGGCTGCTGAGGAAAATAATCCAGCAGTTCCTCAAAAGGTTAAACCAAGTTACTATGCTACTCAGCAGTTCTACTCCTAGGTATATAGCAAGAAAATGAAAACATGTATCCACACAAAAACTTCTACATAAATGTTCATTGCAGCATTATTCAAAACAGCTAAAAACCAGACACAATCTCAAAGTCCATCACCTGATGAAGGGTAAGTAAATATGGCCCATTCATGCACCAGAATGTTATTCAGCAACAAAAAGAATAAAGTTCTGACTCATGTTAGATACAAAGTTCTGACAACATAGATACACCTCAAAAACTATGTTAAGTCAAAGAAGTCCTTAACAAAAGACCACATATTGCATGATTCTATTTATATGAAATGTCACAAATTGACAAATCTATACAGAAGAAGGTGCATCAGTGTTGGCCTGTGGCTAGGGAGGGCACAGATGGGGAGTGAAGTTGATTATGCTGATGGCTGCACAACTCTTTAAATATGTGAAAATTGGGGTCACCTGGGCGGCTCAGTGAGGCCTGAGCATCTGACTCTTGATTTCACCTCAGGTCATGATCCCAGGGTCATAGGATCCAGCCCCAAGTTGGGCTCTGCTTTGAGCATGAAACCTGCTTGAGATTCTCTCTAAAATAAATATTAAAAATTTTTAAAAAATTTACTTTAAATATGTGAAAATTAATTGAATTGTACACTTTAAATGGGAGAATTGTATGGTATATAAATTATAGAATAAACATGTTGAAACAGAGTAACTATTCCATAACAAAAAAATTCTCCTAAGCTAAGGTTTTTGTAAAGTTTTGTTTTGTTTTGTTTTTGTAAAGGCTAATACATTTAAACAATTAGAACTTCTATTTCTTAGGGTGCCTGGGTGACTCAGTCAACTGACTGTCTAACTCTTGATTTCAGCTCAAGTCTTGATCTTAGGGTCATGAGTTCAAGACCCAATGGTATAAAAAACAAACAAAACCCCTTTATTTTCTGTAAATTTTCTATTTCCTTCTATTCATATAAACCCCACTAAGTCTGATAAACCAATCAAAACAAACATACTTAAATTTAAGACATGTTACAATTTAACTTTTTTAAAAATGTTTTTTAAAATTTATTTCTGAGAGAGAGAGAGACAGTGTGAGCAGGGGAGTGTCAGAGAAAGAGGGAGACACAGAATCTGAAACAGGCTCCAGGCTGGTTGTCAGCACAGAGCCTGACACGGAGCTCGAACCCACGAACCATGAGATCATGACCTGAGCCAAAGTCGGACGCTTAACCGACTAAGCCACCCAGGCGCCCCTAACTTACTAACACACTACAAAGTAGGAAAACACGTCAGCCTCCTACAGACACACTGAAACTTTCAGCTTTAGTTCTACAACCACAGCCAAGTGCCAAAGTAAACCAAGAACACAAGAATCCACTGCCCTTAGTGAGCTGTTCCCCTTTCTTTGAAAGGCTTTTTTTTTTTTTAATTTTTTTTTTTTAATGTTTTGTTTATTTCTAGGAGAGAGAGAGAGACAGCGTGAGCAGGGGAGGGTCAGAGAGAGAGGGAGTCACAAACTGAAACAGGCTCCAGGCTCTGAGCTGGCAGTCAGCACAGAGCCTGACGCGGGGCTCGAACCCACGAACCACGAGATCATAACCTAAGCGAAAGTCGGACGCTTAACCGACTAAGCCACCCAGGCGCCTCTCTTTGAAAGGCTTTTTAAAATGTTTATTTTTGAGAGGCAGACAGACAGAGCTGAGCTGTCAGCACAGAGCCCAAAGAACTCACGAACCATGAGATCATGAGCTGAGCTCAAGTCAGACATTCAACTGACCAAGCCACCCAGGAGCCTGATGGGCTGTTCTTCTTTCAGTGCTTTCTTAATTCCTTCAATATTTTCTTAATTGACTTGGGCTTGCAAATACACAAGCCAACTATGGAAAAAAAAAAAAAGGCTAACAAATGAGAGTTTCCCAATGTCCCACTGGAAAAAGAACAGACCCCCGCTGTCCTATAGAGATCAACAAATAGGGGCTCAGTTGGTTAAGCGTCTGACTCTTGATTTTGGTTCAAGGTCATATTCTCTCATGGTTGTGAGATGAAGTCCCGAGTTGGGCTCTGCACTGCCAGCATGGAGCTTGCCTGCCTAAGATTCTCTCTCTCCCTCTAGGGGCTCCTGGATGGCTTAGTTGGTTAAAGGCTTGACTCTGCCTCAGGTCATGATCTCACCATTTGTGGATTTGAGCCCTGCATCAGGCTCTGTGCTAACAGCTCAGAGCCTGGAGTCTGCTTCAGATTCTGTGTCTTCCTCTCTCTCTCTGCGCCTCCCCTACTCATGCTGTCTCTGTCTCTCATAAATAAATAAATAAAATAAATAAAAATTAAAAAAAAGATTTTTATCTCCCTCTCCCTCTGCCCCTCCCCCTCTCACACACAGGTGGGGTCTCTCTCTCTCTCTCTCAGAAAAAAGAGATCAACAAATAGACCATAAAACCAACTGTTAATTACTCCTGACAACAATGGGAAATAGTTTGGACAAGAACTAAAACCAAAACAGAGTCTGAAAACAAATAACAACAAAAACAAGGAGGGAAGAAAGGAGGGAGGGAGGAAGAAAGGAAGAAAAAAAAGAGAGAGGTGATATGGGGGGTTGAAACAGTTTTGTTGATGGTTAAAACTCATGAGACCTCCATCAAAGAACAGTGTAACTGGCTCTGGCAAGTAAGTCCACTGAGCATCCCAATGGGATGTCCTCTAAAACTCAAGGTGTAATGTTCAAGGAATTAGACATGACTCTCTGGCATTCTATGAAATATATGATCAGTACTCCTCAAAAGTGTCAAGGTTATCAGAAACTAACAAATCTGGAAACAATCCAAATATCCTTCCAAATGATAAAATGTAGTATATTCATCCAATGGAATGTTATTCATCAAAAAGAAGGAACCAACCATCTACCCTAAACATACACAACATGGGTGAATCTCAATACTATACTCAATACTATGATCCTGGATATGGCAAAACTATAGGACAGTGGCAAGAAGTGGGAAGAGAGACCATACGGGGGCATGAGGGAATTCTAGGGATAACAGAACAACTCTGTATCATGATTATGGTGGTGATTATGTGGTTGTGTATATTAGGACTCATTTCTTTAAAGGGTGAATTTTTACTATATTAAAATGAAACAAGAAATATCTAATGTATTACAAGAAAAAACATAATAGGAAAACGGGCAAAGCATATAGACAAGAGATTTACAAAAGGGAAATGTCAGCTAACAAGTACAATAGAACGACCTTACTGGTGTTCAGAAAACAAATCAGAAATGGGCCGCTTTAAACTCATCAGACTGCCAAACATTAGAGAGAGAGGTAATACCAAACACTGGCAAAGATGGAGGTGGGGGAGCTTCTCAGGTGGTGTGGGGCAGGCTGGGGCACTCATGCAGGAGAGCACTTGCCAGTACCTGGAAACAGGTAAACCCATCGTGGCTCAGCAACTCCAGTGAGAAATGTGTGCTGAGACCCAGGAGGGGTGAGACAAGATGTTCCCTGAAGCAGATTTGATGAGAGCAGGATGCTGGAAGGAACTGTGTGTCTGTCACGAGGAGAGTAGGTAAGTGAAACGTGATGAGTGCATGCTGTGCAGCACTAGGTAGTCTTACCAGGTAATGTGCTAAATCAATGTTCATGCATCGACATGGATACATATTAAAAACAATGTGGGGGCGGGGGACAAAATGAGAGCTACCATCCAATAACTTTAATTTTTAAAAAAAATCTTAAATATATTACACTAATGTTTTTATTTATTTCTGAGAGAGAGCGAGCGAGGATGAGCAGGAGAGGGTCAGAGAGAGAGGGAGATACAGAATCTGAAGGAGTTTCCAGGCTCTGAGCTAGCTGTCAGAACAGAGCCCGATGCAGGGCTGGAATCCACCAACCATGAGATCATAACCTGAGCCAAAGCCAGATGCTTAACCAACTGAGCCACCCAAGCACCCCTTAAAAATTTTTTTAATATTTTATTTTTGAGAGAGAGAATGCGTGGAGGAGGAGTAGAAAGAGGGACAGAAGATCCAAAGTGGGCTCCATGCTATCCGCACAAAGCTCAATGAGGGGCTGTGAGATCATGACCTGAGCAGAAGTCAGATGGTCAACCAACTGAGTCACCCAGGTGCCCCACAATTTTTTTTATTAATTTATTTTCAAATCAGTTAATATACAATGTAGACGATTATTTTTAAGTAATCTCTACATCCAATGTGGGGCTCAAAATCACAACCCCGAGATCAAGAGTCACACGCTCCACTGACAGAGCCAGGCAGACACCCTTTACATGTAATAGTAAACCATGTGCAGGATTTTAAAACCAGCATAGGGTTGTTCGAGGGACTGTTCATACATTATTCAAGGACCCAAGGAAAACATTTTAGAGTGGATTTTTATAGTGGGGAAGAAGCACAGGAGTGGGCACTAGGAGATCAACAGGAGACTCGGTGCCAGGCACCAACAAGCATCTATTCCAAGCCTGTTACAGAAAGTGCCAGGTGCTGGGCGACTCCACGGTGTAGACAGCAGGGTCCCATGGGCCAAGGGAGACAATAACAAAAACAGTCATTACAAACTCAAGTAAGTGGGATGTAGGAAACTGAACACAGGGCAAGAGGGGTGGGAGACCAGTCCTGAGTGGTCAGGGACAGCCTTCCTAAGAAGGTGACACTTCAGCTGAAATCAGGGGAAATAGCAAGGGTGAAAAAAACAAACAAACCCACTAAGTGGACATGAACTTGGCATGAGGTAGAAAGAGTGAGGCTAAGACCGGTGGGAGATGAGAAGCAGGCAGAGGCCAAGTAATGCCTTGAGAGCCTTCTAGGACCATGGGAAGTTTGGACAGGACTCTAAAGTACTGTGGGAACCACCTGAAGGTTTCAAGCAGGGACAGACTTTTTGTTTACTGAGCACTTACTACAGGCTATGTGTCAAGCTCTATGCGATACATGGATAATCACATTTTATTCTGTACAATTCCTCCAAAAAGAGAGGTAGTTAACTCATTCACACCTAAGGAAACTGAGGCAGGATAAGGTTAAATGACCTATTCAGGGCAAGGTCATACAACTAGTTAGAGAAAGACCTACACTCAATCACTGTTGTTCAATAAATAACAGCCCATACTTAATGAGCAATTACAATGCGCCAAGCAATCCGATTCCAGGACCCCTGCACTTCCCATGTCACTGACCAAGAAAGATCTTTTTAAGTATTCCTCTGGTTGTAAAATAATATGGGAAAATCCCTGTCCCTCTCTGTACCTCAGTGTCCTCATGCATAAAATGGAAAGGTTGGACTTGTACCATGGAACATGACAGTGAAAGGGGCCTTCAATATCCCAGACATGGACCAGAAAGGGGAAGTGGAAAGTACAAGATCACTCAGTTGATTCAGATACAACACTCAGAACGTCCAGCTCAGTCTGCTTTCCTGATGCCAGCTGCCTCTTGAGGCTCCCTAAAGTCCCTCCAATTCGAAGATGTTAGGATTCCACCTTTAGGCACCCGCAACCCAGGCCCGTGGAGCCCTTGAGAGCATCTGGTTGGCTCTTGGGCACCCAGGCTGACCAGTCCTTTCTGCAGAGCTAACACTCACAGTGGGCAGCAGTACCCGGAGACAACCAAAAGGGACGTCACCCGGATGACCTCCCCACTCACCACACCCCTGTCTCACCCTCACACACATCCACTGAGCCACTTGGGCAGACCACTGGTCTCTATTTCCACCACATCTGCCAAATAAAGAAAAACAGAACCAGCTTCATCAGTCATTGTGAAGTTGGCAGTTACTTTACATAATCACCTAATGTGGGACCTAATTCTATTAACTTGTAGAAATTACCAGCATCTCTCCCCTGGCTAGAAATTAACTCCCCAGAAGGGGTAAGATAGACTTTCCCTGGAACTTGGACTTATCTTCATCTCCAGAACACTTATGGAAGGCTCACTGTGTATAAAATCCTGTAGCATGGATTGGGGGTTGGGGGGTGGGAGGACATGCCAGGACCTTCTTTATGCATCAAAATAAATCAGAGGAAATAAATGTATAGAAATCAAACATTAAAACAATGCATATAATTTCTTCCCACATGCCATCCCCCCCACACACTTTTTACAAATGAGACTCTGGGGAACCAAAATCATCCTGAAGAGGAACTGAGGCTCAGACCTGAGGTTAAGTTATTATGGTGCTAATAGCTGAACATAACCTGTTTATTGGCTTGTAAGATATACAAGCACATACGATGCATCCTGACTTTACATGGAAAAGTTTTGGGAAAATCATTTTGAGGTCATAGGTAACACAATTAAGTAGTCAGGAGAACAAAATTAGTTTGCAATCCTAGTTCTGCCATTTATTAGCTGTATGAACTCAAGCATGTTACTGAATATTTCTCAGGCTCAGTTTCTCAGCTAGAAGATGGAGATAATAACTCGCACTTCAAAGAGTTGTTACAAGGATTAAATAAGTACATGAGACAGTCCCTGGTCCACAGAACTCTCTATTTTTTTAGTTATTACACAAAATGAATTTTAAAATACACATATTGAATGTGATCTTAAAGTGGTTTTAATACTTTGGTTACATGAATACAGTTCAGAGGATTCTCCTGGCAATATCCAAGCTTTGCAAAGGACAAAAATCCCAAAAGCCAGGGTGCCTGGTTGGCTCAGGTTAAGCATCTGACTTCGGCTCAGGTCAAGATCTCATGGTTCATGAGTTCAAGCCCCATGTCAGGCTCCCTGCTGTCAGTACAGAAACCACTTCAGATCCTCTGTCTCCCTTTCTCTGGGCCTCTTCCCCACTCACACTCTCTTCCAAAAGAAATAAATGTTAAAAAAAAAAATCCCAGGGCACCTGGGTGGCTCAGTTGGTTAAGGGTCCAACTTCAGCTCAGGTCATGATCTCATGGTTCTTGGGTTCAAGCCCCGTGTCAGGCTCTGTGCTGACAGCTCAGGCCCTGGAAATTGCTTTAGATTTCATCTCCCTGTCTCTCTGACCCTCTCTTCCATTCGTGCTCGGTCTGTCTTAATCTGTCAGAAATAAACATTTAAAAAATTTTTAATAAAAAATAAATTTTTAAAAAATCCCAAAAGCTAAGAAAAAATTGCATCAATGAATAGCGATACACTGTAAGTAACAAAGTATACTGGATTCGCTGGTAAATGAAAGACTATTCCATACATACAACGGTATAAAAGGGTATATGAGGACTGTATTCAAGTGAATAAAAGCAGCCATAATGCAAAAATATCACTGAAGGAACTGCTACCTGGCACTTGCAGCAAAAGTAGATCAGAAAAATCTGGTACACATCTGCAAAAACCATCCTTGCTGGGATATTGTGTGTTGTCACACATCCCACTAGGGGTCGCCCAAGGTCACCCAGAGAATTTGGGGCAGAGAATTCAATTCAGCCCAGTCTGCTCCTGGGATGCCAGCTGCCTGTAAACCTGCTATGTGCCTCCCTTACTAAGATGTGCAAGGGACCAGTGATGGCCCCAGGCTCACTGAACCCTCGGAGCTGTTTCAGCATGGGATATCCAGAAGCCACACTTTGCAGCACCTCCTCCCGTGCACAACACAGGCACGTTACATGGCAGCATGAAAAAATTACAAGATGCATTTTTTAGGAAGGGGGAAAGGGGGAAAATTGGGGATAATAACAATATTTTTACAAGTGAGGAAATTGAGTCTGAAAAGGCTAAGTAAACTGCCCTGGGTCACACTGCTACGGAACTTAAGAACCAGAATTCACACCCAGGTAGGTCAGACCCTTGTCACTTGGTTGCTAATCCCCCATCCTCAGATGGACCTGGGAGAACAGACAAACCCATAAGGAGAGTGTATGAAGGAGGGATAATGAAGGGATGGCTACTTCCTTCCCCAAGTCTCTCTGTGCCTTCCCCAAATCATCCAAGAAGGCTGAGCCATGAGCCATGACACTGGAGGATGGGGTCAAGGCCTTTTCTCGGCTTCCCATCCTAACAGAGTTGCAGGGTAAGTTTATTTACTCAGCCAGGGCCCCTGATCACTCCAAAGGGCTCATCTTCAGTGCTTAAGGACTCAGTTTCCTCCCCTGCCAGGTCTCCTGGCTTCTCCTCAAACCTGTCAGTTCTACACTCAGAACCCCACTCAAGTCCCTACACCATCCACTGCTCCCACCCTGGCCTGGAGCCCCCTTCTCAGGCCTCTGGACATCATGTGGACCACTGTGATAGTCTTCCATTCTCATTTTTAAGAACTGAAGTATAATTCACATATAGAAAAATGCATACATTTTAAATCTACCATTTAATAAACTGCTCCGGTCTCTTAACCAGCTTTCTTGATTCTCCCTTACCTGCCTCTCATCCGCCCTCCACAGGGCAGTTTAAGGTTGTTCTTCCAGGTGTATCTAACCGTGTCACTGCCCTGACCAAAAGCCTCCAGCAGCTTGCCCTGTTCTAAACATAGAGACCCACAAAAACAGAATAGAAACACTCCTTGCCTTTGAAAGGGACAAATATAATGCCAGATATAAATCTGCACTTAAGAATTCACTTCTGGGGCGCCTGGGTGGCTCAGTCGGTCAATTATCCAACTTCGGCTCAGGTCATTTCTCGCAGTTCATGGGTTTGAGCCCCACGTCGGGCTCTGTGCTAACAGCTCAGAGCCTGGAGCCTGCTTCAGATTCTGTATCTCCCTCCCTCTCTGACCCTCCCCTGCTTGCGCTCTCTCAGAAATAAATAAAACATTAAAAAAAAAAAAGAAAGAAAGAAAAGAATTCACTTCAGTTAAAGGGAAATTGTCAGGTACGAGGTACTTGGACCTTAAAGGATTTTGTTTATCCAGATCTTAAGCTGTAAAATGTCTCCACCAGGGATGATGAGAAAGTAAATTTACAATCCAGTGAACAAAGAGCACAGTTTAACTGCATATGTAAGCTGCTGGTCAACTTAAATTTAACGTATGAGTAAATTTAACCATTTGCTGCATGTTTCCCTTTATTATTGCCTTGTCTGTGTCTCATTATCTTCCTTTTTAAAAATAAAATATACCCACTGTAAGTGCAACATGAAACTAATGTTGGCAAATGTGTGTTCATTCCCCTTTTTGGTCCAGCCCTTCTCCCCACCTCATAGTCCTCCTCAGTCCACCACTGATCTACTTTTTATAGATTCATTTCCGTTTTCTAGAGTTTTATATGACCTCTTCATACAGTATTTACTTTTGTGTCTAGCTTCTTTCACTTGGCATATTTGTGAGATGCATGTATCTGTAGCTCTTTCTCACTGGTAAGTAGTATTCCGTTATAAGGGTATAACACAGTTTCTTTTCCATTCATCAGCTGATGCCTATTCAGGAAGCTTGCAGTGTAGGACTACTATGAAAAAGGCAGCTGTGAACATTCATGAACAAGTTTTTGTGTGGACATACACTTTTTTCTCTACCAAAAAATGACAGGTTTCTCTGTGGTGCTTCCTGCTATGCCATGCAAAGATTATTCTCTTGTTATTGATTTTATTTACTACAGAAGACTGTCCTTCCCATAAGAAACATGCACATACACACACAATGATTTGTGAAACACAGAAGTCATAAGTCATGTAGGAAGTCATAATATGTAACTAGTGAAGATTTCTTTAGTGCAGCTTTCCCTGCTTTCCCTTACTATTCATCAAGCATTAGGAAGAGCATTGGTATATACGTTTTGTCATTGGGGCACCTGGGTGGCTTAGTCAGTTGGGCATCCGACTTTGGCTCAGATCATGATCTCAAGGCTCGTGAGTTTGAGCCTCGCATCAGGCTCTGTGCTGACAGCTCAGAGCCTGGAGCCTGCTTTGGATTCTGTGTCCCCCTCTCTCTCTGGCTCTCCCTTGCTCACACACTCTCTCTCCTTCAAAAATAAACAAACATTTTTAAAAATTAGAAAAAAAAAAAAAAAAGGATTTTGTCACTTAGCTCTCATGGTAGCCTTGTAAGGAAACAGTGCTGTTACTCCTATTTCCCATATGAGAAGCTGGGCTCAGGGAGGGTAAGAGAATGACCCAAGGTACACCCAGCAAGGGTCCGCCAGGACCAGGGTGCATGCCAGTCTTGGGGGCACTGCCTCCACCACTTGCTATAGTCTCTCCTTGGGCCTCAGTTCAATGATTCACTCAGCATCACAGATTTCCAAGACTCTTCTAGAATGTCCTGGCTTCAAATAATCTGCACTCACAAAAAAATCAAAACGACCAGAAAACACCAACATTTCACCCATTCACAGCAGCAGTTAGGACAATAAACCTAGCACATGGGGCCAGGTGGGAAGTTTTCTTATCTAACTACTAAGTTAGTCTGGGTTTAGGGAAATCCCTGGAGAGGCTGGACCAAGTACACAGAGCCTGACCCTTCAGAAGCCAAAGAAATAAAGACAACAAAAGGAGCCACTAAATGGCTCTACAGAAGGCAGAGGGAGAGAACTGTATTTTAAAATACACATATTTAATGTGACCTTAAAGTGGTTTTATAGGAAAAAACACTTTGATTATATGAATACAGTTCAGGGGGGCCTGGGTGGTTCAGTCGGTTAAGCGTCCAACTTCGGCTCAGGTCATGATCTCACAGCTTGTGAGCTCGAGCCCCATGTTGGGCCCTGTGCTGACAGCTCAGGGCTGGAGCCTGCTTCTGATTCTGTGTGTCCCTCTTTCTCTGCCCCTCTCCCGTTCATTCTCCCTCTCTCTCTCTCTCTCTCTCTCTCTCTCTCGCTCTCGCTCTCTCTTTCTCGCTCGCTCTCTCTGTCTCAAAAATGAAAAAAAGTTAAAAAAAAAAAAAACCTTTTTAAAAATGAATACAATTTAGAGGATTCTCCTGGGAATATTCCAGCTCTGCAAAGGACAAAAATCCCAAAAGCCAGGACACCTGGGTGGTTCAGTCAGTTAAGCATCTAACTCTTGATCTCAGTTCAGGTCTTGATTTCTGGGTCATGAGTTCAAGCCTAATGTTGGGCTCTGCAGTGGGCATGGAGCCTACCTAAAAAAAAAAAAAAAAAGTGGGGGCACCTGGGTGGCTCAGGCAGTTAAGCATCCAATTTTGGCTCAGGTCATGATCTCACAGTTTGTGGATTTGAGTCCTGTGTCGGGCTCTGTGCTGACAGCTCAGAGGCTGGAGCCTGCTTCAGATACTGTGTCCCCCTCTCTCTCTCTGCCCCTCCCTTGCTCACACTCTGTCTCTGTCTCAAAATAAATGAAAATATTAAAATAAATAAACTTTAAAAAAAAAGGCTCAGAAATCAAGCTACCTCTAGAAGGAGGCATAAAGGTGAGGTTGGGAAGGCTTCTTTAGGAGGATTTGTAGAAGAGAGGTTAAAAAGCATCTTTAAAAAAAATCAAAATATAGACTTCTAGATCTCCTCCCTACACTACTCAGCCCATCCCCCTATGTTGCACCCTAGACCCTGGCAGATCAGATATTTATTTTGGGACACCTGGGTGGCTCAGTTGGTTGAGCCTAACTCTTGATTTCAACTCAGGTCATGATCTCACAGTTCGTGGATTTGAAGCCCCTACTAAGCTCTGTGATGACAGCAAGGAACCTACTTGGGATTCTCAGTCTCCCACTCTCTCTGTCCCTCTCCTGCTTCCTCTCTCTCTCAAACTAAATAAGTAAACTCAGGGCACCTGACTGGTTCAGTGGAGTAAGTGTCCCACTCTTGATTTTGGCTCAGGTCGTGATCTCACGGTTCGAAGTTTGAGCCCCATGTCAGGTTCTGCGCTGACAGTGCAGAGCCTGCTTGGGATTCTCTCTCTCCCCTCCTCTCTCTGTGCGCATGTGTGCACACTCTCTCTCTAAATAAATTTTTAAAAAATTTTAAGGACAGAATAGAAGGTCCCTGGACAGGTGGGCATAGGGCACAGGAGATAGAGAAGGCACCAGCAACAGAGGAATTATACAAAAGTCTATGTGTTAACAGGCGAGGATGTCCAGACCCTTGGCCATCTTCCTCCACTCAGCTCTGGGAACACTGCCAGAGAAGCACAGAGCTCATGGTACTAAGCGGGGAGACCTGCCCCCTGGGCTTTTATGCCCTATTCAACTCCCAAAACTCCCAGCGAAATGGGATAAACTGACTCCTATGAGGGCACTTCATCAAGAAACTCCAGTCCACTAAGGATGAGAGGAGATTCTAAAATTTTCTAAAGGAGAAAAAGTAGGTCACATACACAGAATCAGTATTCACAATGACTTGGGACTTCGCAACTGCAATACTGAAAGCTGAGAGACAGCACAGTAATGCCTTCAAAATCTGACGGAAACTTCTGAGTATATACCCAAAATAATTGAAAACAGGGACTTGAATAGATATTTATACACCATGTTCACAGCAGCATTATTCACAATAGCCAAAAGATAGAAAGAACCCGGGCATCTACTGATGGATGAATAAACAAAATATGGTCTATCCATACAAGAGGATAAGAGGTAATTCCTGAAAAGAACCAGGAAGCTCTACAAGTGAAAAGAGTGAAAGGTCTCTAAGATATGTTCTTAAGTGAAAAAGGCAAGGTGAAGAACAGAGTGCATGAAGTATCATTCACTTAATGACCTCTTTTAAATGTTTTATTTCAGGGGCACCTGAGTGGCTCAGTCAGTTAAGCGCCCAACTCCCAGTTTTGGTTCAGGTCATGATCTCGTAGTTCATGAGTTCAAGCCCCACGCCGGTCTCTGTGCTTGTGGCACCAAGCATTCTTGGGAGTCTCTCTCTCCCCTTCCCTGCGCCCCACCACCTCAGCAACCACCACTAGAACCATGTGGACATGCACCCTCTCTAAATAAAGAAATAAACTTAAAAAAAAAAAAAAGGTTTTATTTCAGGGTAAAGTGCAAGAAATTTCTTTTTCCAAAATGCCGTGAGGGACAAATTATACCCAGATCTTCTGAAGGGATAAGGCTCAATCTTGCCAAGATATTCATCCTAAGGACTGAAGGCAGATCCCGTGTATTGCGGAACCTGAAACTTTGGTTTGGGGTCCTGGAACTTTGGGGGAGGCCTTCACTAAGAAAAAGGATGAAAAATTAAATACACAAAAATTGGGACAAATGTGAATATTTGTTCAAAAATGAGAAAAAAATTGTAGCAAACTACAAAGTTTTTAAAAACTAATATCACAAACATCACAAAATCCAGAAAAACAACACTATATTTTTATAACTACCTGAAATATCTTTGTAAATGGTTTTTCCTACTTTTTGGATCATATTCTCTGATGGTCCTTCATATAAGAAGGGTTTTAGAATACCACATTATAGAGAGAAAATAAAGATGATTCAGTCTTTCTTCTAACATGTACATTTATAACTGTATACATTGCATTATCAAGTACATTCTTGCCAGAAGGAAACTTCCATTTTTAATAAGTGTTAGTAAGAGCTGAGTCCTTTGCTTCTATTTTTACAGTCTTTGTGACTGGAAGAATTTTCCATAGACCAGCTTCTGACTCCAGATGTTTCAAACCTTGCTTATCTTCCTTTATGCATTTCTGGTGCAGATGCTGTGGGACACCTGTCTACAGTGATACTACCTCTGTTCCTGCAACCCTGTGTCGTGACAGCCTTTGCTATACCAGGACATGTCTGAACCACTAATGGAAGTGACTGCAATCATACAAACAGATAAACCCAAACTAAGTGTATTCTAACTTAACCTTTAGCCAGATCCAAAAAAACACCCAAGACCAACACACGGTCACTTAACAGGAGAACAGTGAGGAGGGAAGTCATTGTGGAATAAGAAAGTGGTCTTAACTGATTACACTTAAAACTGCCTAATTTTATACATTTTACAGAAATATATGACCCCTTCCTGGGCCTTGGAAGAGAAAAGAGTAAGTAAGGGTCCTTAAAGCATAAGAGTTATTCTCTCAGTTCAAAGGCTTTCCTTCCCTGGCCAAAATCTGTCTTTTCATCCTTAGTAGTAGTAGTCTCAAGATGCACACCATGACACACAATATAAGAACTCACTGCCGAGGGGCGCCTGGGTGGCTCAGTCAATTAAGCGTCTGACTTTGGCTCAAGTCATGATCTCACGGCTCATGGGTTCAAGCCCCGCATCAGGCTCTGTGAGGACAGCTAGCTCAGAGCCTAGAGCCTGCTTCAGATTCTGCCTCTCTCTCTCTCTCTGACCCTGCCCTGCTCACGCTGTCTATCTCTCTCAGAAATAAATAAAAACATTAAAAAAATTAAAAAAAAAAAAAAAGAAAAAGAACTCACTGCTGAGGCAGCTGGGTGGCTCAGTCAGTTGAGCATCTGACTTCAGCTCAGGTCATGATCTCATGGTTTGTGAGTTTAAGCCCTGCACGGACTCTCTGCAGTCAGCACAGAGCCTGCTTTGGATCCTCTGTCTCCCTCTCTCTCTGCCCCTCCCCTGCTCATACCCTCACTCTCAAAAATAAAAAAAATAAAAAAGAACTCACTGCCTTGGAAAAGGTGACATCACACATCCAAGAAGACAAGAAGGATGATAAGAAATGGTATGCCATTTAGAAAAAAAAGTTATGGCGATTCTAAGCCTCACACTGTAAACCAAAATAAATCCCAGATGCTGTAAAGGGTTAAATATTAAAAATTAAGCCTTCAAGGAACAAAATTAAAAAGTATAAGTGAGTATCTTTTGAGCATCAATACTCTTAGCCCAAAAACAATGGACAACATCACAAAGACAGGCATCTGACCAAGTGAAAAGTTTAAACATAAACAAGCAAAACAGGTACCTGGTTGGCTCGGTCAATAGAGCATGTGACTCCTGATCTCGGGGTCATGAGTTTGAGCCTCACACTGGACGTAGAGTTTACTTAAAAAAATAAATAAAAGGACCACTTGGGTGGCTAAGGAGGTTATGTGTCCGACTCCTGCTCTCAGCTCAGGTCTTGATCTCAGGGTTGTGAGTTCAAGCCCCATGTTAGGCATAAAGCTTACTTACAATAAATAAATGCTTTCAAAAAATAAAACAAAAACAACTCACCTTAGTAACATCTAGGGGCACCTGGGTAGCTCTGTTGGTTAAGCATCCAACTTCAGCGCAGGTCATGATCTCACAGTTAGTGTGTTTGAGCCCCGCATCCGGCTCTGTGCTGACAGCTCAGAGCCTGAAGCCTTCTTTGGGGTGCCTGGGTGGCTCAGTCAGGTAAATGTCCTACTTCAGCTCAGGTCATGATCTCGCGGTTTGTGAGTTCAAGCCCCGCGTCAGGCTCTGTGCTGACAGCTCAGAGTCTGGACGCTGCTTCTTATTCTGCATCTCCCCTTCTCTCTGCCCCTCCCCTACTTGTGCTCTGTCTCTCTCTCAAAAATAAATAAAAACATTTAAAAAAATTTTTTTTAAAGGAAAAAGAAGGGGCGCCTGGGTGGCTTAGTCGGTTAAGCGTCCGACTTTTGCTTAGGTCATGATCTCGCGTGGGTTCGAGCCCCGCGTGGCTCTGGCTGACTGCCAGCTCAGAGCCTGGAGCCAGTCTGTGACTCCGTCTCTCTGACCCTCCCCTGCTCATGCTGTCTCTCTCTCTCCTAGAAATAAATAAAACATTAAAAAAAAATTAAAAAAAAAAAAGGAAAAAGAAAAGAAACATCTAAGGCAACTGATAATCTTGGGGGTAAAAAAAAGCTTACCTGCAACAAATATAAACAAGGGTTAAGCATTCTTCCTACTGAAAAGAGCTTGCAAGTCAGAAACAAACTCAAGACTTCAAAAGATGTGGAGATAATACACAGGTGACAAATGCCCAGCATTTATGAAATGTTAAGATCGTCAATCTCATTAATAATAAAAAATGCAGATTTTTTTCTAAAGTACCAAAAGGTATTCTTCAGCCATCAAACAGGCAAAGATTCACACAAAATCACTAACACCTCCTATGGCTTAGGACCTGGGTGAGCAAGCACTCAGTCACTACAAACACTGCCATGGAGAGTATTTCGGGTTTATGACACAAAAATATCCATTCTTACTTTTGGTCCCAGTAATTCCACTTCAGAGAATCTATTTCAGGAAATTCTCAAAATTGCAAAGATATTTATGTATGAAATGTTAATTGCAACCCTGTCGAAATTGGGGGGGAAACGTAAATAAGAGGGAGGAGAGAAAACACCTCTCAGAATGTGTATTTGCATGCGTTTACATGAACAGGAAAGTGGAGAAAGGTGAGGAAGAATACATACCTGTTAGCACTGCTAATGCTGGAAAGTGGGAATGAAGGGGGAGGTTATTTGCTTTTTTCTATATGTGTCTGCATTGATTAACTTGCCCTAATTAACACAGTATATTGCTTTTATAATTAAAAATATACTCCAGAAGAAAATTCCCATGTAAAAAGATGAAACCATGCCAAATGAACATGATCACCATCTATCCTATCACACCAACCCTAATAAAAGAAATGAAGAAAAATACAGTCATTAAGTCTCCCAAGCCCCACAACAGCCAACTCTGACTGGCTGACTTCTCTAGCCATGGCTCGAAGGGCCACTGCCAGCGGCTCACGGTAGAAGGGTAGACTGCCAGGAAATCAAAAGGGATTTTCCTAAACGCCAAATTAAAACCACAACACTCATTACTTAACCTTTGTCTAGAAGCCAGAGGAGGACATCAAGAGAAGAGACTGTGATATGCTTACATGCAGGTCACTGCCATATCCAGGCCACCACCAACATCCCTGTGTTCAAATGCGATGACTTTGGCCCATCTGAAACATCCCAAACTGTTTGCACATTCAGAAAATCAGATAATGAAGCATGACTAGAACAAAGCTTGACCTGACTTTAAGAAAGCCATGCAGGGGCGCCTGGGTGGCTTAGTCGGTTGAGCGTCTGACTTTCGCTTAGGTTATGATCTCGCGGTTCGTGGGTTCGAGCCCCGCGTCGGGCTCTGTGCTGACTGCCAGCTCAGAGCCTGGAGTCTGTTTCAGTCTGTGACTCCCTCTCTCTCTGACCCTCCCCTGCTCTCTCTCTAGAAATAAATAAAACATTAAAAAAATTAAAAAAAAAAAAAAGAAAGAAAGCCATGCAGACATATACAACTTTTAGGTATATTACCTAGTACTTAACCCAGCAAAGATAAAAACAGAGGTGACTGGGTGGCTCAGTCAGTTAAGCATCCGTCTCTTGGTTTCAGCTCAGGTCATGATCTCCCAGTCAGTGAGATCAAGCCTTGCATTGGGCTCTACACTGACAGCGTGGAGCATGCTTGGGATTCTCTCTCCCTCTCTTTCTCTCTCTCAAAATAAAAAAATAAAGTTAAAAAAGATAAAAATAAGAAAAGCGGTGGGCAAACAAACATTTATATATATGTCGCTTTCAAAATCATTTAAATTGTAGATGAGAGAATGCCAAAGAAGGCAGAGACCTATAGGATTATCATGTCCAACCCTCTCATTTCTCAGATGAAGAAGAACCTGGAACTCCGGTTGCCACGCAACCACTAGAAACAGAGCTAAGACACTCTTAATAATGCTATCTGCTCTTCTATATAGAAGAGTGCATATAGAAGATATGCACTGAATGTAATTCACAAAGGGCTTTCCCAGCCATTATTTTCTCTGAGCCTCACCAACGCTACATGATTCCACAGAAGGGAAGACTGAGGCTCGCAAGATATGGATGATTTGCCTACAACACCTGGCTAGTAGCTCCAAATCCCAAACCCCATACCCTTTCTACTAGCTGGCACTGTTATCCAAACCCTTTCTGACAGCCTAGGCTGTGGGTTCCCCAGCTTTAAGCACACAGCCTGCCAAGTACTAAGCACTCAAAAATTAGGTGAGTGAATACCCAAAACAAGGAGAAAGCTATGCAAATCGTGGTTGATGAACAAAATACAAAAAAAAAACAAAAAATGAAAACAAAAAAACCCCGACAAGGCTTTTTAAAAAGAAAGATGCTGATAAGCTGAAGCCCACATTAGATGAAGAGTTGCTGAACCTCACATGAGAGCCACAAATCTCCTACACCACAGAGAAAGGTCTCCACCAATTTGGCCTCAATTACCCAGAGCTGCTTCACCTGACCACCCTACCTCCAATCACTTCCTAACTCTTCTCAGCCAGTCTCAGGAACCTGCAGGGCTCCCTCCTGCCCACAATGCCAAATCCAAATTCTGTGCCTCTTGGCTTTCAAGGCCCTACCAGCTGGCCAATTCTGCTATTTCCTGAATTACTCACTGGCCCTGACCTTTTCTGGATTCTTTCCTCCACTCCACAGAACCCGGTCTGCTTTATGCTGCCAGATCTAGCCTTGACTCCCCTCGGCTCCAGGTGAAAATTGGTCCCTTTCCCCACTTCCATCAACCCCAGGCATAAAGGGCAACGTGGACTTGCAGGACATTCATCTGAACCTATGTGATAACCAAGTTCACTAGAAATAGGCACAATGAACACGGAGCCCCACTGACAGCAGTCTCTCATTTGGGTTTTCCAGTATTGCAGGAATTGCCTTACGCAACTTATCCAGTCACTTTTTTGGCCTGAGGGGTCTTGAGTTCCTAGAGCTCTTCCTAAAACAGCACACTGGAGGCAACCAGGTGAGCCTAGGCACTGATGCCATACCTACCTGTCCTTCCCATCCAGACCCCACCCCAGATCTGTCCCAGGAGTCAGGACCCAGCTTCATTATCAGGTAAGTTCCTTCTTCTCTCAGGGACCCAGTTTTTTTCATATGTGAAAAGGGCAGAAGGGGGTGGCCAAACTGAAGAGAAAATGACATAAGAATAACTTCCCGGTTATTAAAGGCTTTCCCATAAAAGTTACCAAGTATATCCAAAGCCCCTTCTTGCTGGGACACTGCAAACTGCCATAACACATACAACCTTGGCCATCCCCTAGATTAGTGTGCACAGACTTACCTCATTACAACATTCCAGAGTTGCTGTTAAGCAGTCAGCTCCTGGTGAAGGGCATGTAGTTGTTTGGAGTCTTCCACCAGAATGAACACTGCTGCAAAGAACAATCTCATATAAGCATTTATCTTTGTTCTGGGATTATTTCTCAAGATAGATTCCTGAAAATGGGCCTACTGGCTTAGAGGATGCATGCATCTTATATTCCAATACTTACTAGTTGAAAATTTTACGTGGTAATTCTCAAACTCCACTGGTATTTAGGCTTCACCTGGGGAATCTGTGTACAAGGTGCATCCTGACACACAACCAGTCTCCTTTTACCTCCCAGCCTTTCCCCTTCCCCTCCACCTCCATCTCCGCCTCCAGGAAGTCTGGGGAGGGGTTCCTCCAGCTGCTTTGTTATCCAGTTCCCAGGTGGCCCTGCTGCAGGAGGAAGGAGTTGAGGCCTTCTATTTGTCCCAGTGCACCTCACCTATAGCACAAGCCCTGGGAAGCCACAGCCCAAGGGGCTGCCACTGGCATAGTTTGCAGGGAGGTCTATGGGCCTTGGCCCAGGTCCCAGTGGCTTCCCCCAAATGGGCAGTCTGGCTCTCACACACTGGACCACAATCCCTGGCACTGAGTGCTGGGGACAAAGTCCCACCTCTGGGCTCACCTGACTTCATGCATTTCCCCTTCCAGGACCCTCTTCTGAAGGTCCCTGCCCCACACATGTCTTTGAGCCTAATGACCAGGGCCTAGTAGTTTCACCTTTATCTAAGATTCCCTAATGGTGCACCCACCATTTTCCCCAAGAAATCATCTGGGGCCTCCACACTGGGCCTCAGTCTCCCCATCCGTGAAATGGCGAGCAGTGGCACTGACATTTTGAGTGCTGCTGTAAGGAAGGCAGTGTGGCCAACTAGGTTCTAAGCATTTGAGGCAAGTCTGGCTTCAGCGGGGAAACCAGGTGTGCTTCCACAGTCATTTTATCAGCATTCAGATGGGCGTAAGGCCTATTTGGAAAAAACTATTTTTGTTTTCAGATTTCTCCTCTGCAAAAGTGTAACGAGGAGCCAAAGCCATTCATTGTAAGGCTGCTCAGGTGTTCTAGATACCTGGGACCAGATGAGGAACCAGAGACCCAGAAAAGGGCTTGCTCAGTTTTAGGACGACTCTGTGCTGCTGGGTTCTGGGGGATACGGAGTCTGGTGGGAAAACCCAGGGGGTCTGGTCAACAGGCATTTCACTTTGTGGTACACAGCAAAGAGCAGACAAGAGAGTGCTGGCGCCGTGAAGAAGACCGAAAGGATCACGCAGAGGAAAGAAACCAGCGAGGAGCGCTGGGGGCTTCCAGTCAGAAGGTCGGCCACAGTGGGCTACGGGCTGGGCTCCACTGTCCGATCGGCCTGGGCTGAATGACACTGGCTGACTGTGTGACAAGAAGCAAGTCTTGAGCCTCTGCTGCTCATGGGTAAACCAGGAGCGGATACTTTAACAGCACCAACCCCATAACCCAAGGATTAGATGGGATGGTACACACCAAAGGCCTCGCTCGCCACAGCTGTTACAAACACTCCTTAAATGTTGTTTTTACCTCTGGCCGCCACTCGTGTCCTAGACCCAGGAGCTACGTGCTTTGGGGTTGTGTCCCAGGCAGCCTTCTACCCGACAGTACGCGCCATTGAGGGGAGAAGAGGCGTCGCATTTGGAGCCAGGTCCTCAGCAGCTGGGGGAAATCCCCAGACTAACCGGGCCTCAGTTTCCTCTCGGTGCAATGGGAACAATCCCACCGCCGGCGGGAGATGTGGCGGAGGGAGCGTTCTCACACGCGTCAAGTTTTGCATGACTTCTCCCCTCGGTAACGGCCCCCACTCCCAGCGCGGAGCACACAGTAGGCGCTCCGGAAACGCTCTGCGAAAGGAGGAACGGGCCACTTCCTGCCCCCAAGCGGACTCTCCAGAGGCTGGGTTCCCACTCCTCCTCCTCAGAGGCCATGTGGCATTCCTGAGGGTGGGGGTGGGCGCAGGAAGAAGGTGCCCTCCCGGCCCCGCCCCCTCCGGGAGCGGTGGGCGGGATGAAGCCCCTGGCCGCCGACGGCCCGCCCCGCGGGAGGTGGGCGTAGCTCGTCGCGCTCAGCACAAAGTTTGTTTTCTCCCTCCGGGCGGGTGGGGGAGGGCGAGGAAAGCGCGGGGCGGGGGGGGTGTGTGGAGAGGGGATCTGACGTCAGGCCGCGAGGTGCTTTCCAGCCGCGAGCTGTCAGGCCGAGTGTCAGGCCCGGCAGGTACGCAGCGCGCTCCCCCGGCGCCCCCCGCCCCCTGCCAGGACGCCCGGGACCGAGCCTGGGGCCTCGTGGAAGGAAAAGCCGCTCCGAAAAGTCAGTGCGGGGCGCAGGAGGGGGACAGAGGCGGGCGGGGGGCGCGCGGACAACTTGGAAACTTTCTTTTTCTGGGCCGGGCGGGGGAGGGGGCGTCGTCCTGGCGCGTGAGATTGTGGGTGTGTGAGCTCGAGTGTTTGTGAGCCCCGACTGCGGGGTGTGAGCAGGGGCCGGTGGGGGGGAATGTCTCACTCCCGCCGGTTGGAAGCTCTTTCGGGGCCCTTCTGGGGGAGCCCAGCTCCTTACGATCCCAGCCTGTGAGAGGGCCGCCCCTACCCCGGGCCAGGGTGAGCGCGCGGGGGGCGGGTTTGTTTGGTTTAAAAAGTGCACGTTGCTAACCGCCGGCAGTGCCCCCCCGCCCCCCGCCGCGGCCGAGCCGAGGAGGGGGCCGTCGAGAGTGACAGCTGCGGGTGGGGGCAGCGGGAAGGGCCCGGGGCTGGGGGGCTGGGGAGCCCGCGCGAGTTCCCCTTTCCTTTGGAACAAAGGAAAGTCTGTCTCGGAGGCATCTGTCACTCCCAGGCGGGCCAAGGGAGCAGGGCGCGTGGGGCCGGCGACCCGAAGAAAGTTTGTGCGCGTCGGGACCCTCGGGCCGGCCGAGCGTGAGCTGAGCCTCCCGTTGGGGAAGCGCTCACTCTCCGGGGCAGGGGGCGGCCAACATGGAGTCTGGGCGCAGGGCTTGGGGGGGGCGGTGCGGAGGTGGGAGCCCAGCCCCCTCCCCTCCCCCTCCGGGCCGAGTTCGGAGCACAAAGCCGAGCGCGCAGGCTCGGCCATCCCCGCGCCCCGAAGAGTCAGCCAGCGCCGAGCGGCGGGGAAAGGGGGTGGGAACCAAACTTTTTCCTGCCCCGGGACAGACACGTGAGTTTTCTTTCTTCCAGAGCCCCTGCCCCACCGGTATTTCGGGCCCGAGGGAGAGAGGGGGCGCCGAGTCTGGCGCGGGGTAGGGGGCTGAGGGGTGCCGGCGCCCCGAGCGCAGGCCGATTCCCCGCCGACCCGGGAGCCATGTGCTCCGACTGGGTCTGGGCCGCGGGGGAGGCTGCGCGCTTTGTGTGAACTGCTGGGAATGCAGCTTGAGTGCCCGGCCGGGGGAGTGTCGGGGCGAGCTGTGGGAGTTGTCAGAAAGTTCGTTCGGGAGTGGCCGCAGGTCGGCGTCGTGGAGTGTGTAGGAGGATGCACCCGGTGTCGTGTCGTGAGGGTGCTGCCACAGGCCAGTTGGGGTAAGAATTGATCGCTGGTGTGATGACGTTTGGAGTTTCCCCAGTCAGAGTTCGTGGGTGGGCGGGTCGGTTGGAGTTTGTGGAAAGGCATATGTCCAGGAATTTGGCTGTGTCGAGAGCACTAGTTGTTCGTGCTGGACGTGGGATTCTGTAAACTGTGTGTGCTGCGTTTGGCGGTGAAAACCAAGGTGGTTCCAGGAGCTCAGCGGTGGTTTGGTGCCTGTTATCTGAGCGCTCTTAAGGAGGCTGCCTGGTGATGAGGGCGTGTGTGTCTGTCTCGTTGCGGGGGCGGGGAGGGGGGGGGTGTTGGAAACCTCCCCGATTGTAAGCTGGCTGGGGTGCAGGACACCAGTGGAGAGAGGTCTGTGTAGATTGAAGGGTCATCTCCATGGGCCACCTCTGGAACCCTGCAGACTGGGACTTGGCTGGTAGCCAGGGTGGAATTTGTACAGATAACCCTGAGTAAACTTTTCATAGCTTGCCAGGGCTGCATCCCTGAGCCCAGATCCCAGCTGCCCTGGCCACTTCGACCTCAGAAACTTGACCTCAGAAAGCAGCCTGTTCTTGGTGTTCTCTGAGGAGTGGCACCTCTGACCAATGCCTGTCTCACCTCCAGGTGGCTTGGCTGGGAGGGTAGACCCTTCCCTCGAAAGCCTGGCCTAGCCAGCCCAGATATCTGGGCTCAGGCCCAAGTCGAGGAAACAAAACCTGGGAGATGCCAGAGTCTGTTGGCCCAGCCTGCTGGGTAGCTGTTAAAAGGCTGAGGAGGGAGGAGCCCTGAGATTCTGGCATTAGCTTGCCCTGCAACTTTGGGTTTTAAAATGTAAATTTCTTTTGCATGTGTGAAGAAGAAGTTCATCAGGGGGATGAGCAACTGAATTGGGTTGTCTAGGGAAACACCTTCCTTCATTTTGACAGGTGAAGAGGGGGCTCAAGCGGAGAGAGGAGAGCACACTTGCCAAGGTCACATAGCCAAGATGGGAAAACTAGAGTCCAGCCTTGCTCATTTATCTGAATTTTTGAGGAGTTGATTCATGGACCACGCCAGGGGCTTAGATGACAAAGGAGAATGTCTGAGACAACTAACAGGGATGACTCAACACTCTCTCTGCATGGTACACAGTAGATGCCGTAAATGTTATATGGATTGCTGTAGGGCCACGGTGATTAACAGGCTTTCCCGACCTGGGCAGGGGGTTTGGGAGGAATTGGTTGGTGATGATGACAAACCTTGGTCCAAGCCATATATCCTTTCCATATCCTGGAGGTGTAATTTTTTTTTTCATAACAGTTTTCTTGGGATATAACTAACATACCATACAACTTACCCATTTAAAGCAAACAAGTGATTGGTTTAGTATAGTCACAACTATGTAGCTACCACCACAGTCAATTGTAGAACATTTTTATCACCTCAGAAAGAAACTCCATACCCCTTTAGCTAATCATCCTTCTATTCCCCTCCAACCTCTTCTAAGTATTTCATTAAGTTGGAATCATATGTGTTCTTTGTGACTTGCTTCTTTCACTTAGCATATTTTCAAGGCTGACCCACACTGTAGCATGGATCAGGACTTACAGCTCCTTTTTGTGGCCAAATAATATTCCACTCCATGGATGGACTACATTTTTGCTTATCCATTCCTCTGTTGATGGACACTTGGGTTGTTTCCATCTTCTGGCTATTACAAAAAACATTGCTATAAACATTTGTGTTGAAGGCTTTGTGTGAACATAGGTTTTTCATTTCTCTTTGGTAGATGCCTAGGAGTGAAATTACTGGATCCCATGGTACCTGTTTAAGTTAAGTGGCTTTCTCTGGACCTTGGATTTCTCATTTATAAAATGACGATGATAGTAGGATTTCTCTTAACAAGGGCTTTGTGAGGATCGAATTAGAAGTGTTAAGTGCTCAGTATAGAGCATGGAAAACAGATTCCCGTGGTAGCTGTAATTATTTCTAGTACAGTACTGCTTATTAATCAGCTGCCATTTACTTCAGTAGTCCTCTGCTGACCCCATGAAATGGAGGCATCTTGGACTCATCCCTTCTAGGTTGCCCAGGCCATGGTATGGCCTGAGACTGATTTGCTATTCCCCCATTTCTGGTGTCCCAGATTCTAATAATGGTGTGTTTGGGGACAGGGGAAGGGTGAGAGGCACTGTGTGGTAATAATGTCCCCACCCCCTTTGTCACTTGCTCCAGGCTTGCCCGAGGTCCAGCCTAGCCCCTAGACACCATGTCAGACAGTGATCTGGGTGAGGATGAAGGCCTCCTCTCCCTGGCAGGCAAGAGGAAGCGCAGAGGGAACCTGCCCAAAGAGTCAGTGAAGATCCTCCGGGACTGGCTGTACTTGCATCGCTACAACGCCTACCCCTCAGAACAGGAGAAGCTGAGCCTTTCTGGACAGACCAACCTGTCAGTGCTGCAGGTAAGAAGCAAGTAGCAGGAGACCTGGGTTCTAGCCCTATCTAAGCCCTGTCACTGATGTACTCTGTGGCCATATGAGGAACCCCTCACCCCACCCTCCTCTCTCCCTGCCTCAAGGGAAGACAATGACAAGAAGTCATTGCAGCTAGATTTCAGATTTTGGAGAGTTCTGAAGAGGCAAGGCATCATTATTAAATCTTGATGTCATTAACAGTGAATGCCATAAAACACTGAGTGTTTGGGATTTGGCGTCCAGTCCCAGAGCAGTGTTTGGATAGTGACTTGGTTGTAGAAAGGCAGGTGGTGGTCTGCAATGTGGTTTAAAAAAATGAATTGGGATCACAGTCAAGGAAAGGGTAGAATTCAGAGGTTCTGGGGGCGCCTGGGTGGCTTAGTCGGTTAAGCGTCCGACTTTCGCTTAGGTCATGATCTCGCGGTTTGTGGGTTCGAGCCCCGCGTCGGCTCTGTGCTGACTGCCAGCTCAGAGCCTGGAGCCTGTTTCAGTCTGTGACTCCCTCTCTCTCTGACCCTTCCCTGCTCACTCTGTCTCTCTCTCTCCTAGAAATAAATAAAACATTAAAAAAAAAAAAGAATTCAGAGGTTCTGGATTCAAAACCCAGTCTGCCACACAGGAGCTGTGGACCACATCTTGATTTCTCCATCTGTAAAGTGGGGGTTAGAATCCTCCCCTGCCTGACTGAATTGTTATAAGGAAGGAGCAGATTCAGAATTGGCTGTGAAAGTGCTTTGAGGGCACCTGGCTGGCTCAGTCAGTGGAAATGCAACTCTTGATCTTGGGGTTGTGAGTCCGAGATTATACACCTTTAGTATAGATTATACTTGTTGGCTATATTTTTATACTTAAAAATAAAATCTTTGGGTGCCTGGGTGGCTCAGTTAGTTAAGCATCCAACTTCGGCTCAGGTCGTCGTGATCTCACAGCTCATGGGTTCAAGGCCCATATTGGGCTCTGCACTGACAGCTCAGAGCCTGAAGCCTGCTTTGGATTCTGGGTCTCCCTCTCTCTACACCTCCCCCACTTGCACTCTGTCTGTCTGTCTCTCTCAAAAACAAACATTAAAAATAATTTTTTTAATAAAATCTTAAAAAAAGAAAATCTTAAAAAAAAAAAAAAAGATGCTCCTATTGGAGCATCTGGGTGGCTCAGTCGGTTAAGTATCTGACTCTTGGTTTTTGGCTCAGGTCATGATCTCACAGTTTCCTTGAGTTCGAGCCCCGCATCACGCTTCCAGCTTACAGTGCAAAGCCTGCTTAGGATTCTCTCACCCTTTCTCTCTGCCCCTCCCCCATTCAGACTGTCTCTGTCAGAATATATAAACTTTAAAAAGAGAGAAATAAAGTAAGTGCTTTGTAAGCCATGCACATGAGCATATCCAAAAATTGTGTTATCTACTTTTTGTCAGAGTGCAAGGTATTATCTCCTTTGAACTACCCCAACTGCTGATCTATAGGTGTTGCTCTGTTTTCATGGTGCTGAGGCAGGACATGCTGGACTACCACTACCATGCTTCCAGTTTGGCTCTCACCTACCTGAGAGACACAGAGCATGCCCTTAGCCTAGCAAAGGCCCACCCCCTACCCCACTGGACCCCAGTGCTCCCATCATGAGCTAGCTAAGCCTCACCCCAAGCCCCTCTGCCACCTGTTCCACCTCTGTCTTTCCCTAGCCTGTTACTTCCATCTATGATGCTGTCTCTCCCTCCTTCCCTGACCCTACTCTGAACCTCCTATCTCTTCTCAGCTCCTGTTTCTCCTCCATGATGCCTCATGGTGAGTATTCAGCCCTTACAACTCCTGTCACCTGACTTTATACTTGCTGGGCAGTGGTTAACGGGACTCTGTCTTCAAGAAAGGCTCTAGAATTACAGACCCTGACTCAGATCCCATCTTCTCCACAAGAGGAAGGCTGGACATTGGCCAGTCCAGGCCTTCCCCTGAGCCCTATTTCCTCAGCTGAGAAAGGGAGATGATTGTTGGCACTTTCATAGCAAAAAGGAGGAGGAATGGAGAAGACAAATTCAAGGCTTACTGTGAAGTGAGCACACAGTGGGTGTTTCTGCTCTATTTATCCTCATCTCTCCTAGATCACAGATCTTGGACTTATCCCACGTGTCTAATAGCAGTGCCTAGCAGCTCATGGTGTACCACTGAATACTCCCAACTACAGTTGAGGTCCCAGAAAGGAACCAGACAAATCCCTACCCTCAAGGAGTATCTAGTCTAGGATGAGAAATTGAGGGAAGACCTAGCCATTGGTGTTTGCAGAAATGATCACTGCTGGGACAGAAGGCAGCAGAGAGACCCAGGCAGGGCTTCTAAGCCAGCCTGGAACCTCAAAAGCCCTCCCAGAAGAGGTGGACTTGAACTACAAGATGTAGAACAATACAGGCCAAAGGCTGGGACCTGAGAACCGGGATTACTTAGATAGGCTCATTGCTGTTCTTATGCCTCAAGTCTTTTCCCCTCAGTTCATTCTCACCTCTTTTTTTCTTTTTTAAGTTTATTTATTTTTGATAGAGACAGATAGCTTGAGCAGGGAAGGGACAAAGAGAGTGGGAGAGAGAATCTCCAGGAGGCTTTACACTGTCAGCACAGACCCCGAGGCGGGCCTTGAACTCATGAAACAGTGAGATTATGACCTGAGCCAAAGTCTGACACTTAACCGACTGAGCCACCCAGGCACCCCATTAATTGGCTTTACAAATCGTTTCATGATGTGGACATCTAACATCTAACAAGTAGAGAGATGTTCTTCAGTCCATTCTCTCGAAGACAAAGGTACAAATCTGATTATGTCATACACTCCATGGATCCCCGTTGTCCTCTGGATAGAGGCCAAACTCAGGAGCTCATCAGCCTCATCTCTCAGTCCTTCCTTTCTCTGAGACTTGTGAACCTTCTGACCTCTGTGCCTTCCCCTGTGGCTTCTTCCTGACTTTTCTGAACTGGCTCACTCAATTTAACCATTTCCTCATGAGCATTCTTTGCCTGGCTTTGAGGCGACTGCTGTGTATTCCTGGTACACCTCATACCTGTGCTGTCAAACCACACATCATACTGTATTGAAATTGCTTTTTGTCAGGGACACTGTTTCTTATATCTGAGTAACATACCAGTTTCTTTTAAAGAAGTTTTTTTCATGGACCTGCTTCCCCCCACGTTGATTTGAAACATTTTTATTACCATATCATTTAAGCATGTACAAACATAAAACTGGGTTAAAAGAAAAAAAGCTTCTTGCTTTAACTCTTGTAAATTATAAAATAACCAGTTTTCCAAAGTAAATAAATATTAAACCAATGAGATTTCATCTCACTGCATTAATGTAAAATGGTGGATGGGGATGGGGTTTTGCTGGCTGGGCTGTGGTGTTGTAGTATGACAAAGGCACAGACTCAAGAGTTGAGCAAGTCTGGATTGCCAGAGGCCACGATGTTCCTGCTGGAGATCAGAATGGAAACATAAAAGTTAAACCTTCTTTTGAGAACTAATGGATCCTTTGGATAATATATCCCTGATCCCATTTAGAGAAATGTAGGTTTGGCACAAGGATTTGCTGCTGGAAACTTCTGAGGAAGGGCCCCTGGATCCTGGTGTGTTCTGGTGGAAAAGGTTCCGGTGGTGGCCTCCCTGCTCCAGAGTCAATGCTGAGAGTTAAGGAACAATGGGGACCATGTGGTCCTTGGTGGAAACTGTACCATGAATCCCAAATGGCCCCTATCCATACACCTCTGCTTGGAGGTCTTATAGGCACCTCCGATTTCTCAGTCGGATAACTTCTCAATGGGTCCTACCCTTTCTAAGGGGTTCCCCTTTACTGCCTTTGCTAACAAGCTTATTTGGCCACTCACCAATTCCTAAACATTCACGTCTTAAATATTTGTGGAATATGGCTTTCCTATCCTGGTCCAGCCTGTCATTGTCTTACCACTTGACACTCCTTTATTTAAAACCCTTCAATGAGTCCTGCCAACCTAATGACAGTATCACCTGGCCTTATCTGCAGAGCGGGCCTCATCCCTGCCCCCATATTCATGCTACACTGATCAGTACCCCAGACCACTTTGTTCCCACTCCTGCCCAGGGAGACCCCCCCAACCCTCAAAGGAGCTGTGTGCTCCCACAGTAGCAGGACTGGGTCAGCATTTGGACAATGAACTGTAACTGCTTTTTAGAACACAGCAAACTCTAGAGGCCAAGTCTTATCACTGGATCCCAAGTGTTTAGCTCAACACCTGGTATCTGGTAGGTATTCAGTAAATAATTGTTGAATTGACAGAAAATGAAGAAGTGCTGGAAATGTCAACAGGCAGGACCTCAAAAGTAAGGAAATGTAGTGGCTTCTCATTGGGGAAAAATTGCCTTAAATCCCCGGAGGCATCTCTTTTTCCTATATTTAATTTAAAAATTTTTGCTGTTTATTAAGAA
Source organism: Proteles cristata cristata (assembly GCA_017311185.1). Classification (NCBI taxonomy): domain Eukaryota; kingdom Metazoa; phylum Chordata; class Mammalia; order Carnivora; family Hyaenidae; genus Proteles; species Proteles cristata. Next base: position 177,152 of record JAESUZ010001308.1, on the reverse strand, counting down.
CATTTGCCAATATCCACAAAAGAGAATATTCTAATGCACTCCTAGTACCAATCACCTGGCTTCAACAAGCATCAGCATTTTGCCAAGCTTGTTTTCTCTCTCCCTGGGGACAGCTCTTTTGATTGTCTCCTTTAACTGGCCCAGGAGCAACCTCATTAGCAAGTCAATGAGTCATTTAACTAACTGGTTTGCTGGTACTGGCCTGGGGCTAGGCAATTGGGAGGGTAAGACCGAAAAAAAAAAAAGTCATTTGTGAAGGGTTTTCACCAGTCCCTGTGACACCCTGTAAGCAAGCCCACTTTATTGCTGTGGTTTCTGACTGTTCCCAGGGGCCAGCTGCCTATTGCAGAGGGAAGGTAACCTGGCAGAGAGGGCTCAGGCCCCACTCTTTCACTCTCCTACTGATGGGGTTGTGCTGTGTGCTGGAAACTGGTAGAACAGGCACTATCCTTGCCCTTGGGTAGGGTTCCGTAGGGAGGGAAGACAATATTTAGTGGACTAAGAATTCAATTGCTCCCTTTTTTTCTGTCTTTTACAGTTGAAAAGAAATTAAAATTAAAGCACTTGTGTTGCCTTCTTCAAAGGCCATTCTCTAATCCTCATGGCCTTCATCAGCTTCCTGGCCCCCCCCCCCCCACTCCCATTTGCTACAGTGATTCCTCCCACATTCTTCATCCCAGCCACTGATAAAAAAAAATACTGGCAGGGCAGCAGCCTTTCAGATAGGGCCTTGTTTTATGGTAGAGACAGGCTTTCAGGCACCCAGCCTGTGTTGTGCCGTATCAATGACAATTCACCTTGGCATTCTCCCTACCAACTCCCCAAGGACCTTGAGTGGGGGCAAGTCATATGCTCTTTTCCTGACTTGGGCCTGGGTTGGGCAGCTGGAAGGGGCTACAGAAAATCCTGATAGCCTGCTCTCACCGCTGGCACTAGTGGTGCACTCAGGCCTCCTGCCCTTGCCCGGCCCCCCTCAGCTGTGCATTTCTATCGGATGAGAAGACAAAACAGACAGTGCACTGCCAAGTTTTCTGTGGACCAGGGCGAGCATGTGGAAAAGTATATGTGTAGGGGGATGTTTTTCTGCCCTTCGTTTCCCATAATCCCAAGCCAAAATAGGAGGCACAGCTAGGGGCTAGGTGCCCACACAGCTGCTAGTAAACACCTAAACTCCCTTCCCCAAGACTGCTTTCTCAACAGAAATGCTCATCCCAACTTCACTTGACCCAGGTCATTGTGACCCGACCATGTCCCCTGCGTGCAGGGCTAAGGTGAGCAGGCACAAGTAGCAGGGAAGGCAGCTACAGGACAGAAATGGAAGCATCTGAGCAAGCAGAAACGGCTTCAGTCTCTTCACCTGGCAGTGGGGGTTGCCTGAAACAGAGTCCAGCCTTTGAATTGGTGACCTTAAGGAAGTTACTGAACCCCTCTGATCAGTGCCTCTGTTCACTGGTTCAAATAAAGTGATCATCACAGAACCTGTCTCATAAGCTGTAGATTAAATGAGTAATTAGACGGGAAATGTTCAGAACAGCACCTGATTGCTTTTAGGATTATGATCATGATTATTCATTATCTGTTCTGTTTGGTAAGACACAGCAAAGCACAGTAAGAACAGCAGTAGGGGCCCTAAAGCCAGGAGACCTGGGTTTGGATCTCAGCTCTACACTTGGAGCCTTTGTGACTTTGAGCAAGTTCTGTCATCTTTTAAGAGTTCAGTTCCCTCTTTAGTACTTAGGGACACTGCTCACTACCTTCCGGGCTTGTACATATGATTAAACATAACATAAGTGAGATGGCTGGCATGATACTTGGTATCAAAGGTGCTTAGTTCCTTTCCTTTGCCGCGCCCAGCCATTCAGCCCTACCTCTCTCTGGCGCTCCCCTGCAGCTGTAGACCATTCAGGTCAGCCACAGTCGCTGATGACTGGTGTTGTGTGTGTGCTCAGATGTTCTGGGAAGACCATAAAGATGAAAAAGAGTGAATGAGAACCCCCCGGGCCAGGGTGCAGTGGAGAGGAAGAGTAGCCACAAGAAGGCTTTGGATCTGCCCTGACCAGGAGCTTTTCCAACCTGATAGGGCCAGGAGCCTAGTGACCCCTGCACCTGTGGAATGGGTACAGCTGCAGCCTGCTGGACAAGGAGCCATGCCAACTCCAGTCACCAGCTTCTGTCATAGGTGGTTGTCCCTTTGCCTGGGTAGGCAGATAGAGTCCACAGAAAGAAGGTACCCAGGGGCTTGTCCTCGGGATGAGCCAGGAAAGGTGATAGGCAGGGGTAGAAACTGGCACAGGAGCCCTAAGGAGAGCTGGGCCTTTGATCCATTCAGCAAACAGTAATGTTAGGCATTACTGCAGTCCACACAATTACTAATATTCCCGCGCATAGGAGGTAAGGGGGAGAGGGTTCCTGTCTTTGGCCCCTATAGCAGCTGGTACTTGCTTGGCATCTGTTGATAAACTGGGAGAAGAGATAAGGGCCAGGAGAGGGATCTACAGTGTGTAATGTAGGTCAGGCCACTATTGAGGCCCTTTAGTGGTTTCCCTGGTGTTCAGGCTTAGTGGGGATCATACCTGCCTGCTTCTGTCAGTTCTACCCTGAGTTCTCAAAGACTAGATCGGGTCTTCCCATTATTGTCCCCACCACTGGACCTTCCCTTCATTAGCTCAGTCATTGTTGAAATTTTATATTCACTTGTATGATGACTTTAACTCTCACTTCCTAACATGAATGTGTTTGAGGGCTGAGATTGTGTCTGTCTTGCCTGCTTCTGTGTTCTGGGGCCAGGAGCATAGGTGCTTAGTAGCTGGTTTTGATTGAGTGAACTGACCACAATCTCTTATGCACATTCCAGATATGTAACTGGTTCATCAACGCCCGGCGGCGGCTTCTCCCAGACATGCTTCGGAAGGATGGCAAAGACCCCAACCAATTCACCATCTCTCGCCGTGGGGGTAAGGCCTCAGATGTGGCCTTGCCCCGTGGCAACAGCCCCTCAGTGCTGGCTGTATCTGTACCGGCCCCCACCAATGTGCTCTCCTTGTCCGTGTGTTCCATGCCGCTCCACCCAGGCCAGGGGGAAAAGCCGGCAGCCCCCTTCCCACAAGGAGAGCTGGAGTCTCGTAAGCCCCTGGTGACCCCTGGCAACACACTCACCCTACTGACCAGGGCTGAAGCTGGAAGCCCCACCGGTGGACTCTTCAACACACCACCGCCCACACCCCCAGAGCAGGACAAGGAGGACTTCAGTAGCTTCCAGCTGCTGGTGGAGGTGGCGCTACAGAGGGCTGCTGAGATGGAGCTTCAGAAGCAGCAGGACCCATCACCCCCCTTACTGCACACTCCTATCCCCTTAGTCTCTGAAAACCCCAAGTAGGCATCTGCCAGAAGGGGTGCTCGAGGCTCAAGCCAGCTATGCTGGGTTTCCGTTTTGGTTCCCTTTCATACAGAGGGTTTTCTTTGGATCACTGCCAAACATCGGGGTCATCTCCTCTGTCCAGAGGTCTTCAGCAGGGAGGTGCCAGCTGGCATCACCACACTGTGATGGGGACCTCTCTACTGTCTGCCGTTTCTCCAGGCCTCCTCAGTGATGAGATTGAGATCGGAGACAGGCATGGTGCTGCTGCTGCTTCTCCAGAGAATCCCCAGGACACCTTTGTTCCAGCCTGCTCTCCTAGGCTGGGCACAGGAAACCTACTACATTCAGACATATGCCCCTGAGCTGGGTCTCTTTTTGTTAAGCCAGGTGTGGACATTCCAAGTTCCTAAGTGTGAACAAAAGAGAAGAGGGACCCAGAAGATGTAACAGAACTGACTCCAGTTGAATGTTTAGGTTTTCACTAAACTTTGTGTTTATTTTTCCCTTTTTGCTGGGGTTTGCATTAATGGAGTAGTTAGCCCAGGTGTGGGGGTGAGGATGTTGTGTGATGGAGTCTGATGAACTGACAACCATGCACCACTGCAACTGGTGTTTTACAAGGAAGGAGTATTTTTATTTTGGGGACCAGCTAAATCTCTAAATTCCAAAAGGTTGTTGGTTGGGAAAAAAAGAAAAAAGGAAAAAAAAACTTCTAGGGCTTTGGCTTTTCTGCATGAGGCACAGAAGGGAATAAAGCCTTCTTAAGTATAAAGAGAGGGTCCAACAGAGAATCTGACCAAACCTTCTAAGCACAGAGCAGAGAAGGATGATAAAACCAGAGAGGTGGTTTTTGTTTTTCTTTTTGTTTTTCTTTTTTACTATATTTTGGGGAATGGGGGAAGTAAGCTAGAACCGAGGCAATGGGTTTTTGGGGTTGTTGTTTTTTTTTTTCCTCTTTAACGTTTTCACCTTCTTTATCCTTGAAAGCTTCGCCCTGCAGCCTGAATTTTGAATGCCTTTAAGAATTTGGATTAGTGGGACCAGAATGTCAAAAGCTCCCAGTAGCTCCTACTTGGAGAGAAGTGAGCCATCTACTGGTCAGGAAGCCCTGTAGCTGACTCAAATGAGCAGCTTTTCCCACGATGCTGGCAAGAAACTATTCCTGGAAGAAGCAGGGAATGGTGCCCTCAGCTGCTGAGGAACTGCCTTTTAAGGAGGCTGGGGCTGGAAATTGCTTGTGAAGCCTGTTCACTGTGTCTTTGTGTTGCACCTTTCTTTAAATTGGAGTTGCAGAGGCCTCTGCCCCGAACTTCACAGTGAAACAAATCATACTTGGTCTTATTCTTCTCCCTCCTCCCCATTTTTTATTTTGCTGTCTCATTGCTGACAAGCATTCAACAGCAATATGCCCCATTTTTTTATATATCCTAAGAAACACTAATCCTAGGTTATTATTAGCCAAAATATTTTTGTTCTGAATAACATTGTTACTGGGCCAAAAGACTGGTCAGGACCCCCCAGCCTGTAGTTTCCTGAAGTTGCCAAGTCAGACACAAGGGGGAGATTCCTGGGGAGTGACTGACTTGGGTGGACCTGGCCAGAAGAAAGGCAACAACATGTGTTCTGTCCTTTCTGGGATTATCCCTGAACTTTTCAGGGAGGCTACCCAACTTCTCAGTGGCTTGGCCTACCCATTGCTCTGGGAATGGGGATTGGTTATTTAAGGAGACAGAACTTTGCTCTCTGTGAGTGGGCAAGTTTCCTAGGCTCTCTCTTTTGTCACCCCACCCCCTCCTTGCATGTCCCAGGGGGATCAGGGATCCTCACCCTCCTGAGGCCCAGCTGGAGAAAAAAGAACATAGCAGCTTCAAGATGAGTTGAAGCTGCTGTTTGCCCAGCCTCTTCCACCCCACCCATGTCTGTGAGCCCAGGTCTGGTGTGACTATTGGAAGATGCTTGTGGCAAGGGACCCTGGAAGTGTGTTGGGCTGGGGTGGTGCACTGAGCAGTAGAGGTGGTGAGGGGTGAGGGAGCCATGCTGCTGAATTCTGGTTGGCATTCCCCCCTTGTGCAAGATGGGGAGGCTGGGGGTGGGGCAGCCTCAGCTTGGTTCAGTTGTGAGATAAATCTGGAGGAGAAGCACAGTTATCCCGTTGAATTATTTGAGCAAAAAACTACTGTAAATAACTTTGGTTTTTGTCTTTTGTCAAATAAAGTTTGGTTTTGGTTTTTGTTTTGTTTTTTAAAGCAGAAACAGATTCACCCACCATGACCCTGGGCCCAACCTGGAGATGGAGGAATTGCTGAGTCCTTACTGGGCCTTATGGCTTTTCCTTCCCTCTAGTAACTGCCTGAAAGTGTTGTATGCCGTACATCTTATTTCCTTGGCTTCAGTCCTGGTCCATATCCCATTCACTACAGTGTGCAGGGGGCATATGCATCCCAGGCTGAACCAGTCTTCCTGGAATAAATAGGCTTTGGGGTTGGTAAGTGGTGAGGGAACTTAGGGAGCCAGCAACTTTATCCTCCCTCTCAACCAGTGAGGAAAGCCCAGGAGTGCAGTATGATGCCAGCACAGAAAGAAGCAGAGATGAAATGGATGCTCTAGTGCGGTCTGAAACTGGTACCACTTCTGGACTTCCTACTATGTAAGCTACTAAATTCCCCTTTTTTGCTTAAGCTAACTGTAGGTTTCATTTATTTCATAATGAAATGACTGTACACTTAATTGCAGCCCAAATGGTGCTAAATCAAGGACTGCAACCATAAACGATCGTTGTGCCTCGTCCTAAATGGTGTTCACAGTGTTCATTACCACTTTAATTTTTGTATACACACAAAAGAAGTGAGGTGCCCTTTGCAGAGGTAAAGAAACCGGGGGTTGGTTAAGTTACATGCCTGAACTGTATTTATACAGCCAGTATTAAATGGCGCTAGGATCTGAATTCAAGTCTGTCTTGCTTGAATGTAACCCTGGCATCTGCCTGGACTTTATTTGAACTAGTGATAGGCAGTTCACTGCCTATGGCTTTCAACTAACATGGTTTGGGCTAAGCACTAGAAATGTCATCTACGGAACCAAATCAGCTTCTTCCTGATTCCAGTAGACCTAGATGGAGGATGCTGAATCTCCCACACATCACTCTCCTTTAGAAATTTGGAGATGATGCCTCCCCATTCATGATCCCCATATTAAAGAGCCCCAGCTCAAGAGTTTATCCATTCATCCAAAATCCTGGTTTTCCACTTCCTTCTGCCGGTGTCCCTCAAACTGGACACTTGGCCCTAGGGGTTGGCAGAATAGGAACATGCTGGAGTACTCTTCAAAATAAATATTTTCATCTGGAAAATGAATATGAATATTCCTCCTAAAAGGGGGAGTGGATAGTTTGGCTACCTTAGGAGAGATGGCTTCTTACAAATACTTTTCGTTTTCAAAGAACTGAAACCAAAAGCGCATTGTACTTCAAGCTTCAAATTGATGAACCCTGGAGTAAGCAAGCACTAGAGAAAGTTGACAGGAACAATATGGCTAGGACCCTTCTCTGAAGCTAGATGTGTTATCTAAAGACATTTACCTTTCCTGTAATAGTCCCACTTAGGGAACAGCTTTAAATGCATTTCTGAGGTGGTAGGTGCACCTTGGTGGCTCGGTTGAGCATCCAACTCTTGATTGTGGCTCAGGTCATGATCTCATGATTCCTAAATTCAAGCCCTGTGTCAGGCTCTGCACTAGAGAATCATTTAGGATTTTCTCTTGCCCTCTCTCTTCCTCTCCAGCTCATGTGCACAGGCGCATAATCTCTCTCTCAAATAAACTCAAAAAATAGATAAATAAGTGCATTTCGGGGGTACCTGGCTGGCTCAGTCAGTGGAGAATGTGACTGGATCTTGGAGTCATGAGTTCTAGCCCTATGTTTGTAAGATTACTAAAAATAATAATAAAAAGTTAAAAGTACACTCTAGAAACTGCTAATGGGAAAACCCCAGAGGGGAGGGGCTTAGCCTGCCTTGGTGTGCTGTAACCTCACTATGTTAGCCATTGGAGCTATAGAGAATAAGGTCTGGAACTCAGCAGGAATGCAGAAATAATCATCACTTCTCTCACTGTTAACTGGTTTCCAAGGTACGTCTCTATAATCTAAACCTGCATTCAAATTCTGGCTCTGTCACCTAACTAGGTGTCATGATCATAGGCCTCAGTTTACCACTCACAGACTTCAGTTTCCGCCATCATAAAATGGGCATAGTAATAACCTCTTAGGAGGATGAACTAGGATAATCCATATTTGGAGAGGGAGTTAAATATTTATTTTTTTCAATGTTTATCTTTGAGAGACAAAGCATGAGTGGGGGAGGAGCAGAGAGAGGGAGACAATCCGAAGCAGGCTCCAGGCCAGCTATCAGCACAGAGCCTGATGCAGGGCTCAAACCCATGAACCATGAGATCACAGACCTAAGCTGAAATCAGACGCTTAACTGACTGAGCCACCCAGGCACCCCAAGATTTTATTTTTTCAAGTAATCCCTACACCCAAAGTGGAGCTCAGACTCAACCCCGAGATCAAGAGTGGCATATTCCACCTACTGAGCCAGTCAGGCACCCCCCCCCCCCCAAGAGAATCCATGTTTTTGTTATTTGTATATTGTTATTACTTGGCCTTTCAGCACAGGGCTGAGAGTGAAACAGAAGTATGAAAATAACTTGACTCGTACCACCCACCTTTTTTAAGTGGCAGAACTGGGGGTGCTTGGGTGGCTCAGTTGATTAAGCATCTGACTCTTGTTTTCAGCTCAGGTCTTGATTTCAGGGTGGTGAGTTCAAGCCTCACGCTGGGCTCTATGCTAGACATGAATACTACTTAAAAAAAAAAAAAAGTGGCAGAACTGGAACAAAGTATCCAGAGAAGTAATTCTCAAGCCTTAATATGTATGAAGATCATCACAGCCATTCTGTCAGAAAAGCTTACAAAAATGCAAATTCCCAGACCTCACCCCCAGAGAGTCTAGGAATCTGTACTCTTCACTTATGCCACAGGAGAGTCTCATGCTATTACTCCAGAAACCTGATCGTTTATCATCAGAACACTGACTTATTCCAAGGAAGCTGCTAGGTTCCTTATCTTTCAAAGTTATGTGAGAAAAAGGGTACCAACAACTGGTTCCCCTGCCCCAACCATTTTACTTCCCCTCAGCTCCCAGGAGTCCATGGTGGCCTGAAAGTCAAGTGTGGCCATCCTGAGATTATCATTTTAAATACATAAATAATCCACATTTACTGTAGAACAAGATTTTTTAATATTTGTTTATTTTCTTCGAGAGAGAACACATGTGCAAGCAGAGGGAGGGGCAGAGAGGGAGGAAGAGAGAGAATCCCAAGCAGGCTCTGTGCTGTCAATGCAGGGAACAAAGTGGGGCTCAAAATCACCAACTGTGAGATCAGGACCTGAGCCAATCTCAAGAATCATTTAACCAACTGATCCACCTAGGCGCCCCTACTATAGAAAAGTTTTAAATGTGAAAAAGAGTTCAGTATAGTGGTTAAGGACCCAGCCAATTTTTGGAGGAAAACATGTAAAACGTTTAGCAATATTTGGCACCTACTAAGAATCCAGTAAGTACTAGTAAAGCATTTATTGTAGGCAAAAAGAGGATGTGGATATAAACTCAGACCTCTACTTCACAACAGATGCTCTTTCCACAGCTTGTAGTTTTTTTCTTGCAGGACTCTTCTGATTTCTGTGACTCCATCTATGTCTGTCTAGGACTCTCAGTCTTACCCCTCAGAGCATACCTTCCTTTCCAAACCCTACTACAAGCAGCTGGTAGTGGTATAGAGGCATTCAGCTGAGAGGACATATTCATTCTCAAGGCTGAGATCATGTGTTTAACTGGTGCTTAAAAAGGCAACCTCACAAAGGCAAGATCTGTCCTATTTCCAAATTTCTCCCACTTCCAAATCTGACTCTTCATCAAGTTCTCTTTTCCATCTTAGACCACCCAGGATGTTTATTTTAACTAGATGGATGCATTGGGATTCAGCCAGACTCCCTACTTCTGAAGATAAGGAAAGCCTTGGGTGAAAGCACAAAGGGATCAAGTCTTAGTCACATAAATACCCTCTAGGTAAGGGCTCTCCAATCTAGCTCTTAGCATGGTTTTGTGGGCTCCTAGAAAGCTAAGAGGTTTCAGATGCCTACTGAACCTCTAACTTGCTGTGTGACACTGGGCTGGACTGGATCTGAGGACCCTTCCTGAGGTCCTTTCTGAGACACCCCCACCGCCATGTAATCTCAAACTTAATGAATCTCGGAGTTCAGATCTGAAGAAGTTCACAATATAATACAATAGGACATAAAAAGAATTAACTCTTTTCTTGCAAAAAAATAAAGTTATTGCCTTGTAGATGATATAATCATATATAGAGAAAACCATAGACTCAAAAAAAATGGATTCAGCAAAGTTGCAGGATACAAAATCAGCACACAAAACTCAGTTGTGTTTCTATACACAATCTAAAAGGGATAAAAAACAATTTATAATAGCATCAAAAAGAATAAGGTAGTTAAGAATTAACCAAAATAGCGAGACTTATGCACTCAAAACTATAAAACATTGCTGAATGAAATTAAGGAGATCCCAAGATCAAAAGTCACATGCTCTACCACTGCACCAGCCAGGTGCCTCCAAAATTAAAAACTTGTGTGTATCAATGGACTCTACTATCAACAAAGTAAAAAGGTAACCCTCGAAATAGGAGAAAAAATAGGAGAAAATCCCAAATTACATAAGGGATAAGGGATTAATATCTAGAACTCATACAACTCAACAACAGAAAACATAAATGACTAGACTAAAAAACTGGACAAGGGTCTAGAATAGACATTTCTATAAAGATACACAAATGATCAATGGGCACATGAAAAGATGCTTTACATCACTAATCATTAGGGAGACGCAAATAAAAATCACAATGAGATACCACTTCACATCCATTAGGTTGGCTATTATTTAAAAATAAAAACAGAAAACAAGTATGGACAGGAATGTGGAGAAACTAGAACTCTTGTGTACTGTAGGTAGATATGCAAAATGGTGCAGCCACCCAGGCACCCCAGGAAACCTCATTTAAAATGGAGTTGGAGGAGGGGGGCTCTCGGCTGACTCAATGGGTGGAGTATGCAACTCCTGATCTCAGGGCTGTGAGTTCCAGTTCCACATTAGGTGTACAGATTACTTAATAAATAAATAAATAAATAAATAAACAAACAAATAAAATTTAAAAAATGGAATTGGGAGGCCTGCAGGAGGAGCTCTCATACCTCATCAGTCCTCATCAACTACAAACCCCATCAGAGACACACCTTGCCTTCTCAACAGGAGAAAAAAAGATTTTCTCCTCGCCCAGCAACGGCACAGTCAATGAGAGACTGTGACAACTTACAGCCGCTGAAAACCCACTACTTCAAACTCCTAGCTTACTCCACCAGACATTTTGTTTATAAAAGCCCTTCCCAACTTCCTTTCCTTTCCTCTATAAAAGCAAGTTTCTTTACTTTGTTTTCTGAACTTGCCTATGGTTTTGCTGTAGTCTGCATGTCCAAATTGTAATACCCTGCTATTCCTAAATAAACTCAGTTTTGCTGGTAAAATAAGTAACAGTTTTGTTTTTAAGGTTAGCAATATATACAGTGAACATCTAACTAACATTTAACATTTATTATTCAGCCTTAAAAAGGAAAGAAATTTTGGAGTGTCTGGGTGCCTCAATGAGTTGAGCATCAGATTCTTGATTTTGGCTTAGGCCATGACCTCTCAGGTTCATGGGATCTCTCATTGAGCCCAGGTCCAGCTCTGTGTTGACATCAGGGAGCCTGCTTGGGATTCTCTCTCTCTCCCTCCCTCTGCCCCACCCCCACAATTAAATAAATAAGCTTTTTTAAAAAGAAAGAAAAAAGGAAATTCTGACACACGCTACAGCATGGATGAATCCTGAAGACAGTATGCTAACTGAAATAAGCCAATCAGAAAAGGATACTGTGTGACTCTACTCTTACAGAGTTAGAGACAGAAAGTAGAGTAGTCATTGGGGACCAAGGTAAAGAGAGAATGAGGAGTTAACAGTTTCCTGGGTACAAAACTTTCAGTTTTGCAAGATGAAAGGGTTCTGAAAATGGATGGTGGTGACAGCTGCACAATAAAGTAAATGTACTTCACTGTGCCACCAAACTATACACTTAAAATGGTAAATTTTGTTATGTACATTTTACAGCAAGTAAAAAAAAAAAGTTTAAAAAAGAGTTAACAGGGTGCCTGAGGTGACTCCATTGGTTAAGAATCTGACTTTGGCTCAGCTCATGGTTTCATGATTCGTGAGTTCAAGCACCTCATTGGGCTGTCTTCTGTCAGCACAGAGCCCACTTTGGATCCTTTCGTCCCCATCTCTCTCTGTCTCCCTCCCTCCCTCTCTCAAAATAAATAAATATTTAAACAAAATAAAAATAGCAATAAAAAAAAGAATTAGTTGTTAGGGGTGCCTGGGTGCCTTAGTCAGTTGAGCATCAGACCGGCTCAGGTCATGGTCTCTGTGTGTGTGTCTCTCTCTGTCCCTCCCCTGCTCATGTTCTTCTGTCTCTCAAAAATAAATAAACATTTTTTTAAAAAGTATGAACTGTTGTACTCTAATTTTCTCCATCTTCAGTACCCCACTATATCCCCTGAGTAACAGTCTAAACTAGGCTCCCACTCTGATCCTGTCCTCCCAAGAGCAGCCAGAATGATCTTACTAAGATAAATTGGGGCAGCCACTGTGGAAAACAGTATGAAGGATCCTCAAAAAATAAAAGCAGAACTACCATATGAATCCAGGAATTCCTCTTCTGGGAATATACAACACTAAGAAATAAGGAAATACAAACACTAACTCAAAAAGATATCTGTGCCTTCATATTCATAGCAGCAATATTTACAATAGCTAAGGCACAGAACAACTTAAGTGTCCATCAACAAATGAATGGATAAAGAAATTGTGGTGGTATATACATCATGGAATATTTCAGCCATAAAAAAACAAGTTAAGTCCAACTGTTTGTGACAACATGCATGGAATTGTATTATGCTAAGTGAAATAAGTCAGATGGAGAAATGCACTTTATGATCTCACTTGCATGTGGAATCTTAAAACAAATTCATAGAAAAAGAGTTCAGACTTGTGGTTACCAGAGGCTGATGATGACAGGAGGGGAGAAATGGAGGAAGGTGGTTAAAAGATACAAGCTTCCAGTTGAGATAAATAAATAGTAGAGATATAATACTCAACATAATGACTATAGTTAACAATGCTGTACTGATATATAGGAAAATTAAGAATAAATCCTGGGGCACCTTGGTGGCTCAGTCGATTAAGTGTCTGACTCTTGGTTTGGGCTGAAGTCACCATCTCACAGTGGTGAAATTAAGCCATGCCCATCAAAGACCCTGCTTGGATTCTCTGTCCCTCTTCCTCTGCCCCTCCCCTGCTCCTGCTCTCCTTCTCTCAAAAAAAAAAAAAAGTAAATAGAGATGAATAAATCCTAAGAGTTCTCATCACAAAGAAAAAATTGTGTAACTTTTTTCTTCTTTCTTTTCATTGTATCTATATGAGGAGATGGAGGTTAGCTGAAACCTGTTTAATGGTCACTTTGCAATATATGTAAATCAAATCATCATGTTATAGGCCTTAAACTTATACAGTGATGTATGTCAGTTATTTTTCAATAAAACTAGAAAAAACAAAAACAAATTCTTCAACATACCCCTTCCACTCTTTTCCCAACTTGTGGCTTTATTCTCTACCATTAACTGACATGGTTTCATCTCCGGGAATGCTGTCTTCCTCTCGCTCTTCCCCTTAACTCCCACTCTTCCTTCAGAGCTCCGTCTTTCCCAACCTCTAGATCAAGCTTCCCATTATAAACCTTTACCACCAAGCCCAGCGGACTGAAAACTTACCCAACTTGGACTGTGGGCTAGGTATTCTTCCAACATTCTGACAGAATGATCAGTTTGTCTCCACTACATGCCCCCAGGCAATCTGTAAAAGATATTTTTTTTATGTTTTATTTATTTCTGAGAGGGGTGGGGGGAGAGAGCATGAACAGGGGAGGGTCAGAGAGAGAGGGAGACACAGAATCAGAAGCAGGCTCCAGGCTCTGAGCTGTCAGCACAGAGCCCGAAGCAGGGCTCGACCCACGAATCGTGAGATCATGACCTGAGCCGAAGTCGGATGCTTAACTGACTGCACCACCCAGGCGCCCCTGTAAAAGAGATTTTATACCAATGGTACGCTTCCAGTGAGCTGGTTAGGCTTTGCCATAGTTTTGCATATGGGAAGGAAAATGGTTCAGAAAAAAGGCAGGGCTGAAAAGAATCAATCCATGTGAAAGAGGACTAAAGGTGTGCATCCATGTCAGGTGTATGGCCCACCAGGTCCAGAGTGATGTCTGCTGCTGTGTCTATCACCTTTGGGGTCTAGCCTCACTCAACCTATTGAAAGAGGATCTTGAAATTGAGTTGTGGTTGTAAACCACAATTCTGAAGAAGATCCCTAAGAGATTCTGTTTCTCACCTCAAGTGGAGAACTACACATCAATGTTGGTATGCAAAGGATGTTCTGGCCTCACTGATACCAAAAACTTAAGGTTAAGAATACAAATTTTGAAGTCAGACAGGTCTGGTACCAGTTGAGTGATTCTGGGCAAGTTAATTTGCCTCTATTAATCCACCAGACAGAAGTGATGTGTCTTGGTCTCAACTTATTACAAAGCACAATAAACATGGTACCACCTGGAGGGCTTATTAAAATGCTGATTATGGGCCCCACTCCCACAGCTTCTGAGTCCACAGTTCTGGGATGGGGTCTGTGAATCTGCATCTCTAATCAAGTTCCTAGGTGATGTGGCTGCTGGTGGTCCAGACACACACTTTGTAAACCACTGACCTAGCACACGGTGTGGACACAATACTCAGAATATTGAATACTCAGATGAATACTCAGATAGTCTCATAGATAATAAGAACTTACTAGACTCCCACCAAGCCGCTCCCCGCCCCAGGAGTCCTCAGTGGGTTCCAACTTGCCACTTAGCCTTAGAAAATCCCTCTCAGGGCTCACAGCTGCCAAAAGAGGGTGCTGGGCCACGATGAGACACTATATTAATACAGAAAAGCCTACATTCTGGGCAGCCTGTTTGGGACCCAAAGGGATGCCTCTAGAAAAACAGGGCCACGTTCTGTCCCGCTTCACTAGGGAAGGGCTGGGCGACGCCCCGAGTCTAACCTCGCCTCTCTGCTCAAACGCCGTCCCTCAGCCTCCACAGCGCCTCCTCGCGCTCGCGTCACCATCCCCACCTAGATTGTCCCTTCCCTCTCACCCTACCGTGCGCCTAGCGGAAGCCGGCCGTCACTTCCGTCTCGCGTAGAGCGCTTGCGCCGAGGCGACGCCTGCTCTTTTTCGTCAGACGGCTGCACCGCCGCCGATTGGCTACGTGTGTTCGTCGGCGGGTGGACGCGCGGCGCTGCGTTGCTCCTCCCCCACCGCGGCGCCAGGTCTCGGCTGATCGAGCGAGGAGAGCCGGCGTCCTGGGCAAGTGGAGACGGCACCAGCGCGCCACCGAATCCGATCGCTGATTCTGTCGCTGCCACTGCCGCCCTGCGCGCCGTGACCCGCGACTCCAGACCCCGACTCCTTTTGGCCTGGCCCGCGCGCCCCAGGCCCGGCCCGGGCGGCGCGACGGGAGGATGAGCGGCGGGCGGCGAAAGGAGGAACCGCCTCAGCCGCAGCTGGCCAACGGGGCCCTCAGAGTCTCTGTTTGGAGCAAGGTGCTGCGGAGCGACGCGGCCTGGGATGACAAGGTGCGGTGGGCCCTGGCGAGGGCGTAGGTTCGAGGAGCCGGCTGGCACTTGGGGCCAGATGGACAGGCCCGAACCTGCTTAGGTCTCCGGTCTGGCGCGGCAGAGTGTGTGGGGTGTTGCGGAGGGGGGAACGGGTGGCCCAAAAGTGTCGGGCGAACTTGGCGGCCCAGGGCCTGACAGCCGGGCTCGGGGCTCTCCGCGGAGTGGTTTAAGGGTGAAGCCACCTAAGTCACGCGGGAAGCAGCGACTGGAGGGCAGAGGAGTTGCCACCCGCGGGCCGGGCGTGTGCCTGAATGGCGAGAGTGAGCTGAATTCAGTTTCCGCCTTTTACTCCCGGTAGGATCTTTAGTCAGTGACTTGTCTTCTCCGAATTAACTACTTAATGTGGTCGTTA
The DNA here is from genome assembly GCA_017311185.1 of Proteles cristata cristata. Classification (NCBI taxonomy): domain Eukaryota; kingdom Metazoa; phylum Chordata; class Mammalia; order Carnivora; family Hyaenidae; genus Proteles; species Proteles cristata. The sequence goes on along the minus strand of JAESUZ010001308.1, from coordinate 161,509 downwards.
GCACGAGCAGTAACGGTAGCAGCCCTCCACTGCATACTTTCTGCCGGGTGCTCTCCGTGCATTATCTCACTCAAGGCTCAACAGCTCTGAAGCGGGTACCGTGGGGCATCAAAGCGTTTGGCATGTAATGAGGCTTACTGCCATTGCTTTTCTGTTGAACGAGAAAACCCGAATGCCTTCGTAATTGTGAGAGAGGAGACTGAGACCACCTTTCAGAGGTGAGTGTGTGTGTGTGTGTGTGTGTGAGAGAGAGAGAGAGAGAGAGAGAGAAAGAAAGAGAGAGGGAAGCTGCCCCATGTGTGTGAGGAATGGTTGGGGCTTCAGGATGTTTTCACTGGTCACACGCTTTCAGAAGATCTGAGTGTAGGCACTCCCCAACTCTGCTTCTTGATCGGGAAGGGACCGTCAGAAACAGCTTGATTTCAGTTGGCCTGAAAACAATGTTGTTTGCAGTCTTACCCTTATTTTTCTGGACTGATGAAGCGGGTTTTCCTTCCTGGAGTTTCTGTTTTCCTGGAGTTCCTGTAAGGGGGGATGGGAAGCACTTCCTGAAGGTGCCCTTGTCCTGCCCCCAGCCCTGCCCAGCTCTGTAAAACGTTTCTCATCTGCTGTGTCATTTCTTTCTCTCCTTGTACAAAGACTGGTTTCTGCAATCTGGGGCAGGTCAGAAACCTGAGTCTTCCACAGCCTTGTGTGAAAATGAGATCTGCTGGCACCTGCCTTCAGCACTTTGTTTCTAACCCTTTTTTGTGAGTTACTCAGAATTCAGTGTGCAGGAAGATGGTGCTGAGTTGATTAACAGCAGTTCTGCCTGTGGATAGTCTGTCTAGGTCTCTCCTCCGAGGGTCAGATAAGAGTTTTCTGTGGCCAGTGGCACAGTTACCACAGCCATTTCATCACAAGCCGTTTCATTTTTTTCTAAGCTTCTAAAAAAAAGTAATTTTTCTAAATTTTTTTTTTAGCACACAGGCCCTGGAAGTCATCACTTAAGTTAACTTAATGTATTTTTTTTTTTAAACCATGTTTTAGTATAAGAAGAGGTGAAGATCAGAAAACTACATACCATTGCTCTTGGAGAAATTTCTCTGGAAGATGTGTTTAGCAGCTTGCCTTATTTCTCGCCTCTTACAGAAGGCTCTCATGTGGCACCCACTGAGAACACATAATGATAATACATGCATTTTGTTTTCTACAGGATGAATTTTTAGATGTGATCTACTGGTTCCGACAGATCATCGCTGTGGTCCTAGGTGTGATTTGGGGAGTGTTACCTTTGCGAGGTTTCTTGGGAATAGCAGGGTAAGTCTTGGGTATCTTGCATTTTCATTGTAACTTTTTTTCTTGTTTGTTTATTTTGAGAGAGAGAGAAAATGCAAGTTGGAAAGAGCATAGAGGGGTGCTGTGGGCGCAGAGCCTGACACGGGGCTTGAACCCACGAACCATGAGATAATGACCTGACCCGAAATCAAGAGTCAGATGCATGACTGACTGAGCCACCCAGGCGCCCCTTCATGACATCGTTTCTCTTCAAATAGAGATTTGTTTCTTTTTTAGGGAAAAGGCCATTGCTGCTTTGGAAGCGTGTTTTTGTTTTTTAATGACAATATGTGTGAGGTGACAAAACAAAAAATTGGCCCCATGATGGCACTATTAGGTCTGCTGCAGCACTCCTCAGTTCAGTAGGCCTGGGAGCATCTTAACTTAGATGTGTTACCTTTCTGAAGGCTGGACCGGTCCATTTATTCATGGGTTCAAAGTGATCACACAAGAGGCTACTGCATTGCCTGCTGGTGGCAGGCGTCTAGTTCTGGCATGACCTTTGTACCTATGGAAATTTGGAAGGTAGAGGAACTTACGTACTTGATGACCACTCCCTTGTTTCTGACACTGTGCTGGGTGTCCTGGATCTTGGCTTTGGCAGAAGTTATTTCAGATCCTTTTTTTTTTTTTTTTTTTTTTTTAATAATGTTTTATTTGAGCGGGGGTGCGGGGGATAGGAGGAACAGGAGCAGGAGAGGGACAGAGAGATGGAGACAGAATCTGAAGCAGGCTCTGAGCCGCCAGCTGTCAGCACAGAACCTGACACAGGGCTTGAACTCAGAAGCAGCAAGATCATTACTTGAGCCAAGGTTGGACGCTTAACCACCTGAGCTGCCCAGGTGCCCCTCGGATCCTTACCTTTTTCAAAGGTAGTAAAAAAGGAGGAGGTTGGGCCCTCCACCTTTTACTGTGGTCCCGTGGCAGCACAGTTGACACTGCCCGTGGTCTTGGCTCAGCTTGTTAACAAGCCACTGAAAGTGATGAGTACACATGCCTACCAGCTTAAATTAAAAGGACTTTTGGAATTGTGGGTAAGCTACAGTAGGAAATGGATGGGCAGGCCTGTGAGCTTTTCTTTTTTCACACAGGAGGTAGAAACTGTGATCCTTACCCACAGAAAATCGCACTGGTTGTTTTAGAGGTGATCACATCTCTTATTCCCTCATCCTAGGTGAAAAGGATGAGATAGATCTCAAACTCATTGAGTTCCTTGTTTTTTCAGAACATGACCCAAAAGGAATGTATGTTCTCTTTCTCCTCTTCTAAGGTTTTTTTTTTACTTGAATATTGTACTTTATTTTTTTTTTTTTTACAAATAGTTTATTGTCAAATTAGTTTCCACATAACACCCAGTGCTCATCCCCACAAGTGCCCTCCTCCATGCCCACCCCTCCCCCCCCCCATCCACCAGTCCTCAGTTTTTGTCAGCATTCAAGAGTCTCTCATGGTTTGCCTCTCCCTTTCCCCCACCATTTCCCCCGTTCTTCTCCCCCTTGTTCCTCAGGTAAGTTCCTCCTAATCCTCCTATACGTGCAAACATATGATATTTGTCCTTCTCTGCCTGACTTATTTCGCTCAGCATAACACCCTCAAGGTCCATCCATGTTGCCACACATGGCCAGATTTCATTGTTTCTCATTGCCATGTAGTATTCCATGGTATAGATAAACCACATCTTCTTGATCCATTCATCTGTTGATGGACACTTAGGCTCTTTCTATGTTTTAGCTATTGTGGAGAGTGCTGCTATGTCCTTTCTAAGGTTTTTAATTCATGATACTGAGCAAAGCATTTGTCCAACAAAAGGAGTAAGAGTTTATGTTATGCTTTGCCTAACTTTGCTGAAGTGGACACATGATGGGTACTGAGTGAGGGTGAGGAGACACAGGACCTGGGGTTGATAGAGATCTTCCCAGATGAGAAGAGGTGTATAGTACATGTTGGTCATCCTGTTGGAGCTTTCTGTGAAAGAAAAGGCAGTGAAGATGAAAGGCCAGAGAAGGGGAAGGCAATGTAAAGGCAAGAGGAAGTCTCTCATCTTCCCAAGGCCACTTTTCTAGGAGATGGTAACAGTGGTTCAGACTCCTTGCCCCTATCTAGTTTTGCAGGATTCCTAAGAGATTTCTCTGAAGTTACCCAATTTGGGAGTATAACAAAGACCAGAGTTAGTTTGGTATCCTTTTCACTGTGGCAGATGAGTTAAGCTGCTCAGAAGTCTCTTTTTTCTTTTAACTGTAGAAAGTTTTGTATTCAAGTTCCAGCTCTGCTACTTTCAAGCTACATAATTTTGGGCTTACCTCTCAGACTCCATTCTCTTCATCCTTAAGAGAGGGCAATAAAAGTCTCTTCCTCGTAATAATGATGTGTAAACTAAATGAGATAATGCAAGTAAATTCCTAAATGTACTGCTTAGTACATCATATGTACTCCATAAATGGTTCACTGCAATCTTATGATTAGCTTTACAAAGAGTGCTAAAAATGGCTATTGAATAAACAGGAACGGAGGTGTTTGGGAGTGAATTCACCTTGGAGTGGCTCACCCATAGTGCCGCTTTCTCAGCTCTGCCTGTTTCCTGGGGTTCGGTCCCATGCTGTCCTGCCAGAGCTAGTTTCTCTCACTCTAAATGAATCCCTCCCCCCTTCCCCCACCCCCCACCCCATGGTTGGCACCTCTTTCCTTGCTCTTGGAAAGGGCCCAAGGACATTGATTTTTCTACACACATTCCCTCTCCTCCATCTGTCTGACCCGGTTGCCAGGGCTTAGGGCAGGACTGCTCTAGTGCTCCATTCTGGTGACCTTCTCCTCCTCACTTCCAGCCTCAACTGCCCTCTGTCTGGACCCCACCTTGGCTTCTCTTCATTTCTGGGGTAACCACCAGTTAGGGCACATTAAGGTAAAATCATTTCCTCTGTTCTCATTGTAATTTGCCTGAGAACTGAGTGAACATTCTGCTGTCTGCTGAGGTTTTGCATCATCTGAGAGGAGCACTATCTATCCCTTCCTGACTTTCTGTCTCTTATAGAGCCTGGCATCATGATTAATAGGTGCTCAGTGAATGCTTGTTAAAATTTTTTAAAAACTGAAATTAATTCCCACCAATCCTTGAAAGCAGGGTCATATGTTACAACTGTTGTTGTCCAGTCTCCCAGCCCTCAAGTCAAGAGTATTTCTTAGAGATTCATTCTTTTGTTAAAATTCTGATGGGAATTTTTAGGATAGAGTTTTATTTATTTTTAATGTTTATTCATTTTTGAGAGAGTATGAGAGGGGGAGGGACAAAGAGAGAGGGGGACACAGAATCTGAAGCAGGCTCTAGGCTGTAAGCTGTCCACACAGAGCCCGATGCAGGGCTCAAACTCACAGACTGATATCATGACCTGAGCCGAAGGTGGATACTCAACCGACTGAGCCACCCAGGCGCCCCTAGGATAGACCTTTAAAAATGCATTGGAGGGGCACCTGGGTGGCTTAGTCGGTTAAGCGCCCGACTTTCGCTTAGGTCATGATCTCGCGGTTCGTGGGTTCGAGCCCCGCATAGGGCTCTGTGCTGACTGCCAGCTCGGAGCCTGGAGCCTGTTTCAGTCTGTGACTCCCTCTCTCTGACTCTCCCCTGCTCACGCTGTCTCTCTCTCTCTCTCCTAGAAATAAATAAAAATATTAAAAATTAAAAAAAATAAATAAAAATAAAAATGCATTGGAATGTCATCTTTTTAATGTTTTCCCTCCACCCCCAATCCAGCAGATTCATTTCTTTGTCTACGCATCTGCAGTGTAGTTCCATCCCTCGTTTACAATATAGGATTTATGCCCATCCTTGGAGCTCAGTTTGAGCCCCTCCAGTCCTTTCCCAACCCCTACCCCTTGACTACCAGACATTTAAATGCCTTTGTTTCTGTGACTTCACTTGTAACTTAGTGTGTGACTCTTGGAAGACAGGGCCCAAGCTAGTGCTTTCCTGTTATCCCTGTCTCCTCTTCTATTTCCCTGTCTCATCTCACTAAGCAACCACTTTTACAGCCGGAGACTCTCAATGAGTCTTAGTCATTCTCCAGACCTAGTTTATTAAGCTGAGTCTCACAGTGACGTCTCTGAGTCCTATTAGTAATCTTTGTTGGAACCACTAACAGCCTGTCCAAAATGAAACTCCTGACAGAGGGAGGCAGGCAGCCAGATTGGCTGGGTCCCAAGATTTCTGACAGAAGACAAGAATGTGGCCACAGCATGGCTAAGCCAAGGACTGTATTTTGTGTGAAATCCAAGAAAAACCTTCTGTTCTTCCTGACTCCCTGCTTCTGTTACTGGAACCATTATGTTACACTCCCAGACCTTTAGGCTTGCAGCCTTTGGGTCTCTTGCCTTCTCATTCAGCCATTTCCTAGTCCCTATCCTTAAATTTTTTTTGTGCTCAGGTCCTAAAACATGGTACGAGTCTAAACCACTTTCCTAGTTCCTGTTCCTCCCACTTAGGAGAAAGCCCATACTATAACTACTCACAAACTAGACTTCTGGGGGTACCTGGCTGACTCAGCCAGTAGAGCATGAGACTCTTGATCTCAGGGTTGTGGGTTCAAGCCGGAGGTTGGGTGTGAGATTACTTAAAAATAAAATGTTAAAAAAAACAAAACCAAAATAGACTTCTGATGTATGTGTACCTTACCTCAGCCCCACCTTATGCAAATAGCCTCAGGATCTGCCCCCTACCCCTTATATTGATTGACACTCCTCAGCATCATCTACAGCCCTGCCTCACACTAGCTTATTCTTCATCCATTAGGAGGGACCAGTGCTCCGCATTTTTCCCCTGCAGCCTTCAGGAGCAATGTTCCTGGAGCACATTTTATGAAAATTACTTTTACATGATGTTTGTACCAAGAGATCAGTAGAGCAGGGTGATATGTTATACCTTACTGAATTCTAAATGCTTTAATTAAATAATAAAATATGAAGGGTGCCTGGGTGGCTCAGTTGGTTAAATAATAAATATGGGGGTTAAAGATCTTCCTGGAAGTGCTCACAAACCTTTCATTTCAGTTCCATGCTTATTGCTGTTTGGGGCCCCTAAGTGGATAGTGAGTGAGCTGAGGGAGGGCAGGAACTGTCAATTTCACCTCTGCATCATTGTTTCCCACTGGGAGTGCCGGAGCTGCTTTAGTATGTATACTTGCTCCACTAGGCCATGAAGCAGCAGCCTGTTTGTCCCATGGCCACCCCCACCCCAGCTGGAGCTAGCTACTTGGAGACCCATGTCAGGTACTAGTTGTATTTGGATTGGTTCAGCTACCATTCTCACTGTGAGAGGGCTTGGAAAACTTTTATGTACTTTTAAATTTTTTAAAGATTTTTTGCTGGGCAACTAAAAAAAAAGTTGCTTTCTTTATATCTCTGGTTCAACCAATAGGCAGCTCCATTAAGGGCCTAGGTGTTTTCATGTATTATTTCACTTGCCTCCGTGCTACAAATAGGTAACTGTACAACAGTGACTGTCCTGGTAAGGCTGGACTGTGGCAGTAGGAATTTGTCTTTTGAGCTCACCATTTGTGTTTGGTGCTTGTCCTCCCTCCAGATTCTGCCTGATCAATGCAGGAGTCCTGTACCTTTACTTCAGCAACTACCTACAGATAGATGAGGAAGAATATGGTGGCACATGGGAGCTCACGAAAGAAGGGTTTATGACATCTTTTGCCTTGTTCATGGTATGTGTAGCTGATAGATACAGAGCACATCCTGTTGTTTCTCAAGGGAAGTGCACTGATTTGATTATGCTGAGTGATTGATTGGGGCACCATTTTTCAGAAGGCTCCAGGGATTGGAGGATATGTCCTTTAGTGAGTCATGTTGTCCAAAAAGATGAAGTGTGGTATAATGTGTCTTATGGTATGCACCCCCAGGGCCGATCATCAGTTTTTACATCTGATTCTCAACCCTGGTTGCATATTAGGAACTGGGAAACATTTAAAAATATATTTATGGCATTGTTCATAATAGCTGAAAAGTGCAAACAACCATCACCTGGTCAACGGATAAATAAAATCTTGTATATTTATATAGTATTAGACCATAAAGAGGAATAAAATACTGGTAGGTGCCACAGCTTTCATTAATTTTGAAAACATTAGGCTGAGTTTAAGAAGCCAGACATAAAACATGTTATGTGATTCCATTTATGTAAAATGCCAGAATGGGCAAATCCATACAGATGAAAAGTAGATTAGTGGTTGTCAGTTGAGGGGTTGGGGGTGCAGGGAAATGGGAAGTAACTGATAATGGAAACAGGTTTTCTTTTGAGAGTGATGAAAGGGTTCCAGAATCAGTGGTGACTTTTGCACAACTCTGAATATACTAAAAGTCTCTGTATTGTATACTTTATTTTTGTATTATATACTTTTAAAGGTGAACTTTATGAAATATGAATTATATCATAAAAGTTAATTTTTTAAAAGAAATCATAGACTTTGGTCAAAATCAAAATCTCCGGGGGCGCCTGGGCATATATGTATAATAAAGGTCACAGGAGATTGCAATGAACAGCTAGTTTTAAGAACCTCTGTTTATTTGCTGTGAAGCTGACAGGGTATGATGGTGGTTTTTTTTTCACATTTGTTGCTGATCCTAACCCTAGCAGTATAGTCTCCTTTACCTGTATCATTTCCACATCTGTGACTCCACTTCTGGTGTTCCAGTTGCTATTTAGTTGAGAGAGAAGCTTATCCACGGTCCCTTTGGGAGCACTGGTGGGTTGTCTGGGGCTCTGTTAGAGACAGTTTGATTTCAGTGAGATTATTTGGGTTTTCAGGCATATTGCATTGGATAGCCCCTGGGAAGCCTGCCATGCACGACACATTCTTTGCCATTTGGTTGTAGAATAGCAGTCCATATGGACCCAGGTGACTTAAACATTGCTTTTCTCCTCTGTAGGTCATTTGGATCATTTTTTACACTGCCATCCACTATGACTGATGGTGTACAGACCCCACCCGCTCTCTGTCCGGTCCAAAGGACCCTCCTAGTTACAGCACAGAAACATGATTGTAGGGGCACCCCAGCCACATGGAACCTGAAAGACCCATGTTTCCTGGACCGAGAATCAGCGTGTTGGACATCAGTGTTTTCTGCAAGGGTTGTGATCTGAAACTTTTTAAGGAACCATCCACCTTTTGGGGAAGCATTTCTGAATTGTCCATCACCAACCATTTCTTCTTGGATATCATCATGAAACACCTGTTTGCTGATTGGAGCTGTTGTTCAATCTGATTCACCTCTGGATCCGGATGAAACATTAAATTGTCTTCCTCACGTCTCCATCACGTGTACAGTTTTTAAACTATCAGTGGCATTTCAAGTCTTCTGAAAACAGTGTGGCAGTATGTGCGTGGTCCATAGCACAGTACAAGCACCATCTAATAATTTCCAGTGTAGAATGTTTTCAGATACTTGAATAAATCAAATCTTTAATTGAGAATCTGTTGATGATACTTGTTAAAGCCTTTCCCACCTCCTGTCTAGCCTCCAAACCCTGCCCTCCATTCTAATCCCCCTTCCTCTTCTCCCTGCTCCTATAGCAGCTCCAGCCAGGCCTCCTTTCCTTTACTGGGTAGCAGGGAAGTTAGGGGCTAGAGTTGGTGTAGGCTGTGGCCTTGGCTTTGTGGCTTACTGACTTCTGATGCCCCTGCCCCCGACTGAGAGACATGACTGACCTCACTACAGTGTGCTAGGCCCAGAAGGTGCCATTTTGAATTTGGCCACAAGATGGCAAGGCCATTGTAGCCAGGAAAGCTTAGGCAGGTTCAAATGATAAGCCACAAAACAAAAGAGATCTCAGAGCTAGGACTATCTAGAGAAGAGGCTTGATGGGGCTGTTTGAGAACCTGGACTGTCAGAGGTCCTTTTTGTTCTGGGGGCCAGATAGAGGCTGGACATCTTGTTTTCTGTTGCTGGGGTAAGACATCCATCCCTTCTGCTTTCCTGTCCTGTCTAGGCCACAGTCCTACCTTCTGAGGTATAGAATTCTGAGACATGTAAATTCTTAAATGATTTTTCTTCTTGATGCTAGTGGTTGTTTCTACCTTGTGAGTGGGGCTGGGGAGGTATAGAAGGGGACTCACTCAACAAGCAGGAGTGGAAGATGGTACTGGAAACCCTAAACTCAGGTACTAACTGGGTCAAACTCCAGAGGTTTAGTCTCTTGGAGCCCTGTTCCTATTCTCAGCTGGTCTATATTTGAACTAGAGGTTGCAGGTGAGTTTATGGCACTGGGAGAAGGTTAAGTAACTTATTAGGGCTGAGAGAGGAAGGAGCAGAGGACATAGGTGGGACCCTGGATTTGTCTCGAATTCTCAGACTGAGCTGAGCTGGGAGTCTAGGTGCTGCAGCCTTGGATTCCCTTTTGGTCTCTGCTTTGGGCCCTGGCATCATCCAAGGAGCTGTCATCAGTCAGGCTGATATAGGAGCTGAGGGCCTCCCGGAGTCCCTCACTGAGGAGAGGGGCCTCTCCTGCGCCAGGTGCTTCAGAGAACAGGAGGGAGCTGTGGAGAGGGGAAGAGAGTTGGGTCAAGGAGCTTTGTCTTCCCTGTGCTCACCACACAGTTCCAAGTTCTCACCACTTAAAAACTCCCAGTGGCTCCCTGTTCTCTGTCACATAAACCCCAGCTTGACTTCATTCAGGACTGGTGCTTTCTGTTGTACTCCATCTTGTCTGACCTTCCACCCTGGCCATCTTTGGTGTCTGGTCATGCCTTATATCCATTCCCTCTTTCTCCTTCCCACCAGTCCCCCTACAGTCCTGGTGAGCCTGTCCTGGTCTCTATGAGGTTAGTACTCACTGGCTCCCAGGTGTCCCTGAAGGTGACCAGCTCATTTGAGGTTGTGAGTTCCCAGGGGTGGGTCCTTCTGTCTCCTTTGTTCTGCCTTCATGTTGCAAGGTCCTCTTACCTGTCCAACTCTTTCCAATTAAGTGGTGTCCTCTGCACAATCACAGGTGGGGGTATAGGATTGCTGCGGATTGGGCCAGCCCTCTGCAGAGCACAGGGCTCCTTAAGGAGGCAGCAGATGTCATCCGCCAACTCTGAGGAAGAAACATAGACCTTTGACATGGCTGACTCCAGCCCTAGTTCACCTCCCTAACCCCCACCCTCACCCTGACCACTTTCCCCATTTGGCAAGTGGGGGCATAGTCAAAAAAAATGATAGGGGGGCACCTGGCTGCCTCAGTAGAGAGCATGTGACTTGATCTCAGGGTTGTGAGTTCATTGGGTACACAGATTACATTAAAAAGAGTGACAGCATAAGCCTCAAGCTGTTGATTTGGGGGCTGAGATGCAGTCAGAGTTTATTCTGAGCTAGGTTTTGGAAGACTGGTTTTGGGTATGTTGATGGACCTCTTAGAGTGCCAGTTTCTGGCTAGGAAAGTACTTTGGGAAGAAAGCTAGAGAATCCTTAATCTCTTCTTGTTCTGTCAGTAGCTACTACATGGACCCACCCTGACTGGTTTCCCCAGGAATGGTCTTTCTGCCCCTTTGTCACTGCCCTAGTGGCTACATCCTCCAGTCCCTATAACAGGACAGGTAGGAGGAAATGCTAAGAATCAACTGAACTGCACAACAGCAACAGCTCTGGGCCTCATTCCTTGTGGAGAGAACTGTGCCCGACATTGGGGTCTTGAACCACAGTGGTAGGTGAGGTATTGATCCACGTTCACATGGGAGGTCCATGTGGCTCTGTCAGGGCATGGGGTGAAAGTAGAGCCCCCAGCCTAAGTTCTTGGCACAGGAACTGGCATGAAGATGGGAAGGCCCCTCTTCTGCCTGTCTGGATATTCTCCAGCAAGCGAAGTGTGCAAAGGCACAACTCTCTGCCCCCAAAACCCCACATGCCGGTCTAATGGATAAAAGGAAAGGCCATACCAGAGTAATGATCCACCAAGGCCTGGAGTGAGGGGAAGGTGAGGCGTGGTGAGATGTACAGCCAGCCATTGTCAAGGCACTGAATCCTGTAGTGTCTGACCCGGTCCCAGGATGCAGGGCGGCTGAGACGGACTGACAGGGAGTAACAGCCTGAGGAGAAAAAAGGGTTTGAGGCAGGGTTTGAGGTCCCAGGCTCTGCTGGGACCCAGGCCAGCCCAAGTTGGGAGAAGGAAGAGATGAAGTGGCCATGGAGAAAGGCCACCAGGTCCAGACAGAAGGGAAGTGGGCAGGGGAGTGCACATAACTGACCACACATCCTTATTCGATAGGGTTTTTGTGAGGATGAAATGAGATCATTCACACGGCGATCAGGACAGAGCCTGGCACAGTTTATGTGAACATCAAGTGTTGACTCATATAAAGACTCAGGTGGGCAAAAATGTTGGAATGTGAAAACCTGTCTGTAGATGTCAGATTTAGATGTCAGTAAGGACGTGCAGAAGGAAGGACTAAGCCACTTTGGAAACAGTTGGCATTAACTAGTTGAACATGCACCTCACAACCAGCCATTTCATCCTAGCATGTTACCTTAGAAGTACATGAACAAATGGGGCACCTGGGTGGCTCAGCCGGTTAAATGTCTGATAGCTCAGGACATCTCGTGGTTTATGAGTTCAAGCCTCTCATCAGGCTCTCTGCTGTCAGTGCAGAGCCGGCCTCAGATCCTCTGTTTCCCTCTCCCCCGTCCCTCCCCCATATGTTCACTCTCTCTCAAAAGTAAATAAGTATTTTAAAAATTAAAGAAATACATGAACAAGAATATTCACAGCAGCATTGTTTGGAAAAGTCCCCAAACCGCAAACAGCCTATATGCATGCAGCAGAATGGTAATAATATACAGCAGTAAAAGTCAATAACCACTCCATGTGTAAGCATAGAAAAATACTAAAACTGAGCACAAACAGCAAGTCACAGAAGCATACATTCAGCATGATTCTATTTAAAGTTCAAAGGCAGCTAAGACTATTGCATAGGGATACATGTATAGCAAGGCTTATGAAGAAAAGTAACAGAAGATTGACACAGTGATGCAGACAGGGGCTTCAAAGAGATTGTTGATCTTGTACAATTTTTTAAGCTGGTAAGTGGGCACACGGATGTTGGGTTTATCATTAGTCTTTAGCTTATATATTATATACACTAATGTAAGTGACAGAATTTTCCCAGTTTTGCTTTTTGAGTTTTTTAAAATTATTTTTTAGAAAGCAGGGTAGAGGGGCAGAAGGGGAGAGACAATCTTTTTTTTTTTTTCTTTCATAATTATTGTTCTGACAGTTCATACTCTTATTTATTCTAGGGACTTTATTTCAAGCTGTAGTTTCTCAGTTGGAGAGGACATTCAAAGTTATTTTGAGCTTGGTTAAAAACCCATTGCTTAAGAGCCGTGATTACTTTCATGTCTTGATTAAATGAATGGGCAGATCTGTCTTCTGCATCTTGTTTGGGAAGTCACAAGGAAGCAAGAACAGTTTGATGTTATGATTGATGAGCATCATTCATTGATTTCTATTGTCCAATAATGTATGTATAATATTGCTTATATTTGAATTGTCTTCTAGCATAGGATATACTTTCTGTAGGATAATGGAAAGGATCATTACATGAAAAGATTGCATGCTTTGTCTTTAAGAGACTGTTTCAACTGAAGCAGAAACATCAAATACTATGTGCCTGTTACTACAGAATCAAAAAGCCCTTTCTATTTACACTTCAGATGCAAAATGGCTGAGAAAGAGAGAGAAAGAGAGAGAGAGGAAAAGAGAGAGAATCTTAAGCAGACTCCACACTCAGCACAGAGCCCAATGTGAGGCTCAATCCCATGAGCCTGGGATCAGGACATGAGCCAAAATCAAGAGTTGGACATTCAACCAACTGAGCTGTCCAGGCGCACCCCCTCCCAGGTTTTTTAGTTGTTAAAATCAATTTTATTAAGTTATAACTTATGTACAATAAAATGCACAAAATAAAGTGTACACTTGATGGGTTTCAATGAAATTTAATTTTTTAATTAAAAAAATTTTTATTGTTTATCTTTGAGAGCCACATGTGGGGCAGAGAGAGAGGGAGACCCAGAATCCAAAGCAGGCTCCAGGCTCTGAGCTGTCAGCACAAAGCCGGACATAGGGCTGAAACTCACGAACCATGAGATCATAAATTGAGCTGAAGTTGGATGCTTAACCAACTGAGTTCCCCAGGTGCCCCCAAATTAAAAAAAAAAAAAAATGATTGGTTATGGGGTGTCTGGGTGGCTCAGTCACTTAAGCATCTGACTTCAGCTTGGGTCATGAGAACTCACGCTTTGTGAGTTCAAGCCCCATGTCGGGCTTTCTGCTGTCAGCACAGAGCCTGCCTTGGATCTTCTGTCTCCTTTCTTTCTGTCCCTTCACTCATTTTCCCTCTCTCTCTCTCATTCAAAATAAATAAATAAACTTAAAAAAAAAAAACAGGATTGGTTAGAAAAGGAAAACACATGAGTGGAAAAGTGAAGAGAAAAAACTGTAAAATTATAATACACAGGCCTGCAATATTAGTTTTCCGCAAATGAGGATACATATGAGTGGGATTCATGGGGTGCCTGAGTGGCTCAGTTGGTTAAACGTCCAACTTCAGCTCAGGCAATGATCTCCTGTTTCGTGAGTTCGAGCCCTGTGTTGGGCTCTTTGCTGACAGCTCAGAGCCTAGAGTCTGCTTTGGATTCTATGTTTCCCTCTCTCTTTGCTCCTCCCCCGATCATGCTCGTCTCTCAACAATAAGTAAATGTTAAAAAAAATTTTTTAAAAAGAGGGATTCATTTCTTATGTCAACAAACACTTCATCAAAGTCAAATGGGAAGAGGATGTTTAGTGAAATAATAGTAGGGGTGCCTGGGTGGCTTAGTCGGTTAAGCGTCCGACTTTCACTTAGGTCATGATCTCACGGTTCGTGGGTTCGAGCCCTGCGTCGGTCTCTGTGCTGACTGCCAGCTCAGAGCCTGGAGCCTGTTTCAGAGTCTGTGTCTCCCTCTCTCTCTGACCCTCCCCTGCTCACGCTGTCTCTCTCTCTCTCTCTCCTAGAAATAAATAAAAATATTTTTTAAAAAATGAAATAATAGTAATAATCTACTGTTACTATCACCTAATGATCTAGAGCTGTCAATAGCTTTCATGTGAGTGCTTACTGTGTGCTTTATATGAATCATCTCATCTAATCCTCCTAGCCATGCTGTGAAGTAGCACAGTCGTCACTGCTGTACAGGAAAGAAAACTATGGCACACAGAACCTGGAAGAAGAAGGCATGATCCAGTCACTTACCTTTTCCCTGTGGAATGCCACCAAAAGGCAGGTGTGAATTTCCCAAGCCACAGGCACTGCTCGATTTTAGAAAGCATTTACTTTGACAAAAAGGCAGAGATTTTCAAACTAGGTTTTAAGGGGCACTTCAGCAGGGTAAGCATCCGATTCTTGATTTCAGCTCAGGTCATGATCTCACATTTTGTGAGTTCAAGCCCCACCATTGGGCTCTGTGCTGCCAGTGCAGAGCCTGCTTGGGCTTCTATTTCCTTCTCTGCCTGTCTCTCTCAAAATAAAGAAACATTAAAAAATAAAATAATGTTATGCTAAGCGAAATAAGTCAGGCAGAGAAGGACAAATATCATATGTTTGCACGTATAGGAGGATTAGGAGGAACTTGACGGAGGAACAAGGGGGAGAAGAAGGGCGGAAATGGTGGGGGAAAGGGAGAGAGGCAAACCATGAGAGACTTGAATGCTGACAAAAACTGAGGACTGGTGGATGTGGGGGGAGGAGGGGTGGGCATGGAGGAGGGCACTTGTGGTGATGAGCACTGGGTGTTATGTGGAAACTAATTTGACAATAAACTATTTGTAAAAAAATAAAATAAAATAAAATAAAATAAAAACTGGATTTTAAAACTAAGGCCCAATTATATGATAAACACACTTTGAATAATAAAACACAGGCTAAAAGTAAAAAGAAGGACGGGGCGCCTGGGTGGCTTAGTCAGTTGAGCGTCTGACTTTCACTTAGGTCATGATCTCACGGTTCGTGGGATCGAGCCCCGAGTCGGGCTCTGTGCTGACTGCCAGCTCAGAGCCTGGAGCCTGTTTCAGTCTGTGACTCCCTCTCTCTCTGACCCTCCCCTGTTCACGCTGCCTCTCTCTCTCTCTCCTAGAAATAAATAAAACATTAAAAATTTTTTTTTAAATAAAAGTAAAAAGAAGGAAAAAGATGTATTATGAAACATTAATCATAGGAAAACTGGAGCAGTTATATTTATATTAGACAAAGTAAAGGGCAAGACTATGATATTAACAGAGATAGAGGTACATACCAAGAAAACATTAAAATCCTGACTTTGTTATGCACCCAGTTACTAAGATTCAAAATATGTGAAGCATGGCACAAAAACAAACACTTATATCATTGGAACAGAATAGAGAACCCAGAAATGGACCCACAAATGTATGGCCAACTAATCTTTGACAACGCAGGAAAGAATATCCAATGGAATAAAGACAGTCTTCAGCAAATGGTGCTGGAAAAACTGGACAGCAACATGCAGAAAAATGAATCTGGAGCACTTTCTTACACCATACACAAAAATAAACTCAAAATGGATGAAAGACCTAAATGTAAGACAGGAAGCCATCAAAATCCTTGAGGAGAAAGCAGGCAAAAACCTCTTTGACCTTGGCTGCAACAACTTCTTACTCAGCACGTCTCCAGAGGCAAGGGAAACAAAAGCAAAAATGAACTATTGGGACTTCATCAAAATAAAAAGCTTCTGCACAGCAAAGGAAACAATCAGCAAAACTAAAAGGCAACCAACAGAATGGGAAAAGATATTTGCAAATGACATATCAGATAAAGGGTCAGCATCCAAAATCTATAAAGAACTTATCAAACTCAACACTCAAAAAACAAAAAATCCAGTGAAGAAATGGGCAAAAGACATGAATAGACATCTCTCCAAAGAAGATATCCAGATGGCCAACAGACATATGAAAAAATGCTCAAAATCACTCATCTTCAGGGAAATACAAATCAAAACCACAATGAGATACCACCTCATATCTGTCAGAATGGCTACCATTAACAACTCAGGCAACAACAGATGTTGGCGAGGATGCAGAGAAAGAGGATCTCTTTTGCACTGCTGGTGGGAATGCAAACTGGTGTGTCCAGTCTGGAAAACAGTATGAAGGTTCCTCAAAAAATTAAAAATAGAACTACCTTATGACCCAGCAATTGCACTACTAGGTATTTATCCAAGGGATACAGGTATGTTGTTTTGAAGGGGCACATGCACCCCAATGTTTATAGCAGCGCTATCAACAAGAGCCATAGTATGGAAAGGTCCAAATGTCCATCGATGGATGAATGGACAAAGAAGATGTGGTATACATATACAATGGAGTGATACTTGACAATCAAAAAAGAATGAAATCTTACCATTTACAACTATGTAGATGGAACTAGAGAGTATTATGCCAAGCGAAATTAGTCAGAGAAAGACAAATATCATATGACTTCACTCATATGAGGACGTTAAGACACAGAACAGATGAACATAAGGGAAGGGAAGCAAAAATAATATAAAAACAGGGAGGGGGACAAAACATAAGAGACCCTTAAATATAGAGAAGAAACAGAGGGTTACTGGAGGCGTTGTGGGAGGGGGGATGGCTAAATGGGTAAAGGGCATTAAGGAATCTACTCGAAATCACTACTGCACTATATGCTAACTAACTTGGATGTAAATTTAAAAAATTTTTAATTAAAAAAACAAGAAAAAATATGGAAGCAAAACTGACAGAATTAACCGAAATAGACATCCACAATTATTATTGGAAATTTCAACATTCCTCTCAGTAGTTGATAGGACAGAAAATTAATAATAGGGATATAGAAGACTTAAATCATACCAGCAACCAACAGACTTAATTAACACAGAACACAGTGCTCAACAACAAAACACATTTTTTCCTTTCTTTTAAAAAAAATTTTAGTGTTAACTTATTTTGAAAGAGTCAGAGTATGAGCAGAGGAGGAACACAGAGAGGGGAGACAGAATCAGAGGCTTTGCAGAGCTCTGAGCTGTCAGAAGATAGTCCAATGCGGGGCTCAAACCCACAAACCATGAGATCATGACCTGAGCCAAAGTTGTTGTAACGACTGAGCCACCCAGGCACCTCCTTTGTTCACACAGCCAAAAAGGATCTAGGCCCAACATGGGGCTTGAACTCTAACCCCAAAATCAGGAGTCACATGCTTTACTGACTGAGTCAACCAGGTCCTCCGGTACATATTTTCTTTTAACTACACATGAAATATTCAAGATAGACTATAGATAGGACCATAAAAACAGACATTTGAAAAAGATTAAAATCAATATTTCTTTGACCACAACAGAATTAAATTATAAATTAATAACAAGATATCTGGAAAGTCCCCAAATACTTGGAGATAACCCAGAAATGAAAGAAGAAACATAAGCAAAATTAGAAAAATAATCTCAAGTTGGGGCGCCTGGGTGGCGTAGTCGGTTAAGCATCCGACTCTTGGAGTCATGATCTACCGCGGTTCGTGGGTTCGGGCCCCGAGTGAGCTCTGTGCTGACTGCCAGCTCGGAGCCTGGAGCCTGTTTCAGTCTGTGTTCCCTCTCTCTCCTGACCTCCCTGCTCACACTGCTCTCTCTCTCTCTCTCTCCTAGAAATAAATAAAAAATATTAAAAAAAAAAAAAAAAGAAAATAATCTCAAGTTTTTTAAAGTAAGCTCTGTGCCCAACATGAGGTATGAACTCCGGACCAAAGAGTCACATGCTATACTGATTGAGCCAGCCAGGTGCCCACCCCGCCCTTTTTTTTTTTTTTTAAAGTAAGCTCCATGCCCATTGTGGGATTTGAACTCACAGCCCTTAGATCAAGAATCACATGCTTGGTGGGAGATAAACCATAAGAGACTTTTAAATACAGAGGACAAACTGAGGGCTGCTGGAGGGGTTTTGGGTGGGGCAATTAAACGAGCAAGGGGCATGAGGGAGGACACTTGCTGGGATGAGCACTGGGTGTTATATATAAGTGATGAATCACTAAACTCTATTCCTGAAATCATTAATATACTATATGTTAACTAACTTAGACTTAAATTTTAAAAATACATAAATAAAATAAAACTATTTTTTAAAAAAATCACATGTGTGGGATGCCTGGGTGGCTCAGTCAGTTAAGCTGTTAAGCATCCAACTCTTGATTTTGGCTCAGGTTATGATCTCACAGTCTGTGGGATCAAACCCCAGGTCAGGTTCTGTGCTGACAGTTTGGGGCCTGCTTGGGATTCTCTCTCTCCCTCTCTCTCTGCTCTTCCCCTGCTCATGCTCTCTCTCTCTCTCTCAAAATAAACTTAAAAAGAGTCAGATGCTCTAATGATGAGCCAGCCAAAATAAGTCACTCCCTTTTTTAAAAGAAATCTGAAAGCTTTTATTTTATAATAAAATAAATTATTTTATCTTTAACGTTTATTTATTTTGAGAGAGAGAGAGAGAGAATCACAAGCAGGTTCTGCACCATTAGTGCATAGCCCACACGGGGCTGGAACCCACTAACCATGAGATCATGACCTGAGCATAAATCAAGATTCAGGCACTTAACTGACTGAGCTACCCAGGCATCCCTAAAAAACTAATACTTTTGTTTAGGTTTATTTATTTTATTTTTCAGTAATCTCTACACGCAATGTGGGGCTCGAATTTACAATCCTGAAATCAAGAGTTGCATGTTCTTCTGGCTGAGCCAACCAGGTACCCCAGAAAATATTTTTAAAAATTTGTTTTTAATGTTTATTCACTTTTGAGAGACAGAGTGTGACCAGGGGAGGGGCAGAGAGAGAGGGAGACACAGAATCTGAAGCAGGTTCCAGGCTCCGAACTGTCAGCATAGAGCCCGACATGGGGCTTGAACTCATCATGAATTGCAAGATCATGACCTGAGCCAAAGTTGGACACCCAACTGACTAAGCCACCCAGACGCCGTTCCAGAAAATATTTTTAACTAAAAATAAAAACACAAAAATTTGTGAGCTCAGTTAAATCAGTAAAGTACATTTTTAGCTTTGTTTTTTAAAGTAATCTGTCTGCCCAACATGGGGTTCAAACTCATGACCCCAAGATCAAGAGGTACATGCACTACCAACTGAGCCACCCAGGCCCACATTTGTAGCTTTAAATGCTTATGTTTCAAGAAAAGAGAGGTACAAAATAAAGTTTCTACCTTAAGAAGCTAGAAAGAGAAGAATAAAATTAGATGGAAGGAATGTAATAAAGATAAAGCAAAAATAAATAAAATAAAAACAATAGAGAAAAGTCAATGATCCCAAATGCTGATTTTTTTTGAATGATTGATAAAATGAATAAACTTCAGGGCTGCCTGACTGCCTTAGTCAATGGAGCATGTGATTCTTGATCTCAGGGTTATAGGTTTAAGCCCTACACTGGCTGTGGAGATTACTTAAAAATAAAATCTTTAGGGGCACCGGCACCTGTGTGGCTCAGTCAGTTAAGTATCCCACTCTTGATTTCAGCTCAGGTCATGATTTCATGGTTTGTGAGTTTGAGCTCTGACAGCATGGAGCAAAAAAAAAAATCTATAGATATACTTAATAAGAAACACTGAATTTTTCCTTCTAAGATTGGGAACAAAGCAAGAGTATTCTGACCATTTCATTCACATACGAGAGGTCCTCACTAGTGCAATACGGCAACAAAAAGAGATAGAACATAAACAGATTGGAAAATCAGTAAACTGTATTTATAGATAATATGGTCATATATGTAGCAAATCATAAGGAATCTCCAAAAAAGCAACTAGTGAGGTGCTAGTAGAGTTGGTAGAGTATGAGACTCTTGATCTCGGGGCTGTGAATGCGAGCTCCATGTTGGGTATAGTGATTACTTAAAAATAAAACCTTAAAACACAAAAAAGCTACTACAACTAATAAGTGAATTTACCAAGGCTATAGGATACAAAATCAATATACATCAAGAACTGCAAGACCCCTGGGTGGCTCAGTCAGTTAAGCATCTGACTCTTGTTTTCGGCTCAGGTGATGACCTCACATTTCATGAGTTCAAGCCCCTGGTCAGGCTCTGCACTGTCAGCATGGAGTCTAGGATTCTCCTTCTCTCTATCTCCCATTCTCTCTCTCTCTCTAAATAAATAAGTAAACTTAAAAAAAAAAAAAAAAGTATGGAATAAGTTCCCTGCTTCCTTTTCCTTATTCTCTACCTGACTCTGAGGGCCCCTTTTGTACCTTTAAGAAGAGTCTCTCTTGTGTGTGGGTGGCTCAGTTGTTAAGCATCCGACTTTAGCTCAGGTATGATTTCACCATTAATAAGTTTGAGTCTCATGATCTCAAGCCCTGCTTGGGGTGAGCTTGAGACCCGCTTTGGGTGAGCTCAAGCCCTGCTTTAGGTGAACATAAGCCCTGCTTTAGGTAAAACGTGAGCCCCACTTCAGGTGTGCCCTGTTTTGCAATCCCTCTTTCTCTCTCTCCCTCACCCTCTCTCTGCCCTTCACTCACTTGTGGCCTCTCTCTTTCTAGAAGAAGAAGAAGGAAGAAGACGGAGAAGGGAGAGGGAGGAAAGGGAGAGGGAGAAGGAGAGGAAGGAGGAGACAGAGGGGAAGGAGGAGAGGAAGGGGGAGGGGGAGGGGGATGAGGGGGAGGGGAAGGACAGGGGAAGAGGGGAAAGAGAAGAAAGAAAAAGAAGAGAAGGAGAAGGAGAAGAAGGAAGAGAAGGAGAAGAAGGAGAAGGAGTCTCCTCTTGGGGTTCCGGGCTGGCTCAGTCGGTACAGCATATGGCTCTTGATCCCAGGGTTGTGAGTTTCGGCCCCATATTGGGTGTATTTATTTTAAAAATAAAATCTTAAAAAAACTTTTCTTCTGGAGCTGAGCTGTGACTCTAAAATGGCTCTGTGGTTGGGAAAGGGCTAAACATTGAAGAATAAGCTCTGAAGGCCAACCAGCCCAGCTGAACTAAGTGACCAAGTTCCTATATGCTCTGCAAGGTTCTCTAGCCACCCCATGCTGGTCACTGTCACCATAGTTATGAAAACCAGTAAGGGTAGCTATACTGAGTATCTAGCTGATAGGCTTAGGGATAATAAGCTCTGTCAATCCCATGTGGAATTGATAACCCACTGTGGACACAAGTCACCTACCAATGCCACCTGTGACTGGCCTACGTGCTGGCACCCTGCTGTCCCTTCTCACTACATACTCCAGCCAGTCCCAAATACCTACTGCTCTCTCCCAGTTCCAGGACATCTCTACTTTAGCTCAGACTCCCTGGGCTCCGCACACAGCCACATGCCATAACAGCTCTGTTGCCCCATGCTCACTAGCTGTGTCTCTAAGCACCTTATTTGACCTCTCAGATCTGTTTCTTCATCTGTAAAGGAGGATAATGATTTTCCCAGTCTCACCAGATCACTGCAAGGATTTGAGGGGTGAAGACGTAAAGCATTTCGCAGTGTCTGGCATGTAGCAAGCACCCAATAACCTGTATCAGGCCTCTGGGCCTTTGCACACACTGTTCCTTTTGTATTGAACACTCTTCCACCTGAGCAACCACTAGCCTTTCTTTTACAACTCAGTTCTGTTCAGACGACTTCCCTCCAGAACTCACCTTCCCTGCCTGGGAGAAGCCCCAGCTCAAAGCTTGTCCAGACACCAGTGCTTTGGAGTCCTGCTCTGCCACCACCTGTCCCTCAACCCTCCCTCACCCCTAAACACACATAACCAATCACGAGCCTCCTGATGGTTCTGATGTACCCTTCCTCTACCTTCCAATCTCAGAAAACAGCAGCGCTGTGCATCTGTTGCTAAGCTCTACCCCTGGAGTCAACCTCACCGCTTCCATTCTCTCACACCTCACATACCGCCTGACAGAAAACCCTACTGGCTATGTTCAGAACGTATCCAGAATCCAACCACTTCTCACCCTGGAGGAGCCTGCAACGATTTCCCATGTGGCTTCCCACTTACACCTCATCACCCCACCCCCAAATCCTCTCGTAGCAGCAGTGGAGGGATCAGGTTATATCACTCCCCTACTGAGAACCAAAGTCCTCACCCTAGAAACACCCTGCGTGACCTGACTCCCAGTGACCTTGGGTCTGCCTCCAGGCACACCTGCCCTTGCTGAGGATGCGTCTACCACAAGGACTTTGCATACTTGCACACATCCCCTGACCCTGTTTCTCTTGTGCTGATTTACTGTTTCTGTCTGGCACTTACCATGATCAGACATTGATTATTTATTTGTTCACTGTCCATTTTGCCAACTGGATTGTGGGTAGGGATTCTGCTTTTTATACTGTTTAATCCTGCTGCTTAGAACAATATTTGGCACAGAGTCACCATACAATATCCATTTGTTGAATGACTGAATGAATCTCTGTGATAAATGATAGACAGAGCCATGATTACAAGCGGTTTTGAGGGGTGTTTACCACTATTTGCACACCTACCACTATTTATGAGCATACATGGTATTAGGGGAAAGTCTACTCCGACTCGCCATCTCTCCTCCCCTCAATTTCCATTCATAGACTTATTCACTCATTCATTTGTTCTGTATACATTCTTCGAGCACATACTGTATCCCAGCACTGCACTGGGTCCAGACATAGGTAATTAGACCTTTATACTCTGGGAAAGAAGTGCTGTCCTGATAGCACATCTCACAGCTGGAATTTTCCTTTATGGTCGCCATTTTCAAATATATAGTTCTTGTGTTCTTAGACCACATACATTGATTTATTTTTCTTTTAAGAAATAAGTTTACATGGGGCACCTGGGTGGCTCAGTCAGTTAAGCCTCCGACTTCGGCTCAGGTCATGAGCTCACGGTTCGTGGGTCTGAGCCCCATGTCAGGCTCTGTGCTGACAGCTAGCTCAGAGCCTGGAGCCTGCTTCAGATTCTTTGTCTCCATCTCTCTCTGACCCTCCCCTGCTCACACTGTCTCTCTCTCTCTCAAAAATAAATTTAAAAAAAAAAAACATTTAAAAATTAAAAAAAAAAAAAAAAGGAAAGAAGTTTACAGGGAACCTGGGTGTCTTAGTCAGTTAAGCATCATCTGACTCTTGGTTTCAGCTCAGGTCATGATCTCATGGTTTTGTGAGTTTGAGCCCAACATTGGGCTCCATGCTGACAATGTGGAGCCTGCTTAGGATTCTCTGTCTTCCTCTTTCTCTGCCCCTTCCCACTCACATTGTCTGTCTCTCTCAAAATAAATAAATAAACTTAAAAAAAAGAAAAAGAAAGAAGTTTACAGTAGCTACAGAAGTGGCCTGGGGGTGGTAGTGCCTGGGTGGCTCACTCAGTTAAGTGTCCAATTCTTGATTTCAGCTCAGGTCTTAATCTCAGGGTCATGAGTTCAAGTCCTGAATTGGGCTCCCTTTCCAGTATGGAGCCTACTTAAAAAAACAACAACAGGGTGCCAGGGTTGGAAGGAGATCCACTGGGAAAAAGGCAAGAAAGGTACACTGTCCTGGATTCCAGAAAGCTCTAGCTCCATTAGCCAATGTCACATCTTGGCATGCAGGGACCTCTGGGGTCAGGCACCATGTTTCCCTTGGTGTTCTGATGATACCAGGAGGTGGGGTGAGGTCCACAGTGGTATGAGGGATCAGACTGGAAGCTGTGTGTGGGAGGTAGACCTAGCAGGACCTCCTGAACTTCATCTGCTGAGGCCTCTGAGAAGCTGATAGCCTCGGGGATGCTGCACCTTGGACCTTCCACTGTCTGCAGCCTGAGGACAGGAACCATGACTTAGCAGTCCTGACTCAGAGTTGATGCTCAACAAGTGCTTCCCAGATGACAGAAGGGACAGAAGTGAGCCCCTCAGAGGCAGGACACATGTCTTGACCATCAATCTTCCTTATAGTTCCCATCACAGAACAGATACACAGTAGGATAGCAGGAAGGTGAGGGGGTAGGGGGGTAATATTGTTGGGGCCTGACCCTGGTACCGACCTCTGGAGCAGTCCTGTGACCTCCACAGATTCATCAGTGCCCCTTCACATACCAAGGTTTGGGGCCTGATTTCCTGCATGTTTAGAACATAAACAAGTATGCCAGAGGGACTCTGGGGAAGATGTAGGGGTCTTACCCTCCTCTGCTCAGACTCCAAGTAGTGTTTTGCGGAGCTCAAAGGCCCTAGGCCTCCCTCCTTGTTCCACACACAAACTCAAATTCCTCTGCAGAATTCCCTTCCCAGAGGTATGTTTGGACCTTGATACAAAGAAAAGCCAATCCTGATAGCATTCACTCAATCAATAGTTAATTACTATTATATATGACAAGATGCATTATGTAAATGTAAAAAACATCTTCCCTTACTACTTAATTCTGGTGTCCCTAGATTAGAACTGTGTTTTCAAACTTAAAAGAGCATAAGAACCATTCAGAGAACTTGTGAAGGAAGCAGATTTCTGACCTCTGAACCCTGTAAATAGTCAGATTCAGAAGAGGCCCAAGAGTCTACATTGTCAAGAAATTTCCCTGACAGGGGCGCCTGGGTGGCTTAGTTGGTTAAGCGTCCGACTTTCGCTTAGGTCATGATCTCGCAGTTCGTGGGTTCGAGCCCCGCGTCGGGCTCTGTGCTGACTGCCAGCTCAGAGCCTGGAGCCTATTTCAGAGTCTGTGACTCCCTCTCTCTCTGACCCTCCCCTGCTCATGCTGTCTCTCTCTCTCTCTCTCTCCTGGAAATAAATAAAAACATAAAAAAAAGAAAAGAAAAGAAAAGAAATTTCCCTGACAAGCCCTGTACACTCACGTCTGAGAACCAATGTTCTGTGATGTTACTCAGGCCTCATAGAGTTGCAGTACAAAACTTTTTTTTTTACTACAAACCACAGAATGAAATTTTACACTGTGACCCAGGACACACTTAAACTGCTTAAAACATAAATAGGATGAGACAATATTTTTCCCAACCCCAGTGATGCACCTTGAAGTTTTCTGCCTGTATTTCAATTCAAGCACTCACTGGTCCAGATCCATTAAATGAAGAGGTCTCAACCTCAGCTGCATATCAGAATCACCTGGGGGGCTTTTATATCTTCTAGGGCCTAGGCCACACCCCTGACCCATTAAATCAGAAACCCTGGGGGTTGGGTGCAAGGCATCAGTAATTAATAAAGCAGATGACTACAACTTGCAGCCAAAGTCTAGATTAGCATTTTGGGTTTTTTTTTAAAGTATTTTTTTGGCGGGGAGTGCCCTGGTGGCTCAGTCAGTTTAGCCTCTGACTCTTGATTTTGTCTCAGGTCATGATCTCATAGTTTATGAGTTCAAGCCCCACAAAGGGCTCCTCATTGTCTGTGCTGGGCCTGCTTGGGATTCTCTCTCTCTCCCTTTTTCTCTACCCCTCCCCTAACTCAGGCATTCTCTCTCTCTCTCTCTCTCTCTCTCAATGCCCACCGTAGGGCTCCAACTCATGACCCTGAGATCAAGAGTCACGTGCTCTACCGACTGAGCCAGCCAGGTGCCTCTAAATCAGTGGTTCTTAAAGTGTGGTCCTCAAACCAGCAGCAACCACATTACCTGCAAACTTGTTGTAAAGGCAAATGATCAGGTTCTGTCCCAGACCCACCAAATAAAAAATGTCGGTGTTTGGCCAGCAATTTGTTTTAAGTCCTCTAGGTGATTCTCATGGCCACACAGATTTCACACCCACTGCTCTATAACTACTGAATTAAACTAATTTCTTGGCCCACAAAGGGTTCTCAATCTGCAGCTTGACAAACACTGTCCTAAAGGAAGCCCAGATGACAGATTAGAAATTAGCACTGGAGAGGGGCGCCTGGGTGGCTCAGTCGGTTAAGTGTCTGACTCTAGCTCAGGTCATGATCTCATAGTTCATGTGTTTGAGCTCCATGTCGGGGGCTCCATGCTGGCAGCTCAGAGCCTGGAGCCTGCTTCGGATTCTGTGTCTCTCTCTCTGCCCCTGCCCTGATCATGCTTTCTCTCTCACAAATGAATAAACATTAAAAAAAAAAAAAATTAGTACTGGGGAAACCTTTGCCTTTCCTGCAGAATTGACAAAGCTCTTCCTTTTTTTGATAATGAGAGCTGCATTCTGATCTCTCCCTTTTTGGGGTTGGCTATGGGGAAGCTCGTAGTCAAATCTAACCTTAATCCCAGTAAACATGTGGATGTTTATGGATCTTTAAAGATCCTTATGGATCCTTATCTGCTTTCTCCTTTACTTCCCAGCCAGTTTTGCCTGTATATGTGCCTTCTTAGGAAAGGGGCAAAACACACTGGTCACTATGCGGTTGTGGCTAAACCTGGTCAGAGAAGGGATGGGGTTGGGGCAGCGGAACATGGAGCACTTCCTGTGGCTTTTCAAGCTCACTGGGGCCTGGTTTGCAGCACCCTTGCCCCAGTTAGCCCCACTGCTGTGGTTTCCTGTTTGCAGCTGCTGCACCCAGGCCAGTCCCCAGTCCCCAGCCCCCAGCCCCAGCCAGCCTTTGGGTGTGAGGGTAGGTTGCTGATGCTGCCTGGAAAGTAGCAGGAGGGGCTGGGGAGAGGTCAACACAACGAGCTTCTGAAGGAAGGGGAAGAGAGGCAGAGATGTGCTGAAACCGGCCTCAGGAGGGAGACTGGGAGCAAAGGACCCTGACAACCCATCACGGTCAGTCCAAATTAGGGCAAGCACAGGAGGCCTGTCCTCACTCCTGAGTATCTCCTCCCCAGGCTACCACTGTGCTTGCAGTTTCGACATTATTGTGATCCATGGACCTTTCTCGGGAGTCTGAAGTGAGATGGACCTCAGCTGAGTTTGAATCCAGCTTCACACTTGGTCGTGTCTCTCCAGGCAGACCATTTCTCCTCTCTAAGCCTCATTTTCCTCATCTATAAAATGGGGACTTTGGAAGCACAATCCCCCACAGGGTAGTTTGTTAGGCACAAAAGGGCCTAACAAACATCAGCGGGGCCATTCTTTCAACATCCCTCTCCACCCCCACTGTAAGGGTCTCAGGACAGCAGCTCAGAAGGAGGCAGGGGCGTCAGAGACAGACTGTATCAACTCTGTGTCTTGTTTGCAAAGGCCCTGCACTTGAAATGGGGGAAGTCCCATATGAATGTGCAATGTGACATGTCCCTACCCCTCTTTGGGCCTCTGTTTCCTTGTTTTCCCCATTTGTACAGCAGAAAAAAGAAGATCAAGAGCTGACTTAAAAAAAATTAATGTGTATTTATTTTTGAAAGAGAGAGAGAGACAGAGGATAAGCACGGGCAGATAAGGGGCAGAGAGAGAGGGAGATACAGAACTTGAAGCACGGTCCAGGCTCTGCACTATCGGCATAGAACCTGACGTGGGGCTCGAACTCACAAGCTGTGAGATCATGACCTGACCTGAAGTCGGACACTTAACTGACCGAGCCACCCATGCGCCACAAGAGCTGACTTCCCATGAGTTTTCTAGTTCTGACTGGTTGGTGACCCAAAGTACAGAGACCTTGTGAACTTGACAACTTTTTGCCAATAAGAGTTCAGGATTGTGTTGTGTTTTGGGGAGGAAGGAGTCATTGCTGGTCAAGGAAGGAGTCACAGGGAAATCCTGTGACTATACTCTATTACAAGACCTAGTTGCCAAAGTGTAGGCTGAGCCTGGGTCCCCACTGTGGACCATTCACACCCACTTTTAGAAATGGGCTCTTGTGGCAGCAACATGGTGGTCAGTCAGCCAGACGGCCCAATTCCAAGGCCAGGTACTACAGCCCTTCACATCTGGCCTTCTACTTCTATCCCCAAGTCACCTCACACATGACTCTCAGCATTCAAAGGACAAGCTAGGGCTGAGCTTACCCACCTCTCCTGGTTTGGCTCTCTCGGATGAGGAAGGCCCCTCCGGAGTTTCCAGGCAGCAACAGCAGTTCCTCAGCTTTCTCACGGCTCAGGCCCTCATACAGCCACCTGAGAGAGGGACAGAGAGGTACCCTGGGGAGTGGGGATGGGCCAAGACTCTATTCCACCCCTCCTCCATCTCTGGACCTCAGAGTTCCAATTGTACATGGTCTCCAAGGGCTTCCAGCTTTGTCTTGGTCCTGGCTCCAGAGGCCTCAGAGGACACCCTCATGGGGCCAGCCCCAGATTTTTCTGCCTAGAGACTTCATTTCCAAGAGGCTGAGGGTAGGGGCAGGTGGGGCGATCACAGACTCTCTCCTGTCACCGCCCAGCCTCTCCAATACCCCTATGCTAGGCACTTACCTTTCCAAGCCTTTACCTTTCCAATAATTGCTTGTTTTATTCTGTTTTTAATTTTCGTAAATATTTTATTTGAACATTTTAAGGTTTAACTTTGCAGTCAAAAGGCATGTGAGTGAACATGTATTCATTATCACTGAAACCTAACTCTCACTGGAGCTTATTTGTGGGTAGGAATGTTGGAACTAGAATGTTCAAGGCATTCTAAAATCTTGGAAAAAATCATACAGACTATCGATCATCATATGTGCCTTCCAAAGCACAGATCTTCATAACCTACTCCTTAGTGCCTCCTTCATTGCTTGATTGTTGATTACTCTGGTCTTCTGTTTTCCCTTCTCCTTTCACTTAATCCTTCACCTATATGTTCATGAAGGCCTTAACCACAATGGAAAAGTTCAAAGTTCCACAATGGAAAAGTGGTTTTACAGGAATTTTTTTGGCTTACTAGTCCATCAGCCTTCTAAGGTGCCCGGAGTCATGCCCTATGGTCCTCAGGAAAACCTACAGAAGCCAACTCAATGGAAATGGCTGCTTCCCTGTCATCGTGTGAAATTCCACAGTCAAAGCCAGAGTCAGAGATGGGTCAATTCCAAGTAAATAAATCAGAGAAGCTGTGACTCGCTTGGTGTCAGCAAGAAACTTAGCCTAGTTTTATAGTAAATAAAACAAGCCATTCATATGACTCATAAACATTGGGGAAGTAGATGGAAAGGCACGGGAAGGGGACTCTGGGAGGTGGTCAGTGTTTCCTTGGCTGAAACTTCAGTACCACACTGGGGATGCAAAATCTCTGGCCAGCAGGGCCAGGCTATCAGGAAAAACGTGGGCAAAACGGGCTTCACCCAGGTGCTGACAACCTCTGTGTGAGCTTATTCTACAAGATGTCCACATGTCTCAGGATCCCTGCGCCACTTTCATCAGAGCCAGATATCCCATGAACCTCAGAAAAGGAAGACCATCCAGTGCCAGAGCTGTATTTTCTCTCAGAAGGGTGGCTGCCCCACACAGTGTACTCGCATGACTCCATGTTATGCAGGTAGATCCCACTGAAAGGCAGTTCACTTTCTTTCTCAGGACACATTTCTCCAGAATTTGCTCTGGAGTCGATGTCTTTTGTCACTGACTCTCAGTGAGCAATGGCTCAGGCTTTGTAAGAGACCCTGCATCCCTGTGTCCTGCCCTCCCTCAAGGCACCTCTTGGAAGGACAGGTTTGTCAAGATGTGGGGCACCACCCTTCCATTTTCTTGCCTCAGGACATTTAGGACACATATGCGAGGCTACTCCCTTTCAGCAGGAGTTCACTGAACTCCTGCCCTCCCCACCCCCCCATAGCCCAGAAGACATCTCTATGGGGCCTTCCTGAGCCCCTCCTCTGGGCTCCCAAGTCTCACGAAGTGACCTGAGAGGGCTAGCTGTTCACTCTTCTTGAGGGCAGGGCCCAGGCCTGATTCTCCTCTCTCCCCGTTTTGCTCAGCAGAGGTCTGGCCATAAAGGACTACGCTTGTGGGAAGAGAAAGCAGGAAGTCCCCTTAAGTCAGGGTCCGGGGTGTGAACTCACCCATGGGAGATTTTGGCCACGTGGATGCTGGGGATGCTGTGTTCTGTGCCTGAAACTTCTGACACCACAGTCCACCAGTCTCCATCTCTGGTGAGAGAAAGGAGAGGGGACCTGCTCATTCACGAAGACCCACCAGGCTGGCTCCTGTGCCTGATCACTATCCCACCTGTGTTTCCCAGGTTTCCTTGTACCACCCAGTGCTGGTACCTCCTGGGCATTAGATGGCAGGATTCAGGGACCCTGCAAGGTCCTGCCCACCTACTGTTTCTCCCTGCAGGTGTGTCAAGCTTCCTGAAATCATTAGGGCTACATGTGAGCTCAGCACCAAAGGCCATGCTCTTTTCTCCTGGAGGGATGGGCCCCTTCTCCCATTAGTGCATCTTCAGGTGTCAGGGGGAGAAAGTAGAGCACCCCATCCTTCCCCACAGAAGGACTTACTCAGAGATGATGGTCAACGGCTCCCCGAGTCTCAGCGACAGCTCTGTGTGCTCACCTACCGGGTAACTGCTCAGGGCCACGGCTGTGGCCCTGCTTCTCTCTGAATGGAGGGACAGAGATGGTCACCCTTTTGGCTAGTCCTCCCTCCACATGTGAAGTCTAGTGGAGTCTGGGCTTCCACAATCAACTCCTCCGTGGGCACCCTGGGGAGCATGCCTACTGGGATCCCAAGAGGGCCACCCTGGAATCTGAAGCTTTTTCAGTGAGCCTCTGCAGAGCCCTAGGGGTGCCCAGACATCTTTTGGGGCCACCTCAGGGAACGGGTTGATGTGGCAAGAGGAGTGGAGCCCTGGCTACAGTGCCCTTTCATATGGGGATTTATCATCAAGAAGATTTTGATAAAAGGATTCCCTTGCTCAGCAAACTTAAAAACTACAGCTGTAATTAGGTTATCAGCACAGATCTCTGAGCTCAGTTTCTATAAGTTCTAATGACATGGGGACCGGATGGACTAACTTTGAGGGCTGAGGTCCAGGGTGAGCATGGGAGAAGGAGGGCTCCTGGAGAAGCCAATGAAAGCACAAATGTGGACAGGCTTAGTAACTCTAGAAAGCCATGCATGTGGGTAGTGTGGCTCTCCCATGGCCTTTGTCCAGAATGACCGGTGTAGGTCTGTGCTGCCCCAAGAAAACTTGGGTTCCCTGGGGCCCACTATACCAGGCCTTGCCCAGAGCAGACACTCAGTGGGTATATGTGGCCTAGTCACGCTTCCTGGCCACATGCCTGCCATCCCTTACTGAGTGGGCACTGAGTGTCAGGGCCTGATGGGGTGCCGCACACATCACCTCAGCCCTCACAGCCCCAGAGGTAGTCCTCTTTGGTGAGCCCCATTGCTCAGCAAGGCAACTGAGGTGAGGCAGGGTACTGTGCCAGGAGTAGCTTCTATGGCATTCCCTGTCCTTCTCCCAGGGAGCACTGTTGGGGTGGGTGACCTTTGTAGCTACTCATGGGCCAAGTTGGGGGGACTTGGCTGGACAGCAGTAGCACATCACCAAAAAGGCCCAGACTCCCTGGGATGCTGACATTCAGAGAGGAAGTCATAGAGACAGAGGATACTAAGCCTCCCCTTACCCCTGCCCCATCATACCAGAACCGGTCCCAAAGACATGGTGGTCATGAGGCCCAAGTTCAAGGCTGGATGGGAGGTGGCAAGCAGCTCATCCCTCATCCACCTCAGGGATCAGCCTGCCCAGTCTAACTAGACCTCCTGATACCTGTCTGGGCCTTCTCATCCTGAAAAACCTGCCCTCCACAGGCTGCCGAGAGCCACTTCACCCACCTCCCAGTGTCCCTCCCTCTCCTTCCTCCTTATCCCAGTTCATCAGGGGTCTCTGAAACAAAGGAAAAAGAGAGACAGACTTGTTAGCACATCAATGCATCAAGCTATGAAAGCAATCAAGGTCAGCAAGAAAAGTTTATCTGTCTCATAGATACTCCTGGAGGATCCAAGGCCTCAGGGGGCTCTGTAATGCCCTCTAGACAGGTGCCCCAGGAGATGGGGGAGGGAGAGCACTGGACAGACAAGGACCCAGGGGATGGGTGGGGCAGACCCAGAGCTGGACACTGTGTGATATAAGGGCCTATGCTCCAGGTGGACCTGGGAAGAATGAGACTGCAATCCTGGAAGGGACCTGGTTCCTACATGTCCTCCCAGACACATGTGCAGATCCACATGGTGACCCCAGAATCGAGCTCCACAGGGCTGTCAATAGCACAGGGCCTGGCCATCACATGGTGCAGGAAGGTGCCTGATGCCCGGATAAACAATGCAAGCAAGTCTTGTGGAGGGCATACTTCAACAAGGGTGAAACCAGGTGGCCTGGAAGGACCCCTTCCCCTCCTGGAAGCTGTTGCATTGCACACCTACTTGCTACTGAGTTGCATATGCTGTCCCACTCATTGACCATCCACCTGGCCAACTCGCCTTCATCCTTTGCTCTCTGGATAAAATGTCCCTTATTGGTGAAGCCTTCGTGATGATTCTCTCAGCATACACTTTCAATAAAAGTCCCTTAAAACACACTGTCACCAAAATCTGACAACTGCAACTGATTATTGGTTTAGCTCCTGTCTCTGGGGCTTGACTGTCTCTGAAGGCAGAGACTGTGCCTATCTTGTCCATTCTATGTTCCCTGGTCCTGGCACAAGGCCTGGCGTGTGGTAGAGACTCGGTAGATTCTGAATGGATGCAAGGCTGATGGACTAATGACTCATGGAAGGGACTGCCCCAAATCTGTCCTCCTGCTGGGACCAGGGGTTGATCTACCAAGAGAGAGAGGCCCCATCCTTTCCCCTGGAGACCCTGTCGGAGAGAGGAACACAGTTCCCCTTGGGTCTCGCTGGCAGGGAGAGCACGCAGAGCACCTGCCGGAGGTCAGCCCCCTCAGCAGCCTGGCCATGACTCAGAGAAGCATTGGGGCCAACCTGTGACTAGATTCAGAGGAAATGCGGGGGAGGTCTGTGTGGTTTCCAGGTCTCTTCCTGCAGGGCCCGGTGGGCCCCAGGCTCTCTGTGCAGACCGAGTGGCTAAAAAGAGGCAGCTGCCTCCCCAACAGAACTACAGAGCCCAAGGCATTAATGCCTGTGGGAGGCTGGCATTAGGGAGATGAGGATATTAGGGGCAGGGCCGAGGAGGGGGAAGAGGCCTCAGCCACTGCGGGGGAGTTTTGAGATTGGGGATAGCTTCTGCCCAAACATAGACATCCAGACTTTTGGCTCCATAGTCTCCTATTCTGTTTAAGTGTGTGTCCATGTCCTTCCTCCTAAAAGTGCTGCTTGGTTTAGAGTAATTTGTTATCTGTGATGGTTAATTTTATGTGTCAATGTGGCTAGCCCGCAGTACCCTGATGTTTGGTCAAACAAGGTCTAGAAGTCTAGATGTTGCTGTGAAGATAACATTTTTTGTTTGTTTAGAGAGAGCAAAAGAGTGTTTGCGAGTTGGGGAGAGAGGCAGAGTGAGAGAGAATCTTAAGCAGGCTCCATGCTCAGCACAGAGCCCTGAGCCCAATGTAGAGCTCAATCCCATGACCCTGGGATCATAACCTGAGCCAAAATCAAGAGCCAGACACTTAACCTACTGATCCACCCAGGCACCCCGAGATAATAATTTAAATTGATGGGCTTTGAATAAAGTAGATCACCCTCCATAATGTGGGTGGTCCTCATCCAGGCAGTTGAAGATTTTAAAACAAAAAAACTGAGGTTCTTAAAGCAAGAGGGGATTCTGCCTCCAAACTCAACTGTAATTCTGCAGTATTAACTCTTCCCTGGGCCTCTGGCCTGCAGCTTACCTGGCAGAATTCAGACTTGCTAGCCCCCACAACTGCATGAACCAATTTCTTAAAATAAATTCTGTGTCTACACACATCCACCCACATACACATACTCTATTGGTTCCGTTTCTCCGGAGAACCCCAACGAACACATCATCAAAACCCCAAGTCAGGATGTGATTCGAGAAACAATTGTGGGTTGTTTGGGGAGAACAAGAAACAAACTGGGGATATAGTTTTGATATCAAAATATTAGAATTTCTAGGATATTTTGATGGTCTAATTGTCCTAAAAACTGGCATTTTTAGTCAGGACTATCTTAAAATCACAGTTGTAGGTTGAGCAGATGCATTGTGTGTCCCAGTTTCTTCCAACTACTATGTCTTTAATTTTGTTTCAAATGTTGCACAGGATAAGAGACACTTTGGAGCAATGACGTCCAGTAGAACTTTCTGTGGTGATGGAAAAGTTCTAAACGGTGCTGTCCAATAGGTAGACGCTAGCTACATAGGGCAACTGAGCACGTGAAATGCGACTGATGGGACTGAGGAGCTACATATTAATTTCATTTTAATTAATTTTACTTTGAATTTAACTAGCTGCATATGGCTAGTGGCTATTATACCAGACAGTACAGCTTTGGAGAGCTATAGAAGTGGAGCTGGTCTTAGCTTTGGTCTTAGACTTACCAGCTCAACTTCCTAATAAACTGGCTGAGGAGAAGGGAAGCCTCGGGAGACACCTGGAGAACTAATACGCCCTCTCGGTTAGTACCTGTTACTCACATTTTCTAGTTTATCTGGTTGTTTAATGTTCTGACTGCTGAAATGTCAGCTTCCCTAGGGCAGGGACACTGCCTGTATGGTTCACAAAGAAGGGCCTGGTATACAGCAGGCACTCACTGACACCTGAAGCCATGCTGGAGTGGCTGGTCAGGAAAGCCCACAGAGGCAGTGATGTCTGGGGCTGTGCCACCTTACTGTGTGTGGGAAGGGCCCAGTTGCCCTGGGCCCAAAGCCTACCTGCTTGCGTGGGCAAAGGGACCAGGCCTTGGACAGAGCGGCTCGAGCTTGGACTTGGTGGGGCTTTCCCTCTGCTGGGTTGACCTCCCATCGTTCCTCAGCAGACCACTCAGAAGCACATGGCTGAGAGAAATCTGAAAGAGATACTGTGGTGGACACAGAGGCCCTGGATACCCAGACACCCTCTGCCTCCCCAGTTCAGCCCTGCTGAAAAGAGGGAATGACCCCCCTCCCAGCCGGATCAAGCTCTAGCCCCTCCACCAAACTCAGGAGGCTCTCTGCACCTAGACTGCTTTCTCCAGCAGGCCTACCTTTTCTACACTGCAGTTATACTCTACTCTTTCTTTCTGGTCCTTTGCCTGTGTGGCCCGCTGGCTGGAATGCCCTTCTCCACCTTGGGGCCTGTCTGGATCCCACCCTTCCCTGGGAAGATTGCTCTGAATCCCCCAGCCCTCAGAGATTACTCCTATGACAGGTCTACTCCGAAATATTTCCTGACGTGGGTTAGAGGTGGGCAAGAGGGGGATCCAAGGAGGCTTGGGAGCTCGTGTCACAACAAGCTAAGGTGACACTGAGCACACTCTTATTGGTGCTTAGTGCTACCGTTTTGCACAGGGCAAAGTAAGATGACTAGGAGACTGCATGCCACAGCAATGACTTATAAGGCTTTGGAGTGATTGGCTGTCAGACCACTTCCCTGCTTTTTGCCTCCATCTGAAAAATGGGGATAACAATACCCAACATACGGGTCCAAGAGATAAGGCATGAGAAAAGCCTGGCCAGGGCCCACTTTTCCCTTATCTTGTCCTGAATGTCACTTTACCAGAGGCCACTCCTGGGAGCCTTCCTTTTCTCTCTCTCTCTACTCTCTTTTGTGATCCTCCAATCCTCCTCAAGTGTTTTTATTTTAAGATTATATTTTTAAGTAATCTCTACACACAACATGGGGATCAAACTTACAATCCCGAGATCAAGAGTCGCATGCTCGACTGACTGAGGCAGCCAGGTGCCCCCTTCCCAAGTTTTAATTATTCATTTATTAGAGTGTTTACTTGTTTAATTTGCCATTATTCTATAGCTCAATGAGTACAAAGACCTCATTTTGCCTATTTCCTCAACATTTCATGAGACACCTGGCCCATAAAAGGCACTCCACACACATTAGCTAAATGGACCAAAGTGATTATTAGCTCTTTGGACAAGTGTCTTATTCTTAGAATATTTTTTTAATATTGATTTTTGAGAGAGAGAGACAGAGCACAAGCAGAGGAGGGGCACAGACAGAGGGAGACACAGAATCCTAAGCGTGCTCCAGGCTCTGGCCTTTTAGCACAGAGCCCAATGCAGTTCAAACTCATGAACTGCGAGATTACGACTTGAGCCAAAATTGGACACTTAACCAATTGAGTCACCCAGGCACCCCTAGAATAATTTTAATTCCCAGGTTTCTAGGGTAATGCTAATTTTTTTCACTTTATTAAAGTACTTCAGGGGGTAGTTTCATTCTTTCAGATAATTCCATCCTTCTCAGTAGAGACAAGGAATAATTATACCAGTTTGGTTCTCTGGAGGAGGTCACAGAATGGCACAATGACATAGCAGGCTCTGACCTTGCCTTTGAACCCTTCACCATGCCTAGGTAAGTATGGGTTTCTGTCATCATCATGGAGAGTTCAGTACTCATGAGGATGGAGCTCCTTAATAGAAAATGGGCCCATCTACAGGAAATGGCACCTGGCACCCACTTCCTGCTCAGACTTTGGGATCCTGAAGCTGTGGCAGCCTGAAATGGACTCTAAGGCCCTCACTGCTAGGGCTCTTCTTCATGTTAGGTGTTCAACATTCTTGTTGCTCTCCAGCCTTTCCTTTCCCCTTGGGTATCACATACAAACTCTATCCTTAACTGTGTAGACATGAGTCCAGAAAAACCTCAGGGAGAGATCTTTTCTGGGTAGCATGAGTGATTAATTCAGACTAACCAGCTTCCATTCGTGTGACCTTGGGCAAAGCATGTAACCCCTGTGTCATCTTTGAATCAGGGATAGTACCAACTCCACTGGGTTGTGGGGAGAAGTTGGGGAGCCTCGCATAGAATGAGTGCTCAGTAAAAGTTAGTTTCCTTTTCCTTCCTTCATCAAGACAAAGTCACCACAATCACCAGCTGCACTAAACCCAGAAACTTCTTTCTGTAGCAGGTAGAGCTGGGGGATGGAACCCAAGAGAGGTTAGGAGAGCCACAGTCAGGTTGGAAGCCCCCCAGACCTCTGCCAGCTCCCTTCACCTGGCCTACTCAGGGCCAGGCCGCTTCCTGGGGGCAAATGAAGATCACGGGGTGTGCAAGCCTAGGAGGAGGAGATGTTGGCCAAAACTTTAGAAGGAATCTAATTATTAACTGCACAAATATTTGAAAAATTAACTATGTGCTAGGCACTTTCTAGGGGGTCCGGGCCAGTGTGTGGAAGGAAAGAGTAAAGGCTACTGAGATCAGCACACTGCCTACAGTTATTTTTTGATCTTCTCACTTGATCCTTTGAG
This sequence comes from Proteles cristata cristata, assembly GCA_017311185.1. Lineage (NCBI taxonomy): Eukaryota > Metazoa > Chordata > Mammalia > Carnivora > Hyaenidae > Proteles > Proteles cristata. The sequence goes on along the minus strand of JAESUZ010001308.1, from coordinate 124,063 downwards.
AGGTCGGCAGCTTTGAAATCCATTCACGTACAGTGATCAGAGCTCAGAGACAGCAACCTCGTGCTCACTCTCACGTAGCTGGTTAGTGCAGAATGGGGTCTATAATCCACGTCTTTTTTGTTTTTGTGCTTCTGAAGATAATTTCTCAGCGGCAGAGGTAAGAGTGATGAATCTGATTAAGCTAAATAGAGACCTCTCTCTCAACTGAGAAATATCACCCTTTTGAGAGGAACTATGGACTTTATAGCCTTCAAAGATTATAACCCAGACTCCTCTTATTCACTGACGTTGGAAGGCTGTAGCCCAGAAGGGGGCCCAAAATTATACAGGAAATTGGTGACTGAGATGGGACCAGAACAGACATGAAGACAAGTTGGAAGGAATAATATTAAGTCTCTGGGGCCGGAGGAGACCCAAGGCAGAGAGGGGAGGCCTGGGTTCCTTTGGGGACCCTCAAAACCACCCCCTTACATCCTCAACAGAACCATTTCTTATCGTGGAACTCCTTCCCCCACTGTAAAGCTCACTCCCAGCCTATGAGGGGACCATCCTTCCTCACAGCCCTGAGACCATTGGAAAACTAAAGCAAACATACTTACCGGTTTCCTGCGATCAAAGCTTGGGACCGGGACTCAGCTTAGATGCATGCATTGGCTGGAGAGGTTACGGCTTTGGAGGACCCTTCTGGACATCTTCCAAAGTCCTTAGTCCTAGGACACCCAGAATCCTCTCAGTCGGGGAGACTCTTCAGGGAGATGCTCTTGGTATCATTGTGAGTAGCTCTGCAACTGCGGTGGTCAGCAGTCTGCACACCTGGGGTGAGAAAGGAGACTCATGCTCCTTAGAGACCCCCAATTGGGCAGCCCTCCCAAACACAGCCAGGCCAGGGAAGAAGGCCCAGGGCTCTTTGAGCTCTGTCATAGGTTCCTTGGGGCTCCCAGCTCACATCTGCAGCCTCTGTGGTTCTCACAACCACCCATTTCCTCTGACGGCATCACAGACCATCAAGGAGCCACCTTCCCCAAGTTCCGGTTTCTAAAGGAGAAGCAGCTGCCTTGTCATGATCCTAGAGGGAGAGGTTTTTCCTCTGGCTTTGTGGCTTGGTCTTGCCTGAGGAACATGGAACTGAGGTAAATGAGCTTCCCATGCTTACCTGACCATTATAATCACCTGAGGTTCTCGGTGGTATCAGATTCCTGGGATCCTCCATCTTCTAAATCCAAGTCACCAGAGGAAAGCCAAGAATCTGAATTTTATACACTCCAAGAGATTCCTTTGACTGGCTTTGGGGGAAACACAGCCTTGGAGTGGTGTGTCCTAATCTTTAATGTGTGCAGGTATCCCTTGGGGATTTTGTTAAATACTTAACTTTTAAGAGGGAGGAAGGAAGAGAGGGAGGGCAAGGGAGAGGGAGAGAGGAGGTGAGAGGCAGGGAAAGGCAGGGAGAGGGAAGGAGAATGAGTGCGCACTTTTGGGGGAGGGGCAGATGGAGGAAGATGGAGGATCCAAAGTGATCCAAAGCAGGCTCTGGGGGCTCTGCACAACAGCTGACAGCAGAGAGCTGGATGCAGGGCTCTAACTCATGAGCTGTGAGATCACAACTTGAGGTGAAATCAGAAGTTTAACTGACGGAGCCACCCAGGCTCCCCTTTGGGGATCTTATTAATAGCATTCTAGTTTGGTGGATCCGGAGTAGGACTTAAGATTCTGTACTCCTAACAACTCCCAGGCAATATCCCACATTGCTGGTCCATGAACCGCTTTGAGCAATAAGACCCAGACAGTGGTTCTTCAAGTGTGGTCCCAGGCAAGCAGCCTCAGAATCATCTGGGAGTTTGTGAGGCAAATTCTTGGGCCCCATCTCAAATCTGCTAAACCAGACACTCCATAGGTGGCACCAGCAAATTCCTTCCCACAAGCCCTCCAGGCGTTCTGATACACAGCCCAAGCTTGAGAATCACTAAGCTAGGATAAAGAATTTAAAAAATCTTTTTAATGTTACTTTATTTTTGAGAGAGAGCATGTGTGAGCAGGGGAGGGGCAGAGAGGGAGACAGAGGATCCAAAGCAGACCCTGCACTGAAACAGACAGCCCGATGCAGTTTGAACTCAAGAACCATGAGATCACGGCCTGAGCTGAAGTCAGACATTTAACTGACTGAGCCATCCATGTGTGCCAGGATAAGGAATTTGATAGAACTGTCTTTGTTACCTCAGTCATTAAAATGTAAAACCCTCATTTCATTGAAGTCTAAATAACCACACCTACTGCTGCTTTTCCATTAGGGGGCTTAGTATTCCTGGAGACAGATGCTTTTTAACACAAAATGGCACTGAAATAGCTACTGACTCCAGCTCAGACTATCAAGCCTTTTCTGGGGCCCCGACAGCCTAAGAACACATTCCAGCTCTGTTTCTTTCTCCCGGGGAAGGTTGGTTTGAGATTTAACTCCATGGGCACCTGGTGTGAAGAGCTGGAAGGAGCCAGAGTGGAGGCACATCCTGTGTAAGCTCATTCTAATCAGGATATTAGAATGGGTGATGGCTACTCAAGGAATGTGGCCCGTGGCAAGGAGGGAACTGAGCACAGGCCCACCCTCCTGTTCTTGTCTGATGTCCACCTTCTTATTTGACAGGAAGACTTTCAGACTAGCCTCAAGTAAGATCCAAGGAGATACGTGAGAGTTAGTTTAAAAGCCCAGATCTGCTGTTTATTAGTTTTGTGACCACTTGTAGTTACCTCTGGGCCTGTTTCTCATCCATAAAATGGGACTAGCATGTACCTCACTGGACCAACATTATGGAACATATAGAAGGTGCAAAGGCCCCCAGCCTATGTTAGATGCTCAATAAAAGGCTGAACATGTGGGGCACCTGGGCGGCTCAGTCAGGCAAGTGTCTTAACTTTGGCTCAGGTCATGATCTCGGTTTGTGAGTTCAAGCCCCACATTGGGCTCTCTGCTGTCAGCATGGAGCCCACTTCGGATCCTCTGTCCCCCTCTCTCTGCCCCTTCTCCACTCATGCTCTTTCTCAAAAGCAAACATTAAAAAGTATACATAATGCCAGAAAGTGATATAATAAATTCTTAATTTCAAAAAATGCTGACTATGCAAATGTATTGATTTTGGAAGAACTGGGACATTTTTCAGGCTCAGTGACCTCGGACTTCATTTAACTCTCCTCACCTGTTCATTGTCTATGAAAGACTTGACCACTTTGCATGGGTGCCCTAAGAACTGGGTAAGATGATCTACATGGAGGAGCTTTATACAATCATCTTGGATAATCTGCCTGGCCATTTGCTTGACTCCCATAAAGCAGGCACCTACGTGTTTCTGGACTGAACAGGGAGAAAGGAAATGAAAACAGTAAGAGAAAAAAGTATGGTATGGACCAGTCAGATGTAGTCAGTTGTGGCCTGACTTCAGTCACAAGGCTAAGGTGGGAAAGCAGGCAACCATCTATGTCAGGTGTGGCCAAGAAGGGTGGAGTGATGTGGGTTTTAAGAACAACTGTGACTGTAAGACCACCTCCAGCTCAAAAATTGTTGTCCTGTATTGTCAGGAACTCAGCTTGGTGCCATGTATCTCTGTCCATGTGCATTTGCTTCATATCTTTTCCCAGAACGAGCAGGGTCTGTGCCATTTTATAAGTACCTCCCACAGACACAGCAACCTCGATGTACTTACGATGTGACAGCAGCTGCCCCTGGATCATTTGAAACTGACCCAAGATGGTGGCCTCCTAATGTTAATGGTCAATACAAAGATAGCCATTTCTGGAGAAATGCAGTCTGGCCTGTTTGAGGAACCCAGGCAAGTGTTGCAGACTACTACTAAGTCAGGGTGGGACTCAGCAACCCCAAAGGATGGCAGAGCTGAAATGTGAAATGCCTTTCCAAGATCTTAGCTTTACCTCCTTCATCATAAACCACATGATCGGGCCTCACATGATTTTTGGTTTGAAGTGAAAAGCGGTGTGTCACATGGGCCTGGAGTTCACTCCTAGATGGGCTTACTGGTATGACCGTGGCCAAATTATTTATCCGAAGTCTTCACTTCTTCTTGGGTGAGATAATGATCAAGTATGTGAAAATGCCCCGCACGAAGCCCATAAACATAACCTTGGTTCCACCCTGAACCCCAGTGAGTGGCTTGAGAGAAATAACACCAGCAATCAGGTAACAATGAGACATATACAGCTTTATTTAATAATCTGTAAAAAGTTGTACTCTTGGCAGAGTGACGCATTCCCTATCTCAGCAGAAAGCGAACACTATGTCTAAAAAGCCCCTTCCTAAGACTTGGAACTGTCTAACCCTGAGCTTACATCTGACACCATCAAGAGCTGGGGTCTCGTTGTGTGGCGGCTGGTTTCATCCTCTTCCCAGTGATACCCTGGCTGGCTCCGGCCCCTCACACAGCAGTCCACTAAACACAACAGTACCTGCACAGTCTGCCCTTACAGACCAGCCCTTTCCCTCTCTTTTAAAAGAACTATCTGTCAAAAATCTGAGAAATGAGTTCTGTACCAATTTCACTTAGCTTCCACTAAGTCAGCTGAAGGCAAGGCTATGTCTATTATATATGATATTCCGTTGATGTCTTTGCCTTTTCCCCCAGCTGTTTCCTCACCATCTATGTAATTTTCAAGCCATACCTCTCCTTTTTCTGAGGATTGAGGGATGGAGAAACACTCTTCGTCAGACTCAGGAGGCACTTCTTGTGGATATCTGGTAAGTGGTATCAGACACTGCAGCAACAGCAGTTTTGCTCTGGCAGAGCGGAGGCCTGATATTTTGCTTTCCACCTTCCTGTGCTAAGAGAGTCCAGTAATTAAGCCACGCTCACTTCTTAGGAAAACTCCATGTTACATTAGAACCTCATCATTCCTGGGCTTCTAAAAGAATATCTCCCTCCCTTTTATTTACAGAATAACATATGTGAATGCATTTGGACAGAACAAGATAGCTGGCCACCTTGCCTGACTCTCTTATGAAACAGGCTCCCTTCTATTGGTCACAATCAACAGTAATCATGATCTCCCATATTCCTCGGAGCTGCTGAAGTCACTCTGCAAATCTTGTTGACTAATTTGGAACCAAAAGAGAATGCAGTGATCTACCCAACCTAGAAATCTGTTCTGTAGATTTCCCTTAAAAACACCACTGAAAATGAAAAGAAAAAAAAAAAGTCCCCTTTGTTGTTGTTTTTTTTTGTTTGTTTTCTTTTTTTGCAGAAGCTCTACAAGAAAGCATATCTAAAATCACAGAACTATGCACACACAAACACAGACACGCGTGCTCACACATACATCAGGATCAAAGAATCTTGTCAGATACGCAGTTGGGAAAGCACAGAGAAAAGCTGGCAAGAGAAGATATGGAAGTCTGATCAGCTAAAGATGCTGGAATGTTACAGTAATGGCAAGGAAGTGGTTCTTGGTACATACAAAAAGGAGGGTGAGCAAGCAGAGAGAATGATAAATCCAGGATACCAGAGAGTGTCAGTGGCCATGCAGGAGTTAAAGATAAATGCCAGTTTGCTGGATGAAATGTTATATTATGGAGTGGTCGTCTGAAGGAAGATGGACTTGCATGGTCCAGGGGAGGATCATCTGCTTAACAGGACACCTCCATGGTGTGGTGTCTGTCCACAACATCAGGGGACTCAGAGGATTCTTGAGTTCCATCTGATTGATTGCTGGTGACAGATCGGCTGAAGGCACTTTCTCCAGAGCCGATGCTACTTGAAGTTGAGTGGGTTCGTGATCGGGCGAGCCGGGTCATGCTGGCAGATGGTACTGCAAGAAAGAACCAAGAGGACTAGAAGATGGAGCCCTGGCTAAGCTTAGCGAATCCAGAAATTTCACCAAAGGCTGTGCTTTATGTTTAGCTTTCCTAACCCATTTAAGGGGAGACCCAGGCTAAGATACAGCCATCTCCATTTTGCATTGTTTGCTTAGGTGAGTGGCTATACGAGAGGCTCATTTAATCCTCTGGATCTGATTGGAATCTCAGCTAAGTCTAGTCTATAGGAGAACAACGGAAAACCTAAGTCCAGAGTACAGCCTCTTAGCTACGCCCACGCCGTTCATACAGTGATTAGAAAAGAGGCTTTGGGAACCCAGATAGGTAACCAAAACCTGCAGTGCATGCAAGACTAAACCAAAAGAAAGACGAACCACAAAGGTATGAAGGTGTTTCACAAACACAGTGCAAGCCCGATACAACAAGACTACCATCCGTGTCCACAGGCTATCCTTGCTACCTGGGGAGGAGACCTCTAGGAAGGTGTGGGCTTAGGGGAGGGCAGGTGGGCTGGCGCTGACCTCTATGCAGGCAGCAAGGTACATGCTGCCTGCAAGGGAAGGACTCTGGGGGTGAGTGTTTCACTCAGATTACTGTTCTACCACTGCTTTGACCCTATGGTCCCTCCAGCTTGGCCAGGACAAGGCCCTACCTGGCATAACTTCCCTGTCTATCTTCCTGAGGCACTGGCTACTCCCCTAGCTGTCATTTCAGTGCTGGGGTCAAAAGATGCCATCACCTGCTGACTTTTCCAGGCATAGGCTCTGACATTCCTATTTAGAATCAAGGCTGCCCTTCACTTCCTGTGTGTGAGGTTCATACAAGGATCAGTAGGTGGTGGTGGAAGAGGGGCCCTGCCTATAAAGTTTTGGCTACTGCTGTGACCCTGGATTTGGATGATAAAAGAAAGCTTAGCTATCACAACCCGCTCCTTTCTTCCTGGAGAACCAGGGCTGGACCTGCAGACTAACCCTCTTAGGGCACCACGAGCCACGTTCTATCGGGCTCTCACTGCACAGGAAAACCGCGGACATGCTGCAGGCAGCCAATACAGCCAGGAGAGCGTGGCTGGGAGGCAGGGGCGGGGCCAGCACAGAGGAAGGTACCTGACTCGGTGCTCAGGTGACTGAGCTGCACATACGGGACTGGAAGCAGGATGCACACAGGAAAAGGCCGGTTAGTGACCCAAGAGTGCCAAGTGGCAACCTTGGCTGCCTAGTAAACACTGACAGAATACTTTAAGTCAGGGACAAAGTTTTATTTTAAGGTCTCAGAGAAGATGTGAGGCTGATATTTTATTATCATCTGGGATGCTGCTCTCAACTAGCCAAGGGCAACTGTTTTCCTCTATACTATCAACAGTCATCTGTTTTGGATCAGAAATGGGCTGGAAGATCAGATGTTTCCTAGGAAAGGGATGAAAACTGGCTAAGAAAGGGACTTCTCCTCCCATTGAGCCAGAGAGATGTGGGTGTGGGCTCGGTTGGTAGTGGCTCACAGACGGGGATGACACAGCCACTCTAGACAAGACATACACAGTCTGCCTGCCAGGCACAGGGCTGTACCCAGGGGTCAGCTGCTGCCTGGGCAGCTGTCCAATGGCTATTTTCCACACTTATACCAAAGACAGGAAAGAAATCACCCTACTGGGTAAAGAGCTCTGTACCTGGATTGAAGAGTTTTTCTTCTTAAAACTTCCAAGAAAGGAGCAAGTGTGGAAAGTCTGGGACAAATGAGAAAGCTCGGGGTCTCACAATACAAGAGACCAGAACAGTGGCACACAATATGGACACATCCCTGGACTCACTCTAAACTACTCTGCAAGTTCATTTCCTGTGGTGGGGCAGATGTAACTGAGGAGATTACCCTTTTCTTCTAAAGTCTCCATTGCGTTTTTCTAGGCCAGACATCATTACCAGCTGAGTTCAAATGTAAATTTCAGATTCACAAGCTTAGGAAAGCCTAAGTCTCTGTGGTTGAAAAGATGGACTCGAGTCAGACTGTTAGGGTCTGAATCATGGTTCTGCAGGTGAACTATTATCCTAGGAAATGTGTTTATTAGCCTCTTTGAGCCTCAGTTTCTTCTATAAAATGGGACTAATAACAGAACTTACCTCTTAAGGTTATAAACACAGAATGCCTGGCACAAGACAAGTGCTTAATAAGTGTTAGCTCACCTATATATATATATATAGGCTAGCATAGAGGTTATGCCCTGAGAATTGTGGGCTCCCCAGATGTCAAAAACGACCCCATTATCATTAAATTTTTGCTAGAAAGAAAGTTTTGTACTACTCACTGTAGCCCATTCCTTGCAAGAAGTACTTGAAGGCCTCGGTGAGCTTTCCAGGCTAGGGGAACAAATAAGGAGGTATTACTCTTTGCACAGGCAGAGAAGTAGAATCAAATAGTGCTTTGTAAAAAAACAATCTCCATACCTGAACTACTTGGGGTAGTCCACCACAGTCTGCCATCTAAAAGAGGAAAAAAATGCAAGTCAGCTGGTACTTAGACTTAGAGGACATGCTCTGAGAATCCATGAGTCTTTCCAAATAGGATAGGATTAACTTAATGTTTAACTAAGGGTACAATACACTCTTATTCAAAGACATATCCTAGCAATAACCTTGGATATAAACCTGAAAAGATTACTTAACAGGTCTGGGGTGGGGCTCAAGAACTTGCATTTCCAATAAGCTCCCAGGAACAGATTCTGATAATCTGCAGAAAACATGCCTTGTTTCTAAGGCATGACGACCAGCCACAGGCCTACCCTCTTCCTTCAAGCTGTTATGCGTTCTGTACTCAGTATCCTCTATTCAGGGTGACTGGAACTTTTTTAAAAAAAGATACAAACCATTGTTTCTACTCACTAGCATGAAAATGTTTTTTGAGGTGGGGGTCTGTTATTTAGCAGATGGGAATGCTACAGAAGGCACAGGAATTTGAGGCTAACGAGACAGTCCCCTAAAATTCTAATAATAATATTAGGAACAAGCATTTACCTTGGTTTAAGTATAAAACACACCTAACTGGCACAGGCTATATTTTCATGAAATTTAAGAGTCAAAATTTGACATAAAACAGTTAACACATGTAGAGAGAAAATATTAAGAGCGACTATTTCCAAGCTTGATGCCTATCAAATAGTTGGGAGTGGTGGGCATTTTTGCTCAGAAATAACTACATCTACAGCTACTACAGAGTTCAGTTTTGTGCTTTCAGAATACCGATTCAAACCTGCAGTGAAAAACTATTTGAAACCATATGCTTTAAAAAACAAAAGAAAAAAAAAACCTTCTTATTTTGGACCAGTTCATCAACCACCTGGACCTCAGAACATTCTGTGTTCTATTGCCTCAGAGCATTAACCTCATGTTCTATTTCCAAGAACTATGGCCTGCTGCTGGTGAAAGGACTTCCCTTTCAAGCCACTTCAGAGAGAAAGGGAAGAAAGTAGAGGTCTTTCAGGCTGAAAAATTAGTAGTAAGCAACATAACATCAGCACTTCAATACAGTAATCCATATTCAAATCAGTGTGTCAGGCTGAACAGTTTACTACAGGCTGTAGAAAAAGCAAGGGTTGACACTCTTGCCTGGGGTACAGTGAAAAGGGGAGAAAGTTGACACTGACTTTAGAAATTCAATATAAGAGTTGCTCTCTATCTGCTCTAAGAAAATGCACCCACCCTCATCATTAGAATGTTACTGGAAGCTTCCTTACCCAATACAATGGGACTTACCATGTAAATAATTTCCATCCATCATAATTCTCACATTAAATAATGCTTATGAAGTTTTTAATGACACGGGAAGATGCTCATGTCAAAAAGTTGAGGACACAGGGCTGTAAATATTCGATGACCTTAATGATGTAAAAAGTGTACAGGAATGCGGCACCTGGGTGTCTCAGTTAGTTAAGCATCTGACTCTTGGTTTTGGCTCAGGTCATGATCTCATGGTCTGTAAGTTTGAGCCCAGTATCAGGACCACACTGGCAGCACAGAGCCTCCTTGGGATTCATCTCTCTCTTGTCTTTGCCCCTCCCCTGCTCACTCTGTCTCTGTCTCTCTCAAAATAAATCTATTTAAAAAATAAATCCATTGAAAGTGTATAGGAAAAGATACCAATATTTTTTCCCAGAGGAGAACCTTGGGTGGTAGGATTGTGGGTAATTTTTATTTATTTTTTATTCTTTATTTTTCTCTTCTTTCCAATTTTCTACAATAAGAATATATTCAGGAAAAAGAAATTTTAAAAAAAGAGAATCAGAGAATCAGAGATAGAGAAATTTTCTTTATTTCTGGGCAACTATTCCAGAAATAGAGTAATTTGAACCATGTATAATTAACTTACAAACTGGTTGGCAATGAGGAAAGAAAACACCTTACCTTTAGCAAAGTTGTATTTATAGGATTCAAGCGAGAGTTGCATTCAACCTTAAAAAAAGAGAGAGAGAAAAAAATTTTATGAACCGTAAGAAAAATAAGAAATAGCTTGACATGAGAATGATCTTCCAAGATCAAAAAGCTGAGTTTGGAGATGGCTGAATCAGCCAAAGAAATGTCCAAAATACAAAGTTAACAAAGTAAGAGATATATGATGCACTTTATATTCAATTATTTCTGAGTAGATCTAAAAAGTCTGTCTAATTTAATTTTCTGAATCTGTTGTATTTAAAGAACTATATGCTGAATCTAATTTCTCCTGTTGGCTACATAACTTGGGGGCTGGTTAACCTATTTTAAAATGTGAATTGGACCATGGCCCTCACCAGCTGGGGTCCCGATGGCTACCCAGCACAAATGGCCCTGACTAAGGGCTTTGCATCCCCACCCCCCCCAAAGCCCATCCCACAGCTTACCCCTTCCCTTGTGTCTTGGGTTTGCCATTCCTCACACCCTCTTTCCTGAGTCACAAGGTCTTTTGCTGCCCCGGCTAAAGACTGACCACTCTGCTCTCTTCTCTCACAGTAGTAGTCATAATAAAGAATTACAACCTATGCATCTACATGTTTGGTATCTTACACTCTTATATCCATGAAAGCAGAAACTTCAAAGAAAACGTTTTAGGGAAATAACCTCTAGGTTCAGCAATGTTTTATGGCTAATTTGATCAACCAAATCTCTCTCTTCTTTTTTTTTTTTTTTACACATGGTTGCCAAGCACATACATAAAAACACTGCTAAGAGCCTGGAATCTAGTGGGGGTGAAAATTCATAATACAAGGCTGAAGGACATCACTTCAAAATTTCACAACTGAGCTGCATGAGTTCAGAAGGATAAGTAGGATTTCAAGAGATACAGTGAGAAGGGGTAGGTGTTTGTTTGAAGGCTTCCAGGGTCCAGGGAAAAGCACAAGCAAAGAACCAGGAGATGTGAAGTGGATGTGCAGAGCAAGTGTGGGTTACAGAGGTAAGTGTGGTGTGAAGATGCACTGCGAGGCAAGTCTGGGAGGCAGACTGAAGCTGACCATGGAAGGCAAGAGGCCACAGGTGGTTTCTGAGGTACAAGCATTTGAGTTGTTTTAGGAAAGTAACCAGCAGTAGCCTGTATGACCGACGATAGAGGCAGCAAGTCAGTTAGGGAGTTATTAAAATTACCTAGGCAAGAATCAGTAATCCAGCTGAACTCTGGGGACTGCTGATGGGCAGGTATACAAAACTCTTCTATAATCAGGGGATGTTCTAAAAGCCAGGATCACCAAACCAAAGTTTTCCTCTATACAAATGACAACGCAGGCAGTAATAAGCAAATGTACCAGTTTAGTATAGAATATGCATTAACTCTGAAGGGTAGATTTTACAAACTGGATCCCTAACTGCCAAGTATAGGTGAGAACATAGAAGATATGCAATAAATATTTTTTGGAAGAATGAGTTCCCACATCTGGATTAAATATAATAAATCATGGTTTCCTTAGTTCACCACATTGTAATTTCTATTAACTCTGTAAGAAGTCTCCATTATCTGGTGAGCCAAGTACAATGGTTGGTGTTTTGACATGTCTACACCCTCCCTAGCTTCCCAAACACAGAGACTCCATCTTACTCATTTTTGTATTCTCCACAGCATCGAGCAAATAGGGAGAAGATCAAAACATGAGGCTGAATGAGTAACTAAACAAGAATACTTAGCAAAAGGTACCAAAACTTGGAGTTCCTTCCTGCTCTTCCATGCATGGAGAGCCTTCTAATCCCTACCAATTTTTGGGATAAAACGCTAGCTCTCGCAAGGGAGCTATATCTGAATCTGTCTAGAAGAAAGACTGAATCTGTCTAAAAGAGCATCTACTTTGTGGTACAGACAGGGCTCCAGAAGTTCTTATCTATAAACATTTAAGGTGTGGAAATCAGAAAACAAGACCTTATCTGTATCTGACAATCTATATAGTCATGAAAAATAACTGGAAATGTTGCTTTAAGTCCATGCAAGTTTAAAAAAACAATTCAGTATTAGAAAATTCTGATTAAGGGTATTTTCTCTTTTTTTTCTTAAATAGTTTATTGTCAAGTTGGTTTCCATTTAAGGGTATTTTCTTTTTTTTTTTTTTTTTAATTTTTTTTTTAATGTCTTATTTATTTCCAGGAGAGAGAGAGACAGCGTGAGCAGGGGAGGGTCAGAGAGAGAGGGAGTCACAGACTGAAACAGGCTCCAGGCTCTGAGCTGGCAGTCAGCACAGAGCCCGACGCGGGGCTCGAACCCACGAACCGCGAGATCATGACCTAAGCGAAAGTCAGACGCTTAACCGACTAAGCCACCCAGGCGCCCCAAGGGTATTTTCTAAAGACAACATTGTTTTCTTATTTTAGGTTACATGTTTATGAAGAAAAAATTTTAGAAAGTAATCTCTCTACACCCAGTGTAGGGCTCGAACTCACAACCTTGAGATCAAGAGTCACAGGCTCCACCAACTGAGCCAGCCAGGGCTCCTGAGGAGATTTATTTTTAATTTTTTAACATTTATTCATTTTCAAGAGAGAGACAGAACACACGAGCAGGGGAGGGGCAGAAACAGAGGGAGACACAGAATCCACACAGGATCCAGGGTCTGAGCTATGGGCACAGAGCCTGACATAGGGCTTGAACCTGGGAACAAGGAGATCATGACCAGAGCCGAAGTCAGATGCCTAACCAACTGACCCACCCAGGTGCCCCTTGAGGAGATGTTTTTGATAGGTATTTTGGTAGCATGTATCCCCACCTTTTAGCTAGAAAACACTGACTTTTATCAAATGGCTTCATGATAAACTAAGATCATCACTATAACTTTATAACTTTTGGGGAATTTTCTTTTTGGATATGAGGGTCATTTACCTCTGTGCTCAAGCCATGCCATGTATTTTATACCAGATATAGAATGTTTTACAGGATAATTCAGGGAGGTATGAATATATCATCACATCTACCTCACCCCAGCCCCATAAACCTTCTCGCCTATGTCTGATTTAGTTACTAGACTCCTTTCCAAAAAGCCTTACTCCCTAATGTTCTTCTCTAAACAGGACAGAAGTGAAGGCTGTCAGAGAATACCCGGTAATCTCACACAGATACCTACTTAAGTTATGTACACTGTAGGAAAAACAAGTAAGTGCTAACAGACATAAAAAACTGTCAACTTCATTTGTAATAAAAAAATACAAATTAAAACAGTGGGATACCATTTTTAACCTATCAAATTATTCATAAAATGTAAAAATTCAATGCTGGACAGGATGCTGTGAAATAGGCACTCTCATACATTGCTGATACCAATACACTGCTATATCCCTTCTGAAAGGAATTTGGCAAGTGTTACAAAATTTTTTGCAAAGGTTCATGATTTTTGGCACATTAATTCAACTTCTAGAAATCTATCCTGGGGAAATAATCAAAATTTCATTATAGATGTTTAACAAGGACAATATTAATGGCGCAAAATCTGACATAATCAACTGGAGAATGAGGTTAAGTAAGCAAAATTACATTTACAAGACCAAATATTATATAGACGTACTGACTTTATAATATGGAAAAAGGGTATTAAAAATACTATCAGTAATCAGGTCCCTAAACCTTGTATTGTATGTTTAGTATCACCCAATGTATGTTAGAGAAAAAGATAATAGCTTACCTTTGGTTAACATGATTATGATTTTTCCTCCTGTCCTTCTATTTAAAAATTTTTTCATATTGTCTACAATGAGCATATATTATTTTTACCAATGTGTTATGTACTTGAAGAAGAGGCAGAGGAAAACGTAAAGTCTCAGCAGCCTTCCAGCCTGCTGATACAGTTCCAGATGTATGGTGGCTGCAGAAGGCTGAGGTTGTCAGAAATCTGACAATAAGCAAATGGTGTTTAGCTATACTACTTGCCACGAAGTGAATGGCACCACATAAAGCAATCAAAGGTAATAATGATCCCATCTAATGAAATCTAGTAACTGATGAGTTCATTTTCCACACTGGATAACAAAGAGCAAACCCTGACACATGTAATCAGAAATGAAACAAACAACACACAAAAGAACTAGTATTTACCAACTGTTTCTAGTGTGCCAACAGTGTGCTGTACACATTTTACGGCATTTTTTGAAAAACGTTTATTTATTTGAGAGATAACGGGCACGCGTGAGCATGGGGGCGGGCAGAGAGAGAGAGGGAGGAAGAGAATCCCAAGCAGACTCTGCACTGCTAGCTTAGAGTCCGACACAGGGATTGATCCCACGAACCATTAGATCATGACCTGAGTCTAAATCAAGAGCTGGACACTTAACCAACTGTGCCACCCAGGCACCCCCGTTTTATTGCATTTTAATTTCATTTATCTTCAGAACATCAGGACATACTTACCACAGCCTCGACTGCAGGTGAACTGTCCCCTACCACCAAAAGAGTAGAACACCTGGGGAAAGGCAAAATAAAGAAGTGACATTCTGCAAATAGCACCTATATTCCACTGAATATTAAGTTAGTCTATGAAAGGCAAAGATATTTAGCAACTCACTAGGGAAACTGAGGTACTTACTTTAATGTCTTCGATTTGTTATCATTTTGGCCCAGCAAGGGTCTTTCAATCTCCAGGTCTCTGCGTCTAGAAAAACGAAGGAAGCAATACCCTTTTCAGATAACATCATGTCAACTCAGATTATTTCCTGGTTGTGAAAACCAAAATATGCCAAGGACTATGAAACTATTTTCCCTTCACACCTGATGAGGGAAGAGGCCCTGTGCACTTTGCTTCCTAGCAGCTGTCTCAGTAGCATCTTGAGTGGCACAAAGCAGGAGCAAGGTCCTGGCTCAACCCTGAGGGACACAGTGGGATGCTAAAAGTCTAGAAGCAACTTCAAAACTCTAGGACAATGCTACTGAAATCCTCAAGTTTTAGTGTTTAATTTTCAACTTGTTTACATGAATAAATTCCTTAAGAAAAGGGGAACTTTTGAGGGAAAACTTGTAACTAACATAGTTTTGCGCAGTACTTAGTAAACCTTTCTGACTTCAACTAAAAATAAGGAGGATCTGTTATACAGAGGAAGGCGCTAGAGAGACCAGCTGCAAAATCTCTGGGTGAATTTGGGTACGTTACAGCTGACCCATTTTCTCAATCTTTTCCTATTTACCCAGAAAGCTAGCAGGAGCTAATATTTTTACCTTGGAAAAGCTGGTCCCAAGATAAGAATCAGGCTCTCTCAATGACTGAGGGAGACATGAAAGTAGGTTTTGGAATACATAAACAAAAGAGAATTTACTAGTGTCCATGCATTACTTCTGCCTGATGACAAGAGGTCAGCAAAGAGAAATGGAAATCAAGGTCCAAGATTTCTCTTGTTTGCCTCTTCTACGTGTATTTTTCTGTCTTGCCTCACACTACCTTTATGTTTTTGTGTGTATGTAACTTCGGTACTTTTTTGTCTTCAAACACCTTAAAACTACAACTGATATTTGAATGTGCCCAAAACGGCCTTCAGTTCATGCATTTTTTTTTTTTTTTTAAAGTAATCTCTATGTAACATGGGGCTTGAACTTACAACCCCCAAATCAAAAGTCGCACATTCTACCAACTGAGCCAGCCAGGAGCTCCCATTTGCTCTCCTTGAAAGCTGTTTTCCTATCTGTGTGAAAGCCCCTCCTCTTTTCCTGTGGTACAACATGAAGGTAATCTCGTTACACAACACTGGAAAAAGTAGTTTATTTCCCCTTCCAGTCTCCCTCCAATGTCCAGTATCTCTTTAGAACCAATTTACACTGAAGTGGAGGAACAGGAAACAACTGTACCCATTATAAGAACCCAGGAAGAGCTGTAGGTTTTCTTGGTTGATATCTTGGGCAATATGCAGTCGGTAGGTTTGAATCAGGTCCAGGTTGGCCTGCAACTCTTCCTAGAACAATTGAAAAGAGACACAGGTAAACTTCTGAGCTACAGCACAAGTGTAATGTTGTTTGGTTTGCATTCTCAATGCCCAAAGCCAAATCTCTCTGCTCATGATGGCAAGTTGGGCAGAGCCCTGGGCCTACTGTTGGGCTGGTAGGCTGAAGAGCTGAAATCTTTATTTGCAACAGACTGGTTCGGTGCCATATTCTGTGCTGAATGAGGGCACAAAAGAATCTATTACAGAAAAGGCTGATAATCGACTCCAGGTCAAATATAAAAACTTGGGGAAATGCTCTGAATATCCTTACCTGTAGCACCCTGAAACTCCACTAGATTTGGATTCAAGTACTAGCTGTGGAATTTGGAAAGGTCACCTAACCATTCAGAACCCTCATTTCCTTATTTGTGTTTTTTGCATGTTCTGCCATTTCTCATAAAACATGAAGATAATAAACAGATACTTGAGAAGGCTGTTTGATTTATTTTTAAAGCAGGTTCTCCACTCAACATGGGACTTGAACTCATGACACCAAGATCAAGGATCCCATACTCTACTGACAGGGTCGACCAGGCATCCCTGACAAGGCTGTTTTAAAGGTTAGATAAGAAAATTTGATTATTTTGACAAATTTGAAAATTTGATAAGAAAACATGAACTGCAAAGTGTTAAAATAAATGGAAGGTGGAGAGCCTGGCTGGCTTAGTCAGTAGAGCATATGACTCTTAATCTTGGGGTTATGAGTTCAAGCCCCACGTTGGTTGGAGAGATTACTTTAAAAAAACAAAAATAAATAGAAGGTAAGACATCTCTTAGTAGACATAAATCTTTATAATCTAATTGTATTGATATAATACAAAAATAATCACTGTTACCTATATATATACTATCAGTGGTATCTATAGATATATTACGTTCCATTTATATTTTTCAAGTTAATTTATCATTTATTTAATCTTATTACCAATACTATTAAAGGTATAAAACACAAAAGAAACAAATAGTTTATGCAGTGTAGTGAGTCTCCCTTCCAACCACCAATGGTCCAATGGTTCCTCCCTTGCTGGCCTGCTCAGAGGCCATCAAAACAGCTGCCAGGGTCTTGTGTACACAAGCATATATGGACGTATGCGTACACCTGTACATAAGCACACACACACATCCAGTAATCAGCAGAAGAGAAAATGTTTGCTTTGGACAAAAGAAATGTATCAGGGATAGTGAGAAAGCCAGTTAATCCAGGGCAGTGTGTAAAGGTCACCATTAAACCTTATAGATAAGTATAGATAAGGAAAATATTTGTTTGCATTCTTACTACCATTTGCATGAAGTGAGCCAAGAATACAATCAGAAACTGACCAAATGGCTAAGAGTCTACCTGAAACTGAAGGGCATTGGAATCACTCTAAGAAAAGCAGTAAATGCTAAAGAAATTATAATAAAAGTAACAAACAAATGAAGCAGACAGTAATTAGAGATGAAATGATCTAGCCACCTCTCCTTTAAAAGTGGAAAAGGAACCAAAGTAGCAAAGTTTGAGATAAAAGAGGGAAGAAATGATAATGGTGTAAAAGGGGTAAAACTGCCTTAAATGCTAATGGGCTTCTTAGGGAAAGTTGTTATGTAAAAATTGCCCCTCACCTTTTTTTCTAATAAAAAACACAAATCGTGGTCTGCTAGACATATCTTGCTTCTCCCCTTAAAAGATGGTAGAGTTCATTCCTTATCAGGACATATGGAGCAGTCTCATTTATTTACACTACCTGTTTCTCCACAACCTTAATACAAATGGCCACTTTTTTTTTTCAAGATTTATTTTTAGAGAGACAGAGTGCATAAGTGGGAGAGGGGCAGAGGGGAGGGAGGAAGAGAGGGAGAGGGAGAGAGAGAGAGAGACACAGAGAGAATCTTAAGCAGGCTCCACACTCAGCATGGAGTCCGATGCAGGGATCAAATCCATGATCCTGTGGATCATGACATGCGCCAAAATCAAGAGTTGGATCCTCAATGACTGAGGCAACCAGGCACCCCACAAATGACCACTCTTTTTAATTTCTGCATATTTTATAGATAAAAAGAGAATATTGCTGTGGTTGGTTTTTCTTATTGGCGAAGATGAGATTATTCATGTTTCTAAACCATATTTGTTTCTATTTCAAAACAATAGAAGCAATATAAGCATTTGCTTGCTTACATTTTATTTATTTAAAGACATTATTTACTTTAGCAATATCTATGCCCAACGTGGGGCTCAAACCCACAACCCCGAGACCAAGAGTTGTAAGTCCAGCTGACTGAGCCAGGGTGCCCCAAGACTATTTATTAAGAGTAGTTTTAGGTTCACAGCAAAATTCAGAGGAAGTCTTCTTCATTTTTGAGCAAACTACTCCTCATTCCAGGAATGATTCCCCCCCCCAACTCCGGTTATAAAATGTTGAATATTATTTGTCCTTCAAGGCCCGGCTAGGATACTTCTGCTACCTTGAAGCCTTCCCTGATCTTCAAATCAAAAGTAAACCTCTCCTGCCTTTGAATTCCTCTAGGCCCCTAATGGTACCTCTCCTAGGGCAGTCTGGCATGGTAGAAAGAGTAAAGCTTCACAGTTAGGCACAAATCTGGCTTCAAATATCCTCCCTCGATATGTTATTAGCTGGAAACCAATTCATTCTTTGTCTGTAAAGTGGGAATAATACAATTCCCATCATGAGATTAGATTCAATTAATATACATAAAACACCTATAGGTATTCAATGAAAGGTAGTTCTTATTCCTTATCCCTTTTTACCTATGCTACAATAGCATAGGTATTTCTGTACCTATGCTACAATAGTATATACATTTCTGTATATCCTATCTCCCTACAGAGTGAATTCCCAGGGAACAAGGGACATATATATCTTATATATTTTTATTTCTTCCACACACTTAGCATGGAATTCTGTAAACTTTGTAAACTGGTTTTTAAGGTATATAGTCAAAACCAAGAATGCTATGGGGCAGCTGGGTGGCTTAGTCGGTTAAGGGTCCAACTTTGTCTCAGGTCATGATCTCGTGGTTTGTGGGTCTGAGCCCCGTGTCAGTCTCGGTGCTGATAGCTCAGAGCCCAGAGCCTGCTTTGGATTTTGTGTCTCCCTCCCTCTTTGCCCCTCTCCAACTTGCGCTGTCTCTCTCAAAAATAAATAAATGTTTAAAAAGAAACCAAGCATGCGAGGTCTTCAGGAGAGTACCCACTCTACCCACCATGCATGAAAAGATCATAGTCTTTGAGACTTCCAATTAAAGATGCTGAACTAAAATATAGCTGTACTCTTTCCAGAAAAATCATAAAATTAACAACAAAATTTTTCTTTGTAAGTCATAAACTCATAAGGACAAAGGCAATGGGAAAAGTAACAACAGCAATACCATTTTGAAAGTTGGAAAGCAGAAGGAAGACTATAATCGTTCATTTAGCAGACTTAGTAAGGTTGCTAGGCTGGCAGCGGGGAGAGTGAAAGAAGTCAGTGAATACGTACAAAGGAGCCTGAAAAGGCTCAAAAACTGTTGGCACCAGTTCTCTCTGCAAGCAGAGGGTAAAGATGGAGCTAACAAAATAAAATTAGTTCCAAGTTCTGTTAAATAAAAATGTAACATCAGAAGGACAGAATAATCAAAACACACAAGGCAAAAACAAACAGAATTGAAGGGAGTAATAGAAAATTCAGCAATAATAGCCAGTAACTTTAATACCTCACTTTCATTCATGGATGAATAATGAGACAGAAGACCACAAGGAAATAGAAGACTTGAACAACACTGTAAGCCACCAGACTTGACAGACACCCAGAATATACTCCACTTAATAGAAGCAGAATGAATACACATGTATGTAAGGACCATATGCTAGGACATAATAAATCTCAATAAGTTAAAAAAAATGAAATATTAAATATATCCTCTGATCACAATGGAATAAAGTTAGATATCAGTAATAGGGAAATCTGGAAAATTAAACAAAATACTCCTAAAAAACTAATGGATCAAAGAAGAAATCATAAGGAAATTTGAAAATATTTTCAAAAATGTTTATTTATTTTTGAGAGAGAGCACGTGTATGCACAACTGTGAGAGGGGCAGAGAGAGAGGAAGACAGAGGATCTAAAGTGGGCTTTGTGCTGTGGGGCTCGAACTTATGAACTGTGAGATCAAAGTCTGATGCTTAACCAACTGAGCCACCCAGGTGCCCCAGAAAATACTTCTGAGATAAATGAAACTACCAAAAACTTATGGGTTACAGGTAAAGTGGTGGTATGGAGGGGGAAAGTTATAGCTGTAAATGCCCAGATGGAAAAAAGAAGACCTCAAATCCTAATTAGCGTTCCTTCTTAAGAAACTACAAAAAGAAGAGGAAACTTAAAGCACATAGAAGGAGGCAAATAATAAAGATTAGAATAGAAATACATGAAATAGAGAATAAAAAAAGAACAGGAAAAAAAATCAATAAAACAAACTGGTTGGCTAGAATCCCAAATAAAAAGAGGTAAGATTTAAGTTACTAAAAACAGGGAGGAAAGAGAAGATGTTATTTTCAACTTTACAGAAAAACAAAGAATTATAAAGGAATCTAATGAATAATTTATGCCAACAAATTGGGTAACTGAGATGAAATAGACAAATCCCTAGAAAGATACAAAACACCTAAAGTATCTCAAGAAACAGAAAAATTTGAATAGATCTTTAATAAGTAAAGAGATTAAATTAGTAACATAAAAAATATCCACAAAGAAAAGGTTTGGCCCAGATGGTGTCACTATGAATTCTACCAAACATTTAAAGAAGAATCAACAGCAATCCTTCCCAAACTCTTACAAAAAAATAAGACAATATTTATCAGCTCATTCAAAATCTTATCCAACTCACTCTCGCCTCTGAAAAGAGGACTGGGGTTCCCTCTACCACCCAATAATTATCCATAACTGTCATTTCCGCTATAGACTTTAGTTTCCTTACCAGTAAAACATGGGGATTGGACAAGATAATCTCTAAAGTTCTTTAAGCATTGATATTTCTTTGTTCCTTTTGGTTTCTTTTTTCTCTGAAATTTCTATTTCTGTGAAGCCTTTCTCCACCTCATTATGTCTCTGAAAATGTTTGATGAGGCACGTGGTGTTGTCAAACATTAACAGATGGCATGCTGTTGACAGGAACAGGTGGCGGGGGAGGGGATTTGCCTTCCCTCATCTCTTCAAATGCCAAGAGCCATTTGGCACTGAGTTAATACCTCTCTCCCAAGATGGGTCTTTGCTGGGCCACATGAATCCCCCTCTGCCCTGGAAGGAGCACCCACTAGGATCAGGTGAATTCTAGGGCAATCCATCTTTCCTGAGGTAAATAAGGTTTTGCTGCAAGTCAATAAACACGGGGCTGTCCTAGTTGGACTAGACACTTACCTGCCCAAAGTGATGAGCCAAAATAATGTCCACAACATTGGTTGTCAAGCCTGAGAGCTAAAAAGATAAAAACTTTGAGTCAAGGGAGCTAAGCATACATAAAAAATTTATCAAGCTGCCTACTTACAATTAGTATACTTTATTGCGTACAGGTTATCCTTCAACAAACAAAAGTACAACTCAGTGTCACGTATTTTCATGAGTCTCCCTTCCAGGGAAATAATATCACCTACTTTGAAATAGGTGGCTGGAAGAAATCCTGGCCATTCCTTCTTTGCAAACTTAGGACCTAGAACTCTTGGCTATTAGATGCTTCATTCCTGTCTGTATTTCCCACATTTACACTGGATTCATGGCTAATAAGGACTGACTTAAAACTACTCCCTTCAAGTCACCCAAGAGACAAAAAAGAGTTTTGTCTTTCCTCCAGTTTTTGCTATCTTCATTTTAGGGAGTGGGAGGAAACTGTTATGTTTATAGAATGTTCTTGCGTTTTGAACATTTTTCTCCTAATTTTTTTCCATTTCAAAATGATGCATATCACAGTCTAATAAATGCAGCAATCTGTGCAAATCTGCAGACTGCTAGTCTATTTTCAGAAAAATTTCCAACTCAAATTATGTTGCTGATTCCCTAGAGCCTTCTTCTTTGGTTTTATGCTTAATTCCCACTGCTGACTTGAATCAGAGGTGAAGTGCAGATGGAGAAGAGGAGATGAGGTGACAGAGAAGGATAATGGGAAAAGCAGGATCACATAGTCCCAGAAAGAATAAGGAAGAAGCCCGGAAAGCTTCATAGGGGTTACTAATGATCCAAGATAATTAGAATTAACAACCAATCTCATTACATGTTTAATACCATAAGATCATTCTCAAGTTTTTAACAATTTTATTAGGTTATTACACATAATTTATTACACATTATTGAGAACGTTTAGGTCAATTTTAACATACCCACATAACTAGACAGGAATTAGAACACATTTTAAATAAGGTTTTAAGAATTGTCCCTACATCTGGCAATAGCACTGTTAATACATTTCATCCGAAGTATGCAAATTTCCCTAGAACTTAAATGTAGGGAGACATGGATAAAGTTTTTATAATCTACTCTACTGGTAGGTGGAATATATTTTGATTCTAGTGTCATTAACATGCAGTGTTATATTAGTTTCAGGTGTTATAATATAGTGAGTCAACAGTTCCATATATTACTCCGTGCTCATCATGGTATATATATATTTTTTTTTAGAGTGTGTATGTGCATTATCTTTTTAAAAATTTTTGATTTATTTTTAAAAATTTACATCCAAGTTAATTAGCATATAGTAAAACAATGATTTCAGGAGTAGATTCCCTTAATGCCCCGTGGTAAGTGTACTCTTAATCTTCTTTACCTATTTCACCCATCCTCCCCCCACCCCCTCCTTCTGGTAACCATCTGTTTGTTCTCTAGTTACGAATCTGTTTTTAAGTTTGTCTCTCTCTTTTTTTTCCTTTGTTCATTTGTTTTGTTTCTTAAATTCCAGTAAGTGGAATATTTTAATATTTTAAAGTAATTTAAAAGCAACACGTGCTTATCATAGAAAATTAGGAAAATACAGAATACAAAAAAATAAAAATCATCTGTAATGTTACCAGCCAAAGACACAGCTATTAGTAACCAACTATTTCCTCCCCTTTTTTTTAACATAGTATGTCTCATGTTTCTATTTATTTTTAAAGTAATCTCTACACTCAATATGGGGTTCAAACTCACACCCCCAAGATCAAGAGTTAGATCTTCTACTGATCAAGCCAGCCAGGTGCTCCAAATTATTTTCCCTCTTTTCGTATGCATATCTATTTAACAAAATTGGGACATAAATAGTTTCATCTATTTTTTAAATATGAGAATTTTCTCATTTCTTTAAATAACCAAGAAAATTTTTGGTTGTAGAATATTCCATTCTATGGTTGTTATCACAATTTTGTTGCTCTACAGTATTGGCACTTCGGTTGTTTCCATTGTTTTGCCCTGTAAACAATGCTTTAATGAATATTTTGGCTCTGTGATTTCCTAAACTGTGTGACCTTAAGCAAATGGCTTAATCTCTCCGTGGGAAAATAATAGTACCACTTCAATGGGTTGTCCCGAGAATAAAAAATTTAAACATACAGAAAACATTTAATAATGGTGCCTGTTACACAGCACAAACTAGACATGTACTAGGTTCTTAAGAAATTATTATCCTTCTATTTAAGTCTTTGTAAATATCACTATCATTCAGATAAGTTCCTAGATACTGAATTACTGGATCTCATCGCTGAGTATCAATAAATATTTTTGATACAGATGACAAGCTGGGCAGTGGTATTTTGGAGCCTACCACCACTGGTAGATCAGAATGAACATTTATGGCAACTTAAAAATACTCAGAAGCAGATATTTATTTAAATATGAGATTGTCGGGGTGCCTGGGTGGCTCAGTTGGTTAAGCGTCCAACTTCGGCTCAGGTCATGATCTCACGGTTTGTGGGTATGAGCCTCGCATCAGGCTCTGTGCTGACAGCCAGCTCAGAGCCTGGAGCCTGCTTCGGATTCTGTGTCTCCCTCTCTCTCTGACCGTCCCCTGCTCACGCTGTCTCTCTCTCTCTATCTCAGAAATAAAATATTTTTTAAAAAATGAGATTGTAACATTAGGCATCTTTTAGCAAGTAATGAAAGCTTGGGTTATTTTTTTCTCTGGAAAACTTTGTAATAACATCACTGATTTAAACTAAACTTCATAGTTTTTGTTTGTTTATTATGTTTATTTATTTTGAGAGAGAGAGAGAGAGCATGCACAAGCAATGGAGGGGCAGAGAGAAGGGGAGAGAATCTCAAGCAGACTCCACAGTATCAGTGCAGAGCCTGACATGGGGCTTGATCCCACAAACCTCAAGATCATGACCGCACCCAAAATCTAAAGTCAAATGCTTAACTGACTGAGCCACTCAAGTGCCCCCAAACCTCATAGTTTTAGGTTAAAATAGTATACCAATAACATATGTACTTTAGTAGAGAAAAATGTTTCAAAACTGCTTCCTTTTCCAACCTAAAAACAGTAAATGACTTTTTTAGCACAGGTCAGTTCAATGCAAATGTTATTTAATAATATGCTTATCCCTTTATTCCCTCTTTTCACTCTGGTTGTTGCTGGGATTGTTTACATTTGTAAAGTCATTAGAATATACTTCTTCTGTAGATTACTATCTCCTTGAAGAGATTTTAGATAACATTCTATCTAAATAGCAAACGCTATGTAGATAGCAAATATCTTCATTATTCAGATGGCATACATCTTCAATCCCACTCATCTTTGGGAGCAAAGAATCCACCAGAGAATTCAGACACAAAATGTAGAAAGAACTCTTACAGATCAGTAAGAAAAAGCCTAGTAACCCGATTAAGGGTAAAAAAGGCAAAAAGACCTGGACAGTCACTTCCTTAGAGGATATTGAAATGGCCAGTAAGTTTTACAAAAGGGGCTCTGTCTGACATCATAGGCCCTTAGGGAAATGCAAATTAAAACCTGGCATTATTTCCCCATAAGCATTGCTTAACATAAAAAAGATAGTATAATTAAATATTGTTTTTTAATAACTAAACCTATTTTGTTGACAGGTACCATATAAAAACAAACTAATATTACAAATAAAACTGCTCATCTTTTACAAAAATTGAAATGACCACCAAATGTTGTTGAGGAGGTGGAACAACTGGTACTTTCATGTATTGCTGGTGCGTAAACCAGCCAAACACTGTGGAACACTGTCCGTATATAACGCTAAATACAAAAACTGCCTTTTGACCCAACAGTTCCACTTCTTGAGACCCAGGGGAAATGAATATGTAGGCCTATGGAAAGACATGTAAGAGAATGTGCACGGGAACTTTATTCACAATAACCAAATAACGAACAACTTATTTTGTGTATTTACCCCACAGACTATTAAACAAGAATTAAAAGGACTCCATGACACACAACATGAAGGAAGATCACAATGAATGAAAGAACCCAGATATAAAAGAATACATAATCTATCATTCTAATTATATGAAGTTTAAGAATAGAGAAAGCCAGGGGCGCCTGGGTGGCTTAGTCGGTTAAGCGTCCGACTTTCGCTTAGGTCGTGATCTCGCGGTTCGTGGGTTCGAGCCCCGCGTCTGGCTCTGTGCTGACTGCCAGCTCAGAGCCTGGAGCCTGTTTCAGTCTGTGACTCCCTCTCTCTCTGACCCTCCCCTGCTCACACGGTCTCTCTCTCTCTCTCCTAGAAATAAATAAAACATCAAAAAAAAAAAAATAGAGAAAGCCAATCTATGGTGACAGAAGTCAGAACAAGGATTATATCTGGAAGGAAAAGACATATTAATTAAAGAAAAGGCAAAAGGGAATCCTTGGAGCTGGAAATATTCTGCATATTGATTAGGTGGCAGTTATAAATACAAACATTCATCAAGCTGTACACTTAAAACTTTCTGTCTTTGATTGTATACACTTCAGTGAAGAAATAAAAATAAAAGTAAGACATTTTAAGAGAGGCCCAAGAGATGAGCCAATGAACACCATTTAGTGCTTACTTTGGAAGCTGCCCAGTCAATCCAGCCTTTAGCACAAGGATCAACGTTAATAAGCACAAGGCCTTCCACGAGTTCTGGATGATTGAGCTGAAACAGACAAAGACAACAGTTTGAAAGTTCCACTCGCATTGGGGCGCCTGGGTGGCTTAGTCGGTTAAGCGTCCGACTTTCGCTTAGGTCGTGATCTCACGGTTCGTGGGTTCGAGCCCTGCGTCGGGCTCTGTGCTGACTGCCAGCTCAGAGCCTGGAGTCTGTTTCGGTCTGTGACTCCCTCTCTCTCTGACCCTCCCCTGCTCACGCTGTCTCTCTCTCTCTCTCCTAGAAATAAAAAAAACATAAAAAAAAAATTAAAATAAAAAAAAAAAAAGAAAGTTCCACTCGCAGCATTCTTCTACAAAAATTAGAGCATGGTTAATCAATTCTTATATATTATGCCATAATATCTCAGATTTGAAGAGACAGATTTTAAAGACTTCAGAGAGGTGCTAGGAAGAATATTTGGAAAAATTGCTCTTTAAGTCTGACTTAGCATCTGGAAAACCAGCTCCTTAAAATGCTATCAAATGATCTTGCCTTGCAAGGCTCTGTGAGGAGACATATTTATTTCCCTAGCAGAGGAAGGCACTGGCGGTATCTCTGCAGTTTAGCTCATGGTGGGTCTTCCCTGCTGGGAAAGTACCCTTGGAACTACTTGGCATAAGGGGCTGCCGAGGCTTAGACTGGAGAATTTCACATTCATATGGCCTTGACCCCAATAGTAGCTTCTTATGATTTTCTTCAGGAAGCACCTGAATGGGTGAAACCTTCCTACCCCCAAACGACTGTCTTATATCACCCAGGAGGCATCTGAAAAAATTTCTTTAAAAAAAGGTTTTTTTAAGATTTTTATTTTTATTATTTTAATTTTTAATATTTTTATTATTTTTTTAATTTTTAAAAATGTTTTATTTATTTCTGAGAGAGACAGCATGAGCAGGGGAGGGTCAGAGAGAGAGGGAGACACAGAATCCGAAACAGTCTCCAGGCTCTGAGCTAGCTGTTAGCACAGAGCCCAATGTAGGGCTCGAACCCAAGAACCATGAAATCATGACCTGAGCCAAAGTCGGACACTCAACTGACTGAGCCATCCAGGCACCCCATTTTTATTTATTTTTGAGAGAGAAAGAGAGAGAGAGAGAGGGAGGGAGAGAGACAGTATCAGCAGGGGAGGGGCAGAGAGAGAGGGAGACACCAAATCTGAAACAGGGTCCAGGCTCTGAGCTGTCAGCAAAGAGCATGACTTCAGAGCTCAAAACTCATGAATTGCGAGATCATCACCTGAGCCGAAGTTGATTGCTTAACCAACTAAGGCACCCAGATGCCCCTGTTAGATTTTTTTATTTTTTTTAATGTTTTTATTTATTTCTAAGAGAGAAACAGCATGAGCAGGGGAGGGTCAGAGAGGGAGACAGAATCTGAAACAGGCTCCAGGCTCTGAGCTAGCTGTCAGCACAGAGCCCGACACGGGGCTCATACCCACAAACCGTGAGATCATGACCTGAGCCAAAGTCGGACGCTCAACTGACTGAGCCACCCAGGTGCCCCTAGATTTTATTTTTAAGTAATCTCTACACCCAACATGGGGTTTGAACTTACAACCCCAAGATCAAGAGTCACAGCACTACTGACTAAGCCAGCCAGGCATCCTTGAATTAATTAATTAGCATATGTGTGAGAGTGAGCACACACAAGTGTGCACAGGGAAGGAGCAAAGGGAGAGGGAGAGAGAACTTCAGTAGGCTCCACATCCAGTGCAGGCTTGATCTCACAACTGTGAGATAATGACCTGAGTGGAAATCAAGAGTTGGATGCTTAACCAAATGAACTACCCAGGCACCCACCCCGAAAAAATTTCTTAATTTCTATTTGTTAAACAAATCAATAGAAACATTTCTATTTACACTCAAAACTCTCTAGTTTACTTTCTTTCTGATTACACTAATTATGCTCATTATAGAAAATCTGATAAACAGAAATTATAAAAATTAGGAAATAAAACCTTATATTATCTAACCACACATCAGTTTCTGTTAATACTTTGGTATACTTCCCTCTAGTCCTTTCGTATGCCTATCACAAACTATAGTGAATCTGTATTTTAATTTTATAGTATCTGTGAATCACATATCATTACACTCTTCTCATAAAATTTTAAGATTTTAAAATCTTCACAAAATTCCATACATATTCTCTAAGAATTACTTCTTATTAATGATGTACTGCCCTCATTCGTGATTTTTCAGGTACTGTTAAGTACAAAACTTTATACAAACCTTTATCTGCTGTTGACAGAATTTACAGAGAAACTGATATAAGACCCACAACAGTACCTGGTCACGAACCCAGCAGTAGAGCTGTGACCTAGGCAGTGCCTCAAGGGTAGCAAGACTAATCCTCTAACTACTTACTGCAAATCTGCTGAGGATGTAAGCTCCAGCTCCAACTCCAATCCCAATGATGCTTTTCAGACTGTGAAAGAGGACAGACCAACACTGATAAGGTTAACTCACTTGGAGGGGATGTGGCATAATGGAAAAGATACAACTAGGTTCAAATCTGGGTCTGATGCTTACTGGATTCTAGAATTTGGTCAAGTTTTTTTTTTTTTTTTTTTAACTTTCTGAGTCTCAGTTCTCCATCTATCAAAGGATATAACCACTTATTTCTAAGTTGATTTTAAGGGTTAAGTGAAATATGACTAAAACCTGGGAGTCATTCTAACAGCTCTCTCTCCTATCATCTCTATGTCCAACCTAACAGCAAGTCCAAAGAGTCTACCTCCAACATATTTCCATCTCCATCTACTTCACTCCAGCCCCCCGCAGGCATCCAGTATCCAGTACTCTCATGCCTGACTTCTGTAATAGTTTAATGGTCTCCTGCTTTTTCTTTTTTACTCCTCTCCAACTCATTGTCTCCACAGCTAGAGCAATCTTTTTTTTTTTTTAATTAAAAAAATTTTTTTAAACTTTATTTATTTTTGAGAGACAGAGAAGGAGCAGGGGAAGCGTAGAGAGGGAGAGGGAGACATAGAATCTGAAGAAGGCTCCAGACTCTGAGCTGTCAGCACAGAGTCTGATGCGGGGCTCAAACCAATGAACAGTAAGACCTTGATCTGAGCCGAAGTCGGACACTTAACTGACTGAACCACCCAGGTACCCCTAGAGTAATCCTTTTAAAAAATGTAAACAGGGGTGCCTGGGTGGCTCAGTTGGTTAAGTGTCCGACTTCGGCTTAGGTCATGATCTCACGGTTCATGGGTTCGAGCCCTGCGTTGGGCTTTGTGTTGACAGCTAGCTCAGAGCCTGGAGCCTGTTACAGATTCTGTATCTCCCTCTCTCTCTGATCCTCCCCTGCTCGCTCTCTCCCCCCCCCCCGGCGTCGGGCTTTGTGCTGACAGCTAGCTCAGAGCCTGGAGCCTGTTTCAGATTTTGTATCTCCCTCTCTCTCTGACCCTCCCCTGCTCTCTCTCGCTCTTTCTCTCAGAAATAAATAAAAACATAAAAAAAATTTTTAAATGTAAACAGCTGTACTGAAATGCAATTTATATACCTAGAGTAACCATTTAAAAGACTAAACTAAAAATAAAAAAACCCAAAATCAATGCACATTCTTATCTAACCCATTGTTAAATTCTATACTTGAAAGAAAAAAAAAAAAGACTAAATTGGATATCACTCTCCTACTTAAAACTTTTCAATATTTTTTTTTTGTCTTTTGAATAAAATCCCCATTCTTATCTGATCTATGAGACTATGTCATTGGGTCCTTGTCTATTTCTCAAATTTCACTTCTTGCCTTTCTCCTACTTGCTCATTTGGTCCAGGACTTCTGGGAATATCATTCCTTCTGTCTGGAATCCTCTTGCCCTGGATCTCTGTCTAGGTCTCAGACTAGGCACGTTCTTAAAGAGACATTGCCCAACTAGACTTATTTCTGTAAACCTGGCCCTTCTCTAATGCATCATCCTCACGAACTTCTCTTGCAGCACTTTAGTTGTGATTATTTGCTTATCTGTTGTTAATTAGTCTTCCCACTAAAATGTAAGCTCTGGGAGGACAGTGACTATTCCATTTGCTCACCATCATAGTCCCTAGATCAGATACATGGTAGAAAGTCAATAAAAACTGTGTTAAGGAACTGCAGAATGAACCTACCTTAAGTGGGTAAGAACAGGAGGCAGCATTTCAGCCAACTCATCCATTGTGGGGTACTGGTACCTGAAATACAGGATATCTCTGGAATTAGAATGCATCCACATTTCCCAATCATAAGAACAGCCAGAAGAGTATGGGGTTCTTAGACAAAAGCATTTCCTTTACCAAAGGCTGAAAGGAGATGATGTATGGAAATGATTGTGACATGCCGTCTATCTCTCTATGACTTCCATGCTGAGAAGAAAGGAGAAGAATCTACGTGTTTCTATATTCTAAAGGGCAGTCTCTGGGACCATAGGAAGCCATCTGAATAGAACAGGTCATTAACATGGCTCTCTCTCAAGGCATTTCCAAATCCCTAACAATCACTTCAGTTGGGACTGAGGGTTAGCAAACGTCCAGCAAGAACAGTTAACTGAGGAGGTGGCTCTTCATCTGTGGCTTATCATCAGGTAGTTACAGGCAAAAATAAACAAAGCCTTACTGGGCCTACGCACATAGTCACAAATCTTAGACTCCTCATCATGAATGCTGATTTGTTTTACTTAGGCATAACATGGTTACTTTTTGCTTTTGAATTTGGTGTATGATATAAACTACACGATCCTAAGATAATCAAGGAAGCCTAGGAGCCAATTTAGTCTAGGAACCCAAGAAAAGAAGGGAGCACTCACAGAAATTACAGAATCAAAGACGGAAAGAGATCCTAAGACAATCTCCTATGTATGAGGCAGGATTTACTCTATATGTGACAGGGGAGTCAGCCTGCCTCTGCTTGAAACACTTTTTAAGTGATGGAGGGCTGTTGAGCCATTTGTACACAAAACAGAAGAAAGGAACTGGATCTAAATCTTGTTGGATATAAACTGGTCATTGGTCAACTTGCATCTGCGAGACAGAACAGCCTGACCATGTCAATAACATGGATTCTGGAGCCAGACTGCCGTCGTTAACATTCCAGCTCTGCTATTTATTTGTTATGTAATCTTGGACAAGTTACTTAATATCCCTGGGCCTCAGTTTCCTCACCTGTAAAGCAGGAATAACAGTAAATCTACTGCATAGTTCTGTGAGGGTTAAATGACTTAACAGATATGGAGCATTTAAAGCAGTGTCAGGAATGCTGTTTAAGTCCCATGTAAGTGTTGGTTATTGTTTACCTGCAATGGTCTATTTCACAACAGTCCCTGGCAGAGGTAGCTCTGGAGAGGAGCCAAGGGAAAGGGGGAAGAATCTGCACTCCACAGCTTGACCTTCATTCCCCTCCCAAGGTCTTCTCAGTAATTACAATGTCCAGGGAAGCGTGAGGGAACTGTGGCTTCATCATGCAAAGCAGGTTTAGGAAGAGGTCAGGAGCTCCAAGTCCAGTCAAAATGCATCTCTACTTGGTAGGGCAGCTTCTCAGAAATAAATACTTACAAAAATATTCAAATTCCCTCACTAGATTGGGAGGTAAGGTTGGGGAGGTGCTCCCAGGAAGCACAGATAGATTGGAATTTGGGCTTGGTAGTTGGAAGTTTTAGGAAGGGACACAGAAATGGCAGATTTTAAAAACACAAGGAAGGGAACAGATAAAAGATAGTGAGATGTAGGTGTTTCAGATACTTAAGCTTTGCAATTACAGGGAGACAGACTCCCATCGATAGAGAACCATTCTTGGATATAGGAAAATATGTGGTTTTCCTTGAGAAACTGTACGTAACAGTCCTCTCAGAGTAAGAAGAGAAACAGGAGGATAGTTGGTGGAGAAGTATAACCGTAGGCCATACTAAAATCAACAGGGGAAATCAATGCTACTTCTCCCACTGGAGCTCAATCATTTGCTCTCCTGAATGCATGCCTTCCAGAAGGTCTTGCTTGTGGCCTTACCCTGTTGGGAAAGAGGGTGCACCTTCCTGTTGGCCTGGGGCATCCACATGACAGACAGCAAAGTGCTGGGTGATCTCCTGCATATCCTCAAAGTTAAAAAATGCATTGAAACAGGATTTATCTGCAAGAATAAAAATACTCATAAGTCACAAGTTCTCTCTCTCTTTCTCCCCAATTTTCAACAGACTGTACATACAGTCCTCTTCATTTCTCTCCAGTTTTCTTCGACTCAGTTAATTCCGTATCATCGTCCTCTTTCACTCCCTTTTAATCACTGTTCCACCAAAATGAGGTGTCTGAACAATGTGATTCAAGCTGCCCTAAAGGCTGAATACCAGACATCTTAATGACCTGAAAACGACAATGAATTCTCAATTCTACACAATGTCTACAAAATGGAAGCCAATTCTGGTATTGCACAAAATAATCTTGTACCCATCGTGCTGTCATTTCTCATGTATCTTATTTCCCCATCTGACACAGAGACATTGACTACATTCCAAGAACCTGGCTAGAGTAAATATCCTGGCTGCTCACATTCACCATTTGGAAGACTGTCCCTTGGCAAAATTGGGGCTGCTGCCTTAATTTCTACTCGTTAGTGTAACTGCTTAAATTGCTTCTCATGCTGAAGAGGCTACAAAGGCTCCAACACTAGACTGAAGCCTCAAATACATGCAACCACCTTTGAAAGCCAGAGAAGCACTGGAGAAAACATACACATATACAGGCTCTGAGCCTGTGGCTAGGGCCAGAATCTTATACTACCATCTAGAAAAGTCCACTTAAAATCACTGATGACAGGCTATAGGAAGAATACTAATTTACTGAAAAGCTCACAACAAAGTTCAAACTTTGGATTTTCTAACATGAAATATGAAATAACCAAAGAAGTATAGACTTAAACAAATCAAACAAGTGATTTCCATTCTACTCTTTTTTTATCTTGAGACACACTCTATTTTTGTATTTTTTAAGTAAGCTCTATGCCCAACGCTGAGGGCTTGAATTCATGACCCTGAGATCAAGAGCTGCATGCTCTATTGACTGAGCCAGCCAGGTACCCCTCAGATCTGCCCTTAACCAGTTCATCCTTTACCAGTTAAGACACAAAGGTGAGACAGAATTCCAGTATCCCCCAAATGCATTTTCCTGCACACTTCCCAGACACTTTAATCCTGCCATTAACGTGTAACAATGAGGAGGGAAGGTTAAGCCAGAAAGGAGAAAACCTGTGCTGTTAGAATACTGGGGTTTCTTGTTTTTAAAAATAAATATCCAAAGATTAATTATAATAAAAAAGGAAGGTATAAAATCAAATACATACGATTGAGGCCAATGTCATGATATGTCAAAATAACTGGTCTGTTTCCCTTTGGTAGGCCTCTGATGGTGACGTGGACCACACCATGAGTAGTTTCTATGTCATGTTCCTGTAACAAGACAATGTACCGTCTCAGCAAAAGCAGAATGGACTTCCCAGATCGCTGAAGTTCCACAATACCTATTTATTGCTATTTCTCACTAGCTGGGGTGGGATACATCACCAGACTATAAGCACACCAGAGAGATGTTATAGTATACAGGATATTCCCATTTTCTAATTCCTTCGAGATAAACTAACAAATGAGGGGGAAACTATAGCTTCTCATCCACAAAGTTCACTACCTTGGGATGGAGGGAGGGAGGGAGGGAGGGAGGGAGGGAGTCCTCAGCAGGCTCAGTGCTGTCAGCAAAGAACCCCATGCAGGGCTCAAACCCACGAGTTGTGAGATCGTGACTTGAGTCAAAACCAAGAGCTGGTCACTTAACCGAATGAGCCACCCATGTGCCCCTAAAGCTCATTATCTTAAGTGAGGTAAGTCAGGGATCTATTGAGAATACACTTGCAAATAGCTATTAAAAGATCAGCAAGTTGGGTAAGGAGCCAGGTAAGACTTAGAGGAAGAAAAGTTAAGGAAGCAGAAGATATGATGGAACTGCTGGGTAAAAAGCCAGAGGTTTCAGAGCCTCTAAACTCATGTTCAGCAACCAATAAGTTCAGTAGATACCTATGGGGGTGTATGCCTAAAATCTCTTTCCTTCCCCGGCAGCTGCCCTCCTGTGTCATCCATACATTACAGGAGGCTCTTGACTGCTATGTCTGTAGACTGTAACCTTATGGTTATGGTTTACTGAAGGCATGTGAGCATCTGGTCCATGGTGGGTATGTATCCTTCCCTGAGAATTTGTAACTGGGAGTAAGAGATTTTATCCTCAATTTGGTTCTTTTCTTAAAAAGAGAAGCAAGCCTGGGAGTAGACATTTCTACTGCTCTAATTTTTGGTTCTAGCTATGTATGTTCTTAATTTCTGAGACATTCCTGGATTGCCTTTGGTTTAAGCTAGCTTGGGCGGGTTTGTTTCCTGCACCCCTAACCAAGGCAAAGAGGAGAGGTTAAGAGGTTAAGATGTAGTCAGAGCAGAGCTCAGGAACTAAATAAAGCTGGAACAAGGAGCGCCTGGTGGCTCAGTCGGTTGGGTGTCCAACTTCAGCTCAGGTCAGATCTCATGGTTCGTGGGTTCGAGCCCCGCATCGGGCTCTGTGCTGACAGCTCAGAGCCTGGAGCCTGTTTTGGATTCTATGTCTCCCTCTCTCTCTGCCCCTCCCCCACTCATGCTCTGTCTCTCTCTGTCTCAAAAATAAACTATAAAAAATTTTAAAAAAGAAAGAAAGAAAAAAGCTGGAACAAGATGCAGTTGGAGCTGCTGGGACCAGCAGTAAGAGTGACTGGGTAGAAAAGACAGGAACTGTAGAAAAGTCACTGAGATTTATTCTAGTCCTCTTCAATGTCTCTATTTCTCAAAAATAAAAAATCACCATGTCTAGCCTAGTGAATTCTTGCGGATGGAGTCCTCCCTATCTCAGATAGTCTTATAGTAGATAGGATAAGATGTAGACAGGATAAGATTAACTCTGTCAATAAGAATCCCAGCAAAGGCAAAGGGCTTCCAACTTAATTTCCTATCAAATAATGAACATCATCAGAACTCTGGTTTCTTCTCTGATGCGGGGCACAAAATAATCATAGGCTAATTCAATATCAGTATATCTGAAGTCATAGGCCCCAGGCTGGAGCAGATAATCTCTATCAAATCATGAGTGACTATTTCTGCATTTCTCTACTTCTGCTACCTCCTATTCAAGCCTATTCAAAAGACTTGGAAAGGGGAGGTAAGAAATGAAGGAAAGAATCAGATACTTCAAACTGGCTATGAAGTATAGGGTTTAAAAGGGATGAATATAAAGAAATAAATTCCTGTTACAATATGAGCATTTCTCTTGTAGCAATGTCAGACATACTGAGGAACTGCTCACCCCCACCACTATTCAGGTTCCTTCATTAAACAACTATTTATTGAATTCCTACTACCAGACCCCAGATTAAGATCTGGAGATAAAAGAGTAAATGAGAGAGATGTGATCTCTGTTCTCACAGAGATGATATTCTAGACAGGAAGGCAGGCAATGAACACACAAATTAACCAACCCATAATAATAGCATGTAATGAGTGCTATGAAAGAAATAAACAGGAAACCATGATAGAAAACTGAGGAGAAAGACATTAACTCTACTAGCAGCCAGGAAAGTGGAAATTAAATTCAATGAGATGCCAGTTCACATATACCAGAATGGCAAAAATTTTAAAGTTAGATAACACCAAGTGTTGACCAAGATACAGAGAAGAAAGAACTCTCATACACTGTTGGTAGGCATGCAAACTAGAGCAACTACTCTGGAGAACAATCCAGTAGTTTCTAGTAAAGCTAAGGGGTGTCTACCCTACAGAACTTTTACTTTTAGATATAATTAAAGAAATTCTCAAACATGGTCACACACACAAAAAGATATATACAGAGAGGTATACTACAGCCTTATTCATCATATCAAAAAATCTGGAAATAGCCTAAGTATCAATAGGAAAACTGGTAATGATCTATTCATAATGAAATACAGATTAAAATGAACTAGAACTAGATGTATTAATACACAGACAAAATGTTGAAAACATAATGCTGAGTAGAAATACAGAAGGGTATGTACATAACACTTATATTTTTTAAAAAGCAACACTATATAGATTGCATATTTACATACATATATTTAAAGCATAATATTTAGAGAAGGAATGTACACTAACTTTAAGATTTTGTTTCCTTCTGGGACCTGACAGATTCAGAAAGGGAACTCAAGAAGGCTTTTATCTCTCTCATGTTTCATTACCTTCCCCTTGCCCCATGTTTTACTTCATGAGAGAGAGAAGGAATAAAGGAACACTGGCTAAGGAGTAAAGGAAGCTGGCTCCTCCTGCCCAAAGGGCAACACTACAGGAAAAGCCAAGCTGAAGAGACTGCAACAATCTGTCAGCTTCACAATCAGGTTGCCGGAACCTTCAGTAAAGTTTTGCTAAAATACTCCTGCTTGGCTTCAGCTGTGCTACTGAGGATGGAGGGAAAAACCAGTTAACCCTGTGGCCCTAATGCAGCAGGACCTCCCAAAGCTAGGTAGCTGATGGTGAGAGCATGTGTTTTGTGTGGGGGGTGAATAGTGAGCTGTCAGGAAAGTTCAGGAGAAGGATGATAAAAAGGGAGACATAACAGATGGGGTAAAAAAGAACACTCCATAAGAAGATGAGGGAATAAGGCAAAGTAACTAATGAACGTCATCATTTCTTAATCTGGAGAAATTCAGAGTTAAAACTGGATCCCTACAAGACTTCGACTTTTTAGGGAGATCTCGGTCCCTACCTCCCCGTTATAAGCCTTCGTATTACGTAACGACTGGAGTATTCACGGGCCAAGAGTCCTGCGCCCTATTTGGAGCAACACTTGGTTGTCAGTGTCTCGTACCGTTTCTCCTCATTTTTAAAGTACGTGAATGTAAATGTTCTTAGTAGAATAAAAAATATGAAAAGAAAGGAGACACTCACCTCCATGTGGACTCGTAAATATATCCTTTGTGAGTCTGTGTGTGAATAGCTGGAACAAATCTCCATCTGGAGAGGAGTGTGCAGAGACCCTGGCTATGGTCAGGCAATCGCAGGGCTGCTGCTGCTGCCACCTTTCTGCTTTAGCCAATGATCATCTGTTTCACAGGCTCTTTTTCCAATTACCTCACCCTTCACCCCAGCATTCCAGACAGTGTGACTACACAATGAGAGCCTGCGCTCAAAGGGCACAGCCCAAGTAGTGTCTAACAGGCTCTGGTCATAGAACTTTCCCAGCACTCTGATTATCTATCACCTCCAAGGATACGAACTTCTTAAACACAACCCCTTTATTCTCTAGGCTATAAAATGACCTGAAATCATATTGGTCCTGTCTCCATCCTGGACTGCTTCTCCCTCTTAATCAAAGACATAAATTCTGGGGCACCTGGATGGCTCAGTCAGTTAAGTGTCCAACTTCAGCTCAGATCATGATCTCAATGGTTTGTGAGTTTGAGCCCTGCATCAGACTGTGCTGATATCTCAGAGCCTAGAGCCTGCTTCAGCTTCTGTGTCTCCTCTTTCTTACCTTCCCTAACTCATGCGCGCGCGCGCGCGCGCTCTCTCTCTCACGCTCTCAAAAATAAGTAATAAAATCATTTTAAAAAGATGCAACTTTCTTTTTTTTTTAAATATGTTTTTATTATTTATTTTGCGAGAGAGCACATACATGAGTCGGAAGGGGCAGAAAGAGAAAGGGAAAGAGAATTCTAAGCAGGCTCCATGCTGTCAGTGCAAAACCCAACGCAAGGCTTGATCTCAGGAAATGTGAGATCATCACCCGAGCCAAAAATCAAGTCCTGGACACTTAACCAACTGAGGCACCCAGGGATCCCTCAAAGATGTAACTTATAATTGAAGAGTCTAAAAAGACTTTACGAGTTTATGGAGCGCATGGGTGGCTCAGTTGGTTGAGCATCCATCTTCAGCTCAGGTCATGATCTCGCGGTTCGTGGGTTCGAGCCCTGCGTCGGGCTCTGTGTTGACAGCTAGCACAGAGCCTGGAGCCTGCTTCAGATTCTGTGTCTCCCTCTTTCTCTGACCCTCCCCTACTCACACTGTCTCTCTCTCTCTCAAAAATAAATAAAACATTAACAAATTTTTAAAAAATTAAAAAAAAAGAATTTACGAGTTTATAAGGAGGAGTTGGGGTAGGGGGGAAGGTTAAACAGGTGATGGGAATTAAGGAGTGCACTTGTAATGGGCACTGAGTGAGGTATGGAATTGTTGAGTCACTATATTGTATACTTGAAACTAATATAACACTGTGTTAACTGAAGTTGAAATAAAAACCATTTCAAAAAAGAATTTAAGAGTTTAGGATATTACCATCATTTTATGATAACCAATTTTCACCTTTTTTTTCATGAGTCCTCTTACCTCAGCTAAATGTACTGTTACCAGAATTACACAATCTGACTTGCCTTCTCTCTCTGAACTCAGTTAATTTTTGATCACTTCACACCTGATAATACTTCTTCTCCCTGGCCAATCTGAAATAGTTTAGGAAAACTTGAATGACAACATACTCTTGGAAATATCAACATGATATTATTAGCATGAAATTTTATTGTTTCTAGTAAGCAGGTTACTTATGAGCCTTGGGTACAGTTTTTGTTATTATACAGAAAATTTTTTTAAGTTTCTTTATTTTGAAAGCGAGAGAGCGCATGTGCATACATGTGCACGAGAAGGCAGGCAAGAGAGAGAGGGAGAGAAAACAATCCCAAGCAGGGAACCCTGACATGGGGCTCAATCTCACAAACCCTGAGATCATGACCGGAGCTGAAACCAAGAGCTGGATACTTAACAGACTGAGCCACCCGGGCGCCCTAGGAATTTTTGATATAATATCTCTACTATCTTACCTTTGTGTAGGGATAAAAGATTCTTTGCATAACCTTATTTACTCCCATAGGAGAAGAATTTGCCTCTGAGATTTTTCAGCCTTCTGCCTATCAACAGATCACTTTTCCTTTTCTAAAATTCCAGGACACTTTTCCCTGACTCTAGTCTCAACACTCTCCCTCCTCCTCTTAACTCTTTCAGCCTAGTTCATTCAGTCAACACACTTGCAGACTGTTTCTACTGTTACATCTCAACCACCCACATCTCTGGGCCTTCTCACAATTCATGCTCTTCATAAAAGCCTCTTTTATAATATGTCCACACATAAAATCTATCTTTTCTTCCTTCAAAGCCAACTCTAGTATCATCTTCACATAGCTATAGATAGTCTCCTCTTCTATGAGGAGAAAAAGAGTGCAGGGTTACTTAACCCACATGCAATGGCCCAGAACACCAACTTTCTAGGTAGAAAAGCCCAGACAGGAGGGGTTCCAGGTCTGGCCAATTCAAATACCCCACTCTCTGGCCACAATGAGTGAATGTACACATGACCCATGTTAAGCCAACAAGAATCTGCCCCTGGACTTTTCCCTAGAGATATAGGTAAAGATCTTCTTTAAAGCAGTGAGGCTAGTAAGCTGAAGGATGTGGGTTTGGGGAAGTTGGCAGCCATTTTGCCCATGATATGACAGAGCTCATCAGAGAAATAAAACCTTCTAGTGTCAGGGGAAAAGGGAAATGAGAATGGGGTGCTGACAAAAAGGACTTCTGCTTTTCCCAGAAGATTCTTTTTTATCCCCCTATGAGGAAAAAAGTCACCTATATCCTTAGAACATACTAAAATCAACCTCTGTCTGGCCCACTCCCCCAAACAACTATGACAAAATCAAACTCAAAAAGATGGGGCATCTTAAAGGGAGAACTGTGAACA
Organism: Proteles cristata cristata; assembly: GCA_017311185.1. Classification (NCBI taxonomy): domain Eukaryota; kingdom Metazoa; phylum Chordata; class Mammalia; order Carnivora; family Hyaenidae; genus Proteles; species Proteles cristata. The sequence goes on along the minus strand of JAESUZ010001308.1, from coordinate 83,997 downwards.
AAGGCCACCAGAAAGGAAAAGCATGTGGTATAGAAGTGGGGAAGGCCAGTAATAATTCCAGCTCTCCTGAGAGTGGGGAGTATATATAAAGAAGCAGTGGGACAAGAGGCTGAAAGGTGGACTGGAGCTGCATTCACATCCTTCCAGGCCAAAGAGGAGAATGGAGCTGGTCAAACTTTCTAACAGATTATAGCAGATACCTGAATTCCAGCTCTCTCCAAACACCTCTTTCCTGGGGAAAGAACTTTTAGGATATTTATTTCACTTAATTCTTATTTTGTAAAAATGCCCATTCATCGAATGATCTTCAAGAATTTAAAGCTGTTTAATAATAATACAATTAGACGTACATTCCTGAGGCCTTTATATCTATTGTAGGTTTTTCTTTTTTCCTTTTCATGGCATCAGGTAGATCACCCAGTGAATTGTAGTAGTAGTACTGGAATAAAAAATCAAGGAATTTTTAACTTCTCAAAAAGAGAGTTTAAAGTTGTTTAAGCCCCTTTAGAAGAGGCAGTCACATATACACATTTGAACTGCAGTACTAAAAACCAACCCTCACTGTCGGGTTCTATAAATCAGTTCCCCAAAGAGCTACTGCAATTAAGCAGCTAGCATGAAATTACTCAGCCCTTGGCCATGCCTGGATTATTCCAGGAGCAAGAACTCCATTCTTATGAGTGCACTCCATTATTAGTCACTTCTATAGGAATGATATATCCTGGCAGACAGCAGCTTTTCACTCTCCATTAATATTTATGGAGTACCCCTCTGGTAGAAGTGGAAGATAATTTGATAAAATATGCCAAGAGCTCTAAATATGCTCATTCCAAGAGTCCATCTAAGGAAGCATTCTATAGTGTAGATAAAATTTATGTACAAAATGTTCAGTGAAGAGCGCCTGAGTGGCTCAGTGGGTTAAGCGTCCAACTTTGGCTCAGGTCATAATCTCACAGTTCGTGGGTTCAAGCCCTGCGCCGGGCTCTGTGCTGACAGCTAGCTCAGGGCCTGGAACCTACTTCGGATTCTTTGTCTCCCTCTCTCTGACCCTCCCCTGCTCATGCTGCCTCTTTCTGTTTCTCAAAAATAAATAAAACATTAAAAAAATTTTTTAAAAACCCAACATTGAGTAAACTGAACGTATTATAAGTGATCTAATTCCCAAAAATAATGGAATAGTTAAGTCATTGGAATAGCAAGATGAGGAAATAATAATCACCTCTCAGAAATTATTTTTATGAGTGTTTAAAATAAAAATGATATAGAAATGAAATGTGTTCTAATTAAGCAGGAAAGGGGACACAAAATTGTACATTCAATTTGGCAACTATAGGCAACTATATACATTTAAAAGTTGCTTTGTAGGGGTGCCTGGGTGGCTTGGTTGGTTAAGAAGCAACTCTTGACTTCAGCTCAGGTCATGATCACAGTTCGGCAGTTTGTGGGATATAGTCCTGCGCTGGGTTCTGTGCTGACAGTGCGGAGCCTGCTTGGGATTTTATCTCTAATCCCCTCAAAATAAATTAAAAAACTTAAAAAAAATTTAATAAAAAGTTACTTTTATAAAAATTATATACACACACATATCTATTTCAATACCAAACATAATAATATAGTTGTCCCTAGATTATGTGAATTTTTTTTGTTCTGCATAATTCTCTGTGCTTTCCATATACTCAACTATGAGCATGTACTCTTTCTTTCTTTCTTTTTTTTTTTTTTTTTTTAATGTTTTATTTATTTCTAGGAGAGAGAGAGACAGCGTGAGCAGGGGAGGGTCAGGAGAGAGAGGGAGTCACAGACTGAAACAGGCTCCAGGCTCTGAGCTGGCAGTCAGCACAGAGCCCGACGCGAGGCTCAAACCCACGAACCGCGAGATCATGACCTAAGCGAAAGTCGGACGCTTAACCGACTAAGCCACCCAGGCGCCCCATAGCATGTACTCTTTCAATAACCTGAACATAAAAGTAAAAACTAAAAAGAAATAAAATAAAATATGGTTAGCTCTAGGTAGCAGGATCATAGGCAACCTTTATTTTTATACTTTTCTAAATTTGTTTCTGATGTTACATAAAGTAAGTGTTATTATTTATTTAACATTTTATTTTTAAGTAATCTTTACACCCAATGTGGGGCTCGAACTCACAACCCAGAGATCAGAAGTTGCATGCTTTCCTGACTGAGCCAGCCGGGGACCCCAAGATAAGTGTTATTTTTTAAAGCAATATATCAAATACAGTTGCTATAGCATATGTCTCAGCTCTAATTCTAAACCTTTTTTAAAAAGTTTTTTAATATTTATTTTTGAGAGAGAGACAGTGACAGCCAGGGAGGGGCAGAGAGAGAGAGAGGGAGAGGCACACACACAGAATCCAAAACAGGCTCCAGGCTCTGAGCTGTCAGCATACAGCCCCACGCAGGGCTCGAACTCATGAACCATGAGATCCTGACCTGAGCCAAAGTCTGACGCTTAATGGACTGAGCCACCTATGTGCCCCCTTATTTCTAAACCTTTAAACTGTCTCACAAGGAAAGGAAAATTAAGCAGCACCTACACAGACAAATGGACACTAAGTCTGCTGATACATTGTTTCAAATGGCAGTAGGCGCTTTTCTCCTTTCTCTTCAATCCTAAGCATGTCACCTCTCACCACCTCTTCCCACATTACCTTATAGTCACATATAACTGCTGTTTGTCTCAGTGGAGTTAAATATCAATTAAGTGACTTAGGACAAAGAACCAAGAAAAATGGTAAACTTTTTTTTTTTTTAAAGTAATATCTAGGCCCAGTGTGGGACCTGAATTCACAACCCAGAGATCAAGAGTAACATGTTCTGTGAGACAGCAGCCAATACCTGAGAAATGGTAAACTTCTAATTATAATTTCAATTACTGGAGAAAAAAAAAAGCATGTAGTTGATTGGTAAAGAAAACAGAGTGAAAACATGGTTCAGAGTGAAGTTGTGAGCTTGGTTGATGCTGCTAAGGTAACTTCCTGGGAAGTCATCACGTATTCCTTGATTTTTCTGAGGCAAGACAGAGATCAGAAGGAAGCCTGATTAAATGGCTTCAGATAACCTAGTGCTACAGTAATGCTAATAGTCAACACCAATGCCAATGCCGAATGCTTTAACATTTAGTGACAATGCTGGCTGTAGATCTGTTTTGTCTCCTAAGAATGCCCAATGGTTTCTGGGAAGACTTCATGCAAACCAGGCCATTCTAGACTTCTCACATCACAGTTCCTAGCTCTTGGGCCTTCTATCAAACTGTCACTAGACTCTTGATCCAATTGTCTCCAGTTTGCAGAGCATCACATAAGCCTTTAACAAAGAAACAAACAAGAATGGTGGTAGATTTTTGAGAGCTAGGAGGAAAAAAGAAGAGTCTATGGTTTTTTCTTCTTTGGAACACAAAGAACCTGTACGTTCAAAACACTGACAGACAAGTGACAGTGACAACACCTGCCACCATTCTATTTGTATTGGGACTGAACTAAAAGTTTTATTTCACAAGGCCAGAACATGTTACTATATTAAAGCTTCACCAAAAATATCAAGAGTTTTTGTCAGACTATTTTTAAGCCTTAATTTTTAAAAAAATGATTCATAGTTATATTTCTAAAACTCAATTTCATTTATATCTAAGTACACTTATGTGTGGAAAATTCATAAAGGATATATACCAAATAGCATACACTAGTGAAATTACAAGTAATTTTTATTTATTTACTTTTTATTTTCTTAACTACCTTGTAGTGAGCATGTAGTTTTTTTACATTTCATTTTTCTTTTTCAGGCAGGTGGTACTCAATTTGGTGAAAACCAATGCTTCTTCACTTTTTTTTTTAAGTAGGCTCCATGCCCAGTGTAGAGCCCAACAGAGAATTTGAACTCACAACTCTTGAGATCAAGACTTGAGCTGAGATCAAGAGTTAGATGCTTAAATGACTGAGCCACCCAGGTCCCCCTGCTTCTACACTTCTATGTTGAAATATATATATATTCACATGTATATACATACATACATATAACTTGTGGAAGTTTTCATTTTGAATTTTACTGTCACCCTTTCTCAAATGATCTCCTCCTAGGTAAATTATATCATATATTAACAACAGTCAAATTCAACTGGTTCAACCTAGATCCAAACTATAACTGAAGTTTGGTCAAATTAAAAACAAGTAAACCCAAACCTGACCTTAACAGCACTAGGTTGATTCTCTTGTATATACATAAAATACCAAATAGTCATACCAAGAGGTGTTTGGTACTGGGATTCAGAAATCTGTAGCAATGCTATAAGCCTGCTCCCTAACAACATCAGTTTCAGCTGTTCTGTTAAAGAATTTCAGCTTTCAGAATGACTCAACTCCTTACAACATCTCAGCTGTGTGGACATTTCCAGGTGGGAAAGAACAAGCACCAGGAAGAACAGATCCAGGAAGAGTGGGGTTTTGCAACCCCAATTCTACCCAACGGCAAGTTATGAAAACTGACTCTCAATTTCCTGGTCTGTAAAACAAGGATAAAAAGAACCACCTTGTGATAGTGCTCCAAGAACTGGAGATATTTATATTTAGAATCTACAATAGGTACCCAATATTATTATAAGTGGTTTGCCTGCAAGATAGGTATTAGTTCTTTCTTTTGATATTCATGTTATAGACAGACTCCAATGTACTTAACATAAAATGCATATCTGAAAATAACTATTTGCCTATGTGTGTACAGGATGGCTGAATCCTGGAAGCAAAGAAGCTCGTTTTCCACCCCTTCCTTCCCTGCCTAGTATCCTCTGAGTTTACTTCAAGTTGCTTCAGACAACTACTGCTATGTATCCATCCCCAAATAAGAGCGTTCTTGTTTCCATGACCTCACTTCTTCCTCCCATTTCTTTCAGGGCCAGTCAATAGATAAAGGAGATGAAGAGATGCTAGTTCATTTTATTGATCTGCAAATTGGCAATAGAGCTATAGGCAAAAGCAACTAGGAAGAACAATATTATTTAATTAAATACTAATGAATCGAGTTGAATTTTGCATCTCCAAGCATAAAGTCAAAAGAAATCTGCATTTGTATTAATAATATTTAGTTAATTTGTCTTTGAGAAAAAGATTTTGTTGATCAATCTCCCCTCCCAACTCCCCTCCCCCACCTCTCTGCAGTGAGATGACAATACTCCATTTAACACCTATGACTGGGGTTTCCAGTATCATCTGAAGGGAGCTCTTAATCACAAAGTGACAGCTCAACCCAGTAACCGACAACCATAACACAGGCACCTGGCAGGCAATTTTTGAACACCCAGCAAATCATTTTAAATAAACCTGATCCAATGACCAAAAGAACATGAAGGAGTTATGAATAGCTACGAAGACAGATCCACTTCTACAAGGCCACAGGCACAGGGAGGGAAGCACTGCAGAGATCCTGTACACAGCCCCCTTGGTGCTTGTACAGTCCTTACCTGACAGTCAAAGTCCTGGAAGTTTCGTGTACCAGTCTGTCAACAGAAGGCAGAAAACACAGTCAGTTTCCCCATGTGGCTTCCCCAAATGTGCAACAAATTCAGTTCACAGTGCAAGCAGTGCACGTGCAGCCTCTTGGTTGCCATAAAACTAAAATGATTCTCATCAAAAGGCTTCAAAGGCAGAGTGGGCTCCTAACATGTAAAAGGTTAAGACTAAAGATTATACTCTGGCAGGCTTCCTGTGAAGATAAAGGAAAGAAGCCTGGCTGCCCAGTAATGTTTGCAACTTCCTGTTTCCCCCCCTAAAGAGAGCAGTGAGAACTTGTGGGAAGAGCGTAAAACAAGGATCAGAGTCTTAGGGCACACTCACAACCCACACAGGAAGTACCCGGGAAAAGGCGGTTGGAAGCCAACCCTGAGAGGAACAAAGGCGGGCAGGAGCCAGGGTGCCCAGAACCAGGAATTAAAGAAAGGATCAAGAAGAGAACAAAGATAGAGATGGATCAGAAATGGAAGACTTGTAATTTAACAAGGGTAAAAGGCAATGTCACTGAAGGAAGGAAAGACAGACAAAACAGGATTTTTAATACACTGGCCTATCTGTTGCATCTCATAAAATTGCTCATAGGAAAAAAGGATAAGTCACTGAGCCATTTCAAAAGTAGAACATAGTCAAAAGATCCAAGGAGAATTCACCAGGCTTCTAAAAAGAAGTAATATCATAGTAATGTTTGATTGAAAAAAAAATTAATGGCAACGACTCAGAGGCATTTTTGTAGCATTTCAGATGCCGAGTTGCAAAAATATGACCTAAGGGTATATAAAAAGGATAATGAGTGATGTATTTGAGAGGGGAAAATCCATTCTGATTTCATCTTTCATAAAGTAAATACCCCTCCCCTGAGGAAAAAGTCTCATTCTTTAGAAAATGTTATAACATATCTGTTCTGTCTATAATTGGCTTCCAAGAGGTGTGGAGCCACTACTGAACACCTTCCCAAAAGCTGCCCCTCCAGACAGGATCTATATTTCTGATTCCAAGGGAGTATGAAGTAGTCCCATACTCTTTTCAAGACCCTCTCAGAAGTAGTTCTATATCCACTACCCACACTGCCGGCATAACAAGACAGGTTAAAAACACAGCCCCATGCGTAAAAACAAACAAACAAAAAAAACAAACCACACACACACACACACACACACACACAAAACCTCTAAGATATGAACTGTCGTCTCCATAAGAGTTAACTAGCAGAACCTGCTGAGATGATCTAGAGTGACACTACCTACTAGGGTAGCCATTAGTCACATGTGGCAATTAAAATTAACTAAAATAGGGGTGCCTGGGTGGCTCAGTTGGTTAAGCCTCTGACTTTGGCTCCAGTCACGATGTAACAGTTTGTTGACTTCAAGCTACGCAGCGGGTTCTATGCTGACAGCTCAGAGCCCAGAGCCTGCTTCAGATTCTGTGTCTCCCTCTCTCTCTCCCCCTCCCCTGCTCATGCTCTGTTTCTATCTCTCTCAAAAAATAAACATTAAAAATTTTTTTAATTAAAATTAAAAAATCCAGTTTCTCAGTCACATTACTCAGATTCCAAGTGCTGAAAGACACATGTGACTAGGGACGCCTGGGTGGCTCAGTTGGTTGGGCGTCCGACTTCAGCTCAGGTCATGATCCCATGGTTTGTGGGTTCGAGCCCTGCGTTGGGCTCTGTGCTGACAGCTAGCTCAGAGCCTGGAGCCTGTTTCAGAGTCTGTGTCTCCCTCTCTCTCTGACCCTCCCCTGTTCACACGGTCTCTCTCTATCCTAGAAATAAAATAAAAATATTAAAAAAAAGAAAAAGATACACGTGGCTAGTAGCTACTGTAATTACTGGGCAGTGCAGATACAGAGCATTTCCATTACTGCAGAATTTCCATTTTTCCATTTCGATTATTCAGAACTTCTGGACAGCACTTATCTAGAAACAGCTTCTGAACGAATAAGGCTACGGATGAGCACACCCTTGTTTCTCTAAAATTGGCAGTAAAGCCACAATAGATTACCAATCGCAGAGAGGAGATGGGACCAAGAAGAGGAAAGAGTGGTAGAGACAGCTAGCCTGATATACTGTTCTTGGCATGAAATCACATTCACAAAATAAAGTCTGATGCAGTAACAGCACAGAAAGACACCTAAGACACCACGCAGATGGGACCGGGTAGCACATCTCTGAGCAATGCTGCCACTGGCAACAAGAATCGTAGTGTTCTGCTGCTCCCACTAGCCCCACAAAATGCCTGAGAACTCCTTCAGAGAAGTCATTGCATTTAATTTCTAGTTAGATTGTGAGAAGCAAAAGGAAAGGCCCTAGGGTAGAATGACTTCAGTAGGATATGGTGACTAAGTGAAAATAAAGTAGGCTATAGTCTTTACGGTTTGACTTCAACTACATTAATATGTACCAAAAAAGACTACCAGAGGGGCGCCTGGGTGGCTTAGTCGGTTAAGCGTCCGACTTTCGCTTAGGTCATGATCTCGCCGATCGTGGGTTCAAGCCCCGCATCGGGCTCTGTGCTGACTGCCAGCTCAGAGCCTGGAGCCTGTTTCAGAGTCTGTGTCTCCCTCTCTCTCTGACCCTCCCCTGTTCACGCTGTCTATCTCTCTCTCTCCTAGAAATAAATAAAAATTAAAAAAAAAAAAGACTATCAGAAAAATACCAAAATGTTAACGATAGCAGCTATTTTTCAACAGAGAGATTATGGATGATTATAATTTTCTTTATACTTCCCTACAATGAGCAAGTAAGTCCCTTTCTGTAATTAGAACACTAGAAAAAAAAGGATCTGGTATGATACAAAAAAATGTTTGTAGCTTGTTATTTTGTAATATAAGGTTTAAAGATTCATTTAATCTTTTGAGGAATAATGATATATACAAACAGTCCATATTAGGGCTTCAATCTTTTGGGTTCCCAGAGGTTCCTTTAGAGACTTAGAAAAATTAGAGAAAATTACTCTAGACAGAACTCAACTCTTGGTCATAGAACACAGACACAAATTCTGATGAGCTCTTTGGGAAGCAGCTGTTATTGTACGTATGAGTTTTCCTTCCTCACAACCACATGATCACAGTCATGATGCATTTTTTAAGTTCCTAAAGCCTGAGATGAGCACAAATCCTCTGAAATATCAAAAGCAGAAAGAGTCAATTCTCTCCAGAAACCGAAGCCACTTTGTTAAGTATCTGGCAAAAAATAACCATGTGTTCTTTATCCAACGTTCACAGCTAGACTCCCAGAGAAAAGGTACTGTACTAATAATTGGAAAAAGACTAACAGTTGTTTACTTTAATTCCAGTATAATTAACATATGGGGCGCCTGGGTGGCTCAGTCAGTTGGGCATCTGACTTCGGCTCAGGTCATGATCTCACAGTTCATGGGTTCGAGCCCCACATCAGGCTCTGTGCTGACAGCTCAGAGCCTGGAGCATGTTTCGGATTCTGTGTCTCCCTCTCTCTCTGACCCTCCCCTGCTCATGCTGTCTCTCTCTCAGAAATAAATAAAACATTTAAAAAACATGGCTAAGGAGAAGAAAAATGTAGTTTCCCAACATGAGATCTAGTCAAGAGGTACATATAGTTTCAAAAGACAGAAAACAACAGATATAAAGACAAGATGCATAAGACCTTAGCACCAACTACCAACATAAGAGATCTGGGGCAAATCTACCTGTTCTGTGAACCTGAAGTGGAGTTGGGTAACTCTATTCCCAGTCCCGGTACTCAGTAAATGCAGTAAACATCATTTTTAAAGGTTATAAGCATCTCAAACTAGAGATACTCAATTTGAGTAAGAAATGAATACCAAAGTTACATGTACTCTAGGAACTAAAGTGGGGAGAAGGAGTTGTTACAACAATAAAAGTTTTAAAAACAAGCTGATTTGAAAAAAAAAAAACTAAAGGGGCGCCTGGGTGGCTTAGTCGGTTAAGCGTCCGACTTTTGCTTAGGTCATGATCTCGCGGTTCGTGGGTTCGAGCCCCGCGTCGGGCTCTGTGCTGACTGCCAGCTCAGAGCCTGGAGCCTGTTTCAGTCTGTGACTCCCTCTCTCTCTGACCTCCCCTGCTCACGCTGTCTCTCTCTCTAGCCTAAATAAAAAAAAAAAAAAAAAAAGTAAATAAAATATGGCATTTCTAGTAACAAAAGACAATAATCCTTACCAACAGAAAGTGGAAAGATGGGGAACTGTACAAGCAGAAGGGTTAGATAAGCCTAGAAAATAGTCTTTTTCTTTGTTAATAGATTAATTCAATTAACACAGATTAATAAATCAATGTTTTACAATCATCAATAAACCTTTATTTTTTAAATTTTTTTAAAGTTTATTTATTTTGAGAGAGAGTGGGGTAGGGGCAGACAGGGCAGGGAGACAGAATCCCAAGCAGGCTCTGCACGGTCAGTGCAGAATCCAATGTGGGGCTCAAACCCACAAACTGTGAGACCATGACATGAGCCGAAACCAAAAGTCAGACAGTTAACTGACTGAGCCACCCAGGTGCCCCAATAAACCATTTTTAAATAGACATCTGATCAAGCTGAAAACCCAAAGTGAAAATTATACATATATGCACGTGTGTGTTCTTTCTTGTGGGCACGCATGTATATGTATTTAAATCACTGATAGACTTCAAAAATTACTAATTAAGAAACTGAGACTTCACAAAGAAATTTATAAAGAGGTTGGATAAAACTATCTACAATCAGATAATCATCTGCACACTGCTGAAAAAGTACAATTTCAAGTCCAAAATAAACTCTTCCCTAATATACTTTCAGGCTAATGTCATGTGCCACCGACCTCCTGCACTAAAAACTCCTTAGGCACCTTGTGGCTATGGCTTCTTCTACCATCTCCTGCCGAACCTGTAGCCAGTTGACAGTGGACTGTCACAGTGGTACCATTACTTGCTGGGGAACTCACTTCCTGCTCCAGTACCATCTAGGCCATTTCTGACAACGGGTGACAATCACTTCTTAGCACATTAAAGGACACCCACCCTCCAAAGCATAAAAGTAGCACTTCACAAATATTCTTTAATGAAAAGGTCAACAACTCTGTTTTTAACTTTTTTTTTTTTAAGAAACCTTGGCACTAACCCTTCACCTGTCTCTGCTGTCTTGAAAGTTACAAGCTCATTCACGGGTTTTCTCTCCTCTGCTTACATTTCCAGTCACAAGTAGAGACGGAAAACTTAAACCGCAATAGGGTCTATATCTCACTTTCTATTTTAACAACCAAAAAGAAGTAAATAAGTTGTTTCTATTCTTCCCCACTAAATACTTATTCAACCTACTTGATATTTCCTCAATTCTGCAGAAGCCAGTTGTGGCCTTCTATTTATTTTCTCAAGACTGCCCTTTGGGTTTCACTAGGTTTAGTATTTTTTGTACTATACCAAATCCTTTTTTTCTGGTTTTCCAACTACAAAAAGGAAAGTACACGCTCACTGTAGAGAACTATAAAGAAAATTGTAATCATTCATCATCTCTCTATTGAGAAATAGCTGCTATCATTAATGTTTTGTTATTTTTCTGTTAGTCTTTTCTGGCGCATACTTGAATGCAGTTGAGGTTAGGGAAAATGAAGCACAATTCAGTCAGCTCTCCTGTTTGTTACATGGTCTGTTGGTTGAGGAGGTTGGAATGACCAGCTCCAAGAGCAGCAGGTGGTGGGCAGAGCCCTAGATCCCCTGATCCAAGTTGAAGTCAACAGATATGAGCTCACCATTTTCCTAGACACTACCTTTTAGACAAATCATATAACCTCTCTGAGCCTTATTTGTAAAATAGAGTTAAAAATACCTTTAACTACTTATTTCATATGAGGTTGGGGAGATTTAAAGAAGATAGTATCTGTGAAAATGCACTAAAAATAGTTAAATGCTATTTAAGAAAAAAATCAGTTCACACTTCTATACAATGTCTGCCCCCCAAAACAAAGATAGGCACTGGCAGTTGCTTCTTTTCATCACTGGAGCCAAAACAAGCATGGCAAAATTGCCCACTTCTTCACAATTCTGAGCCATAGACAAAATTACAAGCATACTAAAATTAAATGGGAAAAGTACCAACAAATGACAAGAGACAAGTTAACATAAGCCTTGCTTAAAGCTATTCTGAGAATGCTTCCTGATAGTCATCTCAGGACAAATCTCTCCCTAACAGGCTGGGACTAGACTTCCTCTAGCTCCCTGAAGCTTAGAAGGGTACAGTGACATTTTCTGGCTAAGAGCCTATCGATGAGAATGGGCAAAAAGACAAGATGAAATGATACACATCTCTAGGTTTTTCCTTAAAGAGACATGGCAAGCCACAGAGGTGATGAGATCACACAGTGGAAAGGACTCAGGGTTCACAATGCGACAGACCTGGGTTTCAGTCCTGACTGCCACATACTGACCAGGCAAGCCAGTTTTTCATCTTCTAAGTGAGGAAAAATACAATCTACTTCAAAGGGATATTCTGATGATTAAGACAGAAAGTATGTAAACCACCTGGCACATAAGAGGTGCATAATCAATAATAGCGGGATAGGCCAAAAAACCCGCCCCCGCCCCCCAAAAAACCTTCCAGACATACTCCTATTATTGGAGGCCTATCCCTATGGCAGTGGTTCTCATCTAGGGAGACTGTGCCCCTAGGGGACACTGGACAATGTCTGGAGACATTTTGGTTGTCACAACTAGTGGATAGAGGCCAGGGAGTGGTGTTGGCATCTAGTGGATAGAGGCCAGGGATGATGCTGAACATCCTACAATATGCACAACAGTCCCCCGCAACAGTTATCCAGCCCAAAACATTAACGGTGCCAAGACTGAGAAATCCTGCCCCACAGCAAGCACTCACTGCTCTATGGCACTCATTCTGAGTAAGCTAGTTCACCTTTCTCATCCTTAGTTTTCTCATCAGCAGTATGGGCACAGACTGATCTGTGTTCCCTATACCACTTGGCTACTGGGGGATCAAATGAAATCCTTTGTGAAGTGTGTTACCATCATACCTTTCGCAATGTATGCAAAAGCACAGACGTGCTGGGCAAAGACAAAAGGACTGATGTCCTGGGGCAGGGGGACTAAGAGGATGGAACTTTTTGGGAATTCCACCATCCAATGAGAGCCTCATGCCAATCTTCTTCTAGAAAGCTGCGCTGGAGCAGGGGAGCTCTCATGAATAGTGAGGGGACAGGAACACTTCTCAGGGAGAGAGGGAATGTGGGAAGTAGGTACATTAAAGAGGAGCTAACATGTTAGGAAGTAAGACATGGACTGCTTGGACTGTCTGAGGGGCTTAAACAACAAAAATTATTTTTTTCACAGTTCTGGAGGCTGAAAGTTCAAGATCAAGATTCCAGCAGGGTTTGGTTTCTGGTGAGAGCTCTCTTCCTGGCTTTCAGATACCTACCACCCCCTATGTCCTCACATGGGGGGCGGTATGTAAGAGAGCTCTCTCTTCCTCTTATAAGGCCACCAGTCTTACAGGATTAAAGCTCCACCTTTATGACCTCATTTAACCTTAATCACCTTAATCACTTCCTAAGGGCCCTATCTCCAATACAGTGACATGGGAGGTTAGGGCTTCCACATGCAAGTTTGGGTTGAGGGGATGGGCACAATTCCATCCATACCACTTGGGCACACTTTAGACACAGTCAAGGCATCACTGAAGCCTCAAGAGAGGAGGACCCACGTGTTAATTCACTGTTTTTCCATGGCCACATTCATTGAATCTTTCCTCTCCCGGCTGTCTTTTCTATGAGATACACAGTGAGCTGCAGCTCTTTCACACAGGCACCTGCTCAGGCATCCTGTGACTTTCTAGGGTCCAGTACAGATGCTCCTCCTACCTGTGCCTCACTCCTCAAATATCTGAGACCGATCATCAGGGTATGGGTTTCCAACAATGACTAACCAGAACCACTTTGGGCATGGTTCTCAGTTTCAGGATTTTTAAAAAAATTTTTAATGTTTTATTTATTTCTGACAGAGAGAGAGACAGAGAGAGAGAGGCAGCATGAGCAGTGGAGGGTCAGAGAGAGAGGGAGACACAAAATCCGAAACAGGCTCCAAGCTCTGAGGTAGCTGTCAGCACAGAGCCCGACGTGGGGCTCAAACCACGAACTGTGAGATCATGACCTGAGCCGAAGTCGAACGCTTAGCCGACTGAGCCACCCAGGTGCCCCTCCGGATTTGTTTTTAAAAGCTCAACCAATTCAGTCAGAATCTGGAGAATTTCTACCAAAAATCATCAGTGATTTTTAAATCACCCCAAGGAATTCCAATAGGCAGTCAAAGTTAAAGACCACTGGTCATAGAAAAGTTTGTGTGCGTATCCTGTCTCCCTCCCCTGACATTCCGATTTAGTTAGTCTACAGTGGAATCCAGCATTTCCTATTCTGAAACAATTCTCCAGCGGATTCTGATGATCAGCCAGGTTTAGGATCGATTACTACCTTCCGGAAGTTAAACTGTCTACTCCCACCTGCCTTGTAACTATTTATTTCTGTGGCTATACATAAGCTCTATAGATGCAGATTTTATTTCCTTCCTCCTTGTGGCACATTATTCTGGGGACAGCCCTTCATGTGTACTAAAAGACAGTAAAGAAGGTGAAGATTTTCTGGAAACATGAGAGAAAGCAGAAGGAGAAACCAAATGGGGGCTAAAAATAAGTGTGCAGCTTGACGGAGGGCAAAATCTCTAGTAAAAGATAAAAGAAGGGGTGGGTGTAGGGATAGAGGGATGTGGTCACAGGAATGGGAATGGGAGTGGCAGGATTCAATAGCAAATTAATAAACACATGGTAAGTCAACAGCTCTAGAAGTTATAGGTGGGCCTTTGGGCAAAAAAAGATAAGGGCAACAGAATCTTTTGGTGTGGCACCCGCATGCCAACCTCGTCCATCTTTACTCTATTTTGTTTTTTTAGTGTTTATTTTAGGTAGAGATTGAGAGAGAGAGAACGAGCAAGGAGGGGCAAAAAAAGAGAGGGACAGATGATCTGAAGGGGGCTCTATGCTGACAGCAGACAGCTTGACGCAGGACTTGAACTCATAAACTGTGAGATCATGACCTGGGCGGAAGCCAGACCCTTAATCAACTAAGCCACTCAGATGCCCCCTTTACTCTTATTTTTTATCAATACTTTCCTCAGGAAAGAATGCCATGGGCTCATTGACACCAAACTACCAGAACATGTATGTATGTATGTATGTATGTATGTATGTATGTATTTTTAAATGTTTATTTATTTTTGAGAGAGAGAGACATTGAGTATAAGTGCAGGCGAGGTAGAGGGAGAGAGGAAGATACAGAATCCAAAGCAGGTTCCAGGTTCTGAGCTGTCAGCTGTCAGCACAGAGCCCAATGTGGGGCTAGAACTCATGAACCGTGAGATCATGACCTGAGCCAAAGTTGTACACTTAACCAACTGAGCCACTCAGGCACCCCTACAAGAGTATTAAAATATGGGTAATGACAATAAATTAAAAGCAGAGGATAGAAAAGAGAATTTCAAGAACATTTACTAAATGGGGAGGGTCAGGAGACAGGATAAGCCTTTCTTAGCTTTTTGGTAACTCCTACCATCACATCACTATTCTCTGAATCCTGGTGACTGTAAACTATGCTGCTCACTGTTCTAAAACTAACAGAAAAAAGAGGTTTATTACTGACATCTCCACCGATGAAAATGTCAAAGTTGACAAAGGTTACATCACAGACTTGGCAAACTTCAGGGAAAGTGTTGCAGCCTGTGTACATCACCAGCCATGGATGTTCATTTTCTCTTACAGAAAATGACAGTAAAGACACTTGGATTCTAAGTCAAATCTCACTCTCATAACTTCTGGCTAACTTTGTCATATTATTTTTTACCTTGATGTCTCTATCAGTAAAACAGGAAAGTCTCAAGGATAACTTGATTGAATCTGGTCCATGGAAACAAAAGTAGGGAGAAAGAAAAAAGAGGGAAAGATATCAGAAAGATGGTTAAGAAATCTATTTTTTAGGGGTGCCTGGGTGGCTCAGTCGGTTAAGCATCTGATTTCAGCTCAGGTCATGATCTCACAGTTTGCGGGTTCAAGCCCTGCATTGGGCTCCGTGCTGACAGCCAGCTCAGAACCTAGAGCCTGTTTCAGATTCTGTGTCTCCCTCTCTCTCTGACCCTCCCTTGCTCATGTTGTATGTATGTCTCTCTCTCTCAGAAATAAATTTTAAAAAAACACTAAAAATTAAAAAAAAAAAAGAAATCTATTTTTAAAGTACTTCCTCCATCAAAAGCAAAAATGAGTATGTTTTGAGTTAGTTACTATTAAGAAAATATAGAGAATTAACTAGTTACAGAAGAAAGGACATATATATTTTAGTGAAAATAGTATGTTCTTTACCTTATCATTTAGAAGTGGTTTGATCTCTGTGAGTTGAACATCCTGCAGCTCATCCATCAGGACAGATGAGAGTTGAGGAATCTCGAGAATAAATCAGTAACTCTGAAAGAGAAGAGAAGGAGGTAAAGAAAGAGGCTTAATCTAGAAGCTGGAAATATAACATCACACTATGTTGATTCACTGCAATACTAGAGCTTAGCGTCATGCACTGCTCAGGGTGCTGAAGACATAGCCAACCAAACAATTATGGAAGACAGACTTTTAAGTGGCTTCCATGATTGCTGCCTCCTGGTATTCACACCCTTGCATAATCCCCCTCCTCACCACTGAGTGGGGATGGGACCCATGGCTTGCTTTTAACCAAAGTGTCAACTGATAGAATATACAAGAGTACCTGTACATGATGACATTACATAATATTTTAACATCTCTCTTCCTGAAAGACACATTTTGGTTAGCTTTGAAGAAGCAAGCTGGCATGTTGTGAGAGGGCTACATGGCAAAGAACTGAGGACAGCCTCCAGCCAAAAGAGCAAGAAACTAAGACCCTCAGTCCAACAACCTGCACAAACTGTTGAATGCTGTCAATAACCACATGGGCCTGGAAGTGGACAGTTCCCCAATCAAACCTCAGATGAGAACCGAACCCTGACCAACACCTTCAATGCAGACTTGCAGAAGACCCAGTCAACCCTTACCAGATTCCTAACCTCCAGATATTGTCAGACAATAAATGTGTTGTGTGTTGTTTTAAGCCAGGGAGTTTGTGGTAATATATATATTTTTAAAGTGTTATTTTTTTAATGTTTATTTTTGAGAGAGAGCGAGAATGAGCATGCAGGGAAGGAGAAGGGGGTGGGGGGGACAGAGGATCCAAAGCAGGCTCTGTGCTGACAGCAGACAGCTTTGATGAGGGGCTCGAACTCATGAACCATTAAATCATGACCTGAGCAGAAGCTGAATGCTTATCCAACTAAGCCACCTAGGTGCCCCTATGGTAATATGTATATATTCTTTGCATCAACAGATGACAGTCTTTGCTTTTCTAGAGTGTACAGTTTAGTTACTGAAGCTGTATAACTAAAAGAACAACAAGCTCAAAGCTATGCTTCAGAAAGCAACAGTTTGGAGAATGGATTAAGAAGAAAATGGAGGGGAACAAAAACTGAAGGTTAATGCTACAGCCTAGGATGAGGCCTTGACTTAGAAATGGGAATGTAGGGGAAGATGAACCAAGGTAGCTCATTAGCCTTCACTTGGGGAATCAGAGCAGTGGATGGAGAGTAGGAGAGCCAGCTTCCAAGATGGCCTCTAAACAACTCAGTGATCCTTAACTCCCGATATCTGCACTCTGTAATCTCCAAATAAATCAGGGATGGTCTGTGTAACTAATAAAATATGGCAGAGGCAACAATATATGACATCTGAGGCTTTATCATACAAGGCATAGTTTCTGCTTCAAGACCTTATAGTCTTCACTCATTAGTTCTGGAGGAATCCAGCTATGGTATTGTGAGGACACTCAAACAGCCTCTCGGGAGGCCCATGTGGAGAGGAATCAACTTGCCAGTACCAACCTGCCAGCCTTGTGAATGAGCTACTTTGCACATGGATCTTCCAGCCCCAGTCAAGACTTCAGATGACCACAGCCCCAGAGACATCTGACTGCAACCACACTGGAGACCCTGAACCTGGACCATCCTACCAAGCCACCACCTGCATTCCTGACCCACAGAAACTATAAGCAATAATAATCCTGTTTGGGAGTGATTTGCTGCACAGCAATAGATAACCAACAGAGAAGGAGAAGGCAGGGAAACAGAGTTCTAGGCGAGGAGAGGAGAAGAGGGTAGTTGGAGGGGGGTAGGCAGAGTAATAAGTCATAGATTCTTACTCTATCCCACTGGATAGGAAGGCATGGGGAGAGGCTACAAATACTGGGTGTTGTAGACAAGTTATTCTACCCAGACTTTATTTTTATTTTTTAATGTTTGTTTATTTTTGAGAGAGAGAGTGAGCGAGCAGGAGAGAGGTAGAGAGAATCCAAAGCAGGCTCCAGGCTCTGAGCTGTCAGCACAGAGCCCTAGATGGGGCTCAAACCCACGAACTGCGAGATGGTGACCTGAGCTGAAGCTGGACACTTAACTGACTGAGCCACCCAGGTGCCCCTCTACCCAGACTTTAAAGCCCCAGGCTTCATCTCTACGTTGGTTCTGAACTCATCAGTCAGGAAAAATGCTAACTCAATGAGCTGGGGATGCAGTTATTCAACAACCACTTACTGAGTACCCACTGCGCAAAGCATTATGGAAGATACAAAGAAGGTCCTTACTTTCCAGGAACTTACTAAAGAGTAGAGATGACAGCTATCTATAAAACTAACTACAAAATAAGAAGTAAAAAGAAGAGCCAAGGAACAACTGCTTTTGATAGGTGAGAATCAAAAAAGGCTTCACAAGGTATTAGTCTATTAATCCATTTTTCTGTTTTTTTTCCTCCAGACATTAAGATTGCATGGCTTTGACTTACTTGGTTAAGGAGAAAGTATGGGTTCTAGGCTATCTCTTAGCTATTACTGACCAATACACCAAAATAAATCCTGCTTCTACCCGTGACTACATTAGGACAGACTAGCAAAAGCCCTATTATCATTCCTTCTAAGGGACCCAGAGGATGCCATTCAGGAACACTCCTCAAACTATGAACCCCACATGCCAATCACAAGCATCACAAACATCTATGCCACCTGCAAAGCACAAGCCTGATATTTAACTTCCAAAAGAAAATGGTTCTTTTCTCAGATCCCAGGTACCCTATAAACTTGATTGAGCTACTGAATGCCCAGAAGCTGAATTTTTATTTTCCTTTGTTTTAATATCATGTACATTTCATAAGGGGATGAGGTGGTTTGAATCTTTCATCACAAATCTCAGCTAGCATCTGCAATTCTCTTTTACAGTACCACTATGACCCAGTTAACCTAACTGGAATCTATACTTGTGTGCTTATTAATCACAATATAAACTGCGGCTACTTTTCTTCTGGATGTCACTGTTTATCAATAATTTAAAATAGCAATTTTGAAGTTTTTCCTTTATAAAGCAGTAGTGCTCACTCTGGAAATTGTGGAAACACAGAATAATGAAAAGTTATTTTACTCACAGTCCTTTCATCTAAAGACGACCACTGTTAACATTTTAGTCTATTTCTACTTGTTCTTTTTGTCCGTGTAAAGTGATTTTCTGAAAAATGTCCAACCCATCCACTTTATTCTCTACTTTATCTTATTTACTTACTTAGAGAGAGAGAGAAAGAGAGAGAGAACGTATGACAGCGAGCAAGCAGGGGAGGGACAGAGGGAGAGGAAGAGAAAGAATCCTAAGTAGGCTCCATGCCCAGCATGGAGCCCAATCTCATGACCTGAGCCAAAATCAGGGGTTGAACGCTTAACCAACTGAGCCACCCAGGCTCCCCTTATTCCCTACTTTAATTCACTCACTTGAAAGCAGGACCCTTCAAGACATTAATTATTCAAATGTGATTTTGTGTGGAGGGATCTGTCAAGAAGCTTCAGGGCCAGAGGAAAGCCAGAGGTGCCTTCAGTTCCAAACTGACTGGCATTCACCTAGTGTTCCCATGCATTTTTTTAAAGATGAAGGAAAATGCAATGTTTGTGCCAAGAGAAACACTTAAGGGCACAATTAAATAAGAAGCCTGTCCCTTAACAGCTGGGCCCAATGCAGACAACGCAGGACAGTAAACTGTTCTACAGTGACTTAGGAATTGGCAACAAGACAACAGATGTTCACCATCCACATTACAGGGCACTTAATGCATTCCTCCAGAGACTCAGTCTTTGCTCAGTTCTCACTGTCCCAAGCCCTTGTCAATGAGCAATTCTGTAACACCTGTAAGAAAACAAAGATCACATGGTGGAAAACTCCATCTCCGATCAGCTACACAGACTGGCTCCCTCCCAGGAATTTGAGGCCTGCAATTCCCTCATCCGCATAAACGATAGGGCTGCCAGGTCTCATCCTGGTAATAAGGGCTACTGATATTCTTATAAAGCTGGTACGGATTTTATAAACTGCAGTAGAATAACAAAATGTTCACCCTCTTTCCCAGTTGTAGGAAGCAGAGAAAAGGCTGACGAGTAAAAACCAGCCATCATCAAAATGAGTAGTGAACCTGCCACCAAATGGACAGAGAGTGAAAGGGGAAAAGTGTAATGCCTACTCTGTGCCAGGAATTATAATCTAAGCACCGAATGTTTAATCCTCCTAAAAATCCTCTCAGGCGGATATTTTCATTTCTTAGTTTAGGGACAACAAATTCAGGCTTAGAGGAGTTAAGTAACTGTTCCAATTGTCTCGCATCTATGTAAGTAATAGAGCAAGAATGTAAAAACCTTTGCTTTCCCTACTATACCATAATATCTAGGCCCCATGTACTGACTGTAGGATCCTGGGCAAGTTTCTTCCTCTCTACCCACAGGGGCACCTCCTTGAAGTCAAGGGAGTAGAAGCCCACCAAATACTTGGAAGCTAGAGTGAAGGGCTGAGCCATCACACCAAGACAAGAACCCTCACTATCTCAGTAGGCAGCTAAAGACAAGAAGACAGAATGAGGAAAACGAAGAGAAATGAAATTCCAGCTATTACTTGGAAACCGGTTTCAGAAAAAAAAAGAACGATTGTTTGTTGTTAGAACAATGTGTCTCAAACTTCAGTGTACAGTCACCTGGGGATCTTGTTTAGGATTTTAGCCAATCAGTTTTGAGTGATGGCAATCCCATGTGCGACCTCCTCAGTTGAGAAGAAAAGAACATTTGAGTTGAGGTGGTGAAGAACTGAAAGGCTTAGTTGTAGCAACAGGTTTATTTATTTTGAGAGAGAGTAAACACACACGCATGCAGGAAGGGCATAGAAAAAGAGAGAGAGAGAAGGAGGGGAGAGAGAGAGGGAGAAAGAAAGGGAGGGAGGGAAGGAATCCCATGCAGGCTTCGTGCTGTCAGCACAGAGTCTGATGTGGGGCTCAACCTCATAAGCCATGAGACCGTGATCTGAGCCAAAATCAAGAGTTGGATGCTTAACCAACTGAGCCACTGGAGCACCCCAACAATCCTTAATAGAGATGAGGAGGGGGTAGAGAAAATCTCTATTCATCTAATTTTAACCTGCCTTCTTCCCAAAAGGATGTCAATAAATTAAATGGGATTTTAAAAAGATTCAACAGGTCAGACTAACTAGAAGGGAAATATTCTTTTTTTTTTTTTTTTTTTTTTTTTATTTCTCGGAGAGAGAGAGAGAGACAGCGTGAACAGGGGAGGGTCAGAGAGAGAGGGAGATGCAGATTCTGAAATAGGTTCCAGGCTCTGAGCTGGCAGTCAGCACAGAGCCCAACGCGGGGCTCGAACCCACGAACCGCGAGATCATGACCTAAGCGAAAGTCGGACGCTTAACCGACTAAGCCACCCAGGCGCCCCTAGAAGGGAAATATTCTAAAGCGAGGAGTTAAGTAGTCTGCTGCAGAAATCTAGCTGAAAGGTGACAAGTGTGACCACACTACTGGAATCACAGATATAAAGAAAAAGGAACATCTGGCTTACAAAGTTGGTAAAAATAGCATAAGGTCAGAAAAGAGATTTTGCCAACGTTTTCAGTTAGAAAGATTAAAGAATAACAGAATAATGGCACGGTCAATAATGGGGCAATGGGAAGCTAAGAAGCAATCACAGAGAAATTGATGAAAAAAAAAATCAGTGTAGAGTCAGAGTTAAAATACGGGCCTCTAAGAGACATGAGCACAGACAGGAGTGAGTTAATGAGGACAATCTGAGGTGCTTATCAACCCAGAGACCAGGATGAGTTGCAATACTCTTCTGAAAGACAACTTAGTGATAGAAAAGAAAGCAGAAAGAAAAAAAAGTTCAGAGACATAAGAAGAAAAGCAAAATTATGCTATCAAAGAAGTTAAGGGGAGAAGGGAGGTTTACATATAAAGAGGAAAATTCCAATGCTAAGGAGGGAAGGATGAGGACTGAGAAAGGGCCATTATCTTTTGACAGTGAAAATCTAGGAAAAATGAGGTTCAGTTCTCTGTGCTAAAAAGCCCATGACTACGTATATCGCTGTGTAGAATTACAGAAATTGACATTTCTGAAGTGCAAGCAAAAATGTTCCTAGGATGAGCAGAAGAGATAACAGTGTTCTCCGGTAGTCAGATATGGCACTGAGATGGCCTTTAAAATCAAGACTATAGACTTGGGACACCGGGGTGCCTCAGTTGGTTAAGTGTCCAACTCTTGATGTCAGCTCAGGTCATGATCTCACGGTTCATGGGATTGAGCCCTGTGTCGGGCTCTGGGCTAACAGCACAGAGCCTGCTCGGGATTCTCTTTCCCTTTCTCTCTCTGCCCCTCTCCTGCTTGCACTCTCTCTCAAAATAAATAAATGAACATTAAAAAAAAAAGCTACAGACTTAATTTTTGCATCAAAACTCTGAAATAGAAATCAGAAAAGTGTAGGGGGCTCTTGGTGAAGTTGTGATGAGACCACGAGGGCTCTGTAGAACAGTTTAAAGTCCAACAATACAGTGCAACTGTTCAGAAAAAAAATGAAGGCTCATATTCTTCCAGTTTTGGAAAGAGCCCATAAATACATAAATGTGGACTCTGGACCTAGGTAGGGCCCTACCTAGCTGAGTGGCATTAGGCAAATTATTTTCCCCTTCCAGGCCTCAGTTCCCTCATCAGTCAATGGAAGAGATTGGGCAGGATGACCTTACTGACTCCTGACAGGGCTGACATTCTGTGACCCAGAAGCTTCCTTTAATGTACTACTTTACATTGTTCTCCTATCCCTCTACGGTTCTTACCACAATCCAGAGAGAAGGATCTCGCAGTTATCAATCTGATGAGGTTCAACGACTAGTTGAAGGTCACTCAGCAAATCAACAGAAAGGTGCACCTGGCCTGATCTCAGAGGCTCTCAGGCTTTTATCTCACCCTGTACTGTGTCCACCTGGTCAGAGAAAACTCACTAAAGTTTTTAGTGCTTAAAAACACTGCTTCCTTGGGGTGCCTGGGTGGCTCAGTCAGTTAAGCGTCCGACTCTTGGTTTGGGCTCAGGTCTCGATATCACAGTTCGTGAGTTTGAGCCCTAAGTCGGGCTCTGCACTGGCAGCTTGGAGCCTGCTTGGGATTTTCTAACCCTGCCTCTCTCTCTGCCCCTCCCTTGCCCATGTGCACAGGCCCATGCTCTCTCTCTCTCTCCCTCAAAATAAATAAACTTAAAGACAATAAGGGACTACATATAGTATTGGCTTTCTAAACTACAAGCTGTCATGTTTTGTAGCTTTCCCACAGGACCAAGGTAATCTGTCTGGCCTTCATCAGGCTTTGCCAGGACATACTGACATCAGGTCACTAGTCTGTATTCTAAAGGCAGAGTCAATCACTTTGGTTTTGGCAAGACTGTAGACAGGCAACCAAAACAGAATGAAGGCAACAAAGGGGCCTTACTGAGGAGAAAGAGCTGGATGGGGTCAGGTGGAGCTGGTGCTGAAGTAGTTGTGGCTGAAGAGCTGTAGGAAGTGAGAAGGTAGACACCGGTGCTTCTACAGCAAGCTGATTCATATCCTCTCTTTTTACATATAAACCACTGCCTGAATGAGCAATTATTATAGCACTTCACAAAGCACCTTTACATCTAACATCTTGTTGGATCATCACAACTGCACCATGAAGTAAAACACTGGAGCACTGGCATTATCTCTATTACATAGATGAGGAAACTGAGGCTGAAGGAGATGAAATGGACTAACCAAAATAACAAAACTAATAAATGCAACAGCTGGAACTGAACCCCAATCGTCTTCTAATCCCAAATGCTCATTCTATGCCCTGTATCACACTTCCCCCCAGGTTATTACAAATGAAAAGGCCTGGAGGGTGAAAAAGAAAAAATTAGCAGACTGCCTCACTGCATCCAACCCACACTGAAGACCTCTTTTTTATCTCTTGTCCTAAAATACACTGAGCTGTTAGTTCAGGCCACAGACTCTACGACTAAACCCTATGAATTTAACAACAAGAAAGCACAGGTTTGGGCAGTTCACCTTCCCCATTAGTTCAACTGAGTAAGGGAGATTAAAACTATAAAGAGATCACCACAGTTCAAAGCAATATAAACATGAGCCTGTGAAGTGGACAAACGCTAAGGCAGTTTCCCAACCTCAGCACCACTAACATCTTGGGCCATCCTGCACATTGTAGAATGTTTAGCAGCATTTCTGGCCTCTACCCACTAGATGCCAGTAGCACCCTCCTCAAACCACTGTGATAACCAAAAATGACTCCAGATATCGCCATTGTCTTTGGGGAGACCAAAACTGCCCCAACTTGAGAACCACTGCTCTAAAGGTTGGGGAGCTTTAGGGCAAAGATCAGTTAATGCAGGTTGTGGGTGCTAAGAAAAAGTTTCAGGGAGGAAGTAATATTTGAACTGGACCTTGAAAAACAGATAAAATTCCTATAGGTTATGATGAGAGAGGAATAAAAAAAATTCCAGAAAGAGAGGAGAACTTAAAAGCAAGATGAGAAAGCACAGGTCTGCTGGATCATGTTCCAGTTTGGCAAGAACAGTAGTTTCCTATTAGTAACAGGAGATAAAGCTAAAAACACCCATTGGAGTCAAGTCATAAATAGCTATCCATCAAATGACAGTTGTAAGATATACACACATAATGATAAAGCCAACAATATACGATACCCACAGATGTTTTAAGAACATAAAAGTCACACCCGTGGTATTTCCACGTGTTCATCCCTGCAAGAGGACAGAATATTGCTTGAGTATCATGTCTTATATTGTGTCTAGTGTTCACTGCATTTAGAGCTAAATGAATGTTGGATACCAGTACAGAGGTGGGAGAAATATGTAAGGACTAGGGTGATCCCAAAGGAAGTAACAATCATGGGCGCTGAATGGATGTGTTTTGGATAGCTGAAAGGGATAAGACATTCCACGTGAGCATATCAGGTTGCTAAAGAAAGAAATGTGAACGACATATCCAGAAGACACCAAGAAGAACCAGGTAGCAGGAAAGAAGACAAGGCTGGTCAGAACACATAAATTAGACTTTACTGTGTGGACAGTAAAGGTTCCTGAAGAGCAGGATGACACGGTTATTTAAAACATGGTCCTTCAAATTCCTAAACACACACTCACTACCAAAATTCACACGGGAAGAAATAGAAAACCTGAACAGACCCATAACGAGTGAAGAAATTGAATCAGTGATCAAAAATCTCCCAACAAATAAGAGCCCTGGACCTGATGGCTTCCTGGGGAATTCTCCCAGACATTTAAAACAGAATTAATCCCAATTCTTCTCAAGCTATTCCAAAAAATAGAAAGCGAAGGAAAACTCCCGGACTCATTTTATGAAGCCAGCATCACTCTGATTCCCAAGCCAGACAGAGATCCAGCAAAAAAAGAGAACTACAGGCCAATGTCCTTGATGAATACGGATGCAAAAATTCTCAACAAGATCCTTGCAAATCGAATCCAGCAGCATATAAAAAGAATCATCCACCAAGATCAAGTGGGATTCATTCCTGGGTTACAGGGCTGGTTCAACATTCGCAAATCAATCAATGTGATACATCGTATCAATAAAAGAAAAGATAAAAACCATATGATCCTGTCAATAGATGCAGAGAAAGCATTTGACAAAATACAGCATCCCTTCTTAATAAAGACTCTCGAGAAAGTTGGGATAGAAGGAACCTACTTAAACATCATCAAAGCCATCTATGAGAAGCCTTCAGCTAACATCATCCTCAACGGGAAAAACTCAGAGCTTTCCCCCTGAGATCAGGAACACGACAGGGATGCCCACTCTCACCACTGCTGTTTAACATAGTGCTGGAAGTCCTAGCATCAGCCATCAGACACCAAAAGGAAATCAAAGGCATCAGAATTGGCAAAGAGGAAGTCAAACTTTCACTCTTCGCAGATGACATGATACTCTACATAGAAAACCCGACAGACTCCACCAGAAGCCTACTAGAACTGATCCAAGAATTCAGCCAAGTTGCAGGGTACAAAATCAACGTACAGAAATCGGTTGCATTTTTATACACCAACAATGAAGCAACAGAAAGAGAAATCAAGAAACTGATCCCATTCACAATTGCACAAAAAACCATAAAATACCTCGGAATAAACCTAACCAAGGATACAAGAGATCTGTATGATGAAAACTATAGAAAACTTATGAAGGAAATTGAAGAAGACACAAAGAAATGGAAAAACATTCCATGCTCATGGATAGGAAGAATAAATATAGTTAAGATGTCATTACTACCTAAGGCACTCTACACATTCAATGCAATTCCAATCAAAATTGCACCAGCATACTTCTCAAAACTAGAACAAACTATCCAAAAATTTGTATGGAACCACAAAAGACCCCGAATAGCCAAAGTAATCCTGAAAAATAAAACCAAAACGGGAGGGATCACCATCCCAGACTTTAGCCTCTACTACAAAGCTGTCATCATCAAGACAGTATGGTATTGGCACAAAAACAGACACATAGACCAATGGAACAGAATTGAGAACTCAGAAGTGGACCCAAAAGTATACAGCCCACTAATCTTTGACAAAGCAGGAAAGAATATCCGATGGAAAAAAGACAGCCTTTTTAACAGATGGTGTTGGGAGAACTGGACAGCAACATGTAGAAGAATGAAACTAGATCATTTTCTCACACCATGCACAAAAATAAACTCATAATGGATAAAGGACCTGAACGTGAGACAGGAAACTATCAACACCCTAGAGGAGAAAGCAGGAAACAACCTCCTTGACCTCCACCGCAGCAACTTCTTACTTGACACATCCCCAAAAGCAAGGGAATCAAGAGCAAAAATAAACTGTTGGGACCTCATCAAGATTAAAAGCTTCTGCACAGCCAAGGAAACAACCCAGAAAATTAATAGGCAACCAACGGAATGGGAAAAGATAGTTGCAAATGACATATCAGATAAAGGGTTGATATCCAGAATCTACAAGGAACTCACCAAACTACACGCCCGAAAAACAAACAACCCAGTGAAGAAATGGGCAGAAGATATGAACAGACACTTCTCCAAAGAGGACATCCAGATGGCCAACAGACACATGAAACGATGCTCAGCATCACTTCTCATCAGGGAAATACAAATCAAAACCACACTGAGATACCACCTCACGCCAGTCAGAGTGGCTAAAATGAGCAATCAGAGAACTCTAGATGCTGGCGAGGATGTGGAGAAACGGGCACCCTCCTACACTGTTGGTGGGAATGTAAACTGGTACAGCCCCTCTGGAAAACAGTGTGGAGGTTCCTCAGGAAACTAACAATAGAACTCCCCTATGACCCAGCAATAGCACTGCTAGGAATTTACCCAAGGGATACAGAAATGCTGATGCATAGGAGCACATGTACCCCAATGTTCATAGCAGCACTCTCCACAATAGCTAAAACCTGGAAAGAGCCTAAGTGTCCATCAACAGATGAATGGATCAAGAAGATGTGGTTTATCTATACCATGGAATACTACATGGCAATGAGAAACAATGAAATCTGGCCATGTGTAGCAACATGGATGGACCTTGAGGGTGTTATGCTGAGCGAAATAAGTCAGGCAGAGAAGGACAAATATCATATGTGTGCACGTATAGGAGGATTAGGAGGAACTTAACAGAGGACCAAGGGGGAGAAGAAGGGCGGAAATGGTGGGGGAAAGGGGGAGAGGCAAACCATGAGAGACTCTTGAATGCTGACAAAAACTGAGGACTGGTGGATGTGGGGGGGAGGAGGGGTGGGCATGGAGGAGGGCACTTGTGGGGATGAGCACTGGGTGTTATGTGGAAACTAATTTGACAATAAACTATTTGTAAAAAAAAAAAAAAAAAAAACAACATGGTCCTTGTGGAGAGCCTGGGTGGCTCAGTCGGTTAAGCATCCAACTCTTTGATTTTGGCTCAGGTCATGGTCTCACAGTTCGTGAGGTCAAGCCCTGAGTCTGGCTCTGTGCTGTCAGCATGGAGCCTGCTTGGTATTCTCTCTCCTTCTCTCTCTGCCCCTCCCTCCCCCACGTGTGTGCGCACGCTGTTTCTCTCTCAAAATAAACATTTTTTAAAAAAGTGACCACCTTGTCTAGTAGTTCTTTTAGCTACCTATAAGAAAGACCTGGGGTCGGGGCGCCTGGGTAGCTTAGTCGGTTAAATGTCCGACTTTCGCTTAGGTCATGATCTCACGGTTCGTGGGTTCGAGCCCCGCATCGGGCTCTGTGCTGACTGCCAGCTCAGAGCCTGGAGCCTATTTCGGAGTCTGTGATTCTCTCTCTCTCTGACTCTCCCCTGCTCACGCTGTGTCTCTCTCTCTCCTAGAAATAAATAAAACATTAAAAAAAAAAAAGAAAAGAAAGACCTGGGGAGCCTTGAAAAATATCAATACCCAGGCTCCAACCTTAAAGATGCAATTTAATTGGGTGAGGGTAAGGCCCAGATATTGTTTTTAAAGTTCCATGGGTGATTCTACATGCTGCTAGGGCTGAGAACCACTCACTGGTCTACAGTCATGCCTTCATTCTCAAATGAGAAAAGAGACCTAGAAATTTACGTGACTTGCCTAAATTCACATGACCAGCTGGGTGTGCGGCTAGTGGCACCTGGATTCCTATTTCAGGCTCTGAAAGATATCGCAGAGGACTGGGCTAAATTCCATACTTCAGTCTATAAGAAGCACAATTATCTGATGACTTGGCTCTTAAGTTTTGCCAGGGTTAAAGCCTGAATTAATCTAATCGTAAAACTATTGACTTAAGCATCCCCTTTAACGTCTAGGGTAATGGATGTTGGTTTCATTGCTGTTTCCTGGGGGCCCTTAGGAAAGGAAAAGAAAGGATCTCAGGAGACTCTCCAGAAAGCCAGAAAAACAGGCCAAACCACTCAGCTCCATGGAAGAAACAATGACTTTTTAAAACATAGCTCACTGAGCTTTTTACTACATAAAGGAAAGTATAGGTTACTTTCCACCAGAAGAAATACTCTCAGACATGCTATCCTGTAAGGAAAAGTGGGGAAAAAGGTGATCAAAGGCAGCTGCTAACACAAGCTCACTGACCCTCATTCTAGCAGAAACACCCCTGCTGGTCCTCAGCCCTGGCTAAGGGCCATCTATACACCTTGCATTTTTCTGAAAGGAAAGAGCAGCACCCCAACGGGTCTGACTTCCTGCTGTGTCACTCCTAAATTCTGGCATGGCAACAGGTGGTAAATAGGAGGTCTGCAGAGACTGCCACTCTGGGAACCCGAGCCGGTGCTGTATAATTGTTCTATTCATTCCAGGATACTGGTACAGATAACCACTAGAACAAAGCAAACGCCGTGTCTAGGGGACTTGTTAATTCCAGAAATCCAGCTGAAGCTCTAACATAGGGGTCATACTAAAGTAACTCCAGAATCAGAAGCACTACCCTCTGTCTTCCACTCTTGAAGCATCAACTCAGGACACAGGAAAACTATTGCTGGCAAGGCTCTAGTATGTGCTCTTGGGATGGGATCTGGATTCCCATCAGCTATAAGACAGAATCTCTGAAAACAATTTGTTCTTTAAAACAGCCTGAGTAGAGATAAAGAACAAACAAGAACCTAAGATGCAGTACTAAGATGCGGTACTCAATACTCACACTAACCTAATACACTAAACCAGATACCATGATAAGCACTTTGTTCATTCACCATTTCATTTTATTTCCCGGTCCATTTATAAGATAGGTACTATAATCTCTCATTTTACAGATGAAGAAACTGAGGCTTGGAGAGGCTCTGTAATATGCCAAAGGCCACACAGCTAGCAAGTGCTGAAAATTCATTCAAGTATGAATCTGAACATGGCAAAATAAGGATCTGAAATTGAAAATCCTGCATCTAGGGCTTGGGAAGGCCTCTAAAAAACTTTTCCCACTTGATGCCACCTGATCATTAATCCTTCTTATTTTTTTCAGGTTTGGCTATTGGAATTTACCAGGATCTGTGACCAAAGAATTTTGAAAACTAAAAAACACCGTACAAAGTTTAGTTATTACTATTATTATTAAATTAATAGAAGAACGCTGCATCCTGGGGTGTATGTGAAAAGCAATCTAATCTTTGGACTATCTAGTTATCCAAAGGTATATTTTAGTCAACACCCTGGTTAAAACTACGTCCCAACAGGGGCACCTGGGTGGCTCAGTCAGTTGAGTCTGTCTTTGGCTCAGATCATGGTCTTCCAGTTCATGAGTTAGAGCCCCCCCATCAGGCTCTCCGCTGTAGGCACAGAGACCACTTTAGAGCCTCTGTCTCCCTCTCTCTGCCCATGCTCCCACCCCCACTCACACAAGCGCACACTCTCTCTCTCTCAAAAATAAACATTAAAAAACAAAACTGTCTCAACACAACGACTCAAAAGATATTATCTTCAAAAGGTAAAAAGAATAGCAAGAGGGCTCTGTGCCCAGAGCTTTCTCAATGCAGAAATAGAGACAAGAGCCTGATTTACCCTTGTCTCTCTATCTACCAAGTATTATGGTTTCACACAAAATGGCTTCAGAGTTAAAATCTCATAATTCACTTTAAAATGTTTATTTATTTTTGAGAGAGAGTAAAATGAATGTGAGCAGGAGAGAGGCAGAGAGAGAAAAACACAGAATCTGAAAGCAGGTTCCAGGCTCTGAGCCGACAGCACAGAGCCCGATGAATGGCTTGAACCGTGAGACCATGACCTGAGCTGAAGTCAGATGCTCAACTGACTGAGCCATCCAGGAGTCCCTAAAACCTAAAAAAATTTTACAATTTAAAAAGCATTCAACTTTTATCTGTAAGTTCAAAGTGCAGGCTTAAAAATGATAAGCATTGTAAGGATAAAACTGTCATTTAAAAAAAAATAAGTATATTTGTTTTGAAAGAAAATGGTATTTCTAGAAAGATTACCATATGACAATTACCAATTAAATGCAAAGCTGACAAGATTTTTAATCCTTAAAAATTTCTTTAAATGTTTTATTTATTTCTGAAAGAGAGAGAGAGCGAGTGAGCAGGGGAGGGTCAGAGAGAGAGGGAGATACAGAATCTGAAGCAAGCTCCAGGCTCTGAGCTGTCAGCACAGAGCCCCATGCAGGGCTCGAACCCATGAACCGTGAGATCATGGCCTGAGCCGAAGTCGGACGCTTAACCGACTGAGCCACTCAGGCGCCCCAAGACTTTTAATTCTTAATATATCATTATAAATAGGAAGGAACTTCATAGTTTTTATAAGCTCCATACAATTTTCCTTATCCTGATTTACTGCATTAATGAGGTTTTAGGCTATCATACTCACAGTTCCTACAACACAATAAGTATTGCCCCCAAGGCCTCAAACAGCATTATCTTTAAAAAGACACTGCAAAACCTCTAACAACAACAAAAAGAAAATAACAGGTAATAAAGTATAAAGAATGGGTATACCAGAAATTTATACTTAATCAACTGAAAATGAAAACTAGACTGCAGGCATTTTTAAGTGGTGAAGGGATTATAGTCAAATTATATAGCCAAAGGAAGCCACCCTCTACTTGGAAAATTAATTTGCATTTTCTTTATTAAATCTATGAGGAAGATAAAAAGTACCAACACCAAACAAAAAGCTGGGGAAAACACCTACTCCATATCATATGTTCTTTACCAAGTTTAATAGCACAGCCTGTTTGGTAATATAATTCATGTTTGTATAGAATTCACCTCAGAATGCAATGAAGCCATATTTCCTCCCAAGTACCCCATTCAGCCACCAACAAGGCATATTTATTTAGGACTGTTAATACGTCAAACTCTGTGAAGCATATGGAAAACATGACGGGATTGGGTCAAGTGTACCATCCCTTCCCTGAAGAAATAAAACGAAGATCCAATACCACTCACTTTTGCACTGGATTTTAAAAATCCTCTAAAAATCTTAGTTAATTTCACCTTAATAAAATAACAATTAATGGAAAAATTGTAGGTAAATATTACAAATACAACAGAATTAGCATTGTGATTAAAGATAAAAATTTTCATTTACCAAAGCCCTGAAATGTGATACACTCAATCTAGGTTAAATTTTTGTGGGCTATTATCAGTCTCTTCAAAAAGGAAGGGGGCTTGATTTATTTTTTAAAGGATGAAGTTAGTTTTGTTTTGTTCTGTTAGTTTATTTTGAGAGAGAAAGAGCAAGTAAGAAAGGGAGGGAGGGCATAGGGGCAGAGAGGGAGAGAGAGACTCCCAAGCCTGACTCTGGGCTCAATCTCACTGACCATTAAGATCATGACCTGAGCCAAAATCAAGAGTCAGACACTGACTGACACCAGATGGGGCTTGATTTATAAAGGTCTTTCAGAATAGACCACTTGACACCCAGTTCTGTAATAAACCCAATCAAAATATTAACAATCTCTGGATTTGGAAGTCCTTGACACAACTTTTCCTTTCATCATCATCCCTATTTGGGCTTGTCAATGTTTCTTCCAAAATCTCCCATTTGCCCTTTTTCTTTCTGACTATCCTCATATCTTGCCTGGATTTGCTCATTCATTCATTCATCATTTACCAAATGCCTATTATCTGCCATTCACAAAGCCAGACCCTTGTCCTGGCTCTAAGGAAGCTCACATGATACTATGTAGAACTGTTATCTGCCAATCTCCATGATGGGGCTGCAAACTTTAGCAAAGGTTTTGTATTTCCAGAATCTAGTAGCATCTGGCATATAGTCTAAAAATGTTTATTATATGACACTAGATTACTTCAGCAAGCTCTTTTTAAATCCATAAATATTTATATCTTCAAAAATGACTCTTGCTTTTCTTCCCTTTTTAAAATACAAAAGCAATGTGTGTGCAATACAAAAATCAGAAAGGTACAGAGTACAAAGTGAATTCTCCTACTCCCTAAATCCTACTTCCAGCAGTGACTACTATTACAGTTTGGAATAGATCTTTCCAGAGCTTTCCTATCCTGATATATAACACACACTTTTAAATGTTTTTGGAATAAGTTATTTGACAGTTTGACTCTAGCTTCTCAACTTTCTTAACCAGTTGAAGTTCGTTCTCAAAGTGTTGTCCCTGGATTAGTAACATCAGCATCATCTGAGAACTCATTAGAAATACGAATTTTTAGGCCCACTCTGGACCTACTAAATCAGAAACTCTGGAGGTGGGGACTTTTTTTTTTTTTTTAACTAGGCTCTACACCCAGTGTGTGCCTTGAACTCAGGACCCTGAGATCAAGAGCCACAGACTCTTATCGACTGAGCCAGGCAGGCACCCCTTATAATATGGGTTTTAAGCTCTTCAGGTGATTCTAATGCATACTAACCATTGAGAACCACTGCTCTAATCCAGTTAACACAGTTTTACCACCCTACTTCAAAAGGCTTTCTTTGCCCTTCTGATTAATTCTGACGCTACCAATCTGTCAACGTCCTGAAAAGTCCTAACTTCTCCCCAAAGTACTCTCACTACCACAGCTAATGCTGACTGTTCTTGCCTCTCCCCTAACTCCTGTAACATACCTAGTTTCTCTACCACACAACTTAACAATTACTGTTATAATTTACTTTTAAAATTTACTGTTAAAATATCTTTACTATTCCCCAACAAAGCTCCTTAAAGACATGAGTCATTTTTGTTATCTCTTCTTTAAGCATATAAGTGGAATTTTAAGAAGATGCTAGTTAATATAATGATAAATTAACTTATTAATGGATAAAAAGTCTGCAGTTTCAAGTTGTAGCCCCAGTTCTGTGACTTTGGACAAGTTCACTTTTCAGGATCAGGTCTGAAAAAGATGAACTCAATGACTTGATGCTTTCTTTTAGCTTCAACAGTGTATGATTTTATGAAATGTACCATTATACCCTCATACTGCTTGCTTATAATGCTATCATGGCAATTTTTGGACTTGACTTGAGTTACAGCCAGGTATGGTGTTTCTCAGTTAACTAGTAAGCTCTTTTAACAAGGGTCATATTTTATTCAACTGAGAATCTTATACCATGCCTTACATATAACAGCTCAATATATTTGCAGAAAATTATTTGGAAAAACTCTATAAAAGCCTAATTTATGCAAAAAACCTATGCAGAGATCTGCTGCCTCCCAAAGGGCCTTTGAATACTTATTATTGTAAATACTATGAAGTGATTTATGGAAAAAAATTCTGATTACTCTGATAGCACCAGGGTTAGTCAGCAACATAAAGCCAAAGAATGTAAAAACTCTCACATGTAATTAAGGATAGACTAAAAAGCCATAAGCCTTAGGCTACTTTACTGCAACACGCAAATAAAAAGTGCCCTGTACACTTAAGTGGCATATACCAACTACACTGTTGGGAATAAATGGGCTTCTTCACCCAAAACCCTTATCTGCAAATTTACAGAAACAGGGTGGAAGGGAGACCTTGAATAGTAGGTGATGACCAGAAGTTGAATCTAAAGGGAAGGACAGCAAAGAGCAATTGAAGGGCAAGAAGGAGGAACCAAAGTGCAGCAGGAAAACATCACTCTGAGTAATGAAAAGGAGCAGTGGAAATTCACGGAGTCTTTACCAAGGGCCTGCTATGAACCAAGCACTTGAGGCTGCAAAAATGGCTCCAGACCTCAGGGGGCTAATATAAGAGTCCTGAGGGTAAAACTGAAGCCTCTACCCTACTGCCTGTGAGTGTGAGTGTGTGTGTCTGCATGTTTAATTCTAATTGGGAAAATCACGCAAGGAAGGCTTCTCACAAAGATGGTGAGTTAATGGAGCTTTAAAGTGTGTAGGCAGATTTGCTAAGGGAGAGAAAAGACAGTTGAGCTAGTTATTTTGGGGAAGAAACATTCACATATTTTTACAGCTGTTCCTTTGGGACTTTAAATCATGGAGGCTTCTTATCTTCACCACCACTTTGTCATATGCCTTCTTTATCGTTTTACTTTATCTTAAGTACTGACATGTTCAAGCCCAGCCCTGGAACGGAGCCAAAAAGCCCCAGAATGAGGTGAGTGCTCGCCAAATTTGCTCTGTCACCTCCAAATCCAGCCAGCCCAGCTAGCCCGGTCCCGCTCTCCTGGCAGCCAGAAAAGGAAGACTAATTATATCCTCTGGGGGTAAAATTTGGATGCAGGCAGGCAAAGCTTATCCCTGTTCCTCCAGTGAGGTACTATGGGAGAGCTTCCTTGCCTCCTAAGCCAGGAGGTTCTAGTCTACCTGTGACATGGAGACCAGCTTCGCAGAAAAAGAGGAAAAAAAGCTGCATGAAAAAGAAGAGGGATGTACAGGACCGGGAAACGCTGAGCTATTGAGATAATCGTCATAAAAGGTTTAATAATACCTCTGGCACACAGAAAGCGTTGGATAAACGTGAGCTCTTATGAACAATATACTGCTACTATTATTATTATTACAATAACGTTCCAATTGTACTCCAACAAAAAAAATACTGTTTTCATAGCCTACTTTTATGACGTTGAAGAAGCAACTCCAGAGATAAAAGTGTCTTTCAAAAATCTTTAAAGGTACAAGATCAAATTCCAACTGTGCTGGCCTGAAAGCCCCAGACCCTGAGTTCAAAAGCTAGTCGTGCGACTCGCCAGGCGCGTGACCTTGGGCTCTGCACTTCACCTCGGAGCCTCAGTTTCCCCGTCTGTAAGGTGAGGCTAAGAAGTCCCTCCCCTCGCAGGGTTGTAGTGGGGTCCAGTCCGAGGGTACTCCTCGCTGCACTGGGGTCGCAAGGACGCAAAGCGAGGTCCTGGCCCATCTTCCAAGACCCCTGGCTTCGGGACGGGCGGGGTATGTGAATACGCGACCGGAGGCCCATCGAGCTCCGCCGCCCGTAGGGCAGGAGCAGAAAAGGGAAGCGCGCTTGAGATGCGTCCCTGAGACCGAGAGTGTCGGGCGCCCGGAGGCTCAGCCCTAGCCGCCCGCAAGCTGTCACCAGCTGTTTCGTCACGGAGCCCCCCAGCCCGGACGCGGGGAGCGTCCAAGGGAGGCCAGGCTGACCCAGGTGCCGCCGGCGGGAAAAGCTGAGGGAGCTGGGGGGCCGGAGGAGACTGGCAGCGCGGGCCCCGGGCCCCCGCGCGCCGCGGAGACGAGGCAGAGAAGGAGAAAGCAGGGGGAGCTACGCCCCCGCAGGCAGCGCCGCGCGCCCCCCGCGGGCCGGGCGGAGACGCTCACTCACCTGAGGCGCGGGCACCCGCCAGCAGTGCAGCAGCGGCAGCAGCGGCAGCAGCGGCTGCGAGAGGGGCGGGGAAGGCTCTGCGGTCGCGCAGGCGCGTTGAGGATGCCAGGGGCGCGCAGGCGCGCTGCCTCCTCCCGCTTCTGAAACTACCAAGATGGTGGCTGAGCCTGGAGGGACTGGCGGCACCATCTTGGATGTAGTTTTTCCTGTTGCGGAGTCTTCTGGGAGACCCTGAAACTAGAGCTCCCCTGAGGGAGGGGCGTTAAGTGCGGCGTCTGGCCCGCCTCCATCCTCCCCTACGGCAGATCGCATTCTTAATGAAACCTTTAAGGACCTTTGCAAGGCAAGGCACGGAAGTCATCTCCTTTAATGTGGGCTCAGAGATGCACCCAAGGGCATATGGCCTAGCACAGTGCTTGGCTGGCTAGTGGAGGGCACTTACAGATTTCTGATGAATGAGCGCAGTAACAGAAGAACTAGAATCCAAGACTCAGGGCTGCTAATTCGCAGTCCTCCATTCTGTCACCTCTACTGACAACTGCCAGCCACACCATCTCCTTTCTTGGGTGCCACAAGGGAAATAGAGTTTGTTTTCTTAAAAAATGATTACACATTAAGCTTAATGACGCAATAATTCAACACCAAAATGTACAGGACAAAATTCCTTATCCAGAAGAGCGTTTTGGTTAATCTCACTAAAAGTAAAATAGTCTCAGCTAAAGTAGGGCAAATGGAAGGTTACCAAACATTTCAAGGGCAGTGACCATCTATAATATTGTTACTCATCAAGCACAATTCCTGAACCAAATTTGGGAGGAGAAAATTAAAATTAACTGAGCACAGCCTTTTATTATTATATGATTTATGTTTATTCGTTAACAGTTAGTGAGTGCCAAATTGGTTCTATTTATATGGCCTTGGTTAGATTATTAAGCCTCTCAATGCTTGAGTTCCTCAGCTACAATGACAAAATATTACAAGCTACCTAAGTTCCGGTCTGTATGAATGTAAAATGCTTAGAGCTTATAAGTGGGTTTTTTTTTCCCTTCTTTTTAAATGTCTATTTTTAAGAGAGACACAGAGCCAGTGGGAGAGGGTGAGAGAGAGGGAGACACAGAATCTGAAGCAGGATCCAGGCTTTGAGCTGTCAGCACATAGCCTGACGCAGGGCTCAAACTCACAAATGAGATCAGACCTGAGCCGAAGTCGGACACTTAACTGACTGAGCCACCCAGGAGTCCCAAGTGTTATTTTTCTTATTTAGCTGTTGAAGATGCAGACAAAAAAAACCTCTTTTTACCTTTGAGTTTGAACAAATTCTTAAAAACAAAAAATGCAACACAATGTACTAAATAAAATGAGGGAAGGTACAATCACCTGGGAGAGGTGTGATCTACCCCATTTTACACATAAGGAAATTGAGCACAAGAGATAGATTCACTTCAAACTGTATGCTCTTTCCTTAACACTACTCTGCTTTTCAAAGAGTAGGCAATTAACACCGCTCTTCTGATTCTTAAAAGTCCAGTTTTCCTTGAGGCCGTCCAAAGTTTCCTTTCTTGCTCTAGCCTTAACAGTATTATCCATTCTCAAGGCTTCAATAGCTATACATTAGTTACTTCCAAATTTTATCTCTAGTCCAGATTTTTCTACCCAGTTTTCCATCTCTATATCCAAAGGTCTAGTTGACTTCTCCGTTTGGTATTTCAAACTGAACTATTAACTTTCCTATCTCATTAAGTGCTCTCTTACCCACCCAGTTTTTCAAGCTTTCACCCCTCCAGCATATTGATACCACTGTTCTAAATTTATATTATTTAATCTGACTTACAGCATTCCTGTGATACAGGTTCTATCACTCTCCCAGTCTTACAGATAAGAGGTTAAATCACTTTTTCTCAATCACATAAGTGGCAGTTAGGCTTCTAACACATAGGTCACATAGTTCCAGGTGCTATGAGCAACTCACGTCTCCGTTTTTGTTTTTTGCTCTCTCCCCAGTTCCTAGAACTATGCCTGGCATATAGCAGGGGCTCTGTAAATACATGAAAGAAAAAGGAATGTAGGTCAAAGGAAGGAGATATCCTTTCACTAATTGGTACTTAGGCTAAGGTTTAAGACTTAAGAATAATGACTGGGTATTTAAATGAAATAAGCTTTATCCTATTAGAGGATCAGAGAATAAGAAACATTAACAATAAACTAATTGGTGTTTTATTGGTAATTAATGCAGAGGCATATCTCCACACTACAGAATCCTATGTTCTGCTAAGCCCCCACTAACTTAAAAAGGCTTTTTTTTTTTTTTACTGTTTGTTTATTTTTGAGAGAGAGAGAGAGGCAGCGTGAGCAGGGGAGGGGCAGAAAGAGAGGGAGATACAGAATCCAAAGCAGGCTCTAGGCTCCGAGCTCTCAGCACAGAGCCCAACACCAGGCCTGAATTCATGAACTGTGAGATCATGACCTGAGCCGAAGGCAGACACTTGACCGACGAAGCCACCCAGGTGCCCCTTAAAAAATGTTTTTATACCCTCAAAATATACACAAAGACAAAAGACAGCTTTTAATAATGAGCAATTTTATAATGCAAATTATTAAAAATAGAGAACAATGAAAAACGGTACTTAGCCTCTTCCTGCCACGAATCCAGGATTTAGGATGTCAACTCAGTATTAACAGCTAAAGCACGCTAGACAACAGGACAGAGAATAAGTGGTATTTCCTTCAATCTGGACATCATGTGAAATGATACACGTAACCACATGATACAAACAACGCTCAAAACTTAACTACCTGAAATTACCTTCAGGGCCGTGCCAGAAAATCAGTCCCATTCCTTTCCTACCAGAATCCCACTCGACCCCTACCTACAATGTTTCCCTGGATTTGGTTCTGAATGACTTTGGATTGTTTCAAAACCTAAAAAACACCTTCTCAAAATGAAGTTTACTGACTATGAAGGATGTTTAAAAGAATGGACCACTAGTTCTCAAGGTCATTTCACAACAGAAGTGGCAAGCATTTCGCACATTCTTGGAAAAAGTTAACTATACTACTCTTTCAGATGCAGAAGTTCTGTCACTTTTAGAAAAAAACCAAAGTACTCTACATTCAGCCAGTTATCCTCAAAGGCAGTAGGGCAGCTGTCACCAGCTCAGACTGCCATGCAGTCGCCATGTGCTGGGGCACTCTTCTCATTTGTCTCCTCTGGAGCACCTTATGACAGGCAAGCTGCATGAAGTCACTGACAAGATCTAGAGCAATGTGTGGCAGGCGGGTTCCGTAGCTGAAGCTTGAGCAGTTTTCGAGCTGGTGAGGGATCTAATTGTTGTGTGCTTCTCTTCCCTGCAGAGGAAAGACAAAAGTTAAATTTCAATTGAATTCAAATAACATTTATTGAAAGCTTGCTGTATGGACACTGTGCCAGACGCTGAAGGGCATTCAATGACAAAAGAGAGAATTTCTGTCCTCAAGGAGATGGCAGTCTGGTGGGAAAGCCAGCTGCCACCTACAGCCATAATACTAGGTAATAAGAAAATTAAAGTAATATATAGCAAACAACCTAGGGCTGGAGGAGGCCCTGAAAAGCAACAGGGAAGTAACGTCAGTGTCATTTAGTGGATTTCTGAAGAATGAAGAAGGAAAAAGGCAAATAAGGTATTTAAAATACTGGATATACTAAAACAACATCAGAGTTTGTGGGACTTAATTTTCAGTCTTCTGTGCTCCTGTGGAATTTACTCAAGAAATTTCCCATCAGCTTTGAGTACCCACAGAATAATAATTACTTTGAGGAGAGAAAAAGAAATCATCTGATAGAGGCTTACTCTGAGACCACATGCTTTGAAGGGCATTTTTTATGTGAAGGGTTATCATCTAGAAAATAGTGCAAGCTCGAGTCCCCTCAAGACACACACTCACCGAGCTGTACTGACACCTTCTGGAGACACTGGGTACTTTCATCCATAAAAGCTTGCAGCTGCTTCACTGACCCTTGCAGTTCGTCCATCTGCACAGAAAAGACAGCTGTGAGCTATAAGGATCTGTGGCTTCTTTGACGTTCCTCAAAAATCATCAGGCAAGCTCCTGCTAAGGACCTATGCTTTTGCTCTTTTTCAACCTGGAATGTTTTTGCCAGACATTTTGTTTGCTCTTCCAGGTCCACACTCTGCACTTGTCCATGCTGCTCTATGCCCTGGGCCACTGCTATGCGTAACCTCAAACAGGATCCCATGTCCTCTGGCATCTGGGTCAGTTTAGACAAGAGGAAGCCCATGTTGGAGGGAGCAGAATCAAGTCAGGATATTTTTACCCAGGCTTGCTCCTGGAAGGGTCAGCTTGAGTTAGTTCTGTCTCTCAGCTACAGGTCATGGCTCTCTTTTCCTCCCCTCCACCCTTCAGTCCTAGGGACAGTAAGAGCTCAGCTGCCTCTAAGCCCCAGGTTACTTCACTAACCCTTGTGGTTTCCACAATACCCACTTTTTATACATCACTTCTTCAATTACCCTTTATCAAGTGCCATCTGCTTCCTGTTGATACGTGGAGTGATACAATACTATTCTCCCAATGTCCTCATGGCTCACTTCCTCCTTTCTTTCAAGTCTCTATTAAAATGGTACCTTAGAAGGACCAGGGGCACTTGGGTGGCTCAGTTGATTGAGCGGCTCTTGATTTTGGCTCAGATCATGATCTCACGGTTCATGGGATCAAGCCCTGTGTTGGGCTCTGCTCAGACAACACAGAGCCTGCTTGGGATCCTCTCTCTCCGACCCTCCCCCACTTGTG
The DNA here is from genome assembly GCA_017311185.1 of Proteles cristata cristata. Classification (NCBI taxonomy): domain Eukaryota; kingdom Metazoa; phylum Chordata; class Mammalia; order Carnivora; family Hyaenidae; genus Proteles; species Proteles cristata. Next base: position 43,033 of record JAESUZ010001308.1, on the reverse strand, counting down.
AACATGCTCTCTCTCCTCAAAATAAACATTTTTAAAAAATGGTACTTTAGGGGTATTATCAACAGCTGCTCTATACAGCAATCTGCTGCCCTTCCTGTATACTCTCCCTTTCTCTGCTTTATTGGCTCTTATCCACCATATTTTATTCATTCATTCATTCATTCCTTCTCCATGTCTCCCCAAGGTAGAGCTGAATATACTTATTACACATATTCTCCAGGTCTCATAATTTCCAAGGATGACAAGATAGTAAAACTTAAGGGGCGCCTGGGTGGCTTAGTCGGTTAAGCGTCCGACTTTCGCTTAGGTCATGATCTCGCGGTTTGTGGGTTCGAGCCCCGCTTCAGGCTCTGTGCTGACTGCCAGCTCAGAGCTGGAGCCTGTTTCAGTCTTTGACTCCCTCTCTCTCTGACCCTCCCCTGCTCACGCTGTCTCTCTCTCTCCTAGAAATAAATAAAACATTAAAAAAAAAAAATTAAAAAAAAAAAAAGATAGTAAAACTTAATAACCAAATAAACATGAGACAACTAACCATCAACTCCATATAATCAAAGACTTTGTTCTGGTTCTGCACTATCTTCTGGTAGTCAGGCTTCGTGTGAAGGATTTCACTCTGGGAAGACCCAAGATATGTTATAGGTTCCACTTCAACTTTGGTAACTTTGGTTTCAGCTGATTCTCTGAAAATATAATAGAACAAAAGAGCTTTCAAGGAATTTTATAATACTTTTCTGAGGAAAGATAATGTTAGATGACCTAGGGAAAAAACCTCCAATAAGGCTTTATTAACATGAACCAGTATTCTTTCACCCTACTATAGGCACAGGCTTTCTCATTAATAAGGGAGTTGAAACAATTATCCCATGTTAATGTATTTATACCACTGGACTCCAGGAAATGCTAGAAGCTTCATATCAGCTGACTCCACCTAACATAAGGTCCACGTACAAAAAGGACTATATGTGAGGTATAGTAAAGCCAAAGCTTTCTTTCCTGAAATCAAGGTCTACGACCTTTTCCCAAAAAAGTGCTGGGCCACTTCAATTATCTAAAATAACTGAATACAACAGAGAGTGCATGAAAACTGATCACTCCCACTATTTCCTGACTGCCAGACCCTGCTAAACACTTCCATTTCACCTCAATTAACACTCACAATAACCCAATGAGGCAGGTGCTCATATCACCTCCATTTTCAAGTGAGGAACTTCAGGTTTAGAGATTAAGTTGTTTGCCCACAATCACAGAATGAAGGAGTAATTAGTATTTGAACAGAGACAGTCTGCATCCAGAAGCATTCCTCTTAACAAGCTATGCCACATCCAAAGTTTTTATTCTGAACCTGCCATCTTATACATTACCTATCTCCATAAACAGCACACGTAAGGGGCAAATAAAGTAACTGTTAACAATCAATGCCTAGACTGGGGAAGTTTTTCAAACCACATTCCTCAAAGCACCTCTCTACTAAGAGGCCACTTCTACAGTTAGGGTTTTAGCTAACATTTTATATTTGGGTTTCCAGCTGAGATTCTGTTGGGGAAAAAAGCTTAAAATTATTGGCTTAGATGGCTAACTAAATCAAAGTCTAGCACTTTCCCACTTTCTCATGCCTTTAAGACCCAGACAAAGTTCTTCTTTCTCCTGTACACCCTCTTTCATCACTCCCTTCCATGTCCTTGCATCTCCATGAAGGACATGGCAAGTATTCTCTTCCATACCTGCAGCTCAAAGGCCATGTGCCAACTGAAGTCCCCTAACTATGCTTTTGGCCCAACCCCAGGTGCCCTGGTAAAGGGCAGAGATGTGCCGGTCTCCCCCAGGATGTGGAATGGCAACCACAGACACAGAACAGGAGTTCTGTTCTTTAACTGAAAATAGTGATACTCACTCTCCCTAAATTCTCCATTTATAATCTTAGAGTGTTAATACACATTTCATAGAGCTCTGATGAGTTGATTGGCCTGTGAGAAAGGGTTCTGCATTCAATTTGTGCTAATAAAACTGAAATCAATTCAAATAAAATTCCACAAGGTAAAAGATGGCTGTCTGTTTCCAAACATGGATCTAACCTGGATATGGTCTCTTCAGCCTCCTTCTGGTATTGCTGCAAGAGCTGCTCCCAAGACTGACGTTCTAAAGAAAATCTATAGAAAAAATATATTCAGTTACTTTTTGATCATTACATTCTGAATCACTCAAGACCATAATAAGTACATTACGTGTCTACTCTGGTTCTGAGATGTGAATAAAAAGGTCATTAAAGGATTAGAAAGCCTAACTGACTCAGAGGATGTTAATTTAATCAAATCAAACACGAGTTCTTTTTTTTTTTTTTTTACAAATAGTTTATTGTCAAATTAGTTTCCACATAACACCCAGTGCTCATCCTCACAAGTGCCCTCCTCCATGCCCACCCCTCCTCCCCCCCACATCCACCAGTCCTCAGTTTTTGTCAGCATTCAAGAGTCTCTCATGGTTTGCCTCTCCCCTTTCCCCCACCATTTCTGCCCTTCTTCTCCCCCTTGGTCCTCTGTTAAGCTCCTCCTAATCCTCCTATACGTGCACACATATGATATTTGTCCTTCTCTGCCTGACTTATTTCGCTCAGCATAACACCCTCAAGGTCCATCCATGTTGCTACACATGGCCAGATTTCATTGTTTCTCATTGCCATGTAGTATTCCATGGTATAGATAAACCACATCTTCTTGATCCATTCATCTGTTGATGGACACTTAGGCTCTTTCCGGGTTTTAGCTATTGTGGAGAGTGCTGCTATGAACATTGGGGTACATGTGCTCCTATGCATCAACATTTCTGTATCCCTTGGGTAAATTCCTAGCAGTGCTATTGCTGGGTCATAGGGAGTTCTATTGTTAGTTTCCTTAGGAACCTCCACACTGTTTTCCAGAGGGGCTGTACCAGTTTACATTCCCACCAACAGTGTAGGAGGGTGCCCGTTTCTCCACATCCTCGCCAGCATCTAGAGTTCTCTGATTGGCTCATTTTAGCCACTCTGACTGGCGTGAAGTGGTATCTCAGTGTGGTTTTGATTTGTATTTCCCTGATGAGGAGCGATGCTGAATATCGTTTCATGTGTCTGTTGGCCATCTGGATGTCCTCTTTGGAGAAGAAACACGAGTTCTTAAAGTCAAATTAACATCTTTATTCCCTAGACTCCATTCTATGAAACTGGCCATGATCCCAATATGCAGCTTTCTAAATTCTAGTGCTGACACACTAGTACGGACACTCTGAATGGGGTATTTATTATTCATTTCGCCCAGATCTAGTTATTTTCCCCAGATGAATTTAGATATTCCAATAAAGGATCATTCATTTTCACTTACTTTGTTATGTACTCCTTCATCTCAGCAACTGATGTTTCCAGAGACAAATCTGATGCTTTTCTGGAATACAAATAGGATTATAAGATCAACATAAATCTTTTAAGAGAACTTGCTTTTAATAGGATGCCTTACATAATTTTAATGGCAATAGAAGATGTTCAGAATTTATCTTTCAACAAGTATTTACTCTTGGGCTCTCACTTTTATAGTAGGTAAGTTTCCTCAGTGGTCTCTTTATTTTCTATTTCTCTCATTGATTCCAATTCACCCATAGCCAGATTAACCTTGCCTAAAATATTCCCTAATTTTTTTTTTCCTTATCTAAAACTGTGAACCTCTACTGCATTCAAAATAAAAGTCAAACTCCTTAATCTGGCACTTAAGGCTGTATTCTGGCTCCAATCAGCTGGTTACCTTTGATTCCAACTATTGCCTTTCACCTATTCTGCCCATATAATCTCACTTAGCCTGCCTCTCAAGCTCTGGAGTTTTCCATCTCCAAACTTTTGTTTACATCACTTTTTAAATTTTTTTAAACGTTTATTTTTGACAGAGACCGAGAGACAGAGACAGAGAAACAGAGAGAAAGGGTGATACAGAGTCTGAAGCAGGCTTGAGACTTCAAGCTGTCAGCACAGAGCCCGATGTGGGGCTCAAACTCACGAACCGTGAGATCATGACCTGAGCCGCAGTCAGACACTTAACTGACTGAGGCACCCAGGTGTCCCTTTTCACATCATTTTTTAGTCTATTCTTTTTAAGTCATCTTTTAAGGCCCAACAATACTTTTGTATATGACCTTCTTGTCTTCCCATTTAAAATTAACCTATCAGTGTACAGGGATTGTATTTTACTTACATCAATGGCTCAGCTCAGTTGAGCTGATAGAAAAGAAGCAGGCACTGAAAATGCCAAAATTCTGATGTACTTGGTACTCTATCTGAAAAGCCAAATGAGTTGAGCCACCTTTCATGTTTCTCTAACTGAGGCCCGTGACACACAGCTTCTATCACTTCTGGCCTAGATGCAGCAGCCAGTGGCTTAAACACACATTTTTATTTTTATTTATTTTTTACACTGCATTTTTAGAGATACTAGGTCAAGCCAACAGACTTTTCATTTCCTGAATAGCAATGTTAATTTTAAGGATCTGTGGGAAAGTAGATCTTTGTGAAGTCAAAAGTAAAACATTTATGATATAGGCCCAAGTGAAACAATTTGTTACAGGGCAGGAGGTAGAGAGTTGGACCCTGCCCCTACAAAGGAACTACCACTTTGGAGCTGGGATTTTAAAAATTCTCCTAATATTCTTGCTTGCCAACAGCTAAAGGCATAGTTTACCACCAACTTGCATAGCTAGCAAAGATCTGAACAATGCTTTCCCCCCTCATCTTTCCATGGCTGGTTCCTTCTCACCACCCAGGCCTTACATTCATTACAGGTCTTCTCTGAATACTAGTTAAGTTGCCCACCCCCTCAAACCACTGTCATAGTTACAGACTTCTTAGATTATAACTACCTAAAATCCTTAATTTTCTATGTAGTCATTTGATTGTCTCTATTAAAATGCATAAGAGAGACCTTGCTTGACCTATGTATCCCTTTATCTCCAGCATCTAGAAGAGCCTGGTGTGTAGAAGATGCTGGATAAATGTTTTTTGAGTGAATGAATAAGCTAATTATAATGGAAAGTCTTCATTCCATTATCATTTAGGACAGAAGGGGAACTGCACACACCCTTTTGAATCTTCAAAACATTTCTGTAAAGTTCCATTACTTTCCAGGCTCTCTGCAAAATGTTTCAATTCTTCAGAAAGGGAAGATGCTAAAGGGGAAACAAAGTACATGTTATAAAATAAAAAGAATATGAATTCTCACAGCAAGCTGCTGACAATAACATAATATACTTAAAGTGGTCTCAGCTCAGGGTCCCCTATTATATTCTCACCCTCTCACCCATTCAAAGAAGTGGTATAAATGTGCTGAAAGATTTTATCTTTTTCCTTTGGGTCAGTGAGATAAAATGGAAGACAATTCCTCTTTATGACATGTCTGATAGGGTGGTTTTTTTTTTAGTACTTTATTGGTGAAAAAGCATTTAAAGAGTATACATGTACTGACATTATTTCAAAAGCTTGCACTGAAAAGAAGAACATATTACAGAAGCCAGGCAACAGGCAAGAGAGTAATGAAAAATGGTAAAGGAGAATAAAGAATTATGAGCATAAGGGACTCTGCTTAGACTTGGACGTGTCTGCAACTGCATTCAGGTGAGAAATGAAAAGGGGAAGGATATGTTAATAGCTCTTGTATCTACACTAATTATAGTGATGGTCCAATTCCAAAATAAACCATTTTATCTGGCAACTCAGTCTGAGTTCATATATTTTCCAGATCTTTTAAGTAGGAAACACTGAATTTCTCTGACCCTGGATAATTGTGTATATATATACTATATACTGTAAATAGCTACTTCCTAGAAAGTTGAAGATGGATTCCTGAGAAAGAATATTCGTAACTTATATCACACATGAACAGCTAATTTCCTTAATGTATAAAGAGTTCCTGAAGATCGATATAAAAAAGCCAACATCCCGATTTTCAAAAATGAACACAGGAGCCTTTCTGGCAGTGACGACCTCCCCACGAGAACATCCCCTCATGAAGGACCTCCCAGAAGAGAAAGCACAAGCGCCTATTGCAGAGCTCCAACTCCTACTTCACTGATGTGAAATGCCCATGATGCTACAAAACCACCACCATGCACAAACAGCAGTTTTTGTATGCTGGCTGCTCCACTGTCCTTTGCCAGCCTACAGGAGGAAGTAAGGCTTACAGAAGGATGCTCCTTCACACAGAAGCAGCACTACAAGCAGCCTGAATCAAGATGAGGGGGGAAACGATTCCAGTCAATACATTTTGGATTAAAAAAAAAAACTGAACAAAGGATACAAACAATACACCAAAAATGAAGTATAAATTGCTTTAAAAAATATGAAAAAATGCTTATCTTCTTTGAAAGAAAAAGGAACACAGATTAAGACTAGAAAATGCTTTTTATTGGAGTGCCTGGGTGGCTCAGTTGGTTGAGCATCTGACTGCAGCTCAGGTCATTAACTCACAGTCTGTGAGTTTGAGCCCTGTGTCGAGCTCCGTGCTGACAGCTCAGAGCCTGGAGCCTGGTTCGGATTCTGTGTCTCCCCTCTTTCTCTGCCCCTACCCTGTTCGGACTCTAGGTCTCTCTCTCTCTCTCTCTCTCTCTCTGTCTCAAAAATAAACATACACTAAAAATTTTTTTTAAGAAAATACCTGTCAATACCTATCAATAGTAAAAAACCTGAGTTGTTTGATAAAACTCTTTTGAGTGTGAAAAAATAGGCACTTGCATATATTACTGGTAAGAGAATAAATTGATAAAACATTTCTAGAAGGCAATCTGGTATTCCTAAGATTTCATTTGACTTATGTAATTCCAATTCTAGAAATTTATCTTATTTTTACTTGCGTATGTACCTAAAGGCTTGTGTAAGAAGATGTTCATTAACCTATTCATTGTAATAGCAAAAGACTGGAAACAACCCTAAAAGTCCATCAGTAAAGAACTGGTTAAATCATATATGGTACATTTATAAAATGAAATATCATGTCTACTAAAATGTTGACAGTTCTGTGTGTGCAACATGCAACGATGTGCAAGACAAGCTGTTAGATTAAAAAAAAAGAAAAGGTAAAGATTACAGAAAGTATTATTCACTTGATATTAATGTAAAAATGTTGGAAATCCAGTAAGATCTCTGCGATGATACACAAGAAGCTGGTGGCTATGGTGGTTTCTGTACAGAGGAGCTGGTTTGGGGTGGGAGGTAAGTTTACTTTTCACTTTTATTACCTTCTGAACTTTACAAGCATATGTTCTTATTTTTTTAAACACAATTCTAAAATATAGAGGGAGGGCTGGTTTTGTGAGCCAGTAGTTCCTATAAATGGGGATCCTGAAAGTGGGGCTTCAACTGACCTTAACAGGAGGTAAAGACCAAGGCTAAAGCTCACTCATTTATTCTTAGCAACTTACCTTTGGCTCTAAAATTTTCAAGACTGAAGCCTTCAGTGTCCTTTAGGAAAGGTTCAAGTTTCTGAACTGAGAACTAAATAAGAAAAGCATTTTCAGTACAAAACAAAGATTTTTCAGGCCAGTCCTGAGTTCATGTAATTTTATGTTTAATCAGTGTGAAAATAAACATGATTTAATTTTTAGACCTAACATCTTTCATATAAACAAATAAGTAGATCAGAAAAAATCTCTTTGTTTTTCAGACTACACATTGTGATTTTTGGTTAGGAGAAACATGGGCATTTAATTAACACAAATGATGTGCTTATCTAAATTGATGTAATGACCAGTTAGCCACATAATTCCCACTCAGTATGTAGTCAGACCTCAAACGTCTGCTTTAACTTAGATATTGACCACTCCCCACTTTAGATTCCCATCATTTGCTGCAATGGACAAAATATACTAGACTGAGGAAATCTGTTAGCTGCTCAGTTAGCAGCAGCAGCACCAGTGGGATTGGTAGAGAGCCTAGTCCAGAGAGAAATTAGCTGCTACTGTGATTAAATCTGGCTTTTAAATTAATTCAACTAGAGAGAAATGTCTTTTAATCTTTGAGAGAGAGAGCATGTGCGTGCACAATAGCAGAGAGGAGGGACAGAGAGCGGAGGAGACACAGAATTCGAAGCAGGCTCCAGGCTCTGAGCTGTTGGCACAGAGCCCAATGTGGGGCTTGAAGCCACAAACCTAACTGCAAGACCATGACTGGAGTTGAAGTCAGATCCTTAACCGACTGAGCCTCCCAGGCACCCCGAAACATCTTTTAATCTTAACTAACGGCATCACACAGTATTAATCTCTCTTTGGGGCTGTCACAGTAACAGTTTAAAAAAAAAAAACAAAAAGAAAGCATTCCCCACGCCCAAGAATCTTACCTGGAAACTGGAAAGCAGGAGAGCACCAAGCCGTTTGCTTTCTGTTAAGTTGGCACTGATAGACCTGCTGAGCTCTAACATAAAATATCACATTTTAAGGACCTGTATACTAACACAATTAGCAAAGTAAAAAAAGAACACTTTCCTTCTCCTTGATGCAGTTCAACTCCAGGCAAGAACACCTAAGCAGCCTTCTCTAATTAAAGGGAAAATTCATATGTAGCCATATCTAACTTTTTTAGGATCACCAAAAGATGAAATTTACTTCTTTTTGCATTCTAACTTCAGAAAGTTACTAAGAACCTTTTACAGATTACATTAAAATCTTGTCTGTTAAAGATAGATGAAAAATAAAAAATAATTTTTGATGTTTTATATTCACCACTTAAAGAAAGGAAATGGAAACATTTGAGCATTTTTGTGACAGACCCAGTGTGCCTGTTTTTTTAAGTAGGCTCCATGCCTAATGTGGAGCCTGGACTCATAACACGGAGATCCTGAGTCACATCCTCTACAACTCAGCCACCCAGGCGCCCCTGCAGTGTGCTTTTTAATACAGTCTTGTAAATTATGAGCTCCATTTTACAGAGGGGAAAACTTTTTGCTCAGAGGGCAAATGGTTTGTTTGAGGCCAGGGATTGGTGAAGCCATAATTCAATCCCAAGTCTATCACCAAAATAGTGTATTTTCCCATGAATAGCCATGCTGCCTCTCTGTATGGACCTAACAATAACACTAATAGTAATTTGTTGAACACTTATTATATAAAAGGCACTTCATTAAATAAATGTTATGCACACCTCATTAAAACTGAAGGCAAGTATCTTATCAATTCCATTTTACAAATGACACTGAGACACAAAGGCTGGGGGATAGGTAACCTGCTCAAGGTCACATGGTGAGTCAGCCTGAATTGGATGGGCATTTCACATTAATTATGCCACTAAATCCTCAAACAACTACAAGATATAAAGACTTTTTTTTTAATTATGTACAAAAACAATTATTATACACCAAAGGAAGTGTGCTCTGAGGATCTGAGACACATGTACTTTTGTCCGCCAGCTTCAGCTGGCTTCAAGTGTTTTTACTTCTTGTCTCCTGATTATTTCTCTGCTAGAAGTAGAGAAAACAGGATACCTTCTGCCTATAACCAGAAAAACCTGGCAAGTGGGCAGGAATAACCAATCATATTACATCACTGATTTTCTGCTATACAGAATTTTAGGTCCCCATGCTCTGGAACAGAGGAAGGCAGAGGTGACCTTAGTTAGGGAACTGCTGCTGTTGTCTTGACACACCTGTGAGCTCAAGTGCATGAACACAACTGTGGTGGCAATTTTCTGAAAAGCTAAATGGCTATTTTTACCCAGATTTCCTTCTAGACATCAGGCCGTCTGGAAGTGAGCTAATATCTTTCAAATAATCACAATAGCTTAACATAGGAGCTATTTTACTTACTATATGGCCAAGTATTGTCTTACATATATCAATTCACTTAATTCTCACAAAACCAGGTGAAATAGGTATTATTTCATCCCATTTACTGATAAGGACCATAAGGCAAAGAAGATTAAGTAATCTGCTCAAGGTTATACAACTAGTAAGTTCTTCCTAAAATGTGTTGGACTTTCCACATTAAATCTTGTATTTCAGTGCATATTGAGATAAAATTATTGCTGTAAACTCACACAAATCACATTTAAATACACCATACCTAAAAGTTTAGTTTTCACCAATGTATTTTACATGCATCTTCCCTCTGAGATATTTTCAGCTATAAAGTCTAAAATCAGGTAGCAACCCACCCACCCTCTGTTTCACTTTAGGAAATGATACGGAAAGCCATACGAAGAAATCTTTAATGTCTCTCATCCTAGCAGAGGTGAGAGTTGAACAAATGTAAATTAAAATTTCTGTTCATGATACAGATTACAGGTGGACAGCTACCAATATAAATAACAGTCATAATGAACACTTACTGGTGTTTGACATTAGTACTTATGATCTTAAAATATCCCCCTTATAGATGAGGAAACAGGTTGAGAGAGGTGACATGATTTCCTCAGTCACATAATGACTTTGCTACCTAGCAAAGTCAGTTAAGTCATGTGTTCCTACTACATTCCTTCTGCCATACCTCACTGCCTCTTATCTGAGCTGGAACTCTGCTGCCATACGTACACAGCACCCCACCTGTGATGCCCTGATGAAAGGGAGGCAGTGACTTCCGCCGGTTCATTTCTTTCATACTTGCTCGCCTCCAAGATTGACTCTTGTCTTGATGATCGGGAGATTGTTCTTGCGGGGATAAATGAAGGGACCTGGACTGAAGTCCATCCTGGTGGTTAAGATCACAACTTTCTCCCACTTTAGGGCTAGAGCCAAGGTAAATTCTTTCCTTTGAAACGCCTTGAGTCATCTCCAGAGAGGCAGGTGATTTACTATACACTTCCACTGGGATGGGATCCGATTCCACGTGATGATCGTGAGTCTTAGACGTCACTGGTTCCTCTTCTAGCACTTGTTATGAAAAAGTCAAAATACAAAATCAAACCCACCACAACTATGCATCTGAGCAAAAAGGCGGAAAAAGAAAATGTATGCCCCAGATCATAGAAACAGTGAGGAAACAGCTCTGCAAACATGTAAATATGTGATTCCAATCCACCAGGAGCCAGGGAAACATTTATGTATAGCTTAGAAACCTGAACCAAAAGCAAGAGGTACTCAATTTTACTACAAGACTCACCTTCTATAGTCTCTGACTTAATTACTGAGGTCATCCTGGATGAAGAACCCTGAAAATAGGAAAACAAAGTGATCTGTTCTCCACATAGCCCCAGTATCAATGGGGCTTTGCTACTCCAGAAGAGACCTTGTATTGTTCAGCCTTTCTGAAGTGCTCATCTCTGCCCCATGAAATTCTACCTACATGACAAGGCCTGGTCTCACCTCCTCCACCTCCTCCAGAGACTGTCAGTGGAGTTCATCACCTCCTGTACTGACTTTCTACAGAACTCATCGTTAGAAATACTCATGCCTTGAGGCACCTGGGTGGCTCAGTCGGTTAAGCATCCGACTTTGGCTCAAGTCATGATCTCATGGTTCGTGGGTTCAAGCCCCACATCACGCTCTGTGCTGACAGCCAGCTTAGAGCCTGGAGCCTGCTTCGGATTCTGTGTTTCCCTCTCTCTCTGACCCTCCCCTGCTCACGCTGTCTCTCTCTCTCTCTCAGAAATAAATAAAAAACGTTAAAAAATATTTAAAAAAAAAAAAGAAATACTGTCTCCCTCCTTTATTTCCCAATTATTTTTTAAATAGTCCCTAATATTCTAGATGGCATTATGATCTCTATGGTCTTCCAAACTAGAAAAGTCACATTATTCTTTATGTTTAATCTCCAGGTGCAAAGTCCTGTCCGTTCTACCTCCAACCTTTTCTCCACGGCCAGTTCCAGTTTAGTTCGGGTCTGAGAACTTCCCCCATCTCCCTTCCCCTAGCCAGAATAATCTTACAGCCTCTCCACTGGTCCTCCAACATTCAGCACTGCTCCTCTCCAATCCATTCTTCGGACAGCAGCAGAGTCTTCCAGCATCTTCCACACCTTTAATAAACTAGCCCTAACCTACCCATCGGGCTCTGAGGCCACGCCCATCGCCTGCACCACTTTTGAATCTTTACCCACACTACCTGTAAAACTTATTCGACCTTTCCAACCTAGCTCAAATGTGAAACTTTCCAACCACTTCTCTTTGGCAAAGTTGGTTGCTCCACCCCTTAATCTTCCTCCCCAGCCCCGATATATCTGTATTACCAGTGGCTGTCACAGAAAACTAACTGGAAGGCAAGGAAGGATATGACAGAGGCATCTCTGGATCTACCAGCTTACCCCTTCCTCCCAGCAGAAATCTCTACTGGGAGGGGTAGGGGAGGACTCTAAGTAAAGAAAAATGAATATATAGAGAGGAACAGGTGGGAAAGGTAGCAGAATGGGCGGGAAGGCCAAGGATCTACATCTCCACAGTTAAGGCCGTACCAGATTCAAGCTCGGATAATAACAACAATGTCATTTGTTAAGCTGCTTGTTAAACGCTAATTATATGCCACGATCTGAGTACGTACGACAGTTTGCATCGTTATCTCATTATCCCACTTAACTCTTTCCAAAGTTCTGTAAAAACTATCATTAATTCCTCCCTGCAGATAAGGGAGGTGGGGTTTAGAGGGGCAAAAGCCTGGCCCACTGGGGACAACCATGAGGGGAGGGGCAGGGGTGGAATTCGAACCAGGGCCTCTCAAACACCTTTCTGCCGTTGAGACCGCCGGCTCTGAAAACAGGCCCCGAGCCAGAGGCGCGGCCCGCCCAGCGGAATCCTCTTACCGGGAGAAGGCCACAGCGCCCCGGAGCCCCGAAGTCTGGGGGCGGCGTAGGATCTGGGCTGGGCTGAGACATCCGACGCCAAAGAAGCAAGTGAAGGAGTGAGTCGATCTATGTCCGGGAGAGATCTGCGACTTCCTGACCTCTGGACGACGCCAGTCTAGTCCGCAGCCTCCGTCCCTGAGATATAAGCCCGCAGATCACCCTCTGCGGTCACGGGTCGCCCCTCGATCGCCTGCACCAGCGCGGCAGTCTGGTGCGCAGTCCGCGGGACGCGCCACCACCCGCGCCTCCGCTTCCGAAAAGTCCCGCCAACGAAGGGCGCATGCGTAATTATCAGCCTCCTCCTCCCCCCCCCCCCGCGTCTTGCACGCGTGCGCAGAACGCCGGCCTCCTTAGAGGCGCATGCGTAAACTGGTGTTCAAGCCTCGGGCTTGCGTCCCCTTCATTAAGTCTTTACTGGCCCAGACGGGTAGCGTAATCTATTTCCTTAGCTACGCCACGCTTGGGGAGTCCCCTCCTACGGACGGACACCACTTCGTCTTCCCCTTTGTGTCCGAGACTCCCAGAGTCCAGTGAAGTTGGGGGGGCAGAGGCCCAGAGAATTTGCAAAGGAATACATCGTTAGGCCGTGGTCCCTGCCGTCTCCTTGCATTGGTAGCTACAAAAATGCGGGCCTTGTCTCTCCCAGGGCGAAATGGAGCGCTGTATTCAGTTTTTTCATTCTATCCTACTCCTGCTCTAGCACTTTTTCTTTCTGTGGCCCCTTCAATACACGGCAAATTCAAGAATTCTCCTTTACAGCCTTTATTGCAGGCCACCCTCCTCCCCAAACTCTTTAGAACTCCTCTGCCCACCTTTATTGCCTCTTCCCTCTGCTCCTTTGCTCAAGCCGTTCCCTCTGCTTGGGAAGCCCATTCTGGCTTTATCCTACCAAATTCACCAATTTGAAGCCACAGTTGAGAATTTATCTCTTTCAGATTCTAATCTGAGGCTCCAGGCGGAAAATTCTGTGCTCTCAGAAGCCCATCCTTGCTGTTCCACTATTCCTTGCTGCCATGGAAGCCCCCAGAGAGCCGGCTGCTTCTTCAGCACCTAGCATGAGGCCATGGAAATGTCCCCTTGGGTGTGTGGTGCTTTCTTTCAGATCTGAAACCAAATGTTGAATTATTAGAAGTCTATAAAGTCTGAAAGACAGTTGGGGAACACCAGCTGGAACATGACTGTGGTCATCCTTCCTGGGGCACCTGGGTGGCTCAGTCCTTAAGTGTCCGACTTCAGCTCAGGTCATGATCTCATGGTTTGTGGGTTCCAGCCCCGCATTGGGCTCTGTGCTAACAGCTCAGAGCCTGGAGCCTGCTTCACATTCTGTGTCTCCCTCTTTCTCTGCTTTTCCCCCATTAATCTTCTGTCTCTCAAAATAAAAATTTTTTTAAATAAATTAAAAAAAAATCTTCCTGGGTCGCCCGGGTGGCTTAGTCGGTTAAGCGTCCGGCTTTCGCTCAGGTCATGATCTCACGGTTCGTGGGTTCGAGCCCCGCGTCGGGCTCTGTGCTGACTGCCAGCTCAGAGCCTGGAGCCTGTTTCAGTCTGTGACTCCCTCTCTCTGACCCTCCCCTGCTCACGCTGTCTCTCTCTCTCCTAGAAATAAATAAAAAACATTAAAAAAAAAAATCTTCCTTCCTGTAATTTTCTATCCTGCGGTTCCAGCCTGCTGGTTTTAATGGCCATCTGAAAACAGAGATAGACTCTTGGTTCCCTGAATATCACACTCTGGTGCTCCGTGGTACCCAGTTCTTTCTATGCCTGCCCATCTCTTTCAAGTCCTTGTTTGTCAGTGTCCCAAGAGCAGAACACTGTTCCCAGCCAAGACTGGTCATCCTGAGGCACAGTGAGAATATTGCTTCATGGATTCCAGACCCAGCAAAGACTCTGTGCTTTCTCTGCTTTCAGTTCTCCCATGAATTCCTGCTGTACACAGGATGTGTACATTCCTTCCCTCATGAGGCACTGCACGATCTGACCCAGCCTTTTTCATCACTCCTCACTCCAGTGACAACCTTTGGTTCACCCGTTCTGCTCTGTGCTCTACAAGGCTTCCATACATGCAGTGCCCCCACCCTGGAGCCACCTCCCATCAGCATCCTGCCTATAATATACCACTATCCCCTTCATTTACTCAACAGCTCAACCTCAGGTGCTAGTTCATATGTCCTTTCTGTGAGCCTTCTAATTCCTCTTCCTTCTGAGCCTTCTAATTTCTCTTGGCTCCCTGAACACCCTAGGTTACCCCCTGCATTCACATTTGCTTTCCTGTCTTCCAGGCCCGTCCACTGCATTCTCAATGCCTAGCACAGGCCTGGCTGTTGTTAGCCTCTCTTCCCCATCCCCACCCCTAGAAAAGAGAGAGGGATAGTGATGCAGATTTTTCATATGAGAGCCAGCTTCCAACATGGTCCCCGATGAGCTCTGATTCCTACAGTTCACACCCTTTGTGTTCTCCCACACTGAGTAGGGTGACCTGTATAACCAGTAAGATACTGTAGAAATGACTGTGATTTTCAAAGTTTAGTCATAAAAGGCATTGTGACTTCTACCCTGCATTCTCATAGATTACCTACTCTAGGGTAAGCCAGTTGCCATGTTGTGAGGATACTCAAGCAGCCCTATGGAAAGATCTGTGTGGGGAAGAACTGAGGCCTCCTGCTAACAATGACTTTCCAGGCACCGGAGTGAGCCACCTTGCAAATGGATCTTCTAGCCCAAGTCAAGCCTCCACATGACTACAGTCTGATTGACCCTTGACTGCAACCTCTTGAGACACTGAATCAGAATTACCCAGCTCCCAAATTCCCAATTCACAGCACCTGTGATCCAGTAAATGTTTTGGGCCAATTATACCATAATAGATTACTGACCCATGTCTAATGTGTCCTCTTTATTTTTTCTATGATAAATGTTTTAAAGGTTTTTTTTTTGTAGAAAATAACATTTTTTGAACACTCTACATGTTTCTCAGTGGTCATACCACATTTCCTAGAAGACTGAGGTGTAAGGAGTCAGTATCTGGAACCCCCGGTGGCCCCTCACAAGCGACACCAAGCCAGCCAGTTGGCGGTGACATTCCCAGGGCCCCCTCCTTCCCAGGCACCTGGACTAGGGTTAGGGGGCGTAAAGTCGGGTTTCAGATCTGATGGCGGCCCCACCCACCCTGTAAGAGAAATCAGAGAGGAGGCCAAATCCATGGAAACTGTTCATATGACATACTTTATTTCCAATCTACAACCATTAAAAACCTTTTGTAAGTTTACACTGTACAGTTATTCTCATGTCTGAAATAAGACACAGGGGCAGGGAGAGCTGGCGGATTGGACCAGGTGTCCTAGCACCCAATCCAACTTGGGAAGGAGCCTTTTGAAGACAGAAGTGGGGAAGAGAAAACAGTGGACAGGAGAGGCAGACAGTTTGGCCCAAGGATGCCCTTGGTCCCTTCCCTCCCAAAGGCCTTTCCCTGGGGGCCCCTAGGGCCCCACAGCTGCAGGACCCTCACCAAGAAACCAGGCTGGGCAGGAAGGGGGCTTCACAGTATTGGCAGGTGTTGGGGAAGATGGGCCAAGATGAGATGACAGCTTCTGGCTGTCTTCCCCAGCTGCTGGGGGTTGGAGCTGTTTTTTGGCACTGTCTATTCAGTTTCCCTGGAGGTGGGAGGAGGAAGGTGAGGAGCTAGGGATTTAGGATTCTTTCCTGGAGGAGTTAGGTTTCTTACTACATGAAGACGCCATGTTCCTGTGGTGAGGTTCCCAAGGGATACATGGTGAGGGTCTTTTTTCACACACACCCCCCACAAGACTCCTACCTGCTGCCTGGCTAGCACAACTCTACAGGGCCTTTTGTGAGCAGAGCTGGAACCAAGCCAGAGGCAGGGAAAGGAAAATTATGGCCTCTCCCTGCTCTCCAACTTCCAGCAAAAGAAGGACATAGTTGTTTTGTTTGGCAGGGAGAGTTCCAATCTCTCAGGCATCTAGATGAGGTTGGTATTTTCCACCTGTTCCTGGTCTGGGCTAGCCTCAGTCCCTCACCAGGCCACACTGATTGATTGCTAGTGTAGATCAGCAGTTGGCCAAATCCTGTTGTATGAGAATCACCTGGAGGGCTTATTAACCCCCTACCTTGCTGGGCCCCACACCAGAATTTCTAATTCCAAAGGTCTTGGGTGGGGCCAGTGCTCTGTAGTTCTCTCAAGTTCTCAGGTGATGCTCTAGTTGCTTTGAGAACCTCCAGCCACCTCATCCTCAGCAACTTGGTGTCCTGAGGCAGTGACAGGGAGCTGGGCCACAGCTGGCAAGGCCCAGCCTGTGAGGCACCAAAATACCCGAAAAGCTGCTGGGAACAGTCTTGTGGTGAGCCCCCTGTGCAGAGAAGTAAACTAAGGCACAGAGATCAGAGGCAGAGTGGAGAGAGAGCCAGGATACCAGGGTCCAGTGGAGAGAGGATGGTGATGCAAGATCCCAAAACATAAGGGGTATTCTGGGGCCCTGGGGATAATCCTGGTGCTCATCATAAAATCATACATGGGGAGGCTGCTAGAACCAGCCAAAGAGAGAAGAAATCTCACACTTGGACTGGGTCTCCAGATTCCCAGCTGAGGTTCCTCTTCACACGAACAGTTTGAGTGGTATCAGAACTGACTGTAACAAAGCATCCAGGATCTGACTACCTCAGCCCTTCAAGGATGCTTAGAAGAAACCAGAGCTCCTTTCTTTAGGGCCTGGGGTCCCATGGGCTGGTGAAGGGCAAGGAGGGAGGGAAACAGGGCTGATGGGATAAACAAGGGAGGGTCCAAGGAGGGTGAAGGGAGAGTAGCAGGTGGTGAGGAGGAGCCCTGGGTGGGGGACACGGGCCCAGCATCATGTTCCTTTTGGTTCCTGGGTCTGTGGACTTTGCAAACTTCAAACGCTGTTGGGAGGGGTAAGGTGTAAAGCTGGGGTGAGCTCAGGTCCTGCCAGGATAAGCTATTCTGGAGACAGTGAGGCCCAGGGGAGAGCAGAGAGGATAGTGAGGTGTCAAATGGACAGACAGACCAATGAATGAATGACCTAGGGAAAGAAGAACCCAAGCCAGGCTGCATCTGCCTTCCAAACGGGGCTAGGCAGGACTGGGCAGGGTACAGGAGCCCAGAAGGAGGCATTCAAGTCTGCCCCACCCAACAGTGGACCCAAGAAACACCACCAGATGTGACAGCAAACATCAGAGGTGGATGATCACGGACACAGGCACTTCCTGGACAGGACGGGAATGTGAGACTGAGTGGGGCAGGGAGGGGTTGCTGATGCACCAGGGAAATCCACAGCAGGGGAGTGAACAGACTGATCCCAGAAAGAGGAAAGGGCTCGACCAAGAGCAAAGAATGGTGGGGGCGTTCTCATTCACAACTGGGGATGTAGCACCTGCTGGGAGTCAGGAAACATGGGTCTGGTCCCGACTCTGCCTTTAGTTTGCTATGTTACCTTGGGTGAGCCACTCTCTTCTCTGGGCCTAAATTTTTCTCTAAAAAGTTGAGGGGGTTTGACATAAAAGGACAGATATTCTGTCATTCCATTTATATGAGCTACCTAGAATACACAAATTCATAGAGACAGAAAGTAGAATAGAGGCTACCAGGGACTTGATGGGGGGCGGGGGGAGGAGTTATTGTTCAGTGGGTACAGAGTTTCAGTTTGGGTAATAAAAAGTTCTGGAAATGGATAGTGGTGAAGGTTGCACGGGGTCATGTCTGGGCCAGGTAGTTAGTGGCATATTTTGGGTATTCCGTACCTAAACAAAAAAGCCCCCAGTGGGGCAGTGGGTTTACACAGCAAGCAGGATGGAGTTGGGCTAGGGGATCCAATGGACCCAGGTCCTAGTCTAGGCTTGATGACTTCCCAGTTAGGGGACTCTGGGATGAGATCTGCACCTCAGTTTCCTTATCTGCACTAACCCATCCTGCTAAGGCTGCCTCCCAGAGCTGTCCCTGAGAGGTCTGAAGGAGACAGGGGGGTGGGGGGGGCGGGGGGGGAATGGGGGAGAGGGGAGCAATTTCTAGATAGTAAAGTGCTCTAGGTGGGGGTGTGTATGGGATAATGATTATTATGAATGAAGAGGTAGTGGGACCTTGGGGGCGGGGGGGAGGGGCTGATGAGGCTGGAAAGTGAGGGACATTCTGGATGGGAGGGGAAGGGGAGAGGGAGGAAGAGCCTGAAAGTTGGGTGGGCAAGTGGACAACAGGCTGGGTGATGTAACCATGAAAGGTGCACAGTGGTGGGTATGATGGAACCATATGGTGGGCAGCGTGTAAGAGGGTCAAGTCTTTGGGCCCTTGACTTTGTCAGCTGGGAGAGCAGCTGGGAGAGGAATGTCCCTGGGAAGACCAAGAGATGGGGCCCATTTTGAGTTCACAGAAAGCAAGACCTCTTGGAGGTGGTTTTAAATTGGTCAGTCTTTGGTGGGGATCAAAATGGGAGGAAAAGAGGGAGACAAGGAATTGGACACAGATGCTTTGTGCATGCAAGATTTCAGAGCCACTGATGTGCCAACATGGTCTGATTTTCATTTCAAACACAGACATCACTGCCACCAGGAGGATCTTGTTTGACTTTGGGAAGAGGTCAGACATAAAAGACATCCAGTTTAGGGTCAATCAGGGCAACTGGTTCCCCATGTCCCCCCTCCTCCCCAACCAACTGGTGCCAACACAATAAGCCTAGTGGTCTGTAGGAAATTAGGACCCCTGGGTTCCTTGGGACTTTGGTGGAATAGAGTGGAGATGGCAGAAAAGGAAGAAGGATAGAGTGAGTCAGGGAGAAGGAAGAGGAAGAAAGTGCTGAGAGTAAAATAGCAGAGGAGGAGTAGGAAGGGGGGAAATGGGAAGAAGGGCAGTGTTCCTTCCTGGGTGCTCCAGGGGAATCCCCACTGTGGGTCAGGCAGTTTTCTGCTTTGGGAATGTTACCAAGACTTAAAAGGCATTTGAAGAAACAAACTTAGAAATTACATTCCAAAAGAGTAGAGATTTTACAAACCAACCCCCCACACCCCAGAAAAGAAAACACAACCAGTTACTAATCAAAATGCTAAAAATCAAACCAAACCAATATTTACACATAACATTTTGAACCCCATCAAGCCCCATGTCCAGAGGCTTCTGTAGGAACAGTGATGAGTGACCTTGCACAGTGGCATGCAGGAAGTAGAAACTGGGACTTTACTGAAAACCAAGATCTGGAGCCTCTGACACCAGCTGGGAGGATGGGCAGCTAGGCACTGAGACAAGAGATGGCAAGGACAATCTTGGACGAGGACGATGGTAAGGCTGAGTGGTCCGTAGGCCTCAGGACTCAGGTCTCGAGAGGATTTCTCCCCAAGGCTGGGAGTGCTGCCTCCCTGACCCTCCATGGCTTGGGGAGGTGGCGGAAGGCCTCTGGTGGTGTGTGGCCTGCTGTGAATCTGAATCCCCTCACCCGGACATAACCTTGGAGGGGCCCCCTGACCTTTTGGGTGGGAGCAGTGGCATCCCAAAAGGGACAGGTCCTTGGCTCCACTGGCCTGCCCACTCTGCCCATGCAAGTCATTATGGCATGAGGAAGCGCCTGGTCAGACCGACAGGACCCTCACTTTATGCCCATTGGGAATGGATATGAAGGACTTTGGTGACTTGTCCAGGTGACCCTGAAAGGGCAGGATCGGGAGCAGGTGGGAGTGCAGAGGGGTCTCCTGAGTCCTGGGGGCAAACAAGCAAAGCTGCTGGCTTTTGGTCTTCCTTTCCACAGACAAGTGGCTTTACTCTGGTATTTCCACTCTGGGCCCCCAGCCAGTTGCAGGAGGTCCACGCATCTGTGTGTGTGTGCGGGCATGTGTGCAAACCGAAATGGGTTTACTGGCACCAAGGGGGAGGCCAGCTGAGGCCTTTCCCGCCACATCGCAATGAGCTACATGGTAGTCTGTCCGATGGCTCAGGCAGCTCACGTGGGACGTGGGCAAGGGTGGGCAGTGGAGCTGGGGCTGGAACAGGGGCCAGGAGAGGCCATAAGGCTAAGGAAAGAGGCTGGTGAGAAGGCTGGCAGGTGGTGAGAGCTGAGGCAGGCTGGCACTCTCGGGTCCATGTGCAAAGCTGCAATAAACAACATTCTCGAAGTTCAGTCCTGTTTTCCTGTGAGTTCTCACTTGGGGAACTTGGAGAGATATCCATGCTCTTGACAGTTAGGAATTTGTGTTTGACTCATAAAAAAAGGTTTCCGAGGGAGGAAAATGAGAGGGCAGATGGAGAATGTTTGGAAAGTGGGGACGGCGGCCCAGCCCTCCACCCTGTCAGCGAGCGTTTACAGACTGACTGCTGGGGGCCAGCCAAGTACCTAGCAGTGAGTGAAAAGCAGTGCTCAGAGGCCAGATGGTCAGCGGTATTGGGGAGCAAGCTGCAGGGCTCCAGTTCTACCAGGGGGCCCTCCAAACTTGACCAAGAGACCACAGAGCTCAGCTGCCGAGCTGCCTCGTGTACATGGGGGACCCCATGCCTGTCCATCGTGTTAGAAGCCTCACTTTGTCCCAGTGGCAAGAATACATGTCTGAACCTCCAATAAATTACCTTAGGGACTTTGGGGTAAATTAAATTATTAAAATAAAGTAAAACTACCTTAAATATTTATAGTAAGAAAACTTCAAATAAACAACCGAGGAAATGTGTTTCCAGGCCCCAGTCCACTACTGTGTCCGGGGGCACTGGCCTCTTGGAGAGCTCCTGGGCTTGGCGTGGCCAGTTGGGAGTCTCTTATTGGGAATATGTTTGCCCTCCACCAGCCACAGGATGTAAACACAGTGGAGATGTGTCGCTCCTCCAGTGCCAGGGAGAGAGGCCCCCAGCCATCAAGGCGGTGGGCATTTAGGCATTCATCTGTGCACCAGGTCTTGAAACTGACTCTACCTATTTCTGTCTTCAAGGTGTTTCCTGGGAAGGTTGGTGCCCCCCGAGCCATCTTGACCAGGGAGGCAGGTCCCGTGGCTACCCAGCTCTAAGCCCCACACATTTCTACCTCATCTTCCAGTCCTTGCTGCATCCAGGCTCTGCACAGGGAGATCCAGGGCTCCAGGATTCCAAGCAGATACCTGGCCCTGGCTATGCCCTATCATGTCCCCTAGAGCCACAGCAATCCAGAGAGTGGAGCTGGGAGGAGGAAAATGTGGGAAGAAGGAAGGGATGGGGATGATGCCCACCTCAGCTCCACCAGGAACTCCACGTTGAGTCCTACAGCAAAGGCTGTTCTTCTCATCGGTGTTTCCTCCCCTTAAAGGAGGACGTGGTTGGCAGGGAACATCTCTGTGAGCTCTTGTCCCTGAGGAGCATGGCCAGTAGTGTATCCTTTCCTTGGCTCTTCCGAGAAGTGGGTGTGGGCAGAACCAGGCAAGGCTCTCCCAGTGGATGGGCTCTCAAAGGATCTCTCTGGAGCTACTTCCGAAGCCTAGTTGTGGTCTTTCTTCCGCTCACTGCCTTCCCCTGGGAAGTCAGAGATCACCACCCAGCAGTCAGCAGGAGACCCCGCTTTACCTGGATGGGGATGCTGTTGTCTGGCAGTGGGGCAGCTGCTGTCCCTTCAGGGCGAGGCGATGCCGACGGCACAGGCCCCTCGCGGCGTCTCTTCTCCGTTTGTTCCCTTCGGCTGTCCAGGGACTGGGCTGGTTGAGGTGGGGAGCACGGCTGCTCTGTCACTCGCTGGGGGGAGCTGCCCTCTCCTCCCCACCCCAGCCGGACTCTGAAGGATGCAGCCTGCACTTGGAAGGAGAGTGCCGGATGGCCGAACGGGATGCCCGGGCAAAGCAGGAGGTAAGGGACTGAGTACTACAGTCACAAACAGCATCCTAGAGGAAGGGAGGAGGAAGTCAGAAAGAGCCAAGAGGCACTGACTACCCAGAGGCTGGGCGGCCAGCCAAGCAAGGAATTTGGACCCAGCCTTGCCTGGGGAACCAGTTCCAAGGACTACGGTATTGCCCCTCCCTCAACCAATTTTTTTAAATTGATTTTCTCCCATTAGAACAATAATAAATGTTCCCAAGTAACACTCCAGAATGTAATAAATTCTGGAACGTACAGAGAAAAAAGTAGATGTGGTCCATCAAAGATAAATTCTCAACACGTTGCACACCCATACATTTATCAAAATGACATCATCGCCTACAGCATATTTTCTAACTGTAAAACATAAGCACTTTTCTGTCATTATGTATATCTAGATTTCCTTCTTTTTAATGGCTGTATATTATATATTATTCTACTGAATGGAAATACAGTACCTTCATTTACTTATCTAATTCATTTTTTTACATGCATTTTAGGTGGTTTCTAATTTTTTACTATTATCAACACACAGGGATAATGGTTAAAAGTGCTGCTATAGAACTAATTGCTTGGTTCAAATCCCAGCCCTACAATTACCAGCTCTATGACCTTGGATAAGTTACTTAACCTCTCTGAACCTTGATTTCCTTCTCTCTAAGGTGAAGGACATGATACCTTTCTCAAAATGTTGTGAGGGTCAAATCAAATATAATATGCAAAGCTTTTGGCATAGTGCCTGCTAGGTACACAATAAATGTTAGCAATTTGTATTAATAGTGGCATACATTTATACAAGCATGCTCTCTCACCGGTGTCTCTCGATGTACAGGTGGTGATATGGGGGTGATGGTTAATTTTAATGTGTCAACTCGACTGGGCCACAAGGTGCCCAGATATTTGGTCACACATTATCCTGAGAGCTTCTGTGAGGTTGCTTTTGGATGAGATTAACATCTAAATCAGCAAAGCATATTGCCCTCTCAAATGTGGATGGGGTTCATCTAATTAGTTGAAGGCTGGAAGACCAAAAACGCTGACTCTCCCTGAATAAGAATTCTTCCTGCCTGATGGCCCTAGGACTGGAGCTACATTAGCTACATGTGCTGTACCGGAATTACCTCGCCAGATCTCCTGGTTCTTGGGTTCTCAGGTTTTTGGGCTCAGACTGGAACTATACCATCAGCTCTGCTGGGTCTCCAACCCTGTAGATTTTAGGACTCCATAATCATGTGAGCCACTTCCTTATAATAAATCTGTCTCTCTCTATACACATACATGTGCACAGACACACATATATACAAACACACACAGTCTATTGGTTCCATTTCTCTAAAGAACCCTAAGAGGATGAGTGTGTTTAGTCTATGACAATTCAGTGAGGCATATTTTTATTATATGTTCAGTATATACATTAAGCTGAAAATTTTTTTTTAAGTTAAAAAAAGGTAAGAATTTAAAAGATTTTTTTTTTAGTAAGGCCAGCTGGTTTGAGAGTATCGAGAAGTAAAGCACTAACCACATACTACCAGGGGCTGTAGAAACTAGGCAAACTCCTTTCTTTTTTAGTGTTTACTCACTTATTTTGAGAGAGAGAGAGACAGAGAGCAAGCGAGGGCAAAGAGAGAGGGAGAGAGAGAATCCCAAGCAGGCTCCACACTGTCAGCACAGAGCCGAAAACAGGACTTGACCCTATGAACTGTAAGATCATGACCTGAGTGGAAATTAAGAGTTAGACGCCCAACAGACTGAACCACCCAGGTGTCCCTGGGCAAAATCTTTTGAAAGACAATTTGGCAGGGGGCCTGGCTGGCTCAGTCAGTGGAGCATGCGACTCTTCATCTGGGGTTTGTGAGTTTGTGCCCCATGCTGGGTATAGAGATTACTTAAAAATAAAATCATAAAAAAAAAAAATTTTTTTTTTAAATAAGACAATTTGGCAATACTTATCAAATGCCTTCACATTTATGTTCTTTTATCCTGTAATCCCATTTCTGCAACTCAAACCTAAGGAAATAATCTGACATGTGGACTGTTTCTGCACCATGTCCACCATAGCATCATGTATGATAGAGAAAAGCTAGAAATGACCCACACATACAATACATACAGATGGGTCAGTCACAGCCCATGCCACTTCCCTGCGTCCCCACCAACTTTACTGAGTGCACTACAGGCCACATGATGTCACCCCTGACTACACCCTAGACCAAGGTAGCACACTGCACTCAAGTTGGACCATTCCCCATTTCTTCTTTCTTCTAGAAATCTGGAATTGGACAGAGGGATTTGAGTCAGTATCTCTTAGATGCCTGAAGCAGAAGGTGTTATAGAAGCAGACCTGGGACCATATATGCAAAGGCAAGAAAGAGAGAGACACAGGAAGAGAGTAGACATCAGAGAAAACAAAGCTCAAGGGAGAGGAGAGGAAGACAAAGGCTGAGGCCTTCGGGTCCTTATACCTGGGATCCATAGATATTCCACCATTTCCCTTTCTGGAAAACTAACTTACATGCATTTTTTTTTTTTTTTACTAACATGCAAATAATCCCTAACCAAATCTGAAATTGATATGGGCGGGGGGGCACTGTGCAGCAAAGGATTCTCAGAGAAAATGGAAGCACTTAGGCATAGAGTCTTAGGGGGTGGGCAGGGGTTTGTGGGAAAATGTTTAATAACTAGTTTTCTAGGAGCGAGGGGAGAAGCCCTGATTTGGAGCACTTGTCCATTTTCATGGTGTAAACCCTCCCACTGGGGCTGGTCTCCAGGTGCTTTACTGAACACAGAGATGCACACAGTTGGCTCTCATGAACCAGACACATTGGCTCCACTGGGTTGCAGGAGAGCAGTGAGTACACCTCTTCCCTGGAGGGGATGCTAGCAGTCTCTCGTGTGTGGTGGTTGGGTAAGTCATGCTCACTGCCTTCTTGGGTTCTGACCACGTGTCCATCAGGTCTGTTGTTCCAGGTCTGGGGCCTTCCAATCCCTGTTCCTTCCTTCCTTTCTTCTAGTCATTCATTAAAGTGGGCTCTACACCCAACATGGGGCTTGAACTCACAGACCCTGAGAACAAGAGTCGCATGCTCTACTGACTAAACCAGACAGGCGTCCCCCCCCAACCCCCATGCCAGACCAGCAAAATGACTTTTTTTTTTTTTTAATATTTTTATTTATTTCTAGGAGAGAGAGAGAGAGAGAGACAGCGTGAACAGGGGAGGGTCAGAGAGAGAGGGAGACATAGACTCTGAAATAGGCTCCAGACTCTGAGCCGGCAGTCAGCACAGAGCCCGACGCGGGGCCCGAACCCACGAACCGCGAGATCATGACCTAAGTGAAAGTCGGACGCTTAACCGACTAAGCCACTCAGGCGCCCCCCAAAATGACTTTTTGAAACACACCACCATATTCCTGAATCTGAAACCAAAAGGATTTGGACCTTATAGGTCAACACCCCAGCCAAGAAAAAAAGAGAAGACCCCACCAGCCTACCTCATTGGGAAGGACTGTGGCTCCATCTCCATCCCGGGGCACACCGTCCTTCCCCACCTGGGGGAGAATCGAGAGTCTGGCATCCTCACTGCTGCCTGACTTGGCTGCCTTCTTGTTTAGGATCCTGGCCATGCCCTCTGGCTGATGGTAGCTGGCTGGGGAGAGGGGCTCCGGTTTCTTGGTGCTCTCCTCCCCTGCCGCCGAGGTGGGGCTTGGTGCCCGCCCACACACGTTGCGGAAGAACTCCTGAACGATGCCATACTTTGGCGGCTCGGGCTTGGCCCGAGCCTCAGACATGCCCAGTTTCCAGACAGACTCCGTGCTCCCCGAGTGCTCCACCACGCTGAAGAGGCTGGACAGTCCGTCGTTGATGTTCCTCAGTACAGGGCTGTCCCGCGTGGTGGTGGAGCGGGCCCAGGCGGAGCCATTCTGCTTGCCCTGGTGCAGGTTCCACAGGCTGCGGTCCTTGGCGCTGTCCAGTTTGGACACAGACCGCCTCTGGAGCTTTGGCGAGCCATACTTGGGCGAGCAGCACGGCCGCTCGATGCGCGAGTGCACCTTGTCCAGGGAGGAGGAGATCTGCTTGCTGCGCACGGACATGAGTGACGAGCTGCGGGGTGACCAGCTCTTGCCATGGAGGCTGCTGCGGGGTGGGTCTGTCTGCAGGCCCACGCTCACTGTGCGGATGGTCTGCGTGCCCACAGTAGCCAGGCCCACCGTCTGGCTGGACGTGCTCTTCACTTTCCTCTCCAGCGAGCCCGAGCGCATGGCCTGGCGCACGCAGTTGGTGATCTCCTTCATGTCGTCGCTCATGTTGCCAGCCATCTCAAAGTCGTGCAGGGCCGCCGGGAAGCCAGGCCCTGCTGTGGAGGGGCTGCTCCCAGAGCCTGCGTCCAAGCGCTGCCGTGAGAAGTTGCAGAGCCACCGGCTGTAGGAGCTCTCAGCCAGCCCGTCAGCCTCGGCCGATTCTTTGGGCTTGGCAGTGGTGAAGAGGAAGCCAGGCTCGATGATGATCTTGCCCTCCCTGTCATGGACCACAGGGACACCCAGGCGCCGGGCCACCGGGGGACTGTAGTACACGCGGATGCCCGTCTTGTCGGGAGCCGTGTAGCTTCGCTGCATCTGCCTCCCTGCCGGCTCCTGGCAGCCCAGGGCGCCCAGGCGGTTGCAGTCCCGTGATGAGGGATGTTCCTGGGCATCCTTCTCTGGGTCCTCCGGCTGGGTGCCCACAAAGGCAAAGGCAGGGTTATTGGGCAGCTTCTTGCCCCGCGCAGCTTCACCAGCAAGATAGGGGGAACAGTCAAGCAAATTTTCAAACTCAGACATGGACGAAACAGATTTGGTCCTGGGAGGAGCAGAGGAGGAAGAGTGGGGTTAGTGGAAGATAACTAGTCCTCTTCGCTGGTCCACGACTGGGACCATGACCGTCCTGCTCATGTCTTGTGGTGCCTGCCCTACATCGCCTCCACACCCACACCTCTACACCCAACACAGCACCCTCTAAACACCTGCCATTCTCCACCAAAGGGCTTTTTGTGTGACTGCAAGAGCACACTTGGCGTCCACGCAGAGGAAGCTACAACCATCAAAGAGTTTTGCCCCTACACACAGCCCTCAGCAAAACAACGGGCAGAAGCTGGTGGCCCAGTGCCCAGCCTTCTTGCTCCTTGGACAGGTGACTCTGCACTGCATGCCCATGGCTCCCAGGGTCCCTCAGTGAAACTGACCGGTTGTCCAAGGGACAATATCCCCCTTTGTTGGCTGCCTTCCCTTCCCTGTGTCACTTCCAGTGTTTCCTAAAATCCCTTCCCAAATAAACCATCTGCTCTCAAATCCTTGTCTCAGGATCTTGAGACAAGTTCTCAAATCCTGTGTTTGCTTTTGGGGGAACCCAAGCAAGATGACATTGACTCTCCATTGCATGTGTGGGGTGATGACCTCGAGTCAGGTGTGCGTAAGTGCATCTCAGAGGTCAGACCATTGCGCCCTCCCAGGACTCGAGGAGACAGGTGCTACTGTCCCCACTAGAGTGACATGGGAAGTATCACCCAAGGTCGCATTCTTAGAAATGGCAGAGCTGGAATTCAAACCCCATACTCTGATCCCGGAGTCCACCTTCCTACCCTGGGCCCGCCTGACTTGAGATTCCTCTCGTGGCCCCGATGGGGTTCTGTTGCCATCATTCTATTCAGGGTTTCCTAACGGTGGAGATATGGTCCCGACAGCCCCGGGGTCTCCCTGGCCACAGCCCAGGGCCAGCCCCAGAGGAAGCTGCTTGGTAATCCCAGGAATGGAAGCCCAGCCTGACTCCCCTAACTCCAGGCACAGGAAGGAACCCCAAGAGGAGCTGAAAAGTTTCTTTCCCAGCTCGGATGTATGCGGTCCTGGGTTTTCATGTGTATCCACAATCCACAATCAAACAAACAAGAATAATCGAGGGCTGGAATTCTAATTGTCTCAAGCGTCCTGGCTCCTAAGTGACTTCAGTTCCATAGAAACCACATCCCAGGGTCCCATCAGCTCTGCTGAGGTGCTGTGGGCGCATGGGGCAAGGGAAAGAAGACAGACAAGGAGTGGGGCAGAGAGAGGGGCCTGAAGGATGGGACAGGGGAGGGGCTATAGGGCAGGGCAGGGGGAGGCGATGCCAGCACCTTTTTAAGGCAGCTCCCCCAAGCTCAGCTTCAGAAACCCCCTCCTTGTCGAGGATCTTCTCGCTCCGCGTCTGTCAAGGAAGAGAGGCAGGAAGAGTGAGTTCTGACCACCAGCGCACCAAGGAAAGGTGACAGGAGGTCAGTGTGGGAGCTGACCCTGGATCCCACGCCCGAGTCTCCTCTTGTAGAGCAAGAGTGAGGTCAGCACTGGTCTGGGATCCCTGTGGATCAGTTTCTGGCTACAGTGCGTCTATCACTCCCTCCATAGGCATGTGATCCAGGCTTGGTCAGTCAGAGCTCCAAGACAGAACCCCGGGAAAGAGTCTTTGTAGAAGTTATTCTGAATGTGGTGGCAGCACCAAAGCTCCTGGTGGCCACCATTCAGCTGGTGGTGACAGCAGCGGCCTGAAGGTTCCTGCTCAGGACCTGTCTCACCCTCAGGCTAGAGCGGGTCCCCTGGGACTTGCATAAGTTTTCAGAACCTGCGTCACCAGCCCTCTTGAGGCCCAATCCAATCCTCTCCTGCCGCGGTTCCCCACAATTAGGTTTTGTCGCTTGCAACCAAATCTCCTGACACACCACTTCCTCGGGCTGTCATGAGCAAAGAGCCTGTGTGCCCACTCTTCCCTGACTCAGAATATTGCTGGATGGACAGTGCACCTGAGGCTTAAGCAAATTCACCAACGTGACCTAACTGGTCTCCACAAAGGGGGCTGGGCTACAGCACAGAATGTGATTCTCATTTCACCACTGAGGTAACTGGAGCCCAGGCAGGGAAGGACAGGGTGACTTGCTCAAGATCACACAGCTTCTCAGAGGCCTTGCTTTTCAGAAAGGCACAGGTGACGCCAAAGAGAGGGCAGAGGCCTGGCCAAGAACACAGGGAGACGCCCAGCGTCTCTCCCAGGCATGGAAGGATGGCACTGAGTGGGGGCTCCTCACGAGTCCCCAGCCATCAGCTGAAACTATGGGGTAGATATCCCAGGATCGAGGAGCCCAAAGTGCAAGGGTGTGACCTGTGAGACAGAGTTAGTATTATCCCTGTCCCCTCCCCCACAAGTGAGGGACTCTGCAGTGTAGCCAGGGGCCAAGACAACACGGATGGCCTGCTACCCCACTCACCTCTTTCCAGCTGTTGTCCTGCTTCTCCAGGTCTGAGTGCTTCAGGACCCAGGGGTCAGCAGCCTTCTGCAGCTGGGCGAGGGTAGAGAGAGCGGTCAGTGGTGGGCAAAGGTGGTGAGCGGGCCCTAGCTCTGTGCAGGCTACCCTGCACGCTCTGCTTGTAGCCCGGAGGACCCAGTGATGGGCTAGCGGCTCTGAGCCACCAAAAGACAGATTTAGAAAATGGCCACAAGAGCAGCCACTTACAGGCATCCTCAGAGTAGCCGCTGTCACCGCTAGGCTAATTCATGCTGCAATTCCTGGACCAGCTAGGTCAGCTAAGCACCAGCTGGGCGACATAAGAGTGGGGGCTCCACACTGGAAATGCTGAACAGCAGTTAGATGGAAGGGGACCGATCTCTACACTCTGTTGCGAACAGCTCTTTATGAATGAGGCAAACAAACATAAACATATGTATCTTATGATTCCATTGTTGATTCAAAAAAAAAAGACCTTGTTCATGGGATCGAGGCCCCCTCCCCCCCTCACTGTCAGCATGGAGCCTGCTTGGGCTTCTCTTTCTCTCTCTCTCTCTCTCTCCCCTCCCCCATTCTCAAAATAAATAAATAGACATTTTAAATACATAAATAAAGATTTTTTTAAAAGATCTCCATGAATATAAATCGAAGTAGCAAGAAAGGGAAGAAGTGGGTTGGAGTATGATTTTGCAATATTTGGATCTTATTTTTATTTATTTATTTATTTTTTATTTGGGTCTTATATAAAGATGAAGTCCTGGGGCATCTGGGTGGCTCAGTCAGTTGAGTGCCAGACTTTGGCTCAGGTCCTGATCTCATGGTTCATGGGTTCAAGCCCCACTTCAGGCTCTGTGCTGACAGCTTAGAGTCTAGAGCCTGCTTCATAGTCTCTGTCTCCCTCTCTTCCTACTCCTCCCCTGCTCACACTCTGTCTCTCTCTCTCCAAAATAAATAAACATTAAAGAAAAAAGATGAAGTCCTGATTTATGTAAGTAAAATAAAACAAAGGAAAAAGTCTAAAGAGTGGTACATAGCAGCTTGGTGGGTGGGAGCTGGGTCCATGATGTGAACTGTACTGGGGCATAATGGTCAATGATGGTTTCCCCCCCCCCTCCCCCCCTCTCTTTTGGTCAGAGGACTCTAACTTTCTCAGATTCTCAGGTTTTGGTAGCCTCTAGGGGTAGGCACACGACTTACGACTGGCCAATCAGCCTTATGGAAAAGGAAAACTCTACTGCCAGTGGTAAGCTGTAAAGATATGAGCACACAACTAACAATAGTCACATTTGACAACCGCTTGCTTAGGACTAAAGCACAGAGGAAAGCAAGCCTGAGATGGACGGACCTAGTGCCTGCTGCCTTCTCTGAGCACCTGGATCCAGCTATAACTGCAGCAGACCCTCGCCCCGGACTTTTCCTACAGTTAGTCCCCGCTGTGTCTGGAGCCAGCTCGGGCTGGGACAGGCCTCACCTGGCTCAGGCGGTTCTGCAGCTCCTTTACCTGCTGCTCCACCTGCTGCTTCTCACCCTGAAGCCGCTCCACCAGCTGCAGCTTCTCCTGGCTCCAGTTGCGCTCGCTGATCTGCAGCTGCCTCGTCAGCTCCATGACAGCACCGTAGGACTCAGCCAGCAGGTGCTGTTGCTCCTCACGCTCCCTCTGCAGGGCAGCCTTCCAGTCGGGCCCCGCCCGCTCCCCAGCCCCCTTGCCGGCCTTCAGCTCCATCTGCGGCACAAGGAAGAGCAAACTGGGTGTCTGGCACCAGGAGGCCCTTCCTCTCCGCCCTGAAGGCCCCTCGCCTGCTGACCACCTACTCAGAACTAAGCCCTCCTCACAATCGAGGCTTGCGCAGAGCTCGTTCCCAAGCGCTGTCTCAGTGTCCTCATGGAATCGCAACAAGACAAATGCCTTTTCTGATATTATAGAGAGGAGAGAGAGGTTCTTTGGCCCAGGTCACAGAGCTACAAAACGGCAGAGGTTCCTAGTTATTGCTTCTTATATTTCATCAACTCTCACAACTGGTCTGGGCTGATAGTTAGCACGGGACATGCACCCAGGATCACAAAATGGAACGTGTGCAGCAATCAGCCCAGTGTGATGGCTTTCGCAGCACCAAGCCTTTGCGGTGGCAGGAGGTAAATATGCAGCCCTGAGCATCAGTGTACCCCAAGTCCCCCAGGCTGTGGTCTCATATGTTAACCCCCATAGGAACTGGCCCGCTTCCCAGTGGGCAAGGGCACCTGGAATGGCTGTGTTGTGGGGGGTCAGCAGAACAGTGAAATGTGCAGACGGGGCAGGAGCTGTGAGCTCTGCCGGGAGGCTTAGGAGGAAAGAAGGGTGGCACTGAGAAGCCAGGAGTCTGTGAGCCTTGGGAAGAAGGTTGGGATCGCGGTAATGAGAAGGCAGGAAGAACAGAAGAGCAAAGGTCAGGTCTGCTGCTTATCTGCTGGGTGACCTTGGGAAAGAAATTTAACCCCTCTGTGCTTGTTTTGCTACGTGTCCAGCAGAGATCGTCAGTGTACACACCCCCAAGGGGCCCACGATGCCAGGAAGGCAGCCTGCAGTAGAGACAGGCTTGGGAAAGCTGGGACCTGAAGAGTCATGGCAGGTGGGGTGATGGTGGTGGTGATAACAATCTCTCTGAGTGGGAGGCACCCCCCCCCCCTTCACTTTTCAGACCAGAGTAAGGCAGCAGCTTGCCTCCGGGCACACAGCAGAGACCGGAGCTCCAGGGCTCCTGGTTAAGGCTCCTTTGGTCACACTCGGTCATGGGGTGGAAGCAAAACAAAGCCAGTTTGAAAGGGACTAAGGGGATCCTTATGAGGAGAGGAGGGATGAATGAAGACAGCAGGGAGAAGTCCGGCCATGTGTGTGAAGGCTGTCACCAGGTGCAGACAGGTATTTAAGCATCTGGCCTCACGTGTGAACCCATAATGCAACAGAGGTGCCTATGGTGTCCCCTGTGTCAGTCCTTCACGTTCCTTCCCTGGCCCAGTGACTCCCAGGCTCCAGTGTTTCTGGTACCCTTGCTGTATGATTCCATGTAAATCTCTTGCCATCCCTGGGCCACAAGAGGAGGTAAAGGGGTCCCTGTGCTCCCAGACAGGACAACTGAGAGAGTTTAGATGAGGGAGGAACAAAGAGGGAAATGTCTCTGACAGGTGGGGGACTCACCTGGGCAGTATGGCTCTTCAACTCTGCCCG
Organism: Proteles cristata cristata; assembly: GCA_017311185.1. NCBI lineage: Eukaryota > Metazoa > Chordata > Mammalia > Carnivora > Hyaenidae > Proteles > Proteles cristata. The sequence continues at coordinate 9,975 of JAESUZ010001308.1, read as the reverse complement.
CTCTGTCTCCCAGGTGGCCTTGGCCTTGGCAAACTGTTGCTGAAGTTCAGTCAGACCACGGCGTTCATCCCGAAGCAGCCAGCACAGCTCCTTCAGCGTCACCTTCATGTCAGCCAGTGTCTTGATGTACTCATTGGGCTGCAGATGGGGGCAAGGCCTGGGTCAGGAGCTCCGAAGGCATGGGAAGGGGAGCCTGGGCTGGGAGCACTCATCCAAAGCCCAGCCCAGGTCTCTCCCCAGTCTCGAGCAAACCCCATGACCTCCCCAGGTCATCTCACCCATAAAATGGGCATGACAAGCCCAGCCAAGCCCCGCCATGGCCTGACATGTTCCCCAGCCTCTCATAAACAAAAAACCCTGAGGTTATAGCAATTATTATTCAGCCTAAATGTGAGGTGGGCGCTGGCTTCTTTGAGCTTCTGTAGAGTCTAGGCCCTGAGTCTCTCTCCTTGCCCAAGATCTGCTTCTCTAACCTATCATAGGTCAGATGGGAAATCTGAACTACGAAGCATCCCTGACTGCCTGACTCAGTCCCAATCTTCTCTCTTTGGCCAATGACCGCTTTCCCACCTACCCAAGCTCTCTGTGTATGACCCCATTGTTCTATCTGCCTCATAGCTTGATCTGATGGTTCCTGACTCCAGACCACAAGGCCTCTCTTCATATGACCCTCAACTTGATGTCCTTGCCCCCACTATGTACATCCTGAGCCTCAGGCAATCCCAGAATACCCTGCCACACCTCTGCACATATAATTCTCTTGGTCCAAAAGGGCCTTTTCCCTACTCTCTATTATGCAAGCTCCCATTCATCCTTCAAAACCTACCACCTATTACCCCTTCTCTGTGATCCAGACAGAATTAACTGCTCTCTTACATGTGACCACACAGTCCCTCATCTGTCACTGCCCGGGATGACTTATGAACCCTGTAGCACTAAGTATCTGGGGCCAGTAACCAGACAATAACTCTCTGCCACTTTAGTACCCCATGCAAGACAGGTCAGAGAAGGTGGCAGGAAGTGATCGCTAAACAGACAGAGGAGCCATGGACAGGAAAGGACTGGGAACAGGCTGGGAACGCACCGTGTTTTGGGTCCAGCTGTCCCCTGTACAGGTCTTGTTATCTGAATGCTGGGCATTGATTTCCTCTTCCTCCATTAGCAGATACAGCTCCTTCATGCTATTTACCTACATTCAACAGAGAGTAGAAGGGTATCATGCTTGGGAGTCTCACCATCAGGTGAGACTCAGCCTAGAGATTCAGCGTAGTGGCCTGGATAGAAAGGGTATTACAGTCAGGAAAAAAGTAAGAAGGGGGGGGGGGGGAGGTTATGGTTCAGGATGAATCAGTCTAATTCAACACTGTCTTCCCAAATTTTAACTGGCTCTTGTGCACCATCCAGAACTAAGAGCACACAGTTGGAAAGGCAGACTGTTGTGGCCACCCCGTCCCCCCCCACCCTCCCCCCCACACCTCTTCCAGCTCAAGGCCATGAGGCATCCCTGAGAGCCACTCAGAATTAACCATCTTGCCAGCTGGGTCAAGATAGGCCCTGTGGGCACAATAAAAAGACCACGGGCACCCCCATAATTATAGATAAAGGCAACCAAAGGTTTGGGTGGACAGAGGGAGCCATCCTGGTTTGCTGCGGAGACCAGGGTACTAGGTTCAGGATGGGAATGAAACAGAAGGAAGCCAGCTTCTGACTGGGGTGCTCATCCATCATTCATTCATTTATTCATTTATTGAGTCAACAAACATTTACTGAATACCTATCATGCGCCAGGCCCTTTGTTCAGGGCTGGGAATATATCAGTGAGCAAGCCAGACAAAAACCCTTCCATTCCAGTAGCAGGAAATAAAACAAATAACTGAAATGTATGAAATGTCATTAGATATTTGGAATGTCACATAGAGATGTGGCATGGAGAAAAAAGAGCACGCCAAAGGATTTGGGATGTGGTGTGTGTGGGTGATCAGGGAGGGCCTTAGAGAGATGCGGGTGTTGGGGCAATGTCCTGAAGGAGGTAAGAGAATAAGCCATGTGAACACCTGCAGGTTGGGAATTCCAGGGAAAGGGCACAGCAAATGCAAAGGCCCTGAGGTGGGAACACATTTGTTTGAGGGAAGCAAGAGAGACAGGGAGGAAGTGAGAGAAGTACAGGGAGAAAGTGAGAGAGGTACAGGGAACAAGGCTGGTTGCCAGGCCAGGGACTTGTAGGGACTTGGGCCTCTGTTCTGGGTAAAATGGGAGCCAGGAGAGGACCGTGAGCTGAGCAGTGATGCTGACCTGACTTTCAGTTTCATGCGATCACTGCAGCTGCTAAGATACCTTACTGGGTAGCAACAGAACCCCATATCACAAAACTCCAGGGGATGCCATCCACATGGAATGTATGCCACTTGAGTGCAAGATGCTCATACCCTTCTAAATGCAAGATGCTTGATGGAAGGGTGCTAGGGCAGAAGCAGGGAGACCAGGTAGGAGGCTGTAGTGATACTCCAGGCAAGAAGTGATGGTGGCTCAGCTGGGAGGGAAGGCAGAGTGGCTGCGTCAGACTCTAAATAAATAGATTCTGGATAGATTCACAATGTGCAAGAAAGGCCATTTAAGCCATGTGCCTGGTTAAGCTCCCCAAGGGACTAAGTGTAGGTAAGGGAGAGATGTGACCCAAACACTGAGCCTTGGCGACTCTGACATTAAGAGAGGTCAGGGAGAAAAGGAGGGGCCAGCCAAGGACATGGAGGAGCAACCAGTGAGTGAGGTGGAAGGAAACCCAAGAAGAGTGTGATGTCCTAGAAACCAAATGAAGAAGGGTTTCTGGTGTCAGGACAGGCACTGAGGCTTGGAAGCATGTGAGGGGGAGCAGGGCCTGCTTGAATAAGCACCCTAATTCTGTCCCTGGTCACGAGCATCTAAACATACAGACTTCGGTTGTCTGTATACACAGGTGTACAAGTCTTTCTCAAAAATCCTTGGGGCCGGGTGTGCTTGGAATTCAGAATGAAAGGGGATTTAGAAAGAGAATGTGGTGCCTACACTGCCCCAGGGGGGTCAGGTTTAACACTCTATGCTCAAGCACACTGATGTTTCCCCTACAAACATATGGAAATTAACAGGAAATTGGATAAACAAAGGTTTTGCTGCCAAGTGAATGTGAGGCTCATCTTTTCCCACTGAGTTAGGTACAATAAAACACAGCTCTCAGAGCTCCTGGATTTCAGAACTGAGACAAAGAATCATTGATCTTTATCTGCAGTAGAATGGCAATAATAATTATCTCCATATCATAGTGTATTTGTAGAGATGAAATGCAATAATCCACCTAAAGTACTTAACACAGTACTCAGAACACCATACTCACTACCTGTGGGTTTTTATCATTCACATGTATAACTCTGCGTGTGTGGACATATATATTCTTTGAGGGCATGAATATATATCAAGTTTATTATTTATATAGTTATATGTATTTGTTTATACATATTTCTACACATGTGCTTCATATACTATTTACACATGTGTATATAACTATTTCTTTTTTTTTTAATTTTTAATGTTTTATTTATTTCTAGGAGAGAGAGAGAGACAGCGTGAGCAGGGGAGGGTCAGAGAGAGAGGGAGTCACAGACCGAAAGAGGCTCCAGGCTCTGAGCTGGCAGTCAGCACAGAGCCCGACGCGGGGCTCGAACCCACAACCGCGAGATCATGACCTAAGCGAAAGCCGGACGCTTAACCGACTAAGCCACCCAGGCGCCCCATAACTATTTCTATAATGTATGTAGTTATGTTTACATCTTTTTACAATTGTTTTTAATGTTTATTTTTGAGAAAGAGAGAGAGACAGGGCCAGAGACAGAGTCAGAGTGTGAGTGGGGGAGGGTCAGAGAGAGAGCAAGACACAGAACTTGAAGCAGGCTCCAGGCTCCACGCTATCAGCACAGAGCCAGACATGGTATTTGAACTCACAAGCCACGAGACCATGACCTAAGCCAAAGTTGGACGTTCAACCAACTGAGTCACCCAGGCTCCCCTAGTTATGTTTACATCTTATTAATTATGTCTATTTTAGTAAATGTGTATATTTCTATTAATTATAGGTATACATATTCTTTAATTTTCTATGCTTACCTTATTTTTTAAAATTTTATTTTTTTATTTTTTAATGTTTATTTATTTAAGAGAGAGAGAGAGAGAGAGAGAGTGCACGCGCAAGCAGGGGGAGCAGCAGAGAGAGAGAGAATCCCAAGCAGGTTCTGTACTATCAATACAGAGCCTGATGTCAGGGCTCAATCTCATGAATTGTGAGATTGTAACCTGAGCCAAAATTAAGAGTTGGACACTTAACTGACTGAGCCACCAGGTGCCCCACATTTTTTTTTTCTAAAGTAAGTTTCTGTTTCTTTTTGTTGCTCTAGCAAATGGAAATGGCTAGAAAGATTTTTACCAAATACATAGGATTTGCCTGAGACAAATTGACATAAAATATAGGCTATGTGGCTTCCAATTCACTTTGGAGTGTATGGAGGAGCATCCATTTCAGCAGCCAAAACTGGGCTTCAGGTAAAATCAATATGGTGGTTAAAAGTAAGTCAATATAGGGGCACCTGGGTGGCTCAGTCAGTTAAGCATCTGACCACAGCTCAGGTCATGATCTCACAGTTCATGAGTTTGAGCCCCATACCAGGCTCTGTGCTGACAGCTCAAAGTCTGGAACCTGCTTCTGATTCCGTGTCTCCCTCACTCTCTGCCCCTCCCCTGCTTGTGCTCTCTCTCTCTCTCTCTCTCTCAAAAATAAACATTTAAAACAAAGTCAACATAGCGGTTCTTAAAAATATTAAAAATAGAACTACCATATGAACCAGCAATTCCATTTCTGGGTACATACCCAAAGAAAATGAAATCAGATCTCAAAGAGACATCTGTATTCTCACGTTCTTTGCATCATTATTCACAATAGCCAAGATACAGAAACAACATGAGTGTTCACAGATGAATGGATAAAGAAAACATGTATGTGTGTGTATATATATACACATGCATACAACAGAATATTATTCAGCCATAAAAGAGAAGAAAATTCTGCCATTTTTGACAACATGGATGGATCTAGTGGACATCATGCTAAGTGAAATAAGCCAGATACAAAAAGATAAATACTGCAAGATCTCACTTAAATGTGGAATGAAAGAAAAGCCAAACTTCTACAAGCAGTGAGCAGAACAGTAGTTGCCAAGGGCAGGGAAGTGGATGGATGGGGAGGTGTTGGTCAAAAGATACAAAGTTTCAGGGGTGCCTGGGTTGCTTAGTCGGTTGAGCACCTGACTTCAGCTCAGGTCACGATCTCACAGTTTGTGGGTTCTAGCCCTGCATTGGGCTCTGTGCTGACAGTTCAGAGCCTGGAGCCTGCTTTGGATTCTGTGTCTCCCTCTCTCTCTGCCCCTCCCCTGCGCATACTCTATATCTCTCTGTCTCTCTCAAAAATAAACATTTTTTTAAAAAGGGACAAAGTTTCAGTAATACAGGATGAGTAAGCTCTGGAGATCTGTGTACAGCATGGTGCCTACAGTTAATGAAACTGTATTGTATACTTGTAATCTGCTAAGGGAGTAGATTTAAGTATTCTCACCATAAAAAAAAAAAAAGAAAGAAGGAAGTAATGAAAGAAAGTGTACCTATGTAAAGGATATGGGCAGGTTAGTTAACTTGAGTGAGGTGATCATATCATGATGTATACATATATCAAAACATTAAGTTGTACACCTCATATATGTACAATTTCTATGTGTCATTGCACCTTAATAAAGTTGAACAGAATGTGGTTTGTACACCATGAGAGACTCTTGAATGCTGACAAAAACTGAGGACTGATGGATGTGGGGTGGGGGGGGGAAGGGCATGGAGGTGGGCACTTGTGTGGATGAGCACTGGGTGTTATGTGGAAACCAATTTGACAATAAACTATTTGTAAAAAAAAAAAAAAAAGAATGTGGTTTGTACATATATACAATGGAATATGATTCAGCCTTAAAAAGAAAGGACATTCTGCAATGTGCTACAACATGGATGAACCTTGAGGACGTTACGCTCGGTGAACTAAGCCAGCCACAAAAAGACAGGGATTGTTATGATTCCTCTTACATGAGGTACTTAGTGGACAAAATCACAGGGGTAGAAAGTAGAAAGGTGGCTGCCAGGGACCAGGGGAGGGGCTTCTAGGGAATTATTGTCTGATAGGTACAGAATTTCAGTTGTGCCAAATGAAAAGAGTTCCGGAACAGGAGGGAGCCTTTTGGGAACGGGAAATGTGCTCCGCTGTGATCTGGGTAGGGACTATACAGATGTACACCACAAAACTTCATCAGCTGTCACTTAAGATGTGTGCGATACATACAATACGTGCAATAGATACTATATTTGCATATAATAGTAACAAAACTTGATTATTAAGTTTACCTAGATCCTGCTGCTTGCTAAAGACTGTGAGGTTTGCTGGGGCACCTGGGTGGCTTTGTCAGTTGAGCATCCGACTCTTGATTTTGACTCAGGTCATGATCTCACAGTTGTGGGATTAAGCCCCGTGTTGGGTTCTGTGCTAACAGGGTAGAGCCTGCTTGGGGTTCTCTCTCCCAATCCCTCCCCTGCTCGTGTTCTCTCTCTCTCTCTCTAAATAAATAAACATGTAAAAAAATCAACAAAGATTCTGAGGTTTGTTAAAAAGGGAAATGGACAAGTATTAGAGAGGTGTTAAAGATCTACCAGGCCCCAAAGAGACTTTCTCCTGGTGAGGCAGGACCAAGTGTGTCTTCACCACGGTATCCCCAGCACCAGCCACAGAGCCCAGTATAGAGTTGGTTCTCAAGAGCAGACACTGAGTGAGTGAACGAATGCAGGGATGGAAGCCTGCAGGCTGATGGCTTGCGGATGAGTCTCAGGGCTGTGCCAGCGCCAGCTGGGAGTCCCTCTAGTCATATCTCCCCCGGCCCACCCCCCCCTTCCCGCCCCCAAGTCTCAGTCCCAGGGGAACCATCCATACCTCAAGGAAGTCATCCCCCTCACTGGGCAAAATCTTGCCCTGCCGCCAACGCTTGAGGAACCATCTGAGCTTCATGAAGAGCAGCAGAAAGTTGTGCTTGAATTGCTGGGACTCTTGCACCAGCATGTTCTTCTCCTGGCTCCAGAATTTCTGCTCCAGTCTCCGCTGGAGGCTCAGACTCTGCAGCTCAAACTCCCGCCTCAGGAGCGCCCTCTGCTGGTCCTCCTTCAGCTGGGAGGGGAACGAGAGCATGAGCGCCCTGCAGCTGTCTTCCCAGCCCTACCCCATCCCATTCCAGGCCTCAGATAAAGACAGAGAGCACACTTTGGGAGGTGCCTGTTGGTGATCCCTGCCAGGGGCTCCACCACTATCAGTTCATTCTGTTAAGACAAACCCCAGAGAAGACAAACTGATAAAAGCAGCAATCCCTAACAATCACCATTAGGGATCAGTGAGAAGCGAGAGAGGTGAACCCGGCTCTTTCTCACTGTAAAACCATGACATCACATAATGAGCGCATAGTGGCTGCTAAAGTTTCACGGGGACGCTCACATTTAGTAAGGAACCCGTGCAGGTGAGCCATGATGGAAGGAAGAGGTGACCCATGTGGAACAAAGGGCATGCCAGGAGTGAGAATATGCAATTTCTAGGAAGGCATGCAAGGTCATGATGAAGAGAGGGCAGAGACCTGGATTAGGATTTCACCCTGGGGAATGTGCTTCAGCTCCCTGGGCATCAGTCCCTCATCTATAAAATGGGGACACCTCATAGGGGAAACCTTAAGGATTAAAGAACATAATGTGTGAAGAGCACTGCATGGACCTGATATACAGTAAGGGCTTAATACATGCTTTCTATTAGCAAGACAATCTGCCTTAATTACCAGCCAGACCTATGGACTTTCTGCTACAGGTTTTCAGCTCCGCTGGAGGCAGTATTTCATAGTTGGGAAACTGAGGCCCAGAGAAGAGACAGGATTGGCCTGAGGTCACATAAGCCATCAGTGACAAGCCCAGGATTCCAGCCCAGTCTGGCACAATGAAGTACAGCGAGGGCCGGAAGACTCGGGTTTCCCCAGGACCCTTGCCTTCTGAAGCCCCTTGGAGGCCTTAGGTTTCTGCCTTCAGTTCAGGGAAGAGAGGAGGAGTTGGTGCAGGGGCCGGGAGCACTGGGCACCACCCACCTGGACCACTTTCTGGTTGAAGTTGTCGGCCTCCTCCTTCCGTAGCTGCCGCTCCTGGGAAAGCTGCTCTTGCAGGCCCCGGAGGCTGTCATGGGCCTCAGCCAGCACCAGCTGCAGCTCCCTGATCTGGGGTAGGGATGCGGGACACAGACAGAGGGAGAGAGCAGGAAGGGGATAGAAGCTGCAGTCAGAGAACAAGAGTTAAGCGGGACCCAAGCTGTCCTTTGAGCACAAATCAGGCACAACGTCTGTCCCTACTTCAGGGGATTGTCATAAAGATCAAACAAAACAGTGCACATCAAATCTACCTTTATTAGAATTTCGCCTTGATCATTTCTCTCTTCAAAATGCAGTTGAGGAAAATAGCATACTGAGAAAGTTGAGTCTGATTCACAAAGATGTTTGCTGTCTCACCATTTATAATTGCAAAAATTTAAAAACAACTCGGATAAAGGAATTAACATGCATGGTTAATAGGTCTATACATATATAAAAGTCCAATCAACTGTACACGTAAGGATAGTGTCCTTTATTGTAGGTACACTGGTATGTTATACTTCAATAAAAAGTAAAAAAGATAGATCTATATCTCCACAGAAAAACAGGAAGGACATGGACACACACTCAATGTGAACAGCGGTTACCTAAGTGACAATTTTGGGATCCCGACTTTAAATCTTTCTGCAATGCTGCTTAGGGATTTTGCTGTAGTTATTCATTGCTGCTAGTGACTATGTAATAAAATCTTGGGAAAAAGACAGTAAAACTCTACATTTTGAGGGGAAATTGTGTTTACAAGTATTTGTAGCTAAACAGGCAAAACTAATCTATTCTGTTAGAAGTCAGGATGGGGACTAGATGGGGACAGAAGGAAGGCTTCAGGGACAAGTCATGCTCTGCTTATTAATCTGCTTCCTGATGACAGAGAAGTGTTCAGTTTGTGAAAGTTATTTGAGCTATCCACTTAAATGTACTTTTCTGTATGTATGTTATACTTCAATTTAAATTTTTTTAATGTTTATTTTTGAAAGAGAGAGAGAGACAGCAAATGCGGGAGGGACATGAAGAGGGAGACACAGACTCTGAAGCAGGCTCCAGGCTCTGAGCTGTCAGCGTGGAGCCCCACACAGGGCTCGAACCCACAAACCGTGAGATCATGACCTGAGCTGAAGTTGGACGCTTAACCGACTGAGCCACCCAAGCGCCCCTAAAGAATTTTTAAGTATTTCTCATAACAGAAGGAAATGTTATGCTGTCATGTTAAGCAGGAAAAAAAAAAGTAATGTCATCTGTCACTCCTACATAAAACCTTCCCAAGCATGGCAAGATGTCCCTCTGTAAATAACATTTATTGTCTGGCCAATAGTATGGGCATCTGGCAATGGAAGGCACTCTGACTCAAGGTATACCTTGTACGCCTAGTTGACCTTAAAGATTCTTGCAGGGCTGGATACTATTGTATCCAGTACTGTAACTGCTCAGTAAAGAGTGGTTGAATGAAACAATAATCGAATGCATGGAGGTGACTCAGCTTATCTCTTTTTCTCAGAAAATGAAAACTTGGTGTCTCATGTCTTGTTTTGTTTTTTCCCTTTTTGCCATGGCTGCTAGGAGCTCAGACCATATGGAGTGTTTGATCCATCAGCTTCAAGGGAGCTTCTCCTGCTGGGCACTTGCAGACTGGCCTTACTGGGACTATAAAACTGCCTTCCTAAGAGTGTTCGGAAGAAAAGGGCTCTTAGGTTGGGGAGCA